>CM061063.1:160555944-163032169 GCA_030762895.1 Sophora flavescens | reverse complement strand
AAGCAAGTCCATTTGGGTTCCATTAGGACCAAGAAGTACAATTGGGCCAATCGGGGCAATTGTCCCAATTAGGTCCTAACAAGTCGATTAGGTCTATATTAGGATCAAACAAGTACAATTAGGCTCTATTAGGATCAAACAAGTCCATTTAGGCTCCATTACGACCAAAGAAGTACAAATTGGCCTAGTTAGGTCCTATACAACCTAAAATGTCCATTTGGGCTCCATTAGGACCAAAGAAGTACAATTGGGCCGATCGGGGCAATTGGCCCAATTAGGTCCTAACAAGTCGATTTGGGCTCTATTAGGATCAAACAAGTCCGTTTGGGCTCTATTACGACCAAAGAAGTACAAATTGGCCCAGCTGGGTCATATATGATCTAACACATCCATTTGAGCTATATTAGGATCAAACAAGTCCATTTGGGCTCCATTAGGACAAAAGAAGTACAAATTAACCCAGTTAGGTTCTATGTGACCTAACACGTCCATTTGGGCTCTATAGGGATCGAACAAGTCCATTTGGTCCCCATTAGGACCATAGAAATATAATTGGGAAACTCAAGGTAATTGCCCCAATTAGGTCCTAACTAGTCGATTTGGGCTCTATTAGGATCAAACAAGTCCATTTGGGCTCCATTAGGACCAAAGATGTACAAATTGGCCCAGTTAGGTCCTATATGACCTAAAAAGTCTATTTGGGCTCTATTAGGATCAAACAAGTCCATTTGGACGAAAGAAGTACAATTGGGCCATTCAAGACAATTGACCCAATTAGTTTCTAACAAGTCCATTTGGGTTCTATTAGGATCTAACAAGTCCATTTGGGCTCCATTAGGACCAAAGAAGTACAAATTGCCCCGTTAGGTCCTATATGACCTAAAAAGTCCATTTGGGCTCTATTAGGATCAAACAAGTCCATTTGGGCTCCGTTAGGACCAAAGAAATACAATTGGGCCAATCGGGGCAATTGGCCCAATTAGGTCCTAACAAGTCGATTTGGGCTCTATTTGGATCAAAACAAGTCCATTCGGGCTCTATTAGGATCAAACAAGTCCATTTTGGGCCCATTAGGACCAAAGAAGTACAAATTGGCCCAGTTAGGTCCTATATCACCTAAAAAGTCCATTTGGACTCTATTAGGATCAAACAAGTCCATTTGGGTTCCAAGAGGACCAAAGAAGTACAATTGGGTCGATCGGGGCAATCGGCCCAATTAGGTCCTAACAAGTCGATTTGGGCTCTATTAGGATCGAACAAGTCCATTTGGGCTCTATTAGGATCGAACAAGTCCATTTGGGCTCTATTAGGACCAAAGAAGTACAAATTGGCCCAGTTAGGTCCTATATGACCTAACACGTCCATTTGGGCTCTATTAGGATCAAACAAGTTCATTTGGGCTCCATCAGGACCAAAGAAATATAATTGGGCAACTCAAGGCAATTGGCCCAATTAGGTCCTAACAAGTCGATTTGGTCTCTATTAGGATCAAACAAGTCCATTTGGGCTCCATTAGGACCAAAGAAGTACAATTGGGCCGATCGGGGAAATTGGCCCAATTAGGTCCAAACAAGTCGATTTGGGCTCTATTTGGATCAAACAAGTCCATTTGGGCTCTATTAGGATCAAACAAGTCCATTTGGGCTCCATTATGACCAAAGAAGTACAAATTGGCCCAGTTAGGTCCTATATCACCTAAAAAGTCCATTTGGGCTCTATTAGGATCAAACAAGTCCATTTGGGCCCAATTAGGACCAAAGAAGTACAATTGGGCCAATCGGGGCAATCGGCCCAATTAGGTCCTAACAAGTCGATTTTGGATCTATTAGGATCAAACAAGTCCATTTGGGCTCCATTAGGACCAATGAAGTACAAATTGGCCCAGTTAGGTGATAGCGATGCAACCACCCCATCTAAAGATCCTTTGCATGGAATTGGAGGTCCTATGACTAGGTCCAAGACTAAGAGGATGAAGCAAGCGTTACAAGGCCTAATCATAATGATCAAAGAGAAGGAAGACCAACATGCATTAGAGACTGCTCCAAATTGGGTCACTTTGCTCCAACTTGATAAGGTTGATTTCAGTCCAACTTGAAGACTGTTTTGGAAGGCCCAATTCAAAAGACAAGAAGCATTCAAGGGCTGATTAGTGGACTTTATCAATGGACTGATTAGATAATAATTAAATCCCAATTTTTACCATTTTTATTTGTAATTTTCGTAGTTATTTTGGGCACAATTTTCTGGTGACTTTTAGTTTTCCCCTAAGTCCAATAAATGCTTCCTAGTAGTTCCATAAGTCATAATAATAGCTAGTGAGAATTTAACACCTTGATTATGCTTACTTTCTAGGTAGTGTACATGCATTTGTCAATGTATGTGGTAAATGCATGGTAGTGGGGATTTAATTCTTGTATTTCCAGTTAGGCTATAAATAGGGAACTCTTGTACTACACAATTCAGATTTTGATGATTAATTAAATTTGAGAGTTTCTCTATTGTGAGAGCTTTTCCCTTTGTTCTTGGGTTAAGAACTTTATAGTGTTGGTTCTACCGGCAGGTCGCGGTTAGGGTCACACTTCTTTGATAACTCTGATTCTACCAGCAGGTGATGACAATCAAATGGATAGGTTGCCTTTTGATGATCTTCGGTTGAATTTTTCCATGTATATTAACCAAGTCTGAATTGTGTTTTAATTTTTAGAAGAAGAAAACAACAAATGGAAGAAGAGAAGGAATGGAATGGAGCCACAAATCCAAGGGGATTTGATAAGCCAAGTGAAGTTCGCCACAAGAATCTTGGATTCTTGATAAGAACAAGGATGGCTCAACCAAGAACCAAAGAGAACAAAATTCTCACAAAATGGATTTCAATCCAAATTCAACATCCAAGTTTTTTTTATTCATGTTCTAGATGCATACATATAGGAAAATGGGGTGCATAGAATATGCTTACAAAATTGTCATCTTAATGTGACTAATTCCCCATAAAATAATAATTAATCCACTAAGTGACTAATTAAAACAACTAATGAAAACTAAGTGGATAATAAAAGTGGTTCATGACTAAAAAGGGGTTTCCTAGGCATGCAAGCCAAAGGTTGCCCTCCCAATTAACATGTGCACCGTCCACACAAGCATAATTAACATGTGCACCGTCCACACAAGCATAATTAACATGTGCACCGTCCAAAATTTATTACACTTTTATTGAATTAAAATAAACTAGAAAATACTACTTTAGAGAAGTGGGATTCCAAGCCATCATGGGTCTTCTAGTTGAATGAGATAGGTCATCAATTTGGGCTCCATTCCATTTGGTCTCATTCTTGGGCTTGCTTCTATCAAAATAGCCACCATGTAATTAAGAGCTTGTTGGGCTTTCTTGTGTCTAACTCTTGTCATAGGCCCACCAAGTCCTTGATTTGATTCTTGATCCATGGTCTTCATTGGGCTCATATCATTCTTGTTGGAAAGTTGAGTTGCCCCCCCATGACTCATATCATACCCTCCTTCTTTAAGAAAATTCGTCCTCGAGTTTATGACTCCAATCCCAAGCATGTCATCAAATCTTGTGTTTAGATATCCAAACTTTTGGGTAACCATGCAAGTTCCCAAGCCATGGGGTACCTCCCTTGGGATGAACTCTTCAATTACATTGGTTGTATCAAACTTAAGTTCAAAATATATTTCAATAGGAGGTAAAGCATGAGTAGGTGCTTTATTGAGCCTTTTGGAATCCATGCAAGTTTCCAAACCATGGGGTACTTCCTTTGGGATGAAATCTACAAATTCCTGTAAAAGAGTTTTAACACAACTAGGCAAAGATAGATCATTGGAAGCATTGGCAATTAAACAAAAGTCCTTGCAATAAATTAGGCATTGGGGCTGTCTTGAAATCAAAGCCCTCTTTTCCTCACTTTTTGTTGCCAAAGAACTCTCTTTTTTTCTCACTTTTTTTCTCTTGCTCATCACTCTTCTTTTCACTCTTTTTTTCTTTTTCCTCATTCTCTTGTTTTTCTTTCTCTCTCTCTTTCTTCTCATTCTCTTTCTTGTTGGAGTCTTCCACCAACTTCTTCACATGGTCTTCAAAACTTTCTATTTGTCTTTTCATTCTTTCCTCTTTTCTCAACCTCTTTTTTTCGTTCTCTCTCATCTTCTTGTCACGCCTCTCATGCATTTTTCGGATCCACTCTTCAACCTCTTTCCTATGTTCTTGCACATAGTCGAAATTTTCAAATCGCAACATAGAAAAGAATACAAGTTAGAAAATGACAAAATATATATGTAAGAACCAATCCACTCACCAAGTGTGCACAATGTATATTTCACTCAATTGGCTTTTTCCACAAAAGATGTAATTTTTTTTTTCACTCTTGCCTTTTTCCACTCAATTGTCCTCTTTTAGGCCTTAGAAGAGTCAAACACAAAACACAAAAATTCCAAAATTCAAGTAACAAAAATCACAAAACTTATCAAAAACAAAGGAAACAAAAGGAAAGGCTAGAAAGGAAAATCTTTGAGAATAATGAAACAAGAAAATAAATTTTTTTTTCTTTTGGGTTTTTCTTGGTAGAAAAAGAAGAAAGGTAGAAGATGAAGAACAAAGAAGAAAATGAAAAAAAAAACAAAAACTCAAAAATTCAACCAAAGCCTAAGCTTTGATACGACTTGATGACAACCAAATGGATAGGTTGCCTTTTGATGATCTTAGGTTGAATTTTTCCATGTATATTAACCAAGTCCGAATTGAGTTTTAATTTTTAGAAGAAGAAAACAACAAATGGAAGAAGAGAAGGATGGAATGGCGCCACAAATCCAAGGGGATTTGATAAGCCAAGTGAAGTTCGCCACAAGAATCTTGGATTCTTGATAAGAACAAGGATGGCTCAACCAAGAACCAAAGAGAACAAAATTCTCACAAAATGGATTTCAATCCAAATTCAACATCCAAGTTTTTTTTATTCATGTTCTAGATGCATACATATAGGAAAATGGGGTGCATAGAATATGCTTACAAAATTGTCATCTTAATGTGACTAATTCCCCATAAAATAATAATTAATCCACTAAGTGACTAATTAAAACAACTAATGAAAACTAAGTGGATAATAAAAGTGGTTCATGACTAAAAAGGAGTTTCCTAGGCATGCAAGCCAAAGGTTGCCCTCCCAATTAACATGTGCACCGTCCACACAAGCATAATTAACATGTGCACCGTCCAAAATTTATTACACTTTTATTGAATTAAAATAAACTAGAAAATACTACTTTAGAGAAGTGGGCTTCCAAGCCATCATGGGTCTTCTAGTTGAATGATATAGGTCATCAATTTGGGCTCCATTCCATTTGGTCTCATTCTTGGGCTTGCTTCTATCAAAATAGCCACCATGTAATTAAGAGCTTGTTGGGCTTTCTTGTGTCTAACTCTTGTCATGGGCCCACCAAGTCCTTGATTTGATTCTTGATCCATGGTCTTCATTGGGCTCATATCATTCTTGTTGGAAAGTTGAGTTGCCCCCCCACGACTCATATCAGCAGGTCGCGGTTAGGGTCAAGTTCCTTTGTCCTTTGTCTGTTTTCAAGACGGTCCTAAGTGTTCTCCTATCATTTGGTACCAGAGCTTCGGCTCTTGAAATCAGGTGTTATCTATCCTTTGTTTTCAAAAAAAAAAGAAATTCCGCCGTTGTTTCTCTCTTTATTCTACGTCATCTTCCTTTGTTTGTTTCTGTTTTGCTTTAAAAAAAAAAGAAGGAATTCCATATTGAAAGAAAAAGAAGAATTTGCAAACAAAAGTGGAAAAAAAAATTCCTGGGCAGATTTGCTTCTAATTACAAGTCACACAAAAAAAATGAGTTTCTTTGGCTTATTTCTTGGTTATTCTATAATTCCTTCATTGATCTTGTGATGTAAGCTCATTGGAGACCGATTTGGATCAAGAAACCATTCAAGGTCTTGGTGTCCCAATGACAAGAGCAAGAGCAAAGAAAGCCCAAGAAGCCCTAACTGAATTGGTGGTTCTCTTAATGGACACGAGCCCAAGTGCACATGCTAGTAATGAAGACAATGAGCCCAAGTTAATAACTTTGCTCAACCAAGCCTAATAAGCATGAAGAGGGCGTCCAAGTCCACATAATTAGGGAGGGAATCTTTGTCATTAAATTGTATTGATTATGGGAGGATTACACTTTTAATGTGAGAAACAAGTGTAATCACCACATAATTAGGGGGGGGGGGGATAAAAAGTCAAGATGAGTGATTTTAGGCCAATTAACGCGTGATCTTAGGTCATATCTCTATATGTAAGACGCCCATAAACACATTAATGATAACTTTGATGTTGTTTTGGATCAAATCCATTTTGTGAGAATATTGTTCTCCTAGGTTCTTGGTTGAACCAAACTATTGTTCTTATCAAGAATCAGGAATCCAGGATTCTTGTGGCGAACTTCATAGGCTTATCAAACAACCTTGTTTGTGGCGCCTTCACCATTTCTTTCTCATCCATTTTTTTGTTTCTTTCTTCACCTAATTTTGTTACAAAGTGTACATGAAAATTCACTTGCTTAAAATTCAACCAAAAAAGATCACCAAAGGCAACCTCACCATTTGGTTGTCATCAAGTGGTATCTAAGCTTTGGTTGAATTTTCAGTTTGTTCTTCATCTTCTACCTTTCTTCTTTTCTTATTCTAAACCCAAAAACTATCAAAAAAAAAATTACACTTTGATCCTATTTGTGAAGGGAAAATTTCGTGGTTGTTGTTCTTGCTAAAAAAAAGAGTTTGCAAGTGTGATTCTCTTCTTCAAAGTTTAAAGAAAAAAAATTGCACAAATTATATGAAAAAAAAAAGTGTGCATGAAATCTTGAGAAAAAGAGAAGAGAAAAGTCTATTTGAGCAATTTATGTTCTTAAAAAAAAAATCCCTTCTTCCTTGTTCTTATTTCCAAAACTTTGCTTTTCTAGCCTTTCCTTTTGTTTCCTTTGTTTTGTCAAGTTTTGTGATTTTTGTTACTTGATTTTTTGGATTTTTGTGTGGATTGTGTTTGACTCTTCTAAGGCCTAAAATAGAAAAATTGAGAGGAAAAAGGCAAGAGTGTCCAAATTACATCTTGTGTGGAAAAAGGCCAAGTTGAGTGAAATACATTTGTGTGCACAAGTGAGGGAGTGTAGTGAGGAATTTTATAATTTCTTGTTATCTTTTGATATTGTGTCCAAGTGATGGCAGCCCATGAAGATAGTCCATCATTTTCTCCAAGGTCTTCAGCCCATGAAGATAGTCCATCATTTTCTCCAAGGTCTTCAACTCTTCATGCTAGAATGGCTACTCAAATACAAAACCTTCAAAGGCAAATGGAGCAAATGAGTGCAAATTATGATAGACAACTTGCCATCCTTCAAAACCGAGAAGATAGAATTGAAAGGGTCAAGATGAAAGTTCCTACCTTTCATGGGAGGAATGATCCCGAAGTCTATTTGAAATGGGAGATGAAGATAGAGGAAGCATTCAATGGCAATAATTACAATGAGAAAAAGAAAATGAAGATAGCATCTCTTCAATTTAAGGACTATGCACTTGTTTGGTGGGATCAATTGCAAAAAGAGAGAAGAAGATGTGGGGCGGAGCCTATTGAGACTTGGGTTGAGATGAGAAAAATCATGAGGAGAAGATATGCTCCATACCATTGCCATAGAGTTCTTCACAACAAATCAACGAATGAGGGCAACACTTCACCCTCTAAGGAGGCCATGGCAAGTGCTCATGTAAAGAAACCTATGGAAACCTCTTCTAATTTGAGAGAAAGAAAAATGCAAGTGGAAAAAGAAAAAGAGTGTAAGAAGAAAGAGGGAGAAAAAGCAAAACAAGATAAAGAGGCAAAAGCAAAAGAGAGTGAAAAGAAAGATGAAAGTAAAGAAAAGAAAGATAAAAAAGAAAGAGAGAGTGAAAAGAAGAGTGATGAAAATGTGGAAAAGATGAGAGTGTGGAAAAGAGTGAGAGAAAAGAAAGAGATGAGAGCAAAACAATAGGTGAGGTGGAAAAAGTAAATGCATGTTTTGATGTTTTTCCTAACTCTTTGCCTACTTGTGTTGATTCTCTTTTGAAGGAAATCGAAGATGTTCCTCCAATGGAATCTTGCAAGCCAACCGATGTAATTGAAGAGCTAATCCAAAGGGAAGTACCCCATGGTTTGGGAACTTGCATGGTTTCCCAAAAGCATGGCTATCTTAACACAAAATTTGGTAATATGCTTGGTAAATTGCATGGGTCTTGTTATTATTCTACATTTGATAGGAATGAAAACATTCTTGATGAATTGCATGACTCTTGTGAGTGAAAGAGGAATATTCGCCTAGAGGAGGGGGGCATAGAGGAGGAGGACGTAGAGGAGAGAGACGTGATATTGGGAAGAATGATCTGGAGGCTTACTTGGAGTGGGAGCTAAAAATAGAACAAGTCTTTGATTGTAATTCATACAATGAAAGCAAGAAGGTGAAAGTATCCACCCTTAAGTCCAAGGAATATTCCCTTGTGTGGTGGGACCAATTACAAAAAGAAAGGAGAAGACATGGAGGAGAGCCCACAGACACTTGGGAGGAGATGAAATTTGTCATGAGGAAGAGATATGTCCCAAATCATTATCAAAGGGACATTCACAACAAGTTACAAAGGCTTACCCAAGGGACCAAAAGCGTTGATGAATATTTCAAGGAGATGGAGTTGGCCTTACTTAGGTCAAATTTTAAAGAAGATAGGGAAGCTACCATGGCAAGGTTCTTACATGGCTTGAATCAAGATATTCAAGACATAGTGGAGTTACAAAATTATGTGGAGCTTGAAGATTTGGTTCAACAAGCGATTAAGGTGGAGCAACAAATTAGAGGAGGAAGTGAAAATATTCTTCTTCTTCATCTTCCAAATTTCCATCCTCAAATTGGAAGGAAGATTCAAAGAAGGAGGGTGCACCATTTTCTAAAGAGGCCGTGAGCACCCCTCAAGGAAAGAATCCAATGGAAACAAGTTCTAGGAGCCGTGATGTGAAGTGTTTCAAATGCTTAGGCCATGGGCATATTGCATCCCAATGCCCAACAAAGAGGACAATGGTGGCAAGAAATGGTGAAGTGGTATCACAAAGCGAAGCTTCAAGTGAGGAGGAGAGTGAAAAAAGAGAAGAAATTCCGGATTATTCATGGTAAGAAGGCTTTTGGGAAGTCAAGTGAAGGATCATGAAGCAAGAATAAGGGAGAATATCTTTCATTCTAGATGTCTAATTCAAGGAAAGGTATGTTCTCTAATCATTGATGGTGGGAGTTGTGCCCATGTTGTAAGCACTAGATTAGTGTCCAAATTGAATCTTGTTACTAAGGCACATCCAAGGCCATATAGGCTTCAATGGCTAAGTGAGGTTGGGGAAATGGTTGTGAACAAACAAGTAGAGGTTCCATTCTCAATTGGAAAGTATGAAGATTGTGTACTTTGTGATGTGGTGCCTATGGAGGCAAGCCATATGTTGTTGGGAAGGCTTTGGCAATATGACAAAAAGGCCATCCATTATGGGTTCTCAAATAAGTTTACCTTCATGTATCAAGACCGAAAGGTCATTCTTTCTCCTTTGTCTCCAAAGAAAGTTAGTGAGGATCAAATAAGAATGAGAGAAAAAAGAGAGCAAGAGAGAAAAGAAAAGGAGAGTGAGAAAAAGAAAGAAAAGGAGAGTGAGAAAAGGATTGAAAAAGAGAGTGAGAAAAAGATTGAAAAAAAAGGTGAGAAAACAATTGAAAAAAAAGAGAGATCAAGAGAAAAATAATGAGGAAAATATTGTGAAAATTAGTGGAAAAAAAGAGAGTTTTTGGCAACAAAAAGTGAAGAGAAGGAGGCTTTGATTTCAAGGCAGCCCCAATTCATTCTTTATTGCAACAATTTTTATTTAATTGCTAATGCTTCTAATGATCTTTCTTTGTCTAGTGTTGTTGTAACTTTTTTGCAGAAATTTGGTAATTTCATTCCAAAGGAAGCACCCTATGGCAATGTGATTGTGAAGAACACTCTGGATGCACCCAAAATGACTAATTTTGGTGATGAAGACTTCAATTCGAGGTCGAATTTGTTGGGAATTTGCGTATAAAACAAAATAAAACATAGCGGAAAAATTCCCATCGAAGGATCCATGCGAATGGTCATGATTCATGATTAGAAAGTTTACCTCTTGAAGCGATGGCTGTTGGTTGAAATTCATCTATCACGAACACCGCACGAACGGTGTCTCCAGAGGTATCCACACGAGCGGACTCCGTGAACGTCCAACGTCACGAACCTGAAGCGTCTCTGTCTTACAGTGCTAGCTTCAAAACCGAGACTTACTGTTCACTCCTACTCCTTTTGTGCGGCTAGGTTATCAACCGTATGTGCACAACAACTTAAGTGTTCTACTTATAGTAGCGCCTCCTTAAGTGAGTTAGTGAGCAGCACTTGACCTAAGCCCATGTACTATGCGCTAGGCCCAATAGGAAAGTCCAACACTCCTTTTGATGCTTCTTTTAATCCGCTCTTATGTGTGTGACCCTATAGGTTCCCAAAATGTTAGTAGTAACGTTAAATCCCATTTAATATTACAAACAGTGAGCGGTATCTAGCAATACATCACTGCTACCTAAGTAGTGAGAAAGTCAGTGATTTGACGAAACCTTTCTGTGACAAATATTCATGTGCATTATTATCCCTTTGTCCATATATCTATATTGAACACAAGTCATAGAATGTGTCACCCTTGTATAGTTCAATATCATGTTCCCTGATACCCGAGTAGACTTAACAACAAATGAGGTCAATATCTCATATTGACTCATTTCAGCATGGCCATGCATTTTACAGTCTCACTCTATCATGGGGCCCACAGATATTACTCCTGTCATGTAGGAGGGACAAATTCCATCTAGGTCACTCACATCCCTCTGCATGGCTCGTGGTATGCCCAATGACCGTCTTTATAATCATCCTATTACAGATGACGTTTGACGATATTAAAGCACACGACTCCTCATGTAGGGATCGTAGTGATTTCAAGTCGAAGGATTGTATGCACTATTGTCACTATGAGAACTACTTATGACACTCACATAACGCTCCATGTAGTGTTCTCATGGCGGGTCAATCCAGTACATCATTACTCTAATGTGTACCTATGTGTCGACTCGATATCTCATATCCATGACCCGTGAGATATGGTCATCAGTCTGCACACATAATAGTCTCAATTGTATTATTATTGTCTTTATTAATAAAATACTTGACTACGGATATTTAAGAATAGGATTTCATTGTTCAATAGTGTCTCACGATCAAGTCATATACTTGATATTCTATTGAACTGAGATTTCTATTCTAAGGACGTTATTATGTTTAAACAAGTAGCACAATAAACTGGAATGCCTCATATCATATATATATAAAATAGCAAGATACAAATGTAAGTCTAAAGAAATACATTGGCCTCTAGGGCTTACACCAACAATCTCCCACTAGCACTAGAGCCAATCAGGCATCAATCTAATGCCCATTGATCTAGTGTGACCTTCTTGCTTCTGTTGAGAAAGAGGTTTCGTAAGTGGGTCAGCAACGTTATCAAGTGTTGGTACTCTGCATATTTTCACATCTCCTCTATCGATGATCTCTCGAATGAGATGGAAGCGCCTAAGTATATGTTTGGATCGCTGATGAGATATAGGTTCCTTGGCTTGTGCAATGGTCCCATTGTTATCACAATAGAGATCAATGGGGTCCACAATACTTGGAACCGTACCAAGTTCATCAATGAACTTCCTGATCCAAACAGCCTCCTTTGCTGCATTGGAGGCGGCAATATACTCAGCCTTTGTAGTAGAATCGGCAACTGTCTCCTACTTTGAACTCTTCCAGCTCACAGCCCCGCCATTCAGGCAGAACACATAACCAGATTGCGATCTGGAATCATCCTTATCGGTCTGGAAGCTAGCATCGGTGTAACCTATTACATCAAGCTCTTCCTCGCCTCCATATACCAAGAACGAATCCTTAGTTCTTCTCAAGCACTTAAGGATGTTCTTGACAATGAGACAGTGACTTTCACCGGGATCGAGATCGGTACTGCTCGTTATGCTTAAAGCATACGATACATCTGGTCGAGTACATAACATGGCATACATGATAGATCCAATTGCGGATGCATATGGAATCTTACTCCTGCGATCCCTATCCTCTTGAGTGGAAGGGGATTGTGCCTTTGATAGGCATATGCCATGTGACATAGGCAATAGTCCTTTCTTGGATTCATGCATGTTAAAGCGTCTCAACACTTTGTCTATGTATGTACTCTGACTTAGGCCAAGCAATTTCAACGATCTATCCCTATAGATCCTGATTCCCAATACATAGGAAGCTTCACCCAAATCTTTCATAGAGAAGCAATTCCCTAACCATGTCTTTACATTTTGTAGTGTAGGGATGTCATTTCCAATGAGTAATATGTCATCTACATATAACACCAGAAAAACAACAATGCTCCCACTAACCTTCTTGTAGACACAAGGTTCATCTTCATTTTTGATGAATCCGTACTGTCTTACAGCATCATCAAAACGAAGGTTCCAACTTCTGGAAGCTTGCTTCAATCCATAGATTGATCGCTGCAATTTACATACCTTTCCGGCATCCTCTGAAATGTCAAAGCCTTCAGGTTGTGTCATGTACACATCCTCAAGAAGCTTTCCATTAAGGAAGGCAGTTTTGACATCCATCTGCCATATCTCATAATCATGGTATGCAGCGATAGAAAGTAAGATCCGGACGGATTTAAGCATCGCAACAGGTGAAAAGGTCTCATCATAGTCGACACCATGAATTTGCTTGAAACCCTTAGCGACCAATCGCGCCTTAAAGGTGTGTACCTTACCATCCATGTCAGTTTTCTTTTTGAAAACCCACTTGCACCCTATGGGTTTTACCCCTTCAGGTGGCTCTACTAAGGTCCATACCTGGTTGGTGTACATGGAATCCATCTCAGATTTCATGGCCTCAAGCCACTTCTCAGATTCTCGGGCCGCAATGGCCTCCTGGTAGGTCACAGGCTCATCTTGATCCATGAGCAATACATCACCTTGTGGAGTCATGAGAAATCCATATCTCTCAGGCTGGTGACGTATCCTGTTAGACCTACGCTGGTCTTGTGCTACTGGAGCAGGTTGTTCCTCTACAACATTTTGTGAAGGTTGCTCCTGTTCCACCAATGGTAGGTCACTACTCTGTGATTCTTGAATTTCTTCAAGTTCTATCTTCCTCCCACTGGTTCCTATGGAGATAAACTCCTTTTCTAGGAATACACCAGTCCGTGCGACAAACACTTTGCCTTCGGAAGGATTATAGAATTGGTATCCCTTGGTTTCTTTGGGATACCCCACAAAGAAGCATTTATCAGATTTGGGATCAAGCTTATTAGAAACTTGACGTTTTACATATGCTTCATGATGAGCCTCTGTTTGACTGGTTTTATAACTAGTCAAGACCTTGGCTTTGTGCTTATTTTATATCATTTTCACCCAAATTAGACTTGATTGTCCTTAAGTAGTATTTTGAGTCTGTAAAGTGTTTTTAGGTTAATTTAGTTGATTTAGAGTTAAATAAAGTACTTATGTTATTTTCTGTTTTTCAGGTTAATAAAAAGGAAATAATACTGGTTCGCCCCGCGAAGAGGCTCTCGCCTCGCGAGTCACCAAGCCCAGAAAGTCAGAGACGATCACGGTTTACCCGTGTTGAAGATCACGGCTGTGGCAGTTTTGAAGTTGAAGCGTTCACCTCGCGAGCATATATTCGCCTCGCGAGCCTTGGAAGACAAGAAGCCATCACGGTTTGCGCATGTTGAAGGTCACGGGCGTTACAATTTGGGATCTGAAGAGATTCGCCTCGCGAAGGATATGCTCGCCCCGCGAGAAGATCAAAAGTCACAGACTGTTCACAATTTCCGCGTCGTGAGAGAGGCTTCGCCTCGCGAGTCCTCTGATTCCAGAAACGTGTATATAAGACGGTCTTAGGCAGAACTGAGAGGAGGTCAGAGTTAGCCAGTTTTGGCTAGTCTTTGATAGATAGTAGTAGTAGTTTCCAGTAGTTTATTTTCTTTTCTTTTGTGCTTATGTTTGTAATGGAGAACTAGTCTCCTAGTTTAATCTACTGGGATTGGTTTCAATTACACTTGAGGTTCTGGATTTCCTATTTGAATTGCTATTCCTTTTCAGTACTGTTCTATATGTTTCTGTTTGGTTAATTCAGATATGTATAGGATTAGTATTGATTTATTTCGATGATTGTATGTTCCTATATATAATCGCGTTTGCTTAATTCGCGTGTGTTCAATCATGTTCGCTTAGTTCATGAGTGCTTCACCCCATTTGCTTAATTCGGGAATAGGAATATATGTCTCGTAGTATTGATTTCGCTTGTAAATTGATGCTACAATCGGAAAGGGTTTAGAATCTGCTTAGGGCTTGGATTTGCTTGAACCAATGATAGTGGGAAACCGAGAACAGTAGGTTAATCGTCTTTAGTTTATTTGCTATTCTCTTTAACTACTTTGTTTTCATTGTTTTGTTTTCTTTATTTTATCTCAATCCAAAACCCCCAAAACTAACTTTTGATTTTCTGTTAATAATAACAACACTAAAGAGTCCTTGAGAGACGATATCCGAGTTGTCGCTCTACACTACATTATTTTAATAATCGCTCGTTCTTTTTGGCACGTGGCGACAGCGCGTTCAAAAATTGGCGCCGTTGCCGGGGATAAAGAAGAATCTTTGGTCTTAGATGCATGTGTTGAGAGTAATGGGGTGGATGAACTAATTGCTGAATTTCCAGACATTCAGAATTTTCCTGATTCATTTTATTGTGATATATGTACTGACTCTACTAACTCTAACCTTTGTGTGGTGTGTGCTGAAATTTCTGCATGTATAGCAGGTGATGAATTTGTTCGTGCAGTGAATGAAGAAAGTGCAGAAGTTGAAGCAGCACCAGTAACCCCAGCTAACTGTTTGCCACCTCCCCCTGAGGAACCAGTGATGGAGTTTAAGCCTTTGGATTTTTCACCATGGCCGGTCCAAGAGGTTGAGCCCCACTTCTATTGGGGAGACTTTGTAGATAAAGAGGTCAGCTGTGACCCGAAGGGGAGTGAGAAGTCCGCCGCACTCGGCGAAGTCATCATAATTGTCAAGTGCTCACCCCCACATCAAGGCTGCGAGTTAGGGAAGCATGGAATGAACTCCCACTCTTTGTCCATCACGTGGGCCTTATGCTACAAGCAATGGGATCCTGGTGGAACCGCCCTTAATGAGTTTTCTTAACCCTTTCTTCTTTTTAATTTTCTTCTCCTTGCTTTAATTCTGTTTTGTTTTGAATAAAACTCCTGAATAATTTGAGAAGCTCAGGAGTTGTGTTTGAGTCTTTTGTCGGCAAGTTTATTGGTTTGATTGAAATTGCATAGATGGATTGCATGATAGTGTTGACTTTTTTCCCCCCTAGGACTTAAAAAATTTGAAAATTTGAATTTTGATCCCCATATGATTGAAAACTGAACTTTGAGATTTTATTATGATGGCATGATTTATGATAAGTTTGGGGTGATAGGAAGCACACACTAGGGATAGAATCTCTTTCAAATAATTTGCAAAAATGTCCAGGTGAGGTTTTGAGCCTCCAACATGTTTTTGAGAGAAATCACTTTTAAGTTGCACTTTCCTGAATTTGATTGAATCTCTTTTTGATTTGCATGATTATGTGTTTGCTTCAAATGATTTAGGCATTTTCTTTGTAAATAACTACTTAGCCTAAAAATAACCAATTCCTAATGCATGTTCCCTAGTTAGCCCCATTGAGCCTATTAGCCTATTGCTTCTTGTTAACCTTATGTTACAAGCTAAAATCTGGAAAAACCCATGTTAACCCGATCTTAGGATTAGGAGAGCATGGCATCTTAGTAAGAAATTTGGTTGCAAGAAATTAAGTTTGGGGTGGCTACCAGGTGCAATGTGTTGTTTGGGATTGAAAAAAATAAAAAATAAAATAAAATAAAATAAAATAAAAATAAAAAGCTATAGCCACCCAGAAGCATAAAGAAAAAAAAATTAAGAAAGGAACTTGAGTGAATTTCCAAGTGTAAATAATGTTCATGCTCTCTTAGTTCCTAGGGTCTTCAGCCTAGTTCCTTTGTATATCCTACCCTTAGCCAGGCCCCATTACAACCCATAAAAGACCTTCTGATGTTGCTTGCATGTTTTCTGTGGGAATCATTTAGAGATGGAAATCAAATTTATGGGAAGTGCTCTTAAAAGTGAAACTGAGTGAATTGTTGATAACCTAGACACAAACTGAGCGATTGAGTGAACATAAATTTCCCTTGTGAGGAAGGCAGTTGTTTGAATTTGGTGATCTCCCTTTTGTGTGTGACTTGGATCCCCTGCTTAGATTAATGAGTGTTTGAATGATGAAATTCTCAATTGTTTAGAATAAATGATTGTGGGGATTGCTTGGTTTGAAAGGGGGAACATTGTAGAAAATTGTTTTGTTGCTTGAAATTTGTGCGAATTTGATTGAATCTCTTAAGCTTGCCATGTTTTGCCAGGTCTTGAGTCTGTTTGAGTTTTTGAGTTTTAGTTTGCTTGGGGACAAGCAAAGTTTAAGTTTGGGGTATTTTGATGAGCCTCTGTTTGACTGGTTTTATAACTAGTCAAGACCTTGGCTTTGTGCTTATTTTATATCATTTTCACCCAAATTAGACTTGATTGTCCTTAAGTAGTATTTTGAGTCTGTGAAGTGTTTTTAGGTTAATTTAGTTGATTTAGAGTTAAATAAAGTACTTATGTTATTTTCTGTTTTTCAGGTTAATAAAAAGGAAATAATATTGGTTCGCCCCGCGAAGAAGCTCTCGCCTCACGAGTCACCAAGCCCACAAAGTCAGAGACGATCACGGTTTACCCGTGTTGAAGATCACGGTTGTGGCAGTTTTGAAGTTGAAGCGTTCGCCTCGCGAGCATATATTCGCCTCACGAGCCTTGGAAGACAAGAAACCGTCACGGTTTGCGCATGTTGAAGGTCACGGGCGTTACAGTTTGGGATCTGAAGAGATTCGCCTAGCGAAGGATATGCTCGCCCCGCGAGAAGATCAAAAGTCGCAGACTGTTCACAATTTCCACGTCGCGAGAGAGGCTTCGCCTCGCGAGTCCTCTGATTCCAGAAACGTGTATATAAGACAGTCTTAGGAAGAACTGAGAGGAGGTCAGAGTTAGCCAGTTTTGGCTAGTCTTTGATAGATAGTAGTAGTAGTTTCTAGTAGTTTATTTTCTTTTCTTTTGTGCTTATGTTTGTAATGGAGAACTAGTCTCCTAGTTTAATCTACTGGGATTGGTTTCAATTACACTTGAGGTTCTGGATTTCCTATTTGAATTGCTATTCCTTTTCAGTACTGTTCTATATGTTTCTGTTTGCTTAATTCAGATATGTATAGGATTAGTATTGATTTATTTCGATGATTGTATGTTCCTATATATAATCGCGTTTGCTTAATTCGCGTGTGTTCAATCATGTTCGCTTAGTTCATGAGTGCTTCACCCCGTTTGCTTAATTCGGGAATAGGAATATATGTCTCGTAGTATTGATTTCGCTTGTAAATTGATGCTACAATCGGAAAGGGTTTAGAATCTGCTTAGGGCTTGGATTTGCTTGAACCAATGATAGTGGGAAACCGAGAACAGTAGGTTAATCGTCTTTAGTTTATTTGCTATTCTCTTTAACTGCTTTGTTTTCATTGTTTTGTTTTCTTTATTTTATCTCAATCCAAAACCCCCAAAACTAACTTTTGATTTTCTGTTAATAATAACAACACTAAAGAGTCCTTGAGAGACGATATCCGAGTTGTCGCTCTACACTACATTATTTTAATTATCGCTCGTTCTTTTTGGCACGTGGCGACAACGCGTTCACTTCACAACCCCAAATCTTCATAAAAGACATGTTGGGTCGTCTACCAGTCCATATCTCATATGGTGTCTTTTCTACCGTTTTGGATGGAACACGGTTAAGTGTAAAAGTTGTTGTTAATAGAGCATGTCCCCAGAAAGAGTTTGGAAGGTTTGCATGACTCATCATAGACCGAACCATGTCCAACAAGGTTTGATTTCTCCTCTCAGAAACACCATTCCATTGTGGTGTTCCAGGTGGAGTGAGTTGAGATAAAATCCCACACTCTTTCAGATGATCATCAAACTCTAGGCTCAAATATTCACCACCTCGATCTGATCGAAGAGCTTTAATATTTTTACCAAGTTGGTTTTGTACCTCATTTTTGAATTCCTTGAATTTTCAAAGGATTCCGATTTATGTTTCATAAGATACACAAATCCATATCTACTGAAATCATCAGTAAATGTGATGAAGTACTGAAAACCACCTCTAGCTGATGTGTTTAGGGGTCCGCATACATCGCTATGTATAAGACCCAAAAGATCGTTAGCTCTTTCACCTTTGCCGGTGAATGGAGCTTTAGTCATTTTTCCCAATAAACAAGACTCGCATATCTCATATGATTCATAATCAAATGAGTCCAAGAGTCCATCTTTATGGAGCTTCGAAATGCGCTTCTCATTTATATGGCCTAAACGACAATGCCAAAGATAAGACGGGTTCAACTCATTTGGTTTGAACCTCTTAGTATTTATGTTATAGATGGGCATTTCAAGATCAAGGACATAAAGTCCATTACTCATGTGTGCACTAGCATAGAAAATATCATCCAAATAAATAGAACAACTTTTGTTCTTTATTATAAAAGAAAAACCAATCTTGTCCAAACAAGAAACGGAAATGATATTCCTGCTAATTGCAGGCACAAAATAACAGTTCTCTAACTGAATAGTAAGCCCAGTGGGCAAAGTCAATACATAAGTCCCTACAGCTGAAGCAGCAACCTTTGCTCCATTTCCAACTCGTAGATCGACTTCGCCCTTTGTCAATGGTCTACTCCTGTCTAGGTCCTGCACATTTGTACAAATGTGAGAACCACATCCAGTATCTAATACCCATGATGCAGAAGTAGATAAATTGACTTCTATAACAAACATACCTGAAGCGGAAGTCTCACTTCCCTTCTTCTTCTTGATCTCTTCCAAGTATTTTGGGCAGTTCCTCTTCCAATGTCCGGTCCGACCACAGTGGAAGCAATTGCCTTCCTTAGCCACACCACCCACAGGCTTCAAGCCAGAAGTACTGGGCTTGATCTTGTTGATGGCCTTGCCCTTGCCCTTGCCCTTTTGTTTGTTCTTGGGCTTCTTGGGCTGCTTCTTGCTATTTCCAGCCTGGACCATCAAAATGGCCTTCCCCTTTCCTTTGTTAATATTTTGTTCAGCAGTTCTCAACATGCTCAACAATTCTGGCAAAGGTTTGTCAAGATCATTCATATTGAAGTTCATGACAAACTGACTATAGCTCTCAGGCAACGATTGCAGAACCAAGTCGGTGGCCAACTCTTGGCCTAAAGGAAATCCCAGTCTCTCGAGATTCTCAATGTACCCGATCATCTGGAGTACATGAGGACTCACAGGGCTCCCTTCTGCCAATTTACACTGGAAAAGGGCTCTGGAAACTTCGAACCGCTTATGCATTGCTTGCTCTTGGTAGAGCAGCTTGAGGTGCACGATCATATCGTACGCCTCCATGGTCTCATGTTGCTTTTGCAGCTCAGAGGTCATGGTATCAAGCATAAGACAGCCGACGTCTAAGGCGTCATCCTGATGCTTCTTATAAGCATCTCTGTCAGCCCTAGGAGCAGTTGAAGCCGGTGGCTCCTCAGGAATAGGCTCCTCAAGAACATACAGCTTTTTCTCATGTTTGAGGACAATCCTCAAGTTTCTGTACCAGTCCAGAAAATTCGTTCCGGATAGTTTGTCCTTCTCAAGGACGGATCGCAATGACAGGTTATTTGATGTGTTTGATGCCATGGTAATCTACAGAGATAAATATGCAAAATATAAGTATCATGCCATGAAGTTATTTAATTAGTTCTTTAATTAAATACGCCTCCCACTATTTTACTCAAAACAATGACCCTCATCATTGATTCGGAAAATCCCGTTGGAAGATTTTCTAGTGGGCCAAGATCCATATTTCACCTAGCTTTAAGTCAGCTTTGGCTGATCACTTAAAATTCGGTTATTTAGGTAGGAAACACTTTCTGATTGCATCTCATGCAACTCTTGGACATTTGGGTGAATAACTCTTATTCTAATCCATCACATGGACTAAAGCCCAACTTATGAGCCTCTAAGCCTTTCAATCCTATTGAAGTTGGCTTAGTTAAGTCAGACCCAATGGATAGCAGTTGAACATTACATTTGTCCCATCGCGCCTCACTATTATAGATAAAGGTACCCCGCTTTGGCGGACCCACACTTAATCGATCATAGTCTTGACGAGTGCCATGCATCGGAAGGCCTTTAAGTGTGACTTAATATTTCCTTTTGAGGGATTTGTTTAAAGTTTGATCTCATCATTTGTTAAACTCTTTAACTTATTATTTACATATATGCATCTCATACATATATTAGTTAAACTCTTTTAACATACTATATACATACATGCATCTCATACATATATAAGGCAAATAAATGTGATATGGTTATGGCCCCTAACGCATTGATTCTCCCAAGCCAATGAGAGAATCTAAACTAAAACCTAGGAGCGTCCAAGCTTCTCCAAGCAAGATCTCCCACGTGATAGCGTCTTCTTGTCTCCATCATTACATTACATAAACAGAAACCTCATTTTACATATGAGGGGAGTGAGATGAGAAAAGAAGATACATATGGAATATAAGAGAAAGACACGGCACGCAGGCCGTATTTCAAAATATAAACCAAAAGGTAAAAGGACTAAGGCCATAACCATTCACCATACATCACCAAATAAATAGTAACAACCAATAATAACACATAATCATTATTATTAATAATTTCATAAATTAGAAATTTCAAAATCTGAATTTTGAAAACATAACATATATATATAATAAATCACATTTATTATAATAGATATTACTATAAATCATATTTATTGCAATTGTTGTTACCACAAATCACATTTATTGTAATTGACATAAATCACATTTATTCAATTAACATAAATCACATTTATTGTAATTGATATAAATCACATTTATATAAATCACATTTATTGTAACAAATCACATTTATTGTAATTGATATAATTATTAAATGGTGACATAAAATTTTTAAAATTTGAATTTCGAAATTACACACTACGTAGAGGTAGCACGGGGTCCCGCTGCCCGGTCAGCGGGCGGGGTCAAGGGGAGGCCGCCCCTTGCGGGGTGCGGGGCAGCGCCCCGAAGAAAAATTTTCTCTCCGAAGTGTGCCTCGCTTCCTTGGTGGCTAGGGCGTCAACCTTTCAACCCTAAAACCGCAAGGCCCGTGAACACTTCACGTTGCAAGGAACGGCGGCTACGGTTTCAACACTTGGAACCTCAACTGCAACAACATGAACTTTTCATTTCTGAAACCCCTTAACGCCGCCAACACAGAACTGAAAACAATCATGTTTCACATCAACATTTGACGCCATCGCAAAACATAATAAGGATTCAGAACCAACGTACATATCGCATACATACACAAACATGCAATAGACGTATATATCATATACATACGAAAATCACAGAAACAAGGTTTCGCAAACCAGATGCAAACGATTTTCAAAAACAATTTTCAGAAAACCGATTCACATTATAAACATGTTATCATACATAACAGATAAACCACGTAACAGAATCATGGTTTCGCAAGCGGCTCTGATACCACTGTTGGGAATTTGCGTATAAAACAAAATAAAACGCAGCGGAAAAATTCCCATCGAAGGATCCATGCGAATGGTCATGATTCATGATTAGAAAGTTTACCTCTTGAAGCGATGGCTGTTGGTTGAAATTCGTCTATCACGAACACCGCACGAACGGTGTCTCCAGAGGTATCCACACGAGCGGACTCCGTGAACGTCCAACGTCACGAACCTGAAGCGTCTCTGTCTTACAGTGCTAGCTTCAAAACCGATACTTGCTGTTCACTCTTACTCATTTTGTGCGGCTAGGTTATCAACCGTATGTGCACAACAACTTAAGTGTTCTACTTATAGTAGCGCCTCCTTAAGTGAGTTAGCGAGCAGCACTTGACCTAAGCCCATGTACTATGCGCTAGGCCCAATAGGAAAGTCCAACTCTCCTTTTAATGCTTCTTTTAATCCGCTCTTATGTGTGTGACCCTATAGGTTCCCAAAACATTAGTAGTAACATTAAATCCCATTTAATATTACAAACAGTGAGCGGTATCTAGCAATACATCACTGCTACCTAAGTAGTGAGAAAGTCAGTGATTTGACGAAACCTTTCTGTGACAAATATTCATGTGCATTATTATCCCTTTGTCCATATATCTATATTGAACACAAGTCATAGAATGTGTCACCCTTGTATAGTTCAATATCATGTTCCCTGATACCCGAGTAGACTTAACAACAAATGAGGTCAATATCTCATATTGACTCATTTCAGCATGGCCATGCATTTTACAGTCTCACTCTATCAGGGGGCCCACAGATATTACTCCTGTCATGTAGGAGGGACAAATTCCATCTAGGTCACTCACATCCCTCTGCATGGCTCGTAGTATGCCCAATGACCGTCTTTATAATCATCCTATTACAGATGACGTTTGACGATATTAAAGCACACGACTCCTCATGTAGGGATCGTAGTGATTTCAGGTCGAAGGATTGTATGCACCATTGTCACTATGAGAACTACTTATGACACTCACATAACGCTCCATGTAGTGGTCTCATGGCGGGTCAATCCAGTACATCATTACTCTAATGTGTACCTATGTGTCGACTCGATATCTCATATCCATGACCCGTGAGATATGGTCATCAGTCTGCACACATAATAGTCTCAATTGTATTATTATTGTCCTTATTAATAAAATACTTGACTACGGATATTTAAGAATAGGATTTCAGTGTTCAATAGTGTCTCACGATCAAGTCATATACTTGATATTCTATTGAACTGAGATTTCTATTCTAAGGACGTTATTATGTTTAAACAAGTAACACAATAAACTGGAATGTCTCATATCATATATATATAAAATAGCAAGATACAAATGTAAGTCTAAAGAAATACATTGGCCTCTAGGGCTTACACCAACAGAATTCACTCAAAGAAGGAGGGGATGATATGAGCCGAATTTGGAGTATGGTTCAAGAAGCTAGCCAAGGACTTGGTGGGCCAATGACAAATGTTACAACCAAGAAAGCCCAACAAGTGTTAATTCAAACTATGGTTCTCATCATGGAAGTAAGCCCAAATGCAAGATTGGATGGAATGAAGCCCAAATTATTAACTTACATTATCCAACTAAAGGATCCATGACAAGGGGGACGTGCAACACGAAGAAGAGTCCAATTTTAGTTGTTTATTTTAACTCAATAAGTGTAAATGGGTTTTATGAGTGAGCCCAATTACTAAGTGATGTTTTTGGGGCAGCCCACTTGTAATCCATGATAGGAAACGAATTTGTATGTGTCTTAGTGGGAGGAATCTTTAGCTTGTATGCTATATGAACTCCTAAATTTGTGTGTTGGTATTTTGAATAAATTAGGGGGCGGGGGGCGGGGGGTTACACTTTTAATGTGAGAAACAAGTGTAACCACCACATAATTAGGGGAATAAATAAGGGATTTATGTGTAACAACCACATAATGGTGGAAAGAGAAAATTAACTCACCATTTAGTGGCATGATTTAAGCTTAGTTAGTGAGGGGATTATGGAATCTTGAAAAGAGAAGGTGTGAGCCGAAGTTAGCAGCCACACTCTATATGTATTACACCCCTAAACACATGAATAACAACTTGGATGTTGAATTTGGATTGAAATCCATTTGTGAGACTTTGTTCTCTTTGGTTCTTGGTTGAGCCAACTATTGTTCTTTTCAAGAATCCAAGATTCTTGTGGCGAACTTGCTAGGCTTGTCAAACTCTCTAGTTTATGGCGCCATCACCATTTCTAATCTTCACCATTTTCATATTTTCTTCCTTTTATGTTACAACTCAGTTCTGACTTGGATTTGTAATTGGTAAAATTCAACCAAATAGATCATTCCAAAGGCAACCTTCCATTTGGTTGTCATCACATGATGGGTTCTTGTTTAAGAAAAATAAATTGTGTGTGCCTGTTTGGATGATGGGACATTTTGGAGTAAAAAAGACCTTGGAAATTCTGCAGGAACAATTTTACTGGCCTAGCATGAAGCATGATGTGCAATCTGTTTGTAATAAGTGCATAACATGTAAACAAGCTGATGGCCACCTTGATGTAGAAATGGGCCATTTCTTGATTTTTAGAATGGAACTTGGTTGTGACTGATGTTTTCGTATTTTCCTTTTTTTTATATGTGAAATGAAAAGAAGATGGATAATTGGGAGGTAGGGGTGCCACCTTAGTCTAATCCAATACAAGGATAAGCCTATGAATGTGAGGATCACCACAAGAAGAGAATTTCTTGATAAGATCAATAAACTGGTCCAATCCAGAACCAAAGAGTATGAACTCAAAATTTTGCTGAAACCTTTCTTATTTTCTATTGAAACTTGCGCCCCCTATATATAATGAGGGAGGTTCTTGCTATTACAAAGAGAAAAATCCTTCCTTTCTTGGGGTACAAAGAAACTAAAGGAAATTAAAAATAATTACTACTGCTTTGATTGCTCTCTACGATCAGGGGAAGGTTTCACAACCACTCATTAAATGCAATTAAGTGGTGGCTGCGCCTTTATTGTGATGTTGGAGCATTTATCTCCTTGTCTTGTGTACTTCCCTTTTTCTCGCCTTGATTGGAGCATTCATCATCTTGTCTTGTATAACTCCCTTTTTTTTGGCCTTGATTGGAGCATTCATCACTTTGCCTTGTGTAACTCCTTTCTTGCCTTGATTGGAGCATTCTCTTTGTCTTTCTTTGGCAGCAAGTTTATTGATTTATTCAAACTACACAAAGAGCTTTTGAGAGGCGTGGGACCCTTGCTCCTTGCACCACACAACCACTTGAAGTGGATTAAACACACCAAAGGAAATAAAAATAACTTAGTGCTTTGGTCCCAAATAAATTAATTGGACTATTGCACTTTTATTCAATTAAAAATAAATTTCTTTTATGCAAGTTGCGCCTCCTCCATGGCTTGTATGACCAGCATGGTTTCTGGTGCAATTACATTTTTTTCTCCGTGTGCAATCGTCTTAGTCATGAATTGGACTAAGCTTTCTTGGATCCTCTTTGACATTGCCCTAGTCATTGGTCCTCCTAAGCTTTGAATGGCCTCTTGGTGCTCCATGTCCTCATCATTCCCTCCCTCTTGAAGAGAATTCGACCTCGAATTGAAGTCCTCATCACCTACATCAAAAGGAGACAAGTCAGTAACGTTGAAAGTGGCACTAACACCATACTCACCTGGAAGGTCAACTTTATAAGCATTATCATTGACTTTGGCAATCACTTGAAAAGGGCCATCACCCTTAGGCATTAACTTAGATTTCCTTTGTGATGGAAACCTTTCTTTCCTCATATGGATCCAGACCCAATCTCCGGGTTCAAAAGTAACCCGCTTGCGCCGTTTATTGGCACTTTTGGCATAGCTTTCATTTTTCTTTTCAATTTGCAGTTTAATTTTCTCATGCAAACCTTTCACAAATGCAGCCTTTGCTTTGCCATCTTTATGATTCAACAGAGATGTGTTAGGTGATGGTAATAGATCAAGAGGAGTTAAAGGATTATAACCATACACAATCTCAAATGGGGAATGATTTGTGGTACTATGCACAACCCTATTATAAGCAAATTCAACATGTGGCACCCATGTTTCCCACATTTTCAGATTCCTTGAAAGTACAGCCCTTAAAAGAGTAGAGAGGGTTTTGTTTACTACCTCAGTTTGCCCATCAGTTTGGGGATGACAAGTTGTAGAGAATAGTAACTTAGTTCCCACCTTACCCCACAAAGTTCTCCAGAAGTGGCTTAGAAATTTAGTGTCACGATCAAACACTATACTTTTTGGTAGGCCATGTAGGCGCACCACTTCTTTGAAAAACAAATCAGCAATGTGGCAAGCATCATCCACCTTTTTGCATGGAATGAAATGTGCCATCTTTGAGAACCTGTCCACAACAACAAAAATAGAATCTTTCCCATTCTTTGTTCTAGGTAACCCTAAGACAAAGTCCATGGAAAGGGGTATTCAGGAACAGCAATGGAGTGTATAAACCATGGGGCATAACCTTGGATTTGGCCTTTTTGCATACAATGCATTTTTCACAATATTTTTGCACATCAATTCTCATGTGGGGCCAATAGAAATGTTCTTGCAAAAATTCCAAAGTTTTAGGAACACCAAAATGTCCCATTAAGCCCCCCTCATGCGCCTCTTTGATTAAGAGTTCTCAAATGGATCCCTTTGGCACACACAACCTTTTTTCTTTAAACAAATAGTCATCGTGCCTAAAAAATCCATTATGGGCAGCATGCACACATTCAGCATATTTATCAGAAAAATCAAGATCATGCTCACACATATCCTTAATGTGCTCAAGACCGAAACTGCTCCAGAAATTCAAGCCATTTAGTGTGTCTCTTGTTCAACTTACCTTGTCCCTTTAAATACTTCAAGGACTCATGATCACTGTGAATGACAAATTCCATTGGCAGCAAGTAATGTTGCCACGTTTGCAATGCCCTTACCAAGGCATACAATTCCTTATCATAAGTTGAGTAATTTAAGGCAGCCCCCTTTAATTTCTTACTAAAATAAGCAATTGGATGACCTTCTTGCATCAAAACCGCCCCAATTCCAACATTGGAAGCATCACACTCAATTTCAAAAGATTTTGAGAAATTAGGCAATGCTAGAATTGGTGCTTGGGTAAGCTTTTCTTAAAGAATAGAAAAAGCTTGTTCTTGTTTCTCACCCCATTTAAAACCAACTTCCTTTTTAACAATTTCATTAAGAGGTGCAGCAATAGTACTAAAATCCTTAACAAACCTCCTATAGAAATTGGCTAAACCATGGAAACTTCTTACCTCAGACACGTTTTTAGGTGCTGCCCACTCTTGGATTGCTTTCACCTTTGCTTCATCCACGTGTACTCCTTGAGAGCTTATGACAAAACCTAGAAAAATAACTTGATACGTGCAAAACACACATTTTTCCAAGTTTGCATACAAGCTTTCTTTCCTTAGTACTTTTAAAACAACCCTTAGATGAATGCAATGGTCTTCTAAGTTTTTGCTATATATCAAGATATCATCAAAATATACAACAACAAATTTTCCCAAAAATTCCCTCAAAACATGGTTCATTAATCTCAGGAAAGTGCTAGGTGCATTAGTTAATCCAAAAGGCATAACTAGCCACTCATATAAACCATATTTTTTTTTAAAGCAGTTTTCCATTCATCCCCTTCCCTTATCCTAATTTGATGGTATCCACTTTTCAAATCAATTTTCGAAAACAAGCATGCACCAAACAGTTCATCAAGCAAGTCATCTAACCTAGGTATTGGATGCCTATACTTAACAGTGATATTATTAACAGCCCTACAATCAGTGCACATTCTCCAACTACCATCTTTCTTAGGGACTAAAATAACAGGGACAGCACATGGACTTAAACTTTCTCTTACCCAACCTTTACTTACCAATTCAGCCACTTGTTTTTGTATGTCTTGCGTTTGTTGTGGGTTGCTCCGGTAGGCTGGCCTATTTGGCAAAGTAGCGCCTGGGATGAGGTCAATGTGGTGTTCAATCCCTCTCAAGGGCGGCATCCCACTTGGTACCTCATTAGGGAACAAATCCTCAAATTCCTGCAAAAGGAAATTTATGCAATTTGGCAATTCTTGATTGTTAGGTAAATTTTCCAGCAAGGCCACCTCTTTGCTAAAAAGCAAATATAGGGGCTGATTGGAGGAAATAGCTTTTTTAACCTCCCCTCTTGTCGCCATCAAATTTTCTTTCTTTTTTTCATCAATTTTTTTTTGTCACTCTTTTTTCTCTCTTCTTCTTTGACGATCTTTTCTTTTTCTTCTTTTTTTTTTCTTTTTCTTTTTCACATTTTTCTCTCAATTTTTTTTGATCATCTCTCACCTCACTTGGGCTCAAAGGGGGCAATACAATTCGTTTTCCATGATGAACAAAAAAGTACTTGTTGGTATGCCCTTCATGGCTTGTTTCTTTGTCAAATTGCCAAGGCCTTCCCAACAAAACATGGCTGGCCTCCATAGGAACTACATCACAAACAGCCACATCTTCATATTTTCCAATTGAAAAAGAGATTTCTACTTGTTCATCGACAACCATCTCAACATCATTAACAAGCCATTGAAGCTTATATGGCTTGGGATGTGGTTTAGTTTCTAGTTGGAGTTTGGAAACTAACCTTGTGCTAGCAACATTAGTGCAACTCCCGCCATCAATAATCAGGGAACATACCTTGCCTTGTATGAGGCACCTTGAGTGAAATATGTTCTCCCTTTGAGTCGTATCTTCCTCCTTTACCATGACTTCCAACAACCTTTTTATCATAAGTAGCTCTCCTCTAGGTATTTGGGCCTCCTCCTCAACACAATCATCGTCACACTCTTCAGCCCCTTCATCTTCCTCCTCAACGTCCTCTACAATCATAATTCTCTTGGTAGGACATTGAGATGCAATGTGTCCTAAGCCTTGGCACTTGAACCACTTAACAGCCCGGTTAGTTGAAACAACTTGAGAAGGACTAGTTGTAGTGTTTTTACCTTTTGTGTCAGCCACGGCTTCTTTGGATGAAGAAGTACCTTCGTTCTTAATATTGTTATTCCAATTTTGAGGAATAGAAGTGGTAGTGCTTCTCCTTATTTGACCCTTCCTCTTGAGTTGTTGTTCTACCCTTATGGCTTGATGTACGAAATAGTCTAATTGAACATAGTGTTGTAGTTCCACTATGTCACTTATATCACGATTTAGGCCATGCAAGAACCTAGCCATGGTTGCTTCATCATCTTCCTCCACATTTGCTCTAATCTTTGCCACCTCCATCTCCTTGTAGTATTCATCAACACTTTTGTTGCCTTGTGTGAGTCGCTATAATTTGTTGTGCAGCTCTCTGTTGTAGTAAGATGGGATGAATCTCCTTCTCATGAGCCTCTTCATCTCCTCCCATGTTGCAATGGCTGGCTCATTGTGCTTTCTCCTATCCTTTGTCAATTGATCCCACCACACCAAGGCGTAATCTGTAAATTCAATAGAAGCAACATGCACCTTTTGAAGTTCAGTGTAATTGTAACAGGAAAAAATTTGTTCAATTTTAGTTTCCCATTCCAAATACGTTTCCGGGTCATTTTTGCCAACAAATTGTGGTACTTTTATTTTTATACCACCCAACCTATCTTCTCTAGTTTCATCACGTCTCCTCCTCCTCCGTTCCTCCTCTTCACTATCATCCTGTCTGTTTTCTAATTGGTCAATTCTTTCATTTATACTTTCCACTTCCTCTCTCAAAAGTTCTCTCATTTTTGCAGTGAGGGCATCGAGTAGCAAACGATTTTGAGCATCCATAACTCTCTCAGTTCTTTAAACAAACCAGCAAATGTTCAATACAAGAAACCAATTCAAGTAATAATCCACTCACCCAATCAGCTTGGAAAGGAAAGGTAAGAAACAAAAATTGAACACAAAGTTTGTGAGACTAGAACAAGAAAGAATTCACCCAAAAGAAAGGAATAAAATTCAGAGTGTTGCAACAAGGAAGAAACATAACCAGAATTCAAGACATGTATTTTGCGTTTTTCCCCCCTCTTTTGTTAAGAATTCAGATCTCAAAGATAAGAATAGAGAAACCTGGGATTCTTTTGAACAAATTCGAAACCTTGCTCTAATTACCAAATTATGGCCTCCTTGATGTAGAAATGGGCCATTTCTTGATTTTTAGAATGGAACTTGGTTGTGACTGATGTTTTCGTATTTTTCTTTTTTTTTTTTGATAAGTGAAATGAAAATAAGATGGATAATTGGGAGGTAGGGGCGCCACCTTAGTCTAATCCAAGACAAGGATAAGCCTATGAATGTGAGGATCACCACAAGAAGAGAATTTCTTGATAAGATCAATAAACTGGTCCAATCCAGAACCAAAGAGTATGAACTCAAAATTTTGCTGAAATCTTTCTTATTTTTTATTGAAACTTGCGCCCCCTATATATAATGAGGGAGGTTCTTGCTATTACAAAGGGAAAAATCCTTCCTTTATTGGGGTACAAAGAAACTAAAGGAAATTAAAAATAATTACTACTGCTTTGGTTGCTCTCCACGATCAGGGGAAGGTTTCACAACCACTCATTAAATGCAATTAAGTGGTGGCTGTGCCTTTATTGTGCTGTTGGACCATTTATCTCCTTGTCTTGTGTACTTCCCTTTTTCTCGCCTTGATTGGAGCATTCATCATCTTGTCTTGTATAATTCCCTTTTTTTTGGCCTTGATTGGAGCATTCATCACTTTGTCTTGTGTAACTCCTTTCTTGCCTTGACTGGAGCATTCTCTTTGTCTTTCTATGGCAGCAAGTTTATTGATTTATTCAAACTACACAAAGAGCTTTTGAGAGGCATGGGACCCTTGCTCCTTGCGCCACACAACCACTTGAAGTGGATTAAACACAACAAAAGAAATAAAAATAACTTAGTGCTTTGGTCCCAAATAAATTAATTGGACTCTTGCACTTTTATTCAATTAAAAATAAATTTCTTTTATGCAAGTTGCGCCTCCTCCATGGCTTGTATGACCAGCATGGTTTTTGGTGCAATTACATTTTTTTGTCCGTGTACAATCGTCTTAGTCATGAATTGGACTAAGCTTTCTTGGATCCTCTTTGACATTGCCCTAGTCATTGGTCCTCCTAAGCTTTGAATGGCCTCTTGGTGCTCCATGTCCTCATCATTCCCTCCCTCTTGAAGAGAATTCGACCTCGAATTGAAGTCCTCATCACCTACATCAAAAGGAGACAAGTCAGTAACGTTGAAAGTGGCACTAACACCATACTCACCTGGAAGGTCAACTTTATAAGCATTATCATTGACTTTGGCAATCACTTGAAAAGGGCCATCGCCCCTAGGCATTAACTTAGATTTCCTTTGTGATGGAAACCTTTCTTTCCTCATATGGATCCAGACCCAATCTCCAGGTTCAAAAGTAACCTGCTTGCACCGTTTATTGGAACTTTTGGCATAGCTTTCATTTTTCTTTTCAATTTGCAGTTTAATTTTCCCAAGCAAACCTTTCACAAATTCAGCCTTTGCTTTGCCATCTTTATGCTTCAACAGAGACGTGTTAGGTAATGGTAATAGATCAAGAGGAGTTAAAGGATTATAACCATACACAATCTCAAATGGGGAATGATTTGTGGTACTATGCACAACCCTATTATAAGCAAATTCAACATGTGGCAGCCATGTTTCCCACATTTTCAGATTCCTTGAAAGTACAGCCCTTAAAAGAGTAGAGAGGGTTCTGTTTACTACCTCAGTTTGCCCATTAGTTTGGGGATGACAAGTTGTAGAGAATAGTAACTTAGTTCCCACCTTACCCCACAAAGTTCTCCAGAAGTGGCTTAGAAATTTAGTGTCACGATCAGACACTATACTTTTTGGTAGGCCATGTAGGTGCACCACTTCTTTGAAAAACAAATCATCAATGTGGCAGGCATCATCCACCTTTTTGCATGGAATGAAATGTGCCATCTTTGAGAACCTGTCCACAACAACAAAAATAGAATCTTTCCCGTTCTTTGTTCTAGGTAACCCTAAGACCAAGTCCATGGAAAGGGGTATTCAGGAATAGGCAATGGAGTGTATAAACCATGGGGCATAACCATGGATTTGGCCTTTTTGCATACAATGCATTTTTCACAATATTTTTGCTCATCAATTCTCATGTGGGGCCAATAGAAATGTTCTTGTAAAAATTCCAAAGTTTTAGGAACACCAAAATGTCCCATTAAGCCCCCCTCATGTGCCTCTTTGATTAAGAGTTCTCAAATGGATCCCTTTGGCACACACAACCTTTTTTCTTTAAACAAATAGTCATTGTGCCTAAAAAATCCATTATGGGCAGCATGCACACATTCAGCATATTTATCAGAAAAATCAAGATCATGCTCATACATATCCTTAATGTGCTCAAGACCGAAACTGCTCCAGAAATTCAACCAATTTAGCATGTCTCTTGTTCAACTTACCTTGTCCCTTTAAATACTTCAAGGACTCATGATCACTGTGAATGACAAATTCCCTTGGCAGTTAGTAATGTTGCCACGTTTGCAATGCCCTTACCAAGGCATACAATTCCTTATCATAAGTTGAGTAATTTAAGGCAGCCCCCTTTAATTTCTTACTAAAATAAGCAATTGGATGACCTTCTTGCATCAAAACCGCCCCAATTCCAACATTGGAAGCATCACACTCAATTTCAAAAGATTTTGAGAAATTAGGCAATGCTAGAATTGGTGCTTGGGTGAGCTTTTCTTTAAGAATAGAAAAAGCTTGTTCTTGTTTCTCACCCCATTTAAAACCAACTTCCTTTTTAACAATTTCATTAAGAGGTGCAGCAATAGTACTAAAATCCTTAACAAACCTCCTATAGAAACTGGCTAAACCATGGAAACTTCTTACCTCAGACACGTTTTTAGGTGCTGGCCACTCTGGGATTGCTTTCACCTTTGCTTCATCCACGTGTACTCCTTGAGAGCTTATGACAAAACCTAGAAAAATAACTTGATCCGTGCAAAACACACATTTTTCCAAGTTTGCATACAAGCTTTCCTTCCTTAGTATATTTAAAATAGCCCTTAGATGAATGCAATGGTCTTCTAAGTTTTTGCTATATATCAAGATATCATCAAAATATACAACAACAAATTTTCCCAAAAATTCCCTCAAAACATGGTTCATTAATCTCAGGAAAGTGCTAGGTGCATTAGTTAATCCAAAAGGCATAACTAGCCACTCATATAAACCATATTTTTTTTTGAAAGCAGTTTTCCATTCATCCCCTTCCCTTATCCAAATTTGATGGTATCCACTTTTCAAATCAATTTTCGAAAACAAGCATGCACCAAACAGTTCATCAAGCAAGTCATCTAACCTAGGTATTGGATGCCTATACTTAACAGTGATATTATTAACAGCCCTACAATCAGTGCACATTCTCCAACTACCATCTTTCTTAGGGACTAAAATAACAGGGACAGCACATGGACTTAAACTTTCTCTTACCCAACCTTTACTTACCAATTCAGCCACTTGTTTTTGTATGTCTTGCGTTTGTTGTGGGTTGCTCCGGTAGGCTGGCCTATTAGGCAAAGTAGCGCCTGGGATGAGGTCAATGTGGTGTTCAATCCCTCTCAAGGGCGGCAGCCCACTTGGTACCTCCTTAGGGAACAAATCCTCAAATTCCTGCAAAAGGAAATTTATGCAATTTGGCAATTCTTGATTGTTAGGTAAATTTTCCAGCAAGGCCACCTCTTTGCTAAAAAGCAAATATAGGGGCTGATTGGAGGAAATAGCTTTTTTAACCTCCCTTCTTGTCGCCATCAAATTTTCTTTCTTTTTCTCATCAATTTTTTTTGTCACTCTTTTTTCTCTCTTCTTCTTTGGCGATCTTTTCTTTTTCTTCTTTTTTTTTTCTTTTTCTTTTTCACATTTTTCTCTCAATTTATTTTGATCATCTCTCACCTCACTTGGGCTCAAAGGGGCCAATACAATTCGTTTTCCATGATGAACAAAAAAGTACTTGTTGGTATGCCCTTCATGGCTTGTTTCTTTGTCAAATTGCCAAGGCCTTCCCGACAAAACATGGCTGGCCTCCATAGGAACTACATCACAAACAGCCACATCTTCATATTTTCCTATTCAAAAAGAGATTTCTACTTGTTCATCGACAACCATCTCAACATCATTAACAAGCCATTGAAGCTTATATGGCTTGGGATGTGGTTTAGTTTCTAGTTGGAGTTTGGAAACTAACCTTGTGCTAGCAACATTAGTGCAACTCCCACCATCAATAATCAGGGAACATACCTTGCCTTGTATGAGGCACCTTGAGTGAAATATGTTCTCCCTTTGAGTCGTATCTTCCTCCTTTACCATGACTTCCAACAACCTTTTTATCATAAGTAGCTCTCCTCTAGGTATTTGGGCCTCCTCCTCAACACAATCCTCGTCACACTCTTCAGCCCCTTCATCTTCCTCCTCAACGTCCTCTACAATTATAATTCTCTTGGTAGGACATTGAGATGCAATGTGTCCTAAGCCTTGGCTCTTGAAACACTTAACAGCCCGGTTAGTTGAAACAACTTGAGAAGGACTAGTTGTAGTGTTTTTACCTTTTGTGTCAGCCACGGCTTCTTTGGATGAAGAAGTACCTTCATTCTTAATATTGTTCTTCCAATTTTGAGGATTAGAAGTGGTAGTGCTTCTCCTTATTTGACCCTTCCTCTTGAGTTGTTGTTCTACCCTTATGGCTTGATGTACGAAATAGTCTAATTGAACATAGTGTTATAGTTCCACTATGTCACTTATATCACGATTTAGGCCATGCAAGAACCTAGCCATGGTTGCTTCATCATCTTCCTCCACATTTGCTCTAATCTTTGCCACCTCCATCTCCTTGTAGTATTCATCAACACTTTTGTTGCCTTGTGTGAGTCGCTATAATTTGTTATGCAACTCTCTGTTGTAGTAAGATGGGATGAATCTCCTTCTCATGAGCCTCTTCATCTCCTCCCATGTGGCAATGGCTGGCTCATTGTGCTTTCTCCTATCCTTTGTCAATTGATCCCACCACACCAAGGCGTAATCTGTAAATTCAATAGAAGCAACATGCACCTTTTGAAGTTCAGTGTAATTGTAACAGGAAAAAATTTGTTCAATTTTAGTTTCCCATTCCAAATACGTTTCCAGGTCATTTTTGCCAACAAATTGTGGTACTTTTATTTTTATACCACCCAACCTATCTTCTCTAGTTTCATCACGTCTCCTCCTCCTCCGTTCCTCCTCTTCACTATCATCCTGTCTGTTTTCTAATTGGTCAATTCTTTCATTTATACTTTCCACTACCTCTCTCAAAAGTTCTCTCATTTTTGCAGTGAGGGCATCGAGTAGCAAACGATTTTGAGCATCCATAACTCTGTCAGTTCTTTAGAGAAACCAGCAAATGTTCAATACAAGAAACCAATTCAAGTAATAATCCACTCACCCAATCAGCTTGGAAAGGAAAGGTAAGAAACAAATTTGTGAGACTATAACAAGAAATAATTCACCAAAAGAAAGGAATAAAATTCAGAGTGTTGCAACAAGGAAGAAACACAACCAGAATTCAAGATATGTATTTTGCGTTTTTTTCCCTCTTTTGTTAAGAATTCAAATCTCAAAGATAAGAATAGAGAAACCTGGGATTCTTTTGATCAAAGTCGAAACCTTGCTCTGATTACCAAATGATGGCCTCCTTGATGTAGAAATGGGCCATTTCTTGATTTTTAGAATGGAACTTGGTTGTGACTGATGTTTTCGTATTTTCCTTTTTTTTTTTTATATGTGAAATGAAAAGCAGATGGATAATTGGGAGGTAGGGGCGCCACCTTAGTCTAATCCAAGACAAGGATAAGCCTATGAATGTGAGGATCACCATAAGAAGAGAATTTCTTGATAAGATCAATAAACTGGTCCAATCTAGAAGCAAAGAGTATGAACTCAAAATTTTGCTGAAATCTTTCTTATTTTTTATTGAAACTTGCGCCCCCTATATATAATGAGGGAGGTTCTTACTATTACAAATGGAAAAATCCTTCCTTTATTGGGGTACAAAGAAACTAAAGGAAATTAAAAATAATTACTACTGCTTTGATTGCTCTCCACGATCAGGGGAAGGTTTCACAACCACTCATTAAATGCAATTAAGTGGTGATTGCACCTTTATTATGCTGTTGGAGCATTTATCTCCTTGTCTTGTGTACTTCCCTTTTTCTCACCTTGATTGGAGCATTCATCATCTTGTCTTGTATAATTACCTTTTTGTTGGCCTTGATTGGAGCATTCATCACTTTGTCTTGTGTAACTCCTTTCTTGCCTTGGTTGGAGCATTCTCTTTGTCTTTCTCTGGCAGCAAGTTTATTGATTTATTCAAACTAAACAAAGAGCTTTTGAGAGGCGTGGGACCCTTGATCCTTTCGCCACACAACCACTTGAAGTGGATTAAACACACCAAAAGAAATAAAAATAACTTAGTGCTTTGGTCCCAAATAAATTAATTGGACTCTTGCACTTTTATTCAATTAAAAATAAATTTCTTTTAAGCAAGTTGCGCCTCCTCCTTTGCAAGCATGGTTTTTAGTGCAATTACATTTTTTTTTCAGTGTGCAATCGTCTTAGTCATGAATTGGAGTAAGCTTTCTCGGATCTTCTTTGAAATTGCCATAGTCATCGGTCCTCCTAAGCTTTCAATGGCCTCTTGGTGCTCCATGTCCTCATCACAAGCTAAATCTAAAGTCATGCTCCATGGTTTCTATACACCTTTGCCTGTTCCCAATCAACCTTGGGCTGATATTTCAATTGATTTTGTGTTCTGAAGGTGGCAAAGACAGTATATTTGTTGTTGTTGATAGGTTTAACAAAATGGCACATTTCATTGCATGTTCTAAAACAAATGATGCAACAGATATTGCTGATCTCTTCTTTAGAGAAGTGGTACGCTTACGCTTGCATGGATTGCCAAGGACAATAGTGAGTGATAGAGATGTAAAGTTCCTAAGCCATTTTTGGAGAACTTTATGGAATAAGCTGGGAACAAAACTCTTGTTTTCAACCGTTGCACATCCTCAAACGGATGGACAAACTGAAGTGGTAAATAGGACACTTACTACCTTGTTGCGTGCTATCATTCAAAGGAATTTGAAAAATTGGGAGAAATGCCTGCCACATGTTGAATTTGCTTATAATAGGAGTGTTCATTCTACAACTTCCTATTCTCCTTTTGAAATTGTATATGGCTTTAATCCTTTGACTCCTTTGGATATCTTACCTTTGCCTACTAATGAGTATGCTAATTTGGATCGTAAGAAAAAGGCAGATGCTATTAAGGAGTTGCATGCAAAAGTTCGAGCCAACATTGAGAAGAAGAATGAACAATATGCAAAGCAAGCAAATAAGGGGCGTGTTAAGGTTATTTTTGAACCTGGGGATTGGGTATGGGTTCATATGAGGAAGGAAAGGTTTCCTACTCAAAGGAAATCCAAATTGCTTCCAAGAGGAAATGGGCCTTTTCAAGTCCTAGAGAAGATAAATGACAATGCCTACAAGCTGGATTTTCCAAGTGAATTTGGTAATGTGAGTGCTACTTTTAATGTGGCTGATCTATCTTTGTTTGATGTAGGTGATTCGAGGACGAATCCTTTCGAAGAGGGAGGTAATGATAGAGATGCAACCACCCCATCTAAAGATCCTTTGCATGGAATTGGAGGTCCTATGACTAGGACCAAGACTAAGAGGATGAAGAAAGCGTTACAAGGCCTAATCATAATGATCAAAGAGAAGGAAGACCAACATGCATTAGAGGCTGCTCCAAATTGGGTCACTTTGCTCCAACTTGATGAGGTTGATTTAAGTCCAACTTGAAGACTGTTTTGGAAGGCCCAATTCAAAAGACAAGAAGCATTCAAGGGCTGATTAGTGGACTTTATCAATGGACTGATTAGATAATAATTAAAGCCCAATTTTTACCATTTTTATTTGTAATTTTCGTAGTTATTTTGGGAACAATTTTCTGGTGACTTTTAGTTTTCCCCTAAGTCCAATAAATACTTCCTAGTAGTTCCATAAGTCATAATAATAGCTGGTGGGAATTTAACACCTTGATTATGCTTACTTTCTAGGTAGTGTACATGCATTTGTCAATGTATGTGGTAAATGCATGGTAGTGGGAATTTAATTCTTTTATTTCCTAGTTAGGCTATAAATAGGGAACTCTTGTACTACACAATTCAGATTTTGATGATTAATGAAATTTGAGAGTTTCTCTATTGTGAGAGCTTTTCCCTTTGTTCTTGGGTTAAGAACTTTATAGTGTTGGTTCTACCGGCAGGTCGCGGTTAGGGTCACGCTTCTTTGATAACTCTGATTCTACCGGCAGGTCGCGGTTAGGGTCAAGTTCCTTGTTTCCTTTACCTGTTTTCAAGATGGTCCTAAGTGTTCCCCTATCATTAGGTCCTATATGACCTAACACGTTCATTTGGGTTTTATTAGGATCAAACAAGTCCATTTGGGCTCCATTAGGACCAAAGAAATATAATTGGGAAACACAAGGCAATTGGCCCAATTAGGTCCTAACAAGTCGATTTGGTCTCTATTAGAAACAAACAAGTCCATTTGGGCTCCATTCGGACCAAATAATTACAATTGGGCCGATCGGGGAAATCGGCCCAATTAGCTCCTAACAAGTCGATTTGGGCTCTATTTGGATCAAACAAGTCCATTTGGGCTATATTAGGATCAAACAAGTCCATTGGGGCTCCATTAGGACCAAAGAAGTACAAATTGGCCCAGTTAGGTCCTCTTTGACCTAAAAAGTCCATTTGGGCTATATTAGGATCAAACAAGTCCATTTGGGCTTCATTAGGACGAAAGAAGTACAATTGGGCCATTCAAGGCAATTGGCCTAATTAGTTTCTAACAAGTCCATTTGGGCTCCATTACGACCAAAGAAGTACAAATTGACCCAGTTAGGTCCTATATGACCTAAAAAGTCCATTTGGGCTCCATTAGGACCAAAGAAGTACAATTGGGCCGATCGGGGGAATTGGCCCAATTAGGACCTAACTAGTCGATTTGGGCTCTATTAGGATCAAACAAGTCCATTTGGGCTCCATTAGGACCAAAGAAGTAAAAATTGGCCGTCCATTTGGGCTCTATTAGGATCAAACAAGTCCATTTGGGATCCATTAGGACGAAAGAAGTACAATTGGGCCATTCAAGGCAATTGACCCAATTAGTTTCTAACAAGTCCATTTGGGCACTATTAGGATCTAACAAGTACATTTGGGCTCCATTAGGACCAAAGAAGTACAAATTGCCCCGTTAGGTCCTATATGACCTAAAAAGTCCATTTGGGTTCCAATAGGATCAAAGAAGTACAATGGGGCCGATCTGGGCAATCGTCCCAATTAGGTCCTAATAAGTCGATTTAGGCTCTATTAGGATCAAACAATTCCATTTGGGCTCCATTAGGATCAAAGAAGTACAAATTGGCCCAGTTAGGTCCTATATGACCTAACACGTCCATTTGGGCTCTATTAGGATCAAACAAGTCCACTTGGACTCCATTAGGACCAAAGAAATATAATTGGGCAACTCAAGGCAATTGGCCCAATTAGATCCTAACAAGTCGATTTGGTCTCTAATAGGATCAAACAAGTCTATTTGGGCTCCATTAGGACCAAAGAAGTACAATTGTGCCGATCGGGGCAATTGGCCCAATTAGGTCCAAACAAGTCGATTTGGGCTCTACTTGGATCAAACAAGTCTATTTGGGCTCTATTAGGATCAAGCAAGTCCATTTGGGCTCCATTAGGACCAAAGAAGTACAAATTCGTCTAGTTAGGTCATATATCACCTAAAAAGTCCATTTGGGCTCTATTAGGATCAAATAAGTCCATTTGGGTTCTATTAGGACCAAAGAAGTACAATTGGGCCGATCGGGGCAATCGGCCCAATTAGGTCCTAACAAGTCGATTTGGGCTCTATTAGGAACAAACAACTCAATTTGGGCTCCATTGGGACCAATGAAGTACAAATTGGCCCAGTTAGTTCCTATATGACCTAACATGTCCATTTGGGCTCTATTAGGATCAAAAAAGTCCATTTTGGCTCCATTAGGACCAAGGAAATATAATTGGGTAACTCCAGGCAATTGGCCCAATTATGTCCTAACAAGTCGATTTCGCCTCTATTAGAATCAAACAAGTCCATTTGGGCTCCATTAGGACCAAAGAAGTACAATTGGGCCGATTGTGGCAATTGGCCCAATTAGGTCCTAACAAGTCGATTTGGGCTCTATTAGTTTCTAACAAGTCTATTTGGGCTCTATTAGGATCAAACAAGTCCATTTGGGCTCCATTACGACCAAAGAAGTACAGATTGGCCCAGTTAGGTCCTATATGATCTAAAAAGTCCATTTGGGCTCTATTAAGAACAAACAAGTCCATTTGGGTTCCATTAGGACGAAAGAAGTACAATTGGGCCACTCAAGGCATTTGGCCCCATTAGTTTCTAACAAGTCCATTTGGGTTCTATTAGGATCAAACAAGTCCATTAGGGCTCCATTAGGACCAAAGAAGTACAAATTGACCCAGTTAGGTCCTCTTTGACCTAAAAAGTCCATTTGGGCTATTTTAGGATCAAACAAGTCCATTTGGGCTTCATTAGGATGAAAGAAGTACAATTGGGCCATTCAATGTAATAGGCTCAATTAGTTTCTAACAAGTCCATTTGGGCTCCATTACGACCAAAGAAGTACAAATTGACCCAATTTGGTCCTATATGACCTAAAAAGTCCATTTGGGCTCCATTAGGACCAAAGAAGTACAATTGGGCCGATCGGGGGAATTGGCCCAATTAGGTCCTAACAAGTCGATTTGGGATCTATTAGGATCAAACAAGTCCATTTGGGCTCCATTAAGACCAAAGAAGTACAAATTGTCCGAGTTAGGTCCTATAAGACCAAAGAAGTAAAATTGGGTAGGTTGAGGCAATTGGGCTCTATTACGATCAAACAAGTCTATTTGGGCTCCATTAGGACCAAAGAAGTACAAATTGGCCCGGTTAGGTCCTATATGATCAGAAACGTCTATTTGGACTCTTTTAGAATCAAACAAGTCCATTTGGGCTCCATTAGGACCAAAGAAGTACAAATTGACCCAGTTAGGTTCTATCTAACCTTACACGTCCATTTGGGCACCATTAGGACCAAAGAAATATAATTGGGCAACTCAAGGCAATTGCCCCAATGATGACAACCAAATGGTGAGGTTGCCTTGTTGACGATCTTTTTGGTTGAATTTTAACAATTAATTTGCAGAACAATTTTGAGATTAAAATAAAGGTAAGAAAAGAAACAAATGGATGGAGAATAGAGAAGGCATGGCGCCACAAACAAAGAGTTTGATAAGCCAAGGAAGTTCGCCACAAGAATCTTGGATTCTTGATATGAACAAGATGGCTCAACCAAGAACCTAGGAGAACAAAATTCTCACAAATGGATTTCAATCCAAAATAACATCAAAGTTGTCATTCATGTGTTTTGGGGCGTCTTACATATAGAGAGATGGCCTAAGATCACGCGTTATTTGATGACAACCAACTGATGAGGTTGCCTTTGATGATCTTTTTTTGGTTGAATTTTAACACTTAATTTGCGGAACAATTTTGAGAATAAAATGAAGGGAAGAAAAGAAACAAATGGATGGAGAATAGAGATGGTACGGAGGCGCCACAAACAAGGTTGTTTGATAAGCCAAGGAAATTCGCCACAAGAATCGTGGATTCTTGATAAGAACAAGATGGCTCAACCAAGAACCAAGGAGAACAAAATTCTCACAAAAGGATTTCAATCCAAAATAATATCCAAATTTGTCATTCATGAGTTGGGGGGGCGTCTTACATATAGAGGAATGGCCTAAGATCAATCCTCCCATAATCAATACAATTTAATGCCCAAAGATTCCCTCCTTGATTATGTGGGATCACACTTGTTTCTCAAATTAAAAGTGTAATCCTCTCATAATCAATACAATTTAATGCAACATATTTCCTCCCTAATTATGTGGTGATTACACTTGTTTCTCATATTAAAAGTGTAATCCCCCATAATTTATTCAAAATACCAACACACTAACTTAGGAGTTCTTATAGCATGCAAGCTAAAGATTCCTCCCACTAAGACACATACAAATTCGTTTTCTAACATGGGTTACAAGTGGGATGCCCCAAAAACATCACTTAGTAATTGGGATCACTCATAAAACCCATTTACACTTACTGAATTAAAATAAACAACTAAAATTAGACTCCTTCATGTTGCACGCCCCTCTTGTCATGGATCCTTTAGTTGGATAATGTAAGTTAATAATTTGGGCTTCATTCCACCCAATCTTGCATTTGGGCTTGCTTCCATGATGAGAACCATAGTTTGATTTAACACTTGTTGGGATTTCTTGGTTGTAATATTTGTCATTGGCCCACCAAGTCCTTGGCTAGCTTCTTGAACCATACTCCAAATTGGGCTCATATCATCCCCTCCTTCTTTGAGTGAATTCGACCTCGAATTGAAGTCTTCATCATCAAAGTTAGTCATTTTGGGTGCATCCAGAGTGTTCTTCACAATGACATTGCCATAGGGTGCTTCCTTTGGAATGAAATTACCAAATTTCTGCAAAAAAGTTACAACACCACTAGACAAAGAAAGATCCTTAGAAGCATTAGCAATTAAATAAAAATTGTTGCAATAAAAAATGAATTGGGATTGCCTTGAAATCAAAGCCTCCTTCTCTTCACTTTTTGTTGCCAAACAACTCTCTTTCTTTTCACTAATTTTCACAATATTTTCCTCATTATTTTTCTCTTGATCACTCTTTTTTTTCGATTGTTTTCTCACCTTTTTCTTCAATCTTTTTCTCACTCTCTTTTTCAATCCTTTTTTCACTCTCCTTTTCTTTCTTTTTCTCACTCTCCTTTTCTTTTCTCTTTTGCTCTCTTTTTTCTCTCATTCTTATTTGATCCTCACTAACTTGCTTTGGAGACAAAGGAGAAAGAATGACCTTTCGGTCTTGATGCATGAAGGTGAACTTATTTGAGAACCCATCATGGATGGCCTTTTTGTCATATTGCCAAGGTCTTCCCAACAACATATGGTTTGCCTCCATAGGCACCGCATCACAAAGTACACAATCTTCATACTTTCCAATTGAGAATGGGACCTCTACTTGTTTGTTCACCACCGTTTCCCCAACCTCACTTAGCCATTGAAGCCTATATGGCCTTGGATGTGCCTTAGTAACAAGATTCAATTTGGACACCAATCTAGTGCTTACAACATTGGCACAACTCCCACCATCAATGATTAGAGAACATACCTTTCCTTGAATTAGACATCTAGAATGAAAGATATTCTCCCTTTGGCTTGCTTCATGATCCTTCACTTGACTTCCCAAAAGCCTTCTTACCATGAATAAGTCTCCCTCCGGAATTTCTTCTCCTTTTTCACTCTCCTCCTCACTTGAAGCTTCGCTTTGTGATACCACTTCACCATTTCTTGCCACCATTGTCCTCTTTGTTGGGCATTGGGATGCAATATGCCCATGGCCTAAGCATTTGAAACACTTCACATCACGGCTCCTAGAACTTGTTTCCATTGGCTTCTTTCCTTGAGGGGTGCTCACGGCCTCTTTAGAAAATGGTGCACCCTCCTTCTTTGAATCTTCTTTCCAATTTGAGGATGGAAACTTGGAAGATGAAGAAGATGAATATTTGAACTTCCTCCTCTTAATTTGTTGCTCCACCTTAATCGCTTGTTGAACCAAATCTTCAAGCTCCACATAATTTTGCAACTCCACTATGTCTTGAATATCTGGATTCAAACCATGTAAGAACCTTGCCATGGAAGCTTTCCTATCTTCTTTAAAATTTGACCTAAGTAAGGCCAACTCCATCTCCTTGAAATATTCATCAACACTTTTGGTCCCTTGGGCAAGCCTTTGTAACTTGTTGTGAATGTCCCTTTGATAATGATTTGGGACATATCTCTCCCTCATGACAAATTTCATCTCCTCCCAAGTGTCTATGGGCTCTCTTCCATGTCTTCTCCTTTCTTTTTGTAATTGGTCCCACCACACAAGGGCATATTCCTTGAACTCGAGGGCGGCTACTTTCACCTTCTTGCTTTCATTGTATAAATTACAATCAAAGACTTGTTCTATTTTTAGCTCCCACTCCAAGTAAGCCTCCTGATCATTCTTCCCAATAAAGGGAGGAACTTTGATTTTGACCCCTTCAAGTCCTCTTTCACGTCTCTCTCCCCTATGTTCTCCTCCTCTATGTCATCCTCCTCTAGGCCTTACTCTTTCACTATCATAGTCACTTGAATCGTCACGGTGTAGGTGAGCAAGTTGTCGATCATAATTGGCTTGCATTTGCTCCAATTGCCTTTGAAGAGCTTGGACTTGATTGGTCATCCTAGTTTGAAGAGTGACTGACCTTGGAGATAATGGTGGACTATCTTCATGGGCTGCCATAATTTGGACACAATATCCAAAGATAACAAGAAATTATAAAATTCCTCACTACACTCCCTCACTTGTGCACACAAATGTATTTCACTCAATTGGCTTTTTCCACACAAGATGTAATTTTCACTCTTGCCTTTTTCCACTCAATTGTTCTCTTTTAGGTCTTAGAGGAGTCAACCACATTCCACACAAAAATCCAAAAATCAAGTAACAAAAATCACAAAAACTTATCAAAACAAGGAAACAAAAAAAAAAAGAAAGGCTAGAAGGAAAAGCCTTGAGAATAATGAAACAAGAAAGAAGGGAGAGTTTTTTTTTTTTTTGAACACCAATTGCCCAAGTAGAACTTTGTCTCTTCTCTTTTTCTCACTATTTCATGCGCTACTTCACTATATTTATTTTTTTTGAAAATTGCGCAATTTTTTTTTTTTTGAACTTTAATGAGAAGAGAAATACTAATTGCAAACTGGAAGCTTTGGGGCAGAAACACAACAAAAACGAAAATTCCCTTCAACAAGAACAAAGTGTTAATTTTTTTTTGTTTTTGGGTTTAAAAGAAGAAAAGACTCTAGAGAGGTAGAAGAAGAAGAAGAGCAAACTCAGAAAATTCAACCAAAGCCTAAGCTTTGATACCACTTGATGACAACCAAATGGTGAGGTTGCCTTTGATGATCTTTTTTTGGTTGAATTTTAACACTTAATTTGCGGAACAATTTTGAGAATAAAATAAAGGGAAGAAAAGAAACAAATGGATGGATAATAGAGATGGTACGGAGGAGCCACAAACAAGGTTGTTTGATAAGCCAAGGAAGTTCGCCACAAGAATCGTGGATTCTTGATAAGAACAAGATGGCTCAACCAAAAACCAAGGAGAACAAAATTCTCACAAAAGGATTTCAATCCAAAATAATATCCAAATTTGTCATTCATGAGTTGGGGGGCGTCTTACATATAGAGGAATGGCCTAAGATCAATCCTCCCATAATCAATACAATTTAATGCCCAAAGATTCCCTCCCTGATTATGTGGGATCACACTTGTTTCTCAAATTAAAAGTGTAATCCTCTCATAATCAATGCAATTTAATGCAACAGATTTCCTCCCTAATTATGTGGTGATTACACTTGTTTCTCATATTAAAAGTGTAATCCCCCATAATTTATTCAAAATACCAACACACTAACTTAGGATTTCTTATAGCATGCAAGCTAAAGATTCCTCCCACTAAGACATATACAAATTCGTTTTCTAACATGGGTTACAAGTGGGCTGCCCCAAAAACATCACTTAGTAATTGGACTCACTCATAAAACCCATTTACACTTATTGAATTAAAATAAACAACTAAAATTAGACTCCTTCATGTTGCAGGCCCCTCTTGTCATGGATCCTTTAGTTGGATAATGTAAGTTAATAATTTGGGCTTCATTCCACCCAATCTTGCATTTGGACTTGCTTCCATGATGAAAACCATAGTTTTATTTAACACTTGTTGGGCTTTCTTGGTTGTAATATTTGTCATTGGCCCACCAAGTCCTTGGCTAGCTTCTTGAACCATACTCCAAATTGGGCTCATATCATTAATTGGCCTAAAATCACTCATCTTGACTTTTTATTCCCCCCTTAATTATGTGGTGATTACACTTGTTTCTCACATTAAAAGAGTAATCCTCCCATAATCAATACAATTTAATGCCAAAGATTCCCTCCCTAATTATGTGGTGATTATACTTGTTTCTCACATTAAAAGTGTAATCCTCCCATAATCAATACAATTTAATGCCAAAGATTCCCTCCCTAATTATGTGGACTTGCACGCCCTCTTCATGCTTCTTAGGCTTGGGTGAGCAAAGTTATTAACTTGGGCTCATTGTCTTCATTACTAGCATGTGCACTTGGGCTTGTGTCCATTAAGAGGACCACCATTTGATTTAGCGTTGGGCCATTTGGTCCTAGCTCTTGTCATGGGCCCACCAAGTCCTTGAATGGCATCTTGATCCCTGATGGGTTCCATTGGGCTCATATTATTCTCGTTGAAAAGTTGACTTGCTACCCTGGATCATATCACCCAATTAGGTCCTAACAAGTCGATTTGGGCTCTATTAGGATAAAACAAGTCCATTTGGGCTCCATTAGGACCAAAGAAGTACAAATTGGCCCAGTTTGGACCTATATGACCTAAAAAGTCCATTTGGGCTCTATTACGATCAAACAAGTCCATTTGGGCTCCATTAGGACGAAAGAAGTACAATTGGGCCATTCAAGGCAATTACCCAATTAGTTTCTAACAAGTCCATTTGGGCTCTATTAGGATCTAACAAGTCCATTTGGGCTCCATTAGGACCAAAGAAATACAAATTGCCTCGTTAGGTCCTATATGACCTAAAAAGTCCATTTGGGCTCTATTAGGATCAAACAAGTCCATCTGGGCTCCATTAGGACCAAAGAAGTACAATTGGGCTGATCGGGGCAATTGGCCCAATTAGGTCGTAACAAGTCGATTTGGGCTCTATTTGGATCAAACAAGTCCATTCGGGCTCTATTAGGATCAAACAAGTCCATTTTGGGCCCATTAAGACCAAAGAAGTACAAATTGACCCAGTTATGTCCTATATGACCTAAAAAGTCCATTTGGGTTCTATTAGGATCAAACAAGTTCATTTGGGTTCCAAGAGGACCAAAGAAGTACAATTGGGCCGATCGGGGCAATCGGCCCAATTAGGTGCTAACAAGTCGATTTGGGCTCTATTAGGATCAAACAAGTCCATTTGGGCTCTTATTAGTACCAAAGAAGTACAAATTGGCCCAATTAGGTCCAATATGACCTAACACGTCCATTTGGGCTCTATTAGGATCAAACAAGTCCATTTGGGCTCCATTAGGACCTGAGAAATATAATTGAGCAACTCAAGGCAATTGCCCCAATTAGGTCCTAAAAAGTCGATTTGGTCTCCATTAGGATCAAACAGGTCCATTTGGTCTCCATTAGGACCAAAGAAGTACAATTGGGCCGATCGGGGCAATTGGCTTAGATCCTAACAAGTCGATTTGGGCTCTATTTGGATCAAACAAGTCCATTTGGGCTCTATTAGGATCAAACAAGTCCATTTGGGCTCTATTACGACCATAGAAGTACAAATTGGCCCAGTTAGGTCCTATATGATCTAAAAAGTCCATTTGGGCTCTATTAGGATCAAACAAGTCCATTTGGGTTCCATTAGGACGAAAGAAGTACAATTGGGCCACTCAAGGTATTAGGCCCCATTAGTTTCTAACAAGTCCATTTGGGCTATATTAGGCTCAAACAAGTCCATTAGGGCTCCATTAGGACCAAAGAAGTACAAATTGGCCCAATTAGGTCCTCTTTGGTCTAAAAAGTCCATTTGGGCTATATTAGGATCAAACAAGTCCATTTGGGCTCCATTAGGACGAAAGAAGTACAATTAGGCCATTCAAGGCAATTGGCCCAAATAATTTCTAACAAGTCCATCTGCGCTCCATTTCCAAAGAGGTACAAATTGACCCAGGTAGGTCCTATATGACCTAAAAAGTCCATTTGGGCTTTATTAGGAACAAACAAGTCCTTTTGGGATCCATTAGTACCAAAGAAGTACAATTGGGCCGATCGGGGGAATTGACCCAATTAGGTCCTAACAAGTCGATTTGGGCTCTATTAGGATCAAACAAGTCCATTTGGGCCCCATTAAGACCAAAGAAGTACAAACTATCCTAGTTAGGTCCAATAAGACCAAAGAAGTACATTGGGTAGGTTGAGGCAATTGGTCTCTATTACGATCAAACAAGTCTATTTGGGCTCCATTAGGACCAAAGATGTACAAATTGGCCCAGTTAGGTCCTATATGACCTAAAAAGTCTATTTGGGCTCTATTAGGATCAAACAAGTCCATTTGGACTCCATTAGGAGGAAAGAAGTACAATTGGGCCATTCAAGGTAATTGACCCAATTAGTTTCTAACAAGTCCATTTGGGCTCTATTAGGATCTAACAAGTCCATTTGGGCTCCATTAGGACCAAAGAAGTACAAATTGCCTCGTTAGGTCCTATATGACCTAAAAAGTCCATTTGGGCTCTATTAGGATCAAACAAGTCCATTTGGGCTCCGTTAGGACCAACGAAGTACAATTCGGCCGATCGGGGCAATTCTCCCAATTAGGTCCTAACAAGTCGATTTGGGCTCTATTTGGATCAAACAAGTCCATTCGGGCTCTATTAGGATCAAACAAGTCCATTTTGGGCCCATTAGGACCAAAGAAGTACAAATAGGCCCAGTTAGGTCCTATATCACCTAAAATGTCCATTTGGGCTCTATTAGGATCAAACAAGTCCATTTGGGTTCCAAGAGGACAAAAGAAGTACAATTGGGCCGATCAGGACAATCGGCCCAATTAGGTCCTAACAAGTCGATTTGGGCTCTATTAGGATCAAACAATTCCATTTGGGCTCCATTAGGACCAAAGAAGTACAAATTGGCCCAGTTAGGTCCTATATGACCTAACACGTTCATTTGGGCTCTATTAGGATAAAACAAGTCCATTTGAGCTCCATAGGAGCAAAAAAATATAGTTGCGCAACTCAAGGCAATTGGCCCAATTAGGTCCTAACAAGTCGATTTGGTCTCTATTAGGATCAAACAACTCCATTTGGGTTCCATTATAACCAAAGAAGTACCATTGGGCCGATCGGGGCAATTGGCCCAATTAGGTCCAAAAAAGTCGATTTGGGCTCTACTTGGATCAAACAAGTCCATATGGGATTTATTAGGATCAAACAAGTCCATTTGGGCTCCATTAGGACCAAAGAAGTACAAATTGGCCCAGTTAGGTCCTATATCACCTAAAAAGTCCATTTGGGCTCTGTTAGGATCAAACAAGTCCATTTGGGCTCCATTAGGACCAAAGAAGTACAATTGGGTCGATCGGGGCAATCGGCCCAATTAGGTCCTAACAAGTCGATTTGGGCTCTATTAGGATCAAACAAGTCCATTTGGGCTCCATTAGGACCAATGAAGTACAAGTTGGCCCAGTTAGGTCCTATATGACCTAACACGTCCATTTGGGCTCTATTAGGATCAAACAAGTCCATTTGGGCTCCATTAGGACCAAAGAAATATAATTGGGCAACTTAAGGCAATTGGCCCAATTAGGTCCTAACAAGTCGATTTGGTCTTTATTAGGATCAAACAAGTCCATTTGGGCTCCATTAGGACCAAAGAAGTACAATTGGGCCGATCGGGGCAATCGGCCCAATTAGGTCCTAATAAGTCGATTTGGGCTCTATTAGGATCAAACAAGTCCATTTGGGCTCCATTACGACCAAAGAAGTACAAATTGGCCCAGTTAGGTCCTATATGATCTAAAAAGTCCATTTGGGCTCTATTAGGATCAAACAAGTCCATTGGGTTCCATTAGGACGAAAGAAGTATAATTGGGCCACTCAAGGCATTTGGCCCCATTAGTTTCTAACAAGTCCATTTGGGCTCTATTAGGATCAAACATGTCCATTAGGGCTCCATTAGGACCAAAGAAGTACAAATTGGCCCAGTTAGGTCCTCTTTGACCTAAAAAGTCCATTTGGCTATATTAGGATCAAACATGTCCATTTGGGCTTCATTAGGACGAAAGAAGTACAATTGGGCCATTCAAGGCAATTGGCCCAATTAATTTCTAACAAGTCCATTTGGTCTCCATTACGACCAAAGAAATACAAATTGACCCAGTTAGGTCCTATATGACCTAAAAAGATCATTTGGGAGCCATTAGGACCAAAGAAGTACAATTAGGCCGATCGGGGGAATTGACCCTATTAGGTCCATACAAATCGATTTTGGGCTCTATTAGGATCAAACAAGTCAATTTGGGCTCCATTAAGACCAAAGAATTACAAATTGTCCTAGTTAGGTCCTATAAGACCAAAGATGTACAATTGGGTAGGTTGAGGCAATTGAGCTTAATTACGATCAAACAAGTCTCTTTGGGATCCATTAGGACCAAAGAAGTACAAATTGGCACAGTTAGGTCCTATATGATCAGAAACAACCACCAATTGAGTTAGGGCTTCTTGGGTTTTCTTTGCTCTTGCTCTTGTCATGGGCCCACCAAGTCCTTGAGTGGCATCTTGATCCATGATGGGTTCCATTGGGCTCATATTATTCTCGTTGAAAAGTTGATTGGCCCCCCCTTGGATCATATCAAAGTGTTTTCGGTTAAAATTGGGTTAAAGTTAGGGTTTCGGGGTAAAGTTAGGTTTTGGGTTAGACTTAGGTTAAAGTTAGGGTTTTTGGGGTAAAGTAAGGGTTTTGGTTATATTTGGGTTAAAGTTAGGTTTTTGGGTTAAACGTGGTTTATGCTTACGGTTTAGGTTTAAAATTGGATTAAAGTTTAGTTTTCGGCTAAAGTAAGGGTTTTCGGTTAAAATTGGGTTAAAGTTAGGGTTTTGGGATAAAGTAAGGGTTTTGGGTTAAAATTGGGTTAAAGTTAGGGTTTTGGGATAGAATTGGGTTAGAATTTGGGTTGAAGTTAGGTTTTGGGCTAAAGTCTTGTTTTCGGATAAAATTGGGTTCAAGTTAGGGTTTTGGGCAAAAGTAAGGGTTTTGTGTTAAAATTGGGTTAAAGTTAGGCTTTGGGATAAAGTAAGTTTTTTCGGTTAAAATTGGGTTAAAGTTAGGGTTTCTGGGTAAAGTTAGGTTTTGGGTTAGACTTTGGTTAACGTTAGGGTTTTGGGGTAAAGTAAGGGTTTTGGTTATATTTGGGTTAAAGTTAGGTTTTTGGGTTAAATTTGGGTTATACTTACGGTTTTGGTTTAAAATTGGATTAAAGATTGGTTTTGGGCTAAAGTAAGGGCTTTCGGTTAAAATTTGGTTAAAGTTAGGGTTTTAGGCTAAAGTATGGGTTTTGTGTTAGAATTGGGTTAAAGTTTGGGTTTTGGGGTAAAGTTAGGGTTTTGTGTTAGAATTGGGTTAAAGTTAGTGTTTTGGGTCAGAATTTGTGTTGAAGTTAGGTTTTGGGCTAAAGTTTTGTTTTCGGTTAAAATTGGGTTCAAGTTAGGGTTTTGGGCAAAAGTAAGGTTTTTGTGTTAAAATTGGGTTACAGTTATGGTTTTGGGTTAGAATTGGATTAAAGCTAAGGTTAGAATATGTGTAAAAGTTAGGGTTTTGGGATTGAATTATGGGTAAAGTTAGAGATTGGAGTTAAAGTATAGGTTTTGGGTTAAAATTGGGTGAAAGTTAGGGTTTTGGGGTAAAGTTAGGTTTTGGGTTAGAATTGGGTTAGAGTTAAGGTTTTGGGGTAAAGTAAGGGTTTTATGTTATATTTGTGTTAAAGTTATGATTTTTGGGTTAAAGTTAGGGTTTTGGGTTAAAGTATGGGCTTTGGGTTAAAATTGGGTTAAAGTTAGTGTTTTGGGGTAAAGTATGGGCTTTGGGTTAAAGTTGGGTTAAAGTTCGGCTATGGGCTAAAGTAAGGGTTTTCGGTTAAAACTGGGTTGAAGTTAGGGTATTGGGATAAAGGAAGGGTTTTGAGTTAAAATTAGGGTTTTGGGTTAAAATTGGGTTAAAGTTTGATTTTGGGCTAAATTAAGCGTTTTCGGTTAAAATTGGGTTAAAGTTAGGGTCTTGGGCTAAAGTAAGGTTTTGGGTTAAAATTAGGTTTTTGGGGGTAAAGTTAGGGTTTTGGGGTAAAGTAATGATTTTGGCTTATATTTGGGTTAAGGGTGGGATTTTGGGTTAAAGTTAGGGTTTGGGGGTAAAGTAACAGTTTTGGGTTAAAATTGGGTTAAAGTTAGGTTTTGGGCTAAAGTAATGGTTTTCTGTTAAAAATGGGTTAAAGTTAGGGATTTAGGCTAAAGTAAGGGTTTTGGGTTATAATTGGGTAAAAGTTAGGTTTTTGGGGTAAAGTTAGAGTTTTTGGTTAGAATTGGGATAAAGTTAGGGATTTGGTTTCGAATTTGTGTTAAAGTTAGGATTTTGGGTTAGAATTAGGGTTAAAGTTAGGTTTGGGCTTAGAATTGGTGTTATAGTTAGGGTTTTGGGTTAAAGGTAGGTTTTTGGTGTAAATTAAGGGTATAAAACTAGGGTTTTGGGTTAGAATTATGGTTAAATTTAGGGTTTTGGGTTAGAATTTGGTTAAAGTTAGGGTTTTGGTGTAAATTGGGTTAAAGTTTGGTTTTAGGCTAAAGTAAGGGTTTTCGCTTAAAATTGGGTTAAAGTTAGGGTTTAGGCAAAAGTACGGGTTTTGCGTTAAAATTGGGCTAAAGTTAGGGTTTTGGGTTAGAATTGGGTTAAAGTTAGTGTTTTGGGTTGAAGTTAGGTTTTGGGTAAAAGTCTTGTTTTCGGTTAAAATTGGGTTCAAGTTAGGGTTTTGGGCAAAAGTAAGGGTTTTGGGTTAAAATTGGGTTAAAGTTAGGGTTTCGGGGTAAAGTTATGTTTTGGGTTAGACTTAGGTTAAAGTTAGGGTTTTGGGGTAAAGTAAGGGTTTTGGTTATATTGGGTTAAAGTTAGGTTTTTGGGTTAAACGTGGGTTATACATACGGTTTTGGTTTAAAATTGGATTAAAGTTTAGTTCTGGGCTAAAGTTAGGGTTTTCGGTTAAAATTGGGTTAAAGTTAGGGTTTTGGGATAAAGTAAGGGTTTTGGGTTAAAATTGGGTTAAAGTTAGGGTTTTGGGTTAGAATTGGGTTAAAGTTATTGTTTTGGGTTAGAATTTGGGTTGAAGTTAGGTTTTGGGCTAAAGTCTTGTTTTCGGATAAAATTGGGTTCAAGTTAGGGTTTTGGGTTAAAATTGGGTTAAAGTTTGGCTTTGGGATAAAGTAAGTGTTTTCGGTTAAAATTGGGTTAAAGTTAGGGTTTCGGAGAAAAGTTAGGTTTTGGGTTAGACTTGGGTTAACGTTAGGGTTTTGGGATAAAGTAAGGGTTTTGATTATATTTGGGTTAAAGTTAGGTTTTTGGGTTAAATTTGGGTTAGACTTACAGTTTTGGTTTAAAATTGGATTAGTTTGGTTTTGGGCTAAAATAAGGGTTTTCGGTTAAAATTGGGTTAAAGTTAGGGTTTTAGGCTAAAGTATGGGTTTTGTGTTAGAATTGGGTTAAAGTTAGGTTTTTGGGGTAAAGTTAGGGTTTTGGGTTAGAATTGGGTTAAAGTTAGTGTTTTGGGTCAGAATTTGTGTTGAAGTTAGGTTTTGGGCTAAAGTTTTGTTTTCGGTTAAAATTGGGTTCAAGTTAGGGTTTTGGATTAAAATTGGGTTACAGTTAGGGTATTGGGTTTGAATTGGATTAAAGTTAGGGTTAGAATATGTGTAAAAGTTAGGGTTTTGGGATTGAATTTGGGTTAAAAGTTAGGTTTTGGCTTAGAATATTGGGTTAAAGTTAGAGATTTGAGGTGAAGTATAGGTTTTGGGTTAAAATTGGGTGAAAGTTAGGGTTTTGAGGTAAGGTTAGGTTTTGGGTTAGAATTGGGTTAAAGTTAAGGTTTTAGGGTAAATGATATGAGCCCAATTTGGAGTATGGTTCAAGAAGCTAGCCAAGGACTTGGTGGGCCAATGACAAATGTTACAACCAAGAAAGCCCAACAAGTGTTAATTCAAACTATGGTTCTCATCATGGAAGCAAGCCCAAATGCAAGATTGGATGGAATGAAGCCCAAATTATTAACTTACATTATCCAACTAAAGGATCCATGACAAGAGGGGCGTGCAACATGAAGGAGAGTTTAATTTTAGTTGTTTATTTTAATTCAATAAGTGTAAATGGGTTTTATGAGTGAGCCCAATTACTAAGTGAGGTTTTTGGGGCCGCCCACTTGTAATCCATGATGGAAAACGAATTTGTGAGTGTCTTAGTGGGAGGAATCTTTAGCTTGCATGCTATAAGAACTCCTAAATTAGTGTGTTGGTTTTTTGAATAAATTATGGGGTGTTACACTTTTAATGTGAGAAACAAGTGTAACTACCACATAATTAGGGGGGATAAAGAGTCAAGATGAGGGATTTTAGGCCAATTAACGCATGATTATGGTGGCTGAGTTAAGTGGGAGTTATTGGGTGTTTTAATGCCATGATTAGGTGAGTTACACACTTCTATATGTATGAGGCCTAAAACACATGAAATGATAACTTGGATGTTGAATTTGGATTGAAATCCATTTGTGAGACTTTGTTCTCTTTGGTTCTTGGTTGAGCCAACCTTAGTTCTTATCAAGAATCCAAGATTCTTGTGGCGAACATCATAGGCTTATCAAACTCTCTAGTTTGTGGCGCCGTCATCATCTCTTTCTCTTCCATTTTGTTTCTTTCTTCTTCTTATTTTGGTTCCAAAAATTGGTTTCACATTAACTTGTTAAGAATTCAACCAAATAGATCATTCCAAAGGCAACCTTCCATTTGGTTGTCATCAGTAAAGTATCAAAGCTTAGGCTTTGGTTGAATTTTCTGAGTTTTTGTTCTTCATCTTCTACCTTTCTTCTTTTCTTCTTTTTAACCCAAAAACAAAACAAAAAAAATTACACTTTGATTCTATTTGTGAAGGGAAAATTTCGTGGTTGTTGTTCTTGCTCAAAAAAAAAACGAGTTTACAAGTGTGATTCTCTTCTTCAAAGTTTGAAGAAAAAAAAAGGGTGCGCAAATTATAAAAGAAAAAAAAGTTGTGCATGAAATCTTGAAAAAAAAAAGGAGATTCGAACAATTTGTGTTCGTGAAAATAATATTTCCCTTCTTTGTTCTTATTTCCAAAGCTTTGCTTTTCTAGCCTTTCCTTTGTTTCCTTTGTTTTGATAAGTTTTGTGATTTTTGTTACTTGAATTTTTTTTGGATTTTTGTGTGGGTTTTTTGTTTGAATCTTCTAAGAACTAAAGGAGAACATTTGAGAGGAAAAAGGCAAGAGTTTCCAAAATACATTTTTTTGTGTGGAAAAGGCCAAAAGAGTGAAAAAAAAATCCATTGTGTGAACCAGTGAGGGAGTGTAGTGAGGAAACACATAAACTCTTCTACTCAAATCATGACCAATAATGAGGATAGTCCACCATTATCTCCAAGGTCAGCCGCTCTTCAAGCTAGGATGGCCAATCAAGTCCAAGCTCTTCAAAGACAAATGGAGCAAATGCAAGCCAATTATGATAGACAACTTGCTAACCTACACCGTGATGATTCTAGTGGATATGAGAGTGAAAGAGGAAGACCTAGAGGAGGAGGACCTAGAGGAGGAGGACATAGAGGAGGGAGACATGATAGAGGACTTGAAGGGGTCAAAATCAAAGTTCCTCCCTTTATTGGGAAGAATGATCCGGAGGCTTACTTGGAGTGGGAGCTAAAAATAGAACAAGTCTTTGATTGTAATTCATACAATGAAAGCAAGAAGGTGAAAGTAGCCGCCCTTGAGTTCAAGGAATAGGACCTTGTGTGGTGGGACCAATTACAAAAAGAAAGGAGAAGACATGGAGGAGATCCCATAGACACTTGGGATGAGATGAAATTTGTCATGAGGAAGAGATATGTCCCAAATCATTATGAAAGGGACATTCACAACAAGTTACAAAGGCTTACCCAAGGGACCAAAAGCGTTGATGAATATTTCAAGGAGATGGAGTTGGCCTTACTTAGGTCAAATTTTAAAGAAGATAGGGAAGCTACCATGGCAAGGTTCTTACATGGCTTGAATCAAGATATTCAAGACATAGTGGAGTTGCAAAATTATGTGGAGCTTGAAGATTTGGTTCAACAAGCGATTAAGGTGGAGCAACAAATTAAGAGGAGGAAGTCCAAATATTCTTCTTCTTCATCTTCTAAATTTCCATCCTCAAATTGTAAGGAAGATTCAAAGAAGCAGGGTGCACCATTTTCTAAAGAGGCCGTGAGCACCCCTCAAGGAAAGAAGCCAATGGAAACAAGTTCTAGGAGCCGTGATGTGAAGTGTTTTAAATGCTTAGGCCATGGGCATATTGCATCCCAATGTCCAACAAAGAGGACATTGGTGGCAAGAAATGGTGAAGTGGTCTCACAAAGCGAAGCTTCAAGTGAGGAGGAGAGTGAAAAAGGAGAAGAAATTCCGGAGGGAGACTTATTCATGGTAAGAAGGCTTTTGGGAAGTCAAGTGAAGGATCATGAAGCAAGACAAAGGGAGAATATCTTTCATTCTAGATGCCTAATTCAAGGAAAGGTGTGTTCTCTAATCATTTATGGTGGGAGTTGTGCCAATGTTGTAAGCACTAGATTGGTGTCCAAATTGAATCTTGTTACTAAGGCACATCCAAGGCCATATAGGCTTCAATGGCTAAGTGAGGTTGGGGAAATGGTTGTGAACAAACAAGTAGAGGTTCCATTCTCAATTGGAAAGTATGAAGATTGTGTACTTTGTGATGTGGTGCCTATGGAGGCAAGCCATATGTTGTTGGGAAAGCCTTGGCAATATGACAAAAAGGCCAATCATGATGGGTTCTCAAATAAGTTTACCTTCATGTATCAAGACCGAAAGGTCATTCTTTCTCCTTTGTCTCCAAAGCAAGTTAGTGAGGATCAAATAAGAATGAGAGAAAAAAGAGAGCAAGAGAGAAACGAAAAGGAGAGTCATAAAAAGAAAGAAAAGGAGAGTGAGAAAAAGATTGAAAAAGAGAGTGAAAAAAAGATTGAAAAAAAAGTGAGAAAACAATTGAAAAAAAGAGTGATCAAGAGAAAAATAATGAGGAAAATATTGTGAAAATTTGTAAAAAAAAAAAAAAGAGTTGTTTGGCAACAAAAAGTGAAGAGAAGGAGGCTTTGATTTCAAGGCAGCCCCAATTCATTTTTTATTGCAACAATTTTTATTTAATTGCTAATGCTTCTAATGATCTTTCTTTGTCTAGCGGTGTTGTATTTTTTTTGCAGAAATTTGGTAATTTCATTCCAATGGAAGCACCCTATGGCAATGTGATTGTGAAGAACACTCTGGATGCACCCAAAATGACTAATTTTGGTGATGAAGACTTCAATTCGAGGTCGAATTCACTCAAAGAAGGAGGGGATGATATGAGCCCAATTTGGAGTATGGTTCAAGAAGCTAGCCAAGGACTTGGTGGGCCAATGACAAATGTTACAACCAAGAAAGCCCAACAAGTGTTAATTCAAACTATGGTTCTCATCATGGAAGCAAGCCCAAATGCAAGATTGGATGGAATGAAGCCCAAATTACTAACTTACATTATCCAACTAAAGGATCCATGACAAGAGGGGCGTGCAACATGAAGGAGAGTCTAATTTTAGTTGTTTATTTTAATTCAATAAGTGTAAATGGGTTTTATGAGTGAGCCCAATTACTAAGTGATGTTTTTGGGGCAACCCACTTATAATCCATGATGGAAAACGAATTTGTGAGTGTCTTAGTGGGAGGAATCTTTAGCTTGCATGCTGTAAGAACTCCTAAATTAGTTTGTTGGTATTTTGAATAAATTATGGGGGGTTACACTTTTAATGTGAGAAACAAGTGTAACCATCACATAATTAGGGGGGGGGGGGGGGGGGGGATAAAGAGTCAAGATGAGGAATTTTAGGCCAATTAACACATGATTATGGTGGCTGCGTTAAGTGGGAGTTATTGGGTGTTTTAATGCCATGATTAGGTGTGAGTTACACACTTCTATATGTATGAGGCCTAGAACACATGAAATGATAACTTGGATGTTGAATTTGGATTGAAATCCATTTGTGAGACTTTGTTCTCTTTGGTTCTTGGTTGAGCCAACCTTAGTTCTTTTATCAAGAATCCAAGATTCTTGTGGCGAACATCATAGGCTTATCAAACTCTCTAGTTTGTGGCGCCATCATCATCTCTTTCTCTTCCATTTTGTTTCTTTATTCTTCTTATTTTGGTTCCAAAAATTGGTTTCACATTAACTTGTTAAGAATTCAACCAAATAGATCATTCCGAAGGCAACCTTCCATTTGGTTGTCATCAGTAAAGTAAGGGTTTTATGTTATATTTGTGTTAAAGTTATGATTTTTGGGTTAAGGTTTTGGGTTAAAGTATGGGCTTTGGGTTAAAATTGGGTTAAAGTTAGGGTTTTGGGGTAAAGTTAGGGATTTGGGTTAAAGTTAGGGTTTTGGGGTAAAGTAAAGGTTTTGGCTTAAATTTGGGTTAAAGTTGGGATTTTGGGTTATAGTTAGGGTTTTAGGGTAAAGTAACGGTTTTGATTTAAAATTGGGTTAACGTTAGGTTTTGGGCTAAAGTAATGGTTTTCTGTTAAAAATGCGTTAAAGTTATGGACTTAGGCTAAAGTAAGGTTTTGGGTTATAATAGGGTAAAATTTAGGTTTTTGAGGTAAAGTTAGAGTTTTGGGTTAGAATTGGGATAAAGTTATGGATTTGGTTTAGAATTTGTGTTAAATTTAGGGTTTTGGGTTAGAATTAGGGTTAAAGTTATGTTTGGGCTTGGAATTGGTGTTTTAGTTAAGGTTTTGGGTTAAAGATAGGGTTTTGGTGTAAATTAAGGGTTAAAATTAGGGTTTTGGGTTAGAATTATGGTAAAATTTAGGGTTTTGGGTTAGAATTGGTTTAAAGTTAGGGTTTTGGTGTAAATTGGGTTAAAGTTTGGTTTTGGGCTACAGTAAGGATTTTCGGTTAAAATTGGGTTAAAGTTAGGGTTTTAGGTTAAAGTACGGGTTTTGGGTTAAAATTGGGTTAAAGTTAGGGTTTTGGGTTAGAATTGGGTTAAAGTTAGTGTTTTGTGATAGGAGATCACTTAGGACCGTCTTGAAAATAGGCAAAGGACACGAGGAACTTGACCCTAACCGCGACCTGTCGGTAGAACCAGAGTTATCAAAGAAGCGTGACCCTAGCCGCGACCTGCCGGTAGAACCAACACTTAACCCAAGAACAAAGGGAAAAGCTCTCACAATAGAGAAACTCTCAAATTTCATTAATCATCAAAATCTGCATTGTGTAGTACAAGAGTTCCCTATTTATAGCCTAACTAGGAAATACAAGAAATAAATTCCCACTACCATGCATTTACCACATACATTGACAAATGCATGTACACTACCTAGAAAGTAAGCATAATCAAGGTGTTAAATTCCCACCAGCTATTATTATGACTTATGGAACTACTAGGAAGCATTTATTGGACTTAGGGGAAAACTAAAAGTCACCAGAAAATTGTGCCCAAAATAACTACGAAAATTACAAATAAAAATGGTAAAAATTGGGCTTTAATTATTATCTAATTAGTCCATTGATAAAGTCCACTAATCAGCCCTTGAATGCTTCTTGTCTTTTGAATTGGGCCTTCCAAAACAGTCTTCAAGTTGGACTGAAATCAACCTCATCAAGTTGGAGCAAAGTGACCCAATTTGGAGCAGCCTCTAATGCATGTTGGTCTTCCTTCTCTTTGATCATTATGATTAGGCCTTGTAAAGCTTGCTTCATCCTCTTAGTCTTGGACCTAGTCATAGGACCTCCAATTCCATGCAAAGGATCTTTAGATGGGCTGGCTGCATCTCTATCATTCCCTCCCCCTTCGAAAGGATTCGTCCTCGAATCTGATCCATCATGATGACAACCAAATGGTGAGGTTGCCTTGTTGATGATCTTTTTGGTTGAATTTTTAGACAAGAACTTAGTGTAACACTTTGTAACCAAAATCAAGTGAAGAAAGAAACAAAAAATGGAAGAAGATGAGAGATGGATGGCGCCACAAACATGTAGTTTGATAAGCCAAATGATGTTCGCCACAAGAATCTTGGATTCTTGATAAGAACTTAGTTTGGTTCAACCAAGAACCTAGGAGAACAATATTCTCATAAAATGGATTTGATCCAAAATAACATCAAAGTTGTTTATTCATGTGTTTGAGGCATCTTACATATAGAGAAATGGCTGAGTTCTTTTGGCTTCACTTTGACTTCCTTAGGATTCTAAAACCTCCACTTAACTCACCTAATCATGGCACTAAACACCCAATAACTCCCACTTAACTCAGCCACCATAATCATGAGTTAATTGGCCTAAAACCCCTCATAATGTAGCCATCAAATCATTCAACTCAGCCACCACAACTTGAAGGTTACGCCCCCCCCCCCCCCCCCGACTCTTTATCCCCCCTAATTATGTGGTGGTTACACTTGCTTCTCACATTAAAAGTGTAACCCCCCATAATCAATACATTTTATTCAAAATACCAACACACTAGTTTAGGAGTTCTTATAGCATGCAAGCTAAAGATTCCTCCCACTAAGACACATACAAATTCGTTTTCCATCATGGATTACATGTGGGCTGCCCCAAAAACATCACTTAGTAATTGGGCTCACTCATAAAACCCATTTACACTTATTGAATTAAAATAAACAACTAAAATTGGACTCTTCTTCATGTTGCACGCCCCTCTTGTCATGGATCCTTTAGTTGGATAATGTAAGTTAATAATTTGGGCTTCATTCCATCCAATCTTGCATTTGGGCTTGCTTCCATGATGAGAACCATAGTTTGAATTAACACTTGTTGGGCTTTCTTGGTTGTAACATTTGTCATTGGCCCACCAAGTCCTTGGCTAGCTTCTTGAACCATACCCCAAATTGGGTTCATATCACATCACCTACATCAAACAAAAATTGATCGACCACATTAAAAGTAGCACTCACATTACCATATTCACTTGGCAAATCCAGCTTGTAGGCTTTGTCATTTATCTTCTCTAGGACTTGAAAAGGCCCATCTCCTCTTGGCAGCAATTTGGATTTCCTTTGAGTAGGAAACCTTTCCTTCCTCATATGAACCCATACCCAATCTCCAGGTTCAAAAATAACCTTAACACGGACCTTATTTGCTTGCTTTGCATATTGTTCATTCTTCTTCTCAATGTTGGCTCGAACTTTTGCATGCAACTCCTTAATAGCATCTGCCTTTTTCTTACCATCCAAATTAGCATACTCATTAGTAGGCAAAGGTAAGATATCCAAAGGAGTCAAAGGATTAAATCCATATACAATTTCAAAAGGAGAATAGAAAGTTGTAGAATGAACACTCCTATTATAAGCAAATTCAACATGTGGCAGGCATTTCTCCCAATTTTTCAAATTCTTTTGAATGATAGCACGCAACAAGGTAGTAAGTGTCCTATTTACCACTTCAGTTTGTCCATCCGTTTGAGGATGTGCAACGGTTGAAAACAAGAGTTTTGTTCCCATCTTATTCCACAATGTTCTCCAAAAATGGCTTAGGAACTTTACATCTCTATCACTCACTATTGTCCTTAGCAATCCATGCAAGCTCACCACTTCTCTAAAGAAGAGATCAGCAATATGTGTTGCATCATTTGTTTTATAACATGCAATGAAATGTGCCATTTTGCTAAACCTATCAACAACAACAAATATACTGTCTTTGCCACCTTGAGATCGAGGCAGCCCTAACACAAAATCCATTGAAATATCAGTCCAAGGTTGATTGGGAACAGGCAAAGGTGTATAGAAAACATGGGGTATGACTTTAGATTTAGCTTGTTTACATGTTATGCACTTATTACAAACAGATTGCACATCATGCTTCATGCTAGGCCAATAAAAATGTTCATGCAGAATTTCCAAGGTCTTTTTTACTCCAAAATGTCCCATCAACCCTCCACCATGACTTTCCCTAACTAACATCTCACGCAAAGAACAAACAGGCACACAAAATTTATTTTTCTTAAACAAGAACCCATCATGTCTATAATAGTCCCCAAAACCATGTTTAGATCAAGAATCACATACTTTAACAAAGTCAAAATCATTAGCATACAAGTCCTTTATAAGATCAAAGCCAAGTAACTTAGTTTGCAAGGAAGTAAGCAATGCGTACCTTCGGGACAATGCATCAGCAACTATGTTTTCCTTACCATTCTTGTACTTGATCACATAAGGAAACATCTCAATGAATTCCAACCACTTAGCATGTCTCTTTTGAAGCTTACGTTGAGATCTTAGAAACTTCAAGCTTTGATGGTCAGAATGAATTATGAATTCTCTTGGCCACAAGCAGTGTTGCCATGTTTGCAAGGCCCTCACCAATGCGTACAACTCCTTGTCATATGTGGAATAATTCAATACTGCCCCATTCAGCTTTTCACTAAAGTATGCAATTAGTTTAGAGTCCTGCATCAATACAGCCCCTATCCCAACACCAGAAGCATCACATTAAATTTCAAAAGCTTTATCAAAATTAGGCAAACAAAGCACAGGTGCATTAGTCAACTTATCTTTCAACAATTTAAAAGCTTTTTCATGCACTTCAGTCCACTTGAACACAACATTCTTTTTTACAAGTTCATTTAAAGGTGCAGCAATTGAACTAAAGTTCTTCAACAACCTTACTCCTTTGGAACTTATAACAAAACCCAAAAACACAATAGATTCAAGGCAAAATGAACACTTTTTCAGATTGGCATACAATTTATTTTCTCTCAAGACATTAAGAACATCATGCAAATGATCAACATGTTCATCCAAGGTTTTGCTATAAACCAAAATATCATCAAAGTACACTACCACAAATCTTCCAATGAAAGAACGCAAAACATGATTCATTAACCTCATGAAGGTGCTGGGTGCATTAGTTAAGCCAAATGGCATCACTAACCACTCATACAAACCATATTTTGTTTTAAAAGTTGTTTTCCATTCATCACCCTCTTTCATGCGAATTTGATAGTATCCACTCTTCAAATCAATTTTAGAAAACACACAAGAACCATGCAACTCATCAAGCATATCATCCAATCTAGGGATAGGATATCTATACTTTACAGTGATTTTGTTTATGGCTCGACAGTCAGTACACATGCACCATGTTCCATCTTTTTTTGGAACCAAGATCACAGGAACAGAACATGGGCTAAGACTTTCCCTCACAAATCCCTTTTGCAAGAATTCATCCACTTGCCTTTGAATCTCCTTTGCTTCCTCGGGACTTGATCTATAGGCTGGTTTGTTTGGAAGTGAAGCACCTGGGACGAAGTCAATTTGATGTTCAATACCTCTTAAAGGAGGTAATCCAGGGGGAACCTCTTCTGGAAAAACATCAACAAATTCCTGCAATAAGGAAACAAACTCACTAGGCAAAGAAGAATTAAGGTCGTTAGTGAGAAAAACATTCTTGTACAGGAGTACAAGTAGCTGCTCTCTAACTATCAAAGCACTCTCAACCTCTCTTTTCTTTGCAAATGCACTCACTCCCTTATTTGTCTCTTCTTTGTTTTCTAACTTTTTTTGCTCACTCTCATTTTTCTTATCTTTCCTCTCCTTTTCTTTTAAGCTCACTTGCTCTTATCTCAACTTACACTCTCTTGAAATTCTGATTTGGTCAGCATCAGCCTCCGCAGGTTGGAGAGGTGTTAAAACAATGGTGCGATTGTCCATAACAAGACTGTATCTATTTTTGTACCCATCACAAGTAACTTTTCTATCAAATTGCCACGGACGCCCAAGAAGTAAATGTCCAGCATGCATAGGAGCCACATCACAAAGAACTTCATCCTTGTACTTCCTAATAGAAAATGAAATTAACACTTGCTTAGTCACCCTTATGTCTCCACAATCATTCAACCACTGGAGTCTATATGGATTTGGATGCTTTAAAGTGGGCAAACTCAGTTTCTCAACCAACAAGGCGCTAGCAACATTTGTGCAACTACCACTATCAATGATTAAACTGCATACCTTATTATTGACATGGCATCTTGTATGAAAGATATGCTCACGCTGCTCATCATCACCATTTACTTTAGGTTGCATGTTAAGAGCACGCCTAGTAACAAGTACATCTCCATTTACATGTTCAACAACCTCAACATCACTACAATCCTCCAAAGATGGCACATCATCATCACTTGAGCTCACACTCTCTATATCTCCATTGTCCAACAGTATCATGGCTCTTTTATTTGGGTATTGAGATGCAATATGCCAAATCCCTTGACACCTGTAACATTTGACATCACGAGATCTAGAAGATGAATTAGTCTCCATTTTACCTTTGGGTACAACAATTGAATTTTTGGCCTTTGCATCTTCTTTTGTCTTTGGCACAGATTTGTTATTTTGCCAATTTGATTTCCATGAAGAATTAGAAGGAAATTTGGAAGTGCTCTTAGCTTTTAGTTGCCTTTCCACTTGAATAGCTTTGTGCAGCAAATCCTCCATCTCCACATAATGTTGCAATTCTACCACATCAGCTATCTCCTTCTTTAATCCTCCAATGAATCTATCCATAATTGCCTCTCGGTCTTCATCTCCTTATCTTCCTCTTGCAATTCAACTCCAGTTGATTGTTGGCATTCTTCCTTTGGAATCACATCTTCAATTTCATTGATTGTCTTGCAAGCTTCCTTTGGAATCACATCTTTATTTTCATTGAATGTCTTGCAAGCTTCCTTTGGAGGAAAACCCTTCTTCTCAAAGCGTCTTAGATATCTTTGCATTTCAAAGGATAGTGTTGCCATGATAGATGGTGGGAAGAAGAAATTTATTTATTTTTTTCACTTTTGTTTGCAAATTCTTCTTTTTCTTTCGATCTGCAATTCTTTCTCTTTTTTTTGCACGATTTTTTTTTAAAAGCAGAACAGAAACAAACAAAGGAAGATGACGTAGAATAAAGAGAGAAACAACAGCGGAATTTTTTTTTTTTTGAAAACAAAGGATAGATAACACCTGATTTCAAGGGCCGAGGCTCTGATGCCAAATGATAGGAGATCACTTAGGACCGTCTTGAATACAGGCTAAGGACACAAGGAACTTGACCCTAACCGCGACCTGCCGGTAGAACTAGAGTTATCAAAGAAGCATGACCCTAGCCGCGACCTGCCGGTAGAGCCAACACTATAAAGTTCTTAACCCAAGAACAAAGGGAAAAAAGCTCTCACAATAGAGAAACTCTCAAATTTCATTAATCATCAAAATCTGCATTGTGTAGTACAAGAGTTCCCTATTTATAGCCTAACTAGGAAATACAAGAAATAAATTCCCACTACCATGCATTTACCACATACATTGACAAATGCATGTACACTACCTAGAAAGTAAGCATAATCAAGGTGTTAAATTCCCACCAGCTATTATTATGACTTATGGAACTACTAGGAAGCATTTATTGGACTTAGGGGACAACTAAAAGTCACCAGAAAATTGTTCCCAAAATAACTACGAAAATTACAAATAAAAATGGTAAAAATTGGGCTTTAATTATTATCTAATCAGTCCATTGATAAAGTCCACTAATCAGCCCTTGAATGCTTCTTGTCTTTTGAATTGGGCCTTCCAAAACAGTCTTCAAGTTGGACTAAAATCAACCTCATCAAGTTGGAGGAAAGTGTCCCAATTTGGAGCAGCCTCTAATGCATTTCGGTCTTCCTTCTCTTTGATCATTATGATTAGGCCGTGTAAAGCTTGCTTCATCCGCTTAGTCTTGGACCTAGTCATAGGACCTCCAATTCCATGCAAAGGATCTTTAGATGGGCTGGCTGCATCTCTATCATTTTGGGTTGATGTTAGGTTTTGGATAAAAGTCTTGTTTTCGGTTAAAATTGGGTTCAAGTTAGGGTTTTGGACAAAAGTAAGGGTTTTGGGTTAAAATTGGGTTAAAGTTAGGTTTTGGGATAGAGTAAGTGTTTTCGGTTAAAATTGGGTTGAAGTTAGGGTTTCGGGGTAAAGTTAGGTTTTGGGTTAGACTTGGGTTAAACTTAGGTTTTTGGGTTAAACTTGGGTTATACTTACGGTTTTGGTTTAAAATTGGATTAAAATTTGGTTTTGGGCTAAAGTAAGGGTTTTTGGTTAAAATTGATTTAAAGTTAGGGTTTTGGGGTAAAGTAAGGGTTTTGGGTTAAAATTGGGTTAAAGTTAGGGTTTTGGGTTAGAATTGGGTTAAAGTTAGGGTTTTGGGTTTGAATTTGGGTTGAAGTTAGGTTTTGGGCTGAAGTCTTGTTTTCGGACAAAATTGGGTTCAAGTTAGGGTTTTGGGCAAACTTAGGTTTTGGGTTAAAATTGGGTTAAAGTTAGGTTTTGGGCTAAAGTAAGTGTTTTCGGTTAAAATTGGGTTGAAGTTAGGGTATTTGGTCAAAGCAAGAGTTTTAAGTTAAAATTAGGGTTTTGGGTTAAAATTGGGTTAAAGTTTGATTTTGGGCTAAATTAAGCGTTTTCGGTTAAAATTGGGTTAAAGTTAGGGTTATGGTCTAATGTGAGGGTTTTGGGTTAAAATTGGGTTAAAGTTAGGGTTTTGGGGTAAAGTTAGGGATTTGGGTTAAAGTTGAGGTTTTGGTGTAAAGTAAGGGTTTTTGCATATATTTGGGTTAAAGTTAGGATTTTGGGTTAAAGTTAGGGTTTTGGGGTAAAGTAAAGGTTTTGGGTTAAAATTGGGTTAAAGTTAGGTTTCGGTCTAAAGTAATGGTTTTCTGTTAAAAATGGGTTAAAGTTAGGGTTTTGAGCTAAAGTAAGGGTTTTGGGTTATAATTGGGTAAAAGTCCCTTTTTGGGGTAAAGTTAGAGTTTTGGGTTAGAATTGGGTTAAAGTTAGGGATTTGGTTAATAATTTTTGTTAAAGTTAGGGTTTTGGTTTAGAATTAGGGTTAAAGTTAGGTTTGGGCTTAGAATTGGTGTTATAGTTAGGGTTTTGGTGTAAATTAAGGGTTAACATTAGGGTTTTGGGTTAGACTTATGGTTAAATTTAGTGTTTTGGGTTAGAATTGGGTTAAATTTAGGGTTTTGGTGTAAATTGGGTTAAAGTTTGGTTTTGGGCTAAAGTAAGGGTTTTCGGTTAAAATTGGGTTAAAGTTAGGGTTTTGGGTTAGAATTGGGTTAATGTTAGTGTTTTGGGTTGAAGTTAGGTTTTGGGTTAAAGTCTTGTTTTCGGTTAAAATTGGGTTTTGGGAAAAAGTAAGTGTTTTCGGTTAAAATTGGGTTAAAATTAAGGTTTCGGGGTAAAGTTAGGTTTTGGGTTAGACTTGGGTTAGAGTTTGGGTTTTGGGTTAGACTTGGGTTAAAGTTTGGGTTTTGGGGTAAAGTAAGGGTTTTGGTTATATTTCGGTTAAAGTTAGGTTTTTCGTTTAAACTTGGGTTATACTTACGATTTTGGTTTAAAATTGGATTAAAGTTTGGTTTTGGGCTAAAGTAAGGGTTTTCGGTTAAAATTGGGTTAAAGTTAGGGTTTTAGGCTAAAGTTGGGGTTTTTGGTTAGAATTCGGTTTAAGTTAGTGTTTTGGGTTGAAGTTAGGTTTTGGGCTAAAGTCTTGTTTTCGGATAAAATTGGGTTCAAGTTAGGGTTTTGGGTAAAAGGAAGGGTTTTGGGTTAAAATTGGGTTAAAGTTAGGTTTTGGTATAAAGTAAGTATTTTCGGTTAAAATTGGGTTAAAGTTAGGGTTTCGGGGTAAAGTTAGGTTTTGGGTTAGAATTGGGTTAAAATTAGGGTTTTGGGGTAAAGTAAGGGTTTTGGTCATATTTGGGTTAAAGTTAGATTTTTGGGTTAAACTTGGGTTATACTTACGGTTTTGGTTTAAAATTGGATTAAAGTATGGTTTTGGGCTAAAGTAAGGGTTTTCGGTTAAAATTGGGTTAAAGTTAGGGTTTTAGGCTAAAGTACGGGTTTTGGGTTAAAATTTTGTTAAAGTTAGGGTTTTGGGTTAGAATTGGGTTAAAGTTGGTGTTTTGGGTTAGAATTTAGGTTGAAGTTAGGTTTTGGGCTAAATTCTTGTTTTCAGATAAAATTGGGTTCAAGTTAGGGTTTTGGGCAAAAGTAAGGGTTTTGGGTTAAAATTGGGTTAAAGTTAGGTTTTCGGATAAAGTAGGTGTTTTTGGTTAAAATTGGGTTAAAGTTAGGGTTTCGGGGTAAAGTTAGGTTTTGGGTTAGACCTGGGTTAAAGTAAGGGATTTGGAGTAAAGTAAGTGTTTTGGTTATATTTGGGTTAAAGTTAGGTTTTTGGGTTAAATTTGGGTTATACTTACGGATTTGGTTTTAAATTGGATTAAAGTTTGGTTTTGGGCTAAAGTAAGAGTTTGCGGTTGAAATTGGGTTAAAGTTAGGGTTTTAAGCTAATGTAGTGGTTTTGTGTTAAAATTGGGTTAAAGTTATGGTTTTGGGGTAAATTTAGGGTTTTGGGTTAGAATTGGGTTAAAGTTAGTGTTTTTGGTCAGAATTTGTGTTGAAGTTTGGTTTTGGGCTAAAGTCTTGTTTTCGGTTAAAATTGGGTTCAAGTTAGGGTTTTGGGTTAGAATTGGATTAAAGTTAGGATTAGAATATGTGTAAAAGTTAGGGTTTTGGTATTGAATTAGGGTTAAAGTTAGGTTTTGGCATAGAATTTGGTTAAAGTTAGAGATTTGGCGTAAAGTATAGGTTTTGGGTTAAAATTGGGTGAAAGTTAAGGTTTTGGGGTAAAGTTAGGTTTTGGGTTAGAATTGGGTTAAAGTTAGGGTTTTGGGTTAAAGTATGGGCTTTGGGTTAAATTTGGGTTAAAGGTAGGGTTTTGGGGTAAAGTAAGGGCTTTGGGTTAAAGTTGGGTAAAAGTTTGGTTTTGGGCTAAAGTAAGGTTTTTCGGTTAAAATTGGGTTGAAGTTAGGGTCTTGGGATAAAGCAAGGGTTTTCAGTTAAAATTAGGGTTTGGGGTTAAAATGGGGTTAAAGTTTGATTTTGGGCTAAATTAATCGTTTTCGGTTATAGTTGGGTTAAAGTTAGGGTTTTGGGCTAAAGTAATGGTTTTGGGTTAAAATTGGGTGAAATTGGGGTTTTGGGGTAAAGTTAGGGATTTGGGTTAAAGTTAGGGTTTTGTGGTAAAGTAAGAGTTTTGGCTTACATTTGGGTTAAAGTTAGAGTTTTGGGGTAAAGTAAGGATTTTGGGTTAAAATTGGGTTAAAGTTAGGTTTTGGGCTAAAGTAATGGTTTTCTATTAAAAATGGGTTAAAGTTAGGTTTTGGGCTAAAGTAAGGGTTTTGCGTTATAATTGGGTTAAAGTTAGGTTTTTAGGCTAAAGTTAGAGTTTTGGGTTAGAATTGGTTTAAAGTTAGGGATTTGGTTTAGAATTTGTGTTAAAGTTAGGGTTTTGGGTTAGAATTAGGGTTAATGTTTGGTTTTGGCTTAGAATTGGTGTTATAGTTAGGGTTTTGGGTTAAAGATAGGGTTTTGGTGTAAATTAAGGGTTAAAATTAGGGTTTTTGGTTAGAATTATGGTTAAAGTTAGGGTTTGGATTAGAATTGGGTTAAAGTTAGGGTTTTGGTGTAAATTAAGGGTTAAAATTAGGGTTTTGTTTTAGAATTATGGTGAAAGTTAGGGTTTTGGGTTAGAATTGGGTTAAAGTTATGGTTTTGGGGCTAAGTAAGGGTTTTGTGTTAAAATTGGGCTATAGTTAGGGTTTTGGGTTAAAGTTTGGGTTTTGGGATATATTTGGGTTAAAGTTAGGTTTTTGGGTTAAAGTTGGGTTATACTTACGGTTTTGGTTTAAAATTGGATTAATGTTTGGTTTTGGGCTAAAGTAAGGGTTTTCGGTTAAAATTGGGTTAAAGTTAGTTTTCTGGGTTAGAATTTGGGTTGAAGTTAGGTTTTGGGCTAAAGTCTTTTTTCCCATTAAAATTGAGTTCTAGTATGGGTTTTGAGCAAAATTAAGGGTTTTGGGTAAAATTGAGTTATAGTTAGGGTTTGGGGTTAGAAATGGTATAAAGTTAGGGTTAGAATATGTGTTAAAGTTTGGGTTTTGGGTTTGAATTAGGGTTAAAGTTAAGTTTTGGCATAGAATTGGGTTAAAGTTAGAGATTTGGGGTAAAGTATTGGTTTTGGGTAAAAATTGAGTGAAAGTTAGGGTTTTGGGGTAAAGTAAGGGTTTTGTGTTATATTTGGGTTAAAGTTATGATTTTTGGGTTAAACTTGGCTTAAAGTTAGGGTTTTGGGTTAAAGTATGGGCTTTGGGTTAAAATTGGGTTAAATTTAGGGTTTTGGGGTCAAGTAAGGGCTTTGGGTTAAAATTGGGTTAAAGTTATGTTTTGGGCTAAAGTAAGGGTTTTCGGTTAAAATTGGGCTGAAGTTAGGGTATTGGGATAAAGCAAGGGTTTTGAGTTAAAATTAGGGTTTTGGGTTAAAGTTTGATTTTGGGCTAAATTAAGCGTTTTCGGTTAAAATTGGGTTAAAGTTAGGGTTTTGGGTAAAAGTTAGGGTTTTGGCTTATATTTGAGTTAAAGTTAGGATTTTGGGTTAAAGTTGGGGTTTTGGGTTAAAGTAAGGGTTTTGGGTTAAAATTGGGTTAAAGTTAGGGTTTTGTGGATAAGTGAGTATTTTGGGTTAAAATTGGGTTATAGTTAGGGTGTTGGGTTAAATTTAGGGTTTTGGGGTAAAGTAAGTATTTTGGGTTAAAGTTAGGGTTTTGGGGTAAAGTAAGGGTTTTGGGTTATATTTGGGTTAAAGTTAGGTTTTTGGGTTAAACTTGGGTTATAGTTAGGGTTTTGGGCTAAAATTGTGTCAAATTTAGGCTTTCGGGTAAAGAATCGGTTATCGGTTAAATTTTGGTTAAAGTTAGGGTTTTATGCTAAAGTAAGGGTTTTGGGTTAAAATTGGGTTAAAGTTAGGGTTTTGGTGTAAAGTTAGTGTTTTGGTTTAGAATTGGGTTAAAGTTATGGTTTTGGGGAAAGTAAGGGTTTTGGGTTAAAATCGGGTTAAAGATAGGTTTTGGGCTAATGTAAGGATTTTTGGTTAAAATTGGGTTAAAGTTTGTGTTTTGGGCTAAAGTAAGGGTTTTTGGGTTAAAAATTGGTTAAAGCTAGGTTTTGGGATAAAGTAAGTGTTTTATGTTAAAATTTGGTTAAAGTTAGGTTTTGGGTTAGACTTGGGTTAAAGTTAGGGTTTTGGGGTAAAGTAAGGGTTTTGGGTTAAAGTTAGGTTTTGGGCTAAAGTAAGTGTTTCGGTTAACATTGGGTTAAAGTTAGGGTTTTAGTCTAAAGTAAGGGTTTTGAGTTAAAATTGGGTTAAATATAGGGTTTTGGGTTTAAATTTGGTTAAAGTTAGGTTTTGGGCTAAAGTCTTGTTTTTGGTTAAAATTGGGTGAATGTTAGGGTTTTGGGCTAAATTAAGGGTTTTGGGGCTAAGTAAGGGTTTTGAGTTAAAATTTGGTTATTTGGGGAAAAGTTAGGGTTTAGGGTTAGAATTGGGATAAAGTTAGTGTTTTGTGTTAGAATTTGTGTTAAAGTTAGGGTTTTGGGTTAGAATTAGAGTTAAATTTAGGTTTTTGCTTAGAATTGGGTTAAAGTTAGGGTTTTGGGGGTAAAGTTAGGTTTTGGGTTAGAATTGGGTTTAAGTTAGGGTTCTTGGGTAAAGTAAGGTTTTGGGTTAAAGTTAGGATTTCGGGTTAAACTTGGCTTAAAGTTAGGGTTTTGGGGTAAAGTAAGGGCTTTCGTTTAAAATTGGGTTACAGTGAGGGTTTTGGGATAAAGTCAGGGTTTTGAGTTAAATTTATGTTACAGTTAGGGTTTTGGTTTATAATTGGGTTAAAGTTTGATTTTGGGCTATATTAAGCGTTGTCGGTTAAAATTGGGTTAAAGTTAGGGTTTTGGGCTAAAGTAAGGGTTTTGGGTTTAAATTGGGTTAAAGTTAGGTTTTTGGGGTAAAGTAAGGGTTTTGGTTTATATTTGGGTTAAAGTTTGGTTTTGGGGGTAAAGTAAGGGTTTTCGGTTAAAATTGGGTTAGAGTTAGGTTTTGGGCTAAAGTAGTGGTTTTGTGTTAAAAGTGGGTTAAAGTTAGGGTTATGGGCTAAAGTAAGGGCTTTGTGTTATAATTGGGTAAAAGTTAGGTTTTTGGGGTAAAGTTAGGGTTTTGGGTTAGAATTAGGGTTAAAGTTTTGTTTTGGCTTAGAATTGTTGTTATAGTTAGGGTTTTGGGTTAAAGTTAGGGTTTTGGTGTAAATTAAGGTTTAAAATTAGGGTTTTGGGTTAGAATTATGGTTAAAGTTAGGGTTTTGGTTCAAAATTGGGTTGAAGTTAGGTTTTGGACTAAAGTCTTGTTTTCGCTTAAAATTGGGTTCAAGTTAGGGTTTTGGGCAAAATTAAGGGTTTTGGGTTAAAATTGGGTTACAGTTAGGGTTTTGGGTTAGAATTTGGTTAAATTTAGGGATAGAATATGTGTTAAAGTTAGGGTTTTGAGTTTGTATTAGGGTTAAAGTTTGGTTTTGGCTTATAATTGGGTTAAACATAGAGATTTGGGGTAAAGTATAGGTTTTGGGTTAAAATTGGGTGAAGGTTAGGTTTTGGGGTAAAGTTAGGTTTTGGGTTAGAATTGGGTTAAAGTTAGGGTTTTGGGGTAAAGTAAGGGTTTTGTGTTATATTTGGGTTAAAGTTATGATTTTTGGGTTAAAGTTAGGGTTTTAGGTTAAAATTGGGTTAAAGTTATGGTATTGGGCTAAAGTTGGGATAAAGCAAGGGTTTTCAGTTAAAATTAAGGTTTTGCGTTAAAATTGTGTTAAAGTTTGATTTTGGGCTAAATCAAGCGTTTTCGGTTAAAATTGGGTTAAAGTTAGGATTTTGGGCTAAAGTAAGGGTTTTGTGTTAAAATTGGATTAGAGTTAGGGTTTTGGGTGTAAAGTTAGGGTTTTGGGTTAGAATTGGGTTAAACTTAGGGTTTTGGGGTAAATAAGGGTTTTGGCTTATATTTGGGTTAAAATTAGGATGCTGGGTATTTGGGTTATAGGGTTTTGGGGTAAAGTAAGGTTTTTTGGTTAAAATTGGGTCAAAGTTAGGTTTTGGGCTAAAGTAATGGTTTTCTGTTAAAAATGGGTTGATGTTAAGGTTTTGGGCTAAAGTAACAGTTTTGGGTTATAATTGGGTGAAAGTTAGGTTTTTGGTGTAAAGTTAGAGTTTTTGGTCAGAATTGGGTAAAAGTTAGGGATTTGGTTTAGAACGTGTGTTAAAGTTAGGCTTTTGGGTTAGAACTAGGGTTAAAGTTAGGTTTTGGCTTAGAATTGGTATTATAGTTAGGGTTTAGGGTTAAAGATAGGGTTTTGGTGTAAATTAATGGTTAAAATTAGGGTTTTGCGTTACAATTATGGTTAATGTAATGGTTTTGGGTTAGAATTGGGTTAAAGTTAGGGTTTTGGTGTAAATTAAATGTTAAAGTTAGGGTTTGGGGTTAGAATTATGGTGAAATATAGGGTTTTGGGTTAGAATTGGGTTAAAGTTAGGGTTTTGGGGCTAAGTAAGGGTTTTGGGTTAAAATTGGGTTATAGTTAGAGTTTTGGGTTAAAGTTTGGGTTTTGGGGTAAAAAGAGGGTTTTGAGTTATATTTAGGTTAAAGTTAGGTTTTTGGGTTAAACTTGGGTTATAGTTAGGAAATTGGTTTAAAATTGGATTAAAGTTTGGTTTTGGGCGAAAGTAAGGGTTTTCGGTTAAAATTGTGTTGAAGTTAAGGTTTTAGGCTAAAGTCAGGGTTTTGGGTTAAAATTCGGTTAAAGTTAGGGTTTTAGGGTAAAGTTAGGGTTTTGGGTTAAAGTTAGTGCTTTGGGTTAGAATTTGTGTTAAAGTTAGGGTTTTATGTTATAATTAGTGTTAAAGTTATGTTTTGGCTTACAATTGTGTTAAAGTTAGGGTTTTGGGCTTAAGTAAGGGTTATGAGTTAAAATTGGGTTAAAGTTAGGGTTTTGGGGTAAAGTAAGGGCTTTTGTTAAAATTGGGTTAAAGTTAGGGTTTTGGGGCTAAGTAAGGGTTTTGGGTTACAATTGGGTTATAGTTAGGGCTTTTGGATAAAGCAAGGGTTTTCAGTTAAAATTAGGGCTATGGGTTAAAATTGGGTTAAAGTTTAATTTTGGGCTAAATCATACGTTTACTGTTAAAATAGGGTTAAAGTTAGGGTTTTGGGTTAGAATTGGGTTAATGTTAGTGTTTGGAATTAGAATTTGGGTTGAAGTTAGGTTTTGGGCTATAGTCTTGTTTTCGGTTAAAATTGGGTTCAAGTTAGGGTTTTGGGCAAAAGTAAGGGTTTTGGGTTAAAATTGGGTTACAGTTAGGGTTTTGGGTTAGAATTGGGTTAAAGTTAAGGTTAGAATATGTGTTAAAGTTTGGGATTTGGGTTTGAATTAGGGTTAAAGTTAGGTTTTGGCATAGAATTTGGTTAAAGTTAGAGATTTGGGGTAAAGTGTAGGTTTTGGATTAAAATTGGGTGAAAGTTAGGGTTTTGGGGTAAAGTTAGGCATTGGGTTAGAATTTGGTTGAAGTTAGGGTTTTAGGGTAAAGTTAGGTTTTGGATTAGAATTGGGTTTAAGTTAGGGTTTTCGTTTAAAGTAAGGGTTTTGTGTTATATTTGGGTTAAAGTTATGATTTTTGGGTTAAACTTGGGTTAAAATTAGGGTTTTGGGTTAAAGTATGGGCTTTGGGTTAAAATTGGGTTAAAGTTAGGGTTTTGGGGCTAAGTAAGTGTTTTGGGATAAAGCAAGGGTTTTCAGTTAAAATTAGGGCTTTGGGTTAAAATTGGGTTAAAGTTTGATTTTGGGCTAAATCATGCGTTTTCTGTTAAAATTGGGTTAAAGTTAGGGTTTTGGGCTAAAGTAAGGGTTTTGGGTTAAAATTGGGTTAAAGTTAGGGTTTTGGGGTAAAGTTAGGGTTTTTGGTTAAAGTAAAGGTTTTGGCTTATATTTGGGTTAAAGTTAGGATTTTGGGTTAAAGTTATGGTTTTGGGGTAAAGTAAGGGTTTTGGGTTAAAATTGTGTTAAAGTTATGTTTTGGGCTAAAGTAATGGTTTTCTATTAAAAATGGGTTAAAGTTAGGGTTTTGGGCTAAAGAAAGTTATGATTTTGGGGGTATAGTTAGAGTTTTGGGTTAGAATTGGTGTTATAGTCAGGGTTTTGGGTTAAAGATAGGGTTTTAGTGTAAATTAATGGTTAAAATTAGGGTTTTGAGTTAGGATTATGGTTAAAGTTATGATTTTGGGTTAGAATTGGGTTAAAGTTAGAGTTTTTGTGTAAATTAAGGGTTAAAATTAGGGTTTTGTTTTAGAATTATGGTTAAAGTTAGGGTTTTGGTTTGGGTTAGAATCGGGTTAAAGTTAGGGTTTTGGGGCTAAGTAAGGATTTTGGGTAAAATTTTGGTTATAGTTAGGGTTTTGGGTTAAAGTTTGGGTTTTGGGATAAAAAGAGGGTTTTGGGTTATATTTGGGTTAAAGTTAGTTTTTTGGGTTAAACTTGGGTTATAGTTAGGAATTTGGTTTAAAAATGGATTAAAGTTTGGTTTTGGGCTAAATTAAGGGTTTTCGGTTTAAATTGGGTTGAAGTTAGGGTTTTAGGCTAAAGTAAGGGTTTTGGGTTAAAATTGGGTTACAGTTAGGGTTTTGGGGTAAAGTTAGGGTTTTGGGTTAAAGTTAGTGTTTTGGGTTAGAATTTGTGTTAAAGTTAGGGTTTTAAGTTTCAATTAGGGTTAAAGTTATGTATTGGCTTACAATTGGGTTAAAGTTAGGGTTTTGGGCTTAAGTAAGGGTTATGAGTTAAAATTGGGTTAAAGTTAGGGTTTTGGGTTAAAATTGGGTTAAAGTTTGGTTATGGGCTAAAGTCTTGTTTTCGGTTAAAATTGGGTTCAAGTTAGGGATTTGGGCAAAAGTAAGGGTTTTGGGTAAAAATTGGGTTACAATTACAGTTTTGGGTTAGAATTGGGTTAAAGTTAGGGTTAGAATATGTGTTAAAATTAGCGTTTTGGGTTTGAATTAGGGTTAATGTTAGGTATGGGCTTAGAATTGGGTTAAAGTTAGAGATTTGGGGTAAAGTATAGGTTTTGGGTTAAAATTGGGTGAAAGTTAGGGTTTTGGGGTAAAGTTAGGTTTTGGGTTAAAGTTAGGGTTTTGGGGTAATGTAAGGGTTTTGTGTTATATTTGGGTTGAAGTTATGATTTTTGGGTTAAACTTGGGTTGAAGTTAGGGTTTTGGGGTAAAGTATGGGCATGAAGCTTTGTAGAAAATTTTGTAAGTGTTTGAATGTAAAGTGAGGAAAGGAAAATGAAGTGAGTATATATAGAGGGAGAGAGAGAAAGTGGCGTGTAGGGAGGAGAAGAGTGAGCTTGGAGAGCAAATTTTGGGTAGGGAGGTGTTTAGTTGGAAAAAGTGAGAGAAAAGTGATTTTTGGATTAAAGTATATTATAATTTGAAAAGTGTAATCATGACACTTTTCTAGGATGTGACTAGAGACTTCCATCAACATGTCCTACTTTACCAACAAGTCACTTCAACCCTTTTTAGCTCCCTATTATGCTCCATTGCGTACCCGGTTAAAGTTTCCGATCATAGTTTTCAACGATTTCGCCCGAATAAAATATTATATTTTATTTTTGAACGAAAATTTTCAAAAATGGCCAAGACCATTGGAAACACTACCAAAACACTAACTGTTTCGTTCACGGGTCAAAATTAGGTTTTCTGCTCAGTAAACTTTTACTGTCAGTGAAAACGTAAAACGATTTTCGTCTGAATTTTCAACCGAAAATTTTACCGTGACTTTCTTCGATGAGGCAGAACAAGACAATAATTTTAGTTTAGCCGAAATTATTCTCTGGATTTTAATAAAAATAAATACATATTCACATGTATTTACAGTTATAGAAAGACAGAAATCAGGACGTTACAGTAGTGAACACTCTTCTTTCCCTCACTCGACTTTGCTCAGAGTACCATCCCACTATAGCAGCTGGAATTGGTCCATCTTGGATCTTCACTTCTTTTGAAAGTACTGCTAGACAAAACATCCATCGTGAGATTGTGCTTGGTTTGGCCAGTGCCTTAACGGCTCAGAACCTCCTCACTAGAATCAAGCCCAAGTCGAGAAACAACAAGTCTTCTTCGGAATACTACAATCATCAATGTTTTGCAAGACAATTTGGACTATTGCAGCACATCCCCACATCATTTTCAGAACCAACATCCCCACTTTTAGGCCCACTTATACTGAAGAAGAAGTCGCGGAGTAGTTCACAGTAATTGTTGATCGGCCGTCTTCCTTTCGATACAAAAGCTTTCAACGGCAACCAGGAACAACTTTAGCTTTCCTTAATTGGTGGTCGTCAGTAGTTGATAAATCTTCAATGACTCTACTTCTGTTTGGGTTAATCGACTGATAGAAGGTAGGGCAGATGAACGATCTCCATCACCCCCTTTGAACGTTCAACCCATTTCTACACTCCTTCCATCCTCATCTTCGCAAGTAAAAGGTAAGTCAATACTCATTTAACAATTCTTATTGACTTCCCACATTCTTACTGATTCTCACTATCGGCCCGTCTCTGATACAGGAAAGAAGATTATTAATCTGGATGATGAACCTGATGACGCCCCCTTTCTTCTGTCAAGAAAATAACACGATCCCAAGGAGTGGTCATTAGAGAGCCCACAGAAACTGCTCCCAAGAAATCCAAGGAAGGAGCCGATGGTTCGGCTAAGAATTATTTCTCAATCGATCCATGGTTTAAGTCTTATTCATAATGGTATTCTAATGGCTATTTATTCCTTTCATTTATAAGTCCAAGAAATCAACTCCTGAAGTATCTTCCTCGGTGCACCATCAACCGAAGAGAAGGACTACCAGAATATTTGTTGAGGTATTTTCCTGTTTCTCTCTCAACTAATTTCCTTTTTGTTCCTTATCCAATTCGACTAACATGTGTTATGTTCTCGTCAGTCTACTATTCCAAAAACCACCACGCTTCCTCGAGATCAAGGACCAGCGGTTGACATCCCCAATGTCCAACCAACGTCAATCGATCATCCGATCATTCAACAATCAGAAGGCAATTTCCAAGAAGCTCTTCACCTTTCCACTCCAGAAAACATAGTTGCATCTCCTGAGTGCGTGATTCCAGATGATGTGCTTCTCCAAATTTTGATGCCTCCATCCCTTCAACAACGACTGCTCCTTCTTCTCCAGTGGATGAACATTTAGCTTTTATTGAAGAATATATGGAGAATGAAGTTCCTTCAGATGAAGCCATAATAATGAAACTGCGGCTGGCACTATCCATAGCCGTTCAACATCAAGAATTCTCGGAGAGCCAAAAAACCATTCTTAACCATATATCAGTCAAGATTGGAGACATCCACTATGATCATTCGGCTCACGTCAAACGGCACGAAAAAGCTTCTAGCAGCCTCCATCGTTTATCCAGTCTTGAAGCTCAAAAACTCCAACTGCTAACTACCTCTCGAACCGTGCAAGCTGAAACAGAATCTAACATGGCTTAGAACAAGAGATTGGTTGATCGCCTTGTGAGTTTAATAGTCGAGCGAGAGAGGATAAACAAGGAGATAGCTGAGACTGAGCCTTGACTAAAGATTATAGAAGAAAAACTTAAGTCGAGTGCTAAGACTAGAGTCCACTTGTACCAACAATCCACCATCCTCGACAAGGGAATCAGCCCCCTCACTCAGTAACGAGTCGCACTGGAAGGAGACTTGGCTACGAAAGAACATGGACTTTCTCTGCCAAGAATTCTTGGAAGGAATTGAAGACCCTGTTTCTAGAAGCCAAAGAACCACCAGCTCCAACAGTTACTCCACCATCGGCAACAGAACCAACTGACCCTGCCCCCAAGCTCGACACATTGGCTTCAGAGCTGGCTATTAGCATGTCTATCCCAGCCAAAGCCATCATAACCATAACCATTAGTGATATTGTAACCAACGAAGTGGCCACCGCGGTTGAAGGAATACCTGTGGCTGAAGGCAATGAGGAGACAGGAACGACTGATGAAGAAAATACAGCCGAGGCCTACATTACTGTTGAAGATGTGGTGACGGCTAACCTGGATAAGGCTCCCCCAAGTACTCTGATTGAAGATCAGCCTACAGCTACTCCAAGTCCATCGGTCAATCCAGCTAACTATGGTAGTAGTGTTTTAGCAGTAGCCGATGGTACTTCTCTTTGTAGTTTTTTAATGGTTGTGAAGCTACTTGGCTGGCTTGTGGCCATCATTTTGAGATTACCCCTTCCCAAATTGAAGGGAAATTGACTTTAAGTATTTTTCATTTATGCTTCGGATCAGTTCTTCTCCTTGCATATTAACTAGCGGATAAGCACCTCCAAAAATAACTTGCCTAATAATAAATGGCCCTGCCCAATTGATGTTAAGCCCAATGGAGACCGATTTGGATCAAGAAACCATTCAAGGTCTTGGTGTCCCAATGACAAGAGCAAGAGCAAAGAAAGCCCAAGAAGCTCTAACTCAATTGGTGCTTCTCTTAATGGACACAAGTCCAAATGCACATGCAAGTAATGAAGACAATGAGCCCATGTTAATAACTTTGCTCACCCAAACCCAAGAAGCATGAAGAGGGCGTGCAAGTCCATTTTTCTTTTATTTTCAATAAGTGTAATGGTTGGTGTGTTTAGGCCCAATTAATTAGTGATATTTTTGGGTCAAGTCCACTACTTACCATGATGTACACGAGTTTATTAGAGAGTCTTGGGAGGGAATCTTTGGCTTACATGGCATAAGAAACTCCTCATTAGTGTGCAAAAAATTGTATTGATTATGGGGGGTTACACTTTTAATGTGAGAAGCAAGTGTAACCACCACATAATTGGGGGGATAAAGAGTCATGATGAGGGGGTGTAACCACTCTTTTGTGGCTGAGTTATTTGTGAGTTAAGTTAGTTTTTATGAGTGTTATTGTCATTCAAAGGGGGGGGGGGGGGGGATAACCTTCATAGTTTTATTGCTGAATTAAGTGGGAATAAATGAGTGTTTAAGGTTATGAATTAGGCCAATTAAGTGGGGGTTTTGGTTTGTTTTTGGAAGCCAAAAGTTGGCTGCCCAATTATATGTAATTCGTGACAAACACATGAAATGGGAACTTTGATGTTGATTTTGGATTAAATCCATATTGTGAGAATTTGTTCTCCTAGGTTCTTACCAAGTTAAGTTCTTATCAAGAATCCAAGATTCTTGTGGCGAACATCATTGGGCTTATCAAACTACATGTTTGTGGCGCCACCCATTTCTCACCTTCTTCCATTTTTGTTTTCTTTCTTCAATTGATTTTGGTTACAAATTGGTTACACTAAGTTCTTGACTAAAATTCAACCAAATAGATCATTCCAAAGGAAACCCTCCATTTGGTTGTCATCAAGTGGTACCAGAGCTTAGGCTTTGGTTGAATTTTCTGAATTTTTGTTCTTCATCTTCTACCTTTCTTCTTTTCTTCTTTTAAACCCAAAAACACAAAAAAAAAATTACAATTTGATTCTATTTGTGAAGGGAAATTTCGTGGTTGTTGTTCTTGCTCAAAAAAGAAACAAGTTTTGAAGTGTGATTCTCTTCTTCAAAGTTTGAAAAAAAAATGAACAAATTATAAGAAAAAAAATTTGTGCATGAAATCTTGAGAGAAAAAAAAAGATAAGAGAAAAGTCTATTTGTGCAATTTGTGTTCTTGAAAAAAATATTTCCCTTCTTCCTTCGTTCTTATTTCCAAAGCTTTGCTTTTCTAGCCTTTCTTTTTGTTTCCTTGTTTTTTTTATAAGTTTTGTGATTTTTGTTACTTGAACTTTTTTTTGGATTTTTGTGTGGTTTTTGTGTTTGACTCTCCTGAGAGCTAAAGGAGAACAATTGAGAGGAAAAAGGCAAGAGTGTCCAAAATACATTTTGTGGGGAAAAAGCCAAAAGAGTGAAAAAAAATCCGTTGTGTGAACTAGTGAGGGAGTGTAGTGAGGAAACACATAAATTCTTCTACTCAAATCATGGACAATATGAGGATAGTCCACCACTTTATTCCAGGTCAGCAGCCATTCATGCTAGAATGGCTACTCAATTTCAAGCTCTTACAAGGCAAATGAAGGCAATGCAAGTAAACTATGATAGACAACTTGCCAACCTTCAACACAATGATGATTTTAGTGGATATGAGAGTGAAAGAGGAAGACCTAGAGGATGAGGACCTAGAGGAGGAGGACATAGAGGAGGGAGACGTGATAGAGAACTTGATGGGGTCAAAATCAAAGTTCCTCCCTTTATTGGGAAGAATGATCCGGAGGCTTACTTGGAGTGGGAGCTAAAAATAGAACAAGTCTTTGATTGTAATTCATACAATGAAAGCAAGAAGGTGAAAGTAGCCGCCCTTGAGTTCAAGGAATATGCCCTTGTGTGGTGGGACCAATTACAAAAAGAAAGGAGAAGACATGGAGGAGAGCCCATAAACACTTGGGAGGAGATGAAATTTGTCATGAGAAAGAGGTTTGTTCCAAGTCATTATCAAAGGGACATTCACAACAAACTACAAAGGCTTACCCAAGGGACCAAAAGCGTTGATGAATATTTCAAGGAGATGGAGTTGGCCTTACTTAGGTCAAATTTTCAAGAAGATGGGAGGCTACCATGGCAAGATTCCTACATGGCGTGAATCAAGATATTCAAGACATAGTGGAGTTGCAACATTATGTGGAGCTTGAAGATTTGGTCCAACAAGCCATCAAGGTGGAGCAACAAATTAAGAGGAGGAAGTCTAAATATTCTTCTTCTTCATATTCCAAATTTTCATCCTCAAATTGGAAGGACAAGAAAAAGAAGGAGGGTGCACCAACCAAGGAGGCCGTGAGCAACATACAAGGAAAGAAACCCATGGAGACAAACTCTAGGAGCCGTGATGTAAAATGTTTCAAATGCCTAGGCCATGGACACATAGCATCTTGATGTCCAACAAAGAGAACCATGGTGCCCATGAATGGAGAAGTGGAATCACAATCCGAGGCTTCAAGTGGGGAGGAAAGTGAAGAAGATGTGTTCTTGCCGGATGGTGATTTACTCATGGTGAGGAGGCTTTTGGGAAGTCAAATGAAGGATCATGAAGCAAGCCAAAGGGAGAATATCTTTCATTCTAGATGTCTAATTCAAGGAAAGATATGTTCTCTAATCATTGATGGTGGAAGTTGTGCCAATGTTGTAAGCACTAGATTGGTGTCCAAATTGAATCTTGTTACTAAGGCACATCCAAGGCCTTATAGGCTTCAATGGCTAAGTGAGGTTGGGGAAACGGTTGTGAACAAACAAGTAGAGGGGCCATTCTCAATTGGAAAGTATGAAGATTGTGTACTTTGTGATGTGGTGCCTAAGGAGGCAAGCCATATGTTGTTGGGAAGGCCTTGGCAATATGACAAAAAGGCCATCCATGATGGGTTCTCAAATAAGTTTACCTTCATGTATCAAGACCGAAAGGTCATTCTTTCTCCTTTGTCTCCAAAGCAAGTTAGTAAGGATCAAATAAAAATGAGAGAAAAAAGAGAGCAAGAGAGAAAATAAGGAGAAGGAGAGAAAAAAATTGAATAAAAGAATGATGAAAAAATAAATAAAAATCATGAGAAAAAAAGTGAGAAAAATAGAGATGAAAAAGAGGGAAAAGAGAGATATTTTGCAACAAAGAGTGAGGTAAAAAGTGCATTGGTCTCAAGGAAGCCCCTATACATACTTTATTGTAGGGAATTTTGTTTAAATGCTAATGCCTCTAATGATATCTCTTTGTCTAGTGGTTTTAAAAATCTTTTGCAGGAATTTGGAGGTGTTTTTCCAAAGGAAGTGCCACACGGCCTTCCACCTCTAAGAGGGATTGAACACCATATTGATCTCATTCTGGGTGCATCATTGCCCAATAGGCCAGCCTATAGGAGTAACCCTCAAGAGACTAAGGAGATTCAAACCCAAGTGGAGGAGTTGATGCAAAAAGGGTGGGTTCAAGAAAGTATGAGCCCATGTGCAGTGCCGGTAATTTTGGTACCAAAAAAGGATGGTAAGTGGAGGATGTGCACAGATTGTAGGGCTGTGAATAACATCACAATTAAATATTGACATCCTATCCCTAGGCTTGATGATTTGCTTGATGAATTGTATGGTGCATGCCTATTTTCTAAAATTGATTTAAAAAGTGGGTATCATCAAATTAGAATTAGGGAAGGGGATGAATGGAAAACTCCCTTTAAAACAAAATATGGATTGTATGATGGTTAGTAATGCCTTTTAGGTTAAAAAATGCACCTAGCACTTTTATGAGGCTTATGAACCATGTTCTAAGAGATCTTTTAGGCAAGTTCGTTGTGGTGTATTTTGATGATATATTAATATATAGTAAAAACTTAGATGATCATCTTGAACATTTAAGGGTTGTTTTACTTATATTAAGAAAGGAAAAATTGTATGCAAATTTGGAAAAATGCACTTTTTGTGTGGACCATGTGATTTTTCTTGGTTTTGTGATAAATACAAAAGGGGTCCAAGTGGACCAAGAGAAAATAAAGGCCATTCAAGATTGGACAACCCCCAAAAATGTGAGTGATGTAAGAAGCTTTCATGGTTCGGCTAGTTTCTATAGGAGGTTTGTTAAGGACTTTAGTACTTTGACTGCACCTCTTAATGAAATTGTCAAAAAAAATGTGGGATTTAAGTGGGGGGGAAAACAAGAGCATGCTTTTAAGGAACTTAAAGAAAAACTCAACCATGCACCAATACTTGTTTTGCCTAATTTTGCTAAATCTTTTGAGATTGAATGTGATGCTTCTAATGTTGGTGTTGGGGCTGTTTTGATGCAAGAGGGGCATCCAATTACTTATTTTAGTGAGAAATTAAGTGGAGCTTCCCTTAATTATCCCACGTATGATAAGGAGTTGTATGCCTTAGTGAGAGCTTTGCAAACTTGGCAACACTATCTTTTGCCCAAGGAGTTTGTGATTCATAGTGACCATGAGTCTTTGAAATATTTGAAAGGGCAAGGAAAGTTAAATAAAAGGCATGCAAAGTGGGTTGAATTTCTTGAACAATTTCCATATATGGTGAAACACAAAAAGGGTAAGGCCAATGTTGTGGCGGATGCACTTTCAAGAAGACATGCTTTACTTTCTACCCTTGAAACAAAATTGTTTGGACTTGAATGAATTAAAGATTTGTATGAGCATGAAAAGGACTTTTAAAATATATTTGCTAATTGTGTTCATTCATCCCAAAATGGGTATCTTAGGCACCAAGGGTTTTTATTCACGGAAAAAAGATTATGTGTGCCTAAAAGTTCCATAAGGGACTTACTTTTGAAGGAGGCGCATGAAGGGGGTTTAATGGGGCATTTTTGGAGTCCAAAAGACTCTAGACATTTTGCACGAACATTTCTATTGGCCTCATATGAAGTATGATGTGCAAAAATATTGTGAAAAATGCATTGTGTGTAGAAAATCAAAACCTAAAGTAATGCCTCATGGACTTTACACTCCTTTACCTATTCCTGATTTTCCTTGAATTGACTTGTCTATGGACTTTTTTGTGCGATTTCCTAGATCTAGGAATGGTAAAGATTCAATTTTTGTTGTGGTGGATAGATTTTCAAAGATGACACATTTTATCCCTTGCAAAAAAATTGATGATGCTTGTCATGTTGCTGATTTGTTCTTTAAGGAAGTGGTGAGACTTCATGGTCTCCCAAGGAGTATTGTAAGTGATAGGGACACCAAGTTCCTAAGTCACTTTTGGAGGACATTGTAGGGAAAGCTAGGTACAAAGCTTCTCTTCTCCACTACTTGCCACCCTCAAACAGATGGGCAAACTGAAGTTGTGAATAGGACACTTTCTTCCCTTATAAGGGCCGTGATTAAAAAGAATATTAAATCTTGGGAGGATTGTTTGCCTCATGTGGAATTTGCTTATAATAGGGTTGTTCATAGTACTACTCAATATTCTCCTTTTGAGGTAGTTTATGGATTTAACCCTTTAACTCCTCTTGATTTATTGCCATTGCCTAACTCCTCAATTTTAAAGCATAAAGATGGTGGGGCCAAGACTGACTTTGTGAGGAAGTTACATGAGCAAGTAAAAGTCCAAATTGAAAAGAGGACCGAATGCTATGCAAGACAAGTCAACAAAGGAAGGAGGAAGGTGGTCTTTGAACCGGGAGATTGGGTTTGGTTACACATGAGAAAGGAAAGGTTTCCTTCCCAAAGGAAATCTAAACTTCAACCAAGAGGAGATGGGCCATTCCAAGTGGTGGCCAAGATCAATGACAATGCATACAAGATAGATCTTCCTAGTGAGTATGATGGGATTAGTGCAACTTTTAATGTGGCTGATTTATCTCTTTTTGATTTAGGTGATGAAGATTTCAATTCGAGGTCGAATTCACTTAAAGAAGGAGGGGATGATGTAAGCCCAATGGAGACCTATTTGGATCAAGAAACCATTCAAGGTCTTGGTGGCCCAATGACAAGAGAAAGAGCAAAGAAAGCCCAAGAAGATATAACTCAATTGGTGCTTCTCTTAATGGACACAAGCCCAAATGCACATGCAAGTAATGAAGATAATGAGCCCAAGTTAATAACTTTGCTCATCCAAGTCCAAGAAGCATGAAGAGGGCATGCAAGTCCATTTTTCTTTTATTTTCAATAAGTGTAATGGCTGGTGTGTTTAAGTCCAATTAATTAGTGATATTTTTGGGTCAAGTCCACTACTTACCATGATGTACATGAGTTTATTAGAGAGTCTTGGGGAGGGAATCTTTTGCTTACATGCATAAGAAACTCCTCATTGGTGTGCATAAAATTGTATTGATTATGGGGGGTTACACTTTTAATGTGAGAAACAAGTGTAACCACCACATAATTAGGGGGATAAAGAGTCATGAAGAGGGGGGCGTAACCACTCTTTTGTGGCTGAGTTATTTGTGAGTTAAGTTAGTTTTTATGAGTGTTATTGTCATTCAAAAGGGGGGGCATAACCTTCATAGTTTTATTGCTGAATTAAGTGGGAATAAGTGAGTGTTTAAGGTCATGAATTAGGCCAATTAAGTGGGGGTTATGGTTTTTTTTGGAAGCCAAAAGTTGGCTGCCCAACTATATGTAATTCATGACAAACACATGAAATGGTAACTTTGATGTTGATTTTGGATTAAATCCATATTGTGAGAATTTGTTCTCCTAGGTTCTTGGTTGAACCAAGCTAAGTTCTTATCAAGAATCCAAGATTCTTGTGGCGAACATCATTTGGCTTATCAAACAACATGTTTTTGGTGCCATCCATTTTTCACCTTCTTCCATTTTTGTTTTCTTTCTTCAATTGATTTTGGTTACAAATTGGTTACACTAAGTTCTTGACTAAAATTCAACCAATAGATCATTCCAAAGGCAACCTTCCATTTGGTTGTCATCACCAATTTAGTGATCATTTCCCATACTTAGGATCTTTACTCCCAATTGGAAAAATGGTCTTCCAGACCAAGTCCCCTTCGGCAAACTGCTTATTTTTAACATGTTTGTTATAAGCTTTGGCAACCTTCTGCTTATTTCATCGAATGTTATCAAGGGCCATTAGTCTATCCTCATCAACTGACTCTAATTCTATCAACATAGCTTGTTGATTGTCATCTAAAGTTAACCCATGTTGTCTGGCTTGCCTTAAGGCCTTCACATTAATTTCCAAAGGCAGCACAGCATCCTAACCAAAGGTTAGTCAATAAGGTGTTAAGCCTGTAGCCGTGGACTTAGAATTACTGTAGGCCCACAACACTTCAGATAATGCTACATGCCACTTCCTTGAGTGACATTGACCATCGGTTGTGCCTCCACCCATTTGGTAAAATAATCCGTTACTACAATAATGAAGGCATGCCATTTAGTCGACGGGGGATATATTTTTCCAATCAAATCCATTGCCCATCCTCTAAAAGGTCATGGTTTGACTATGGTATGAAGTTCCTCAGTTGTTACTCTTTGAATATGACTATGTCTCTGACGAGCCTCACATCCTTTGGCATATTTATAGCAATCAGCCGTCATGGTAGGCCAATAATACCCCATCCGATGCAAAGTCCATTTCATAAATGGCCCTGCCCTACGAGCACCACAATTTTCTTCATGAATTTCTCCCATCACTCTTAATTCTTCCTCACTACCAACACATCTGATATACACTCCATCAATTCCCCTTCTTACCAATTCTCCATCGAGTAGAGAATATTTCAAATCCCTCTGTTTTACTTTGTAATCTGCCTTAGCCGAGGGATTCTTCAAATAATATATGAGCTCATTTCTCCAATCCTCGACTGACTGACTATCAAGAGACATTATTTCCTTCAGATCATTCATCTGGCCATCTAAGATTTTCATTTCCTTATAGCCAGATGCATGTTGGACCAGGTTATTAGCCTCATCATTTTGTTCCCTCAGAACATGCATTACTACAACACCGACAAACTGTTTTAGTAACAAGCTAGCCGTTTCGTAATATTCTAATACCTTAGGGTTGTTACACTTATATTCCCCAATTAATTGTTTTACAACCAACTGAGAATCACCCATTATCTGAATATATTGAGCTTTAATGGATATCAGAATTCTCAGTCCCATAATCAAAGCCATGTATTTAGCTTGATTATTAGAACAATTCAACTGCAGCTGACACAAACTTCCAGTTCTGTCCAGCTGGTCCTACAATTGTAACTCCAGCCCCTGCTCCTTTTTTGGTTTTCGACCCATCAAACTTTAAAATCCACGGTTTAAGATTAATACAACGATTAACCTCTTCAAACGGATCTAATACATCAACTGAGGGATGCTGAGCCACGAAATCGGCTGTAGCTTGGCCTATTTAGCCTTTAATGGTACATAGGTTAAGCATATGCACTCAACTTAATGGTCCACTTCATCAATCTACATGCCTATTAAGTAAATATTTCACAATATCAATCTTGCACAAACCTAAAACTTCTTTAGGAAAAAATAATATTCAAGTTTTGTACAAGCATGAAACAAGGATAGACATAACTTTTCAATAGGATTATATCTAGACTCAGCTAAATTCAACAAACGGCTAAGATAATAGACAGTCCTCTCAGTGCCATCATCGGCTTCCTGCTCCAAAAGGCAACCAATTGATCCTTCTGCTGCCGATATGTATAACTTCAAAGGTTTTCCTAGCATATGGGGCATCAAGACATGAGGATTCGCTAAAGCTTGATTAATTTGATAAAAAACAACTGGTTGTTCTGGGCCCCAAACAAACTCGTCAGCATTCTTCAACCTGAGTAATGGACAAAAGGCCTTCATTTTCCCAGCCGAATTAGCACTAAATCTCCTTAGAAAATTAATCTTCCCTATCAGACTCTATAACTCTTTCTTGTTTCTGGGATGTTCCAACACTACTTTTGCTTTATTCTAGTCTATCTCGGTGCCATGCTGATGCACCAAAATACCCAAGAAATTACCAACCGAGACTCAAAATGAACACTTCTCTGGGTTCATTTTTAAGCTATGAAATCTTATCCTTTGGAATGCCAATTCTAAGTCGTGTAGGTGTCTTTCAAAATCTATGGATTTAACCATCACATCATCAATGTACACCTCCATACTTTTCCCAATCAGTTCATGGAAAATGGCATTCATAGCCCTTTGATAAGTAGCTCCATCATTCTTTAACCCGAACGTCATGACCACCCACTCGAATTCTCCAATTGAACCTGGGCATCTGAAAGCAGTCTTATGAACGTCCTCTTAGGCTACATAAATCTGATTATAGCCTGAATGTCCATCCATGATTGTAAGAATCCCATTACATGCCACAGGATCAACCAACATATCGACTATAGGCATAGCATATTCGTCTTTATTTGTTGCCAAGTTCAGATTTCAACAATCAGTGCAAATTCTCAATTTGGCATTATTTTTGAACACTAGAACAATGTTAGAGAGCCATTCAGTGTACCTAACTATCCAGATAAAACCAGATTTGAGTAATCTTTTCATTTATGCCCTGATCTTGGGAAGTAAATCTGGATTGAACCTCCTAGCTGGTTGTTTATACGGCTTGAACCCTTCCTTAATCGGTAGTCGGTGCTCCACCAGCTGCCTAGACAAATCAGGCATCTCACTATAATCCCAAGCAAAATAGTCCTTGTATTGTTTAATGAGCTCAACCAACCTGATTATATCAGATTCAGTTAACAAACCACTGACCTTAGTCATCCTCGGCTCGTCATCCGAACCTAAGTTCACTGCTATCATTGGATCTTGTGCTTCAAAATTGGCAACTTTTTATGCACCGAAGGTTGTATATCTTTACTATCATTAGCTTTCCCCCTAGTTTCTTCCTCAACCGTATTCTTCATCTCTCCTTCGATTGATCTTGCTTCAATGATCTTACTTTTTGCTGTGAACATAGTCAGTCGTTGGAGAAGATTCTTAGTAACCTGAGGTTTACTGATCATTAAAAATGTCTAAAGGTCATGAATTGGCCAACATTTTTACTGCAAAAGCCTTTGAGGTCAAGTCACATGAATCCCAAGCTCCCTCTTCGTAACCTTCATGTATTAAGATAGGCTCCATATGTGGTGAATAGAATAAGGCTTCATTTGCCCTTACCTCGGTTGTGAATGGATTTTTGTCATCCTACACTATTTCTGCTTTTCCATCATTCCACAAGATCAGTCACTGATGCAGAGTCGAAGGCACACATTTACTCGAATGGATCCAGTCTCTACCCGATAATATTGAATAAGTGGTTTAGGGTTATTTTGGGGACAATTTTATGGTAACTTTTAGTTTTCCCCTAAGTCCAATAAATGCTTCCTAGTAGTTCCATAAGTCATAATAATGGCTGGTGGGAATTTAACACCTTGATTTCTTTTATAAAGAGACTCTCAATTTTGTTTTCAACCTTTGCTTCACTCTTTTTTTCTTGCTCTTTACTTTTTGTTGTATGGCCTTCACTATTCTTTTCTTCGTGACCTATTGGAGAAATATTAGACAAAGTAGAAGAATCCCAACATTTGATTCCATAAACTAATCTAGAAGAAGGTATTAGAGTAAAAGATGGCCATGACTTCCCAAGTGAATTTGAAGATGTATTCTCTGCTTTAGGGGAAGGACATTCTCTAGTTGTCTTCATCTCATTATCTTCCTCTTGCAATTCAACTCCAGTTGATTGTTGGCATTCTTCCTTTGGAATCATATCTTCAATTTCATTGATTGTCTTGCAAGCTTTCTTTGGAATCACATCTTTAATTTCATTGAATGTCTTGCAAGCTTCCTTTGGAGGAAAACCCTTCTTCTCCAAGCGTCTTAGATATCTTTGCATTTCAAAGGATAGTGTTGCCATGATAGGTGGTGGGAAGAAGAAATTTATTTATTTTATTTTATTTTTGGAATACAAAGGATAGATAACACCTGATTTCAAGAGTCGAAGCGCTCTGGTACCAAATGATAGGAGATCATTTGGTATCAGAGCTTCGGCTCTTGAAATCAGGTGTTATCTATCCTTTGTTTTAAAAAAAAATTCCGCTGTTGTTTCTCTCTTTATTCTACATCATCTTCCTTTGTTTCTGTTCTGCTTTTAAAAAAAATTCGTGCAAAAAAAAAAGGAATTCCATATTGAAAGAAAAAGAAGAATTTGCAAAAAAAATTGATATTCCAAAAATAAATAAATAAATAAATTTCTTCTTCCCACCACCTATCATGGAAACACTATCCTTTGAAATGCAAAGATATCTAAGACGCTTGGAGAAGGAGGGTTTTCCTCTAAAGGAAGCTTGAAAGACATTCAATGAAATTAAAGATGTGATTCCAAAGGAAGCTTGCAAGACAATCAATGAAATTGAAGATGTGATTCCAAAGGAAGAATGCCAACAACAACTGGAGTTGAATTGCAAGAGGAAGATAAGGAGATGAAGACAACTAGAGAATGTCCTTCCCCTAAAGCCGAGAATACATCTTCAAATTCACTTGGGAAGTCATGGCCATCTTTTACTCTAATACCTTCTTCTAGATTAGTTTATGGAATCAAATGTTGGGATTCTTCTACTTTGTCTAATATTTCTCCAATGGGTCATGAAGAAAAGAATAGTGAAGGCCATACAACAAAAAGTAAAGAGCAAGAAAAAAATAGTGAAGCAAAGGTTGAAAACAAAATTGAGAGTCTCTTTATAAAAGAAATCAAGGTGTTAAATTCCCACCAGCCATTATTATGACTTATGAAACTACTAGGAAGCATTTATTGGACTTAGGGGAAAACTAAAAGTCACCAGAAAATTGTCCCCAAAATAACTACGAAAATTACAAAAAAAAATGGTAAAAATTGGGCTTTAATTGTTATCTAATTAGTCCATTGATAAAGTCCACTAATCAGCCCTTGAATGCTTCTTGTCTTTTGAATTTGGCCTTCCAAAACAGTCTTCAAGTTGGACTGAAATCAACCTCATCAAGTTGGATCAAAGTGACCCAATTTGGAGCAGCCTCTAATGCATGTTGGTCTTCCTTCTCTTTGATCATTATGATTAGGCCTTGTAAAGCTTGCTTCATCCTCCTAGTCATAGGACCTCCAATTCCATGCAAAGGATCTTTAGATGGGCTGGCTGCATCTCTATCATTACACAGCCACTTAAAGTGGATTAAACACACCAAAAGAAATAAAAAATAACATAGTGCCTTGGTCCCAAATAAATCAATTGGACTCTTGCACTTTTATTCAATTAAAATAAAATAACTTCGTTGTAAATTAGACACCATTCTTGGTTTCTATCATGGCATCTACCACAAAGAAAGCAGAACTAATAGTTTTTTATCCCACTATAACATCGGCTACCAACACTCCTAAAGCAGTCGTTACTTCACCAGTGAAATTGGTCATCTTCATATTAGTCGACACCAAATCTTCTTCTTTTTTCCCAACTTTTGCAGAGTACTAATAGGCATCACGTTCAACACTGCCCCTCCATATACAAACACTCGGCTGATCTCTTTACCATTCGGATGTGCCTTGATATACAGGGGCTTCAGATGCTTGGACTTCTCATCCGTAAGTGTGTCAAACGTCATCCCCACAGGACTTAAGAAGGCTTTATCTGACAAAACGACCCATTCTACCTCTTCTGCACATACATCTCCTTCCAAAATACTCGATTGCTCTCCCCCTTCCCAAAACTCACTAGGCAAGATACTCATAACATCCACTTCAGCTGACGACAAGGTCACTTCAGCCAAAAGGGTATCTAGCAAAGATTCTTCGAAGAATCACATCATGTCAACCTTTTCTTTGGCCAATGTATCTCCTGCATTTCCACCTATTTCAAAACAATCACCATCCTTCTCTAATACAGGGCTCTGCATCAGGTTAACCTCATTCAAAGACTGTAACACGCTCTCATGCTCATCTTGTTCATCTAACGGCTGAGTTTATGGTGCTTATGATTATGTTTTATCTTCTTCCAACCCCCATATTAGTGATTCTTGAGACACCCCGTTGTGCCCCATTGTTTTATTAAATTAAAACCACATTAATTAATTACTTAATCGCACGTTTATCATTGAAATACGTAAAAATTAAAACTAAAATTATAAAGCATACAACTTCTGGAAATTAACATATCACACCTTATATAATAAACACATACACACATAAGTATTGCATCAGAGTTACCAAAACCCTGTTTAGGGTATCCATTAGTAAGATCCCTATCAGGTATATAGTTATACAAACTGTTTATACTAGCGGAAAATAAAATGTCTTATAAGACTCACTGGCCCTAAACATACTACACTATATCATTAGAATCTGTAGCTTGTCCTCCAGTATCCGTTTCATACAAAGCTCCATCCAACTCCTCAGCAACGTATTCGTCCATCGAGTCTTCTACCGTAATAAAGTATACATACACAAAAAACACTCATCATTAACTCACTATACTTTCCTCTACCCTGAATCTCATTCAACTAAACTATTATGCTGACGTGGCCACCACCAAACCTATCACACATCCCTTACCCGCTGAGGGATGTTAGTCAGTTATCCAACCGATGTATCCCCGTTAATCGGTGCACACCCTCATCCATGGTTAGAATGCTCATGCAAAGCAATGACACTATAGCTGCACATCACAATCGGTGCACACCCTGATTCTCTTTCAAGGATGCTCATGCAAAGCAATGACACTATAGTTGCACAGCCTAAAACTAAATTGGGACAGCCCCACGAGAACTTCGGACCTCGTGTATTCCCAAAACACGGTTGTGAACAACAATGCATATATATGAATCTCACTAACTCGCATCAATAACAACCTCGAACCTCAAGCTTCCATAACAGCCTCAACTCGCATTCTAGTTCACATCTTATCATCAACCAACTCCCTTCCTAAGTTTAAATCTCTGAACTGTTCCAGTAATTCCAACTCCTTAACCATCATCGCAGATATATGCTATGATTTCCTACTCAAGGCATCTGCTACAACATTCGCCTTCCCAAGATGGTACAGTAAATCAAGCTCATACTCTTTGATAAACTCCATCCATCTCTGCTATCTCATATTCAACTCTTTTTGGTCGAACAGATACTTCATACTTTTATGGTCACTGTAAACATTAAACTTCGCTCCATACAGAAAGTGTCGCCATATCTTTAATGCGAACACTATGGATGCCAACTCCAAATCATGAGTCGGATAGTTCCTATCATGAATTCTCAATTGTCAGGAAGCATAAGCTACAAGTCTGCCCTCTTGCATCAGAACACAACCTAAACCCTGGTGTGACGCCTCACAATATACTTCAAACTGTCCTAACGGATCGGGTAAAGTCAACACAGGTGATGTAGTCAACCTTTCCTTCGACTTTTGGAAACTTTGCTCACACTTGCCTGTCCATACAAAAGCTGTATTTTTCCTCGTCAACTGCATCATAGGCAATGCAATCTTCGGAAACCCTCGATAAACCTCCAATAATATCCAGCTAACCCTAGAAAACTTCGTACTTCACTTATTGACTTAGGCCATTCCCACTTAAGAACTGCCTCAACCTTAGCTGGATCTACTGCTATACCTTCCTTGTTAATCACATGTCCAAGAAATTGGACTTCTTCCATCCAAAACTCACTTGGAAAGTTTAGCATAAAGTTGCCTATCCTTCAAAACTTGTAGCACCACTCTCAAATGTTCCTCATGATCTTCCCATGTACGAGAATAGATAAGGATGTCATCGATGAACACAACAACAAACTTATCGAGGAACCGTCTAAAGATTATGTTCATGTAATCCATGAACACTGCTGGAGCATTAGCCACACCGAAAGGCATAACTAAATACTCGTAATGCCCGTACCTCGTCCTAAAAACTGTTTTAAGTATATCTTCCTTCCTTACTCTAATCTGATGGTATCCAGACCTCAAATCAATCTTAGAAAACACTGCTGCTCCTTTCAATTGATCCATCAGATAATCTATCCTAGGCAACGGATACTTGTTCTTAATTGTTACCATGTTCAATTGTCTGTAATTCGTGCACAACCTAGCACTTCCATCCTTTTTCTTCACAAATAACACCGGAGCTCCCTATGGTGAAACACCCGGTCTTATGAAATCTTTCCCCAACATGTCATCCAACTGTTTCTTTAACTCCGCCAATTCTACAGGTGACATCCGATAAGGCGCTATAGATATAGGTCCAGTTCCTGGTACAAGATCTATGGTGACTTCCACCTCTCGCTATGGTGGCAAGCCTGGAATGTCGTGGAGGAAAACTTCAAGAAACTCTCTCACAATAGGCATAGAATCTATACTAGGAGTCTCATTAGCTTCCACCACGAACAACATCACGTACTGCCGAGAATCATCAATCCTCACGGATACTCCTTCGTTGGCAGAGACTACACTAGAAGACGCAAGAAATGATAAGGTCTTACTAGAGTAATCTAGCATTACATGGTTAGTTGAAAGCCAATCCATGCCAAGAATAACATCTATCTATTGCATAGGTAAACAAACAAGATCTACAGTAAATGTCTTATTCTCAACAACTATAGGACACTGTAAACAAACAGACATAGTAGTCAAATGATTACTAGTTGGAGTAGATACTGTAAGGGTATAAGGTAATTGAGAAACAGTTAATTTTAAATGATCCACACACTCATACGAAATAAATGAATGTGTAGCACCTGAGTCAAATAACACATACGAGAGTCTACCGGCTATCAAATACATACATTGTATACGATCAGTAGATTGAGAAAATTCAGCTCCCCTCATGGTAAATACTCTTCCAGTGGCCTGAGGTCTAGCCACTTGTTGTCCTGCTGTTGGGGCACCTCTTCCAGCTCCTCTACCAGCAGCTACTGGTTGCTGCATAGCACGCAATCTGCATTCTCGAGTCATGTGACCGGGTTTCCCACAGTTGAAACAATTGGATCTCTCCCTATAATCTCTAATATGATGCGGTCCTCCGCATCTGAAACAAGCATAGCCTTGCTGTTGCTGACCCGCTCTAACCACTGGTGCTGGTGCAGGTTCCTGCAATAGTCGGGTATATGGTCTGTCTCCATTGAGAACTGCTACCTCCTCGTCTCTGAAAACCCGGTCGAGTAGGACCTCCAATCCTCAATTGTTTCTGCTCATTAGCCAGCCTCTAATCTATACTTTCTATAGCACTACATCTCTCAACTAATTCCAGAAAACTCTGAATGTCAAGAGATACTATAGCCCTCTGGAGCTCATGTCAGAGTCCTTCCTCAAACCTTCTACATTGCCAATATTCATCTGGGAATCTCGGATAAAATTCTGAAAACTTAGTCAGAGCCTCAAATCGTGATGCATAATCACCTACTGTCATGTTGCGTTGTTTGAGACTCATGAATTCCCTCTTTTTCTCGTGTCGAAATAGACGCGGAAAATACTTTTCAAAGAAACAGTCCCTAAACAACTGCCAAGTGATAACTCTGCCCTCGACCTCCATCAATCTTCGCTTGCCTCTCCACCAAGATTCTGCTCCTCCAGTTAACAAGAAGGCATCATACATCACTTTCCTATCCTCTCTGCAACGCATGGTATCGAATATCTTCTCTATTTCTTGTACCCACCATTCTGCCTTCTATGGGCTATAATCTCCTCAAAATTGGGGTGGCTTCCCTTTCATAAAAGTAGCCATTCCGGTATCTTCAGCTGCTGCAGCTCTCCTTTGATTCTGTAGTTCCTGTTGCCCTTTGTTCATCTGCAGCATCTCAGCATTCTGCTGTGTTTGTAGTAACAAAGCAACAACTATATTTTTCATGTTATTTTGAGTCTCAAATGACTCTCCTCCATTTTTAGCATGATTGGCATCATTGTTGCTAGCTCCAACGATTCTCTCAAGAGTTCTGTCACCACTATTGATCGGACGTCCTCTTCCACGAGCCATGATTCTATAAAAGAAATCAGCCGCTCTCATCAGTTTGACATATAATATTACTTATACAAGTATATAAATACTATATGCCATAATAATGTTAGTTATCGCGTCAAGTTCGGACACACTACCCACTTCTAAGCATAGTCAAAATCTGATGTGAATTCAACTAGACACGGCTAGTAACAACATCATAGACCTCACAATCCGATTAGAATCAAACTGCTCTGATACCACCAAATGAGACACCCCGTTATGCCCCATTGTTTTATTAAATTAAAACCTCATTAATTAATTACTTAATCACGTGCTTATCGTTGAAATACGTAAAAATTAAAACTTAATTTATAAAGCATAAAACTTCTGGAAGTTAACATATCACACCTTATATAATAAACACATAAACATAAGTCTTGCATCAGAGTTACCAAAACCCTGTTTAGGGTATCCATCGGTAGGATCCCTATCAGGTAAATAGTTATACAAACTGTTTATACTAGCAGAAAATAAAATGTCTTATAAGACTCACTGGCCCTAAACTTACTACATTATATCATTAGAATCTGTAGCTTGTCCTCCAGTATCCGTTTCATACGGAGCTCCATCCAACTCCTCAGCAACGTATTCCTCAGCAACATCTTCCTCCACCGAGTCTTCTACCGTAATAAAGTATACATACACAAAAATACAAAAATAGGGAGATAAGAAACAGTTCTACCATCATAAGCGGGAAATATTCATAGCATATTAATAGTGATCACAAATAAACAACAATCATCATTAACAATCATCTTTAACTCACTATACTTTCCTCTACCCTCAATCTCATGCAACTAAACTTTTATGCTGACGTGGCCACCACCAAACCTATCACACATCCCTTGCCCGCTGAGGGATGTTAGTGAGTCGTCCAAGCGATGCATCCCCATTAACCGGTGCACACCCTCATCCATGGTGAGAATGCTCATGCAAAGCAATGACACTATAACTGCACAGCACAATCGGTGCACACCCTGATTCTCTTTCAAGGATGCTCATGCAAAGCAATGACACTATAGTTGCATAGCCTAAAACTAAATTGGGACAACCCCACGAAAACTTCGGACCTTGTGTATTCCCAATACACGGTTGTAAACAACAGTGCATATATATGAATCTCGCTGACTCGCATCAATAACAACCTCGAACCTCAAGCTTCCATCACAGCCTCAACTTGCATTCTAGGTCACATCTTATCTATAAAATAATCACTTTAATCTAGGCAACTCGAAGTCATATTCAATCTCTCACCCAAATAATGTATCTCCAAACAACACATATCTTTTCTTAAAAACCAACTAAGCAATTTATCAAACCAAGCACATCATGCATAATACAATACTCAATGAAATATTCAAACATCAAAATAAAATGTCACATGCAGTAGAATACCTCAACCAACGTATCACAAACAGTCAATAATAAATAATTCAGACATCCTCAATATTATAAAATTAACCTAAGGCGATAAACCTACAATTCCCAAATCGTCATGGGTATTGTAGAAAAGTTTCCAATGCGATTTTGGTATTGTCGATTACTCGACCACTAGTAGGGTTTAGGTCGCCCTACACCATTATTATAAATTATATACTACTTATCCATTCTGACGATGGAATGGTTCTTTCTCCTACCTAAGTTAACACCGGAAACACGAAGTCGAAGCTCCTCATTATCACACCACAAGTTACCAAATCCACCCTAGAAGGATGAAATGGAGAATTATGATGAACTTAGCAAGAACACTATGATGTTCTTGGTGTTTTGTGAGCAAAATGACTTAGGAAAGAAAATGAAATGTCTAAGTGTGTGAGTGCGGGGTTTGGGCCGTGACTTAGGAAAGAAAATGAAACGTCTATGGTTATAATAACTTAACTATAATTAATAGTAATCATGGTTAAGTTATAAATATGTGGTTGAGAGTGAAGGGAGGTGTGGCTGATTTTTTACCACAAATGAGGAGGAAGAAGCCAAATTAGCCTTGTCTTGCCTTAACCAAGGTTAAAAACTAACTACGATAGGTTAGGTTAAGATTAAGGGCATTTTGGTCATTTCACTTAAAATTACATTTAATGCTTCACAAATGCTTGGTGAGTCATGGTGGTGACTCACCCCATGACTCAACTCCTCCGGTGTCCGATTCTGCCTCTGCAGTTCCGTTTCTGATTCCGTTGGTTTCCCGATTTAGGTTTTACGCCCGATTAAAAACATGATATTTTGTTTTTAATTGAAAATTTTCAAAATAACCAAACTTGATGGAAATATGATTTAAACCTAAACCATTTCGTTCACGAGTCAATCATGTTTTCTGATCAGTAAAATCTTACTGTCAGTGAAAAACGCAAACCGTTTTTCGTTCGAACTTTCACCAAAATTCGTCCAAATAAAAACAATATTTTATTTTTTATCAGAAATTTGGAAAGTAGAATTCCTCAGAGGTATAATATAAAAAATCTATAAATTTTCAGTTTCGGTTCAAATTAGGGTTTTCTGCCGGTATAAACTTATACTGTCAGTTAAAAACAGAGATCAGTTTTCGTCTGAGTTTTAAACCCAAAATTTCACTGTGACCTTCTACCATAAGATAGAGTATGAATATTATTTTGTTTTATCCAAAATCATTTTCTTGGTCTCAGCTGAAAATATAATTAAATATATTTTTACTCGTAACACAGCGTAATTCAAAACAGGCTGTTACAGTTCTTCTACTTGAGGGAGGCAAAAGGTCTTTTCTAAAACCTCATTGACCGTACTAGATGTAATCACTTTCTTGTCTTTGTCCTTGGCTTCAGCTAACATTTGCAAAGTCATCTTCATCGTCTGCACAGATTTCTTTCTTTGTTGCCTCCTTTTTTGAGTGTGTGTCAGCTGATGAGAGGTGGAATTGGTAGGCTTACTCGCTCGGACTTGTTTATTCACATGCCATTTTCCTTCTTCCACCTTTGCCGAGGGTTTGACCATCCTCTGTGGTTTCATGTCTTCTTCGTTTATGACAATTACCCTTAGAGATGTCATTCCTCCTGTCATATTCACTTCAGCTACATGTCGTTTACCCTATGGGATAGGGCTTTCATCAATCATTGGCTGCTTTCCTTTATCATCCGGTCTCCCTTGATTAGCCGCTCTGCCCCCAGACCTATATTGCTGATATCTCCGAGGCTGAATAGTATGCCCTTAAAACTGTCTGCTCAAGCCCTCGACACTACTATTGCTTTTTGGTTGAATCAACCTGTTGAAAACACTGGGTCTTTGGGGTTTTGCATTCCCCGATATCTCCCGAGGAATTGATTTCTTAACGACTATCACACTAGGAGTTCCCAGCCTCTCGAATATGTTTGGCTTCTAATTTCTTCCACTGGCCTCAGTTGAAGAACTTGCATCCCCTTGTATTTTGGTTGTTTTCTTTATCCTCCATTGCTGATGGATCGACTGTTTCCATTTCTTATATGGTGAGCCAGATCCTCCAGAAAAGGAGACCATGCCGATGACTATGTTTGGAAATGGATCTACGTCCACGCCCATTTCAGCCACAGTCTTATCGGATAACTTAAATCTTTTGTCCTTTACTACCTTCTGGATAGCATTTCTGAAAACTACACAAATCATTGTGGCGTGGCTATAGGAATTATGCCATTTACAATATTTCTTACCCTTTAATTTGTCAGTCGATGGAATTTTGTGACCCTCAGCTAAACAAATTTGTTTGTCTTTAAGATATAGTCGAAAATCTGGTTAGCTTTCGATATATCAAAAGAATACTCTGTCTTATGCTCTTGGGTGTTTACTTCTTTGCCTTTAGCAGCCCTTAAGGGAAGACAAGAATAAGGTTTCCATCCGAGGATCTCGGCTGCCATAATGTCAGTCATGGAATCGGCTGAGGGTTCCATTATGTCATCCGAGCCTTCAGCATATACAATGGATATCAAATGAGTCCTCATATTCTTACTGGATCTCCTTTGTTCCTTTTCAATGAATGATGAATTGTTCTACCTGAGTTGCAATAGAAGCTAGCTAACCCAAGTCCAGGAACCACTGAACCACCAAATTTTCCCTTAGCTGAGTGTGCATATTGCTTATGGCCATAGAAGCATATTCTGATTCTGGGAATTGGACACTGCAACGACTCCCCAACTTCCTAAGCCTTTCAATGAATTCTACAACTGGCTCATCGACTTGTTGTTTCAAATTCATTCCGTCAGCCGCGGTCACTTCCGGATGAGGTCTATGGAACCTGTCGTGGAAACCTCTTTCCAAATCAGTCTAATTCTTGACAGAATTGCGTGGCAAGGAAGAATACCAAGTAAAAACAGTCCCTGTCAAAGAGAGAGGGAACAATTGCAATTTAAAGTATTCATTCTGATCCACCTCTCCACATTGAGCCGTGAACCTGTCAATATGCTTCATGGTGGATTTTCCATCATCTCTCGAGAACGTTGTGAAATCTAGAGTTTTGAAGCCCCACGACAAGGACATCATCTTATCTACCCACACGGGATAGGGATTCCTATAGATAGGTCTGTCTAAAGGCTTTAGTTGAATGCCAATATACTTCTTGATAGTCTCAGCAATCATATTGGGATCGATTAGCTGAGGTCCGAGAGACCTGCAATCGGTTGCCATTTCTTGGGGGGTTCCCTCCAACGACTGGCTGCCCGAGAGGCATAGATGGCCCCTAGTAAGGATGTTGATAACCATATTCTGGCATGTATGAATTCCTGACCGCATTACCAATCTGAGGTGGATTACTTGTCCATTGCTGCTCATTTGTGTAACCTTCCGGAACCCTATATTGCATCGCTTGGACAGTCGAGAAATTTCTAGCATGAGGTGGAAAATAATTCCATACCTGCTCACCTGAATAATTCCCTGGTGTCTTGCATAAAACTCCTCGTTGAGGAATCGAACCCAAATGAACATAAGGGGGTTGCTCTTCCACAATCTGTCCGAATGGTAAACCAGTCGCGAAAGGTGGAACCACTTCCATTGCTTCCTCCATAGCCCGTGGCTGGACACAAGGTTTGAACTGGTGTGGGTGCCTGAATACCGGTTCCACTAGCCAAAGCATTTGGTCCCAGGTAAGGTATTCCCAACAATCCAACAGTTCTCGGTGGCCTCATAGCCATTGAAACCTGTCCATGTTGTACACTAGAATGGAAATCATCATGACTCATAGGAAATCCTATGGAATTAGCAGTAGGCAATGTCATGTTAGAATACAGAGGAATAGGAGATGGTACCTGCTGCACTACATTCGGTTGTACCATACTTGATGGTCCTGCCTGAATCAGTGGCATGCCATAACCAGTGTGTCCTCCCCGTGGAGGGTTCATTTGATAATGATTCAGCTGCCCTGGATTAACCGAGGTAGCCGAATTTTGGGCAGAACCTAGCCTCAAGTCTGCCATTTGGATTTCATTTCGCACCATTGGTTGAACGATTTCAGCCAATTGCTTTGACATTTGGTACATAAGTTCGTTGAGTCCAGAATCAATTTGATCCTTGATAAAGGTAGTTGTTACCACCATCGACTGACTTGGCTCAGCCCCTTCTACCACTGTTGATGTTCCTACTTTCTGGTTAGCAGATGTGTTACTCGACACAGGAGTGTTGAGTGATGATTGAAAGGATACTGGCATTCCTAAAGTAGGTTGTACTTCGGTGTGCTTCTTCCCTCCATTCTTTGGTTTCGGTTGTGGATCTGCATGTTACTCAATTGTTTTCCAGAACACAAGTGCATGTGCCAATTGAAGTCTTGACCAGGAGAAGCAAACTTCCTAATACGCTCACCTTCACTGGTCCCACCGGGCATGCCAAAATTGTTATCTGGTAAGTAAAATTAGTCGTGACCTTGACTAAGTTCAAATTACAATGATTCCCTTATCAGTCGATGACGTTAGAAGAGAGATTCTGTCTCCTAACTTGCGGGTTCCTAAACTACTCTAAAGAGTGTTTAGTGTGAAAAGTGAGAAAAATAAGCTAAATTGCGAAAAATAAATCTGAAAGCTATAGAATTGAGAATAAAATGTGTTTGATTGTATTGATGTACCTTTCTCATATTTACACTTGGTATTTATAAGCTACAACTCGAACACTATACAAAACTGTCCCTATTAGCCACATTCTCCTAAATTTAAGCATCATGCGCTTAGTGGCCAACATAAACTAACTGTTTACAACGGCTAATCATGTCTAACTTAAACCCCTATATTCTAGGAAAGTCTTCAATGATCATCCGTCAATAACCAACTGATCACATTTTTCTGCAATCTTCAACGTCTCTTTGCCTCCTAAAAATGTGCAAAAACAGTTTGATAATATTTTAGGTGTGTTACAAAAGATTGTTGGGATTTATGGTGCCAACCTAGTTGAGATCATTCTCCTCATAGTGATGCATTAGCATGACTTAGCCTTTCATCAAAAAAATTTAAAATATCTTTATTCACTCAAATGTATAAAAAAAGTGAAACAAATATATATAATAAAGAAATTTTCAGAAAATATTCGTCAGCTCCACGTAATAATTGACTTTTTTCGAAGAATTTTTAACTTTTTCTTTCAGTTTCTTTTCATTTCTCATCTTTTAAGTTTCAAGTTTTAGGTTTCTACTATACATCAAGTCACTTTGTTTTCTCTAATTAATCCATTATCCATTTGGTTTTAGGTTTCTTTTAATTTTGTTTTCAATATTTTTTTATGAGCGTTTTTTTTTTTCAATAATTGGAAACAACGTTCGGTAGCTAGGTGTCATACTAACCGTGCTAAATAAACTGCACAAAGTAAGCAATAACAGAAGATGATAACAAAGTACAATTTCCTTTCGATTATCTAAGATGGCATAGAATTCTTAAATTTATCTGTACAACACACTGATATCATATGATCATGGACTGCAATCACCTTAGAAATGTTTACTTGCCCAAGAGAACATACTTGGAATTATACATTGTATAGATTTGTATCACAATCTCATGTGGGGGTTCTCTTTATTATTGATCTATAAACAGGATGGTAAACCTGAAAATTTGAATATCAATAAAATATTGCAAGTTTTCTTTCATATGATTATTTAAAAAGTTATTGTCACTATAGCTATTTTAATTTAACAACCATATAAATTAGTTTTCTACTCTCAATTATTCACATAAGATTTAATATTCATAATTCATATTTCTCTGTTAACAAATCACTATAACCCCAAAGTAAAGAAGTCTTTGGACCATAAGAAAACCAATAGCATCTCTTTTAATAGTGGATATATTGCCTATGAGGTGCAGTCTCTATACAGATTATTACTCCCACTGAAGTAGGAAGTTATTATCAGGAACTCCAAATGGAGAGAGGGAAAGCGAGGGAGTTTGAAGTGCACAAACTCCAAAGAAATACTTAGCTTATGATGCTACCAGTTGCATGACAGTTTGAAGCGTTGTCTAGTCTCACTATCTACAGTCTGTATATTTATGAATGAAAACTACATGAAACCCTGAACTCAACTTTCGACAGGGCAAATAAAGCTATCAGAATGGCCCCCCTAGTAGTATCTGAACCCAAAAACTAGAATGCCTGAAAGGAACAAATTAATATATAATAATGCTAGAGAGAGTTGATGATTATTAACTGATATATGCAAAAACGCTACAAGTAATTAAAGGGTGGAAAATAACACACACACAAGTAATTGCATTTTACCGCATCCAAAGAAGACATGGAACATGATCTGCAAATCCATTACTCGTCATAAATGACCCACCTTCAAGTACATTCATATTTATTACAAATTGAACAATGTATAGGTCACTCAACACAACCCTCTTACTTCTTCACATACCTTTTCACTGCGACTACTAGTTACCACCACTACTTAAATTTACTCCTATTACTGGTACTTCTGCCAGTAATACTGCAGTTTCCATTGCATATTTTTCGATTCAAATTCCACAACGCATGTCATACATTGCAGTAATCCCATGTCAAATCACAATTTCTGCATAATAACCAAACATATATAGAACTGTAAACAAAAAAGTAAAAGAAAAATACCCATATATATATTATCATCATTATTTAGGGTATGCAATGCAATAACAAGGCAATTAATTAAACTACTAGCATAACCAAATCAAAAGAGAACCTTCATTACTATAAATTATATATATGTAACATGTATAATATATAGTATTATACTAAATAACTGGATTGAATTGGCTATACGTAGTAGTGAAGCTGATTGTGGTTGTTGTGACCTTACTACTGATTACTTGTTCCATTTGATGTTGGCATTGTAGCAGATGGTGGTGGCTGAGCCTGAGGGGGACGCTTGCGCTTCTTTTTCTCGTAGCTGATTCCTCTAGCTTTAGATTGGGAATCACGCACTTCACGAAGATAGAGCCTCACAGCTCGAGCACCAAAAGGGTTTGCCTCTGGCTTCCCTCCATTCTCTTCAAAAGCAGCTCTAAGGCGACCAATGAGTGCATCAAGGCTACCCCATGCTTGGCGTAAAGGACATGGACATGGTGCAGGTGGGTTTGGGTGACCAAAAAAGGGACATAGGTGTGTGTGAACCTTGGTTTTCCCAAACTGGTCGAGGTACCTGAGGAACTCAAGGACATGCGCACCACTGCATCTGGAGAGGCAAAGTGGGGGTCTGTGGTTGCGAAGGTACTGCCCAAAAGTGTTCCAGTCTCTTCGTTTTTGGTTCTCATAGCGACTAGGAGTGGAAGGTGGCGATGTTGATGATGATGAGGCGGAAGACATGGTGATGGATGTTGTCAGATTGGAGCTGTTCCCTGCTGCGTTTGTGATGGGGTTGATGCTTGTGTTGTCAGCGTTTGATGAGGAGTCAAATTCTCCAAGGGAATTCATGACTTGTGTTTTTGTGATCTAGATTGGATCTTTGATCTCACTGTTTGTAAAGGTTTTCTGTTTTCTTAACTTGAGGGTGTTATATAAGGGAGAAGTCTCAGATAAGGGGACTGAGAAGCTAGCTGATGATATTAAAGAGAAGGAAAATCAAAAGTAAGAGACAGAAATAAAAGCTTTGATCAGATTTCAGAAGGGATTAAACTATGCTTCAACAGAGAGAGAGAGAGATGGTTTGAACTTTGCAGGAAGATGGGATGGTTGGGACAATGTTATAGGTGAGAGTGTGGGAGGGGAGGGTAAAAGAACAGTAGAGACTAAAACCTCTTTTCCTATGAGGTTTCCTACAATTCCTTTGGGTTTTGTTAACTCCTAGAATACTTTGAAAGAGTTTGTAATGCTAGGTGCTTTTTGTTAACCCTGTTTTTCTGAAAACAATTTTAGGAATATGGCAGATTTCTTTCCGGAAAAAGGGAAGCAACTTAGTTCCTATGACCCTGTCCCAGTGCGAAGCAAAGAGAGAAAAGAGAAGGGTGTAATTGAGAAAGAAAGAAGCAGTGTCTTGGCCTTTAGGGCTTTTGTGGAAATGGAAATAGGTTGACAGTGACTGTGAAAGATGATTGATGCAGACAGCATAAAGTTAATGGGTAAAAGAAAATAAGGGAATAACATGATTTTGTTGCTCTACCTTTTGTGTTGATTGACAACTCCTTTTTCTAAATGACCTCTTTACCCTTTCCTGTCTGATAAGACCAACTTTACCTCAAGAATATGGATCATCATCATTCAGAGTTCAGAGTTGAACAACATATATTTCAAACCAACGATGAACTATCATTCTATCTATGGTTAATTTTTAAGAAGGGCTAATCCCCAGAGATCTTGGTTTCAGATTATAATGATTTCAATTCAATGATGAAATCATTACCGCAAGCTTCAACTATAAAACCTAATTGATCTCCAAAAAAAAAAAAACTATAAAACCTAATATTAAATTCAACTTTTCTTTTTTTAGGGAAATTAAATTAAACTTAAAAGATGTAAATTTAGTTAAAAAGTAACTAAATAAGAAAAGAGAATGTCGCATAATTATTGTGAGAAAATTAGAATATATAGTTTATGAACATGGCTACGTGCAACATATCTAGCTTACGAACATGGCTACGTGCAAAAAAGAGAGAATATAATTGAAATTTTAGGTTAAATTAATCTTTTGGTCCCTCGTTTGTTTTAAAATATTCAATTTGGTCCTTCTGTTTTAAAAATGTTCAAATTGGACCCTCAATTGCCAAACGTTAAGCAATTTGGTCATTTCCGTTAAGTTTGACCATTAAATCTGAAAAATAGAGGGACCAAATTGAATATTTTAAAACAAATGAGGGACCAAATTGAATATTTTATAACAAAAAAGGGACTGAATTGATGAAATTTTTTCATATTCTGACAGTGTTTTCCGGCGAGAGTCAAACTTAACGAAAAGGACCAAATTACTTAACGTTTGGCAATTGAGGGACCAATTTGAATGTTTTTAAAATAGAGGGACCAAAATAAATATTTTAAAACAAATTAGGGCACAAAAGAGTAATTTAACCGAAATTTTATTACTTCAAAAAATATAAGAGTGAATATTTTTTTATCAATAACAAAAAACTTTACTAAATTTTAAAAAAATAATTACAAGTGATATTTTAACTCTCGCTAATTAAAAAGGACAACGAGAGCAGGTTAAACACCTATACAACATTTTCTAAAAAAAAAAAAAAGAAAACACCTATACAACATGCTAACAAACCTAAAGAAGATGACAAACAGACTTGCAAACAGTCCAATAGCCAACAAAATAAGCTTAAGCATATTACAAAAATATCAAATCCGCACAATTAAGCAAATTATAGGATTACTATATATGTCAAACTAAGATCCTTTCCAAACTTCCTTTTAGAAGATAAACCACCCCAAAGATAATGTTTGAATGTTTTTTTTTCAGCATGTTAACAAACTAGTGCAAAATATGTTTTCTACATCAGGATTATATGTTGATTCCATTTTAATGAATGTAGAAAAAAGGTGATGGGCACTATCAAAAAAAAAAAGAAAAAAGAAAAAAGAAAAGAAAATAGTGATGGCATAATTGTAATAATTTGTCCTACTTTTAAGACTTTCTATATCGGTTGCCTTATAACCGATGTAGAAAGCACTTTCTACATCGATATTACTTTTTTTGCATCGGTTGTAAAGCAACCGATGTAGAAAGTGAACATTCTACATCGGTTTCTAAAGCAACCGATGTAGAAAGTGCTGGTTGTGGCTTCTCACTCAAGAAGGAGCGGTTGATTTGAGTGTGTAAATTTAAAACTTTTAACCCCTTTTGCAAATAATGAAAAAAAATTCTCTTCAAAGATTTTGTCAACCAACTAAACAAAATTGTTTTTGCAAGATTTCAGATTAATAAAGACTTGTATTTCAGATAACAAAGATTAACAAAACAAATCAAATCATAAAGATTTCTCTATCATGCCCCTAACTCATAAAAATATCAATAAGCATATAAAAGAGTTTAGGGAAAGAGAAACGCAAACCAATTTTATCATGGTTCAGCTAACTCCTCCGGTAACCTACATTCAATCCCCACACCTCTGTTAGTTTTGTTAGCTGTAACACCCTTCTCGGGCGCTACATTTTGTGACATTTTAAGGCGAAAAATAGTTTAATTAAATTTTACAGTAATAAAATGGGGTAATTTTTTTTCTTTTTCACAAGGCATCAATATAAATTCTTGGAATCAAGTAAATGTACAATAAAATATTTCGTAATCATAATTAAGGTTATAAGTTCGGAAATTATTTACATAAAAACCCTACCCGACTCATAAACTGAAAACATAAAGATACACAGACCCAACATAAAGCTATGGAGACGCAGCTTCTAAAATATAAGATACTTGGAGTCGCAGCTCCATAAACAGTAACATAACTCCCAGACATCCCAAGCTGGCCAAACTAAAATATAAAAGACCATCATCTCTCTTACATCGTGAGAAGAACAAACCCAACTGACGAGATCTAGTGGAAACTCTACTTGAGTCCACTATTGACATCGTCACAAACGATACTACTAGAGCCACTACAAAAGTAGCTCTCGGACTAAGTTCTTTCCCTTTCCAAGAGAAAAGTCATAGCCTACAGACCAACGACAATCATGCCTGTCTCGAGAAAAGAAAGGTCAGGCATGACAGAAAACACAAGGACCATCTTGAACCATATGAAAGTTGGAAGATGCCCATTAGAAACTTCAACATATCGTCAGCATGTTCGAACCTCAACCTCTACGATATATCAACCGAGTGGCACATTGACATCTCAATCTTCTCAAAATAACACATAAGGCACATAGCCAATCGACATAGGCAATATAAAATAAGGAGGTGAGATTCCCAAACATCACAACATATGGCAGATATGAAAATAGCACGACACCACATAACATACATTCATATTCATGTAAACATATATCTCAATCAAACAGTCCAGTATATACAAGTAACAGATAACACGTGCACGTATAGCCAACAATACACAATATCAATGTAACCATAATCTCATCAAGCATGACTGTACACTGTTAGTTCATAGAGACACGAGAATAGAGGTAACTGATTGAAACTGCATAGTCTCATACCTACACAGCCTCAAGGAAGACTTGACCCTAACTCCGAAGCTAAGAGAACATTCGGAAGGAGTGATTAGAGCACATGTTTCACAACTTCCAATACTAGGCATCTTGTGCGTTCGATAGTAACAGCCACATAGTGGTACTATAATTGATTGTGAAACACTCTCGATAATCTTGACCGGCTAGCATCTAGTCGTTGATGTCAGTGTATTGCATGGAACGCTATGACCAAGAAGAATCACCAACTGGCCATTCGTGACCCTTTTACCCTGACCACCCCCAAGACCATTTAAGATTGTCACTAGCACGTCCTCATGCGCACATGCATGTCGGCTCAACTTCCTAGGCACAAAAGCCTTACAGAACATAGTATCAACTATGTGTTTAGGCAATAATGCCGTTAATGGTGTGTGCGTTCATATTTATCCATCGGATAAATTTTGGGGTTCCTTAAGGAAACCAAAAGCCATTCTAGAGGCAAAGCAGACAGTACCAACCTCTTGGGAATCACCCGTCGTTGGATTATCCATGTTTCAACGCTTTAATACATTATGAAGGTGGTCATTTGTCACTAACTCAATTATGCCTCTTTAAGTCCATTCCCGACCAGGATCACTTGTCAAACAAGTAACCTTAAAATACTCTTTGTTATTAAGTATTATGGAGGTAAGGTTAAGTGAATTGTCCTTACTTTATGACATATAGTCTTGCTCCACCATGAGTCATAATCATTAAGTCTTTGTTTTCACTATGCCATCATCGACTTAGGTTTTCCATTTAACTTGGAATACTAGTCTTGAAAACCAAAACCACTTTTATCCAGAATCAAAACCCTTTGTCTAAAACCAAATCATTTTGAAAGTAATATTGTCTCATAGGTATATTGATACCAAATCCTACAAAACAGTATTCCAAAACCCGAAAAATTATTGAAAGATAGTTTTCCCCTTTTTACTTAATTTAGGGTCAAAACCCGTAAACTTTCAAAATAAGCTTCCTTTACTCAAAATCAACAATTATCTAAGTTCTAATACTCATTTTAAGGTATTAAAATACCAAAGTGATATGAGCCAGGGGGGGGGGCAAGTCAACTTGTCATCAAGAATGATATGAGCCCAATAAGGAGCATGGACCAAGGAGCACTAAAAGGACTTGGTGGGTCTAAGACAAGAGCAAGAACCAAGAAAGCCCAAGAAGTTCTAAACCAAATAGTGTCAACCTTGACGGAAACAAGCCCAAGTTCAAGTCTTGATGGAGTGGAGGACAAAATGGTTACTTATCTCATCCAACTTGAAGACCCATGATGGGCTTGGACGTCCACTTCCCATATTATCATTTTCTAGTTTATTTCAAGTAAATAAAGTGCAATAAACTTGGGTTTTATGAAGAATTTCGAATTTGGGTGCATAGTGGGAGGAATCTTGTTGGTTTGCATACCAATAGTAACTCCTTTAAGTTTTTAGACTTTTTATGTTTTGTTAATTATGTGGGAGTTACACTTTTAATTTGAGAAATAAGTGTGGTTGCTACATAATGATAGAGAGAGGGTAATAGGTCACTATTAAGTGGTTGAGTTAAGTGTGAATTTAGTAAGTCATGAATAGGCTAGTTATGTGGGGGTTATGGAATCAATGGGAAGACAAAGGGTGAAGCCAAATGTTGGCAGCCACACCCCTATATGTAACATGCCTAAACACATGAAATGGTAACTTTTGATGTGATTTGGAATTTTCCATTGTTAGTGAGCATTGTTCTCCTAAGTTCTTGGTTGAACCAAGGTTTCTATCCTTATCAAGAATTCCAACATTCTTGTGGCGGATTTCATTTGGCTTATCAAACAAATCCTTATTTGTTTGTGGCGCCTTCACCCATCTTCTACTCTTTCCATTTTCTTCTTTTATTCTTCAATTCTTGTTTTGGTTACAATTTGGAATCATCTCACTTTGAGTTTTAATTTGAAAATTGCACAACACCTAACAAGATTTCAATCAAATAGATCATAACAAGGCAACCCCATCTTGGTTGTCATCAAGTGGTATCAAAGCTTAGGCTTTGGTTGGATTTTCTGTGTTTTTTTTCTTCATCTTCTACCTTTCTTCTTTTCTTCTTTTAAACCCAAAAACTATCAAAAAAAAAAAAATTACACTTCGAATCTATTTGTGAACGGAAATTTCGTGGTTGTTGTTCTTGCTCAAAAACAAGTTTTCAAGCGTGATTCTCTTCTTCAAAGTTTGAAAAAAAAAGGAAGAGAAAAATCTATTTGAGCAATTTGTGTTCTTGAAAAAAAAAAACGAAAGAAAAATATTTCCCTTCTTCCTTGTTCTTATTTCCAAAGCTTTGCCTTTCTAGCCTTTCCTTTTGTTTCCTTTGTTTTGATAAGTTTTGTGATTTTTGTTACTTGATTTTTGGATTTTTGTGTGGATTGTGTTTGACTCCTCTAAGGCCTAAAAGAGAACAATTGAGTGGAAAAAGGCAAGAGTGAAAATTACATCTTGTGTGGAAAAAGCCAATTGAGTGAAATATACATTGTGCGCACTTGGTGAGTGGATTGGTTCTTACATATATATTTTGTTATTTTCTAACTTGTGTTCTTTGCTATGTTGCGATTTGAAAATTTTGACTACATACAAGAACATAGGAAAGAGGTTGAAGAGTGGATCCGGCAAATGCATGAGAGGCGTGACAAGAAGATGAGAGAGAACGAAAAAAAGAGGTTGAGAAAAGAGGAAAGAATGAAAAGACAAATAGAAAGTTTTGAAGACCATGTGAAGAAGTTGGTGGAAGACTCCAACAAGAAAGAGAATGAGAGGAAAGAGAGAGAGAAAGCAAAACAAGAGAATGAGGCAAAAGCAAAAGAGAGTGAAAAGAAAAGTGACGATCAAAAGGAAGAAGAACAAGAGAGTGAAAAGAAGAGTGATGATAAAGAGAAAAATAATGAGAAAAATAGTGCGGAAATAATTGAGAAAAAAGAGAGTTATTTGGAAACAAAAAGTGAAGAGAAGAGGGTTTTAATTTCAAGGCAGCCCCGATGCATATTTTATTACAAGAATTTTCATTTGGTTGCTAACACTTCTAATGATCTCTTTTTGCCTAGTGACGTTGTAACTCTTTTGCAAAAATTTGGAAATCTCATCAAAAAGGAAGTACCCCATGGTTTGGAAACTTGTATGATTTCCAAAATGCTCAACAAATCACCCACTCTTGCTTTACCTCCTATTGAGATATATTTTGAACTTAAGTCTAAAGCACCCAATGTGATTGTGAGGAATACTTTAGATGGACCACCAATATCTAATTTTGGTGATGAAGATTGTTTCAATTCGAGGTCGAATTCACTCAAAGAAGGAGGGGATGATATGAGCCAAGGGGGGCAAGTCAACTTGTCATCAAGAATGATATGAGCCCAATAAGGAGCATGGACCAAGGAGCACTAAAAGGACTTGGTGGGTCTAAGACAAGAGCAAGAACCAAGAAAGCCCAAGAAGTTCTAAACCAAATAGTGTCAACCTTGACGGAAACAAGCCCAAGTTCAAGTCTTGATGGAGTGGAGGACAAAATGGTTACTTATCTCATCCAACTTGAAGACCCATGATGGGCTTGGACGTCCACTTCCCATATTATCATTTTCTAGTTTATTTCAAGTAAATAAAGTGCAATAAACTTGGGTTTTATGAAGAATTTCGAATTTGGGTGCATAGTGGGAGGAATCTTGTTGGTTTGCATACCAATAGTAACTCCTTTAAGTTTTTAGACTTTTTATGTTTTGTTAATTATGTGGGAGTTACACTTTTAATTTGAGAAATAAGTGTGGCTGCTACATAATGATAGAGATAGTGTAATAAGTCACTATTAAGTGGTTGAGTTAAGTGTGAATTTAGTAAGTCATGAATAGGCTAGTTATGTGGGGGTTATGGAATCAATGGGAAGACAAAGGGTGAAGCCAAATGTTGGCAGCCACACCCCTATATGTAACATGCCTAAACACATGAAATGGTAACTTTTGATGTGATTTGGAATTTTCCATTGTTAGTGAGCATTGTTCTCCTAAGTTCTTGGTTGAACCAAGGTTTCTATCCTTATCAAGAATTCCAACATTCTTGTGGCGGATTTCATTTGGCTTATCAAACAAATCCTTATTTGTTTGTGGCGCCTTCACCCATCTTCTACTCTTTCCATTTTCTTCTTTTATTCTTCAATTCTTGTTTTGGTTACAATTTGGAATCATCTCACTTTGAGTTTTAATTTGAAAATTGCACAACACCTAACAAGATTTCAATCAAATAGATCATAACAAGGCAACCCCATCTTGGTTGTAACCAAAACAAGAATTGAAGAATAAAAGAAGAAAATGGAAAGAGTAGAAGATGGGTGAAGGCACCACAAACAAATAAGGATTTGTTTGATAAGCTAAATGAAATCCGCCACAAGAATGTTGGAATTCTTGATAAGGATAGAAACCTTGGTTCAACCAAGAACTTAGGAGAACAATGCTCACTAACAATGGAAAATTCCAAATCACATCAAAAGTTACCATTTCATGTGTTTAGGCATGTTACATATAGGGGTGTGGCTGCCAACATTTGGCTTCACCCTTTGTCTTCCCATTGATTCCATAACCCCCACATAACTAGCCTATTCATGACTTACTAAATTCACACTTAACTCAACCACTTAATAGTGACTTATTACCCTCTCTCTATCATTATGTAGCAGCCACACTTATTTCTCAAATTAAAAGTGTAACTCCCACATAATTAACAAAACATAAAAAGTCTAAAAACTTAAAGGAGTTACTATTGGTATGCAAACCAACAAGATTCCTCCCACTATGCACCCAAATTCGAAATTCTTCATAAAACCCAAGTTTATTGCACTTTATTTACTTGAAATAAACTAGAAAATGATAATATGGGAAGTGGACGTCCAAGCCCATCATGGGTCTTCAAGTTGGATGAGATAAGTAACCATTTTGTCCTCCACTCCATCAAGACTTGAACTTGGGCTTGTTTCCGTCAAGGTTGACACTATTTGGTTTAGAACTTCTTGGGCTTTCTTGGTTCTTGCTCTTGTCTTAGACCCACCAAGTCCTTTTAGTGCTCCTTGGTCCATGCTCCTTATTGGGCTCATATCATTCTTGATGACAAGTTGACTTGCCCCCCCTTGGCTCATATCACAAAGTAAGGTCTTGAATAACATTTCACTCAAAAGTCCTAAAACTTGACCGAAAACTTCTAAGTTTGAAAATTGGGAAATCCCTTTTTATAAACTCTTTGAAAACTCAATTTCATTACCTCTTGAAACATGACTTTATTTCTTTATGACCTAAACAATTATCAAAGTCTCCTAAGGTTGAGATGGTTGATAATTTGTTCAGGAAAGTATTTGAAAAGGATGATGAAGGCATAATCATGGAACTTCTAATTGATTTCTACACAAGTTCTGGGAAGAGAAAGCCATATAATATAATCATTTGACCATATCCATACCGTTCTAAACACTATAAAAACAGTTTTGGAAAACAACGCTTCCTTCTTGCTTTCATTTATCCTTAAAACACTTATTTCTTTAATTTTTAAGACATTATTTGGGTAATTCAAAATATAACGTAGATTAAAAATATTTCTCAAGTCATTTCTAAAACCTTAACAAAAATCAAAGTTCACCAAAATAATTGTTCAAAACTAATTCCTTTTCTTTACGGATTTAACATTCATTTTCTCACTTAAGGATATTAAACTCGCTTAAGTTTCAAGAATTGGAGTTAAACTCCCATTTCCATTTACATTTGGCCAAAAGCCAATCACAACCAAAGTGAAGGTTACACTTCACCAAACAATCTCACGATTATCCATACACATCAATATATCAAGTTATATCAAATAATCACAATAATCAAGTTATTTGCAATAACCAAGTATTAAATCCTCACTTTGATCCAAGGATCAAAGTGGTGGTTTTCAACATGCTAGAAATCATTGCATGGTCGTCTCTTCCTTCTGTGCGGTAGCGACGAGTTGCTCCGGCAGATGGTGGCGTTGCCGTTTCCCCTGTGTAGTTTTTGATCGGCGCTCAAATAGGGAGGGATATGTTGATTTCATCTAGCTTTGTGGAACCATGGAGATGAAGATGATGTGCAAGTATAGTTTTGGGAGGAAGAGAGATTGACTTGGAGATGGGACTGCCATTTCTTGGCCAGCCTTTGAGAAGGAGAAGAGAACTATATTTGTTCTCTGCCGAGTGTGAAACGTGAGACAGATGAGGGAAGTTAGTATGAACCGTGTTCTGCTAAGGAGAGAGAGATTCGTGCGTGAAACTGAGCCACTAAGAGAATAAAAATGTTTTTCATTTAATTTTCTTTTTTTTTTTAATTAGTAGTAGGTAAAATGTGTGTTTGAGATTGAGTCTAGAAAAAGAATAATAATATTGAACATTAGATCTAAAAACAATTAGTTACAATTATATAATTTCAAAATTTAAATTAGAGTAAAAATTGATGATTGAACTAGTCAACCTAGAAAATCAGTGATCCAAAATTAATCTCCAGTTAACACTAAACTAATTTATTTTCAAATCTAAAATTAAATAAAGTAACATATGAAAATAAATTCCTTTGAATCATATTATTTAAAATATTATTATAAACAAAGAATAATAGTGACAATAACGTAATATTATTGTCTTGTAAGCATGTATACACTGCAATAACGCTGTGTTAACGCACTAAGAAATATTTTCAATGAGTAAATAAAATTACTCAAACTAAACAACACAAAAAAATAATCAAAAATAAACATCCACGTAATTAATTATTTCAATAAAATAATTAAATATATATGTGAAAAATGGGATGTTACAATACTACCCTACTAAAAAGGAATTTTGTCCCCGAATTTTGTCTAATCTAAAGAAAACGAACGCGGATACCATTCTTCCATCTCGGTTTTCAGATACGCAACATCCTCATCGTTCCAAACATGACGTGATGTACCTCATAGATTAAGCTTTCTTTCGGACTTAATTGTATTAGTGAGACGACATGAGAAAACACTCCAGGCAAATCCTCTTTAAATTCCTGAAACTCAACTTACATTCAGATAATTTGAATGTCAAACCGAATAAGGTATATAGATAACGGATAAATCCTGACATTTATACACTGCGAAACTCTGACTCTATATCTGGTGGCGATTCTAACACACCAATGATAAAATAAAAACTTAAACTTGAATGGGAGGTTTTTGGAAAGAGAAGAATAAATCCTTCTGTTCCACTCTCACGAGAGAGAATAAAGTAAGATGAAGAGAAGACAGAGAGTATTCAATATGTAAAAAGGGTCTTTAATAGGTTCCTGAATATAAAAATGATTTGTATATCCACAAGTTTACAAACGTGACTCTAATAAAGTTCCTCCTTCCACGAGAACTTCCTTCGAAAGACAAATTTGAAAACAATATTTTTCTTTCTTCCCAAGAGTCAAGAATTCCAGTCTAAAACACTCTTGGTTTTTAAAAAGGCAACAATAAATTTTTGCTAGTTTCCTCACTCGAGGTAACTCTGATACACTTGGCACCAAAGATGAAATGAATTGCCAGAGTTTTCATCTCCAAGGAAAAATTCTAACCTTTGCTCGTAAAGACTAACAAGATGTGATCTAAAAGAGATCACTCCATTTCTCAGTTGTATTCATTTGCGGAAAAGGCAAATGATCAAGTTCATAAAAATCAGTTCTCTACAACAACGGAGAATTCAACCTGCTTTAACCAACTATGGTTGGTTAATCAACGACTGTAAAAAGTCATTATATCAATAATGACAGAAGAATACAAATCTTGATTAGTTTGCCGAAAGCATAACCAACAGGAGGTGAAATGTTGAAGTCAAATCAACTCGAATCAAGATCGCAACAAAGAAATAAGTGATAAAGAGATAAGTGATGAGAATATCTCACACATTCACAGGGAATTAAGAATGACTCTGTGTGAACCAAACAGTATAGTCGAAAGCTTATTCTCTATGGTACATTTCTCCACGGGTTGATCACACCTACTTGTCGTATGTCCCGATTCTCCATAATGAGAACAAACAAGACCTCTAGGAAGGCACTGACTTCTTTTGTGGTCACTCCCACAGTTCATGCAACATAATGTTGCATTCACGGGTTGGCTCACTCTAACAATCCTTCTAGAAAGTCGTTGCTTGTAAACTTTCACAATGTGATCCGGTTTTCCACATTGGAAACAAACAATCTCCTCATCGTTGCAGTTCCTTGTTTCCTAAGCGGCTTTATATGCGATAGCTAATGAAACTCAAAACAACTAACATACTCTAACAAACATTTCGTCTTGATGTAGTCGCGGAACTCCATTCTCTGATACACCTCAAACTTTGCAAGAAAAGAACCCGTTCAGAAGAATATCCTGAAAACTTCCTCAGCAACGGTTCTGTTCTCCGCTTCAACCAACAGACAGTCAATCCTTACCAGGGTTAAGGATGACAAACTTAAGGCAAAACTAGGCATCACAATTATGTTCACTATCATTCCTCCTTAGAAACAATAATGAAGAGAATAGCAAACATCGTTGTCTCCCTTCGGAACAACGTCACGAAAACAGGAACACAAACAAGGATAGACCAAGGTCGTCATCCTTCTAAACATTGGTTCTCCCCGAAACCAAGAACAAATAACACACAGAAAACAATCAGAGAAAACCTAACACAAACGACGACAGACCTATACCCAAAGCCCAAAAGACTCGGCCGGCACTAATACCACCTAATGTAACACCCTTCTCGGGCGCTACATTTTCTGTGACATTTTAAGGCCGAAAAGTAGTTTAATTTAATTTTAATGTAATAAAATGGGGTAATTTTGTTCTTTTTCACAAGACATCAATATAAATGCTTGGAATCAAGTAAATGTACAATAAAATATTTCGTAATCATAATTAGGGTTATAACTTTGAAAATTATTTACATAAAAATCTAACCCGACTCATAAACTGAAAACATAAAGATACACAGACACAAGCTCCTATGGAGACGCAGCTCCTAAAATATATGATATTTGGAGGCGAAGCTTCATAAACAATAACATTAACTCCCACACATCCCAAGTTGGCCAAACTAAAATATAAAAGACCATCATCTCTCTTACATCGTGAGAAGAACAAACCCAACTGACGAGATCTAGTGGAAACTCTACTTGAGTCCACTATCGACATCGTCAAAAACGATACTACTAGAGCCACTACAAAAGTAGCTGTCGGACTAAGTTCTTTCCCTTTCCAAGAGAAAAGTCATAGCCGACCAACGACAATCATGCCTATCTCAAGAAAAGAAAGGTCAGGCATGACAGAAAACACAAGGACCATCTTGAACCATCTGAAAGTTGGAAGACGCCCACTAGAAACTTCAACATATCATCAGTATGTTCGAACCTCAACCTCTATGGTGAATCAACCGAGCGACACCTTGACATCCCATTCTTCTCAAAATAACACAGAAGGCACAAAGCCAGTCGACATCGGCAATATAAAATAAGAAGGCGAGATTCCCAAACATCACAACATATGGCATATATGAAAATAACACGACACCACATTGCATACATTCATATCCATGTAAACATATATCTCAGTCAAATAGTCCAGCATATACAAGTAACAAATAACACGTGCACGTATAGCCAACAATATACAATATCAATGTAACCATAATCTCATCAAGCATAACTGGACACTGTTAGTTCATAGAGACACGAGAACAGAGGTAACTGATTGAAACTGCATAGTCCCATACCTACACAGCCTCAAGGAAGATTTGACCCTAACTCCGGAGCTTAGAGAACATATTCGGATGGAGTGATTAGAGCACATGTATCACAACAGCCAATACTAGGCATCTTGTGCATTCGATAGTAACAGCCACATAGTGGTACTATAATTGATTGTGAAACACTCTCGATAATCTTGACCAGCTAGCATCTAGTCGTTGATGTCAGTGTATGCATGGAATGCCACGACCAAGAAGAATAACCAATTGGTCATTCGTGACCCTCCTACCCTAACCACCCCCAACACCATTTAAGATCCTAGCTAGCACGTCCTCATGCACACATGCATGTCAGCTCAACTTCCTAGGCACAACGACCTTACAGAACATAGTATCAACTATGTGATTAGGCAATAATGTCGTTAATGGCATGTGCGTTCATATTTATCCACCGGTTAAATTTCGAGGTTCCTCACGGAAAAAAAAAGCCATTCTAGAGGAAAAGCATTCAGTACCAACCTCTTGGGAATAACCCCTCATTGGACTATCCATGTTTCAACGCTTTAGTACATTATGAAGGTTGGTCATTCGTCACCAACTCAATTTTGCCTCTTTAAGTCCATTCCCAAGCAGGATTACTTGTCAAGCATACCTTAAAATACTCTTTGTTATTAAGTATTATGGATGTAAGGATAAGTGTGACACCCTCTACCCCGCATGCATTCAAAAACGATAACACATATATATAAAAGAGATAAAACACACACACACATACACACACACACACACACACACACACACACACACACACACACACACACACACACACATATATATATATATATATATAAATAATTATCAAAACCGGGCAGAGACTGCCGCATTGTAACATAACCCGGAAATAACCAAAACATATTTATAAAGAAAACATAACATAAAACAAAACCATAAACAAACCCAACCCCGATGTCACACTACAGAGCTGGTATGACCAATCCGATAAAACAACACGGATACAACTGGAAACAACTAAACAACTACCGAAAATGGGAAATCCTATCTATGAGTCGCGGATCCTCAGAGTCACTCCTCAACTGGCTGCACACCGACCTCTGCATAAACGATACATACCACAAACCAGAAACATAGAGATAGGGAGTAAGAAACATATATATGAATATAACGGCAAGGAAGCAGTTAGCAAGATGAGCATACATCAAACAGTCATGTTATTGCAAACAACAGTATAACACATCAACATTATAATATAACGTGTATTCTATGCAATGCAGTTATGCTCCACTCCTCTACTATGCACTTAGATCTAAACTAACTCAGGATGCCAACTTTGGGGTTACATTTCCACATTGGCCAAAAAGCACCAACACCCCGATCCACCAAACCTTGGGTGGACCCATAGGACAGCCGACACATCTTATTCACGGATGCGCCACCACGGTGTATACTTGATTCCCTTTCGGACGAATCCAGTGGACGGCCATATCGTCTTACTCTCTGACAACCTCCCTTACGTTGCACAACCTCCAATCAACATCTCCGATGCGTGAATTCATGGAAAACAACACAACCACAACCACCACCTCTGCTTGGGCCCATAGGCTACCCAAGTTTTATCACCATCAACACCTCGACTGTAACAGCCTGATTTTTAATTACGCTGTTTAACCGGTTAAAATATAATTAATTATATTTTAATTTGAGAGTTATAAAGTGATTTTGAATAAAATAAAATCATATTCATAGGAGACTCTCTTTTATGGTAGAAGGCTATGGTAAAAATTTGGGTTGAAAATTCAGACGGAACCCGGTCTTTGTTTTTCAACTGACAGTATAATTTTATGCTGACAGAAAACCCTAATTTGGCACGAAAACTGAAATTTGTAGATTTTTTATATGTTGTCCGTGAGTAAGTCTACTTTCCAAATTTCTGATCAGAAATAAAATATTATGTTTATTCGGACGAATTTTGGTAAAAGTTCGGACTAAAAACAATCGGTGTTTTCACTGACAGTAAGATTTTTATGATCAGAAAACCTAATTTTGACTCGTGAACGAAATGATTTATATTTAAATCATATTTCTAACGAGTTTGGTTATGTTGAAAATTTTCAGTCAAAAACGAAATATTACGCTTTTATACGGGCGTAAAACCCTAATCGGGGAACCGACGGAGTCGAGAAGGGAGGTGCAGAGACAAAATCGGCCACCGGAGGAGCTGAGTCATGGTTGACTCACCACCATGACTCACCAAACATTTATGAAGCATTAAATGTAAATTTAGGTGAAATGACCAAAATGCCCTTTTAGCTTAACCTAACCACAATTAAGTTAGATTTTAACCATGGTTAAGGAATCGTGGTTAGTTTGTGTGGTCTAAAATCAGCCACACCGTCCACTAAATGTGAGCCACATATTAATTAACCTTAATTAGCAAAGTAACCTTAGTTAAGTTAATTATCAACTATGATTAAGCTTATATTAAAAAAATATTCCTATAAGCTATTAACCTAAGCTTAACAAACCAAACAAGGCATAAGATTACTCCTTTATATATGCCCCAAACCGTGGCCGCCCACCTCTTTCACTCATCTTCTTCATCTTCTTCATTTCTTCACCAAAAACACTTAAACTCCATTTTCATTCTTCAAGAGCTCCAAGTGATTCCATTACAAAGCTTGTCAAGATCATCATCTATTCTTCTTCTACTTTCCTAACTTGAGGTAACATGATCATCTCATCTCTTGTTTAAGCTTTTGTTCTTCATATTTCATAGTTTTCCATTTCTAGATCTAGAACTTGTAATAATTCTAGAAAATTGTACAAAAATCATAAAAATGTGAAACCAATTTCTATGATCTAGATATGATCCCTACTTTCATTATCCAAAAGCATGTGATCAAAGTCATTTTCTTTCCCTATTAACCATTCTTGGCGAGCCTAGGTGAGAAAGTGAGTGTGAAGTTTTTGTGTCATTGCTCAATTCTGACACTTGTATCATGCTCTCTAATACCTATATGGTTATAATCTAAGAGCTTAACTTCAACAAAGATTTCTATCCTAATTTTATGGTGTTGACCGAAAATCTAGGGTTTAGGAGTTTATAGATTTTGTTAATTTAATGAATTCTAATGATTGGTTAATACTCTTAAGTATCTATGTAATCTAAACCCAATTGCTTGAATCAAAAAGAATTTCCTAGCCTATTTTACTAAGTAAGGCCGAAACTTAATTAAAAGGGAGATTAAATTATTTTGTTAATATTTCCAAGTTATGATAATTTATCTAAACTATCTAAGACTATAGGAACTAGAATCCAAAAGCTTGGAATGAGAAAAGAATCCTAACCCTATTTTGAATTAGGGGGCCGAAACCTAGCTAGTTAGGTTGAGAGTGATTTTGTTGATTAATTATAGTTGTATTGTTTGGTTAAAGGAGAAACTGTTAAACTGTGGTGTGATAACGAGGATCGTCGAAGTCGGAATTCCGGTGCTAACTCAGGTGGAGGAAAGAATCATTCTACCGTCAGAATCGATAAGTAGTATATTCTATAATAATCGTGTAGGGCGACCTAAACCCTACTAGTAGTTGAGTAATCGACAAGACCAAAATCACATTGGAAACTTTTTCTGTAAAACCAATGGTGATTCGGGGATTGTAGGTTTATCGACATTAGGTTGATTTTAAGTATTTGGTGATGTCTGGGTTTATGCTGTTGAATTTACTATGATACGCTAGTTGAGGTATTCCACTGCATGTGACGTATTATTTTTGGTGGTTGAATATTCTTGATATTGTGTTATTTTGGTGATATTGGAATATGTTGTTGATATTGTGATATGCATGATCTGTCTGGTTTTAATATTGTGTTTAGTGGATTTTAAGCAAAGATATATATATTGTTCGAGAGATAATTTTTGGTTTGGGTGTGAGGATAATGGTGACTTAGAGGTGCTTAGCCTAAACTAATTATTTTAAAGAGGAACTGTGACATTGAATATGTGTTAAGGCTTTGATGGAAGGTTAAGGCACCATGGTGTTATTAATGTGGGTTGATGAGATTCATATAGATGTATTGTTATTCACAGCCGTGTGAGTGGAACACACGAGGTCAAGATATCCTATTTTGAGATATCGGATATTGCGGGTGAGTGCCCTACGGATATGGATGCCGAGGTACCGTAATATTCTTTTAGTTCTTGACACATTCGAATGCTTTTGGCATTGAACCGTTTTGGACTGATATTCCTCGACGCGTTCGCATATTCTTGGCACTGGACCGTTTTGGACTAACAACTGACGTAATAAGTGTGAGAGTTTTTAACGTCAGTTTCTTAAGACAACTGACGTTAAATATATGATCTTCAACGTCAGGTTTTACTAAAACCTGACGTAAAATGTTGTTTTATTTTAATTATAACGTTTACCCCCACGCGCCTTCTCCACTTCTCTGTACGTACGTGTCTTTTCTCTTTTCATCACGCTCAACCCTCACTCTCAACCCTCACTCTCGCTCTCACTCTGCCCTAATCGCGAGCTCATCTCCACCGCAACCACCGTGAGGGCTTCTTCGCCACCACCGTGAGGTACACTCTTAACCCCTAACTCTGTCTTTCCCGCTCATTCTTTGCAATAACTTGACATCTCTATTTCCCCTTCCCGCGCACTAACTCTCCTTGTCCCTCTGCTCTCAGTAACCAAATCGAACGTTGGCCACCACTCGAGCTTCCCCCCCACCACCACGCGAGCGCCTATTTCTGGTGAGTCTTTAATTAGGGCACATTTTTTTATTTTTGGTTTTGAGTGCATGCATGTTGCTCTGCTGGTTTGAAACTGTAGTCTCAATAGTTGAAACTTGAAACTGTGAGTTTGAGTTGTTTGGAATGTCTCTATTTTTGGTTTTGAGTGTATGTTGAAACTGTAGTCTCAGTAGTTGTAACTTTAAACAGTGAGTTTGAGTTGTTTGGAATGTCTCTATTTTTGGTTTTGAGTGCATGTTGCTCTGATGGTTGATCTGTCATGGCCGTGATGCTCATCACGGCTAGGCCGTGATCAGTTCTACCTATGAGGGTCTGGTTCAGTTGGCACGTTACGGCGGTGATGGACATCACGGCCAGGCCGTGACCAGTGCTTGGCAATCTTCAAAAACTATAGTTTTCAATCTCCCGTATTGTCCTTATATTGGATATATAGATGTTTTGTATATCTACAAGGCCTATCTAGTTATTTTTATTTATACTTCTGTATTTATTTTGAGTTATAACCTATGTTAATACATATATATTGTTTCTGAACAGGCATACATATGGATCAGTCGGATAGCCCACATGCACGGGAGGACACTGTGGGGGTTTCGCAGGACCCGATCACGCCTACGCCTGATTCTAGTGTAAGTTTACATGTTATATACTATCTTTAGTTCTTCTTTTTAATGTAAGTTTATAATGTTACAACCCTCTATTTTATCATTTTTTTGTCCATACAGACATCACAAGCTCATAGGAAACGGGGTAGAGGAGCCACCTCGTTGAAGAAACTAGAGAAGGACAGGCAGAGCGGACAGAAGCTTGAGGTGTCCTTCGATGCTAATCTAAATTCCCAGGGACCCCGTGCTAAAGAATTTAATAAGTGGGTGTTTCTACAAGCGAAGCAGCACGTAAGCATCAACTACAAACACTGGAATGACGTTCCACAGAACGTTAAGGATCAGATTTGGGAGGCTATCACGGTATTTTACCTTTACATTCGTTTGATTTACATTATTAGATAATTATCCGAGTTATAATCCATCCAGTTATTATATATGTATCTAATGTGTAGGTAGCTTGGATGTGCCAAATGACGAGGATCGTCGTCATAAATGTATGAAAATGGGATCAAAGCGTTGGAATGGGTTCAAGCATGATCTTACCAGGTACTATGTATCTGGGAAGAAGCGGCTTGATAAAATGTTCTCGGATTATCCCTGGATTGATCAGGATACTTGGGATATGTTTGCCAGGAGTCGACAGGATGGAGAATTTCAGGTTGGTTGATTAAGTTAATTTTGTATGCTTATTATAGATCATTTAACTGTATTTAATTATGTGTTTTTGTTTGAATAGGCTAAGGCAAATAAGGGTCGGCAGAATCAGGCGAAGAACGTCCACCGCCACACCATGTCTCAGGGTGGGTACCAGACTCGGATCGAGCAGATGATGGCGGATACGCTGAGGGCGAAGCAGGAAGAGCACTCTGCTAGGATTGAAAGAGGAGAGGTTCCCGAGGGCACACCATCAAGTCCTCCGTCGGACATCGACCGCGAGGATGTCCGGGTTAGCTACCGCATGACAAAGACGGGATCTTTTAAAGTTGATGCCACTCGCAAAGTGGCGAGATAAGATTGTAAGTAAATAATTAACTTGATTTCAATTGATATTTGTATAGATATTTGCAACACTTTTCACTTGCATGTTTTTTCATTTTTTTCATTGTAGATGGATCTTAAAGCAAAATCCTCCCGGGCGCATTCGTCCCTTCCCGGACGGCAGGACGTCTTGATGACCGCTCTAGGCAAGAAAGACCATCCTGGTCGGGTTCTCGGTGTTCCTGGGAACGTGACCATCAAACAATATTATGGCAAGTCTGCTTCACGAAAGCGGGTGGTCAATGAAGCATCAATTTTGGCTGACATTACTCAGCACCTCATGTCCAACCCAGATATTACAACACATCTGATGCAAGGCTTAATATCCAACCCAGAATTCAAGCAGGCGCTTGATAGAGAGCTTTCCTCCGTCGGTACATCCCAGGACACCACAGGGCTTGCCAACCCTTCACATGTGAGAACAAAAGAGAGTTTTAGTAGGGCACATGTGGAGGACGATGAGTTGGCAGCTAGGGAGCGGGAGTTGGAAGTCCAGCGCCATGAGCATGAGTTGGAAATGAAAAGGCGTGAGCTTGAGTTGGACTCCAAACGACGTGAGCTTGAAATGTTAGCAAAGGTATTTATTCATTATTAATGTCCAAATTAGTCAAATAATTACTTGTGTTTTTTTTAATTATCAAAAACTTATCTATTTTATTTTTCCTAAACTGAAGGCCAAGTCGACGTCGGTGTCGCTGTCACCTATCACTCGTTTGTTCTCACTTGGTGAGGATTATCCGTTTGAGATTTTTGAATGTCCATTGGATCACGATGGATGGGTGGCACGCCCAGATCAACGGAGGATATTTTCCTTCCGTGGTGACGATCTCGAACGCCTGCGAAATAACGTCTGGATGAACAGCAATGTCATCAGTCTCTGGTGCACGTAAGTTAATTTTAATTTTATAACTTATTTATTTTTGGTATTTTTCCATTTAATAATTTATTTTAATTTCAATATATATATTATGTAATTAACATCCACACCTTTTCATATCTTAGGTATCTCCATCGTCTTCAGCTTGATAAGGGCGTTGCATCAGTTTACGGTTTCTTAGATCCGTCAATCCTTCTGCCCGATTTCTTTGCTGGCGATGCATTGAGTAAATACTTAGGGAATTGTTGGGAGACAATACGAAAGAATTATATCTGGCTCCCTACTGTATAGATCGCCATTGGCAGTTGTTCGTACTTCACCCATCTAGGCATACTGTCATATTCTTCTGTTCTCTCCACCAAGATCCGCCACCGAAGGTGGTGGAAGATGTAAATAAGTAAGTAACTAATCTTAAATTTAATTTAAGTTTTAATATCAGTTGTTTTTAGTTTATTACACACATGATATATGAGTTTGTTAATTGATCGACATGATTATTTGTTTATGATAGCGCGCTGAAGGTGAGTAGCATAAGTTGCACCAACGGGAGAAGTAGGACTTCTAAGGCTAAAGCAAATCCTGTATGGAACATCCTCAAGGTTTGGTAGTTTATTTATCAAATAATTAATATTATAATTACTAATTTATATGTATATTCAACTGACGTTGAAATTAATTTTGTTGGTAGTCTCGATTTCAAATTGACGGGTGGTCGTGCGGCTATTATGTGATGGTTCATATGTTGAACATAGTCTCCGCATCTATTACGGATGGATGGAAGAAGGTAATATTTAAAAAACTTGTTAAATTATATATTATAGTTTTGAAGATGACTTGCATTGATGTTATTGTTATTATTTGAACGTGTCTAGGCATTTATCGACCAATCGCCTATTGAAGAAGATGAGTTAAGAGACTTGAGGATGCGCTTCGCTGAATTCTTATTCATGTATGCGGCTGAAAAAGGAATTGACAACATACCTCCGCACTACTTAGATGAATAGTTTTTTTGTTAGACTTTAGAAACTAATTAATAACATGTATATATATATATATATCCTTAGATAGTTTTGTTTTTTAGACATTGGAACTAAAATTTATTTATATATATACATGGGTTTTGGTTTTAAGTCCCCCCATTGTTCAATTTTCCTTTGCAATTCTGTAATGTGTGTGATATTCGTATTCTTTGGGACTGAATGCGGGGATAGCTGAGGGGAGTGATATTTTAAAACTGAATTTAAAAAAAAAACCCTATTAACGTCAGTTGTATCAAACAACCGGCGTTAATAGTATTTTATAAAATATACAGTACACTATTAACGTCAGTTGTTTATTACAACTGACGTTAAAATTAAACCTTTAACGTCAGTTCTTTATAACAACTGACGTTAGTTTTAACAAAATCAACGTCCGTTGTCTTAAAGAACAGACGTTAATAGTTTTATGTTTAACGTCAGTTGTTTAAAAAACTGACGTTAATTTTTACAAAATTAACATCAGTTTTGTTAAAGAACTGACGTTAATAGTTTTATATTTAACGTCAGTTCTCAACTGACGTTAAAATATTAACTATTAACGTCAGCTGTATTTACGTCAGTCAGTATTCTGACGTAAAAAATCAATTTTAACTGACGTAAAAAGCACTTACTGCACTAGTGAGTATGAATAGTATGGTATCATTTCTCCCCTTTTTTCGTTATCAAAAAGATTATATGGGAGATTCTAATAAGCAAACATAGTTATACTTTGGCACTCAAATTCGTCAAATGTCATTCATTCATTCATTCATCAATGAGAGTATTAATCAAAAGATTACAGACCATAGTTTCAAAATATAACAAAGTACAATTCAAAACTTAACAAGGTAGAAGACATTGATATTGAAAATAAACATCAAGACATCAATCAAACACACTAGAAACCTAAGAGCTAATCAAAGCAACGTCATTGTTCCTTGGTTCTAAAGTGTGTTGTGAAGGGGAAACATGTGCTGCAGTTTCTTCATTTTGCTCTTCATCTGCATCAGAAGCAGTTGAGACACCCCGTTGTGCCCCGGTGTTTTATTAGATTAAATCCTTCTTAATTAAATTCTTAACTGCGTACGTAACGTGAAAATATGTAAAAATGAAAACTTGTATTAAATAGGCATACAATTTTGATTTTTATTAAGCATCACAGCAAAGCTAAGTGATTCTTACACACAAAAGTTTTACAACATAAAACAAAACATTGTTGAGGGTATCCTCACAGCAGGATCCCTTATAGGGTTATACTTAAACAAACTATTATTTCGCGGAGTAATATAAAACATCTTGTAAGACTTACTGGCCCTAAAACACTAAACTACATTGCCGGAATCAATAGCTCTTCCTCCCGCATCCGGTTCATACGGAGCTCCATCTAACTCCTCTGCAACTGGTTCGTCCATTGGGCCTTCTCGTACGATCACATCAAAATACAATACAACAGACAATATATAGGGGATAAGAAACAGTTCTATCATCAAAAAGTAGAAAAAAATCATAGCATAAAATATAATAACTATCAACCACACACATCACACATAACTAGCAATCATCCTCAATATCTTCAAATATTTGAACACTTAAAACAATACGTCACAAGCAGATTAAATATCTCAACCAGCGTATCACAAAATTCGATAACATAAATTCAAACATCGTCAAATACCTATAAAAAACCTAATATCGATAAACCTACAGTCCCCGAATCAACATTGGTTTTAAAGAAACAGTTTCCAATGTGATTTTGGTCTTGTCGATTACTCGACTTCTAGTAGGGTTTAGGTCGCCCTACAAAATTATCATATAATCTACTACTTATTGATTCCGACGATAGGTTGATTCTTTCCCTCGCCTGGGTTGTAACCGAAATTCTGAATTCGTCGTTCCTCGTTATCATGCCACACTTTAACAGTTTCCCCTTCAACCAAAAAATACAACTATAATTAATTAACAAAATTGCCCTTATCCTAGAATAGCTATGTTTCGGCCTTAAATACAAAAATACGTTCGAAGATTTAGTTGGACTTAAGCTCTTAGATTTAAATTATATACATACTAGAGAGCTTCAATCAAGCATTTAGATTTTACAAATGAAACAAAAACACTAAATCCCTTTTCTAACATAGGTTCGGCCCACTCACACAATTAGGGAAGGAAAAAGATTTTGATTACATGCTCTTGGATAATGAAAGTAGTGATCATAACTAGATCATTGAAATTGGTTTCATATTTTTAGGATTTTTCTACCATTTTCTAGAATCCTTTAAAGTTCTACATCTAAGAAAATAAAATCATGAAATAGAATGAAAATGACTTCAAATAGGAGAATAGATGATCACGGATCATCATATTCCCTCAAGTGATGATGGAAATGGAAAGAAGATGATGATCTTGATGCCCTTCAACAAGGATGCGCCATGCCCTTCAACAAGGATGCGCCTAGAGCTCTTGAAAAGAGTGTGTTATGAATGAAGAAGAAGAAGAAATGAAGGAGAACAGATTGTGTGTGTGTGTGTGTGTGGGGGGGGGGGGGGGGGGTAGTTGTAGATTTGAAGTTGGTTTTTAACTTAGGTTAAGTTAGTACTAATTATAGTTAAGTGATAAATATCTAGATATTTTCAAATAAATATCTAGACATTTTTAAATAAATATCTAGATATTTTCACTAAATATCTAGATTTTTACGGTGCACATTTTCTTCCATGGTGAGGACACTCATGCTAAGCATGACACTATAGCTGCACTATGCTCCCGGTTCACACCCCGTCTACTCCTGGGGGTGCTCAATGAAATTCAATGACACTATAGCTGCACAACCTATTTCTAAGGTGGAACGGTCTAGCGATAACTCTTGACCTCGTGTATTATATTACCAATACAAGGTTGTGAACGACAACACCGACCTTGTGTATTATATTACTAATACACGTGAATCTCACTAACCCATTTTAACAATATCCTAGTGCCTTAACCTTCCACCGACCTTGTGTATTATATTACCAATACACGTGAATCTCACCAACCCATTTTAACAACATCCTAATGCCTTAACCTTCCACTACAACTCAACACATATTCTAGGTCACCATACCGTATTAAAATACATCATCTGGGTTAGGCACCTCTAAGTCACCATTATTCTCACACCCAAAACAAACAACTATATCTCGAACAACATATATATCTTTGATTAAAATCCACTTAGCAAAATATTAACAACTAGGCAGATCATGCATAACATAACATCAAAAAATATTCAAATCTAGTAAACCATAAAGTCAGACTCTATCACGGCTTGGCAATGATAGTCAGCACGACCGTGACAGGAATCAAAGGCAAGCATTTCTACAACACAACCTGTCACGGCCTAGCCATGACAGCCATCACGGCCGTGATAGACAAACAACCTCCTCAATATCATCAAATATTCAAGCACCTAAAACAATACGTCACATGCAGATGAAATATCTCAACCAGCGTATCACAGTAAATTCAATAACTTAAATTCAAACATCAGCAAATACCTATAATCAACCTAATATCGATAAACCTACAGTCCCCGAATCAACATTGGTTTTAAAGAAACAGTTTCCAATGTGATTTTGGTCTTGTCGATTACTCGACTTCTAGTAGGGTTTAGGTCGCCCTACACAATTATCATATAATCTTCTACTTATCGATTCCGATGATAGGTTGATTCTTTCCCCCACCTGGGTTATCACCGAAATTCCGAATTCGTCGTTCCACATTATCACGCCCCACTTTAACAGTTTCTCCTTCAATCAAACAATACAACTATAATTAATTAACAAAATCACCCTTATCCTAGAATAGCTAGGTTTCGACCTTAAATACAAAAATAGGTTCGAAAATTTAGTTGGACTTAAGCTCTTGGATTTAAATTATATACATACTAGAGAGCTTAAATCAAGCATTTAGATTTTAAAAATGAAAAAAAAAACACTAAACCCCTTTTCTAACATAGGTTCGACCCACTCACACAATTATTGAAGGATAAAGATTTTGATCACATGCTCTTGGATAATGAAAGTAGTGATCATAACTTGATCATAGAAATTGCTTTCACATTTTTAGGATTTTTCTACCATTTTCTAGAATCCTTTAAAGTTCTAGATCTAAGAAAATAAAATCATGAAATAGAATGAAAATGACTTCAAATAGGAGAATAGATGATCAGGGATCATCATATTACCTCAAGTGATGATGGAAACGGAAAGAAGATGATGATCTTGATGCACTTCAACAAGGATGCACCTAAATCTCTTGAAAAGGGAGTTTATGTTACGAATGAAGAAGAAGAAATGATGGATAACAGATCGTGGTGGGGGGGGGGGGGGGGGGGGGGGGGCCGTGGGTGGTAGTTACAGATGGGAAGTTGGTTTTTAACTTAGGTTAAGTTAGTACTAATCATAGTTAAGTTATAAATATCTAGATATTTTCAAATAAATATCTAGACATTTTCAAATAAATATCTAGATATTTTCACTAAATATCTAGATTTTTCCGGTGCACATTCTCTTCCATGGTGAGAACGCTCATGCTAAGCATGACACTATAGTTGCACGATGCTCCCGGTGCACACCCCGTCCACTCCCGGGGGTGCTCAATGAAATTCAATGACACCATAGCTGCACAACCTATTTCTATGGTGGAACGGTCTAGCGATAACTCTAGACCTCGTGTATTATATTACCAATACACGGTTGTGAACGACAACACCGACCTTGTGTATTATATTACCAATACACGTGAATCTCACCAACCCATTTTAACAACATCCTAGTGCCTTAACCTTCCACCGACCTTGTGTATTATATTACCAATACACTTGAATCTCACCATCCCATTTTAACAACATCCTAGTGCCTTAACCTTCAACTATAACTAAACACATATTCTAGGTCACCATACCGTATTAAAATACATCATCTGGGTTAGGCACCTCTAAGTCACCATTATTCTCACACCCAAAACAAACAACTATCTCTCGAACAACATATATATCTTTGCTTAAAATCCACTTAGCACTATTAACAACCAGGTAAATCATGCATAACATAACATGAGAAAATATTCAAATCTAGTAAACCATAAAGTCAGACTCTGTCATGGCTTGGCCATGATAGCCATCACGACCGCGACAGGAATCAAAGGCAAGCATTTCTACAACACAGAATCTGTGAAGGCCTCGCTATGACAGCCATCACGGCCGTGACAGATAAACAACCTCGTCAATATCATCAAATATTCAAACACCTAAAACAATACGTCACATGCAGATGAAATATCTCAGCCAACGTATCACAGTAAATTCAATAACTTAAATTCAAACATCAGCAAATACCTATAATCAACCTAATATCGATAAACCTATAGTCCCCGAATCTACATTGGTTTTAAAGAAACTGTTTTCAATGTGATTTTGGTCTTGTCGATTACTCAACTTCTAGTAGGGTTTAGGTCGCCCTACACAATTATCATATAATCTACTACTTATCGATTCCGACGATAGGTTGATTCTTTCCCCCACCTGGGTTATCACCGAAATTCTGATTACGTCCTTCCACGTTATCACGCCACACTTTAACAGTTTCTCCTTCAATCAAACAATACAACTATAATTAATTAACAAAATCACCCTTATCCTAGAATAGCTAGGTTTCGGCCTTAAATACAAAAATAGATTCGAAAATTTAGTTGGACTTAAGTTCTTGGATTTAAATTATATACATACTAGAGAGCTTAAATCAAGCATTTAGATTTTAAAAATGAAAAAAAAAACACTAAACCCCTTTTCTAGCATAGGTTCGGCCCACTCACACAATTATGGAAGGAAAAAGATTTTGATCACATCTCTTGGATAATGAAAGTAGTGATCATAACTAGATCATAGAAATTGGTTTCACATTTTTACGATTTTTCTACAATTTTCTAGAATTCTTCAAGTTTCTAGATATAAGAAAATAAAATCATGAAATAGAATGAAAATGACTTCAAATAGGAGAATAGATGATCAAGGATCATCATATTACCTCAAGTGATGATGGAAATGGAAAGAAGATGATGATCTTGATGCACTTCAACAAGGATGTACCTAGAGCGCTTGAAAATGGAGTTTATATTATGAATGAAGAAGAAGAAGAAATGAAGGAGAAGGGGAGGGGGGTTGGTATTTATTGATGGGAAGTTGGTTTTTAACTTTGCACTAATCATAGTTAAGTTATAAATATCTAGATATTTTCAAATAAATATCTAGATATTTTAACTAAATATCTAGACACTTTCAAATAAATATCTAGATATTTCCATCCGTTCCCGGTCCCGTCGATTACCCGATTAACGACAAAATACCCGACCACCGTCGAATATTTTATTTTTTTACGAAATTTTTGAAAATAGCATATCTTGTTGGAAACATGATAAAAACATACTTTGTTTCATTCACGAGTCAAAATTAGGTTTTCTGCTCAGTAAAATTATACTGTCAGTGAAAACACAGATCGGGTTCCGTTTGAATTTTCATCCCAAATTTTTATCGTAAGCTTCTACCCTAAGATAGAGTATGAATATGATTTTTATTTCATAAAAATCAATCTCCATGAACTCAGATAAAAATATAAATAAATACATTTATACCGGTTAATACAACGTAAAATATTTTTACTGAAAAAAATAAAAATCGGAAAAATAAAAGTAGGGTGTTACAGTGATAGACATCTAATACAAGAATTCTACAAAACAGAACCTGTCACGGCCTGGCCATGACAACCATCATGGCCGTGACAGACAACAAATGATGCAAACCAAGAATGATGTCCAATTTAAGGCCAAATTAGTTTTGATGAAAATTTTATTTTCGTTTGTAATGAACCCGTATTCTTGTTTGGGCTGTATCTTGAGCTACAAATCTCCGATTGATACATTCTTTGATGCGTTGGAAAGCTGAGGAGATAATCTACAAATCGTATTTCAAGTCTCTTGACCATATTCGGCTTATATCATGACGAAAATATTGTTTTTATTTTTACACGAACTTGGAAGCTTAGTTGGGAGGAATCTTTTGGCTTGCATGCCTCAAGTAACTCCTTTAAATTTTTAGCCTTTTTAATGTTTTGTTTTATTAGGGAGGGAATCTTTGGCATTAAATTGTAATTGATTATGGGAGGATTACACTTTTAATATGAGAAGCAAGTGTAATCACCACATAATTAGGGGGGGAATGAAAAGTCAAGATGAGTGATTTTAGGCCAATTAACACGTGATCTTAGGCCAGCTCTCTATATGTAAGACGCCCCTAAACACATGAATAACAACTTTGAGTTCAATTTGGATTAAGTCCATTGTGAGAGAATATTGTTTCTCTTTGGTTCTTTGTTGAACCAACCCCTTTGATCTTATCAAGAGTCCAAGATTCTTGTGGCGATCCTCACCTTGGCTTATCAATTTCCCTTGGAATTGTGGCGCCTACCACCCATTTCTCATCTTATCCAATTTTGTATTTCTTCTTCTTCTATAATTTTTGTTGTCACTCAAGGATAGATCCGAAAATCTACATGCTCCTTGTTAGGATCATATCATTAAACATCCTCAATATCATAAATATTCAAACACCAAAATAATACGTCACATGCATATGGAATACCTCAACCAGCGTATCACAGTAAATTCAACAACATAAAGTCAGACATCCTCAATATCATATAATCAACCTAATGCTGATAAACCTACAATCCCCAAATCACCATTGGTTTTACAGAAAAGGTTTCCAAAGTGATTTTGGTCTTGTCGATTACTCGACTACTAGTAGGGTTTAGGTTACCCTACACAATCATTATATAATATACTACTTATCGTTTCCGACGATGGAAAGGTTCTTTCCCCCACTTGAGTTATCACCGGAAACACAAAAACGACGATCCTCGTTATCCCACCACGAGTTAACAAAACCACCTTCAAACAAATCAACAATAAAACAAATTAATCAACAAATCTAAACATGGACATATGGTACTAGGTTCGGCCAACTCATCCAAATGAGGGTTAGAGTTCTTTTCTCAACCTAAGCTTTTGGATACTAATTACTTAGGTCCTAGGTAGCTTAGATAAATTTCTATAACAAGAAAACATGAACAAAATATTCCAAGCCCTATTTAATTGAATTTCGGCCTCACATAGAAAAATAGGCTAGGATTTTCCAAATCAACTTAATCTCTTAGATATATGATCTTAGAGTGTTAGAGAGCATGAATCAAGCATTTGATTTCACAAATCAATCAAAAACTTTTCAACCCTTTTATGTTAGGGTTTCGGCCTCTATAAGAAAATTAGGCTAGGGATTTTTGTTGAACCTAAGCTCTTGTGTTTAAGCTATACAAGTATTATAGAATTTAAATCAAGTACTAACTTTCAAACAAAACAACAAAACATGAAACCCATTTTTATACTTAGTTTCAGCCTCAATTAGAAAATAGGGAAGGAAAATGATTTTGATCACATGCTCTTGGATAAAGAAACTAGGGATCATAACTAGATCATAGAAATTGGTTTCACATTTTTATGATTTTTCTACAATTTCCTAGAATTAATTAAAGTTCTAGATCTAAGAAATGGAAACTAAAGAAATATGAAGAACAAGAGTTTAAAAAGAGAGGAGATGATCATGTTACCTAAGTTAAGAAGATGGAGGAAGAATATATAATGATCTTGGCAAGTTTCACTATGAAAACACTTGAAGCTTTTGAAGGATGAAAAATGAAGTTTATGTATAATTTGTGAAGAAAAGTGAAGAAGATGAAGAAATGAGTGAAAAGGGAGGGGGCTGCGGTTTTGGGTAGTTATATAGGATTAGATTTAGGCTTTGTTTGGTTCATTAGAATTATATTAATAGGTTTTAAGATTATTAAATAATATAGTAGTTAACTATAGTTAATTAATAACTGAACTAGGGTTATATTGCCAACCATGGTTTATAAACATGTGGCTCACATTATTTGAGTGGTGTGGCTGCCCCTTGTCCACACAAAGTGACCATGGTTCACTAACCATGGTTAAAATTAAACTTGACGTCGGTTAGGTTAAACTTAGGGGTATTTTGGTCTTTTTACCTTAAAATATCTATCTAAAATATCTAGATATTTATGAAATTGTCGTAAATGCTTGGTGACTCATCCTTCATGAGTCATCATGTATGACTCGTTGTCCCGATCTCTTGACGGGTCTCTGCAGTTCCGTTTTTGACTCCGTCGGTTTCCCGATTAGGATTTCCGTCTGTTTTTCGATTGAAAATTTTCAAAATACCCAAACTAGTTGGAAACATGATTTAAACATAAACCATTTCTTTCATGAGTCAAAATTAGGTTTTTTGATCATTAAAATCTTACTGTCAGCGAAAACACCGACTGTTTTTCGTTCGAACTTTCGCCAAAATTCACCCGAATACACATAATATTTTATTTCTGATCATAAATTTGGAAAGTAGATTTCCTCACGAAAAAAATATAAAACATCTACAATTTTCAATTTTCGGGTCAAATTAGGGTTTTCTGTCAGTATAAAATGATACTGTCAGTTAAAAACGCAGACCGATTTCGGTCTGAATTTTAAACCCAAATTTTAACCATAACTTCTTACCATAGAGTAGGTTCTAGATATGATTTTGTTTCCTCCAAAATCATTTCTTAAGTCTCATATAAAAATATAAATAAATATATCTTTACCGTTAATACATCGTAATGAAAAATCAGGCTATTACATTACTACCCCTCTTAGAAAAAAATTCCGTCCTCGGAATTTCTTATCTCAAAACTGGTTAACATCTTACAAATTTTTCTTAATCTAAAGATCCTACATCGTACGCTATCTTCCCCTAAGCGACAGCGTAACTTCGTAACAGAATTCATCCTTATATCCTTCTATTATCCTTAAAAACCATCCATCACTTTTTATGTTGATTGTTCTTAACCTTTCACCTTAATCTATCATTCTTGAAGGGCATACTTAAAACTTAATCTTTCAAACATATTCTATTATTCCAAATTATATCAAAATCATACATACCGTGTATGAGATCTGCAGAGTGAGAGGGTTCAACTTCTCTTTTGGTAAACACTCTCCCAGTAGCTTGAGGTCTAACCATCTACTGACCTATTGCAGGAACTCCTCCCTCGGTTCTACCTCTATAACCTCGAGCTTCTCTATTCCCAGCTACCGGCTGTGGCATACCTTTCTGTCTACAATCTCGAGCAAAATGTCCTGGTTTGCCACAATGGAAACAGCAAAGTACCTCCCTACAATTCCATTGATAATGTGGTCCTCCACATTTATAACAAACTGGGCCTTGCTGCTGCTGACCCGTTCCAATCACTTGTGTTGTAGCAATTGGTGTTGGTGCTACTATCTGCACTGGTTTGGGATATGGTTCCCGCCTCCCCTGAGAACCACTATCTACCCTCCTCTGAGTATCTGATCGAATAGGACCTCCAATCCTTTGTTGCTTTTGTTCAGCAGCCATCCTAAGATCTATACTTTAAATAGCGCTACATCTCTTAACCAGTTCCGCGAAATACTGGATGTCGAGAGACACTACAGGCCTCTGCAGTTTGTTTCCGAGTCCTTCCTCAAACCTTCTACATTGCCAGTTTTCCATTGGAAACCTCTGATAATACTCTGAAAACTTAATCAAAGCCTCAAACGTGATGCATAGTCACCTACGGACATGTTGCCTTGTTTGAGGTTTGTGAATTCTTTTTCCTTCTCGCTTCGAACTAGACGCGGAAAATACTTTTCTAAAAAGCAATCAGTGAATAACTTCCAGTTAATGTTTCTTTCCTCGGCTTCCAACAATCTTTTCTTTCCTTTCCACCAGAATTCTATTCCTTCTGTTAACATGAAGGCAGCATAGGTCACTTTCTTCTCCTCGCTGCAGCGCATAGTAGCAAATATCTTCTCAAACTCTTGTATCCACCATTCCACCTTCTCTGGGTCATACTCTCCTCGGAATTGATGTGGCTTTCCGTTCATAAAATTTGTCAATCCTGCATCTTCAGCTGCTACCGCCCTTCTCTGATTCTTTATTTCTAGCTGCTCTTTGTTCATCTGCAGTATCTCAGCATTTTGCTGGGTTTGTAATAGCATAGCAGCAGCTATGGTTTCCATTGTATTTGGAGTCGAAGATGATCCTTCTCCATTATCAGTATTGTCGGCATTATCATTGACAGCTCCAATAATCCTTTCTGGAGTTCTGCCACCGTTGTTAGGACGTCCTCTTCCGTGAGCCATGATTATGTAAAAGAAATCATCCGGGCTTATTAGTATGACATATAATACTACATAGGCAAGTATATACATACCATATGCCATACCAATATTAATTTTCGCAGTAAAATTGGACGCACTACCCAACTTCTAAACATAGTCAAAATTCGAGGTGGACTTAACTAGACACGGCCAGTAACAACATCCTAGACCTCACAAGCCGATCAGAATCAAACTGCTCTGATACCAAATGAGACACCCCGTTGTGCCCCAGTGTTTTATTAGTTAAATCCTTCTTAATTAAATTCTTAACCACGTACGTAACGTGAAAAATGTAAAAATGAAAACTTGTATTAAATAGGCATACAACTTTGATTTTTATTAAGCATCACACCATAGCTAAGTGATGCTTACACACATAAGTTTCACAACATAAAACAAAACACTGTTGAAGGTATCCTCACAATAGGATCCCTTATAGGGTTATACTTAAACAAACTATTATTTAGCGGAGGAATATAAAACATCTTGTAAGACTCACTGGCCCTAAAACACTAAACTACATTGCCGAAATCAATAGCTCTTCCTCCCGCATCCGGTTCATACGGAGTTCCATCTAACTCCTCTACAACTGGTTCCTCTGTTGGGCCTTCTCGTACGATCACATCAAAATACAATACAACAGACAACATATAGGGGATAAGAAACAGTTCTATCATCAAAAAGCGGCAAAGAATCATAGGATAAAATATAATAACTGTCAGCCACACACATCACACATAACTAGCAATCATCCTCAAATTACGATATCATCCTCTACGCTCAATTCATGTAATTCAACCTTTATACTAATATGATCATCTATAGTCCCGTCACACTAGTAAGCAGTCCAGAACTATTTGGGGTCAAAACTCGGTGCGCCCCTATTCCTTTATCGCTTGTAGGAAGTAGTGCATGAGCACATTATGCGTCACTATTTCCCCCATTGGAAATAGCACATAAGCACACTATGCGTCACTAATTCCCCCATTGGAAATAGCACATAATAATTAATAACTCAGTGCGCCCCTATTCCCTTACCTCTCATAGGGATTAGTGCATAAGCACAAGTATGCGTCACGATTTTCCCCATTGGAAATAACACATAAGCACATAATAAATAATAACTCGGTGCGCCCCTATTGCCTTACCTCTCATAGGGATTAGTGCATAAGCACAAGTATGCGTCACCATTTCCCTCATTGGAAATAGTACATAAGCACAAAACATATAGTAATTCAATGGCCACTATTCCCTAATATCTAATAGGAAAAGTGCATAAGCACGATATGCATCACTATTTCCCCCATTGGAAATAGCACATCAGCATAAAAGACCAAATAATTCGGTGCACCACTATTCCCTAATATCTAATAGGAAATAGTGCATGAGCACGGTATGGGTCACTATTTCCCCTTAAAATAGCACATAAGCATAGAAGACATTTTTACTCTATCTCCGATGGGATAATCATAACAACACGTCCAGAACTAAAAGATTATATTTATCAATGCCTCTATAAGAATCTCACTACCTCAAACTCTGATCATAGCCTCTACTTGACTTCTATGTCACATCTCATCCATTAGATAATTTAATTTAGCTAGGCACCTCTAAGTCAATTCATTCTCTCACCCAAACAATTATATCCCGAACAACATATATCTTTGCTTAAAATCATCTTAGCATAGTATTAAAACCAGATAGATCATGCATAACACATTAATTAACAAAATATTCAAATATCTCAAAATCATATAAAGCAATTTATCACAACAACCCATAATAATAAAATCAAATAAATAACAAAGTCAGACTCTGTCACGACCTGGTCGTGATAGCCATCACGGCCACGACTGAGACACCTCGTTGTGCCCCGTTGTTTTATTAGCTTAAAACCTTATTAATTAATTCCTTAATCGCGTGCTTAGCGTGGAAAGTACGTAAAAATTAAAACTTTATTTAAACAATGATATAACTTCTTCAAATTAAACGCACCAAGGTTGTAATGTATAAATACACACCTGTTTATTTATTACATTACCAAAACACTGTTGAGGGTATCCTCTCAGTAGGATCCCTCACAGGCATAAACTTAAAATAAAAGCCATACTTAGCGGAAACATATAAAAAAACTACTTCTTAGACATACTAGCCATACTATCTATACTCTAATCGCCATGGGTCAAAGCTCGACTCTGGTTTGTAAGGAGTTCCATCCAACTCCTCAATAACCTTCATTTCATACAGAGCTCGGTCCAGCTCCTCAGTAACATAATCCTCCGTCGGGTCCTCTAATGTAAGTAAAGTTACCCACAAGAATACAGAAACATAGGGGATAGAAAGCAGTTCTATCATCAAAAAGCAGAAAAGAGTAATAGTAAATTGTACAGTGATTATCACAGACATAACATCATCCAACACCTAAATAACAAAGCATCCTCAATTTAGTGTATCATCCTCTACCCCAAACTCGTACAACTAGACTTTCATACTGACGAGGCCACCACTGATTTCTTTCATGCATTCCTCTTGGGGAATGTCAGTCAATTATTCAAGCGACATGTTCCAAATTCCCGGTGCACATTCTCTTCCATGGTGAGAACGCTCATGCTAAGAAGGACACTATAGCTGCACGATGCTCCCGGTGCACACCCCGTCCACTCCCGGGGTGCTAAATGAAATTCAATGACACTATTGCTGCACAACCTATTTCTAAGGTGGAACGGTCTAGTGAGGACTGTTGACCTCGTGTATTATATTACCAATACACGGTTGTGAATGACAACACCGACCTTGTGTATTATATTACCAATACACGTGAATCTCACCAACCCATTTTAACAACATCCTAGTACCTTAACATTCCACTAGAACTCAACACATATTCTAAGTCACCATACTGCATTAAAACACATCATCTGGGTTAGGCACCTCTAAGTCACCATTATTCTCACTCCCAAAACAAACAACTATCTCTCGAACAACATATATATCTTTGTTCAAAATCCACTTAGCACAATATTAACAACCAAGCAGATCAAGCATAACATAACATCATAAAATATTCAAATCTAGTAAACTATAAAGTCAGACTCTACCATGGCTTGGCCGTGATAGCCATCACGACAGTGACAGGAAACAAAGGCAAGCATTTCTACAACACAGAACCTGTCACGGCCTGGCCATGACAGCCATCACGGCCGTGACAGACAAACAACCTCCTCAACATCATCAAATATTCAAACACCTAAAACAATACGTCATATGCAGATGAAATATCTCAACCAGCGTATCACAGTAAATTAAATAACATAAATTCAAACATCATCAAATACCTATAATCAAACTAATATCGATAAACCTACAGTCCCTGAATCAACATTGGTTATAAAGAAACAATTTCCAATGTGATTTTGGTCTTGTCGATTACTCGACTTCTAGTAGGGTTTAGGTCGCCCTACACAATTATCATATAATCTACTACTTATGGATTCCGACGATAGGTTGATTCTTTCCCCCGCCTGGGTTATCACCGAAATTTTGACTTCGTCATTCCTCGTTATCAGGCAACACTTTAACAATTTCTCCTTCAACCAAACAATACAACTATAATTAATTAACTAAATCACCCTTAGTGTAGAATAGCTATGTTTCAGCCTTAAATACAAAAATAAGTTAGAAAATTTAGTTGGACTTAAGCTCTTTGATTTAAATTATATACATACTAGAGATCTTAAATCAAGAATTTAGATTTTAAAAATGAAACAAAAACACTAAACCCCTTTTCTAACATAGGTTCGGCCCACTCACACAATCAAGGAAGGAAAAAGGTTTTGATCACATGCTCTTGGATAATGAAAGTAGTTACCATAACTAGATCATAGAAATTGGTTTCATTTTTTTAGGATTTTTCTACCATTTTCTAGAATTCTTCAAAGTTCTAGATCTAAGAAAATAAAATCATGAAATAGAATGAAAATGACTTCAAATAGGAGAATAGATGATCAATGATCATCACATTACCTCAAGTGATGATGGAAATGGAAAGAAGATGATGATCTCGATGCACTTCAACAAGGATGTCCCTAGATCTCTTGAAAAGGGAGTTTATGTTATGAATGAAGAAGAAGAAGAAATGAAGGAGAATAGATTGTGGCGGGGTAGGTTTTTAACTTAGGTTAAGTTAGTCCTAATCATAGTTAAGTTATAAACATCTAAATATTTTCAAATAAATATCTAGATATTTTAACTAAATATCTGGACATTTTCAAATAAATATATCGATATTTTCACTAAATATCTAGATATTTCCATCCGTTCCCGGCCCCGTCGATTACCCGATTAACGATAAAATGCCTGAACGCCGTCGAATATCTTATTTTTTTACGAAATTTTTGAAAATAGCCTATCTTGTTGGAAACATGATAAAAATATACTTGTTTCGTTCCCGAGTCAAAATTAAGTTTTCTGCTCAGTAAAATTATACTGTCAGTGAAATCGCAGACCGAGTTCTGTCTGAATTTTCAACCCAAATTTTTATCGTAAGCTTCTACCCTAAGATAGTGTATGAATAAGATTTTTATTTCATAAAAATCAATCTCCATGAACTCAGATAAAATATAAATAAATACCTTTATACCGGTTAATACAGCGTAAAATATTTTTACAGAAAAAATAAAAACCGGAAAATAAAAAGTAGGGTGTTACATTACTACCCCTCTTAGAAAAAAATTCCATCCTCGGAATTTACGTACCTCAGAAAAAATGTGGATATCGTTGTTGCATATCTGCTTCACGTTCCCAAGTAGCATCTCTAGTAGTTTCATCCCATATGAATTTAACTAAAGGAATTTGTCTACCGCGAAGCTCTTTAATCTCTCTATTTGCTATCCTTACAGATAGAGCCTCATACTCTAGATTCTCTCGCAGTTGTATAGACTTAGACTCAATAACATTGGAAGGATCGGGATAATATTTTCTAAACTGAGAAACGTGAAAGACGTCATGAAGGTTAGCAAGGTTAGGTGGTAAAGCAATATGATAAGCTACTAGACCAATCCTTCGAAGAATCTGGAAAGGTCCGATGAATCTAGGAGTAAGTTTTCTAGTTTTGATAGCCTTGCCAATTCCGGTCTACGGAGTGACTCTCAAAAACACGTGTTCACCCTCCTAGCTTCTCATGTTACTGTAGCTCCTTTGCCTATCCTGTGCTTCCTTCATCTTTTCTCTTATCTTCCTAACTTGTTCCGTAGTCTGTTGCACCACATCTAGACCCAAGACTTGATTTTCACCAATCTCATACCAACATAACGGGGTCCTACACTTCCTATACAAAGCCTCATATGGTGCCATTCCTATAATACCGTGAAAACTATTGTTGTAAGTAAATTCAATCAATGGAAATAACTCATCCCAACTTCCAGTGTGTTCCAAAACACAAGATCTTAAAAGATCCTCCAATTATTGAATCGTCCTTTCTGATTGTCCATCTGTTTGGGGATGATAAGCAGAACTCATCCTCAACTTGGTCCCTAAAGCATTGTGCAACTGTTTCCAAAATCTATATGTGAATCTAGGATCTCGGTCTGAGACAATGCTAGATGGTACACCATGCAACCTAACGACTTCTTTGATGTAAATTTGGATCAACTTCTCCAAACTATAACTTTCACCCATAGGTAAGAAGTGAACACACTTCGTCAACCTATCAATGATAACCCAAATCGCATCATTTCTCTTAGGAGTTCATGGTAATCCAACCACAAAATCCATAGCTATGCTATCCCATTTCCATTCTGGGATATCTAATGATTGCAATAAACCTGCCGACTTTTGATGCTCTATCTTAGCCTTCTGACACACCAGGCAAGATAAAACATACTCTGCTACCTCTTTCTTCATCCTCGTCCACCAAAACAATTTCTTCAAATCCTGATACATTTTAGTGGATCCAGGATGAAAACTCAACTTACTCTTATGTGCTTCTTCTAATATCACCTTCCTAAGTTCTAAATCCTCTGGCACACATATTCTATCCCTAAACCTCAGTACACCATTTGTTCCTTTACTAAACTCAAATCTTACCCTCATCTATACCTCTACTTATCTCCTGTAGATATAGATCCTGAACCTGTTTATCCTTAAGATCTCTCAAAAAATCACTACTAATAGTGATCATACCTAAGCAAATTTTATCCTCAACCAACTCCGTTCCTAAGTTCAAATCTCTGAACTGTTCCAGTAATTCTAACTCTTTAACCATCATCGCGGATACATGCAATGATTTCCTACTCAAGGCATCCGCTACAACATTCGCCTTCCCATGTTGGTATAGTAAATCAAACTCATAATCTTTGATAAACTCCATCCATCTCCACTGTCTCATATTCAACTCCTTTTGGTCGAACAGATACTTCAGACTTTTATGGTCACTGTAAACATTAATTTTGCTCCATACAGAAAGTGTCGCCATATCTTTAATGCGAACACTATGGCAGCTAACTCCAAATCATGAGTTTGGTAGTTCCTATTATGAATTCTCAATTGTCGGGAAGAATAAGCCACAACTCTTCCCTCTTGCATTAGAACACAACCTAAACCTTGGTACTACGCATCACAATATACGTCAAACTGTCCTAATGGATCAGGTAAAGTCAACATAGGTGATGTAGTCAACCTTTCCTTTTGCTTTTGGAAACTCTGCTCACAGTTGTCCGTCCATTCAAAAGTTGTATTTTTCCTCGTCAACTGCATCATAGACAACGCAATCTTCGAGAAACCCTCTATAAACCTCCGATAATATCCAGCTAACCCTAGAAAACTTCGTACTTCACTTACTAACTTAGGTCGTTCCCATTTAAGAACTGCCTCAACCTTGGCTGGATCTACTGCTGTACCTTCCTTGTTGATCACATGTCCAAGAAATTGGACTTCTTCTATCCAAAACTCACACTTGGAAAGTTTAGCATAAAGCCGCCTATCCTTCCGAACTTGCAGCACCACCCTCAAATGTTTCTGATGATTTTCCCATGTACGAGAATAGATAAGGATGTCGTCGATGAACACAACAACAAACTTATCAAGGAACGGTCTAAATATCCTATTCATATAATCCATGAACACTGCTGGTACGTTAGTCACACCGAATGGCATAACTAAATACTCGTAGTGTCCATACGTTGTCCTAAAAGCCGTTTTAAGTATATCTTCCTTCCTTACGCTAATCTGATGGTATCCATATCTCAAATCAATCTTGGAAAATACTGCTGCTCCTTTCAACTGATCCATCAGATCATCTATCCTAGGCAACGGATACTTATTCTTAATTGTTACCTTGTTCAACTGTCTATAATCCGTGCACAACCTAGCACTTCCATCTTTTTTCTTAACAAATAACACCGGAGCTCCCCAAGGTGAAACACTCGGTCTTATGAACTCTTTTCCCAACATGTCATCCAACTATTTCTTTAACTCCACCAATTCTACAGGTGAGATCCAATAAGGCGCCAGAGATATAGGCCCTGTCCCTGGTACAAGATCTATGGTGAATTCCACTTCTCGCTCTGGTGGCACACCTAGAACGTCGGGAGGGAAAACTTCAGGAAACTCTCTCACAATAGGCACAGAATCTATACTAGGAGTCTCATTAGTTTCCACCGCGAAAAATATCACGTACTGCCGAGAATCGTCACTCCTTATGGATACTCCTTCATTGGCAGAGACTACACTAGAAGACTCAAGAAATGATAAGGTCTTACTAGAATAATCTAGCATTACATGGTTATCCGAAAGCCAATCCATGCCAAGAATAACATCTATCTGTTGCATAGGCAAACAGACAAGGTGTACCATAAATGTCCTATTCTCAACAACTATAGGACACTGTAAACAAACAGACATAGTAGTCAAAGGATTACTAGTTGGAGTAGATACTGTAAGGGTATAAGGTACTTGAGAAACAATTAATTTTAATTGATCCACACACTCATACGAAATAAATGAATACGAAGCGCCTGAGTCAAATAACATATACGAGAGTCTACCAGCTATCAAACATATACCTTGTATAAGATCAACATATTGAGAGGATTCAGTTCCCCTCACAGTAAACACTCTTCCAGTGGCTTGAGGTCTAGCCACTTGTGGTCCTGCTACCGGAACTCCTCTTCCAACTCCACCTCTATTGTTTCCAGCTCCTCTTCCCACAGCTGTCGGTTGTTGCACAAACCGTTGTCTGCAGTCTCGTGCCATATGACCTGGTTTCCCACAGTTAAAACAACTAGGCCTATTCATACAGTCTTTAGCATAAGGCGGTCCTCCACATCTAAAGCAAACTAAGTCTTGCTGTTGTTGACCCGCTCTAGTCACTGGTGCTGATGCAGGTGCCTGCACTGGTCTTGCATATGGTCTCTGTCTCCACTGAGAACCACTTCCTCCGCGCCTCTGAAAATTTGATCGGTTAGGACCTCCACTTCTTAATTGTTTCTGTTCATTGGCCTTCCTCAGATCGATACTTTCAAAAGCACTGCATCTCTCCACCAGTTCCGGGAAATACTGAATGTCGAGAGACACCACAGCCCTCTGCAGCTCGTTTCTAAGTCCGTCCACAAACCTCCTACATTGCCAGGCTTCATTTGGAAACCTCTGATAGTACCCTGAAGCCTTGATCAGCGCCTCAAAAGGTGATGCGTAATCACCTACAGACATGTTGCCTTGTTTGAGGTTTGTGAATTCTTTTTCTTTCTCGCGTCGAACTAGATGCGGAAAATATTTTTCGAAGAAGTAGTCGGTGAATAATTACCAGTTAATCGTTCTGCCTACAGCCTCCAATAGTCGTTTCTTTCCCTTCCACCAGAACTCTGCTCCTTTAGTTAGCATGAAGGCAGCATAAGTCACTTTCCTCTCCTCGTCACAGTGCACAGTTGCAAATATCTTCTCAATCTCTTGTATCCACCATTCATCCTTCTCCGGGTCATATTCTCCTCGAAATTGAGGTGGCTTCCCTTTCATAAAAGTGGCCAACCCTGAATCTTCAGTTGCTGCAGCCTTCCTCTGGTTTTTTAGTTCCAGCTGGTCTCTGTTCATCTGGAGCAGCTCAGCATTCTGCTGGGTTTGTAACGGCATAGTAGCAGCTATCATTTCCAAGGTATTAGGAGTCGCATATGACCCTCCTCCATTGGTGTCATTGTTGACAGCTCCTATAATTCTTTTCGAAGTTCTGTCACCACTGTTGGTTGGACGTCGTCTTCCTCAGGCCATGATTCTGTAAAAGAAATCATCCGCTCTTACTAATATGACATATAATACTACATAGGCAAGTATATACATACCATATGCCATACCAATATTAATTCTTGCAGAAGAATCGGACACACTACCCAACTTCTAAGCATAGTCAAAATCTGATGTGGATTCAACTAGACACGGCCAGTAACAACATCCTAAACCTCGTAGTCTGATCAGAATCAAACTGCTATGATACCAAATGAGACACCTCGTTGTGCCTCAGTGTTTTATTAGCTTAAAATCTTATTAATTAATTCCTCAATCGCGTGCTTAGCGTGAAAAGTACGTAAAAATTAAAACCTTATTTAAACAATCATATAACTTCTACAAATTAAACACACTAAGGTTGTAATATATAAATACACACCTGTTTATTTATTACATTACCAAAACACTGTTGAGGCCTCTCAGTAGGATCCCTCACATGCATAAACTTAAAATAAAAGCCGTACTTAGAGGAAACAAATAAAAATACTCATTCTTAGACACACTGACCATACTATCTATACTATAATCACCATGGATCACAGTTCGACCTCCAACGCCTGGTTCGTAAGGAGTTCCATCCCAATCCTCAGCAACCTCTGTTTCATACAGAGCTTCGTCCAGCTCCTTAGCAAAATAATCCTCCGTCGGGTCTTCTAATGTAAGTAAAGTAACCCACAAGAATACAGAAACACAAGGGATAAGAAGCAGTTCTATCATCAAAAAGCGGAAAAGAGTAATAGTAAATTATACAGTAATTGTCATAGACATAACATCATCTAACACCTAACTAACAAAGCATCCTCAATTTAATGTATCATCCTCTACCCCAAACTCGTACAACTAGACTTTCATACTGACGTGGCCACCACTGATTTCTTTCACGCATTCCTCTCGGGGAATGTCAGTTAATTGTTCAAGCGACAGGTTCCAAATTCCATGTGCAAATTCTATTCCATGGTGAGAACGCTCATGCTAAGCATGACACTATAGCTGCACGATGCTCCCGGTGGATACCTCGTCCACTCCTGGGGGTGCTCAATGAAATTCAATGACACTATAGTTGCACAACCTATTACTAAGGTGGAACTGTCAGAACTCTTGACCTCGTGTATTATATTACCAATACATGGTTGTGAACGACAACACCAACCTTGTGTATTATATTACCAATACACGTTCTCACCAACCCATTTTAACAACATCCGAGGTGGATTTAACTAGACACGACCAGTAACAACATCCTAGACCTCACAGTTCGATCAGAATCAAACTGCTATGATACCAAATGAGACACCCCATTGTGCCCCGTTGTTTTATTAGATTAAATCCTTCTTAATTAAATTCTTAATCGCGTACGTAACATGAAAATACGTAAAAATGAAAACTTGTATTAAATGGGCATACAACTTTGATTTTTATTAAGCATCACACCATAGCTAAGTGATGCTTACACACATAAGTTTTACAACATAAAACAAAACACTGTTGAGGGTATCCTCACCGTAGGATCCCTTATAGGGTTATACTTAAACAAACTATTATTTAGCGGAGGAATATAAAACGTCTTGTATGACTCACTGGCCCTAAAACACTAAACTACATTGCCGGAATCAATAGCTCTTCCTCCCGCATCCGGTTCATACGGAGTTCCATCTAACTCCCGTCCAACTGGTTCCTCCGTTGGGCCTTCTCATACAATCACATCAAAATACAATACAACATACAACATATAGGGGATAAGAAATAGTTCTATCATCAAAAAGCGGAAAATAATCATAGCATAAAATATAATAACTGTCAACCATACACATCACACATAACTAGCAATCATCCTCAAATACGATATCACCTTCTACGCTCAACTCATGTAATTCAACCTTTATACTAATATGGCCATCTATACTCCTGTCACACTAGTTAGCAGTCCAGAACTATTTGGGGTCGAAACTTGGTGCGCCCCTATTCCTTTATCGCTTGTAGGAAGTAGTGCATAAGCACATTATGCATCACCATTTCCCCCATTGGAAATAGAACATAAGCACAGTATGCGTCACTAATTCCCCCATTGGAAATAGCACATAAGCACATAATAATTAATAACTCGGCACGCCCCTATTCCCTTACCTCTCATAGGGATTAGTGCATAAGCACAAGTATGCGTCACGATTTCCCCCATTGGAAATAGCATATAAGCATATAATAAATAATAAATCGGTGCGCCCCTATTCCCTTACCTCTCATAGGGATTAGTGCATAAGCACAAGTATGCATCACTATTTCCCTAATTGGAAATAGTACATAAGCACAAAACATATAGTAATTCAATGCGCCACTATTCCCTAATATCTAATAGGAAATAGTGCATAAGCACGATATGCATCACTATTTCCCCCATTGGAAATAGTACATAAGCATAAAAGACCTAATAATTCGGTGCGCCACTATTCCCTAATCTCTAATAGGAAATAGTGCATGAGCATTGTATGCGTCACTATTTCCCCTTAAAATAGCACATAAGCATAGAAGACATTTTTACTCTATCTCCGATGGGATAATCATAACAACACGTCCAGAACTAAAAGATTATATTTATCAATGCATCTATATGAATCTCACTACCTCACATCAACAACAACCTAGTGCCTCAAGCTCTCATCATAGCCTCTACTTGACTTCTATGTCACATCTCATCCTTTAGATAATTTAATTTAGCTAGGCACCACTAAGTCAATTCATTCTCTCACCCAAACAATTAACTCCCGAACAACATATATCTTTGTTTAAAATCATCTAAGCATAGTATTAAAACCAGGCAGATCATGCATAAAACATTAATCAACAGAATATTCAAATATCTCAATATCATATAAAGCAATTTATCACAGCCAACCCATAATAATCAAATCAAATAAATAACAAAGTCAGACTCTGTCACGGCCTGGCCGTGATAGCCATCACGGATGTGACAGAAATCAAATGCAAGAATTCTACAAAACAGAACCTGTCATGGCCTGGCCATGACAACCATCACGGCCGTGACAGATAACAAACATCCTTAATATCATAAATATTCAAACACCAAAACAATACCTCACATGCATATGGAATACCTCAACCAGTGTATCACTGTAAATTCAACAACTTAAAGTCAGACATCCTCAATATCATATAATCAACATAATGCAGATAAACCTACAATCCCAAATCACCATTGGTTTTACAGAAAAGGTTTCCAAAGTGATTTTGGTCTTGTCGATTACTCGACTACTAGTAGGGTTTAGATCACCCTACACAATCATTATATAATATACTACTTATCGTTTCCGACGATGGAATGGTTCTTTCCCCCACCTGAGTTATCACCGGAAACACGGAAATGATGATCCTCATTATCCCGCCACGAGTTAACAAAACCACCTTCAACCAAATCAACAATAAAACGAATTAATCAACAAATCTAAATATGGACATATGGTACTAGGTTCGGTCAACACATCCAAATGAGGGTTAGAGTTCTTTTCTCAACCTAAGCTTTTGGATTTTCCAAATCAACTTAATCTCTTAGATATATGATCTTAGAGTGTTAGAAAGCATGAATCAAGCATTTGATTTCACAAATCAATCAAAAACTTTTCAACCCTTTTATGTTAGGGTTTCGGCCTCTATAAGAAAATTAGGCTAGGGATTTTTGTTAACTTAAGCTCTTGGATTTAAGCTATACAGGTATTATAGAACTTAAATCAAGTACTAACTTTCAAACAAAACAACAAAACATGAAACCCACTTTTATACTCAGTTCCGGCCTCAATTAGAAAATAGGCAAGGAAAATGATTTTGATCACATGCTCTTGGATAAAGAAAGTAGGGATCATAACTAGATCGTAGAAATTGGTTTCACATTTTTATGATTTTTCTACAATTTTATAGAATTAATTAAAGTTCTAGATCTAAGAAATGGAAACTCAAGAAATATGAAGAACAAGAGTTTAAAAAGAGAGGAGATGATAGTGTTACCTAAGTTAAGAAGATGGAGGAAGAATATATGATGTGATCTTGGCAAGTTTCACTTTGAAAACACTTGAAGCTTTTGAAGGATGAAAAATGGAGTTTATGTGTAATTTGTGAAGAAAAGTGAAGAAGATGAAGAAATGAGTGAAAGGGGAGGGGGCTGCGGTTTTGGGTAGTTATATAGGCTTAAAATTAGGCTTTGTTTGGTTCATTAGAATTAGATTAATAGGTTTTAAGATTATTAAATAATATAGTAGTTAACTATAGGTAATTAATAACTTAACTAAGGTTATGTTGACAACCATGGTTTATAAACATGTGGCTCACATTATTTGAGTGGTGTGGCTGCCCCTTGTTCACACAAAGTGACCATGGTTCCCTAACCATGGTTAAAATTTAACTTGATGCCGGTTAGGTTAAGCTTAGGGTTATTTTGGTCTTTTACCTTAAGATATCTATCTAAAATATCTAGATATTTATGAAATTGTGATAAATTCTTGGTGACTCATCCTTCATGAGTCATCATGTATGACTCGTTGTCCCGATCTCTTGTCGGGTCTCTGCAGTCCCATTTTTGACTCCGTCGGTTTCCCGATTTGGGTTTCCGTCTGTTTTTCGATCGAAAATTTTCAAAATATCCAAACTTGTTGGAAACATGATTTAAACATAAACCATTTTGTTCATGAGTCAAAAATAGGTTTTCTGATCATTAAAATCTTACTGCCAGTGAATACACCGACTGTTTACCGTTCGAACTTTCACCAAAATTCGCCCGAATACACATAATATTTTATTTCTGATCATAAATTTGGAAATTAGACTTCCTCAAGGGAAAAATATAAAAAATCTACAAATTTCATTTTTCGGGTCAAATTAGGGTTTTCTGTCAGTATAAAATTATATTGTCAGTTAAAAACGCAGACCGGTTTCCGTCTGAATTTTAAACCCAAATTTTAACCATAGTTTCCTACCGTAGAGTAGGTTCTAGATATCATTTTGTTTCTTCCAAAATAATTTCTTAAGTCTCAGATAAAAATATAAATAAATATATCTTTACCGTTAATACAACATAATTAATATCAGGCTGTTACAACAGCAATTGCCTCTCTTGCCATATTGACCACATCCTCAGATGTAGGATTTGCCTCTTGAGGTGCAACAATAGGAATTCCCAATCTCTGGTGTAGAGTACCCATTTGGCCCTCTAAGGTGTTAAGTCTAATACTCAGATAATCAATAGATTGCCTTATTGCCATATGATGCTTGACTTGTCTTCGTTCAAAATTCTGAAACATCTGAATGAGCTTTACCATTTTATTGTTCATCTCAGAGTTGTCCACAACATGTCTTTGATCTTGTACTTCACCAGCAATTCTGACCCATTCTCCATCCACTCGAGCAAGTTTCATCTTGCTAATTTTGCTCTCACCAAACTTGTGAGTCACTTGTCTAGCTTGAAATCTCTCTTCCCCTTTAATAGAGACACCAAAATGTTCAATCAATTTGACTACCAATCCAGCATTTGGTAGCATACCACCACTAATCTTACAATCAAGCATATGTCTAGCCACTATGAAGCTCCAACTCATTTGCTTCTTCTTAATCATGGCCTAGAGCATCTAAATATCATTGTTCTGCAAAATATCATGGTTTCTGTAACATCCCTGGCTGCTTTATGGATTGACGACTGTCCCCACAAACCAACACGGTTCTTTTCAATGTGCTTTGTCCTCACTCACATGCTTCCTGGGAAAACTTCCCATGAGGTCACCTATCTCAGAATTGCTCCAAGTCAAGCACGCTTAATTGTGGAGTTCTTAAGTGATGGCTACCAAAAAGAAGATGCATCTTGTTGGTATAGGTAGTACAAATCAATTCATATAAGCCATCCTTAACTTGTATAGTCCCATACCTACATAGTCTCAGGATCCTTCTCATTCGGGTGTGTAATCGGTTCATTCATGCGTCCTCCGCCAAGAAGCCTGCCAGGAGCCACTCCTTGTGCATTCCTTCTTGTACCGGCGACCACTCCCCGTCCTCATCGGCCCCAGGTGTCACATTCCCACCAGCTTCCGCTTGGTTCGTCCCCGAACCACACCGTACTGGGAGAGATGCCGCTCTGATACCATTTGTCCCTGACTACTTTATGGATTGACGACTATCCCCATAAACCAACACGGCTCTTTTCAGCATGCTTTGTCCTCACTCACACGCTTTGTGACGCCCTAAACCCGACATCACATGGTTACCCAATTGCCGAAATATTTGTGATTTACAATGCTGGTTACTTTCGGAAAGTATCATTTTCTTGATGGATGAGTACACTAAAAACGGTAGTTATTTTTTTTTTGAAAGGATGAAACAAGATAAAGGTAATGAACACTCAACATGAATTGAAGACAACATATATATATAACATGTCTCGATGAGAGCTAAGTTCCAGCACATAAGATAGGGCCTTGTCAACGGCCATTGCAACAGAATTAGACATCTATAAAGATAAAACTTAAAAGAGAGTAAGTACAGACACAGGGAAAGATGGTCCGGAACCATATCCAAAAAGGTAACTCTAAAAAGTCAGATGACGCAAGACCATCCACAAAACACTTCAAACTGGTTACTGACACTGGCTGCAAGCAAGGTCACCACAAATGCTCCCACGAGACGAGACATCAGGTAATGGATTTATGATGTCACCGCCCTCATCTACGGAATCGTCGTCGTCGTCATGATCCATAACGTGATCCTCCGGCTCATCCTCCTCCATGACCTCATAGAAGTCTTCCTCAGGGTCCTCCTCAGGATCCTCCTTAGGGTCCTCCTCGGGATCCTCCTAGATCGGTGCTGCCGGCTATATGTCTAGAGGTGGTGGCTCATGTAGCAGTCCGTTAGCTCGCAGTGTCTGAAGGTAATACCAAGACGGAGGAAGAGCTACCCTCCTAGTCTCCATGGTATGGCTCCAACGGATTGGGTCTCCATCAGCATTTAAATCGATTGTGGTGATTGCTCCGTGGTATGTGGCAGATGTCGCCCCTAGATGTATCAGCCATGCCCCGGCATTCCCTGCGTCATCGTAGACCTCAGTCTTCGACGTTGTTGGCACAAGTGGGATATTGGGATCCATCTGAACTCATACACATGATACATATAACACCTTGTCATATTAACATTTTAAACATTACTCATAGGTAAACAACAAGTATTATTTCAATGGGTCTCATACCCGAATCAATCAATTTTATAAAGATAATGCATGAAACTTCAATCATCAGGCTCTAATCTTAATCTCATGAGATACCATCACCGTTTTATCACTAAGAAAGAAAGAGTTGATCAAGCTCGTATGCCGCATTGGCAAGTTATCTGCATCACCTTATGTACCCCGATCAACACCATCACAAATCCCTTATAACGGCCATTCGGATGTATACATCATCAAATACCACATTTTAAGCGGGTATTCGGTAACTCAAGCACGTCTTCCAAGAGGAAATGCATATGAATAAAAGACTTTTCATTAACGAGACTTTTCTTTGTGTTTACTATTTTCCGTTGTCGAAGCCCAAAGCTAATGACTATTCACAATTTTCATCATCTGAAAATTTATAACACAGGACGCACAGTCCAAGTGCTCAATCACAACAACTTATAGACCGAGGCCGCAGTCCAAGGTTTTGGTAGTGGATATAATTATAATTTTATCCATGTTTTATTTCAACATGATAAGGACTCCTAGCCCACAACAATGAAATTAGAACACACAGTCCTCAATTCCAAGATTTGGACTCCTAGCCCATAATATCACAACTTGGACCCTTGGTCCATAATTCTTGACATGGATTCCAGATCGCGTGCTTATAACTGAATACTAGAGGCGACGTCTCGTGAACTAGATTCTCTTTCACATGTGCTTACTTTTCGCTCAGTGAAAATCAAAAACCAAAACAAAACCTCGGTCACCTATCCAAGTAACCGGAACGTTTCTAAATCATTTAGGAGAAAATCTTTTCCTTTACAAATTCTTTTATAAAACATTTGGAAATTTGTTTGCTTTTGAAATCCTTGATGGAATAAGGTCAAATATTTTCAAAGGGGTTTTTATTTCATGAAACACATAGTTCGAAAAAGGTTTTCTCTCCTACAAACTTTGGATCATAAAAAGGTAGTTTCTATTGATTTAAAAACACTTCAACATTCCTTTCAAAACAAGAATCTCATTTTCTTGAAGTAAGCGTTTTAAACAAGGAACTTTTATAAATGAAACCAATACTTTCAAAGTTCTATTCAAGGCTTATTAAGGCTTTTAATCCTTATAATCATTGAGCAAAGACTCAAGTCCGGCTTCTCAAACTTCAATCAACAGTAATATATTCTCAACAATAATATCACAGTTAATGACAGTTTATCACATATATACAACTCACAATACTTTAAGGCAAGTAATAATCAACTTCAAGTAATATTCACAATAGTTCAAGTAAACAAGTCAGTCTAGTGTTTGCTCCACATCATAATAATATTAAAATCACTCAAGTAAACACATACACACATGCATATAGTCATTGAATATCCCTAGGCAATCCGCTCTTACTTTCTGTAAAGGTAAGAAGATTAGATGCTCGAAGAGGTATGTCACGAACGTCCTCGTTTCCTCCGCGATGGAAGTCTAAGGTTATGAACACAAAATCATAAGTTAAAATCAAACAAGAACACTAAACCACAAGGTATAGGTTCGACCAAGACTAGTTCTTAGGGTTAGAGATTCCCAAAAATTATACAACTCATGGATTTATGATCCTTAAGTGTTTAGGAGTTCATAAACAATGATCATCTAACAAAGTTGAATTAAAATCCCACTAAGTTATAAACTTAGGGTATTCGGGCAAGGCTAGTAAAGTAGGCTAGCATTCACTAAACTTTCCAATCTCTTAGACTTAGCATCCAAATATCTTATGGAGCTCAAGTCCATGATCATCTTCGAAAACAATGGAAACTTACTTAGCATCCAAATATTTTATGGAGCTCAAGTCCATGATCATCTTGGAAATCAATGGACACTTAAACATTCCAATCTCTTAGACCTAGCATCCAAATATCTTATGGAGCTCAAGTCCAGGATCATCTTGTAAAAATGAAAGTAATACATACTAGCTTTAATAACATAGAATAAACAAGTTAGAAATCCTTAAACTTTCCAATCTCTTAGACTTAGCATCCAAATATCTTATGGAGCTCAAGTCCACGATCATTTTGGAAAAATAAGAACAAAGTATCCTAGGTCCATAACCTTCTAGGTTCGGCCTTCATAGGATTTGTAGGTTAGAAATCCTTAAACTTTCCAATCTCTTAGACTTAGCATCCAAATATCTTATGGAGCTCAAGTCCATGATCATTTTCGAACAATAAAAACTCAAACATCCTAGCACCTAAACACTAAGTTTCGGCCATCATAGGATGATGAGGAAAATGTTCTTTGTTTAACAATAACTCTTAGGTTTAGAATCATAAGGTATTAAGAGTTATAAATCCATAATCAATACTTGGAAAGTTGAAACATAGTATCCTATGCCTACTTATTCATATTTTTCGGCCATCATAGGAACAAGCTATCAAAACTTCCAAGATTTATAGATTCAAGATTAAGGGATAGTTAGAAACTCAAACACATGATTATATTCCAAAAGTTGAAACAAAAACTTCCTCGGTCACAAATGCAAGCATCCGGCCTTCATTGGAAGAGATGGATAGAGATTTTTGTTTTACACAACCTCTTAGTATGTGAAAATATAAGTTAATACAAGACTATAGAAGGTGGTTTCAACTCAAAAGGAGTTTTCTACCATTTTAGAGAGATTTTAGAAGTTTAAAGCATATAAAGAACACATAAAGTAAACTAAGAAATAAAAGATGAAACTTACAAAAAGATTCATATGAGAGCATTACCCTTAGTATAAGGGAGAACTTTAATGAAGAACTTAAGTATAAAAGATGAATAAAAACTAAAGCTTTTTGAGCTTGAACTTTTAGAAGAAAGAAGAAGATGAAGGTTTAATGGAGGTTGAAGGAGGAAGATGATGAAGTGAAAATGAAAGGGGTATATATAGGGAAAGGGGGAGAGTTCCATGGCCAAAGGGGAGTGAGGGAGAGGTTGTTGAGCAAGCTTGGTGGTTTAATGCTTGATTGGATGGAAGAAGAGAGAGAAATGACTTCGTGGATTAGAATAATATTATAATTTGAAAAGTGTGATGATTACACTTTTAGAGTGTGTCATAGCCTCTTCCATCATGTCTCCTTACTTCTTCTATGGTCCCTAATCTGCTCCATTTCGTAACCGGTTGCATTTCCGGTCGTAATTCTCTCGACGTTTTCACCCGAATAAAATACTTTATTTTATTTTTGAACAAAAATTTTCAAAATAACCAGTGGAAGGAAACATAATAAAATCACTAACTGTCTCGTTCAGGGTCAAAATTAGGTTTTCTGCACAGTAAACTTGTACTGGCAGTGAAAACGCAGACCAGCTTCCGTATGAATTTTCAACCGAAATTTTTATCGTGACTTCATATGATATAACAACACAAGAAAATGATTTTAGTTTACCTAAAATCATCCTGAGTTTAATCTAAAATAAACACATTTAAATATGTATTTATGCTACAGAAAACATAGGAAAAACAAGGTGTTACAATACTACCCCTCTAAAAAGAATTTTGTCCTCGAAATTATGCTCCTTGAAATAACTCATGGTATTGAAATTTCATCTTGTCCTCCGCTTCCCATGTAGCTTCTCCAGTTGTCTCGTTCCAGATGACTTTGACTAAAGGATTTTGTTTACCTCTGAGCTGCTTCATCATCTTATCCGCGATTCGTACCGGCGAAGTCTCAAAAGACAGGTTCTCTTTTAATTGTACTTTATCAGGTTTAATAACATGTGATGGATCAGGGATATACTTTCTCAACTGAGAGACATGGAAAACATCATGGATGTTGGAAAGAAAAGGAGGTAAAGATATTTTGTATGCTACTGGACCTACGCGACGAAGAATTTGGTAGGGTCCAATGAATTTGGGAGTAAGTTTTCTGGATTTTATCACTCTGCCAATCCCAGTCGTTGGTGTGAGTTTCAAGAACACGTGCTCGCCTTCCTCAAACTCAAGATGTCGTCGTCTCTTGTCAGCGTAACTTTTCTGTCGACTTTGGGCCGTCCGCATTTTCTCCTGGATCATCTTACCCTTCTCGATCGTTTGTTGTACGATCTCTGGTCCTAACAGCAGACTCTCACCATCCTGGTACCAACACAAAGGTGTTCGGCATCTTTGACCATACAAAGCCTCATAGGGTGCCATCCCTATACTTGAATGAAAACTGTTGTTGTAGGTGAATTCTATCAACGGTAGGAACTCGTCCCAGCTCCCAGTGTCTTCCATCACACACGCTCTTAGTAAATCTTCGAGTGATTGGATTTTCCTCTTTGACTGTCCGTCAGTTTATGGATGGTACGCATAACTCAATTTGAGTTTTATTACCAAAGAGTTTTGTAGTCCTTTCCAAAATTCTGACGTAAACCTTGGATCACGATCCGAAATGACACTCGAGGGTATACCGTGCATCCTGACAATCTCGTCGATGTACAACTAAGTCAACCTTTTCATCGGGTACTTCATGTTGATAGGTAAAAAGTGAGCTGACTTTGTCAGTCGATCCACAATTACCCATATAGCCTCATGTCCTTTCCGAGTCCTTGGTAAGCTGGTCACAAAGTCCATTGAAATATCGTCCCACTTCCATTCTGGGATGTCCAATGATTTTAACATTCCTGCTGGCCTCCGGTGTTCAATCTTAGTCTTTTGACATATCAGACAAGAAGCGACGTATTCCATTACGTCCCTTTTCATTCCATACGACTAGTATAACTTCCCTAGATCTTGATACATCTTCGTGGCTCCTGGGTGTAAACTCAGCTTACTCCTGTGAACCTCCTCTAAGATCAACTTCCTAAGCTCGGCGTCATCTGGTATACAAATTCTTTCACCGAATCTCAAAATTCCATCCGTTCCCTCTCTGAATTCTGACAGTGCTCCCTGTCGCACCAAGTATTTTTTTTTCTCGCAGATACTGATCACTCCCTTGTTTTTCTTTTATTTCTTCCATCAATCCGTTCGAAATGGTGATCCTATTCAGACACAACCTTCCCAAAAATGTCTTAACTGATAAACTTAGATCCCGGAATTGTTCCAACAATCCCTGCTCTTTAACCATCATTACTGACGCGTGTATTGACATCCTGCTCAGTACATCCGCCACTACATTCGCCTTTCTAGGGTGATACTGTAGTTGGAAGTCATAGTCCTTCAAAAATCTAACCAACGCCTCTGACGCATGTTCAACTCCTTCTGGTCGAAGAGGTACTTCAAACTCTTGTGGTCACTGAAAACATTAAAAGTAACTCCATACAAATAATGCCTCCAGATTTTCAGGGCAAAGACTACCGCTGCTAACTCCAAGTCATGCATCGAGTAATTCCTTTCGTGGATCTTCAACTGCCTTGAAGCATATGCTACGACCTTTCGGTTTTGCATCAGCACACAACCCAATCCCTGATGTGAAGCATGACAATAAACCTCAAAAGGTTCCTTAGGATCAGGTAGGCTCGACACGGGTGAGGTTGTCAACCTTTTCTTCAACCTTCTCTTCAGCTCTTGGAAACTTCCTTCACAAGCCTCCGTCCAGAGAAACGCTTGGTCCTTCCGAGTTAACTGGGTAAGGGGTCCCACTATCTTGGAAAAACCCTCAATTAATCTCCTATAGTAGCCCGCTAAACCCACAAAGCTATGGATTTCAGTTGTCGTTGTTGGCCTTTTCCATTCCAAAACAGCCTCGACTTTTGACGGATCCACTGCGATTCCTTCGCATGATATTATATGACCTAAGAATTGCACTTGGTCCAACCAGAATTCGCACTTTTCTGGCTTCACATAGAGTTGCTTCTCTCTCAAGGTCTGAAGAACAATACTGAGATGTTCAGCATGCTTTTCCTTTCTTGGAGAATAGATCGGAATATCGTCAATGAAGATGACAACAAATTGATATAAGTAAGGACAAAAAATCCTATTCATGTAATCCATGAATATGGCATGAGCATTCGTCACTCCAAACGGCATCACTAGGTACTCATAATGCCCGTAGCGTGTTCGAAACGCTGTCTTTGGGACATCCTCTGCTTTCACACGAATCTAATGGTAGCCTGACCGTAAATCTATTTTCGAGAATACGGTCGCGCCACGCAACTGGTCCATGAGATCATCAATCCTTGGGAGCGGATATCTGTTCTTGATCACAACCTTGTTCAACTGCCAAAAATCTACCCAGAGTCGAGAAGTCCCATCCTTCTTCTTTACTAACAGAATTGGAGCTCCCCACGACAATACACTGGGTCGGATGAATTCCTTTCTTATAAACTCTTCAAGTTGTTCCTTCAGGGTTTCTAACTCCGATGGTGACATGCAATACGTTGGCATGGATATTGATCCAGTGCCTGGGACTAGATCAATCGCAAACTCGATATCTCAAATAGGCGGTAGACCAGGTACATCCTCAGGAAAAACTTTCGGAAACTCATTGACGACATGTACGGACTCTAAGTCTAACTCACTCTTAACATCTGAGGAAAACAACAGCATGAACCTTGAGCTCCCTCTTTCAAAGAAGCTCTTACCTGACTAGCAGATGGTAATCCAGAAATCTCATCCCTAAAGACTAAGGTTCTTTGAACACAGTCTATCAGGATATGGTTGGAAGATAACCAATCCATGCCTAGAACTACATCTAGTTGTATTAAAGGTAAATAGATTAAATCTACAAGAAAGTGCCTATCCTGAACAATGATAGGACAATTTATTCAAACAGAATTAACAGTTACTGGCTTACCAGTTGGGGTAGAAACAATCAAGTTTTTATGGTAAGGAAGAAATAGGCAAGTCTAGAAGTTTCACACGATCCATCGAGATAAAAGAATGAGTTGCATCTGAATCGAAAAGTACAGTTAAAAGACTATCGGCTAAATCGCACTTACCCTGCACCAGATCGGCGGAATTCGATGCTTCAGCTCCACTCATCGTATATACTCGACCTTTAGTAGTCGGCTTGCTTGCTTTAGCATGATTGATAGCTGGTTCTCTTTTCGATGCTCTGCAGTCCCTGGCTTTGTGCCCCATACGATCGCAGTTAAAGCACATCATCTCTTTCCTCGGGCACGTATCAGCTAGATGACTGGGATCTCCACACCGGTAACACTTCCTCTCTCGGCCTTGATTATTATTTCTCTGGCCTCCACTTCCCGTTCCCGAAGTACCAGAACGATGTTGTTGCTGTTGTTTTTGGTTGTTACTGGGTGATTGGTAATATGGCTTCCTCTGGTCCTGCTTCCACTTTTGATTATGTTCCTGATATTGACTCTTAGGATGAATGGGTCCTCCAACATTCCCTTTGCTATCTCGCCCCTTGCGCATCAGTTCTACCTTTCGGTATTTCTGCACCAATGCTTGGAAATTCCTGATTTCCAAGGGCATCACAGATTCCTTGATCTCGAAGCACAGACCGACTTCAAACTTTTCGGACTTCCACTCCTCATCGAGGTTGTTCTGGAAAAAGCAGAAATATTTGGCAAGGGACTCAAACTTTGCCGCATATTCCCCCACCGTCATGTCCCGCTGACTCATTCTCAGGAATTCCTGCTCTTTCTCTGTCCGAGCACTCTGGGGAAAATATTTGTCCAGAAATTTGTTGCGAAATACTCCCCAGGTGATTGCCTGATGCTCAGCTACTAGCAGTTGTCTGGTGCCCTTCCACCAGTATTTATCATCTCCAATCAGTTGGAATGTTGCATAAGGCACCTTTGCTTCCTCTTGGGTGTGCACCAGCTCAAAGATCTTTTCCAGCTCTGGGATCCAAAGATCAGCTTTAGTCGGGTCTACGTCCCCGTCAAACTACGATGGATTCTAACTTCGGAAGGCATTCAGATTCTTCCCCTCTGCAGCCTGTTCAGCTCTTCGCTGCTCATATTGATTCTGGGCAGCCGGGTTGGCAGTCTAGAGAGTTATGGCAGCAGCAACGTCAGCCAAAGATTGGGCAGCGAAGTCCATCCCGCCATTGCCTCGGACACGCCCGCCATGCCCGAGCGCTCCTCCTGGTTCCATATTGACCTGGAAGACACAATCAGTGAGATGGTAACCAGAAAATAAAAGGTAACTCGTCGGATAACACACATTACTTCTTTGAAGTAATTCAAACAAGACTTGATCAGAGAATACACAACATCAACACAACATACCTAAACCCAACATTCTCGAAAGACTTGACTTGCTCCGATACCACTAATGTGACGCCCTAAACCCGGCATCACATGGTTACCCAATTGCCGAAATATCTGTGATTTACAATGCTGGTTACTTTCAGAAAGTATCATTCTCTTGATGGATGAGTACGCTAAAAATGGTAGTTATTTTTTTTTAAAGGATGAAACAAGATAAAGGTGATGAACACTCAGAACATGAATGAAGACAACATATATATATATATATATATATATATATATATATATATATATATATATATATATATATATAACAACTCCCGATGAGATCCAAGTTCCAGTACATAAGATAGGGCCTTATCAACAGCCATTGCAACAGAATTAGACATCTAGAAGATACAACTTAAAAGAGAGTAAGTAAAGACACAGGGAAAGAGGGTCCAGAACCACATCCAAAAAGGTAACTCTAAAAAGTCAGATGACGGAAGACCATCCACAAAACGCTCCGAACTGGTTACTGACACGGGCTGCAAGCAGGGTCTCTACAAATGCTCCCACGAGCGAGACATCAGGTAATGGATCTATGACGTCGCCGCCCTCATCTATGGAATCGTCATCATCGTCATGATCCATAACATGATCCTCTGGCTCATCCTCCACCATGAGCTCATAGAAGTCTTCCTCAGGGTCCTCCTCAGGATCCTCCTCAGGGTCCTCCTCGGGATCCTCCTCGATCGGTGCTACCGGCTCTACGTCTAGAGGTGGTGACTCATGTAGCAGTCCGTTAGTTCACAATGTGTGAAGGTAATACCAAGGCGGAGGCAGAGCTACCCTCCTAGTCTCCACGGTATGGCTCCTACGGATTTGGTCTCCGTCAACATTTAAATCGGTTGCGGTGATTGCTCCGTGGTATGTGGCAGATGTCGCCCCTGGATGTATCAGCCATGCCCCGACATTCCTTGCATTGTCGTAAACCTCAGTCTTCGACGTTGTCGGCACAAGTGGGATATTGGGATCCATCTGAACTCATATACGTACGACGATACCAAAAAGGAAGAGAGAATAATAAGTAGAAATGAAAGAGTGAGATACCAACAACAGATATATCGCACAACAACCATACACATGATACATACAACTCCTTGTCATATTAACATTTTAAACATTACTCATAGGTAAACAACAAGTATTATTTCAGTGGGTCTCATACCCGAATCAATCAATTTTATAAAGATAATGCATGAAACTTCAATCATCAGGCTCTATTCTTAATCTGATGAGATACCATCATCGTTTTATCATTAAGAAAGAAAGAGTTGATCAGGCTCGTATGCCGCATTGGCAAGTTGTCTGCGTCACCTTATGTACCCGGATCAACACCATCACGAATTCCTTATAACGGCCATTCGGATGTATACATAATCAAATACCACATCTTAAGAGGGTATTCGGTAACTCAAGCATGTCTTCCAAGGGGAAATGCATATGAATAAAAGACTTTTCATTAACGAGACTTTTATTTGTGTTCACTCTTTTCCGTTGTCGAAGCCCAAAGCTAACGACAATCCACAATTTTCATCACTTGAAAATTTATAACACAGGACGCACAGTCCTAGTGCTCAATCACAACACCTTAGACCGAGGCCGCAGTCCAAGGTTGTGGTCGTAGAAACAATTATAATTTTATCCGTGTTTTATTTCAACATGATAAGGACTCCTAGCCCTTAATAATGAAATTAGAACACACAGTCCTCAATTCCATGATTTGGACTCCTAGCCCATAATATCACAACTTGGACCCTTGGTCCATAATTCTGGACACGGATCCCAGATCGCGTGCTTATAACTGAATACTAGAGGCGACGTCTCGCGAACTAGATTCTCTTTCACATGTGCTTACTTTTCGCTCAGTGAAAATCAAAATCCAAAAAAAAACCTCGGTCACCTATCCAAATAACCGGAACGTTTCTAAATCATTTAGGAGAAAATCTTTTCCTTTACAAATTCTTTTATGAAACATTTGGAAATTCATTTGCTTTTGAAATCCTTGATGGAATAAGGTCAAATATTTTCAAAGGGATTTTTCCTTCATGAAACACATAGTTTGAAAAAGGTTTTCTCTCGTACAAACTTTGGATCATAAAAAGGTAGTTTCTATTGATTTGAAAACACTTCAACATTCCTTTCAAAACAAGAATCTCATTCTCTTGAAGTAAGCGTTTTAAACAAGGAACTTTTATAAATGAAACCAATAGTTTAAAAGTTATATTCAAGGCTTATTAAGGCTTTTAATCATTATAATCATTGAGCACAGACTCAAGTCCGGCTTCTCAAACTTCAATCAACAGTAATATATTCTCAACAACAATATCACAGTTAATGACAGTTCATCACATATATACAACTCACAATACTTTAAGGCAAGTAATAATCAACTTCAAGTAATATTCATAATAGTTCAAGTAAACAAGTCATTCAATTGTTTGTTCCACATCATAATAATATTCAAATCACTCAAGTAAACACATACACACATGCATATAGTCATTGAATATCCCTAGGCAATCCCCTCTTACTTTCTGTGAAGGTAAGAACATTAGATGCTCGAAGAGGTATGTCACGAAAGTCATCGTTTCCTCCGCAATTGAAGTCTAAGGTTATGAACACAAAATATAAGGTTCGGCCAAGACTAGTTCTTAAGGTTAGAGATTCCCGAAAATTATAAAACTCATGGATTTATGATCCTTAAGTGTCTAGGAGTTCATAAACAATGATCATCTAACAAAGTTGAATTAAAATCCCACTAAGTTATAAACTTAGGGTATTCGGCCAAGGATAGTAAAGTAGGCTAGCATTCACTAAACTTTCCAATCTCTTAGACTTAGAATCCAAATATCTTAGGGAGCTCAAGTCCATGATCATCTTGGAAAACAATGGAAACTTACTTAGCATCCAAATATCTTATGGAGCTCAAGTCCATGATCATCTTGGAAAACAATGGAAACTTAAACATTCCAATCTCTTAGACCTCGCATCCAAATATCTTATGGAGCTCAAGTCCATGATCATCTTGGAAAAATAAGAACAAAGTATCCTAGGTCCATAACCTTCTAGGTTCGGCCTTCATAGGATTTATAGGTTAGAAATCCTTAAAATTTCCAATCTCTTAGACTTAGCATCCAAATATCTTATGGAGCTCAAGTCCATGATCATTTTGGAAAAATAAGAACAAAGTATCCTAGGTCCATAACCTTCTAGGTTCGGCCTTCATAGGATTTATAGGTTAGAAATCCTTAAAATTTCCAATCTCTTAGACTTAGCATCCAAATATCTTATGGAGCTCAAGTCCATGATCATTTTGGAACAATAAAAACTCAAATATCCTAGAACATGGACACTAAGTTTCGGCCATCATAGGATGATGAGGAAAATACTCTTTGTTTAACAATAACTCGTTGGTTTAGAATCACAAGGTATTAAGAGTTATAAATCCATGATCAATACTTGGAAAGTTGAAACATAGTATCCTAGGCCTACTTATTCATATTTTTCGGCCATCATAGGAACAATCTATCAAAGCTTCCAAGATTATAGATTCAAGATCAAGGGATAGTTAGAAACTCAAACACATGATCATATTCCAAAAGTTGAAACAAAAACTTTTTAGGTCACAAATGCAAGCATACAGCCTTCATTGGAAGAGATGGATAGAGATTTTTGTTTTACACAACCTCTTAGTATGTGAAAATATAAGTTAATACAAGACTATAGAAGGTGGTTTCAACTCAAAAGGAGTTTTCTACCATTTTAGAGAGATTTTAGAAGTTTAAAGCATATAAAGAACACATAAAGTAAACTAAGAAATAAAAGATGAAACTTGCAAAAAGATTCATATGAGAGCATTACCCTTAGTATAAGACAGAACTTTAATGAAGAACTTAAGTAGAAAAGATGAATAAAAACTAAAGCTTTAAGAGCTTGAACTTTTAGAAGAAAGAAGAAGATGAAGGTTTAATGGAGGTTGAAGGAGGAAGATGATGAAGTGAAAATGAAAGGGGTATATATAGGGAAAGGGGGAGAGTTCCACTGCCAAAGGGGAGTGAGGGAGAGCTTGTTGAGCAAGCTTGGTGGTTTAATGCTTGACTGGATGGAAGAAGAGAGAGAAATGACTTTTTGGATTAGAATAGTATTATAATTTGAAAAGTGTGATGATTGCACTTTTAGAGTGTGTCATAGCCTCTTCCATCATGTCTCCTTACTTCTTTTATGGTCCCTAATATTCTCCATTTCATACCCGGTTGTATTTCTGATCGTAATTCTCCCGACGTTTTCGCCCGAATAAAATATTATATTTTATTTTTGAACGAAAATTTTCAAAATAATCAAAGTGGAAGGAAACATAATAAAAACACTAACTGTCTCGTTCACGGGTCAAAATTAAGTTTTTTTCATAGTAAACTTGCACCGACAGTGAAAACGCACACCGGCTTCCGTTTGAATTTTCAACCGAAATTTTTACCGTGACTTCATATGATATAACACCACAAGAAATTGATTTTAGTTTAATTAAAATCATCCTGAGTTTAATCTAAAATAAACATATTTAAATATGTATTTACTGCTACAGAAAACATAGGAAAAACACGGTGTTACACGCTTTCTGGGAAAACTTCCTAAGAGGTCACCCATCCCAGAATTGCTCCAAGTCGAGCGTGCTTAACGATGGAGTTCTTAAGTGATGGGCAACCTAAAAGAAGATGCATCTTGTTGGTGTAGGTAGTACCAATCAATTCATATAAGCCATCCTCAACTTGTATAGTCCCATACCTACACAGTCTCAGGATCCTTCTCATTCGGGTGTGTAATTGGTTCATTCATGTGTCCCTCCGCCTAGAAGTCTGCCAGGAGCCACTCCTTGTCCGTGCCTTATTGCACAGGCGACCACTCCCCGCCCTCGTCGGCCCCGAGTGTCACAATTTCTTGACCTAGGAACCAAGATTTTGCTCAGAACATATAGTAAAAGTCTATGCTGAATTGCACTGAGTTGATGTTAATCAGTCTCCCCTCAGGTGCATTTTCTACTAACAATACCTTCCTAGCTTCTTCCTTATCATAGCTTTTAATCCAAACACTATCAGGTCCAGTTCTAGCCGAATTGCTACCCTTGTAATCTAGTCCAATAAATTGAGAAAACTCCTCAAAAGTCATTTCAATTCTCTTATTCTTAACTTCAGCAGAAAATCCCTCATTGTCCATTTCCAATGTACAATAAAAAGCTTTAATCAATGTAGGATAGATATCAGTCTTGATTAGCAGAAATTGAGTCAAATTGTACTCTTCTAAAATCTTATGAAAAGTAAACTCATTTGCCTCAAAGTAATTAAAATCAATTGTCCTAGATTCATGAGTTTATCTATGCTTAAAGTCATTCTTATATTGCATAATGTATTCTTCATCAAAGAAATACCTTCCTAGCAATTCCATTTTTGTAACTCCTCCATGATCATCATCATCATCATCATCATTCCTCTTTCTCTTTTTTGTTCTTGTTTCTTCTTTGGAAGCTCCTTAGAAAATTGTTTCTTCTTGTCTTGCTTCTTAGGAGCCTACTTTGGAGTCTCCTGTACAGCCACTTTCTTGCCTTTATCTTGCTTCTTTATCATCAAACTTTTGGTTGGAAACTTTTCAATCCTTTGAGAAGATGTGGCTTTCTCTGTTTCTTTCCTCTTTGGGCGTGAGGTTGTTGCTAGGGGTGAGATAGGTGGAGATGATGTTGTAGTTGATGAGGATGAGGTGGAGTTTGAGGAAATAGGGGTTGCTTCACACGAGCCATTGGAGAGTAATTTCGAGTTCTAGTAGGGTTTTGAGTTCAAGAACTTCGGATTTGAAATGTGAAATATTTGGAGGGAGAAATTGAATTTGATAAATACAGATCAGTCAATCAATTATTCAATCGATAAATTAAATAAATTTTCCTATTTTAGTTGTTGTGTAGACACGTGCTAATCGGTGTACTCAGCTTCAGGTGTGACTTTTATAATAGATACATCGATGTATCAATCGATGTATAAGCTAAATCAGTGAGTCCTAAGTTCAGGAACTATCTCTTAATCGATTTACTAATCGATGTCTAAGCAAAGTCAGAGAGTTGTGCATTTGTGATATTTCGACTAATCGATGTACTAATCGATGTATAGCATACTAGATAGGATTTTTCAAGTTTTCATATTAGGTAAATCGATGTACAAATCAATGTACAGGTTGTCCTGTATCTTTTTCATCATAATAATCGATTATACAATCGATGTATAACAACTCTCAGAGATTTGAACTTTCTGATTCTTCGAACAATCGATGTACAAATCACTTTGATTTTTGTAACCTTAATTGAATCGATTATACAATCGATGTATAAAGGTATTTTTCAAATTGTGTTTTTTACATAGGATATCTAATCTGTGTATGACTTTTAGATTTTGAAGTTTTGCTTAGCATAATCGATGTAATAATCAATGTACTGAGGTTACTGTAGGCTATTTTTGAGATTTGCACATACAATAATCGATGTCTAAATCGATTTACATTCATCTAACATCAAGATAACATGAATTTAGCATTCAAAACATCAAACATAGGTAGGATCAATTATTTCTAACTCTATTCTTATGAAGAAAAAGCTTTCTTTTGATAATGGTTTAGTGAAGATGTCAGCTAATTGCTTAGAGGTATCAACATATTCAATGATTATATCTCCACTTTGAATATGATCCCTTATAAAGTGATGGCTTATCTCAATGTGTTTAGTTCTTGCATGCATTATTGGATTCTTAGTAAGATTTATTGCACTAGTATTATCACATTTGATTGACACTTTCTCTAAGAGAACACCATAATCAATAAGTTGCTATTTTATCCATAGAATTTGTGCACAACAACTTCTTGCTGCAACATATTCTGCTTCAGCAGTAGACAATGCCACACTAGTTTGGTTCTTACTAAACCAAGAAACCAATGAGTTTCCTATAAGGTGGCAAGTCCCACTAGTACTTTTTCTATCTAAGTTACATCCAGCAAAGTCAGAATCACAATATCCTACTAAGGTACATGTTGATCCTTTAGGATACCATAAACCCATTTCTTTTGTTCCAAGCAAGTGTTTCATAATTCTTTTAACAACAGTTGTGTGATTCCTTAGGATTAGATTGATATCTAGCACACATGCACATAATAAACATTATATCAGGTCTACTTGCAATAAGATAGAGTAAGGAACCAATCATACGTCTATTCTTAGAAACATCTTTCGATTTACCTTTTTCATCTTTGTCCAAGTAGCATGATGGACTCATTGGAGTAGCCATTTCCTTTCCATTCTCCATTCCAAACATCTTTAATAGCTCTTTCCAGTACTTGGTTTGGCTTATGAATGTTCCATCATCACATTGTTTGATTTGTTGTCCAAGGAAGAATGTAAGCTCTCCCATCATGGACATTTCAAACTCATTTTGCATTAGTTTGGCAAATTCCTTACACAAAGATTCATTAGTAGCACCAAATATAATCTACATAAATTTGAACAAGTAGTATGTTTTGTGCTTTTCTCTTAGTGAAGAGTGTTGTGTCAACTTTACCTCTTGTGAATCCTTTTTGAAGTAAAAAGTTACTTAGTCTTTCATACCAAGCTCTTGGAGCTTGCTTAAGTCCATATAAGGCTTTAGTAAGATTGTATACATGATAAGGAAATTAAATATTCTCAAATCCAGGGGGTTGACTAACATACACTTCTTTTTGAATATATCCATTTAAGAATGCACTCTTAACATCCATTTGATATAGTCTAAAATTCATTATACATGCATATGCCGACAACATTCTAATAGCCTCTAGCCTAGCCACAGGTGCATAAGTCTCACCTTAATCAATTCTTTCTTATTGATTATAGCCCTTGGCTACTAGTCTAGCTTTACTCCTTAAAATAATACCATTTTCATCAAGCTTATTCCTAAACACCCATTTTGTACCTATTATCTGTTTATTCTTCGGTTTTGGAACAAGTTCCCATACTTTATTCTTTCAAACTTATTTAATTCTTCTTGCATAGCTACAATCCAGTTTTCATCAACTATTGCATCATCAATTGATTTTGGTTCAACTTGTGAGACAAAAGCCAGATTATTACATGCATTTATCAAAGAATGTCTAGTGTAACACCCTTTTGGATATTTCACCAATTATGTGGTCTAGAGGGTGATTCTTTGTAGTTTTCCATTCTTTAGGTAGATCTTCATGTTGTGCCTCCTCTGTAATTTCCACAACTTCATCCACTTTTTCATTGTCTTGCTTTTCTTCAAGTTGAATCTCTTCTAAGATTTATGTAGCATCACCAACAAACTCATTTCCCAACCTTTTGGGGTTAGTTTCATCAAATGTAACATGCACAAATTCTTCTATAGTTTGTGTTCTTTTATTCAAAATTCGAAAAGCTTTGCTAGTTGATGAATAACCTAGAAAGGTACCTTCATCAACTTTATGATATGAGCCCAATGAAGACCAATTTGGATCAAGAAGCCATTCAAGGTCTTGGTGGCCCAATGACAAGAGCAAGAGCAAAGAAAGCAAAAGAAGCTCTAACTCAATTGGTGGTTCTCTTAATGGACACAAGCCCAAGTTCAAGTCAAGAAGATAATGAGCCCAAATGCACAACTTTGCTCATTCAAATAGAAGAAACATGAGGAAGGGCGTGTGGGTCCAATTTTGCTATTTGTTGCAAATTGGGGCAGCCATATTTTCCTAATTTTGCACATGTTTTATATGTCATAGTTGAGTGAATGACTGTTGTAAATTGTGTGGGAGTTACACTTGTAAGTTGAGAAAAAAGTGTAACATCCACATAATGAGTGAGAGTAGGCCATTGAAAAAAGGAAGGGCGGGGGGGGGGGGGGGGGGGGGCAACTCTTCATAATTGTGGCTGCCATGAATTAATTATGGTGGCTACATTAAGATGGGTTTTTAGTGTGTGTTAAGTGTCTTGAATTAGGCTAATAATGTGGGAGTTTTAGTTTGTCCTAGGATTCCATGTGTGGGGCGTAAACTTCAATTGGGGGCTGAGTTAGAATAGGTCTTAAAGTGAGTCATTAGTGACATAACTAGGCCATTCAAGTGGAGGTTATGCTTTGTCATTGGATGCCACAAGTTTGGCTGACCACAACTATTTGTAAACGCCTAAACACATTGGAATGACAACTTTGATGTTATTTTGGATCAAATCCATTCTTGTTAGAATATTGTTCTCCTAGATTCTTGGTTGAACCAAGCTAAGTTCTTATCAAGAATCCAAGATTCTTGTGGCGAACATCATTTGGCTTATCAAACATCCTTGTTTGTGGCGCCTCCCTCATTCCTTTATCATCCATTTTCTTCTTTATTTCTTCACCTTTAACTTTATTACAATTCTGAATTCAAACTCTGTTTTGTTCTAAGTGGTGTTTTGCACAACATATGTTTTAAATTCAACCAAAAAGATCATTCCCAGGCAACCTTCCATTTGGTTGTCATCAAGTGGTATCAAAGCTTAGACTTTGGTTGAATTTTATGAGTTTTTGTTCTTCATCTTCTTCTTTTCTTTCTTTTCTACCAAAACCCAAAATCAAGAAAAAAATTTTATTACTTTGAAGGGATTTTCGTGGTATTTGTTATTGCTCTAAAACAAGACTACAAGTGTGATTCTCTTCTTCAAAGTTTGAAAAAAAAGAAAAAATAAAATTGTGCAAGAAAGCTTGGAAAAAGAAGAAGAAGAGAAAGGTCTATTTGAGCAATTTGTTGACTTGAAAAAAAATATTTCCCTTCTTCCGTAGTTCTTATTTCCAAAGATTTTCTTTTCTAGCCTTTCTTTTTGTTTCCTTGTTTTTTTTTTTGATAATTTTTGTGATTTTTGTTACTTGATTGTTTTGGATTTTTTGTGTGGTTTTTGTGTTTAGCTCTTCTAAGAACTAAAGGAGGACAATTGAGTGGAAAAAGGTAAAGAGTGACAAATTACATCTTGTGTGGAAAAATCCAAAAGAGTGAAAAAAAAAATATACATTTGTGTGCACAAGTGAGGGAGTGTAGTGAGGAATTACATAAACTCAAGAGATGGCAAACCAAGATGATAGCCCACCACTTTCTCCAAGGTCAGCGACCATTCATGCTAGAATGGCGCTACTCAAGTTCAAGCATTTACAAGGCAAATGAAGGCAATGCAAGCAAACTATGATACACAACTTGCCAACCTTCAAAACAATGATGTTTCTAGTGGATATGAGAGTGAAAGAGGAATACCTAGAAGAGGGGGACATAGAGGAGGAGGACGTAGAGGAGGGAGACGTGATAGAGGACTTGAAGGGGTCAAAATCAAAGTTCCTCCCTTTATTGGGAAGAATGATCCCGAAGCTTACTTGGAGTGAGAGTTGAAGATGGAGCAAGTCTTTGATTATAACTCTTACAATGAAAGAAAGAAGGTGAAAGTAGCCACCCTTGAGTTCAAAGAATATTCACTTGTGTGGTGGGACCAATTGTAAAAGGAGAGGAGGAAATATGAGGAGGAACCTATAGAGACTTGGGAAGAAATGAAGCATGTCATGAGAAAGAGGTTTGTCCCAAATCACCACCATAGGGACCTACACAACAAACTGCAAAGGTTGACACAAGGTTCTAAAAGTGTTGATGAGTATTACAAGGAGATGGAGTTGGCCTTGCTTAGGTCAAACTATGATGAAGATAGGGAGACTACCATGGCTCGGTTCTTACATGGATTGAATCAAGACATTCAAAACATAGTGGAATTACAACACTATGTGGAGCTTGAAGATTTGGTCCAACAAGAAATGAAGGTGGAGCAACAACTTAAGAGGAGGAAGTCCAAATTTTATTCTTCATCTTCCAAATTTTCATCTTCAAATTGGAAGGACAAATCAAAGAAGGAGGGTGCACCATTTTCCAAAGAGGCCGTGAGCACCCCTCAAGGAAAGAAGACAATGGAAACAAGTTCTAGGAGTCGTGATGTGACATGTTTCAAATGCCTAGGACATGGACATATTGCATCCCAATGCCCAACAAAGAGGACCATGGTGGCAAGGAATGGAGAAGTGGTCTCCCAATCCGAGGCTTCAAGTGAAGAGGAGAGTGAAGAGGAGATCATTCCGTAAGGTGACTTGTTTATGGTAAGGAGACTTTTGGGAAGCCAAGCAAAAGAACATGAAGAAAGCCAAAGGGAGAATATCTTTCACACTAGATGTCTCATTCAAGGAAAGGTTTACAAATTGAATCTTGTTACTAAGGCACATCCAAGGCCATATAGGCTTCAATGGCTAAGTGAGGTTGGTGAAATGGTTGTGAATAAACAAGTTGAGGTTCCATTTTCAATTGGGAAAATCAAGATAGTGTGATGTGTGATGTGGTGCCTATGGAGGCAAGCCATATGTTACTTGGGAGGCCATGGCAGTATGATAGGAAGGCCACCCATGAAGGGTTCACAAATAAATTCTATTTCATGTACCAAGACCGAAAGGTCATTCTTTCTCCTTTATCTCCAAAGGAAGTTAGTGAGGATCAAATAAAAATGAGAGAAAAAAGAGAGCAAGAGATAAAAGAAAGAGAAGGAGAGAAAAAAATTGAGAAAACGAATGATGAAAAAATAAATAAAAATCATGATAAGAAAAGTGAGAAAAATAGAGATGGAAAAGAAGGAAAAGAGAGCTATTTTGCATCAAAAAAATGAGGTTAAAAATGCTTTGATTTCAAGGCAGCCCCTATACCTGCTTTATTGTAGGGAATTTTGTTTATATGCTAATGCCTCTAATGATTTCTCTTTGTCTAGTGGTGTAAAAAATCTTTTGCAGGAATTTGGTGATGTTTTTCCTAAGGAAGTGCCACATGGCCTTCCCCCTCTAAGGAATTGAGCACCACATTGATCTCATTTCGGGTGCATCATTTTCCAATAGGCCAGCCTATAGGAGCAATCCACAAGAGACTAAAGAGATTCAAAAACAAGTGGAGGAGTTGATGCAAAAAGGATGGGTGCAAGAGTGTTTGAGTCCATGTGTTGTCCCGGTAATTTTAGTGCCAAAAAAAGATGGGACTTGGAGGATGTGCACGGATTGTAGGGCCGTGAACACCATTACAATTAAGTATAGACATCCTATCCCTAGACTTGATGATTTGCTTGATGAACTACATGGTGCTTGTTTATTTTCTAAAATTGATTTGAAAAGTGGGTACCATCAAATTAGAATAAGGGAAGGGGATGAATGGAAAACTGCCTTTAAAACTAAATATGGTTTGTATGAATGGATGGTAATGCCTTTTGGTTTAACAAATGCACCTAGTACTTTCATGAGGCTTATGAACCATGTTTTAAGAGATTTTTTGGGCAAGTTTGTTGTGGTGTATTTTGATGATTTCTTGATATATAGCAAAAACTTAGATGAACATCATGAGCATTTAAGAGTTGTTTTGCTTGTATTGAGAAAAGAAAAATTGTATGCTAATTTGGAAAAGTGTACTTTTTGTGTGGACCATGTAATTTTTCTTGGTTTTGTGATTAATGCTAAAGGGGTCCATGTTGATAAAGAGAAAATTAAGGCCATTCAAGATTGGCCAACCCCCAAAAATGTGAGTGATGTGAGAAGCTTTTATGGTTTGGCTAGTTTCTATAGGAGGTTTGTTAAGGACTTTAGTACTTTGGCTGCACCTCTGAATGAAATTGTCAAAAAGAATGTGGGATTTAAGTAGGCGGAAAACAAGAGCATGCTTTTAAGGAACTTAAGGAAAAAATTACCCATGTACCAATACTTGTTTTGCCTAATTTTGTTAAATCCTTTGAGATTGAATGTGATGCTTCTAATGTTGGTGTTGGGGCTGTTTTGATGCAAGAAGGGCATCCAATTGCTTATTTTAGTGAGAATTAAGTGGAGCTTCCCTTAATTATCCCACCTATGATATGGAATTGTATGCCTTAGTAAGGGCTTTGCAAACTTGGCAACACTATATTTTACCCAAAGAATTTGTGATTCATAGTGACCATGGGTCCTTAAAATATTTGAAAGGACAAGGAAAGTTGAATAAAAGACATGCCAAATGGGTTGAGTTTCTTGAACAATTTCCATATGTGTTCAAGCATAAAAAAGTTAAGGCCAACATTGTGGCGGATGCATTATCAAAGAGACATGCTTTACTTTCTACTCTTGAAACAAAATTGTTTGGACTTGAATGCATTAAAGATTTGTATGAGCATGATAAGGACTTTTCAAATATCTTTTCTAATTGTGTGCATTCAACCCAAAATGGATATTTTAGGCACCAAGGTTTTTTGTTCAAAGAAAAGAGATTATGTGTGCCTAAAAGTTCCATAAGGGATTTGCTTTTGAAGGAGACGCGTGAATGGGGTTTTATGAGGCATTTTGGAGTCCAAAAGACTCTATACATTTTGCATGAACATTTCTATTGGCCTCATATGAAGTATGATGTGCAAAAATATTGTGAAAATGCATTGTGTGTAGAAAATCAAAATCTAAAGTAATGCCTCATGGACTTTACACTCCTTTAACTATATCCTGGTTTTCCTTGGATTGACTTGTCTATGGACTTTGTTGTGGGATTGCCTAGATCTAGGAATGGTAAAGATTCATTTTTTTTTTTTTGTGGTGGGTAGATTTTCCAAGATGGCACACTTTATCCCTTGCAAAAAAAGTGATGATGCTAGTCATGTTGCTGATTTGTTCTTTAAAGAAGTGGTGAGACTTCATGGTCTCCCAAGGAGTATTGTAAGTGATAGGGACACCAAGTTCCTAAGTCACTTTTGGAGGACATTGTGGGGAAATCTAGGTACAAAGCTTCTCTTCTCCACTACTTGCCATCCTCAAACGGATGAGCAAACTGAAGTTGTGAATAGGATATTTTCTTCCCTTTTAAGGGCCCTGATTAAAAAGAATATTAAATCTTGGGAGGATTGTTTGCCACAAGTGGAATTTACTTATAATAGGGCTGTTCATAGTACTACTCAATATTCTCCGTTTGAGGTAGTTTATGGATTTAACCCTTTTACTCCTCTTGATTTGTTGCCATTGCCTAACTCCTCAATTTTAAAGCATAAAGATGGTGGGGCCAAGGCTGAATTTGTGAGGAAGTTACATGAGCAAGTAAAAGTCCAAATTGAAAAGAGGACCGAAAGCTATACAAGACAAGCCAACAAAGGAAGGAGGAAGGTGGTCTTTGAACCCGGAGATTGTTTTTGGGTACACATGAGAAAGGAAAGGTTTCCTTCCCAAAGGAAATCTAAACTTCAAAAAACAGGAGATGGGCCATTCCAAGTGGTGGCCAACATCAATGACAATGCCTACATGAAGCCCAAGAGCAACAGCAAAGAAAGCCCAAGAAGCTCTAACTCAATTGGTGGTTCTTTTGATGGACACAAGCCCAAGTTCAAGTCAAGAAGATAATGAGCCCAAATGCACAACTTTTCTCATTGAAATAGAAGAAACATGAGGAAGGGCGTGTGGGTCCAATTTGAGTTGTTTTCTTCTTAATTTCAATAAGTGTATGGATCATGGAATGTGGGTCCAATTTTGCTATTTGTTGCAAATTGGGGCAGCCACATTTTCCTAATTTTGCACATGTTTTATATGTTATATTTGAGTCAATAATTGTTGTAAATTGTGTGGTAGTTACACTCTTGTAAGTTGAGAAGAAAGTGTAACATCCACATAATGAGTGAGAGTAGGCCATTTAGGGGGGGGGGGGGGGGGGACTCTTAATAATTGTGGCTGCCATGAATTAATTTTTGGTGGCTACATTAAGATGGAACTTTAGTGTTTGTTAAGTGTCTTGAATTAGGCTAATAATGTGGGAGTTTTAGTTTGTCGTAGGATTCCATGTGTGGGGCGCAAACTTCAATTAGGGACTGAGTTACAATAGGTCTTAAAGTGAGTCATTAGTGACATAATTAGGCCATTGAAGTGGAGGTTATGCTTTGTCTTTGGATGCCAAAAGTTTGGCTGCCCACAACTATTTTGTAAACGCCTAAACACATTGGAATGACAACTTTGATGTTATTTTGGATCAAATCCATTCTTGTGAGAATATTGTTCTCCTAGGTTCTTGGTTGAACCAAGCTAAGTTCTTATCAAGAATCCAAGATTCTTGTGGCGAACATCATTTGGCTTATCAAACATCCTTGTTTGTGGCGCCTCCCTCATTCCTTTCTCACCCATTTTCTTCTTTATTTCTTCACCTTTAACTTTGTTACAATTCTGAATTCAAACTCTGTTTTGTTCTAAGAGGTGTTTTGCGCAACATATGTTTTAAATTCAACCAAAAAAATCATTCCCAGGAAACCTTCCATTTGGTTGTCATCACTTTAGGATCAAACTTTCCTAAATTGCCTTTACCATTGTTTAATACAAAGCATTTGCTTTAGGTACCCAAATTCTGTTGGGTCATTTTGTGTTAATAACAATGTATGTTTCCCTGGGAACCCAAATTTGTTTGACACTTATCTTTGAAGGATTTATAAAATAGCATGTTGAAGCTGTATGTCCTTTTCTTGCCCAATAGAAACATTTCTTAATAGACTTTTCATGCATAGCTGGTTTATAACCTAATCCAGCTTTATCATATACTCTTCCGTTTGTTTTCCTAATATGGCATTTAGATTATCTCTATCCATTTTAAACTTAGATAAAGTAGATTTCAGTTTATCCACTTCTTTTTCAAGAACATTGCAATTAGAGCATGTAGAACTAGATACATTTAGCTTACTGTTTTTACCTTCTAAATCTTTTGCTTTAAGTTGAAGACATGCAAAATCACTACATTGTTTAGCAATGATTTTCCTAGATGACATTAATTACTTAGAAATCTTAATATATTCACTATGCAGTTCATCAAAAACATTTTGTAATTCATCATAGGTCGAGGATTTCATTTACCTCATCTTCATTATCACTTTGATGGTTAGCCAAGAGACAAAGATAAGTCTCTTCTTCTTCGGATTCATCAGAGGAATCCATACCATTTTCCTCCGAATCTATATATGCTTTTCTTGGCTTTCTATTCTTCTTGTCCTTGGGCTCATGATTCTCATGTTTGTCCTTCTTTTGAAGTTTAGGACATTCGTTTTTGTAATGTCCAGGTTTGCCATATACATAGCACTTCACATTTGTAGTTGAAGTTTCAGCTTTTGAAGTGGTCTTTTTGGAGAAGAAATTTGATGACCTTTTGTTGAAGGATTTCTTCTTTTTGAGGAATCTCTTTAACTTTATAACAAGCAGTCCTATGTCCTCTTCAGATTCATCATCTTCTTCAAAATCTTCATCTTCCTTTTTTTCATGATCATTCAATCTATGCAATTCCATCCCGTGTTCCTTAAGCTTTCCAAAAAGTGTAGCAATAGTCATTGTTGCTAAGTCTTTTGATTCAGCTATAGCAGTAATCTTTAGTTGCCATTCTCTGGTTAAACACCTCATAACCTTGTTGATTTGTTGCTCATCTGAAATGCTCTTTCCAAGTCCATTTCGTTGATTCACTATTGAGTGAACCTTCTTTGCATATCATTGATCTCTTGACCATTCTTCATATGAAAAAAGTTCATATTCGTGCATGAGAGAGTTCATCCTTGCTCTAGATCATTTTTTTCTTCATGAGTAATTTGTAGCATATCCCATATTTGCTTTGCTATTTTACAATTTGATACCCTGAAAAACTCATAATAGTTCAAGGCAGCAGTTATAATATTTTTAGCTTTAGCATTATAACCTACTTTCTTTTTATCCTGTTCATCCCATTCACTTCTAAGTTTATCTTTCTTATTGCCATTTGCATCAAGAGTGTGAGGGATGCAGGGACCATTTTCAACAGCATCCAATACATCAATACCACTGGCCTCAAGGAATATCAACATCCTTTCTTTCCAATACATATAGGTAGTGCCATTGAATGCAGTTTGTCTTGCCAAGGAAGCCACTTCTCATAAGATATCATTCGAAGCCATCCTCTTGAAGCTGTTAAGCTTTACACAAGAGTGAAAGCTCTGATACCACTTGTTGGTTGTGGTTTCTCACTCAAGAAGGGGGGTTGAATTGAGCGTGTGAACTTTTAAAACTTTTAACCCTTTTTTTCAAAATATGAAAAAATATCTTTTCAAAAATTTTGTTAACCAACAAAACAAAATTGTTTTTTCAAGATTTTATATTAACAAGACTTTTATTTTAGATAACAAAGATAAAAAAAAAAACAAATCATAAAGATTTCTCTATCATGCTTCAAACTCATACAAATATCAATAAGCATATAAAAGAGTTTATGGAAAGAGAAATGCAAACCAATTTTATCCGAGTTCTGCTACCTTCTCTGGTAACCTACATTCAGTTCCCACACCTCTGTGAGTTTTGTCCACTAATCAAATAAAACTTTGCAAGATTCTTTACAAAAGCTTCACTTCTAGGTTCCTTATACCCATATGACAGCTTTCAAATCACTCTTGAAAACCACAAGAGTTCCTTCTACTCAACCAAGAGTCCCTTCTACTCTTGAATCAACCCACGAGAGACACCTCTCTCTTATCAAAAACTTACAAACAAAGATTTCGAATACAGATTCTCAGAATACAGATTTACAAATGGAAGCTCTATAAAATACTCAGTTTTTCTCAATGCTAAGCTCTCTCAGAATTTTCAGTGATTGATCTTGTAAAAATGTGTTCTTCTTTTTTTGAAAGTATTTGATCATGTGCTTATATAGTTAAATTTCAAAATAGATCTGTTGTACATGCATAAAAAATTAGTTAAGATCAAAATCCTGTAACCAGTCAATCGATCAGTACACAGATGTAGTAAACAATATTTTCACTTTCAGAACATGTGTACATCGATTGTTGTTCCCGTGTACATAGAAAATTTTCCTGTATACATTGATTATGTTGTTGATTCAACATATTACATACATTAGAACATCGATCTATTTCTTGAAAAACTTGTGTATTTGCAGCCCAGAACATTATACATGGATTATCTAATCGATTGTGTATATGTTTCAAAAAAATCCAGGTTCTGTTCTTGCTTATACACAGATGTAGGAATAGATGTACAAATTTCAGAAACATTTTCAGCTCAAGTAATTCAAGTGTCAATCGATGTGTATCATTTATACATAGATGTACACATAGGTTTCAATACAAAGTTAGTGAATTAACTGAAAGTACACATATGTATACATAGAATATTGAACCTTTAATTAACTTTTTCAATTCTAATTTCATTTTGAAAACTTCTTTTCTTTTAAATACTTGTTTTCCTTTGAGAGCTTAACTAAAGATTAAAATTGAGAAATTTCTTTACATAAACATCTAAACATATCCTTCCATTTGCTTTGCTCATGATGCTCCTTCTTCATGTCAATCTTCATGATCCTTTCCTTTTCATGATCTTTTCTCTTTGAGTTCCAATGCATCCACTTTACTTGCTCTGTAATACTAATTGAAAACTAAAGCTTTGTAAATAGTTAGTGAATCATTTAAACATCAAATGAATTAAGTTTGGTCATTAATCAAAACCATTAGAGTCATTTATCCACATAAAGTAAAATTTTACATTCTTGCGCGCTAATCAGTATACAAGTTCAGAACTCTCAAACCTAACGTTGAAGTTGATATAGGGAAACACATGAAGGGGGGTTGATTTGTGTTTCTTAACAGTTTTTGAAAAACCGTTCAAAACATTTTGCAAGCAAGCAAGAAGATAAATACACACAATAAAATCTCTTTAAAGAATAGTTGATAAAATCAATATCAAATCCCCGAATGTTAGGTTAAACAAAACTTAAAGGAGATATGGGATAAGAGAACAACCACACAAGGATTTATCCTGGTTCACTCTCTTCCAACCGAGAGCTACGTGCAGTCCCTTCTACTTGAAGATTTTCTCCACTTTTTTCAAAATAGCTTACAAGTATTCTTTACTCTTGCCTCTTCAGACTTACAAATTGACACGTATTGAACACGTCTCCAGTCACTCAAGTATTCATTTTCAGTCAAGCCTCTTCATGCTCTCTCTAACTTAAGAGAAAAAAGTTTGTTCTTACAACAACTCACTATATGTGAGGATATGAAAATTTAAGTTCAGAGAAGATCACAGTGAAAGTTTTTCTAGAGAAGTTTGGGCAGATTTTTGGCACTTTTAAATTTCAGAGCATCATAATCTTCTTTACTGGGGTCATCTAGTATTTACAGAGGAAGTGCAACTTCAACTCTTGTTCTTCAACGGTCTTCAAGATATATCCGTTTAGAGATAGCATTTAACGCCGAGATCCGTTGAATCTGATAACTTGATATTTGATCTGCGAAAAGATCTCTTGGTTATCAGAAAAGCTCAAAGTAGAACTGTCACTTCTCTATTGTACTCGAAAGTTGCCTTTTGTATTTCCTTGTTTTTAAACAGAGTCAACCTTATAGCAACATATGTCAGAGCAGAAAGGCAATTGTATAATTGAGGGTAATATGTTTCTTTTACCAAGAGGAGTAATGTTTAAACATTTCAACATACAAGGTAAAACTTTTGTGAAACATATATTAAATAAAATAAACAAACCGAGAGAAAAGCACTTAGTAGACGAGTTTTGTTTACACACGTCTTTGGACGTGGAATGATAAGACTGATGTGTAAGATTCAGGTAGTCTACTAACAGATCGTCTAGTGTCTATCGATAAGTCTTTGGACTTGCATTATTAGACTAGCGAACTACCCATGGAGTAGACTAGTAGGCTCGTCTAGCGAACTTAGTATAGACCAGCGATAAGCCTTTAGGCTTATTTAAGGTATGTTCTTTAGACTTGTGCACTCATCTAGCGAGACATATTTATTAATGCACACTTGAATAGACGAGTTAGTTAATAAAACTAACTTAGACATACAAATTTAATCTTTTTGTTTACATCAAAATTTTAGATATTATTAACCATAACCACTTTGGTTCCAACAAACATCTCTCTCAAACCCTCAAACCCCACTACTCTCTCACATGCGACCTTCACCACAAAAGACTAGGTATTCTCAAACTCTCCCTCTTTCTCGCGTGTTTTTTCCCATTCTCAAGATCAGTCTCTCCCTCTCACATTTTTGGGTTTTGTAGAAACCACCAAGGTAGTCCCTCATTTTTAGGCTTCCCATTCTCAGTCTTTCCTAGGAGGATTGACTGTTGTACAAACGGGTGCATGTTTTTTTATTATAGTGAATCAGGAACAAATGATAGCGCACTGGTAGAATGTAAATTTTGCCAGCACCCAATTACCGTGACCGAAACAATGGCTGTAGTAAGAAAAAACTAGTATCGATAAAGACAATGTCCTATTTGCCAATAATTCCAAGGATGCGGTGGAAGTGTGCATCAATGCAAACTTCGGGACAGTTGAGTTGGCATTATGAGAATAGAAGAAGTTTGGAGGTGTTATGCCATATGTCTGATGATGAAGCCTGGAAGCACTTTGATCGTGTACATCCTAATTTTACCTCGGTTCGCAATGTACGATTTGGGTTGTGCTCAGATGGTTTTACCCCATACATTCAAGCATCGGCTCCGCCTTATTCATGTTGGCTAGTAATTGTTACAGCATCCAATTTTCCACTCGAGATATGCATGTCATAACCGTATATGTTTCTGACTTGTCTCATACCAGGCCCATCTAATCTGAAGGCTGGAATTTGATGTATATTTGCAACCTATGATCGATGATCTGAAGAAGTTGTGGGCCAGTGTGTTGACTCATGACATTCCAAGGAAATGAAACTTTATGATGAAGGTGGTTCTGATGTGGACTATCAATGATTTCCCTGCGTATGACATGTTGTTTGGTTGGGAGACTCGTGGTAAATTGGCTTAACCATATTTCATGTAACATTGAAAGACATTTACCTTAAGATATGGTGGAAAAAGTTCTTGGTTTGATTCTCATCGTCGGTTCTTAGATCGTGTTCATCCATTCAGAAAAAAATATCCGAGTTTAAAAAGGGCCAAATAGAAACGGAAGTGCTGCCACATATGTTGAGATCTGAAAAAATTTGGTGTCAGGTTAGCGATCTTTCAAAAGTCACTGAAGATGGTGTGACAAGATTACTGGGACATGGACAATGACATAACAGGAAAAAACAAGGTATTTTTTGGGAGCTACCATACTAGAACGATAACTTGTTAAGGAATAATGTTGATGTCAGGTACATTGAGAAAAATTTGTTTGACAACATTTTTAATACGGTTATGAATGTGGTTAGTAAGAAAAAGGAAAATGAGAAGGCAAGGATGAACTTAACTCAATATTGTAAATGAAAGGATTTGGAGCTGAAGCAGTAGCCAAATGGAAAATAGTAAAACCAAAAGCTTGTTACACTTTAATTGTCGATGAAACAAAGTCAATTTGTCAGTGGTTAAAAGTACTTAGGATGCTCCATTGTTATTCGTCTAATTTGGCACGATGTGCTTATGTCAAAACAGGCAAGCTTCATGGGATGAAATGAGACAACCCGATCCAAACAAAGAAAAACCTAATTAACTAAACCTTAATCGCGATATAAACATTAAGCGTAAGTATAGAAACAGTGAAGATATAAAAACTTTAAATATAAAGAACATGAACATAAACATAAACATCACACCACACATATACATATATATAAACATAAGAGTACAAAGACACCGTATAGGGCACCCCATCAGTAGGGTCCCGATAATACAAACTATCATATAGAAGAAAATACATAAAAAGATTTGAAGAAAAGATTAACCTCATCATCTCTCCACACAAACCCAGCCCCGCTCAAAATACATCAAAAATGGGCTCACCACACATAACCTATGTACAACATACGCACTGGCCTCCACTAACTCTAGCGTGGATATCTAGAGCTACCCTGACTCTCCCCACCCATATGTCTGTACACCTGCTATCGTGGTCTCAGTGGTGGTGCTCATGCTGCTGCCTCGCTGCTACCAGATATAATCACATGGAGACGTCGCTGGAACTGTCGTCGGTAATGATCACTATGGCAAGCATCGTCCTAGGCGATCACTGTAACAGGACCTATCACCTCTGAACCTTGGGCTACCCAAGGATACGACTGTGGCCTAGGCGGTGGATGCAAAAATACTGGAAGGGTAAGGGTCTGTCCAAGGTGGAAATCCCGACGAAACCAAAGTGAGGTCCCTCTGCAAATCACGCATACACAGAAACTGGACCCGTATATACAGTGAAGAAGGTGGCTGGATCCACTTTCCACCCTTTCTCGACCAGCTCGCTCTGCTTCGTGAACCAAGAACAAACATACACAGAAAGGCGTGGGGAGATAAGAAACTAGATATCATCATAGAAGAAAAATGGTACATAGCATTATACAATAATAGCACACAGACATGCATCACATATAAATATCTATAATCCTCGAGACGTGTTATCATCATCTATCCTTTACGCTCATGCAACTAATCCTAATGCTTGATGTGGCCACCACACAATCTTGTCACACATCCCTCGTCTGAATAGGGACATTATGTTGGTGTAAGCCCTAGTGGCCAATTTATATTAGTAGATTTACATTTTGTATCATGACTTTGGATTATATATTTTTTATATAAATAAATGCATTTTATTTATTATGTTATTTATATATTTTAATAGTATAATAAAGTCCTTAGAATAGGCAGTTCATTTAATGAGACATTAAGTATGAGACTTAATCGTGAGACCTCATTAAATAATAAGAACGCTATTCTTTAATATCCATAGTCGAGTATTTTATGCAAACCAAGAATGATTTCCAATTTAAGGCCAAATTAGTTTTGATGAAAATTTTATTTTCGTTTGTAATGAACCCGTATTCTTGTTTGGGCTGTATCGTGAGTTACAAATCTCCGATTGATACATTCTTTGATGCGTTGGAAAGATGAGGAGATTATCCACAAATCGTATTTCAAGCCTCTTGACCAGATTCGGCTTATATCATGACGAAAATATTGTTTTTAGTTTTACACGAATTTGGAAGCTTAGTTGGGAGGAATCTTTTAGTTTGCATACCACAAGTAACTCCTTTTAAAATTATTAGTCTTTTATGTAAATTATGGAGGGAATCTTTGGCATTAAATTGTAATTGATTATGGGAGGATTACACTTTTAATATGAGAAGCAAGTGTAATCACCACATAATTAGAGGGGGGGGGGGGATAAAAAGTCAAGATGAGTGATTTTAGGTCAATTAACGCGTGATCTTAGGCCATCTCTCTATATGTAATACGCCCCTAAACACATGAATGATAACTTTGATGTCAATTTGGATTAAGTCCATTTGTGAGAGAATATTGTTTCTCTTTGGTTCTTGGTTGAACCACCCTTGTTCTTATCAAGAATCCAAGATTCTTGTGGCGAACCTCACCTTGGCTTATCAAATCCCCTTGGATTTGTGGCGCCTACCTCCCATTTCTCATCTTATCCAATTTTGTATTTCATCTTCTTCTATAATTTTTTTGTCACTCAAGGATAGATTCGAAAATCTACATGCTCCTTTTTAGGATCATATCAGTATTATTGTTAGTAAGGACGACAATAATACATAGAGACTGTTGTGTGAGTAGACTAATGACCACATCTCACGGGTCATGGATATGTGATATTAAGTCGGCACACAGGCATAAATATTAGGAGTAATATTTATACCGGATGACCCACTGAGAATACTTCATAATAGTTATGTAAGTGTCATAAGTATTCTCATGGTGACCGTAGTGAAGTAGTCCTACGACTTGAAGTCACTACGATTCCTACATAAGGAGTTGTAGGATTTAATGCTATCAAACGTCAAGCGTAACGGGGTGATCATAAAGGTAGTTATTGGGCCTACAATAAATCACGTTGAGGAGTGTGAGTGATGTAGACAGGATTTGTCTCTCATATATAACAGGGGTAATGTCTCTGACCCCTCGATAGAGTAAGACATGAAATATGCGTGACCACGCGGAAATGGGCCAACATGTGATATTGTGTCCATTTGTGATTACACGTCTACTCGGGGTTCGATGAATAAATAATTGAACATAACAAGGATGACACTCTTATGCCTTGTGTTCCATTAAGACATATGGAGGAAGGGACATTTAGTACAGGGTAAATTTTGGTCGCGTTAAGGCTAAAATCGGATCATCGATACTCTCGCTAATTGGGTAGTAATGATGCATTGCTAGATGCCGCTCATTATTTATAATATTTAATATTATAATTAATATGTGATATTATTGTAATATTTAATATTATTGCCAACTTAGTGGGAGCCCGCAAGGTCACATGCATAGAGAAAATGTGGAGCGGGTCTGTTAATTAAATATGAATTAACTAATTTAAAGGTAATATTGTAGTGTACAAGGCCCAATTCAAGTTGCAATATAAATAGACACGGCGCCGCACAACAACAAGATAGAACAGCACAGGGGCGCAAGTGAACAGAAGTAGGGGGCACGAGTTAGTAGCACAGAGGGGGCGCAAGTCCAATACCAGTACCATAGTTTAGATTTCTTTTTCTTCCTTGTTTCTCTTGGAGCTGCGTCTCCATTAGTTTTAGGATTATTTTCTGTTCTCTTTCAATTATTTTGTTATGAACGTGATGAGTAGCTAATCCTCTTTCTCTAAGGGAATGATGAGTCCACCTTTGATGGCATAGTGAATTCAAGTAATATTTTCTTATACTCTTGTATCTTTTCTTGTTTCTTAATTCTGATTTGTTTGAGTTAATCATAAAGGCCCTTGGTTAACTAGTCTAGTGCGTTGAGACAGGGAGGCGATTCGTGCTTGGGACTTGAATTAAGAACATCGTTTGAATATTGCTAGGAATAGAATAGGAAAGCGGTACAATCGCTATAAGGGAACATAGAACTTAATGAATCTAATTGTGGGTTGAATAGATTGGGAATTTGACAACTTGCAATTGTAGATAATTCCTTTTGAAAATCGAAAGTGACATTAGGATAACTGAGGGTTCCTGATTGACAAAGAAATTAAATTGAACATAAGGATAAGGAGATAAACACTTGGGTAACTTGCTTGATAGGATAGATGGATTCGTGACCTTTAGAGCTCACTATCATAATCTAAATAATTGATTAGATAATTCTTTTTAGCTTGCTTTAATTTTTTATTTGTTTTAGATAACCGATTTATCTCAACAAACTCTCTCCTTCTCTCTCATCTTTGACTTGGTCAAATATTAGTTATCTTCAAATTTAGATAAATTGGTCACCCAATCCTTGTGCTTGATACTCGGTAATTACTTACCGTTTTAATTATTACTTGCTTCGATCCGGTACACTTGCCGGAGCCCACCAAGTTTTTGGCACCGTTGTCGGGGATTGGCTCAACCAATTTTCTTTATTTGAAGAAAATAATTATTTTTGAACAAGTCAAAAAAAATTCTTTATTTTTCATTTTCATTATTATTTTTATTTTTAATTTCTTTGATTTCACTTGGTCTTGTAAGTTTTTGTTGTATGCAAGGTACCGTTCTACTAGGAAGATTTGCTATACAACAACAGAGATTCGTAGGACCAAGAAAAGGTAAATGCAACACATGGACGATATATTCAATCCAAACCGGGAAAATCAAATTGATTGGATCGTGCTTACTGGTATTGTCAATAAGCATGTGAAGATATACTCTAAGGAAGAATGGAGATCCCATTTGTCATCTTTGCAACCACCACCATACTTCGAACTGAATCCCGATTTGCTAGATTTTCTTTGGGATATAGATGCTCAACTTTTGAGCTGGAGCAGAGAGTGTATGAAGGAAGAATTAAGTGTCACGATTCAAAGGCATAAAATACGTAAGGAACGTTCTCAAGAGCTAGCGGTAAGACTAAGTGACGACTTTTAGAGGTTAGAAGAGCAAGCTAGAGAATTTTCCAAATTTCTAGCAACAAGGCCACACGAGACTCAAATTGAAGAGAATGTTTTTGCTAGCATGGACTTAAATGAAGATGAAGTGGTGGTGGAAGATGATTCAAGAGGAGAGGATCATGGAGAGGAGTGCAAGGAGGAATATCTCCTATTGCTCCTTTTCAAGGGACAAATGAGACCAATCATGTGGAAAATATTTCTCTCACCAATCCAATTGTGGAGCATCAAAATCCAGAATTGGATAAGTATGTTGGTTTTGCATGCATGTGTGGATATAACAAAGTTGGTGCCTTTCATTGATCTACCACATTACTTTATGAAAATACCAACTTTGGAGTTCAAGTCATTGCCTAAGAATTTGAAGTTTTCATCAATAGCGGCAAAGGCTCTAAGGTCGCCTCAAAAAGTTATGGTTCTAGTGCTTCTTGGAGAAACTATTTACATAAATGCCATTCTTGGAGTAGGTGACTTACCATTTGACCCGGGAGGAAGTGAGCTCATCATAGCATTTAGAGAAGCCAATGGAATCTCCTCCCACTTGCTTATTCCATCTCCACTCCTCTTGCCATAGGATCCGGGAGGAAGGTCTTATGAGACACCCCGTTGTGCCCTGATGTTTTTTTAGCTTAAAACCATATTAATTAATTCCTTAATCGCGTGCTTAGCGTGAAAAGTACGTAAAAATTAAAACTTTATTTAAACAATCATATAACTTCTGCAAATTAAACACACCAAGGTTGTAATATATAAATACACACCTGTTTATTTATTACATTACCAAAACACTGTTGAGGAAATCCTCTCTGTAAGATCCCTCATAGGCATAAACTTAAAATAAAAGGCATATTTAGCAGAAACATATAAAAATACTCCTTCTTAGACACATTGGCCACACTATCTATACTCTAATTGCCATGGATCACATCTTGACCTCCAACGTCTGGTTCGTAAGGAGTTCCATCCAACTCCTCATCAACCTCCGTTTCATACAAAGCTCCATCCAATTCCTCAGCAACATAATCCTCCATCGGGTTTTCAATTGTAAGTAAAGTAACCCACAAGAATACAGAAACATAGGGGATAAGAAGCAGTTCTATCATCGAAAAGCGAAAAAGGGTAATAGTAAATTATACAGTAATTGTCACAGACATAACATCATCCAATACTTAACTAACAAAGCATCCTCAATTTAATGTATCATCCTCTACCCCAAACTCGTACAACTAGACTTTCATACTGACGGGCTACCACTGATTTCTTTCACGCATTCCTCTCGGGGAATGTCAGTCAATTGTTCAAGTGACAGGTTCCAAATTCCCGATGCACATTCTCTTCCATCGTGAGAATGTTCATGCTAAGCATGACACTATAGCTGTACGATGCTCCCGGTGCACACCCCATCCACTCCTGGGGGTTCTCAATGAAATTCAATGACACTATAGCTGCACAACCTATTTCTAAGGGGGTCTAGCAAGAACTCTTGACCTCGTGTATTATATTACCAATACACGGTTGTGAACAACAACATCGGCCTTGTGTATTATATTACCAATACACGTGAATCTCACCAACCCATTTTAACAACATCCTAGTGCCTTAACCTTCCACTAGAACTCAACACATATTCTAAGTCACCACACCTCATTACAACACATCATCTAGGTTAGGCACCTGTAAGTCACCATTATTCTCACACCCAAAGCAAACAACTATCTTTCGAACAACATATATATCTTTACTTAAAATCAACTAAGCACAATATTAACAACCAGGTAGATCATGCATAACATCAGAAAATATTCAAACACCAAAAATAATACGTCACATACAGGTGGAATACCTCAACCAGCGTATCACAGTAAAATCAATAACATAAAGTCAGACATCCTCCAATCCTTAAAATCAATCTTAATGTCGATAAACCTACAATCCCCGAATCACCATTGGTTTAACAGAAAAGGTTTCCAATGGGATTTTGGTCTTGTCGATTACTCGACTACTAGTAGGGTTTAGGTCTCCCTACACAATCATTATATAATATACTACTTATCGATTTCCAACGATAGGTTGATTCATTCCCCCACCTGGGTTATCACCAAAATTTCGAATTCGTCGTTCCTCGTTACCACGCCACACTTTAACAGCTTCTCCTTCAACCAAACAACACAACTATAATTAATTAACAAAATCACCCTTATCCTAGAATAGCTAGGTTTCAGCCTCCTAATTCAAAATAGGGTTGGGTTTCTTTTCTCATCCTAATCTTTTGGATAACAATTACTTAAATCTTAGCTAATTAGGATAAATTGCTATAAGTTGAAAATATGAAATAAAAATCATCCAACCACTTAGGTTGGGTTTCGGCCTTAAATACAAAAATAGATTAGAAAATTTAGTTGGACTTAAGCTCTTGGATTTAAATTATATACATACTAGAGAGCTTAAATCAAGCATTTAGATTTTAAAAATGAAACAAAAACACTAAACCCTTTTTCTAACATAGGTTCGACCCACTCACACAATTAGGGAAGGAAAAAGATTTTGATCACATGCTCTTGGATAATGAAAGTAGTGATCATAACTAGATCATAAAAATTGGTTTCACATTTTTAGGAATTTTCTACCATTTTCTAGAATTCTTTAAAGTTCTAGATCTAAGAAAATAAAATCATGAAATAGAAGTAAACTGACTTCAAATAGGAGAATAGATGATCAAGGATCATCAAAATGCCCGAACGCCGTCGAATATGTTATTTTTTACGAAAATTTTGAAAATAGCCCATCTTGTTGGAAACATGATAAAAACATAATTTGTTTCGTTCACGAGTCAAAATTAGGTTTTCTGCTCAGTAAAATTATATTGTCAGTGAAAATGCAGAACGAGTTCCGTCTGAATTTTCAACCCAAATTTTTATCGTAAGCTTCTACCCTAAGATTGAGTATGAATATGATTTTTATTTCATAAAAATCAATCTCCATGAACTCAGATAAAAATACAAATAAATACCTTTATACCGGTTAATACAGTGTAAAATATTTTTACTGAAAAAATAAAACCGGAAAATAAAAAGTAGGGTGTTACGTTACTACCCCTCTTAGAAAAAAATTCCATCCTCGGAATTTATGTACCTCAGAAATGATGTGGATATCGTTATTGCATATCTTCTTCACGTTCCCAAGTAGCATCTCCAGTAGTTTCATCCCACATGACCTTAACTAAAGGAATTTGTCTACAGCGAAGCTCCTTAATCTCTCTATCTGCTATCCTTACAGATAGAGCCTCATACTCTAGATTCTCTCGCAGTTGTATAGACTCGGACTCAATAACATGTGAAGGATCAGGATAATATTTTCTCAACTGAGAAACGTGAAAGACGTCATGAAGATTGGAAAGATTAGGTGGTAAGGCAATATGGTAAGCTACTGGACCAATTCGTCGAAGAATCTGAAAAGGTCTAATGAATCGAGGAGTAAGTTTTCTGGACTTGATAGATCTGCCAATTCCAATTTTCCGAGTGACTCTCAAAAACACTTGATCACCTTCTTGGAATTCCAATGGTCTCCTCCTCTTGTCACTATAGCTCATTTGCCTATCATGTGCTTTCTTCATCTTCTCCCTTATCTTCCGGACTTGTTCTGTAGTCTGTTGCACCACTTCTGGACCCAAAAATTGGTTCTCACCAGTCTCATACCAACATAACGGAGTCCTACACTTTCTACCATAAAAAGCCTCATATGGTGCCATTCTGATACTACTGTGGAAACTATTGTTATAAGTAAATTCAATCAATGGTAAGAATTCATCACGACTGCCAGTGAGCTCCAACACACAAGCTCTCAAAAGATCTTCCAATGATTGAATTGTCCTTTCTGACTGTCCGTCGGTCTGGGGATAATAAGAAGAACTCATTCTTAACTTTGTCCCCAAGGCATTTTGCAGTTGTCTCCAAAATCTAGATGTGAATCTAGGATCTCGGTATGAGACACTGCTTGATGGTACACCATGTAACCTAACAACTTCTTTGATGTAGATCTGGGTTAACGTTTCCAAACTATAACCTTCACCAATAGGTAGGAAGTGAGCACACTTCATCAACCTATCAATGATAACCCAAATCGCATCATGCTTCTTAGGAGTTCGTGGTAATCCGACCACAAAATCCATAGCTATGCTATCCCATTTTCACTCTGGGATATCTAAAGATTGTAATAAGCCTGCCAGCTTCTGATGTTCAATCTTAGCATTCTGACACACAAGGCAAGATAAAACATACTCCACTACTTCCTTCTTCATCCTTGTCCACCAAAACATTTTCTTTAAATCCTGATACATCTTAGTCGATCCAGGATGAAAACTCAACTTACCCTTATGCGCTTCTTCCAATATCATTTTACTAAGTTCTAAATCCTCTGGCACACATGTTCTATCTTTAAACCGTAACACACCATTTGTTCCTCTACTAAACCCAGAAACTTTGCCCTCATCTGTCCCTTTACTTATCTCCCGAAGGTATAGATCCTGAACATGGTTATCATTAAGATCTTTCATAAATCACTACTAACAGTGATCATACCCAAACAGATTTTATCATCAACCAACTCCATTCCTAATTTCAAATCTCTGAACTGTTCTAGTAATTCTAACTCCTTAACCATCATTGCAGATACATGCAATGATTTCCTACTCAAGGCATCTGCTACAACGTTCACCTTCCCAGGATGGTACATTAAATCAAACTCATAGTCTTTGATAAACTCCATCCATCTCCTCTGTCTCATATTCAACTCTTTTTGGTCGAACAGATACTTTAGACTTTTATGATCACTGTATACATTAAACTTTGCTCCATACAGAAAGTGTCGCCATATCTTCAATGCGACACTGGCTGTTAATTCCAAATCATGAGTCGGATAATTCCTCTCATGACGCATACAAACCCTGGTATGACGCATCATAGTATACGTCAAATTGTCCTAAAGGATCGGGTAAGGTCAACACAGGTGATGTAGTCAACCTATCCCTCAACTTTTGGAAACTTTAGTCATACTTATCTGTCCATACAAAAGCTGTATCTTTCTTCGTCAACTGCATCATAGGCAACGCAATCTTCGAGAATCCCTCTATAAACCTTTGATAGTATCCAGCTAATCCTAAAAAGCTTCGTACTTTACTTACTGACTTAGGCAGTTGCCATTTAAGAACTGCCCCAACCTTTGCTGGATCTACTGCTATACCTTCCTTGTTGATCACATGTCCAAGAAATTGGACTTCTTCTATCCAAAACTCACACTTGGAAAGTTTAGCATAAAGTTGCCTTTCCTTCAGAACTTGGAGCACCACCCTCAAATGTTTCTCATGATCTTCCCATGTACGAGAATAGATAAGGATGTCGTCGATGAACACAACAACAAACTTATCAAGGAATGGTCTAAATATCTTGTTCATATAATCCATGAACACTGCTGACGCGTTAGTCACACTGAACGACATAACTAAATACTCGTAATGTCCATACCTTGTCCTAAAAGCCGTTTTGAGTATATCTTCCTTCCTTACTCTAAACAGATGGTATCCAGATCTTAAATCAATCTTGGAAAATACTGCTGCTCCTTTCAATTGATCCATCAGATCATCTATCTTAGGCAACTGATACTTATTCTTAATTGTTACCTTGTTCAATTGTCTATAATCCGTGCACAATGTAACACCCCGATTTTCGTTGCTTTGTAATATCGGTAATAAATATATAAAAATATATATTTTTATCCGAGACTTGGAAAATGATTTTGGATAAACCAAGGTCATTTCCTTGTTATACTTATTTTAATAAGGTTGTGGGGAAGTTTTTGGTTGAAAATTCAGACGGAAGCCGGTCTGCCGTTTTCTGTGTTTTCACTGACAGTAAAAGTTTACTGCTCAGAAGACCTAATTTTAATTCGTGAACGAGATGAAAAATGTTTTTATCGTATTTGCTACGATACTGGAAGTTTTGAAAATTTTGGTAAAAAATTAAAATATTATATTTGTTGCGGGCGTATACGTCGAGATATCTCTAGGAAAAGTCTGTGCCAGATGAAACCCGGAGTCGGCAACGTAGCTGAGATGATGGATTTGACCGACTTGACGAGCATTTATGACAAGCTTATCCGTGTCATAATGGTCATAATGACGCATTTATGACAGTGAATTTTTGCTATGAAATGACCATTTTACCCTTGTCTTTTTATGACAATTACAAGCAAATGCCATTGGAAAATTTGACCAAACCTATCCAAAACCCACGGCTCACTCTTGCCTTCTTCATTAAGTATATTGCCTTCTTCACTAAGTATCTCTTCATCTTTCATTTCCATGTTTTTCTTCTTGAAAACCTAAGCTTTGCCATAAGAACTCCAAAGTGTTCATAATTCGTCAGATTTTGCCTAGCAATTCTGACCAATTTCTACTCTGAATCTCGGAAACCTTTCAACATGAAAGTTGCTCATCTTTATCTCTTATTTACAACGACATAAAGATCATCCAAAACGGACAAGTATGTTGAGAGATATACCCAAATTACTAAAACTGTTTTAAACCCTCATCATGTTCATCTTCTTCTCTAAGTTTCTCAAGAACACCATGAGAAATTTGTGAAGAATATCATCAAGATCATCCTTTTATTTGATCATCTAGAGGTTGTCTCTCTTAATCTTTCTATTCTAAGCTTTTCTCTTCACAAGATTCTTGAGTTTATGCCTTTGATCATCATGTTCTTCATAAGATTCAAAGTTCATGAAGCTAACTTCAAAAATTCATAACTAATTCTAGAAAAATCCTTTTGACATGAAACCAATTGCTATGATCTTATAATCATCTCTATTTTCATCATCTAGAAGCTTAAGATCATGAGAAATTTCTTTCCCTAATTTCTGGACTTGGCCGAACCTAGGTCAATATCATGTACATAGGTTTTGTTTCATTTTCATGTCTTGATTCATGATTCAATCTTCTAGTATCTTGATAGTTCTTGTATTTAAGTATATATAATATCAAAAATCAAACTCTAACCTATTTGTTTCATAAAGGCCGAAACCCTAGTTCTTGGAACTAGATGAGTTCTGTTCAATGTTTTCATTAATGATCTTAGTAATCAAGCTATTAGTATGTATGCTTAATAAATCCAAGTTGGTTTATCAAACTAAAAACCCTAACCCTATGTTCTTGTGTTGACTGAATCTACCAATTTGAGGATTAGGATGGTTTTGATTCTTAACTTTGTTGTTTAGCCCTAATCCATTTCCTTAAGTATATTAGGATCATTAATCTATGACTTAATCATGATTAAAAATTTTAAGGATTTTGAACCCTAAAAGTCAGCCCTTGGCCGAAACCTAACCCTCATGAACTAAGTATGTTGTGGGTTGATTTGATTTATTTTGGTTGCAATTCGTTTGAGGGAAACAACCGAGTTAGCTGATTTAAGCCGACGGAGGAAACCGGATCGAATCGGGAGATTGTTTGAAAACGTTAGTTTGAGTCTTCAAGAGGTAAGGGGAGCTTATCTGAGGGATTTTCTCAATAACTATTTACTTTTAGTGTGGCTTATGTGATTTATATGTGGTTTGTGATTAATTGTTTATGTTGTTTACGATGTGTTGTTATCTGTGTATCGGTGATTGATCTGCTTTAAATTATCTGCAGTAGTATATTATGTTGTTATGATGCATGATCTGCCTGGTGATAGAATTATGATGATGTTGTTGAATGTTGAATGTTGTTTAAGAGGCCTGACAGTGGTCAGTGCACAACCGATTAATCAGATAAAAGATTTAATAAGCTGTGAAAGTTATATTCAATGTTTTATGGGGAATGTTGGAATATAATAGTGGAGGAAAATAAGATTTTTGGAAAAATAATGAGTTTTGAGAAATATTATTATTTTAATGATTTATTAGTGTAAAAGTAATTTACGAGTCACGGTGAGAGCGTAACCGTGAAATTTTTTTAGTATTGCTAATTTTTACACTAGAAATTCCGAAATATTATCAAAAGTGATTTTGTGAAATTAATATTCGAAAAGACTTTATTTATTATATAAGAAAATTATTTTAGAAGAAATGTCAAAGTTTGACTTAAAGACGTTTTCTTTGAAAATGCTAAACGACGGCAAGTTTCGAAATTATTTATGGTGAGAGTTTAAAAACAGCAGTACTTATGTTGACAAGAGATTTAATCTGAATTGATTTATTAGAGTTGAAGTTTCAGTAAAAGATGTAAAAAGATGTAAAAGATGTAAAAATATGTAAAAGATGTAAATGTTGGGAATTTGCGTATAAAATAACGCAGCGGAAAAATTCTCATCGAAGGATCCTTGCGAATGGTCACGATTCATGGTTAGAAAATTTACCTCTTGAAGCGATGACAATTGATTGAAATCGTCTATCACGAACACTGCACGAACGATGTCTCTAAGGTATCCACACGAGCAGATTCCGTGAACGTCCGACGTCACAAACCCGAAGCGTCTCAGTCTCACAGTCCTAGCTTTGAAAATCGAGACCTGCTGCTCACTATCACTCTCTATGTGCGGCTAGGGTAAAACAAAAACGTGTAGGCACAATAGCTTAAGTGGTCTACTTATAGCAGCACCTCCTTAAGTGAGTTAGTGAGCAGCGTTTGACCTAAGCCCCATGTACTATGCGCTAGGCCCAATAGAAAAGTCCAACTCTCCTTTTAATGTTTCTTTTAATCCGCTCTTATGTGTGTGACCCTATAGGTTCCCAAAACGATAGTAGTAATATTAAATCCCATTTAATATTACAAACAGTGAGCGGTATCTAGCAATACATCACTGCTACCTAAGTAGTGAGAAAGTCAGTGATTTGACGAAACCTTTCTGTGACAAATATTCATGTGCATTATTATCCCTTTGTCCATATATCTATATTGAACACAAGACATAGAATGTGTCACCCTTGTATGGTTCAATATCATGTTCCCTGATACCCGAGTAGACTTAACAACAAATGAGGTCAATATCTCATATTGACTCATTTCAGCATGGCCATGCATTTTATAGTCTCACTCTATCAGGGGGCCCACAGATATTACTCATGTTATGTAGGAGGGACAAATTCCATCTAGGTCACTCACATCCCTCTGCATGGCTGGTGGTATGCCCAATGTCCGTCTTTATAATCATCCCATTACAGATGACGTTTGACGATATTAAAGCACACGACTCCTCATGTAGGGATCGTAGCGATTTCAGGTCGAAGGATTGCATACACCATTGTCACTGTGAGAACTACTTATGACACTCACACAACGCTCCATGTAGTGTTCTCATGGTGGGTCAATCCAGTACATCATTACTCTAATGTGTACCTATGTGGCGACTCGATATCTCATATCCATGACCCGTGAGATATGGTCATCAGTCTGCACACATAATAGTCTCAATGTATTATTATTGTCCTTATTAATAAAATACTTGACTACGGATATTTAAGAATAGGATTTCCTTGTTCAATAGTGTCTCACGATCAAGTCATATACTTGATATTCTATTAAACTGAAATTTCTATTCTAAGGACTTTATTATGTTTAAACAAGTAACCCAATAAATTGGAATGCCTCATATCATATCATATCATATATATATATATATATATATATATATATATATATATATATATATATATATATATATATATATATATATATATATATATAATAGCAAGATACAAATGTAAGTCTAAGAAATACACTGGCCTCTAAGGCTTACACCAACAGTAAACGATGTAAAAAGATGTAAAAAGATGTAAAAAAATGTAAAAATGATGTAAGACGATAATATGGAACTTAATAACCGAGATGTCGGGGTATTAAGGTTCGTTGTGTTGTAAACTGGGTATCTATTAAAAGAAGTTAAAACGTTTTAAGTTGTTTTCTACTACCACGAACCTAAGACTGATTGCAAGGTCTAGGGGCTTCATGATTGAGCACTCGGACTTTGAGGTCCTGTGTTGTTAATAAAAGTTGTAAAGATGTTTTAAAATGATGATGGGTCATAAGCTTTTGAGAGCTTTGACAAATAAAGATATATCACAAAGAAAAGTGTTGAGAACAAAATATTTTCTTGCATGCATTTGGCAGACGTGCCATGATCAGAAGAGGGATTACCTTGCGGCGTCAGGGTAGATCATACAAAGATGTTCTCATTGTGCCCGGGGTTTGCACAATGAGGCCCCATCTCAGATTGTTATCATTGTGCCACGATGTTGGACAGTGTGCGATGGGCGTGCCTGTGGCGGTGTGCCTGTGGCAATCGAGTCTGATCAACTCATCACGAGGTTGGAGATATCTCATGAGATTAAGTATGAATGTTTAGATGATGTATTGAAGTGTTCATGCATAGTTTTCCAATGTTGATGTTTGGGGTGTGAAACCCATTGATAAACGAGATATTATGATATGAATGAGTACGTTGTTATAGACATGTATATGTGTATGTGCCTTCTTTTGTGTTGCGCATTTAGTTATTGTGGTAAATCCATATATTGGCATCTCACCCTTACAAACATATCAGAGTTGTACAAGGGGTATGATCTCTACAAGAAGAAGAAGGCGGTCTAGTTCGAGGCATGTTGTTGCGGTTTTATCGGTTGTAGTGTCCGTTAGTTACAACCAGCTTAGGTAATATTATGTTTTGAGAATAATGTTGATTATGATTTAGGTGAGAAAACATATGAGGTAGTATAGTTGGATGACTTATATACATTATGTATTTAAGTGTGATCTGATTACGTTGTTGTGGTTAGGAGGTTAAAGGAAAAAAAATTATCACCATATTTTGAAAAGATAAACGTTGAGAAAACATGATTTTCCGAAAGCAACCAGTAAATTAAGTTTTATTTCCGCAAACGGGTAACCATGTGATGACCCGAGTTTAGGGTGTCACATTAGTGGTATCAGAGCTGGTCGAGTCTTTCGGGAATGTTAGGAAATAGGTCTGTTGTGTTGACGTTGTGTTTTCTATGAAGTGAGACGACGTTGTGTTTTCTTTGAAGTGAGACGACGTTGTGTTTTCTATGAGATTGAGATTTGTTTGAATTACTTATTAGAAGTAATATGTGTTAATAAATGAGCAAGGAATTACAGAAAAGTGTCTATGGTAGTTTTACCTAAGTTGAATGTGAGCGGAAAAGAAAAGTTCTTGAGAAAAAAATTAACTTGATAGAAAAGTTCGAGGATGAGATGTGCAATGAAGTTATTTTGAGGATGAGATGTGTGAGGTGATATCAAATTGGAGTGGTGAATTATAATCAAGAAGAACTAAGACTATGATTAAATATTTTGAGTAGGGAGTTGATGTGTGGTGCTGTGAAGACATTGTTAGTATTAATGATAAAATTTAGAGTTAGATGATTGGAATAAGGTTTCTGGTGGAACCATGTTGACAAGAGAAGTGATTAAGTTTTGATTTTGTTTTTCGAGTGTGATAGACTCTGATACAATTTTGAGGATAGTACGGATAGGTAGAAATGACGTGATGTGAAGGCCAATGTAAAATCTTAAGGTTAAGATGAGATTGCAAAATTCTGTTTAGTTTTGAGTCTCAAAATTTCGAGGACGAATTTTTTTTAGTGGGGTAGTAATGTAACACCTCGATTTTCATTGCTTTGTAATGTAACACGCCCGTGCTCCCCTTGCTGGTCAGAAACTGAAACTAATGAATTAAAGGGTGTTTCACTCCGATTATCCCCAAACGAAGTAATAATACACTAATTGAATGATAACAAGTTAGATAATCTAATTTAAAGACAAATTAAGATGACCAAGAGCAATAAGCTGGTTAAGCCGGTATCCGATGGGTTTTAACACGTTGTTACGCTTTGGTGCTTTTTGGCCAAAGTGGACTCAATGCTTTATGGTCGAGGTGTTGTTATGTTAGACCTTGGTGCTTTTTGGCCAAGGGGGTCTTGACCCCGTGTTTAGGTCTAAGGTGTTGATACTGATGATGGTGGTATGTCTTAGGAGCTTTTTGGCCCAAGAAAAGGAGGTGGTTGCCTTGTGTGTTGTTGTGCTCAGCATTCATACGTTGGAGTTGATTAGTGGGGGATGTTCAACATAGGGGAGGTTGTCCAAGTTATGATGATCTGGCCCAAGTCTCGGGTGGTTCACCCATGGTTTGGTGAACCGTGCGCCCCCGAGGTGGCGTATCCAGTTATGATACGTCGTCTATCCAAGGGGTTCCTCCATGATTTGGGGAACTGTCGGTGTTGGTGTTTTTTGGCCAATACAAATATTTAACTCTGAAGTTGACTTCCTAAGATAGTTGGATCCACATGCATAACAGAGTAGCAGAGTAGGCGTTGCACCGTATAGCATCTTTTAACTGTTGACTTGTAATATGTAAATGATGATGTATGATGTTTGTTGTTATGCCTGATATGATGTATGTTCATCTTATTCCTTATTCCCATGCCGTTGTGTTTACATGATTTCTTACTCCCTGTTTTCTTGTTCTGTTGTTGCATGTATCTCTTGTGTAGAGGACATTGAGCAGCCAGTAGAGGAGTGACTCTGCGGAGCCGCGACTCTAGTTAGGATGCTTAGTTATAGTTGTTAGTTTTGATTATTGGTTTTCAGTTTGTTTCCGTGATGTATCCGGATTTTGGCTATACCAGCTCTGTATGTGACATCGGGGTTGGGTTTTCTTTATCTGTCTTGTTTATGTTTATCTTTTTTTAAAAAAAAAACTATGTTATTTCCGTGTTGTTTAAGTTGATATGTGAAACCTTTTTATCCAAGTTTTATTTTATTCAAATAAATTCATGTTTTATAATTACCTCTTCTAAGTGAATGTTTTATATTAACATGCGGGGTAGAAGGGTGTTACATTTAGTGGTATCAGAGTAGTTCGTCCCTCTCCGAATGTGGTATGAGTATGTTGCGAGTCTTCTGTGTGTCTTGTTTGATATGTCTATACTGGTTGTAGACAATGATGTTTTAAGTTAGCGAGCCGTAACTTTTCCTGTTTAAGTTCCTTGTGTTTAAAAAGTTGTCTTGGCGTTATAAGGACTTATGGCAGGAAGAGGAAGCATAAACGACCAGGAAATCGCTGACGGGTTGGCACTCCTTGCCAATGCAATCGGTCAAGTTCAGAACAATAACCACAGAGGACTAGTAGAGTTTCAAGGTCTCAACAAGTTCTAGCGGAACAATCCGCCATCTTTCAGAGGAGCTTACTATCCCGAAGGAGCTTTGCCGTGGATGAGGGGGATCCAATAAATCTTCAGAGCTATGGACTGCAATGATCAGCACACTAGTGTAAAATATGTTTTTTACATCAGAGTTTCCACGTCAGTTTCTGTAAAACCGATGTGTAAAACGAGGTGGTGGAATTTTTGAAATTAAAATCAAAGTATTCCACATCGGTTTAGAATTTAACCGATGTGTAAATATTTTCCACATCGGTTATATTTAACCGATGTTTAAAAGTAAAACAAAAAAATTTTAAATTTAGAATTTTTATCTTTTAACATTGGTTTTTCTAGAACCGTTGTCTAAAGTATTGATTAACCACATCGGCTTAAAGATAACCGATGTATAAAATTATAAAAAAAAATTAGAATTTAAAATTTTATCTTTCCACATCGGTTCCAGGATAACCGATGTGAAATATAAATTAACCACATCGGTTTTATAATAACCGATGTGTAATATAACCCTTTTTATGTTACTATTTTCATTCCCTCCAATGTCACGCGCCCTTTTCCTTTGTTCCAAGAGTGTAAAGCCAAGACAGAAATGGAAAAACATCTCAAACACAGACACCAACCCTAAAAATACGCTCAAACTCACTCTCATTACTCTCAACACAGACACATTACACTTTCTTTCTCTTTCTTCCCACATCTCAGTTCTACCTTCACACTCACTCTCTCACTCACTCACTCACTCTCAGTTCTCTGGTTTCTCATTTCTACCTTCACACTCACTCACTCTCTCACAACTCCACAACAAACCTTCAATATCTTCATTCTTCCACACAAAAAAGGTGTGTTTTCCCTGTTATAAACAGCCCCATTTGCAAGATTAGTCATTTCTTCGTTTCTTGTTAAGAAAAGTTAAATATAATATACTTGCATGTGTTGTTCTGTGTGTGAAGTGTTATAAAGTGTGAATCTGTGTCTAATCCACCATAGCGGAAATGGCTCCAAGACTGGATTTTTCTAGTGGTGGTATCACGCATCACGAGCGTATGCCTGTCACGGCTAGGCCGTGACGAATTCTGCCTTGGAGGTTGCTTCACTGGTTGGTCTGTCACGGCCATGAACATCATCACGGCTAGGCCGTGATCAGTTCTGCCTGTGAGGGTCTGGTTCAGATAGCATGTCACGGCCGTGATGGGCATCACGGGCTGGCCGTGACCAGTTCTAACTTTTTCAGCTCTACTCTATCATGGCCGTGATGGCTGTCACGGCTAGGCCGTGATGGGCTCTGTTTGGCTCATTTTCTTCATTTTTCAAGCCCCATCTTCATGAAAGCTACATAATTATTAAAGCCTTAGTTTCCCGTTTGAGATGCAATACTAATGAGCACACATGTACGTGTTTAATGTACCGCTCATTGTGTTGGATCTTGAATTGTCCAAAGTTGGACAGTTTGGGAAAAAACTTTTTCTTTATTCAGTTAAAATAGTTATTCATTGATTCTAATGTTATATACTTGATGAAAGTTCGGATTGATACAATTCCTTTTGTTCTCCGGGTGCATACTTTATCGCGGTGGATGTCATCGTGTTCAAGTCGTGTACGTCGGAGACCGAAGGGAAATGTTGCCGAAATTTTGTTGAGTATGAGCATGAGAGTTAAGGACTAACTGTTAACCGAATGTTGAAAAAGTTTCTTCTCGAATGGGATAGGGCCATACCCTGTCATAAGAAGTGGTTGATGAATTTGTTGGACTAAGTACGAAGTTATTGGTTTAGTCATGGATCGCGGTTGGATGAATGCTAGACGGACAAGTGATGAGTATGAGAATGGAGTGGAAGATTTTCTACAGTTTGCAAAAAAAAATGCTCCTGATAGTGGTAACGGAAGGTTTTATTGTCCTTGTGTTAACTGTTTGAATGAGAGACGACTAGAAGCTGAGGAGATACGTGATCATCTTAATTGTGAGGGGATTTGCAAGAGTTATACAACATGGATATGTCATGGTGAATCGTTAGACAGGCCGAGGGTGTCGGATAGAGAGGAAGTTGATGACGTGGAAATGGACGATGGACTAGAGGACATGATCCGTGATGTTGGGCAAGAGACTTTTCGGCGCGCACATGTGTATGATACTTTGTGCAGTGATGCGGAAGTGGCTTTGTATCCGGGGTGCACTAATTTCACATGGTTGTCAGCGGTGATAAGATTGTTCAATGTGAAGGCGAGAAATGGGTGGAGCGATAAAAGCTTTACCGAATTGCTTGAGTTGTTGAAAGACATGCTTCCAGAAGGCAACACATTGCCATCTCGAAACTATGAGGCGAAGAAGATATTGTGTCCGATGGGTATGAAGTATAAGAAAATACACGCTTGCCCTAATGATTGCATATTGTACAGGAAAGAGTTTGAAGAGATGCACGAGTGCCCCAGGTGTGGGGTATCACGCTACAAAGTGAAGGATGGTGATTCTAGTTGTGATGTGGTCACCAAAGGTCCTCCTGCGAAGGTGTTATGGTATCTTCCCGTGATTCCGCGATTCAAGCGATTGTTTGCTAATGTAAATGACGCAAAGAACATTAGATGTCATGTAGATGAGAGGAAGTGTGATGGACAGCTTGGGCATCCGGCCGATTCATTGCAATGGAAGAGAATTGATAGTTTGTTTCCGGATTTCGGCAATGAGCCCAGAAACCTCAGGCTTGGATTTGCTACCGATGGAATGAATCCATATGGAAACTTAAGTAGTATTCATAGTTCATGGCATGTTCTCCTAGTAATTTACAACCTGTCTCCTTGGTTGTGCATGAAGCGCAAATACATTATGTTAAGTATGATGATTTCGGGTCCTAAACAGCCAGGAAATGACATTGATGTTTATCTGAGTCCCTTGATTGAAGACTTGAGAATGTTGTGGAATGAAGGCGTTGATGTGATCGACGGGTATTGCCGTGAGACATTCAGATTGTGTACCATGTTATTTTGCACCATCAATGACTTTCGAGCATACGGGAACCTGTATGGGTATAGTGTTAAGGGGCATAAAGCATGTCCAATATGTGAAGAAGGCACATGTTACCATCAACTGCAACATGGAAAGAAGAAGGTTTACCCGGGGCATCGGAGATTTCTCCGACGTAATCATCCTTATCGTAGATTGAGAAAAGCTTTCAATGGACTTCCGGAAAATGAAATTGCTCCGGTGGCCTTGACTGGAGAGCAAGTTTATGAAAGGGTTAACAACACTAATGTTATCTATGGGAAGGCCCAGAAGAAGGCTACCGAGAAGAAAATATGGAAGAAGAGGTCAATCTTCTTTGATCTTCCATACTGGTGCAAGCTTGATGTAAGACATTGTATTGATGTGATGCATGTGGAGAAAAATGTGTGTGACAGTTTAATCGGAACGTTTCTCAACATTCAAGGCAAGACAAAGGATGGTGTGAATGCTCGTCTGGATCTAGTTGCGATGGGTATACGAGAGCAGTTAGCTCCACTTAAAGTGGGGGATAAGAAGACTTATTTGCCCCCAGCATGTCATACTTTATCAAAAAAAGAGAAAAAAAGTTTCTGTGAATGTCTACGGGGAGTCAAAGTGCCACAGGGTTACTCTTCAAATATCAAAAGACTTGTCTCAATGAAAGATCTCAAATTAGTTGGCTTAAAGTCTCATGAATGTCATGTCTTGATGCAACAACTACTACCGGTGGCCATTCGTGACATATTGCCTAGAAAAGTTAGACATGCCATTACTAGGTTATGCTTATTCTTCAATTCTATATGTAGCAAGGTCATTGACACTAAAAAGTTGGATGACTTGGAAAATGAGGCAGCCATTATCTTGTGCCAATTGGAGATGTATTTTCCACCTTCATTTTTTGACATTATGGTTCATTTGATTGTTCATCTAGTGAGGGAGATTAGATTGTGCGGCCCCGTTTATTTAAGGTGGATGTACCCGGTTGAGCGATACATGAAGATCTTGAAAGGATATATGAAAAATCCACACCGTCCCGAAGCATCTATTGTTGAAAGGTATGTTGCAGAAGAAGCTATTGAGTTTTGTACAAACTACATGTCAGAAGCGGAACCTGTAGGGCTTCCGAAGTCTCGTCACAAAGGAAGATATGATGGTAAGGGTACACGAGGTATCACTGTTAAGAGCATGGATCGGGAGGAAGTGCTTCAAGCACATTTGTATATATTGAATAACACTGATGAGGTTGAACCATACTTATGTGAGCATAAAAGCATCATCAATGAAACTTACCCTAGAATGAATGAAAAATGGTGTTTGAACAAGCATAACAAGACTTTCTTGAACTGGTTTAAAGAAAAAAAATTGCAAAGGATGGTATTGCTTCTGATACATTAAAATGGCTAGCATAGGGGCCTAACTTTGATGTCATATGCTGGAGTGGGTACGATATCAATAAGTTTTCCTTCTATACAAAGTCCCAAGATGACAAAAGTACTATGCAAAATAGTGGGGTTATGGTCGTCTCTGAGTCCATGCATTTCTCTAGTTCGAAAGATAAAAACCCTGTTATGGCATCCGTTTCATACTTTGGAATCATTGAAGAGATATGGGAGGTTGATTACACGAAGTTTAGAGTACCTGTTTTTAAATGTCAGTGGGTCGACAGTAACAATGGTGTGCAAATCGATGAGGTAGGATTCAAATTGGTGGACCTTAATAAGGTAGGTAATAAAGAGGAGCCTTTCATCATGGCATCCCAAGCAAAACAAGTGTTTTATATCCGTGATCCTTCTAACAAAAGGTGGTCAGTGGTTCTCCAGGGAAAAAACATGTATAATGGTAGTGAGGGAAATCAAGATTCAACTCTTGATATTTCTGATTCTCCTTCTTTCTCAACACGAGTGCCTAATTTCAATGAAGAAAATGAAGTGGATGATGTACATGCTACTCGTAATGATCACCAAGAAGGGTTATGGGAGAATTTTACTAATTGACCACAAAGTAAGTTTAGTTTGAGTTATGTTTAAAGGCATATTATATGTTTACGTTGATATTTATAAGTTATGTTTACGTACGTTGATCGATATTTATAATTTATGTTTGATATTTATCCTGACATACTAACAAGTTTTTTTTTGGTTAAACAGGTATACATGGCTGATCGTGAGGATATCCTTCTTTCATGCAGCGGGTCGAAGACCCCGTCTACGGGTAGAAAGGGTAGACGTGCCACACGAATGAGGAATTTGACTGCCAACCGTGGTTCAAATCAAAGGATAAGAATAGACTTTGATAATAACCTCAATCCTATTGGGCCAATGGCAGAGCAGTTTAACAGTTTTGTGGCGACCATTGCTAGGAGCAGGCCTAGCATACTCATTGATAATTGGAAAGATGTACCGACAGACGTGAAGGATCAGATATGGGAGAGTATTCTGGTTTTTATACTTTTACGTCCTGTGTTTGTCTGTATCTACTTTATTTTAATATTACTAATATCATACAGTAATTCGTTGATTCTTTTGGTCTTAATGCAGCTCACCTTTGACATACCGGATACGATGGTTATGAAGAAGCGTTTGTTAAAGTATGCTGGTAAGCGTTGGAAGGCTTTTAAGGTCGACCTGGGCAGATACTATGTATTCAATCCAACATGTGAAAAGAACCCACTTGAGGTGTATCCGTTTCTTGACCAGGCGACGTGGGATCGCTTTGTTCAGAGCCGACATGATCCCATCTTTCAGGTTAACTTATTTGATTTGTCTCTAAATTTATGTAATTTCATTAATTTTATTTACTTATGTAATTTAATTGTCTTCTATTTATAACATGAGAAGAGGAAAAAGGGGCAGGAAAACCAAAGCAAGAATATCAACCCCCATGTCATGTCTCGTGGGGGATATAAAAAGCTTGGTCAGATAATGGTGGAAGAAGAAAAGAAAGCACGTCAGGAAGCAGCATCTCAGGCGGATCCTAACGCTGAAAATCGTCCAGAGGTTGTTGATCCACCTCCACCCCCACGCCATCAGAAATGGAAGAGGGCCCGATAAAGAAAAATGGGACAATATACATCAGAGGAGGCCCGCCAAGTAGCTGAGAAGATTGTAAGTATAGTTTGAATTGTAATTGTCATTTTAAGATTGTTACCGAATTGTAATGTGACCTGATATTTTATATGTGATAGGATGCCTTGGACGAGCAGGTAACCCAAGGAACCTTTGTTCCTAGAGGACGCGATGATATCTTAGCTGCTGCCATCGGTAAACCAGACCATCCGGGCCGTGTCATTGGTGTTGGATGGGGTGTCGGCATTCGCCAATACCATGGTTCATCTTCACACCAATCCCACAGGGATGTTGATGCAGATAGAGCACGGCTAAAATAGGAGATTGCAGCTGAGCTTAGACAGGAGATGGCCGAGCAGTTTGCCCAGCAGATGTCAATATTGACTTCTATGTCCCAGCAGATGACAGCCAGTGTCCAACCCTCTGTCCAACCCTCTGTCCATGTGAGCACTAAGGGCTCATGTGATCCTCCTCATCAGCCTGATAATGGTGATGATGATGATGATGATGATGATGATGATGATGATGATGATGACGACCCTGATAGGTGTGAGCTGTATGTTGATGATCATCATGATCGCCGCTTAGTGGCATTGGGGAGGGCACATAATAACTTAGGTAATACCATACACCATCGTTTATTACCGGATAATCAGCTGAGGGTCGTTGTTGAGATTATTCGAGATGCTGATGCTCGAGTCCCTATGCCCACTGAGGAGGTTCAAACAGTGGGTCAGGCCCCCGGTAACTTCATCCTCTGGTCAAGAAGATTGGTCAGCTTTCTTGTTGCATCTGAGGTATTCAGTTAGTTGTGTTTTTATATATTCATAGTTGAAATTATTTATTATTGTTTAAAGATAATGCTTTATTTTTATTCGTTATAGGATGTTGGAAATGATCATATTCTGCCTAAAAGGTCGGATCCAGGAAGACCAAAGATGTCTGCTCCAGCCAAGGTATTCATTTGACCATTTAATTAATTACCAGTGAAATAACTTCATTATCTGTGATTACTAATATATATCTTTGTTGTTTAGGGGATCGACAAAGGGGCACCTGGTGATGTTTTTAAACTTCTGGCTATACAGGTTGTCACCATGGAGAATGACGCAGCTTTGGTGAGGTTGGAACATGATGCCAGCCCAGGTGATGAACTGTATATTCCAAAGAAGGAACTTATGGAAATTGTACTCAATAAAGAAATGGCTAGTTCTTCACACCTATCGTTATGGTGCACGTAAGTACATTTTATTTATAAGTTAAGTAATTAATTTTTAAATACTATAATAATTAACACGTTTTTTCAATATATTAGGTATCTGCATCGTATGTTAGTTGATCAGGGTAACCTCGCCCTTTATGGGTTCATTGACCCCATGTTCATTCAGGGTGATGTTCTCCTAGCATCAGAAGACCGGGTCATCACCATACGTGATATACTTGACCGAGACGATCATCAATTCTACCTTGCACCTTATCTCAATAAGTAAGTACCTGTTATTTAATTATAAATATATATGACTTAGTCACTAACTGTTCCGCAAATACAGCCAGCATTGGCAACTGTTGATCTTGTACCCTAGGATGAACGTCGTGGTCTTCTTCTGCTCAATTGGAAATAAGCCGGAGAATGAACTGCAGACGATCATCGAAACATAAGCATTAATATACTTTATAATCAATAATGCAGTTGTTTTAATTATCTGAAATCTATATAGATATACTTTAATTAATGTTTATTTTGTCATGATAGTTCTATTAATTCAAGCCACATGTTGCGTGGTGAAAGGCGTCGGCCTATCAGATGGATTATTCCTAGGGTAAGATATTTATTAGTACAAATGCATCAAATGCAGTGGGTATAATTATTGATTTCTATTTAATTTAATTCCTCATATTCTAATTGGGTTTCATTTGTATGTAGTCACGTACACAACGTGGATCATGGGAATGTGGATACTATGTGATGCAGTGGATGTTGGAAATTATCTCCTCCGGGATCACTGAAAGATGGCACGAGGTAAATGTTAATTGATAACAATTAGAAGTAACATTTATATATTCATTATATGTTTTATGTTAGTTTATTAATTACTTAAAAGATATAATCTTTTGTCTAATTAAACTTGCAGATATTCAACAATCCAACTCCATTATCTGATTCCGACATCAACAGCATAAGGAGGCGTTGGGCAACTTTCTTTCTTGAAGTGTACCAACCATAGTTTGTATATATATATATGTAGCTAGTTTAAAAACTTATCATGTACTGGCTATAGTGTACTTTTGACTGATCATATGTATTTTTATATGAAATCTATAATATATCATGTAGATTTTTGGTTTCTAATTATCTTTGTTGTCTGAATGTAATTGAACGTACATATGTATTGTTCGTAATAAATTCAGTATATATTAATTGTGTTTTTGTTGTACAAAAATGATTGTTGAGAATATTTAGAGAATGTTATTCTGGTATTGATCTGCATTATTACTGAAACAGGGGAAAGGAATGATAGAAATGTAAATAACAATTTCAAAAAAAATAATTAGACTTTACACATCGGTTTTAAAAAAACCGATGTGGAAATTTCAATTTCCACATCGGTTTTACAGAAAACCGATGTGTAATGTCTAATTTCCACATAGGTTTTCAATAAAACCGATGTGGAAAGTGATATTTCCAATAGGTTACCAATTGACAAATGAACTTTCCACATCAGTTTGTTATAAAAACCGCTGTTAAAAATGTACTTTACACATCGGTTTCAAAACCGATGTGTAAAGTGGCAATAAACCACATCGGTCTTTTCAACATCAGTTTGAAAACCGATGTGAAAAACCAAAAATAACCGATGTGGAATCCCTTTTATGCACTAGTGGCAGTGGGTTATCTTCGCGACCTTCATGCTCACTGAAGAGGCGGAGCACTGGTGGGAGAACTGCCGACAGAGGATGCAGGCTGAGGGCACGATGATCACGTGGGCCGTTTTCTGGGATAGGTTCATGCACTACAAGAAAAATTGATTTTACCCAACCAACCAAAAAACTACCAAAACCCAACAAACGACATAATGACCAAACAAAACCAAACAACACACCCACCCCAAACAAAACACCCACAAAAAAAAAAAATAAATAAAATAAAATAAGTAGATGGACACAACAAAAAAGAGATATTCAGGGTTCGATTTGGGGAGACAACACCAAAACCCCACCCCAACCTCACCTTATCTAATATCCTCACTTCCTCAAATATCCATATCCAAATAAAACACCACAAAAAATTAATATAGAAATCAAATATCCTTCCAAAAAAAAAGAATCTTGTTTTATATCAAAAAAACTTGAGGAAAAAGGAAAAAAATATATAGAAGAATAAGGAGTGGCAAACCCCATTACCCTAACTAGAAGAAGACAAACAAAAGCCCCAAAAGAAAAAAAGGTGGGGATGAATGCTGCGTGAGGGTTTGGAAGAAAGGAGGAGTGGAGGAGGTTGAAGAAGGGAGAAGTGGGGGGGGGGGATAAACCCTCGAAATTTCTTTTTTTAATTTTATATGTGAAGCAGATGTGCGTGACAAGAAAGAGATAGAGTTCCTGGCACTAAAGCAAGGAAATATATCAGTGGGCGAGTATGCCGCGAGATTCGAGAAGCTAGCTAGGTATTAAACACCTTATCAGGTCATGGTGGATGATCGGTCAAAGTGTGTAAAGTTCGAGGATGGATTTCATCCAGAGATCAAGCAGTCAATCAGCTACCAGGAGATCAGAGTTTTCCCGACCTTGGTGAACAAGTGTAGGATCTTTGAGGATGCTTAAAAGTCCAGAGTCGCCAACTACAGGAATTCAGACAGCCAGGGTAGCAAGAAGACTGATCAAAAGGATAAGGATAAGGATAAGGGCAAGCAGCGCTATGCTCCAACCGAACGAGACTTCAAACAGAGTGGCAGCAAGCAGTAGTTTTCGTATGATAGGTCCGGAGGCGGCAATTATGATGCCTCTAGGACCAAGAAGTGCAGCAAGTGCGGCGCATCAGATCATTTGAACCAAACGTCATCTTCTTCAAGTGTGTCAAGTCTGTCCACATCAGTCGGTATTGTGGATCAAAACCTCCAAGTGCTAGCAAGAGTCTTTACTCTTAGTGGGGCGGAAGCCTCTGAGTCTGATGACTTGATCCAAGGTACGTGCTCAATTAATGGAACCATTTTAACTGTATTGTATGACTCGGGTGCTATGCACTCGTTTATATCACTTGATAGGGTCAAGAGTATTAACTTCCATGTTGACTTTCTGAGTTATGATTTGATTGTTGCCACACCTACAAACAAGCCTGTTCTCATTTCACATGCATGCAAGAACTGTCATATTACTATTGATGATAGGACCTTTATTGTTGCTCTTGTATTCTTACCTTTAAAATAGCTTGATATTATTCTTGGCATGGACTGGTTATCTTCCAACCATGTCCTTTTAAATTATTTCGACAAAACCTTGATTTTTGGAACTCCTGAGGAGTCTAAGAACCTGACCTTTCTCTCTGCCAACCAAGTGAAAGCTTCAATGAAAGACGAAACCCAAGTGTTCATGATGTTGTCTTCCCTGGAAGTTGAGAGCCCTCCTGATGTCGGAAGTGTGCCTGTTGTGCGGGAGTTTCCTGAAGTGTTCCTGGGGGACGTTTACGAACTACCCCCAGAAAGAGATGTGGAGTTCACCATAGATTTAGCACCATATAGGATGTCTCCTCTCGATCTAGCCAGGTTGAAGGAACAATTAGAGGATCTTATCCAAAAGCGATTTATTAGGCCTAGCGTATCCCCATGGGGATCGCCAATGTTGCCAGTGAAGAAGAAGGATGGTAGTATGAGGTTGTGTGTCGACTATCGACAGCTTAACAAGGTGGCTATTAAGAATCGTTATCCCCTCTGTTGGATTGACGATCTAATAGATCAGTTGATTGGAGCCGATGTCTTTTCGAAGATGGATTTGAGGTTAGGGTACCATCGGATTTGGGTTAGGTCTGAAGACATCCCGATGACAGCGTTTAGAACACGATATGGTCACTATGAGTACTTGGTTATGCCCTTCGGTGTGACCAATTCTCCTGCGATCTTCATGGACTACATGAACAAGACCTTTCACCCTTACTTGGATAAGTTTGTGGTGGTCTTTATAGATGACATCTTAGTGTACTCTAAGACTAAGGAGGAACATGAGGAACACTTGAGGGTTGTCTTGTAAACCCTTAAGGAGAAGGAGTTGTATGCCAAGATGTCTAAGTGCGAGTTTTGGTTAGAAGAGGTTAGTTTCTTAGGTCACGTGATCTCAAAAGGTGGGATAGCCATGGACTCAGCTAAGGTTGAGACGGTGCTCCAATGGGAAGCACCAAAGTTAGTGACCGAGATTAGGAGTTTCTTGGGTTTAGCAGGGTATTGTGGGTGGTTCATAGAAGGTTTCTCTAAGTTAGCCTTACCCTTAATCCGTCTCACCAAAAAGGTATAGCTGCTTGTGTGGGACTCTAGGTGTGAAGAGAGTTTCCAAACCCTTGAGAATAGGTTGACATCAGCACCAGTTTTAGTGTTGCCCGATCCTAGTAAGCCTTTTGTAGTGTAGGTGGATGGAGTTTTTAAAGGATTATGAGTTTGATCTAACCTACCACCCAGGAAAGGCACATGTAGTGGACGATGCGTTAAGTAGAAAAACCTTGCACATCTCAGCTCTGATGGTTCGGGAGATGGATCTAATTGAGGAGTTTAGAGACCTGAGTTTGGCTTGGGAAGTTACCCCTAAGAGCATTAGGCTTGGAACCTTGAAGGTTACCAACAGTTTGATGGATCAGGTTAGAGAGGGTCAGAAGTTAGACCGGTAACTTTTAGATCAGTGTGAGTTGCTTGCACAGGGTAGAAACCTTAGCTTTAAGGAAGGAAGCGATGGAGTTTTGAGGTTCAAAGATAGAGTCTGTATACCAGACGCCCCAGAGCTTAGAAAGTTGATCCTTGAACCTTACATAGGAGTGGACTGAGTGTGCACCCAGGTGCTGCTAAGATGTATCAGGATCTTGAGAGGATGTTTTGATGGCCTAGGATGAAGAAAGATGTGGCTGAGTTTGTATATGTTTGTTTATCGTTTACATGATTTCTTACTCCCTGTTTTCCTGTTCTATTGTTGCATGTATCTCTTGTGCAGAGGACGGTGAGGAGTCAGTAGAGGAGTGACTCTAGGGAGCCGCGACTCTAGTTAGGATGCTTAGTTATAGTTGTTAATTTTGTCTATTAGTTTTCAGTTTGTTTCCGTGATGTATCCGGATTTTGGTTATACCAGCTCTGTATGTGACATCGGGGTTGTGTTTTATTTATCTGTCTTGTTTATGTTTATATTTTTTTTATAAAAAAACTATGTTATTTCCATGTTGTTTATGTTGATATGTGAAACCTTTTTATCCGAGTTTTATTTTATTCAAATAAATGCATGTTTTATAATTACCTCTTCTGAGTGAATGCATTATATTAACATGCGGGATAGAAGGGTGTCACACCTTCAAATTTGGCTTTAGGTCTTGGAACATATACCTTTCTCCTGTCATGTGATGTGAGCATCCACTATCCAGGTACCATGATTGGTGTCTTTTTCTTGTTGCCAAACAGATCAGCAACAGGGATTATCATGTTCTTAGGTACCCAAATAGACTTTGGTCCTTTGTAGTTAGTCACAGTAGGCTTAACAACCTTATTTTCTTATGTATGTAGTTGGACAAACGATGTCCTTTTTTGCCACAAATAGAGCAATATTTAGTTTTCTTAGGTTGGATCCTTTTATGAGAAACTACTTGTTTCTCTTCTTCAAAGCCTATTCCAAACTTGTCATGAGGAGATCTATATCCAAGGATCAAATTTAGTTTCTTTGATCCATCCGTAAACTTTGATAAGCTCTCAGTTAGATAAGAAAACTTGTGTTCAAGTTTTTCAACTTCACAAAAAGCATTGGACCAATAGACGGAGCTTGAAGTATCAATTAGACTAATGACCTTCTTATTTAGCTTTTTGTCTTCAAGATTAAGCTTTTCATTCTCAATCTTGACTTTCTCAAAGTCTTTGTCCAATTTAGAGAATTTCTTTTTAAAGGATTTATAACACGTAAAAGATAATTATTGATTCATTTAATAATTCATCATAAGCTTCTTCAGAATAGTCAAAAACTATTACCTTATCTTCCTCGAGCTCTATGTCAGAGGAATTACTTGCCATTAGGCACAACTCGGATGCAGGTGAGAATGTTGATAGTGATCTGAGAATGATTTTCAGTCCAGATACATAGGTTTACCATGAAATAGACAACTATAAACATGAGAAGGGAGTTGAATTGTGTTTATCAAACTTTAAAAGAAAGTTAGAAACTTTTCACACACAGAAGCGAGGGACAAACAAGTGTTTTTGAAAAGCACAGACAAGTGACTTGTCTGGTTAGTTTTCAACAAAACACACACACACACACACTCATGCAAGATTAAAACTTGTATGATATTCACACTTAAGGCCCTTTAGTTAGGGAACAGATAATATAATCAAAGCAACTAAAGAGATAAGGATAGAGAGATAGACACAACTTTTTATCCTGGTTCACCCCTTAACAACTAGGGCTACGTCTAATCCTTGCCATCACCAAGTTTCTTCCATTATAACTGATCAGGTTACAGACTCCAAGTATTCTTTGCACATATAGCCTCTTCAGGCTCCAAGATAAGTATTGTTTGCTCACCTAGCGTCTTCAGGCTCACTCAAGTTTGTTGAAGAAAGGATTGTAATAAATTTAATTTGCAAGTCTTTCACCAACACTTAGAAGAGTGAATTAAATGTAAAGGTTAGAAAGACTGTGTAAAAACTTCAAATGATTGAAGAATACAGATTGAAAGAATGATCGAATAAATATGCATAGTAATGGCTCTTTAATTCTATGTGTTATGTATCTTCATCTTCAATCATATTAAATATGTTAGAGACATTCCTTAAAATTTTGGCTTTGAACTATCTCCATTAAATATAATAGAATCGTTCTGGGCAGCCATTTAATGCTTAGAACGTTGGTTGTACTCTAACAGAGATGAGAAGTGCTTTATGCTTTGTGAAGTAGCCAAATTTGAGTTGTGCACGTTGCTTTGCAAAGCACATTTCCCTTTTCGTGCAACTCCCAGTTGTACTAGAGAATAAAGCATAATGGAAGCACTCATTTCCTAAGTTCCTTGGTTGCTTTAAGTATTTGACCTTCTAACTTTCTTGAATCTCGTGAGAAAGAGCTTCAATAACTTCTGATTGAGTGAACAGCTCCTAAAGGTTCCTTTGTCCTTGAGTGTTCCTCATCGAAGAACCACAATCGAGTAAGAGCTTCATTAGACAGGTTGACAGATAGTCAACAATCCAGTCAGCAGACAGGTTGACTTTTACTCATCAGACAGTTGAACTCCAAAGATGATCAAGTTACTTTTTAGGGCAGACAGATTATAGATAAACTTAAGGTAATAATCTGCACACTAAGTAGGCAAGTCAGCAATCAATATGAAGTTCAATTAAATCATTGACAAATGTTTAGTTTTCATTAAAAATTTGGGCAAATGCACATCAGACATTTAGAGAATTAACAATCATCCCCTTTTTGACGATGACAAACATTTAGATGATTTAATGAACCTTATAACACATTAACAGATAAAATATGATTCATACAGAGAGGTTAATATTTCTAAATCAGAAGATGTTATGCAGACAGGTAATATACTGATTGAAAACTTAAGCAGATAACATCAGATAAGTTATATTAACATAACTTTGTCGGGATCAGAGCAGAAAAACCACTTTGGTTAATAAAATTTGGTTATGACAGGTTCATGCAATCAATCATTATTATTGTTCTCTTTCTTTTGGAATCAACAAAAAGGAGATAAGGAGGCAGGAAGGCAAAAAAAAGAGAATATAAAGAATAAGATGTAAGAGACAAAGTTATTATTAATCATCATCAGCGTGTACAAGAGACAAAGTTTTTATTAACCATCATCAGCATGTACATGGCAGGTTAGAAGACAGGTTTGGCCTATTCAAAAGAGAAAACAAAGATTCTACTTTGGTTTCTACGGCAATCCTAGCATTCATTTCCTCATCCAGTTGCCATATAGTAGCTTCCAACAAGTCTTGCAATTGATTCAAGCTTCTGATGTCCACAGACTCAGTCTTGGTATGTTCTGAAGATGTAGTAGTAGACAGAACAACCTGGTCTGGATGCCAAGGCAGGGCTAAGATAGGTAGTGCACTAGGAACAGAAAGGGTTGCAGAAATTGTAGGAAAAACATGAAAATGAATAGTCCTATAATATAAAAAATTTAGAAAGGCAATTTTGAACAGAGGCCTAATTATGATAAAATAAACCTCGGGAGAAGAGAAAATTGAGAAGATTCTTTCAGACGGAGACATATGAGAGATTTTTATTTGTTTAGGAGGGGAAGATGTTTGGCAACAACAGAATGGGGTAGGGGTAGGGGTAGCAGAGTGTCCATATGGTGGAAGAAAGACTCGGGACCAGTAACTAACATAAAGAAATACCTAGAGGAAGAAGGAAGCATAACTATAAAAGGTGGGTAGATTTCCAAAAGGTGTACGAATGAAGACAATTACACGGTTTAAAAAGAAAATCTCCCTACAAGAGTTAATTATGTGAGGTGGAGGTGGAGGGATGACAGAAAGGTTTGAAAAGCTTGCAGCCATAAGGCTCTACAAGTCTGACAAGAATAAACTTTATGAAATGCCAGTTTGTTCCCTAGTGGTATCATCCCTATGAACAATATTGTATTGACAAACATCAGACACTACGAGGGTCATGGGTTATGGAGACACATGTGCAAAAGGATTCACAGAAAAGGTAGGAGGAGAGGAGACGGGTGGTTTAAGGATACCTTGCTAAATAGGAGAGGAGGAGAGGATGTAACGCCCTGTTTTTCCTATGCTTCTGTAGCAGTAAATACATATTTATATGTATTTATTTTCAACAAAATCCAGAATGAGTCTAAATAAATTAAAATCATTTTCTTATGTTTTTTTATCATATGAAGTCACGGTTAAATTTTCAGTTGAAAATCCAGACGAAAGTTGGTCTGCGTTTTCACTGCCGATACAAATTTACTGAGCAGAAAACTTAATTTTGACCCTTGAACGAAACGGTTAGTGTTTTTATGATGTTTTGTACGATATTGAAAATTTTCTAAAATTTGAGTTCGAAAATAAAATATAATATTTATTCCGGGCGAAATACGATCGGAAACTTGAACCGGTTATACAATGGAGCAGAATAGGAGACATAAAAGGCTTGAGGTGAGATGAGGGAGTGAGGTGACTGACTAGAGGTATGGCCTAAGCTACCTCCTAAAAAGTGGTCATGATGACACTTTTTGAAATATAACATATTATATATTCTAAAAATCCAATTTTCTCTCTCTTCTCAAACCAAACAAGGCACAAGATCAAAACTTTCCCTCCAAGCTCATTCCTCCCTCCTCAATTTCGTGCCTCTCTCACCCCTCTATAAATACCCATTTCATTTCTTCACTTCATCACTTTCTTACTTCTTCCTTTCTCTTCTAACTTCAAACATTTAAAGCTTTCATTCTTACTTGTCTTTTTACTTCAAGTTCTTCATCAAAGTTCTTCATAACACTAAGGGTAATACTCTCATGTAAATATTTTTACAAGTTTCTTCTTTTATTTCATAGTTTACTTTATGTGTCCTTTATGTGCTTTAAACTTCCAAAATCTCTTTAAAATGGTAGAAAACTCCTTTTGAGTTGAAACCAAATTCTATAGTCTTCTATTTACTTGTATTTTATCATACTAAGAGTTTGTCTAAAACAAAAAATTTTAACTCCCTTTTCCTATGATGGCCGAATCTATCCCTTAATGGCCTAGGATGTTTTGTTTTCATTTTCCAATATGATCATGGACTTGAGCTCCTTAATACATTTGGATGCTAAGTCTAAGAGATTGGAAACTTTAAAGATTTCTAGCTTGTTTATCCTATGATGGTTGTGAACCTAGGAATTTTTTTTTTCATTTTCCAATATGATCATGGACTTGAGCTCCTTAATACATTTGGATGCTAAGTCTAGGAGATTGGAAAGTTTAAAGATTTCTAGCTTGTTTATCCTATGTTGGTTATGAACCTAGGATGTTTTGTTTTCATTTTTCAATATGATCATGGACTTGAGCTCCTTAATACATTTGGATGCTAAGTCTAAGAGATTGGAAAGTATAAAGATTTCTAGCCTATTTATCCTATAATGGCCGAACCTATGTGGTTGTGGACCTAGGATGTCTTATTTCAACTTTCCAAATATGATCATGAGTTTAGACTTCTTGGTATCTTTTAACGATAAATCTAAGAGCTTAGAAGGGTTGGAAATTTCTAGCCTACTTATGCTATAGAGGCCGAAACTCTAAGCAAGGATTTAGTGGGATTTTTGTTCTATCTTTGTAAAGTGAACCTTGGTTATGAACTCCTAACACTTAAGGATCATTAATCCATGAGTTGTATTCTTTGTTTGAAAACCTCTAACCCTATTTTGTGCCATGACCGAACCTATACCCTCTTGGTTTAGTGTTCTTGGTTAACTTTTAACTTGTGGTATTGTGTTCATAAACCTAGACATTCATCACGAAGTAAGCAAGGACATTCGTGGTTCGAGACTTCAAACAACAAGCACTTTAACCTTCACCGATGGTAAGGGTAGCTTGCCTGAGGGATACTCAATAACTATGTGCATGTGTGTATGTGAATTATTTGATTTATCTGGATCGTGTTATAATATTGGAATCAATGTCTGAAGTTGATTTCTTACTTGATTATTTACTTGACTGAAGTATGATGAACCATATATGTCATGGACTGTTATTAACTGTTATACTATTGACTGATATTATAATGATGATTGATTGATGTCTGAGAAGCCTGACATTTGTCGGTGCTCAAATAACTATGAGAATAAAAGCCTTAATAAGCTTTATGAGATCGTGAAACAAAGATATTTCTTTTGGAAGTTTTATTTGATTAAATAATATGATTTGGAAACAAAATATTCAAGTAATGTATTTATTTTGATAGATGAGATTTTTAGAACACGTGTTGAAATATTTTTAAGTTAAAGGAAAGCTACCTTCTCATGAATAAGAATTTTACACAAGAGAATATCTTTTAGAGACGTGTGTTTTATGAAAGAAAAACCTTTGAGAAATATTTGACTTTATTCTATTTAGAAATGATTTTAAGAATAAGATTAGATGAATTGTTAAAGTGTTTTGGAAAAACGAAAGGAATTCAAAAGAAAGTAGTTTTCCTATAAATGTTTTATAAATGATTTTCTCAAGGAAAGGATTTCCTACTAAATGCTTTGAAAATATTCCGGTAACTTGGTTAGGTTACCGAGGTTTTATTTTGGTATTTTTGGTTCACTGAACGAAAAGTAAGAATATGTGGAAATCGAATCTAGTTCGCGAGACATCGCTTCTAGTATTCTATAATGTGCATGTTGATCTTTGATCCGTGTCAAGTATTGTGGACCTAGAGTCCTAATCATGGTGTTGTGGACTAAGAGTCCTAATCATGTTGAAACAAAACATGGATAAAATTGTAAGATGTTTTCTATAACCACAAACCCAACACTGGTGCATCGGTCTAAGGCGTGGTGATTGAGCACTCGGACTGCGTGTCCCGTGTTGATGTTGAATAATTTCAAATGATGAAAATTATGGAAAGTCGTTAGCTTCTGAGCTTCGACAATGAATGAGAATGAACACAAAGAAAATATCGAGAACAAAAATGTTTGACATTTGCATTTATGGCAGACGTGTCATACGTGGTTTAACGTGAGACCTTAATAGAAAGGGTATCATGTGACGATGTATTATCATTGTTCTTAAAAGGGACAATGAGACAATGTATTATCGTTGTTCTTAAAAGGGACAATGAGATGATGTACGTGTGTTATTGTGCCTAAATGGACAATGATATGATGTACATATCGTTGTGCTTAAATGGACAATAAGACGATGTATTATCGTTGTGCTTAGCTAGACAATGAGACGATGTATCGAGCCTGGTCAACTCATTTTGAGGATGTTGGGATCTCCGGAGATTAAGCTTTAGAGCCTGAATATTGAAGTGTCATGCATAATCTTCATAAAAGCTTATTGTACGGGTATGAAACCCATTTATATAATGCTTGTTGATTCATCTATTAATATTTGGTAATTGTTAATATGTTGATGTGATGCATGTATCGTGCATATGGTTATTGTATCCAATCCATATATTGGTGTCTCACCCTTACAAATATATCAGGTTTCTTCTGGTTTTGCTGTTGTACCTTGGCGCTCTAGTACCGATGGTGTAGAGGAGTCTTCCTAAGTAGCTCGAAGACTTAGTTTTAAATGGTTGAAGGAGCATTCTGATTGGGGGATGGCCACGGGGGTCTCTCCAATGAATATTTGATAGAGAGACCAGCTTATGAGTCTGGGTTGGGCGTATATCTGAAGAGGTCGGTAAATATAGTGTTATATGTATCAGTCTGTAGTTTACACTTTTCCCTTCGAATTTTGAAACTTTTGACAGATGTTGTACGTTGTGGCGACTTTGTTCCAAATGTGACTTTACTATTTAAATGTATATATTTTGGTTTCAGAGTTATCCATAGAAGAAAATTTTTTATACCCCAATTTTCTGACTTGAAAGGAAATAATTTCCCGAAAAACAACCAGCAAACTATCTTTTAATTTAAATCCGCATGTGTTACGTAGTAATGCCTAGTGGGGGTGTTACAGAGGAAACAGGTGGTGTTAGGATACCTTGCTGAATAGGAGATGAAGGTGATGAAGAGGGAAGAACCACTTGGTTTTCTGACATCCTCAGCTTCTTCCTTGGCTGTGGTGGATTAAAGGGATCTACCAAAGTATATTCAACTGTATGTGATCTAAAGACAGGTCTTCAGCAGTTGCAGCAGCAACTTCTTCCTCTGCAACATGTGCTATAGCAGCAGGTGCGCAGTAGCCTGACCTTCTCTTATTGGGAATTAAACCCAGAAAGAGAGTCTTCTCCTCCTTGGACTCCTCCAAAGGTATTATCAGTTGCTCCCCCTGAGCAGGTACTTCCTCTCTACTTGGGCCATACTCAACCTGTCTTTCCTTAGAAGAGGTCTTCACCAGCCTTCTTCTCTTGTATGTTTTAACACACTCAGCATCTTTTGATTTCCTCTTGGGAGACAGTTTTCTCCTTCTGAACCTTAGAGGCTCAACACTCTCAGTAGTTTCTGCAGAAGTGGAGGGCTTCTCAAGTTTAGGCCTTCTGTCTTGTCTGACCACTTTCCCAGCAGCCTTCCATATGCCTTATGAGATGGGAACCTCAGACTCATCAGCAGACTCAGCTGTCTGCTTGATCTTCTCAACAGCTTCCACCTTTTTTTCTTATTCTTAGAAGCTTCAGTCTTCTTTTCCTCAATAAACCAAGCCTTCTTGTCTTCCTCATCCTTGAAGGGCTCTTCCAAAGGAATACCTAGAATATTCATCATAGGCAGGTTCTTCTTGTCTATGGGAAAAGCCATATCCAAAAATTCACATCACCAGGAACAAAGAGTGTGTTCCTAAAGAGTCTGGTCAGCAGCATCCCATAAGGAAATGTTTGCATGGAGGTTCTCTTGATCATGGACTCAAGATGAAGAAACACAAGATCATTCAAATCAACCTCTATCTTATGAATCAGATAATAAAGAGCAAACCTGTCCATCATAGATACATTGTCTCAGAAACCTTGCCTTGGCATGACACATTTAATGCAATAATTTGCAATAATTTAATCAAAATAGATGGAGTGATTATAGATGGGTACATTTAATGCTCTCATGGTCATGGTCGTTGCTTGCTAGATGGGTTGAAACTTCAAACCCTTTTTCACATACTACTTAAATTTCTACTTTTTTAATATATATAATCCAGAGAGAGAGTTTCTATGTAGCTTATCTCAAGTGTTGAGTACTGTATTAGTTGTTATAGTCACTTTCTCTGAAATATAAAAGTGTTTACTTAAGGATATTTGGTGCTAATGATGTTTGTAGTACTGATAGGTCCTATGTTGTTATGGATTTAGTTTCTAAAGAACTGATTCAACACTGAAATTACTTTCACTGTATTAATTAAATTACTTCTTAGATGCATAAGAACAGGTTCTAAAAGAGACTCATGGCTTTATTAGTCAATAATAAACACCTAGAAAGCAAGTTGCCCTTGTATTATTTGTAATTTCTATATCTGTCACTACTTGTTTACATTCACCTAATTTGCAGTATACTAGCATCTAAATGATATGTTATTTTGTACTAGGTTGGCAAAGCAATATTTTGGCTTCTTTCATGTTACAGGCCATATCCTTCTTGTCATAGCATCTATTACTCTTTCTATTAATCCCAGGTTTTAGGAAGCACACATTTGTTTTGAATTTCAACATTCTAGTTTGCAACGGGATTTTAGAATAAAAAAGATTTATGAATTTTCATTACAACTTCAGAAATTCAGCAGATTCAATTACTCCTCCCACAATATGCCAGCATCAATATTTTCATTGAAATTAGAATTTGATCTATCTGTTATTTCAATTTGATAAGTTTCTGCTAGCATGTATCTTGTGTAGCTCTCCCTTAGACGGGGCAATTTTGGCTGTTAATTGTGATATACTTAAGTTAGGGTTTAGGGTTATTCCCTATATGGGGGAGTCTTAAGCTTATAGGTATATTAGCATATACCTAAAGAAATTTGTTAAGTAGCTACAATTTTTTAGGCGTTAGGATTTTTAATGTTGTTTTGGCCATTGCATGTATTAGAAATTTTTGTGAATATGAAAAACATAAGATTAGAAATAAGGTTTAAACCTTCTTTTTAAGTGTATATTCTTGTAGTCATCATGGAAATTTGGACTGAGTTGTTTATACATTGGTGGTTCAGATGAACTTATTCCTGATTGTCCCGGAGAGCATTATGCAGGCTTGCTCCATTTTAAAACGGCATCCTATTTTATCATACATGCATTGATTTGTGATCGTGTTTGCTTGATTTCTGTTTTAGTTCCATTTTTTGTGTTTGCTTGATTTGAGCAAACTTATTGGTGTGCTCGGTTGCTTCCTCTCTCAGGTAGCTTACTTGAGTAGCTCTTGGTATTTCATTTTGGTATTTCTTTTTGATATCGTCATTCAGAACCAAATGCAAACCCCAACGACGGTATTTAATTTCAGTTCTAGCTTATATGATTTAATTACTCTTAGATTTGATCATTCTAACTTGATTTAATTTTTATTTTGCAGTATTTTCCTGAATGTAAATGCATTACATACTCTGATGATCAACTTACTCAACTTAAGGACGAGTGGTGTCGTTATGTTATGAATTTTATCAACAATTAAAGGGTACGACATAATCTAATATTATGCTAGCTAGTGTCTCTCCTATAATATGCCGACAACAAGGATTTTGTGCCATCAAGCAGAAGATGAAAGCCACGTGCACAAATTGTTTAGAATTACTAGTGTGTTGATTAGCTTGTATACATTTTTGTAGTGCATGGTTATTGTCTAGTGTAGGTTAGCTACCTTTTGGTTTATGGACTTAAATATTAGAATTGGTTATATGTAAGCGTTACGGTGAATTGTGTAAAGTATATTAGTTAATTGGTTATATGCATGATTTTGATGTTTGGTTATATATATATATATATATATATATATATATATATATATATATATATATATATATATATATAATTTTGTTGAGTGCAGTGGGATGAATAAACTGTTTAATGTCCTGGTTTTGCTGAGTGTAGGTGGGAAATGTAGAAAAACAAAAGGAATAATAATAATAAGAAAAAAGGGAATAGATAGCTTTTTCCCAAGAAAACGCAATCTATTGCATAGTTTAGACAACGCTTTCTCAAGGAAACGCTGTCTAAAGTATATGCAATAGATAGCGCTTCCTTAAGGAAACGCTGTCTATTGGTAACTTTAGATAACGTTTTCTCAAGGAAGCGTTGTCTAAAGTATATGCAATAGATAGCACCTTTTTAAGTGCCGCCTATTTTTTTCACCTTTAGTAGCGGGTGAATAGATAGCACTTGTAAGCGCTACTAAAGGCAAAAAAATGCTATTAAATCCCTTTTCTGTAGTAGTGTTTGTTTGACAGTCTTACCATCTTCATCCAACTTGTTTCTGAAAACCCATCTTGTTCCAATGACACACCTGTCTTTTGGCTTAGTACAAGTGACCAAACATCATTCCTTGTGAACTGATTAAGTTCCTTTTGCATAGCAAGAATCCAGCTTTCATCATTAAGAGCTTCTTCAATATGCATTGGCTCAATTTCTGACAGAAAGGCCACATTGCTTGATTCTCTTAATGTTGATCTGTTTCTTACTGCTTCTGAGGGATTTCCAATGATGAGATCCTTAGGATGATGAGCCTAGAACTTCCAGTCTCTCTTGAGATCATCATGTTGATCTTGGCTTGTCTGTTGCCTGGATGACTTGTCTGCTCCACTTGCCTGTCAGACACTTCAACAAGTTCTCCCTTAGATATGTCATGTTGTTGACTATCTTGATTGTTTATATCAAGACCTGCAAGATCATCCTCTAGATCTGATAGTTCCCTATCAGTCTTTAAACCATCATTAAACTTAACATGAATAGATTCCCCAATTACAGAGATTATAGAGTTATAAACTCTAAATGCCTTAGAAATTTCAGAATATCGAATGAAGATACCCTTATCCACTTTGGAATCAAAATTTTCAAGTTGATATTTAGTGTTTAGAATGAAACATTCACATCCAAATTCATGGAAGTAAGATATGATGGGTCTTTTACCTTTCCACAATTCATAAGGAGTATTATATAGAAAAGACCTTATAAGTATTCTATTTTGTGCATAACTGCAGTATTTACTGCTTCAGTCCAAACGTACTTAGGGAGATTATTCTCATTGAGCATTGATCTAGCCATCTCTTGCAAAGATCTGTTCTTCCTCTCAACCACTCCATTTTTATTGTGGAGTTCTTGGTGCTGAGAAATTGTGAGAGATCCCATTCTCCTCATAGATCAATTTGAATTGCTCATACAGATAAAGCCTTAAAAGACTCATCATTGTGGGTTAAGAAGAGTACCCATGTAAATCTAGAATAATCATCAACTCTGTCAAATCCACATCTCCTTCCAGCCAAGCTAGCAACACTAACTGGCCCATACAGATCCATGTGTAACAACTGAATAGGTCTAGAGGTTAATACTTAGTTTTTAGATTTAAAACTTGATTTTACTTGTTTACCTCTCTAACATGCATCAAACAAAACATTTTTCTTCAAACTAATATCAGGCAATTGCAACACCCCCTCTGGGTGCTATATGCTTAACTCGTTGCGGAAATTAAAACTTAAATAAACGCTGGTTGCTTTCGGAAAATAAAACTTTCTAGTTAAGTTACTTAATCTTACTCTAAAAATAGTGATGAATTTTTTTTCTTGCTCCATACAAACAAACCTCATAATATATACATCATCATACTTATACATACATCCATTCTTTATAATAATAATAAGTCACTGTAGTGTATATAACACCTCGCTTTTCGTTAAGTGCCTTTTTAAATGTTTGTTTGGGTGTTTAAGCTTTGGGTGTTGGCTTAGAGTTGTTGGTTAAGAGCTAAGTGGGATCAAGCGCGTCTCGTTGACGCTGAGTTGAGCACGCCCATGCTCAATAGGGAGCACGACCGTGCTCGAGTGTGAACCGCGTCCCAGAGACGCTAAGTTGAGCACGACCGTGCTCAACATGGAGCACGACTATATTGAAAACCTACTTTTAGGTTGCAATAGTCACCCTATTGCGGCTACTTTTGTCTTATTCCCTAATTCTCTTTACCCCATTGTTATTGGGGAGTTTTGGAGACCTTTGGGAAGTTCTTGTTCATCTGTTCCAGTTATATAGATAATGTCCCTTCCCTTTTAGGTTTCCTTTTTCCTGGTTTTAATTGGAAACTAATTTGGTTGAAGTTTTGTTTGACCAAGGCTTGGATTCAGACTGAGCTGCTCGAGGTAACGTAACCAGTTTGCTGTTTGGGGCTGTTGTTGTTGGAATCTTCAAACCAGGTAAGGGGAGAAGGATAGTATGATCACTAGGCAAGGGGTAACGTAAGATGGGGTGTTCCCATGACCCCGTGGTTGTTGTATGATAAATGCTTTAACATGCCTACTTGTTATAAATGCCTATGTTATGAATGTCGGTCATGTGTTGTTATCTTGTTTACATGATTATTTGGTATGTCGTGTTTAATTAGTTGTTTGATATGGATAATTATGCCATGTGTGTTGGTGGTTTGGTATGTGTATATTGTTGGTTGAATGTTGGTGGCTTAAGGCCAATATGTTTAAAGAACCCTTAAGTGTTTAAAATAGGACTTTAGTTAATACGATGATTAAAGGACTTAATTCCTCAAAAAAAAAAGGTTATAAAACGTAAATGATTAATTAAGGTGAGATTGATGCCAATGGTTATGACACTAGGAATGGATCGAATGAGTTTTTAAGAAGTTTTGGCTAAGAACTTAGTAAGAAACCATCCCAGAACAGTACGCCCAGCCCAGGAGCATGGTCGTGCTGAACAAGGAGCACGCCCATGCTCCCAGTTTGAATTCGGGAAGATAGCCGTGTTTTAAGCACGGTCGTTCTCAACAGACAGCACGACCGTGCTGAACTTAAGTCCAGTACGCCGATACTGGGGGGTAAGCACGCCTTGCTTCCCAAAATAGACCAGATGCTAATTAAAGGAGATAAAGGGGTTTCGACCCCAGTTATCCCCAAAAATGATTTGATAATTGTTAACGTGGTTTTTTTTTGGTTCTTGACCAAAATTCCTTCGTGACAAATAATTGAAGATCAAACGAGTGTGGGACCTACGAGTTATGCGGTAATCTCGACAGGAATGTGTTATTTTGAAGGTAATGTCTGCCAAGTATAAATTTAACAAATTAGTCAAATCTAGTAATATATTGGCAAAGACTTAATGTTGTGATAAGTTTATGAGTTTGGAAATAATGTTTAAGACTGTCGTCAACAAGGAGACTTGACAATGAAACTACATGCATTCAAAAGAAGAATAGAAAAGGGAACTTTAAAATTTTAAGAGATGAAAGTAGTTCCTATTGTAGAAAATAACTTCCTAATTGAACTCAGTTTATAACGATCAATAAACAAAAGTCTTGAAAAGAGAGGTTAAGTAAATTAAAATCTAAGAACAAAAATTCAAAAGAAAAGTTGAAGAAAATAAGATCCAGACAATACTACTTGCGGAAAGTGAAAGAACTTAAACGAAAAACTTGAAATAAATACTGGAAATACTGAAGAACAAGTAAAGAACTTGAAGAACACAACCAGTATTGCACTGGGTTTTCATATTCAATTGAAATAAGATGGGTGGAGGGAATACTTGAATGTTATCCGTCAATCTGATGTGTGATCGAGATGTGTAGGATGTGTATCAAGTAATCGACCCCTATTACATTGTGATTTGCTAGTATTTATATGTAAATAAAATAAATACCTAGAAATAACTTCCTATCTAAAAGATGGCCACATGTCTTTGGCAGTTCTCTTATGTTTTATACTTAAATTGTTTTGTCAAGTAATCCCACTAACTGCTCAATGTCTTGAACCGCTTCGTGTCAATTTGCTTATCCTCGACGGTTTGAACTTCTTGACAACTTTGTATTGGTACCTTTCGTCTGATTGGAGACTTAACCAATTTCTTCACTTTTCTATTTCTCTTGACTACTCTTCCTTCGACTAAGTCTTCCTTCATTATATTGTCAGGAATTTGATTGTCGTATCTTTTCCTCTGGCGAACTGTATTTTCTTGTCAAACCAAATATCTTCTATACGTAGAAAATTTTGATTACCTCCTCAATCCCTTCATCATCCTATCAAGAAAACATCTGTCATAAATCCAAAATTTCATCCTCACCAGATGTCCCCCCAAGTTTTGCTTTTCGACGGCTTTGTCCGAAAGAATAGCAAAATTTGAATTTTCAAATCCTTAACAGGTTTTGAATTTTGGATTTAAACTCAGTCATTAAATCTTATCAACTTAATCATATCCCTACTTAATAGGATTTTTAGAATGCCCCCTGCTACTCGTTTTGATGCTTATATTAGTTGGCTTGACCGATTTCAAGCTGGAAAACGTAATGTGTGGGAAGAGGCTGGAATCTTTGATTTTATTCAGCTTTCCCGCCATCCCAAAGTAGTATATTTTTCTCTGATAGGGGCGTCGGTCTTTTTCTGGAACAGAACCACTAACAATTTCCATTTCTTTTATGGAATGATGGGTCCGACCCTATTTGACATGTCGTCTATTACCGGTCTTCGTCCAGATGGCCCTGCTATGCACTCTAGTGTCGAAGTCAAAACACAAATCGATGTATATGTCCCAAAATGTTCTTTCTCCAAATACATAACATATTTTAGAGGTGGAGATCAAGAACCTGTGACAGACACTGAGCATGTAGCCTTTTTATTTCTTTGGCTATGCGCTTACGTCTTCTGTAGCAAGTTTGCTACTTTAATTGCTTCTTATGTCCCTCTTGCCAATCTTCTCTCTACCGGCAAGAGAGTAGCATTAGGTCAATGTGCTTTGGTCAACCTCTATGATAGTATGAGCATGTTAGTTGACACTGTCAGATCTAGGAAAAAGAAAACCAACATAGGAGGTCCTCTTTGGCTTCTCCAATTGTGGTTACATGCTGTCTTAGAGTGTCGACTTTCTTATAAAGCCCCTGTGAACTTGTCGGTTGACACTTATGTCTTTTATCTTTGCTACGTTTCTATTGAATCTTTGTCGAGAGATGTGACTGCTAATTTCAAATTCTACTTCAAAATTTTCCATTCTCTTTCGTCCACCTCTTCAAAAATCAATTTCACTCCTTTTGTTGACCGAAAGTATGGTCCAAAGTGGTTTACCAAACTGAGCACTACTATATCTAAATCCAATGAATCAAATTGGGCCAATTTTCTCTGTTAAAGGGTCATTTTTGTCGATGGTCCTGGTTTTAAAACCCATCAAATCTATCTCCATTTGCCCAATACTGTTGCTTGCCAGCTTGGTTTCTGCCAATCCATTCCCGCCCCTTATTCTTCGAATCCAGATGAGCATTTTATCAATGCCAAGGCCCCAACGTATGATGATGGTATGGCCGTCAATGACGAAGATAAAGCTCGCAGGACCTTTTTGTAGCTTGTCCCGTTTTCTATCTTTCATGGAGCGACTCAAAGCTTTCTTGACTAGTGGAATAATTATTATTCCAATTGTCATCCAAGTCTAAAAGTTTACTTGAGTCGAATTGAGGACACTGCTGGTAATGGTGATGATTCTTCTATGCAGGCACAGGATCCAGCATAAAAACGCAAGGTGAACTTCGGAAATAAATTCGAGCTTTCAAGAAATTTTACAAAATCAAGTGGAATCCCATGAGGCCATATGATATGGTTCGTCATGTCAATGGTGTTTTAGCTAAAGCCAAAAGGAAGCATGATAATAGGGAAGCTGAAAGGCTTGCCAACTATTGGGAAATTCCAAATATGACCAAGGAATATTTTGATAACTTAAAGGCTCCCTTTCCTGACCCTGTGCCTATTCCTTGTGCTCCTTTTGGCATAGCTGATTCACACATGTTAACTTATAACCGAGGTACTTATCTATCAAGTACATATATAGGTTTTTTTCTCCTTTGCTGACATTCAACTTATTCGTGTTTTCATCGATAGTTGTCCCTCTTGACAAACCTCTACCTGGTAAATTGAAAGCGGACATGTCAGCAGAAGAAGTGATATGAGCGGGGGGGCAACTTTTCAACAAGGATGATATGAGCCCAATAAGGAGCATGGGTCAAGAAGCACTGCATGGACTTGGTGAACATATGACAAGAGCGAGAACCAAGAAAACCCATGAAGCTCTTAATCACATGGTGGCTATTTTGATAGAAGCAAGCCCAAGATCAAGACCAAATGGAATGGAGCCCAAATTAATGACTTATCTCATTTAACTAGAAGACCCATGAACATGTTCAAGTGGGGCATGCAGTAGTTATGAGCAGATTTTACTTGTTTTGTTTTAATTCAATAAGTGTAATGTGTTATTTGAGTGGATCCAAGTTTATTAGTGTTGCAATTGGGTCAAGCCCACTTAACCTCATGTGGAACACGAATTTAGAGTCTTCACTGGGAGAGAATCTTTGACTTGCATGCCTAAAGAAACTCCTATTTAGTTATGAGTCAAATTTTAATGTTTTGTTTTATTAGGGGGGTTACCCCTTTATTTGAATAAAGAAGGGATTTATGTGTAGCAGCCACATAATGGTGGAAAGAGAAAATTAACTCACCATTTAGTGGCATGTTTAAGCTTAGTTAGTGAGGGGGTTATGGAATCTTCAAAGGACAATGTGTGAAGCCTAATGTGGGAAGTCACAACTCCTATATGTATGACGCTTATTACATATGAAATGATAACTTGGATGTTCATTTGGATCAAATTCCATTTGTGAGAATTTAGTTCTCTTTGGTTCTTGGTTGAGCCAACCTTGTTCTTATCAAGAATCGATGATTCTTGTGGCGAACTTCATAGGCTTATCAAACAACCTTGTTTGTGGCGCCATTTCATCTTCTACCTTCTTCCATTTTGTTTCTTTCTTCATCTTACTTGTTAGAAATTCAACCAAAAGATCATCAACAAGGCAACCTCACCATTTGGTTGTCATCAAGTGGTATCAAAGCTTAGGCTTTGGTTGAATTTTCTGAGTTTTTGTTCTTCATCTTCATCTTCTTCTTTTCTTTCTTTTCTTCCAAAACCCAAAATCAAAAAAAATCCAAAAAAAATAATAACTTTGATTCTGTTTGATGGGAATTTTTGTTTTTTTTTTGTCCCAAAACTTCCAGTTTGTAATTAGTATTTCTTTAAAAAAAAAAAAGCTGCGCAATTTTCAAAAAAAATGGAGAAGTAAGCGCATGAAATAGTGAGAAGAAGAGAAGAGAAAAAGTTCTACTTGGGCATTTTGTGTTCTTGAATACATTTCCCTTCTATCTTGTTTCATTATTCTCAAAGAATTTCCTTTCTAGCCTTTCCTTTTTGTTTTCCTTTGTTTAGATAAGTCTTTGTGAAATTTTGTTACTTGATTTTGAATTTTTGTGTGGATTATTGGTTGACTCCTCTAAGACCTAAAAGAGAACAACTGAGTGGAAATATGCAAGAGTGAAAAATTACATTTTGTGGAAAAAGCCTAATTGAGTGAAATACACATTATGTGCACTTGGTGAGTGGATTGGGTCTTACATATATTTTGTGATTTTCTAACTTGTTTTCTTTGCAATGTTGCAATTTGAGAAATTCGACTATGAGCAAGCACATAAGAAGGAGGTTGAAAAGTTGATCCGGGAAATGCATGAGAGATGTGACAACAAGGTGAAAGAGTATGAAAGGAGGTTGAGAAAAGAGGAGAGAATGAAAAGACAAATAGAAAGTTTTGAAGCACATGTGAAGAACATGATTGAAGACTCCAAGAAAGAGGGTGGGAAGAAAGAGGGAGAGAAAGCAAAACATGAGAATGAGGTAAAAATTGAGAGAGCATTTGAAGAGAAAGAAAAACAAGTTGAAAGTATGGAAAAGAATGAGGAAAAAGAAAAAGAGAGTGAAAACAAGAGTGATGATCAAGAGGAAAAAGAAAAAGAGAGTGAAAAGAAAAGTGGTGATAAAAATAGTGAGAAAAATAGTGTGAAAATAAGTGAGAAAAAAGAGAGTTATTTGGCAACAAAAAGTGAAGAGAAGAGGGCTTTGATTTCAAGGCAGCCCCAATGCATATTTTATTGCAAGAACTTTTATTTGATTGTTAATGATTTCTCTTTGCCTAGTGGTGTTGTAACTCTTTTGCAGGAATTTGGAACTTTAGTCCCAAAGGAAGCACCCCATGGTTTGGGAACTTGCATGAATTCCCAAAAGTTCACTAAAGCATCCACTCATGCTTTACCTCCTCTTGAAATATAGTTTGAACTTAAGTCAGAAGCACCCAATGTGATTATGAGGAACACTATGGATGGACCACCAATATCTAATTTTGGTGATGAAGATTGTTTCAATTCGCGGTCGAATTCACTCCAAGAAGGAGGGGATGATATGAACCAAGGGGGGGCAAGTCAACTTTTCAACAAGGATGATATGAGCCCAATAAGGAGCATAGGTCAAGAAGCACTACATGGACTTGGTGAATATATGACAAGTGCTAGAACCAAGAAAGCCCAAGAAGCTCTTAATCACATGGTGGCTATTTTGATAGAAGCAAGCCCAAGATCAAGACCAAATGGAATGGAGCCCAAATTAATGACTTATCTCATTCAACTAGAAGACCCATGAACATGTTCAAGTGGGGTGTGCACTAGTTATGAGCAGATTTTACTTGTTTTGTTTTAATTCAATAAGTGTAATGTGTTATTTGAGTGGATCCAAGTTTATTAGTGTTGTAATTGGGTCAAGCCCACTTAACCTCATGTGGAACACGAATTTAGAGTCTTCATTGGGAGGGAATCTTTGGATTGCATGCCTAAAGAAACTCCTATTTAGTTATGAGTCAAATTTTAATGTTTTGTTTTATTTGGGGGGGGTTACACCTTTATTTGAATAAAGAAGGGATTTATGTGTAGCAGCCATATAATGGTGGAAAGAGAAAATTAACTCACCATTTAGTGGCATGTTTAAGCTTAGTTAGTGATGGAGTTATGGAATCTTCAAAGGACAATGTGTGAAGCCTAATGCGGGCAGCCACAACTCCTATATGTATGACGCCTATTCCATATGAAATGATAACTTGGATGTTCATTTGGATCAAATTCCATTTGTGAGAATTTAGTTCTCTTTGGTTCTTGGTTGAGCCAACCTTGTTCTTATCAAGAATCCACGATTTATGTGGCGAACTTCATAGGCTTATCAAACAACCTTGTTTGTGGCACCATTTCATCTTCTACCTTCTTCCATTTTGTTTCTTTCTTCATCTTATTTTGGTTACAAAATTGGTTACACATTTAACTTGTTAGAAATTCAACCAAAAGATCATCAAAAAGGCAACCTCACCATTTGGTTGTCATCAAGAAGTCTCTGATGATAACAACAATGCTGATGACGATGACTTGATCCTTGTGAAGGGCAGGACTGATAAGAAAATATCACGATCGACCAAAGTTCCTGTCCCTAAAACCAAAATGACTAAAGGGACCAAGAAGAGAAAAGGAAAAGCTCCAGTCTCTGGTTCTCCTTCCAAGAGATTGAAATCTGTCAAGAGTTCTTCTATTTCAGCAGACTCTGATGCTGTCAAGATTTCAACCCATCCCAAAAACACCATTGCTGGTTCATCCAACAATTCTCCTACCGATCAGTCCAAGGTAAAGTTTTAACCCTCATGATCGGTTTGTCGGATTAAACAGATTTATCATAATCTCAAAATTTATCTTTCATTTTAACAGAAAAAGAAAACCATCCAATCTACCGAAGAAACACAAGTAGCAAGCAGTGATATTGATTTGGTGTCTTCTAACTCCAATTTGGTATGTTTTTCATCATCCTGTCATTTTCCATATATATTACATTTGTGTCTCACACTGCCCCTTTTATTAGGAAAAAACATCCCGAGGTGAGGACTCAATGACCGTCCAGGAAATTGTCAGCAGAACTGTCGAACCGACAAATCCTCCTGATCCAGAGGTATAAGACAATTTGTTTGTCATTTCCCTTTATCTAATCATTCTAGTTCTAATTCATTGATTTTCTTACCTTTACAGGTTGAAGAAAATTTATAGCACTTGTCTCCTAAGGGTGAAGTTCTGACAAAAGATTCTTTAGACCCTAAATCCCCTCAGGAACTGTCCTCCACTTCTCAACAGCCTGAACCGACTCTTCAGACTCCAACTCCTACGGCTAATGAGCCAGCTGAAGCAGCTGTCATGATTGAGATTCCAGATGAAGATATTGATATGGATGCCTTACTGGCTGAAACAATTCCTGTCGTCCATCCTCCGCCTCCAATTATGCCTCCAACTACTAAATCTCCCGAACCTAAACCAGCTCTTCCATTCAACACTTGGATCAACATGCTGGCTGAACTCAGTCGGAAAGAATCAACTTTTTCTGCCAACTCTTCATCAACTCAACATAACTCTAGTGATTCTCGAGTTATCAATCTTATGCACGATCTGAGAGCTCTTCTTGACAACTCCTTCAATACTCTTTGCTCTGATTTTAATGTCTGACAAGAACTGTCAAGACTAATTAAAGAAATTACTCCCCTTCATTCCAATCTTCCTTTGTCTAGCCGCACCCGTTTTCTCTCAATATAAAAATTTTGGGAGCGGTTCTCTGACAAATTAGAGAAGATGTCTTATGTCATTCCTTCCTATGAAGAGGAGGAAAAAATTAAAGACAATCTTCTAGCCAAATTCCAGGATCTAGAGGCCTACAAACAAAAAAGAGCTCGATCTTATCTTGAAAGGAATTCAGACTAAAGAATCCCTCCTGGACTACCGAAAAAATTTATGGGCGGAGATTGAATTGACAGACCGACAGTGCGCCAAATTTGACAAGGCTCCGGAGAAAAGCAGAGACAAAGTCAAGGCCATTGATGACGAATCTGTTCAACTTGGCCAAAGAGCTGAAACAGTAGTTGGCAAACTTCGTGCTCTACAGCCTGAATATGATGTTGCAGTTGCCAACAAGGCTGACCTTACCTTTGCATGGGATCAGCTGTATCTTGATATTGGTTTAGACAAAATTTGATTTGCTGTAAAAAAAAATTCTGTCTACCGAATTTTGTGATTTCGACACTTATTTTATCATCCATTTAATGAAAATGACTCTTGGTTTACTTTCACATTTATTTAATTTTAACTGTTGGTTCCAATAAATTTCGTAACTTACCTATATCAATTTACAATTAATTTCGCGGTAAGTTTCAAAACATTGGTAAACACGCTACATTTAATTTCTTGTCGCAAGGCTTACTTCTCACAACATTTGTGCCCTTAAACAATGTGATTTTAGATAAAATATGCTCCCATCAATGACCTAATTTTTCTTACTACCTCCATGGGAGCCTGACCTTACAATCTTTAACTCTCAGATTCAAGGTCTTGGTCTTGATGGTCATCTTGTTAGTAAAGATCAGTAACCAACATAAAGGGCACGGTAGAGATCAGCAACCAACGTAACCACTAGAGCTGACTACCGCTTCCCACCTCTGGTTAGAGCAGACTTGAAACAGAATGGGTGCATCTGTTTCCAGTTCCATAATCTTCTTCTCGGAGGGTGGTTATCTCTCTTGGTGTCGTCTTTACTACACCATCACTAGTACAATAAGTGCTTTTTACGGGAACGTTTTACCTCAATTGACCATATGTTTGACGTTAAAAATGAGGCGGTGGCAGTTTTGTAAATATTAAATCACTATTTACGTCAGTTGTTTAATGAACCGACATTAAAAGAATTATTAACACTTTTAACGTCAGTTGTTTATACAACTGACATTACAAGTGTTATTTTAACTTCAGTTAAATAAATAACTGACGTAAATAATCCTATATTCCTCTGAAACTCATTCCTATCTTTCTTTCGTTGTCATCTCCCTGTTGTCACTCTTAACGCAGATCACTCCATATATAGTGCAGTTTATTTCAAATATTTTTTTTAAACAAGTTTATTTTTAATCTTAATTAATTAGCTTGAATTAGTAAACAAATTCTTGTGCAAATTAAAATAAATAAACACTTAACATAAAACAAGTTATATGTATAATCAAATTGTATCTCATTGAAGCGATTCATAAGTTACAATTATATGATTAAAAGGTAAAAAATTTCTACCACATAGCCCTAAAATATAAAAAAGTTTCTGCTTCAACGTCATTTTCTTCTCAGTCCTGTCCTCAGAAACTCCAATGGATGCATCCCCTCCCTCACTTGAGTTCCTTGATGCTCCATCTGAATCCACAGTCACTTGCTGCCAAAGCGGAGTGAAAGGGGTGATGGGGATGAAATAAAGTGAGGGAATCGCATAATGTGATTCACTCAACCTTACCATCCATGTAATGTGATTTACTCAACCTCAGAAGTTTTTTGACCATTAAGACAGAAACCTTTAAGTCTAGGTATAGGAAGAAATAACAAAAGTCTCAAATATGATAGAGCCATATTGTGAAAGAATAGAAAATGCACGAAATATAGAGGAAAATAAGAGGGTGTATTACAGACTGATACAAAAGAATGGTACTTTATATAGAGAAGAGAGACTACCTTATTTTCTTCAAAACTGATCTATAAACTTAATGCTCATTAAGAGGATTAAGTTACAAGGTGCATGGGTAAGTAGCACAGTAGTCAAAGGAATGAATGTTTTTACAGAAACTTATACACTTTTAACGTCAGTTGTCTTCAACAACTAACGTTAAAAGTGTTTTTAAAATAAAAAATATTTATTTTTAACGTCAGTTGTTTAATACAACTGACGTTAAATAAATGTCTTTTAACGTCAGTTTTTACAAACAAATGACATAAAATGTTTTTTTAAAGATGGTTTTTGATTATAACGTTTACACCCGCTCGTCTTCTTCACTTCGCTCTGTACGTCTCTGTTCTTCTCTTTTCATCACGCTCACTCTCACTCTCACTCTGCCCTAATCGCGAGCTCCTCTCCACCGCAACCACCGCGAGGGCTTCTTCGCCACCACCGTGAGGTACACTATTAACCCTAACTCTGTCTTTACCGCTCATTCTTTGCAATAACTTGACATTTCCCTTTCCCCTTCCCGCGCACTAACTCTCCTTGTCCCTCTGCTCTCAGTAACCACATCGAACTTTGTCCACCACTCGAGCTCCCCTCCCCACCACCACGCGAGCACCTATTTCTGGTGAGTCTTTAGGCCACATTTTTTTATTTTTGGTTTTAAGTGTATGTTGAAACTGTAGTCTCTAGTTGAAACTTGAAACTGTGAGTTTGAGTTGTTTCGAATGTCTCTATTTCTGGTCGTGGGTTTTGTGTTTTCTCTTTTTTTTCTTCTGCTATCATGACCTATTTCAAAATGGGAAGAAATTTAGAGTTGCTTGTAGCATGTGACATCAACAATATATTGCTCATTGGAATTCTGTTTTGTTAATTTACCTTCATCTGCTTATTTCTTTTGTCTTAAGAAACCTGAAAATGGTGTAAATTTGAAATAATTTTTAAACGCCTTGCTTGTATATATCATTCTCTCTTGATCGATTCATATGGCTGAGTGGTTATAGTACTAGATATAGCAATAGTCCTAATATGTGTTGTTGCCTGCTTGATGAGAAGAATGATGTGAGATTACTGTGGAAATTTTGTTTTAGGCAGTTAGTCAAATAAGATATACATGGTTGACGGGATTTCAAAAACTAGTTTTCAATTAGGATTTCAAAAACTAGTTTTCAATCTCCCGTATTGTCCTTATATTGGATATATGTTTTGTATATCTATAGAACCTATCTAGTTATGGATCGTAGTTGGATGGTTTGTAAGCGCACTAGTGCTGAGTATTTGAAGAGGGTGGGAGAATTTATAGAATTTGCTCAAAGGAATGTTCCTAATAGTAATGGAATGTTCTGTTGTCCTTGTGTCAAGTGTTTGAATACGAGGAAATGTACGGTGAAGGATATGCGTACTCATTTGATTTGTGAAGGGATTTGCTTGAGTTATACAAGATGGATATGGCATGGTGATGTGTTGTTGAGTAGTACGGCAAGTGTCTCCCAAAGTGAGGACGTTGACGTAGATATGGAGGATGATCGAGTAGAGGACATGATCCGTGATATTGGACAAGAATATTTTCATCGAGCCCATGTGTATGATAGGTTGTGCGGTGATGCGGATAAGCCTTTATATCCAAGGTGTACTACTCATACACGGTTGTCGGCGGTGCTAAAATTGGTTTGTGTGAAGGCGAGAAATGGTTGGACCGATAAAAGCTTCACAGAATTGCTTGAAGTGTTGAAAGACTTGCTTCCGGAGGACAACACATTACCTGACCGTAACTATGAGGCCAAGAAGGTATTGTGTCTGATGGGTATGGAGTATAAGAAGATACACACATGCCCCAATGATTGCATATTGTACACCGGTGTTCATGAAGACAATCACGATTTCCCCAAATGTGGGTTATCACGATACAAAGTGAAGGGTGGTGATGATGATGATGATCTTGATGATGTGAGAAAAAAGGGTCCTCCTGCGAAGGTGTTGTGGTATCTTCCAATAATTCCAAGGTTCAAGCGATTGTTTGCCAATGCGAAAGATGAGAAGAATCTTAGATGGCATAATGATGAGAGGAAACGTGATGGAATGGTTCGTCATCCTGCTGATTCTATGCAATGGAAGAATATTGATACTATGTTTCCGGATTTCGTCGATGAGCCAAGAACCTAAGGCTTGGACTTGCTACGGATGGAATGAATCCTTATGGCAACATGAGTAGTATTCATTGTTCATGGCCTGTTTTGTTGATAATTTACAACCTCCCCCCTTGGTTGTGAATGAAGCGCAAATACATGATATTGTCTATGATGATTTCGGGCCCAAAGCAACCGAGAAATGACTTAGATGTTTATCTAAGTCCCTTGATTGAAGACTTGAAAACGCTATGGGTGGAAGGTGTTGATGTAGTTGATGGGTATTCTCATGAGACTTTCAAGCTTCGTGCCATATTATTTTGCACCATCAACGACTTTCCAGCATACGGTAACTTGTCCGGGTACAGTGTCAAGGGGCATAAAGCATGCCCTATATGTGAAGAAGGCACATGCTACACTCAGTTGCATCATGGAAAGAAGACGGTTTACCTTGGGCATCTGAGATTTCTTAGACGTGATCACCCATATCGTAAGATGAAAAAAGCTTTTAATGGATGCCAAGAGACAGAAGAAGCTCCGGCGGCCTTAATTGGAGAGCAGGTTTATCAGAGGGTAAAGGTCATCGATGTTATATTCGGCAAGTCCAAAAAGAAAGGTAAAGCTGCTGAGAAAAACATATGGAAGAAGAGGTCGATATTCTTTGATCTTCCATACTAGCGCAAGCTTGATGTCAGACACTGCATTGATGTGATGCATGTGGAGAAAAATGTGTGTGATAGTGTGATCAGGATGCTTCTCAACATTTAGGACAAGACAAAGGATGGTGTGAATGCTCGTCTCGACCTCGTTGCTATGTGTATATGAGAGCAGTTAGATCCAGTTGTTGAGGATGGTAAGCGGACTTATTTGCCGCCAACATGTCATACTTTGTCAAAAAAAAGAGAGACAAAGTTTCTTCGGGTGTCTTCAGGGCATCAAAGTTCCACATGGTTACTCTTCAAATATGAAGAGGCTTGTCTCTAGTGATCTTAAATTGGTTGGCTTAAAGTCTCATGATTGTCACATCTTGATGCAACAACTTCTGCCCGTTGCTATTCGTGGTATTGCTCCAAAAAATGTGAGACATGCCATTACTCGGTTGTGCTCATTCTTCAATTCTATATGTAGCAAAGTCGTTGACCCCCGTATGTTGGATGACTTGGAAGTTGAGGCTACTACAATCTTGTGCCAATTGGACATGTATTTTCCTCCTTCCTTTTTCGACATAATGGTTCACTTAATTGTTCATTTGGTGAGGGAGATTAGATTATGTGGGCCGTTTTTTCTGAGATGGATGTACCTAGTTGAGCGCTACATGAATATCTTGAAAGGGTACGTGAAGAATCCTCATCGTCCGGAAGCATCTATTGTTCAAAGGTATGTTACAGAAGAAGCTATTGAGTTTTGTTCGGACTACCTTCATAACACGGATCCTATAGGGGTTCCTAAGCCTCACCATGATGAGATAAGATGTCAAGGTAAGGGTACACATGGCTTAAGAATTAATAGCAAAGGTCGGGAGGAAGTGCTTCAAGCACATTTGTATGTATTGAACAACATCGATTCTGTTCAACCTTTCTTATTTGAACATAAAAGAAAAGTCAATCAAGAAAACCCTCGAATGAGTGAAAGGTGGTTGTTGAACAAGCATAACAAGACTTTATTACCATGGTTCAAGGAAGAAAGGCTTAAGTGATATGATCCTAAAATGGAGCATGTAGATTTTTGGATCTATCCTTGAGTGACAACAAAAATTATAGAAGAAGATGAAATACAAAATTGGATAAGATGAGAAATGGGAGGTAGACGCCACAAATCCAAGGGGATTTGATAAGCCAAGGTGAGGTTCGCCACAAGAATCTTGGATTCTTGATAAGAACAATAGTTGGTTCAACCAAGAACCAAGGAGAACAAAGTCTCACAAATGGATTTCAATCCAAAATAACATCAAAGTTGTCATTCATGTGTTTAGGGGTGTCTTACATATAGAGAAATGACCTAAAATCACGTGCTAATTGGCCTAAAATCAGGGCATTAAAACACCCAATAATCCCCACTTAACTCGGCCACCATAATCATGCGTTAATTGGCCTAAAATCCCTCATATTGACTTTTATCCCCCTAATTATGTGGTGATTACACTTGTTTCTCACATTAAAAGTGTAACCCTCCCATAATCAATACAATTTTATGCACACTAATGAGGAGTTTCTTATGGCATGTAAACCAAAGATTCCCTCCCCAAGATTCTCTAGAACTTGTGTAACACATGGAAAAGTTGTGGACTTGACCCAAAAATATCACAAATTAATTGGTCTTAATCACACTAACCATTACACTTATTGAATTAAAATAAACAACTAAAATTGGACTCTCCTTCATGGTGCACGCCCCTCTTGTCATGGATCCTTTAGTTGGATAATGTAAGTTAATAATTTGGGCTTCATTCCACCCAATCTTGCATTTGGGCTTGCTTCCATGATGAGAACCATAGTTTGACTTAACACTTGTTGGGCTTTCTTGGTTGTAACATTCATCATTGGCCCACCAAGTCCTTGGCTAGCTTCTTGAACCATACTCCAAATTGGGCTCATATCATCCCCTCCTTCTTTGAGTGAATTCGACCTCGAATTGAAGTCTTCATCACCAAAATTAGTCATTTTGGGTGCATCCAGAGTGTTCTTCACAATGACATTGCCATAGGGTGCTTCCGTTGGAATGAAATTACCAAATTTCTGCAAAAAAGTTACAATAGCACTAGACAAAGAAAGATCGTTAGAAGCATTAGCAATTAAATAAAAATTGTTGCAATAAAAAATGAATTGGGGTTGACTTGAAATCAAAGTCTCCTTCTCTTCATTTTTTGTTTCCAAACAACTCTCTTTCTTTTCACTAATTTTCACAATATTTTCCTCATTATTTTTCTCCTGATCACTCTTTTTTTCAATTATTTTCTCACCTTTTTTCAGTCTTTTTCTCACTCTCTTTTTCAATCCTTTTCTCACTCTCCTTTTCTTTCTTTTTATCACTCTCCTTTTCTTTCCTCTCTTTCTCTCTTTTTTCTCTCATTCTTATTTGCTCATATCATTAAGGATGGTAGTACTGCTTCTGATGACGTAAGATGGCTAGCACGTGGGCCTAGCTTCAACGTCATATGTTGGAGCGGATACGACATCAATAACTTTTCCTTTTATATAAAGGAACAAGATAACAAGAGTACCATGCAAAATAGTGGGGTTATGATCGTTGCCGAAGCAATGCACTTCTCTAGTCCAAAGGACACAAAACCCGTTAAAGCACCGACACCTTACTTTGGATATATTGAAGATATTTGGGTGCTCGATTACACTAAGCTTACGGTGCCGGTTTTTAAATGTAAGTGGGTTGATAGTAACGGTGGTGTACAAACCGACGAATTGGGGTTCACATTGGTAGACCTCAACAAGTTAGGTCATATAAATGAGCCTTTCATAATGGCTTCCCAAGAAAAACAAGTGTTCTACATCACTGATCGTTCTAACAAAAGGTTGTCCATGGTTCTCCAAGGAAAAAGCATGTATAATGGTAGTGATGAAAATCAAGATTCAAATCTTGATATTCCTGAGACTCCTTCTTTTTCAACAAACATGCCTACTATAATCGAGGAGACACAGGTGGATGATGTACATGCCACTCGTGATGATCATCACAAAGGGATATTGATATAGGTAGTTTAAACTTAGTATACATTTATTTTTATTTATACTTCTGTATTTATTTTTAGTTATAACCTATTTTAATAAATATATATTGTTTCTGAACAGGCATACATATGGATCAGTCGGATGGCCCACATGCAAGGGAGGACACTGTGGGGCCTACGCAGGACCCAATCGCACCTACGCCTGATTCTAGTGTAAGTTTACATGTTATATACTATCTTTAGTCCTTCTTTTTAATGTAAGTTTATAATGTTACAACCCTCTATTTTATCATTTTTTTGTCCATACAAACATCACAGTCTCAGAGGAAACGGGGTAGAGGAGCCACGACTTTGAAGAAATTAGAGAAGGCCAGGCAAAGCGGACAGAAGCTTGAGGTGTGCTTTGATGCTAATCTAAAGCCCCAGGGACCCCGTGCTAAAGAATTTAAAAAGTGGGTGTTTCTACAAGCGAAGCAGCACGTTAGCATCAACTACAACCTTTGGAATGACGTTCCACGGAACGTTAAGGATCAGATTTGGGAGGCTATCACGGTATTTTACCTTTACATTCTTTTGATTTACATTATTAGATAATTATCCGAGTTATAATCCATCCAGTTGTTATGTATTTAATGTGTAGGTAGCTTGGACTATGCCAAATGACGAGGATCATCGTACGAAATGCATGAAAATGGCATCAAAGCGTTGGAATGGGTTCAAGCATGATCTTACCAGGTACTATGTATCTGGGAAGAAGCGGCTTGATAAGATGTTCTCGGATTATCCCTGGATTGATAAGGATACTTGGGATATGATTGCTAGGAGTCGACAGGATGAAGAATTTCAGGTTGGTTGATTAAGTTAATTTTGTATGCTTCTTATAGATCATTTAACTGTATTTAATTATGTGTTTTTGTTTGAATAGGCTAAGGCAGAGAAGGGTAGGCAGAATCAGGCGAAGAACGTCCACCGCCACACCATGTCTCAGGGTGGGTACCAGACTCGGATTGAGGAGATGATGGCAGATAGGCTGAGGGTGAAGCAGGAAGAGCACGCTGCTAGGATAGAAAAAGGAGAGGTGCCTGAGGGCACACCATTAAGTCCTCCATCGGACATCGACCGCGAGGATGTCTGGTTAGCCGGGCGCATGATAAAGACATGATCTTTTAAAGTTGATGCCACTCGCGAAGTGGTAGATAAGATTGTAAGTAAATAATTAACTTCATTTCAATTGATATTTGTATAGATATTTTTAACACTTTTCACTTGCACGTTTTTTCATTTCTTCATTGTAGATGGGTCTTAAAGCACAATGCTCCCAGGGCTCATTCGTCCCTTCTGGATGGCGGGATGTCTTGATGACTGCTCTAGGCAAGAAAGACCATCCTGGTCGGGTTATCGCTGTTCCTGGGAACGTGACCAACAGAGAATATTATGGCAAGTCTGCTTCACGAAAGCGGGTCGTCGATGAGGCATCAATTTTGGAATCCATGACTCAGCAGCTCATCTCCAACCCTGCTATTACAACGCATCTGATGAAAAGCTTACTATCCAACCCAGAATTCAAGCAGGCACTTGCTAGAGAGCTATCCTCCGTCGGTTCATCCCAGGACACCGCAGGACATGCCAACCCTTCACATGTGAGCACAAAAGAGAGTTATAGTAGGGCACATGTGGAGGACGATGAGTTGGCAGCTAGGGAGCGGGAGTTGGAAGTCTAACGCCGTGAGCTTGAGTTGGAATTGCAAAGGCGTGAGCTTGAGTTGGACTTCAAACGCCGTGAGCTCGAAATGGTAACAAAGGTATGTATTCATTATTAATGTCCAAATTAGTCAAATAATTACTTGTGTTTTTTTTTTAATTATCAACAACTTATCTATTTTATTATTCCTAAATTGAAGGCCAAGTCGACGTCGGTGTCGCTGTCACCCGTCACTCATTTGTTCTCACTTGGTGAGGATTATGCCTTTGAGATTTTTGAATGTCCATTGGATCACGATGGATGGGTGGCACGCCCAAATCAACAGAGGATATTTTCCTTATGTGGTGAAGATCTCGGGCACGCCTGCAAAGATAACGTGTGGATGGCCAGCACGGTTTTAAGTATCTGGTGCACGTAAGTTAATTTTAATTTTATAACTTATTTATTTTTGGTATTTTTCCATTTAATAATTTATTTAATTTCAATATATATATATTATGTAATTAACATCCACACCTTTTCATATCTTAGGTATCTTTATCATCTTCAGCTTGATAAGGGCGTTGCATCAGTTTACGGCTTCTTAGATCCGTTAATCCTTATGCCTCAATTCTTTGTTGGTGATGCATTTAGTAAATACATAGGGAACTTGATGGGAGACAATCGGAAAGAATTATATCTGGCTCCCTACTGTATCAATAACCATTGACAGTTGTTTGTACTTCACCCGTCTAGGCATACTGTCATATTCTTCTGTTCTCTCCACCAAAACCCACCACAGGAGGTGGTGGAAGCTGTAAGTACGTAAGTAACTAATCTTCAATTTAATTTAAGTTTTAATATCAGTTGTTTTTAGTTTATTACACACATGATATATGAATTTGTTAATTGACATGATTATTTATTTATGATAGCGCGCTGAAGGCGAGTAGCATAAGTTGCGCCAACGGAAGAAGTAGGACTTCTAAGGCTAAAGGAAATCCTGAATGGATCATCCTCAAGGTTTGGTAGTTTATTTATCAAATAATTAATATTATAATTACTAATTTATATGTATATTTAATTGACATTGAAATTAATTTTGTTTGTAGTCTCGATTTCAACCTGACGGGTGGTCGTGCGGCTATTATGTGATGCTTCATATGCTGAACATAGTCTCCGCATCTATTACGGATGGATGGAAGAAGGTAATATTTAAACAACTTACTAAATTATATATTATAGTTTTGGTGATGACTTGCGTTAATGTTATTGTTATTATTTGAACGTGTGTAGGCATTTAACAACCAATTGCCTCTTCAAAAAGATGAGTTTAGAGACTTGAGGATGCGCTTGGCAGAATTCTTCTTCAAGTATGCGGCTGAAAAATGAATTGACAAGATACCTCCTCAATACTTAGATGAATAGTTTTTTTGTAAGACTTTAGAAACTAATTAATAACATTTATATATATATATATATATATATATATATATATATATATATATATATATATATATATATATTGTTCTTAGAATTAGAGTAGTTTATATTTTTAGACATATAGAGACTAAAATTTATATATATATATATATATATATATATCTATATATACTTGTAGATAGTTATGTTTTTCCTATACATGGGTTTTGGTTTTAAGTCCCCCTATTGTTCCTTTGTATATTTCTTTTCTTTTTGTTAATATAGAAATTTAATGGTAGTGTTTGCAATTCTGTAATGTGTGTAATATTGTGTTACTGGGATATTTACTGAATGCAGGTATAGCTGAGGGGAGTGATATTTTAAAACTGAATTTTAAAAAAAAATGTATTAACGTCAGTTGTATCAAACAACTGACGTTAATAGTATTTTATAAAATATACAGTACACTATTAACGTCAGTTGTATTAGGAAACTGACGTTAAAAATAAAACCTATAACGTCAGTTCTTTAACAGAACTGACGTTAGTTTGAACAACATTAACGTCAGTTGTATTTACGTCAGACAATATTCTGACGTATAAAATCAATTTTAACTGACGTAAAAAGCACTTATTGCACTAGTGCATAAGCAACCACCACCTTCTGGGTTAAATGATACTGAGATCTGCTCGTGCCAGATTTTTTCTTTACACTCTGCTCACCCTCGACATATGAAGCAGACGAAACCTCATCAAATGGGAATGAAGCCTCAACAAATTAGGTTACGCTGCTGCATTGTCGAAGAGTGAAGGAGAAAAGTCTGCCAATCTTATCAGAGTTTCGGAAGTTAGCTTTGATTGATCATTTGTACTCTTGACAAACAATGAATAATTTAGATTGACAATTTGTAATTTTGACAATGTATGGTTGTATTGCCAAGTTAGTGAATAAAATATTCTCATTTCTTTTCACTTGTTGTCAATCTTTACTTCTAGCATTGTCGGTTGATATTTCTTCAAATACATGCCATTAATTGAATTAATTCCTAGGCCCGTATTGACATCGACAAGTGCATATGCATTTCCAGAAAATGCTTTAGAAATCTTAAATGGTCGTTCCCATTTCGGTGACCACTTACCATACTCTCGACAACTTTTATCCATAGGCAAAATGACTTTCCACACCAAGTCATCTACTTTGAATGTTTTAAACCTAACTCGATTATCGTAGAATTTTGCAATTCTTTATTTTTGTCGAATCAAATTTTCCAATGCAATCAACCTTTCATCGCTTAATTCGTCCAATTCATCCAACATTGCATCCCAATATTGGTCAACAGGCAAGTCATCTTGTCTTTGAATACGAGTTGATTGAAGATTGATTTCGACAGGCAATACAGGATCATGTCCATATACTAAACTGTATGGTAAGGTTCATGTCTACTGTCTGGGTGAATTCCTATATGCCCACAGTACTTGGTCAAGAATATTATGCCAGTTCTTAGGTTGTCGACCCACATGCTTTTTAATAAGTCCAATAATAATCTTATTTATCGCCTCAACTTTGCCATTAGCTTGTGCATAGTAGATGTAAGCATCTTTATATACCTAGAGTTGGCATATTCTATGATTTTTCTTTCCTGTAAAAACTGATCCTTGATTAGTTGTCAAGGTTTGCGGTATTCCAAACCGACAAACAATGTGATTTTCAATAAAGTCAATCACATCTTGTTGGGTGACTGCTTTGAGGCAAACTGCTTCTACCCACTTGGTAAAATAATCAACCCCAACCAAAATGAATTGATGTCCTTTTGATGAAGACGGGTGTATTTGGCCAATTAAATCCAAAGCCCATCCTCTGAATGGCCATGGTTTGACTATAGAATGTAATTCACTGGCCGGAACTTTCTGTATGTGGCCATGTTTCTGACATTGCTCACAAGATTTGGCAAACAACATGCAGTCCCTAACCATAGTTGGCGAATATTACAAACTCCTTCGGATCACCCATTTCATTTTATCTCCTGCTTGGTGGTCCCCACATATGCCTTCATGGACCTCTGACAAAGCCAAATAAGCATCTTGCTCACTTAGGCACTTATGTAAAGTTCCGTCGGCATACCTTCTATGTAATAGTCCACCCTGCATAGTATAATTCAATGCTTTATATTTTATCTTTCTATCTGCATTCTGACTTAGGTTTTCCAAATATTTAATTATTGGTAATCTCCTAGTCATTAGATAGAGTTACGTCATTGACCAAGACATCTCTTTCCTCCAGTGGATATAATAATTCTTTAATCTCCATTAACCCTGACAAAGTCTTTTGAGATCTCTTGTACCCTGAAGCTGTTTGAGCTAACTCATTAGCCTCTTGATTCCGTTCTCTGGGGATATACTTGACAATTATGTCATCGAATTTTCTCATTAAATTACTTGCTATGATACAATATTTTGTCAAATTATAACAGACACATTTGTATTCTTGAGTAAGCTGTTTAATAACCAACTGAGAATCCCCAAATATCTGCATATTCCGTGCCTTCATTTCCACTAGTATATCTAATCCGACAATCAAAGCTTCATACTCAACTTCATTGTTAGAACATGGATATTTAAGCTCAAACATGAACTTAGTAGGAGTTCCTTGTGGAGTCACGATTAAGATTCCTACTCCACTACCTCCTTGATGCCTTGATCCATCTAAGTAAAGTTTCCAAGGTTGTAAACTGACAAAGTTTATTTCTGGCACATCTAATCCTGGATGTTCTACCAAGAAGTCGGAAACTGCCTGACCTTTGACAGTTTTGGCTGGTACTTATTGTAAAGAATATTCCAACAAAGCATTGGTCCATTTACTAATACGCCCATTAAGGACTGGTTTTGACAACATATACTTTATTGCATAAGTCTTAGAAATTACTAATACATTACAAGGCATCATATAATATTTGAGTTTGGTACATGAAAAATACAATGCTAGACATAATTTCTCTATAGCACTATATCTTTTCTCAGCATCACTGAGAACTCTGCTTAGATAATACACGGCCTTTTCGACATTGTCATAGTCATCCTGGGCCAAGAGACATCCTATAGTATTTTCATATGTTGATATGTACAACTTCAACGGTCGACGAGGCATAGCAGGCATCATGACCGGTGGATTGACTAAGTATTGTTTGATCTGGTCAAAAGCTTCTTGATGACAAGATTCCCACATAAAGCTCTATTCCTCTTTTAACTTGACCAATGGTGCAAATACTCTTGTTCTTCTTGACAAATTTGAGATAAACCTCCACAGAAAGTTAACCTTTCCTAGGAAGGACTGTAATTCTTTCTTATTTGTCGGTACTACGGTTTCCATAACTGCTTTGGCTTTATTTTTGTCCACCTGGATTCCTTTCTCATGAACTAAAAAGCCCAAGAATTTGGCAGCCGACACCCCGAAGCTGCATTTTTCAGGGTTTATTTTGAGATTGTGTTTCCTCATTCTTTCAAACCCTTGCTCCAGGTGCTCTGAGTGATCATCTTTAGTTTTTGATTTGATAACCACATCATCAAAATATACTTCTATAAATTTCCCATCACATCATGGAAAATAGTATTCAATGCTCGCTGGTAGGTGGCTCCTGGATTCTTTAAACCGAAAGACATGACAATCCATTCATATGTCCCAATTGCTCCCGGACACTTGAAGGAAGTCTTTGACACATCTTCTTCGGCTATAAAGATTTGATTATAACCGGCATGGCCATCCATACAACTCAAAATTTCAGTTCCTGATGCTGAGTCGACAACCATGTCGGCTATTGGCATCAGATAATTATCTTTGGGGGTAGCTGTATTTAGATTTCTAAAATCTATTGATACCCTCATTTTACCATTCTTTTTAATAACAGGAACTACATTAGAAAGCCAATCAACATACCTAGTTGTTCGAATGAACTTTGCCTTACGCAGTCTTTCTACTTCCTCTTTAATTATGTGTACCACCTCTGGGGTAAATCTTCTGCTCGCCTTTTTAACACGTTTGCAATCCTCCCTGGGTGGTAACTGGTGTTCGACAAGATCCCTGCCTAAACCAGGCATTTCATCGTAGTCCCATGTGAAGCAGTCTTTATACTCTGCAATTAGTCTGACAAGTTTTGGGTTCTAATCCTCTGGCAAAAAAGCACCCACAAAGATAAGCCTTTTCTTTTCCTCCGTACCTAAGTTTATTTCTTCCAGGGGATCTTCCACTTCCACATTTTGCTTAACTTCAGCTCTCTTTTCAAAACCTAAAGGGCCATTGTTAATGATACAATCCATCAACACACTTTCTGAAGTGTGTACTTCTTTGTCAGCCTGATAGGCCGACAATCTTCTTAGTTGTGGTTCAAGGTTCATTGTCGGAATTTGGCCGAGATTTGTCGTCCTCTTCCTTTATCTTAACGCCAAATTGACTGAGAAGACTCGCTTCCAGTGCATCCTTGTCAATGACCCGTTCGCTGGCAGTTATAAGTCTGACGTTTTGTGAATGTACCTTGAAATCAACATGTAATTGCTGATCATAGCAAGCCCTGTCATCTGCCTCTACGATCTATACCTGATCTTGTGCATTCCATAAGATTACTTTCTGATGCACTGTTGACGGAATTGCTCCTACAGCGTGAATCCAATCCCTGCCAAGTAATATGTTGTAGCTTGACTTGGCTGGAATTATCACAAACAATGTCATCCTTTCGACGGTGCCAACCTGCAGGTTCAACAAAATGATGCCATCTGACGGAGAAGTCTTGCCACTGAAATCAATGACGACTATATCTGTCAGAATTAAATCCGACTGATCCTTTCCTAGCTTTTTAAACATTGCTCTTGGCATCAGATTCACGGTAGCTCCTCCGTAGATTAAAACCCTATTGGTAGGTCTTCCATCTATTACGGCCTTCACATGCAATGGGCTTAAATGGTTCCTCTGCTCATCGGTTGGCTTTTCCAACTGGGCCATGTTATCAAACACAGTAACCAAGTTTTCTTGGACATATGTCCAAAATTCACTTGGATCTCTTTCATTGACAATATCATCATCGTCGGAGAAATCAACTTCGAGATATTCCTCATATTCTGCTAGGATAAATGAAATCAATCCTATCTTCATTATCATACCTGGCTCCAGTATGACTTCATTTTATGGATCTTCATCTAAAAACGCACCTCCAACCATTCTGCCATGATTTCTTTTTAAATCACTTTCGTCATCTGATCCTGACCTATCTGATAGCGGTCGGGTCACTCCTGCGCCACAATTATCCAGTGCCTCAATGATGTCAGCCAGATCTCATTTTGGCTATTTATGTCCATGTCTTTACCGATGTTTATATCATCGTTTGGATCATTCAATGCCTCGATGATAGCATCGAAAGACAATTCTTCTTTGGTTAAATCGCACTCGGTCTTGAACGTTGCCAACTGTTGTTTCCCCATTCTCGCCTCAAGCTCTTTCTCGAGTCCTGCAACGCTTTCCATGTTTACCCACCCGACAGGCCATTTGCCTATGGATCTTGTTGGTGGTGATGCCTGCTCTAAGGCCTTCTTATTCTCTACAAAAACTTGTGAAATAGGCTTATTCTGCCCGGCTTGATTAATAGACCCCATCGTATCAATTTCAATGGGATGGGTCGCTATCACGCTTTTCATTTTGGCATCTCCACTCTTGTCAGCTATGTTGTCAGTCACTGCTACCAGACAACCAATATCCTGTGAAGGCATTTCCTTTATAGTGATGCCCTCTTGCTTGGCAAGCTTCTTCTTTTGAGCCTGTCAGAGCCTCTATAGCCTCCTCTTTTGACTCTTAGATATAGCCGGCTGACTTGACGGTCCTGACAAACCAGGTCCTGTCATCTGAGTGTTCTGAGATAATTGCCCCATTCGGTAGTCCTTATTCCAGAAGGGTGGATTGTGATTGTTGAACTTATTTTTTCTAACCCATTTCTGGTTTCGTAATTCGGGATAGCAGGCCATAGCGGAATTTCTTACCCATCGATCCACCATTACATTGGATGGGGATTTCCTGGTCCTGACAGAATTGAAACCTCTGCCGACAGACCGGTTACTCCCCACTGATTCTCCGACTGGCTCTTCAAGCCAACCTCCAGTATTGTTTTGTTTAGGTCTTGTATGATACGTATATTGTCGACGACCACCTGTCTGCCTGTTGACAATATGTGTAGCACTTTTGTGTACACTGTTAGACCCAGTATGACTATTCAGGTGTGAAAACCTGCCTTGACTATTACCCTCACGAGCTTCAGTTCTGTCTTGTGGGTGATATGATGGCGTTTTCTGCCCCCTAGCCATCTTGGCGGATTTATTTGTTGTAAAACTGGGGAAGTTGGTGACAGGAGTGTCCTTTGGCCAACTTCGTCAAGCCTATTGACAACTTGAGCATAGGAAACGCCTCTTCTTGCCACTAAACTATTAGTGCTATTATTTCCTGCATTAGTAGAATTAGCCATGGTTGCAGGAATATTATCAACTGGTGCAACAGTGGTTATAGGATTAGTATCCACCGTTGACACAGCGACGTTAGTGCTGACTACACCTGCACTACTTGCACTACTCATATTCAGAGTTTTAGGAATTAGATGACTTTTGAATCACTCTCCCACTCCGTAGTCGCATACAATAAATTTGTATTTCAGAGTTCGTGACACTATATGAGTTACTCTAAACTCGTCCCACTGGGCGTGCCAATTTGTTAACGTAGTTTTTTTATTGGTTCTTGACCAAAATTCCTTCGTGACAAATAATTGAAGATCAAACGAGTGTGAGACCTATGAGTTATGCGGTGATCTCAACAGGAATGTGTTATTTTGAAGGTAATGTCTGCCAAGTATAAATTTAACAAATTAGACAAATCTAGTAATATATTGGCAAAGACTTAATGTTATGATAATTTTATGAGTTTGAAAATAATGTTTAAGACTGTTGTCAACAAGGAAACTTGACAATGAAACTGCATGTATTCAAAAGAAGAATAGGAAAGGGAACTTTAAAATTTTATGAGATGAAGGTAGTTCCTATTTTAGAAAAGAAAAGTTGAAGAAAATAAGATCCAGAAAGTACTACATGCGGAAAGTCAAAGAACTTAGATGAATTACTTGAAAGAAATACTGGAAATAATGAAGAACAAGTAAAGAACTTGAAGAACACAACCAGTATTGCATTGTGTTTTCATAGTCAATTGAAATAAGATGGGTGGAGGGAATACTTGAATGTTATCCGTCAATCTGTTGTGTGATTGAGATGTGTAGGATGTGTATCAAGTAACCGACCCCTATTACATTGGGATTTGCTAGTATTTATAGGTAAATAAAATAACAGCCTAGAAATAACTCCCTATCTAAATGACTGCCACATGTCTTTGGCGATTTTCTTAAGTTATACTTAAACTATTTTGTCAAGTAATCCCACTAACTTCTCAATGTCTTGACCCGCTTCGTGTCAATTTGCTTATCTTCGATGGTTTGAACTTCTTGACAACGTTGTATTGGTACCTTTCGTCGGATTAGAGACTTAACCAATTTCTTCACTTTTCTATTTCTCTTCACAACTCTTCCTTCGACTAAGTCTTCCTTTATTATTTTGTCAGGAATTTGATTGTCCATTATTCTCCTCTGTCGAGCTGTATTTTCTTGCCGAACCAAATATCTTCTATACTTAGAAAATTTTGATTACCTCGTCAATCCCTTCATCATCCTATCAAGAAAACATCTGTCAGAAATCCAAAATTTCATCCTCAACAATAATACACCAATCAAATGATGAAGATTAGATAACTTAATTAAATATTAATTAAGATAATGAAAGACAATGAGTTAGTTAAGCCGGTGTCCAATGGGTTGCCGCACGTTGAGGAACTTTGGTGCTTTTCGGCCAAAGTGGCCTCGATTCTTTTCGGTCGAGGTGTTGATGAGTTGTACCTTGGTGCTTTTGGACCAAGGGGGCCTTGACCCCATGGGGTCTAAGGTGTTGACTTTGATGATGACATACTAGGGTGCCTTTAGTGGCCCAAGCGGAGGTAGCGGTTCCCGTTGTTTGTTGTTGTGTTCATGCATCGCATTGGAGATGTTAGTTGGGAGAAGTTCAACATAAGGGAGGTCGTCCGAGAGTTAGGCTATCTGGCCATCCACAGTAGGTTCACCCAAGGTTTGGTGGACCGTGGCCCCCCGTGATGATGCATCCAAGGTTTGATGAGTTGGCTATCCAAGGGGTTCACCCATGGTTTGGTGAACTGCCGGCATTGGTGCTTTTTGGCCAATGTGGATATGTAACTCCGAATTTGCTCTTCCTGAGATAGTTTGGATCCACATGCATAATGGAGAAGTGGAGTAGTGTTGCACTGCATAGCATACCTTGGTTGGTTAGTTATGTTGAGACGATCATGTATGTTCATCTTGCTTCCTATCTCGATGCCGTTGTGGTTATATGTTTTCTTACTCCCCGTTTTCTGTTTTCCTTGTTTGGCATATATGGTTTCATGCAGAGGATGGCGAGCAAGCCTGGAGAGGAGTGACTCTGAGGAGCCGCCACTCATAGTTAGGACTTTTTTTTAGTTTAGTTGTTTAGTTTGTTTGGTTCAGTTGTTATTCTGAGGATGTTTTTCTGGAACGGTTATACAAGCTCTGTATGTGACATCGGGGGTTGGGTCTTTGTTTATGATTTATCATAGTTTTGGATCTATGTCTTTTTCCTTTTAAACTTGGTTTTATTTTTCTGCTTTGGTTGAACTAGTTCATGTGGGACCTTTCTACCCATGAACCCTTTGAATAAAGAACGTATGTTTCATCTTTATCTTTTATGCTTTTTAACATGCGGGGTAGTTGGGTATCACATTTAGTGGTATCAGAGCAGTTTGGCCCTGTCCGGACGTGGTATGAGTCTGTTGTGAGTCTGTTGTGTGCTCTTGTTTGGATTGTCTAAGAGTTGTTTTGGGCATGTACAGGAACACATGGCAGGTAGGGGCAGGAACGATCAGGAAATCGCTGACGTGTTGGCGCTCCTTGCCAATGCGATAGGGCAAGTCACAACAACAATCATGGTGGAATGAGAGTTTCAGGGTCTCGACAAGTTCCAGCAGAACAATCCGCCATCTTTCCAAGGAGCTTATGACCCCAAGGGAGCTTTGCTGTGGTTGAGGGAGACAGAGAAGATCTTCCAAGCTATAGACTGTAATGATCAGCAGCGGTTTATCTTTGCTACTTTCATGCTCACTGAGGAGGTTAAACACTGGTGGGAGAATTTCCGCCAGAGGATGCAGGTTGAGGGTACTGTGATCACCTGGACCGTGTTCAGACAGAGTTTCTTGGAGAAGTATTTCCCTGCTGATATTCGTGATAAGAAGGAATGGAATTTCTGGGGCTGAAACAAGGAAATATGTCAGTTGGAGACTATGCAGTAAAGTTCGAGCAATTGGCTAGGTACTATACACCGTATCAACATACAGTCGATGAGCAATCCAAGTGTGTTAAGTTTGAAGATGGACTCCACCCAGAGATCAAGTATGTGATCGGCTATCGGGAGATCATAGTTTTCCCAACCTTGGTGAACAAGTGTAGGATTTTCGGGGATGCCTACAAGTCAATAGCGGCCAGTTTCAGAGGTTCGGATAGCCAGAGCAGCAAGAGGACTAAGTATAAGGATAAAGGCAAGTAGCGTCATGCTCCTACCGGTCGGGACATCAAACGGAGTGGCGGGAAGCCACGGTTTTCTTATGATAGGTCCAGGGGTGGTAATTCCACCGCCTCTAGCCCCATGAAGTGCGGCAAGTGCGGCGCACCAGATCACTTCACCAGCCAGTGCAAGGAATCAGAAGTCATCTGCTTTAAGTGTGGCAAGCCAGGCCACATCAGTCGGGATTGTTGAGGAGCTAAGTCAGAGCCTCCAAGTGCTAGCAAGAGTCCGCAGTCTCAGGCCAATCGACTGAAGACCACTGGGAGAGTTTTTACCCTTAGTGGAGCTGAAGCCTCCGAGTCTGATGACTTGATCTAATGTATGTGCTTGATTGATGGAACTCCTTTGACTGTATTGTATGAATCGGGTGCTACTCATTCGTTTATATCGTATGATAGGGTCAATAGTCTAAATTTATTTGTTACCTTTCTAGAGTTTGATTGATTTTTTCCACACCTACAAACAAGTCTGTTCTTACTTCTTATGCATGCAAGAACTGCCATATTGTTATTGATAATAGAACTTTTATTATTGATCTTGTATGCCTACCTTTAAAACAGCTTGATGGTATTCTTGGCATGGACTGGTTATCTTCCAACCACGTCCTTCTAAATTGTTTTGATAAGACCTTAGTTTTTGGCACTCCTATGGAGTCTAAGGATCCTAGATTTCTATCTGCCAACCAAGTGAAAGCTTCGATAAGAGATGAAGCCCTAGTATACATGATGTTGTCTTCCCTGGAAGACGAGAGCCCTCCTGATGTTGGAAGTGTGCCTTTTGTGCGGGACTTTCCTGAAGTGTTTCCGGGGGATGTTTATAACTTTCCCCCTGAGAGAGATGTTGAGTTCACCATAGATTTAGTGTCGGGCACCAGGCCAATCTCCATATCACCCTATAAAATGTCTCCTCTCGAGCTAGCTGAGTTGAAGAAACAGATATAAGACCTGATACAGAAGCAGTTTATTAGGCCTAGTGTGTCTCCGTGGGGAGCACCAGTGTTGTTGGTGAAGAAGAAGGATGGCAGTATGATGTTGTGTGTCGACTATCGATACCTCAACAAGGTGACCATTAAGAATCGATATCCCCTCCCTAGGATTGATGATATTATGGACCAGTTGATAGGCGCTTGCATCTTTTCTAAGATAGATTTGAGGTCCAGGTACCATCGGATTCGGGTTAAGTCTGAGGACATCCCGAAGACAGTGTTCAGGATGCGTTATGGTCACTACGAGTACTTGGTTATGCCCTTTGGTGCGACCAATGCCCCTGCTGTGTTCATGGACTACATGAACAAGACCTTTCACCCTTACTTGGATAAGTTTGTGGTGGTTTTAATTGACGACATCTTAGTGTACTCCAAGGCCAATGAGGAAAGTTTCCAAACCCTTAAGGATAGGTTAACATCAGCACCAGTGTTACTTTTGCCAGATCCTAGTAAACCTTTCGTAGTGTACTGTGATGCATCGAAGCAAGGTTTAGGTGGAGTTTTGATGCAAGATGGTAAGGTAGTGGCTTACGATTCTAGGGAGTTGACAACCCATGAAAAGAACTACCCTATCCATGACCTAGAGCTAGGAGCTGTGGTTTTTGCCTTTAAAATTTGGAGGCATTACCTTTATGGAGCAAAGTTTGAGGTCTTTAGTGATCATAAGAGTTTGAAGTATCTCTTTGATCATAAAGAGTTGAATATGAGGCAGCGTAGGTGGATGGAATTTTTGAAGGACTATGAGTGTGACCTAACCTACCTCACAGGAAAAGCCAATATAGTGCAGATGCTCTAAGTAGGAAAACCTTGCACGTCTCCGCTATGATGGTTAATAAGATGAATCTGATTGAGGAGTTTAGAGACCTGAGTTTAGCTTGGGAAGTTACCCCTAAGGGCATTAGGCTTGGAACCTTGAAGGTTACCGACAGTTTGATGGATTAGGTTAGAGAGGGTCAAAAGATTGACCAGTTTCTCTTAGACCAGCGAGAGTTGCTCGCTTAGGGCAGAAACCTTAGCTTTAAGGAAGGAAGTGATGGGGTTTTGAGGTTCAAAGATAGAGTCTGTATACAGACATCCCGGAGCTTAGAAAGTTAAGCCTTGAAGAAGGACCTAGGAGTGGACTGAGTGTGCCCCCAGGTGCCACTAAGATGTATCAGGATCTTAAGAGGATGTTTTGGTGGCCTATGATGAAGAAAGATGTGACTGAGTTTGTGTATGCGTGCTTAGTGTGCCAAAAGGCTAAGATAGAACACCAGAAGCCATCGGGGAAGTTGCAGCCTTTGAGTATCCCAGAATGGAAATGGGACAGTATCTCCATGGATTTTTTGTCTGGACTCCCTAGGACTCCAGCTGGTTTTGAGGCTATATGGGTTGTTGTGGATAGACTGACGAAGTCCGCCCATTTCATCCCAATGAACATGGAATACCCTTTGGAAAGGTTAGCTAAGTTATACATCAAAGAGATAGTTAGGCTACATGGTGTACCCTCTAGTATAGTATCCGATGGAGACACAAGGTTTACCTCTAGGCTTTGGAACAATTTGCAGGAGGCCTTAGGAACAAAGCATATGCTAAGTTTAGCTTATCACCCATAGACTGATGGACAGTTTGAGAGGACCATCCAGTCCTTAGAGGACTTATTGAGAGCGTGTGTGCTAGAACAGTCTGGTAGTTGGGACAAGTTTTTGCCCCTGATAGAGTTTACCTACAACTATAGCTTCCATTCCAGTATTGAGATGGCAACTTGTGAGGCTCTTTATGGGAGGAGATGTAGGACACCCTTGTGTTGGAATGAACTAGGTGATAGTGTTGTGTTAGGACCTGAAGTGGTGCAGGAAACCACGGATAAAGTGAGGATGATTCAGGAAAAGATGAAAGTGGCACAAAGTAGGCAAAAGAGCTACCATGACAAAAAGAGGAAGGCGCTTGAATTCCAGGAAGGTGATCAAGTGTTCTTGAGAGTTACTCCAACGACTAGGATTGGTGGAGTGATGAAAGCAAGGAAACTTACTCTTAGATTCATTGACCCTTACCAAATCCTCAAAAGAGTCGGCGAAGTTGCCTACCAAATAGCCTTACCACCGTTTTTGTCCATTCTCCATGATGTTTTTCATGTGTCTGATAAGCCTTTGGCTTATCTAGTTTTATAACTAGATGGACTGTGGTTTTTGTGCAAATTATTCGAGTTCAATCTTGTTTTCGCCCAAATTTGGCCTTGTTTTGTTCCTAAGTAGACTTTGACTCGTTCTAGGCATTTTTAGTAGTTTTTAGTCTATTTTGAATAGAATTACGCTTTTTGTTTCTTTTTATTGTTTCAGGTTAGAAGTGAAGCTCCGAGAGTCAAGGAAAGTCAAGAAACAGTGGAAATTTCCATTCTAAAGATACTCGCCCCGCGAGTGGATTCTCGCCTCGCGAGCCTGAAGATCAGCTAAGCAGCAACGTCATCAATTCTGTCTCGCCACGCGAGAATATTCTCGCCTCGCGAATAATGAAGCCCTGCAAGACAGAGACCATCACGGCCTAGCCGTGATGAAGGTAACGGCTGTGACAGATTAAGGTTTGAAGTCTCGCCCCGCTAAAGGAAGCTAGCCCCGCGAGAGTTTGAAGACCCTGGAAGACAGAGACCATCACGGCCTAGCCGTGATGAAGGTCACGGCTGTGACAGATTGAAGTTGGAAGACTCGCCCCGCGAATACACTCTCGCCTCGCGAGAATCCAAAATTGAAAGCGCGCCAAAACTAATGTTCGCCTCGCGAAAGATGGTTCGCCCCGCGAGCGGCTGAAAACCAGAATCCCTATTTATAGGCTGTTTCAGATCAGATTTGAGGATCGAAGTTTTTCCACTTGTTTAGATCAGTAGTTACGAATCCTTGTTTCTTCTGGAGCTGCGTCTCCCTTTTTCTTATTTTATTTTATTATGGAGATTATGTCGGATTGTTTGTGCGTCGTCACGGGCATGAGGAACTAATCTCCTAGTCCGAGGGATCAATGAAGCCGCCCATGGAGGTATAGTGTTCATGTGATGTATGTTTTTCTCCCTTTCTCTCAATGAATGTTTTCCAATTCTGATTTGAATGCGTTGATCATATGTGTTGCGTGATTGACTAGTTAAACGTGTTGAGGCCGATCGGCGATTCGCGTTTTAGAACTTGGATTGGAATCACTAATTGAATAATGAGCACGACAGTGGATTTAGGAGATTAGTGCAACCTTATAGGGAACAAGAATTTATAGAATTCGAGATTAGGATTATGAGACCTAGTAAGTAATTAATCCAATCGTCGAATACGTCCTATTGAGCACGACAGTGGATATAGGAGAAATTGGGGGTCCCGGTTGACATTGTAATTGAACTTAGGGAGGAATTCATCATCACTTGGGTATTATACATGATTGGGTAGGTGGATTTGAGACCTTGGATATTTTAATTTCTGATTTAAAAACCTTAGCTTTATTTGATTTGTTATTGAATTGCGATAATAATCTCTCTCTCAACCACTTTCTGTCACTTGACCAACGTATCTAATTTCCCACGGATTAGTCGAATTGGTAGCCCAATCCCTGAGTTCGACCTCGGTAATTACTTACCGTGTTTATTTTATTACTTGCGACGACCCGGTACACTTGCCGGTGACTTATCAGTGTCTCAACTCAGAAAGTATATATCCATGACCCTAGTCACGTGATAGTACCCGACATGATACAGTTAAAAGAGAATTTGACTTTTGAAGTGTTACTCCTTCGAGTCGAGGATAGAAGGGTGAAGCAGCTAAAAGGCAAAGAGATTCCTTTGGTCATAGTAGTTTGGAGTGGGGCTACTGAGGAAAGTGCTACATGGGAGTTGGAAAAAAAGATGATGGAAGCATAGATGCACCTTTTCGTTCGAGGTACATAGAAATTTCGAGGACGAAATTTTTATAAGGGGGTGGAATTGTAACACCACGTTTTTCGTTAAGTGGCTTGTTATATGTTTGTCTGGTTGTTTAAGCTTTAGGTGTTGGCTTAGAGTTGTCGGTTAAAGGCTAAGTGGGATTTTCAGCTTAAAAGTCCCTTCCTGGTGTATGAGCACGACCGTGCTCATGACCAGCACGCCCGTGCTTGGGATCAAGCGCGTCTCGCTGATGCTGAGTTGAGCACGCCCGTGATCAATAGGGATCACGACCGTGCTCGTGTGTGAACCACGTCTCGGAGACGCAAAGTTGACCACGACCGTGCTGAACAAGGAGCACGACCTTGCTCAGCTCTGAGATCTATGAAAGTGGCACAATAACCGAGGGTTTGGTGTTGAAACCCTACTTTTGGTAGCAGAAGTCACCCTTTTGCGGCTACTTTTGTCTTTCCCTATTTCTCTTTACCCCATTGTTGTGGTGGAGTTTTGGAGACCTTTGGGAAGCTCTTGTTCATTTGTGCCAGTTATATAGGTAATGTCCCTTCCCTTTTAGGTTTCCTTTTTCTTGTTTTGAATTGGAAACTAATTTGGTTATAATTTTGTTTGACCAAGGCTTGGATTCAGACTGAGCCACTCGAGGGGACGTAACCAGTTTGCTGTTTGGGGATGTCATTGTTGGAACCTTCAAACCAGGTATGGAGAGAATAATAGTATGATCATTAGGCAAGGGGGTAGCGTAAGATGAGGGGTTCCCATGACCCCGTGGTTGTTGAATGGTAAATGCTACGTTTTAACATGCCTACTTGTTATAAATACCTATGTTATGAATGCCTGTCATATGTTGTTGTCCTGTTTACTTGATTATTTAGTATCCCATGTTTAATCAGTTGTATGATATGGATGATTATGCCATGTATGTTTATGGTTTGGTATGTGTATACCCTGTTGGTTGAATGTTGGTGGCTTAAGGCCAATATGTTTAAAGCACCCTTAATTGTTTAAAATAGGAATTTAGTTAATACGATGATTAAAGGACTTAATTCCCCAAAAAAATTTGGTTATAAAACATGAATGATTAATTAAGGTGAGATTTATGCCAATGGTTTAGTCTATGGCACTAGGAATGGATCAAAAGAGTTTTTAAGAAGTTTTGGCTAAAAATTAGTAAGAAACCTGCCCAGAACAGTACACCCAGTCTAGGAGCATGGTCGTGCTGAATAGGGAGCACGCCCATGCTCCCAGTTTGAATTCTCGAAGATAGCCGCGCTTTAAGCATGCTTGTGCTCAACAGACAGCATGACCGTGCTGAACTTAAGTCCAGTGCGCCCGTACTGGGGGGGGGGGGGGGGGGGGGGTTAGCACACCCGTGCTTCCCCAAATAGACCAGATGCTAATTAAAGGAGTTAAAGGGGTTTCGACCCCAGTTATCCCCAAAAATGATATGATAATACACCAATCAAATGATGAAGATTAGATAACTTAATTAAATATTAATTATGATAATGAAAGACGATGAGTTGGTTAAGCCAGTGTCTAATGGGTTGCCGCACGATGAACTTTGGTGCTTTTCGGCCAAATTGGCCTCGATGCTTTTCAGTCGAGGTGTTGATGAGTTGTACCTTGGTGCTTTTGGGCCAAGGGGGCCTTGACCCCATAGGGTCTAAGGTGTTGACGTTGATGATGACATACTTGGGTGCCTTTAGTGGCCCAAGCGGAGGTGGTCGTTGCTGTTTGTTGTTGTGTTCATGCATCGTATTGGAGATGTTAGTTAGGGGAAGTTCAACATAGGGGAGGTCGTCCGAGAGTTAGGCGATCTGGCTATCCACGGTAGGTTCACCCAGGGTTTGGTGGACCGTGGCCCCCCGTGATGATGCGTCCAAGGTTTGATGAGTTGGCTATCCAAGGGGTTCACCCATGGTTTGGTGAACTGTCGGCATTGGTGCTTTTTGGCCAATGTGGATATGTAGCTCCGAAGTTGCTCTTCCTGAGATAGTTTGGATCTACATGCATAATGGAGTAGTGGAGTAGTGTTGCACTGCATAGCATACCTTGGTCGGTTCATTATGTTGAGATGATCATGTATATTTATATATGATGATGATATATGTTATATGTTGTTGCTATGCCATGATGTATGTCCATCTTGCTTCCTATCTCCATGCTGTTATGATTATATGTTTTCTAACTCCCCGTTTTTTGTTTTCCTTGTTTGGCATGTATGGTTTCGTGCCGAGGATGGTGAGTAGCCAGGAGAGGAGTGACTTTGAGACCTTTTTTTAGTTTAGTTGTTCAGTTTGTTTAGTTTAGTTGTTATTCCGAGGATATTTTCCGGAACAATTATACCAGCTCCGTATGTGACATCTGATATGATCCTGATCCAGACCGCCTTGAAGTTTCAGACAAAAGAAGGATATTGATGCCACACTCAAGATATAGGTGAGAAGGTGAATGATAAGTCATGGGTTTGATCGCCACAAGTTGCCTTGATAAGATCAGATTTAGTTCTTTTACCCAAGAACCAAAGGGAAGCTCTCACAATAGAGAAAACTCTTCAAATTTCATTATCTTCAAAACTGATTTGTGTAGTACAAGAGTTCCCTATTTATAGGCTAACTTGGAAATACAAGAAATAAAACTCCCACTACCATGCATTTATTTACCACAAATTGATAATTGCATTTACATTACCTAGTAAATGAGCATAAACATGATAATAACTTCCCACTAGCCATTATTATGACTTAGAGCACTAATATGAAGCACTTAGTGAGGCTGGGAGAATACAAAAGGTCATTGATAAGCCTCTGGCTCATCTAGTTTTGTGACTAGTATGACTAGGGTTTTGTGCAAATTATATCGTATTTTCACCCCAAATTAGATTAGATTGTCCTCAAGCAAGGTTTTGAGTCTCTAGAGTAGTTTTAAGTTAATTTAGCTAGTTTTAAGTCAAAATAATACACTTATGGTTATTTCCTTGTTTCCAGGTTAAGTAGAAGTTGAGAAAATAAAGAACAGGGGAATCGCCCCGCGAAAGCCATGCTCGCCACGCGACCCCGAAGCCTGACTGTTCCAAGAAAATGCTAAGTCTCTGGTTCGCCTCGCGAATAAGGTCTCGCCCCGCGAGTCTTGCAACCCTGAAAAAGTCAGAGACGATCACGGCTTGCCCGTGTTGAAGGTCATGGTCGTGGCAGTTTTGAAGTTGAAGAGTCTCGCCTCGCGAGCATCCATTCGCCTCGCGAGTCTGGAAGTCATAGAGCATCACGGTTAGGCCCTGATGGCCATAACGGGCGTAAGGAGAAAACTCTTCAGATCCTCGCCTCGCGAGCAAAACTTCGCCTCGCGAGAATGCCAAAGGTTGCTGACTGTTCATGAAATTCGCCTCGCGAATGTGTGCTCGCCTCGCGAGCTAGCTAATTTCAGAATTTGTATAAAAGGCTGTTCTGAACAATTTGTAGAGACTTTTGCTTCTCCATTTTTCTGTTTTACACTTTTCTCTGTGATTTCGTTTGTGTTATGGAGAACTAAATTCTTAGGATTGATCTATTGTAATTGATTTCCATATACTTGAGGTTCTTATATTTTCCTGTTTTATATGCTTTTCCCTCTTCAATACCATACTTTGTATTTCTGTTTGCTTAATTCAGGAGTATACTGTATTGTATTGATTTATTTCTGGTGATATCATGTTCCTATAATTAATCGCATCTGGTTAATTTGCGTGTGTACAATTCGTGTTCGCTTAGTTCACGAAGGGCTTAACCCCGTTTGCTTAATTCGGGAATAGGGACATGTATCTGTAGTAGTAGTTTCGCTTGTAAATTGCTACTACAACCGGGAGGGGATAAGAATTTGCTTAGGACTTGGAAATTGTATGAACCTATGATAGTGGGAAATCAAGAGCAATAGATTAATCTGTTTTTGGCCATTTGATAACCTCCTTGAACTGCTTGTTTTCAATTGCTCTGTTTTTAATATTTTGTTTGTTTCTTATTTGCACTCCAATCCAAACCCACCCCCAAAAAAAACTGATTTTTGTGAAAGGTAACATTTTCAGAGTCCTTGAGAGACGACATCCGAGTTGTCGCACTACACTACAGTTTTAAACCCGCTCGTCCTTTTTGGCGCGTACGCGACAGCGCGACCAGTCATCATAAAATTCATCCTAAAAATATTACGAAAATTAAAAATAAAATGATAGAAATTGGACTTAATTATTATCTAATAAGCCCACTAATAATAGTACACTAATCTGTATCTGAATATGCTTCTTTCCACATACTCAAGCTATTTATGCTTCTATCATTCCCCTCCTCTTGAAAGTGATTTGTCCTCAAATCCAAACCTGCATCAAAAGTTAGTGGATTATTTAATAACATCTTTCTTTTGTTCTTTCCAACTTTTGCTTGAAATTTGGCTCTTCCATTTCTTTTTCTAGCAAAGCTCTCATTTTTAAGGAGATATCCATCATTACTTTCTTTTTTTTCAACTTTTATCTCATGGTTTTCCATTTCCTTTTCTTCTCTCTCATCACTCTCCTTTTCTTCTAAATTTTTCCCATGGCTTGCTTTTTTATCTATTTTAATTTCATCACTCTCCCTTTCCTCTTCCTTTCTCTCATGGGTTTCCTTTTTCTTTATTTCTTTTTCCTCATCCACCGAACCCTCTTCTTTTATTTTTTTTCTCACTCATTTTTCTTTTCTCACTCACTCCTTTCAAGTACATTTGATCTTCATACACTTGGTTTGGTGACAATGGTCCAAGAGTAATTTTTTGATTATTAAATACAAATGAGTACTTGTTATTGTTGACATCATATCTCGCTTGTCGTTCAACCCTCCAAGGATGCCCAAGTAACAAGTGCCTCGTTTCCATGGGGACCACATCACATAACACCTCATCTTCATATCTCCCAATCTGAAACGACAGTCGTACTTGTTTGTTCACCATCACATCACCGATATCACTAAACTCCGGGATGCTCCAAATGACATATGGTAGTGGATGCTTTAGAACAGGAAGTCCCAACTTTTGCACCGTGGTGGTACTAGCTAGGTTAATGTAACCCCTTCTATCAATGACCAAGCTACATATCTTATCCTTCACATAGCATCTAGAATAGAAAAGATCCCCCCTTTGCTTGGCATCATTTTTCTTCATTAGTGACTCCATGAAGAACCCAGTAAGAAAAATTCAAACTTTGCATACAACCACCAAGAAAGATGAATAAAATTTGGAATTCTTCAAATAATTTTTTTTGTATTTTTTTTTCATACAGAACAGAAAAGAACAAAGAAATATAGCACCTGAAATTCAAGGATCCTAAGCTCTGATTACCAAATGATATGATCCTGATCCAGACCACCTTGAAGTTTCAGACAAAAGAAGGATATTGACGCCACACTCAAGATATAGGTGAGAAGGTGAGTGATAAGTCATGGGTTTGATCGCCACAAGTTGCCTTGATAAGATCAGATTTAGTTCTTTTACCCAAGAACAAAAGGGAAGCTCTCACAATAGAGAAAACTCTGCAAATTTCATTATCTTCAAAACTGATTTGTGTAGTACAAGAGTTCCCTATTTATAGGCTAACTTGAAAATACAATAAATAAAACTCCCACTACCATGTATTTACCACAAATTGATAATTGTATTTACATTACCTAGTAAATGAGCATAAACATGATAATAACTTCCCACTAGCCATTATTATGACTTAGAGCACTAATATGAAGCATTTAGTGAGGCTAGGAGAATACAAAAGGTCATCATAAAATTCATCCTAAAAATATTAAGAAAATTAAAAATAAAATGATAGAAATTGGACTTAATTATTATCTAATAAGCCCACTAATAATAGTACACTAATCTGTATCTGAATATGGTTCTTTCCACATACTCAAGCCATACATGCTTCTATCAACATCAGGGTTGGGTCTTTATTTATGATTTATCATGGTTTTGGATCTATGACTTTTTCCTTTTAAACTTGGTTTTATTTTTCCGCGTTTGTTGAACTAGTTCATGTGGGACCTTTCTACCCATGAACCCTTTTAATAAAGAACGTATGTTTTATGTTTTATTTTTATATTTTATGCTTTTTAACATATGGGGTAGTTGGGTGTCACACGGCGTTCGAGTTTTTCTGAAACATTTTCATAACCCAAAATAGAAAAGTCTTATAATACCATTCGAAAGAAAGGCTCTCTGAGCCATTAACATACATACTATCGTTAATCAAGACATCCCAAAACCTAAGCTGGTCACTTTACCAAAACATTCACCTAGAATGACCTATAGGGTCATCTCATCTACATAAGCCCATCTTCAAAGATTAGGACTAGTATCTCCAAGTGGAACCAGGAACTCCTCTGCACCATCTGTACTCACGTACCAAGGTACAACAACAAAACAACAACCAGATATTTTGCAAGGGTGAGATACCGACAATTGAGTTTTATCATGATAACCACATGCACGACACACAAACAAGAGCATATACATATATATGTACAATAGATAAATTCTCAAAAATAATCATATTTTAAACAATGGGATTCATACACGACAGTCATCGCTAATTATAAAAAATGTACGACACTTCAACATCCATCATCTAACTTTGATATTTAGTCTTTGGAGATCCTAACTTCCCTTCGTTGAGCATGATTAGGCTGCAATACCCCTTACCACAATTGTCTCATGAGGTCGGCCTCTTAATTTAGGTCCGACTCCAACTGTTCAAGGGTATCACACTCAAGCACCTAAAATAATATTGAGTAGTTCCTGATTGAGTACATCCACGTTTTGCATCGTTACGTCCACGGCTTGAGGTCCCGAGACCTCAGCTCTTGTGGCTCACAAACCCGGATGTCCCTAATAGACCCACTATGGTCTTGACTTCCTCAACTTGTCAATCCACCCTTTGTGGATTGTAGCTCGATGACCCATTTGGCCAAACAACACATGACACATTGGCCAACGATATATGACACAATGGTCAACAACACATGGCACACTGGCCAACAAGGCACGTCTGCCCACAATGCATGTAAAACATTTATTATTGTCACTTTTCTTTTTCGTTCATTCTTTCTTTTGTCGAAGCTCAAATCTCATGACTATTCTTACTTAGTCATAAAGCCAACTCACACTTAACACAAGACACAAATTCAAATATGCCAACTAGGACTTTAACCCGCGACACATAGGACAAAGTCCGAGTGCTCAATCACGAAACACTAGACCGATGCACCAGTCTTAGGTTCGTAGATATGGGATACAAAGTTCACCACATCATTTACAGAACATAAAGTCTACAACATCTTTTACAGGACACAAAGCCCACAACAACTAACACGGATCAATGATCTACGTGTTTTCACCACAGAACACTAGAATTCCGACGTCTCGGCTACTAGGTCCACTTTTCTTTCTCAACAACGTTTTCGTTTTCACTTTTATTTCTCAACAACGTTTTCGTTATGTGAAACACGAAAATCAAAACAAAACTCCGAGAACTTATCCAAGTTTATCGGAAATGTTTTTGCTGACTTAAAATTCTTTTGCATAAAATCTTTTCCACTGAAATCCGTTTATAAAACGTTAAATCACAACAAAGTTCAAATTTTCTCAAAACTCAATTCCTTTTGAAAATTCTTTTTCCGAAAACATACCAAATCCTTGAAAATAATTTTCTAAAATGTTCTTGTCCAAAAGAATCACTATTCCTCATAGTTTTTCTTCAAGATCATTTCTCTGAATTATTCTTTGTTTTGGAACAAATCCTCTTGTAACTCAAAATGACTTTTTCCTTAACAAAAGTTAGGGTTCGTCCTTGATAAAAAATTAGGCTATAGATTTCTAAAATTCTCAAGCTTCTATATCTAGCAACTAGAAGTATTAGAGAGATTAAATCAATTGTTAGATTTCAAAAAATTGAAACAAAACCCATCCAATCCTCTTAGACTAGGTTTCGGCCATCTTAAGAAAATTAGGGAGGAAATTTATTTTGCTTCCATGCTTTTAGATGATCAATCTAGAAGTCATGGAGAGTTCATAGAAATTGGAACCACATCAAAAGGATTTTTCTATGATTTAGAGAATTATTTGAAGAAAAACCCTAAAAATTGTAAAATGGTGTTCTTGACATGAAACACATGAAATGAATGAACATGAAGGCATCAATGATCATAGAGATGGGATTTCACCTCTTGATTGATGAAGAAATTGAAGGGAGATGATCAAAATAGTAAGCTTTCAAGTATGGAGTCTTAGGGTTTTTTGTAAGGAAATGAACTTAGAATGTTGAAGAAAACAAAATGAAATGGCTAAGTGTTTGGTGAAGGGGTTTGGGCTGCACGAAATTGGCTAAGTGTGGGGGTGTTTTGGTTTTAATCCAAAAGAATTTTAGTCTTCAAAGACAAGATTTTACCCTAAAATGTAAAAAAAAACCTAAGTCAAGAATGACTTAGTGAAAATACGAACATAAATAATTTATGACGTGGGGTGGAACACGACCTTATGTCATAAAGTATGGATAATATTCCATAAAATTTAATGGACTCAGAATGATTTGTTTTATTGAAAGCCAGATAAAAAGGCTCAACTAGAAAAGTATAGAGAAATAAATAATTGGACCTATGTTCCAATCTCATAATGTGCTAGGTTTTGTAATCAAGTTTTTTAAGAAAACTTTCCACAAAGATGAAAGGTTTCTTGAGAACTTTAGCTTGATGATTAAGTATCGGTGATTCGGTCTTAAGAACATCTAGCATCTGTTACAGTACGTTGAAACAATTCCGAAGAAATCATGATGTCATCAATTGGATAGACGAGAAGAACGTATTTCTGGCAAAGTTTACCTAAACACATAGTGAAACAATGTTCTGTAAGGCCATTGTGCCTAGGAGATTGAGCTAACACTTTAATGCGGGTGCGAATTTCGTAGTGACGATCTATTGCTGCTTGGGGGTGTTGGGGTATGAAATACTCATATAGGCCTAGTTGGTTGCTCTTCTGTGACATGGTGATCTTGCAATATGCCGACATACTCTAATAGACACTATGTATTTTCTGGTAGTGTGGGATGTTCCCGAAAAAGTCTATGTGCACGATGATGACTGTTGACACATTTTATTACCCAAGGCTGGTGTACTCCAGAACAATCCTCCAAACCACTCTCTCCGACTGTTTGTTAAAACCATAGTATAGGGAATCAGAGGTCATTCCTCGAGTCTTAGATGTCTTCTATCTAAGGAAAACGCTGCCTTGTGATTATGTTGTTGTGAAAACATTATTATTTTGTTGTGATGGATGATATAACTGTTAATTGATATTTGTATGTACTTGTGTGTCATACCACTGCATGCCTGCGTTAAGTGTAAGATGAACGGAAATCTCACCTCATTTATGTATTTTCTGGTTTGATGTTTTCTATCTTATGTTGGGCGAAGATGACAACACCACTGTTTCTCCATCACACACCGCTGGAGTTTGAGCGTACTTGGAGACATGGATACAGTCTCGAGTGCTTTAGTATAATGTATTTTTCTCATTATTTTGTGTCTGGCCAGTCTCGTGTCTATGTTATATTTTGTGGAGCTATGTTTCTAAAGATATTATTATAAACATATTTCCAGTCTGTTATTATTTACTGGCGTTGGTATTTCTGCCATCTTTTGAATATGTATGACTATTCGTACTTGGGAATGATTGTATAATATTGATGCATAAGTTGATATTATATGTTAAAGAGTATGTATGGTATTATTTGTGAAAGACAAAAGGAAAAAAATAAACCCGCATTTTTGGCAAAATAATTATTTTCCACTTTACTCGATCTTATAAAAATAGAGATGTCACAGACAATGTAGTGCCCAAGAAGGGTGTTACATTATTTGGTATCAGAGCTGGCAGAGTCTGTTAGGGCTTGTGGTTTAGGTCTGTCTTTGTTTGTGTTGTGTGTTCTTTGTGTGCTTTTGATATTATTTCAAGTATAAATGATATTGTTTGTGGTGAGTTTATTGTAATCTGCATGACTAAATGATTTTGGTCTTGCAGGATCATAATGGCTCGTGGCGGCGGAACTACAGCTATGAATGCAGCTGTGAGAGCAATGCCACAAATGACTGTCGTGTTTGTTCGACGCGAGGAAAGGGGAGCTGAAAGCAGAGGACTGGATGAATTCCTTCATAGAAATCCGACGGAATTCAAGGGTGTGTTTAAGCCTGAGAAAGATGAGCTGTTGTTTCAATCTTTGGAGAAGATTTTTACTGCTATGAGGTGTACTGATAACGACAAGGTTACTTATGCAGCCTACATTCTGGTGGTCGATGCTGAAAATTGGTGGAGAGGAGCTCGCCAAGGGCTTGAGCATGATCAACAAGCGGTGAACTGGGAAGCTTTTCGTAGGAAGTTTCTGGAGAAGTATTTTCCGGCAAGTGCCAGAGATGCTAAAGAAATGGAATTTCTGCAGCTGAAGCAAGGCAATATGATTGTAGCTGAATATGGCACCAGATTTGAATGCCTGTCGAAGTTTTCTGCCTATCTGAGTGACAATCCACATGAAGGGTGGAAGTGTCGCAGATTCGAAGGAGGATTGCGATATGAACTGAAGGAGGTAGTAGTTCCAATGTAAATATCTGTATTTCCGAGGCTAATGGACAAGTGTAGACAGATAGAGGATTTGAAGGCGAGTCGTGATGCTAATCAATAGAGTTATGGACCATCTAGGATCAATAGGGGAAACTACAAGAATAACAATTGATTCCATAAGAAGCCATACAATAGGCCACAAGGTCAGTAGCAGTTCCAATAGCGATCTTTTGGTGGAAGTAGTGGAGGTGCTGGTTCATCGAGGAATGTTTCACAAAAGTTCATGAAGTGTGGCATAGGTCACGCTACCAAAGACTGCAAGATTACGGGAATTATTTGTTTTAAATGTGGACAGCCTGGACATGTTGCTAGGAATTGTGGATGATCTAACACAGAACCTTCTGTGAACAACGTGCGAGCTGCAAGGCCTAGAGCTGGAGGAAGAGTTTATACAATGAGTGGTATTGAGGTCTATCGGAATGATGATTTGATTCAGGGACAGTGTGTCATAGGAGGTAAATCTTTAACTGTACTGTTTGATTCAGGTGCGGCACATTCGTTCATTACATATGACTGTGCTAAATCGTTAGGATTATCTGTGTCTTATTTACCTTTTGACTTGACTATATCTACTCCTACTGCTGGACCTGTTTTGACTACTACAGCTTGTTTGAATTGTGTTATATTTGTAGAAGATAGGAAATTTTTGGTTAATTTAATCTGTTTGACTCTTCGCAAATAGATGTCATACTAGGAATGGATTGGTTGTATTCTAACCATATCCTGTTAGACTGTGCAAATAAATCCTTAATTTTTCCTAAGGATGAGATTTCTGGATTTTTGTCTGTTAACCGAGTAAAAGCTTCTTTGAGAGAGGGAGCTCAAGGATACATGTTACCGTATTCCTTAGACATCAAGAGTGAGATTGACTTACAGTCCATACCTATCGTCAATGAGTTTCTCGAAGTTTTTCCTGAAGATGTACCTGGACTACCGCCTATTCTAGACATTGAGTTTGCATTTGATCCGGTGCCAGGCTCTGGACCGATATCCATTGCACCATACCATATGTCGCCATCAGAGCTAGAGGACTTGAAGAATCAAATAGTGGAACTGATGAGGAAAGAATTCATAAGACCTAGTGTATCATCCAGGGGAGCTCCAGTTTTGCTTGTGAAGAAGAAGGATGGAACTTCTCGCTTATGTGTAGATTTCCGCCAGTTAAACAAAGTGACGATCATGAACAAATATCCACTACCCAGGACAAACGATTTCTTGGATCAATTACGTGGAGCAGCAGTTTTCTCAAAGATAGATTTACGATCTGGTTATCATCATATTCGTGTGAAGGCAGAGGATATTCCGAAGACAGCGTTTCGAACACGCTATGGTCATTTTGAGTATCTTGTGATACCGTTCGGAGTGATGAATGCACCTGCTATGTTCATGGATTACATGAACATGATTTTTCGTCCTTATCTAGATCAGTTTATCGTTGTCTTTATAGACAACATTCTAATCTATTCTCCTAATCCAGAGAAGCATGTTGAACATCTCAGTATGGTTCTCCAAATCTTAAAATAAAAACAGTTATACGTGAAACCCGAAAAGTGCGAATTTTGGTTAGATGAAGTTCAATTTTTAGGACACGTTATCTCGAATGAAGGTATCGTGGTGGATCCTCAAAAGTTGAAGTTGTTCTAAATGGGAGAGACCAAAGACGGTATCAGAAATTCGTAGTTTCGTAGGTTTAGATGGATACTATAGCAGATTCATCGAGGGATTCTCCAAAATAGTAGGACCTCTTACCCAACTAACGCGGAAAGATCAAGCGTTTGCATGGACTAAAGCGTGCGGAGAAAGTTTCCAAGAGTTAAAGAAAAGGTTGACTACTTCACCTTTATTTGTATTACATGATCCTAAGAAACCTTTCGAGGTATACTGTGATGCTTTGCATCAAGGGTTAGGTTGTGTGCTATTGCAGAACCGGAAAGTGGTAGCTTATGCTTCAACACAATTAAAGATTCATGAGAGGAACTACCCAACTCATGACTTGGAGCTACCGACTGTAGTTTTTGCACTGAAAATCTGGAGGCATTATTTGTATGGAGCAATGTCAATGTTTTCAGTGATAACAAAAGTTTGAAGTACTTGTTTGATCAAAAGGAGCCCAACATGCGACAACGACGTTGGTTGGAATTTCTAAAGGATTACGATTTCCAACTACAGTATCACCTTGGAAAAGTGAATGTGGTAGCGGATGCCTTGAGTAGAAAATCAATCCATGCGTCTGCAATGATGGTCAAAGAACAAGATTTGTTAGAACAATTCAGAGATATGCGGTTGACTATTGAAATGTCACCAGGAAACAAGAAAGTGATCAGTACCTACAAGAAGAAAGGGAATTAGTGCGACAAGGAGCAATATCAGAATTCAAAGAGGGAACCGATGGAATCCTACGATTCAGAGAAAGGATTTGTATACCGGATGATTCCGTGCTCATAAAGTTGATTCCAGAGGAAGCTCACAAGAGCAAACTAAGTTTACATCCGGGAGCAACAAAGATGTATCAAGATCTCAAGCAGTTTTATTGGTGGTACGGGACGAAGAGAGACATGATGGAATATGTCGCTTCCTGTCTAGTTTGTCAAAAAGCTAAGACTGAACATCAAAGACCATCGGGAATTCTACAAACTTTGAACATTCCAGAATGGAAATGGGATGGTATTGCGATGGATTTTGTGACAAGTTTTCCAAAGACCCGAAAGGGACATGATGCTATATGGGTAATAGTTGATCGACTAACCAAGTCGGCTCACTTATTGCCCATCAATATAAAATATTCAATGGAGAAATTGACTAAGTTATACATCGGGGAGATTGTCAGATTACGTGGTGTACCTTCAAGTATTATTTCGGATCGAGATCCGAGATTTACGTCAAGGTTCTGGCAAAGTCTACAAGAGTCACTAGGAACAAAACTCGGATTGAGTTCTGCATATCATCCACCGACGGATGGACAATCAGATAGGACAATTCAATCACTTGAAGACTTTCTAAGAGCTTGTGTGTTGGAGTATACTAGAAGTTGGGATGAATTTCTATCGTTGATAGAACTCAACTACAACAACAGTTTCCACTCGACAATAGGAATGGCACCCTATGAAGCTTTATATGGTCGACGATGTAGAACACCTTTGTGTTGGTACCAAGATGGAGAAAGTTTAGTGTTGGGACCAGACATCGTGCAACAGACAACATTAAAGGTGAAAATGATTCAGGAGAAAATACGGACAACTCAGAGTCGACAGAAAAGTTATGCAGACAAGAGACGACGACCTCTTGAGTTTGAGGAAGGCGATCATGTGTTTTTGAGAGTCACGCTTATGACTGGGGTATGCAGGGTAATTAAATCCAGGAAACTTACTCATAAATTCATTGGACCCTACCAAATTCTTCGTCGAGTAGGTATTGTAGCTTACCAAATTGCTTTACCGCCTTTTCTTTCAAATCTTCATAGTGTTTTCCACGTGTCTCAATTGCGAAAATATATTCCTGATCCTAGTCATGTCATAGTACCTGATACAGTACAATTGAAAGATAACTTAACCTATGAGGCATTACCTGTGAGGATCGAGGATCAAAGAGTGAAACAACTAAGAGGAAAAACAATTTCATTGGTTAAAGTGATCTGGAATGCAACGACAAGAGATGCTACATGGGAGTTGGGGGACAAGATGAAGGAACAATATCCACATTTGTTTTAAGGTAACTTTAATTTCACAGACGAAATTCTTTTTAGAGGGGTAGTATTGTAACACCCAGTTTTTACCGTTTTGCTGTTTTTAATGTTTTTCAATTACCGGTAGAATTTTAATTGTTCATAACTTTATATTAGATCTAGAAAATGATTTTTTTAATAAAACAAAATCATAGTTATACTCTACCTTATGGTAGAAGCTTACGGTAAAAATTTGGGTTTAAAACTCAGACGAAACCCGGTCTGCGTTTTCACCGACAGTAAGATTTTACTGGTCAAAAAACCTAATTTTGACCCGTGAATGAAACCGTTTAGGTTTATATTTTATTTCCACCATAGTGGTCATTTTGAAAATTTTCAAAATAAATAGGTTATTATACGATATTTGGGTGAATACTCGACAATCGGGGATCGACTGAATCGAGAATGGAGGTGCAGAGACAAAACCCGACACCGAATAGATAAGACCAATGAGTCATTTGTGATGACTCAAGGGGGTGAGTCATAGGGGTTAGTCACCATGTATTAAATGCATGTAATGATGACTAAAATGTGAAAAACCCAAATTACCCTAAATCCTTCATTTTAACTACAAGTTTGCCATGACAACAATTTACTCTTTGGACCCTTTTCTCCCTAGCAACTCACGGCCAAACCCTTCTTAAACACACCTGGACATTTCATTTCATGCATTTGTTCATGTTGTTCTTCAAAACCTTAAGAAAAAACTATAAGTTCTTCATCTTCACTTTTCAAAGGAAGTCTAAGTTGTTGTTGGTTTCTTCAAATTCTAAAGTTAGATTCTTGTGATTCATGATCATACCTTCCTTTTCTTTCACAACTTTTATTCATATCTCAAGTTTTTACAAATTTCAAATTCCTAGATCTAGAAATTCAAAAATCTCTAGAAAATCATTGAAAAATCCTTTTAATGTGATTCCAATTTCTATGATCTTCATATGACTTCTACTTTCATCATGTAAGAGCTTGAAATATTTAGAGATCTCTAACCTATTTATCTTGAGTTGACCGAACATAACTCATCAAATGGGTTTGGTAGTTTTCTTCATCATTTAACTTGTTTTCTTGTTGATGAATCATGGATAGGTTTTGTTGGTTCAAACCTTGAGCTCTAGGTTAACATCATCCTCTTCTTGCTTGAGTATCAAGTGGTCACCAAAGGTATGGGGGAGATTACCGTCATCCTACCTAAGGGTAGATATGTTGGTGGTTTATTGGTGTATAAAGTCTTGTAGATTATAAGTATGTAAGTTGTGTAATTTATTGATTTATATGTGGGTGATCCTCTTAGATGATTTGGTTGATGTTTGATTTTGATATGTGTTTATATTGGTGTGATTAATCTCTAGTTGGAATCTTGGTTAATGATTGTTTGTTTTGTGAAACAAAAATGGTTAAAATGCCATTTGGCCATGTTAAATTAAATGGATTCCATGAGGATATAAATTGTTTGAATAATTTTTATGAGGATTTCATGATCACATAAGAATATAGAAATTGGTTTGGATTGATTTGGATGTGTATATTGAAAGTTATGGATTTATGAGTCCTTATGAACTAAATTGCAATTTCTGAGAATTTCAGTGGCTGCACTGAAATTCATGTCGTTGTATGTTAAGATTGTAGTTCTTGATGAGACAAAACCATAGAAATTGGTTTGGTGTTAATTGGATTAATACATAAAAAGTTATAAGCTTTTTGGTGAAAAGGGACCTTTTTGCAATTATTGAAAAATATTTGGGGCAGAAAAGTGATTTCTGGAAAATTTGAGGGAAACTGAAAAATATTTCTAAAGAAGTTGGTTTGGTGTGATTTGGAGTTATAAATCAAAAGTTATAAGGTTTTAAGTGAATAAGGACCTTTTTGTAATTAATAAAAGTTTAGGGACTAAACTGTAATTTTCGAAAATAAATGTAATTGGACAGTTAGAAACTGTTTTTCATGCTTGTAAAACTGTTCTAAAACTCCAAAAATGAGTTTTGGACTATTAGAGTGTAAAATCGTTGAAAAACGATTTACGCGATTTATAAAATTAACGACGTTCGGTCAAATTTTTAGGAATTTCGCATAAATGATGTGAAATCAGTGTTTCAAAATTTTCACATGAGTAATATAACCTAGGAGAAAAATACACTTGAGGTGAAGAACCATATCTTCAAAAGTAGGACTTTGGGGCCTAAATTCAGTAAAAAGCGGGAAAGCATAGTTAAACGTTTTTAAGGATTTTCGAGAAAATGTTTTGGAGAAATTGATACCAAAGTATCTTTGATGGAAATTATTCTTGAAACTGGATTTGATCTTATATCTTTGGTTTTAACCCAAAAGAATTTTAGTCTTCAATGACGAGATTTTATTGTAAAATATAAAAAAACCTAAGTCAAGAATGACTTAGTGAAAATACGAACGTAATAATTTATGACGTGGGGTGGAACACGACCTTATGTCATAAAGTATGGATAATTCATTATCCATATTCCATAAAATTTAATGGACTCAAAATGATTTATTTTATTGAAAGTCAAAGAAAAAGGCTCAACTAGAAAAGTAAAGAGAAATAAATAATTGGACCTATGTTCCAATCTCATAATGTGCTAGGTTTTGTAGTCAAGTATTTTAAGAAAACTTTGCACAAAGATGAAAGGTTACTTGAGAACTTTAGCTTGATGATTAAGTACCGGTGATTCGGACTTAAGAACATCTAGTATCTGTTACAGTACACTGAAAGAATTCCAAAGGAATCACGATGTCATCCATTGGATGGATGAGAAGAACGCATTTTGGGCAAAGTTTACCTAAACACATAGTGAAACTATGTTCTGTAAGGCCGTTGTGCCTTAGAGATTGAGCTAACACTTTAATGCGGGTGCAAATTTTGTAGTGACCATCTATTGATGCTTGGGGGTGTTGGGGTATGAAATACTCATATAGGCCCAGTTCGTTGCTCTTCTGTGGCATGGTGATCTTGCAATACACCGACATACTCTACTAGACACTGTATTTTCTGGTAGTGTGGGATGTTCCCAAAAAAGCCTATGTGCACGATGATGACTGTTGACGCATTTTATTACCGAAGGCTGGTGTACTCCCGAACAATCCTCTAAACCACTCTCTCCGACTGTTTGTTAAAACCATAGTATAGGGAATCAGAGGTCATTCCTCGAGTCTTAGAGGTCTTCTATCTAGGTAAAATGGTGCCCTATGATTATGTTGTTGTGCAACATTATTATTTCTGTTGTGATGGATGATATAATTGTTAATTGATATTTGTATGTACTTGTGTGTCGTACCACTGCATGTCTGCGTTAAGTGTAAGATGAACGGAAATCTCACCTCATTTCTGTATTTTCTGGTTTGTTTTTTTCTATCTTACGTTGGGGGAAGATGACGACAACATTGTTTCTCCATCACACACCGCTGGAGCTTGAGCCTACTTGGAGACACGGACACAGTCTCGAGGGCTTTAGTATAATAGATTTTTCTCGGTATTTTGTGTCTGGCCAGTCTCGTGTCTATGTTATATTTTGTGGAGCTTTGTCTCTAAAGATATTATTATTATAAACATATTTCCAGTCTGTTATTATTTACTGGCGTTGGTATTTCCGCCATATTCTGAATATGTATGATTGTTCGTACTTGGGAATGATTGTATAATATTGATGCATAAGTTGATGTTATATGTTAAAGAGTATGTATGGTATTATTTGCGAAAGAGAAAAAGAAAAAATAAACCCGTATTTTTGGTAAAATAATTATTTTCCGCTTTACTCGGTCTTATAAAAATAGAAATGTCACAGACAATGCAGCGCCCGAGAAGGGTGTTACAAAAGCAGATCGGGTTCCGTCTGAATTTTCAACCCAAAATTTAACCGTAACCTCCTACTATCAAGTAGAGTCTAAATACGATTTTGTTTTATTCAAAATCATTTTCTAGGTCTTGGATGAAAATATAATAAGATATATATGTATATGTGTGTGTGTGTGTGTGTGTGTGTGTGTGTGTGTGTGTGTGTGTGTGTGTGTATATATATATATATATATATATATATATATACCGATATTGAAGAACAATAAAAACCGGGGTGTTACAGAAATCCTCTCACAAGGTTATCCTATTTCAATTTTGAAATTAGTTTCATACTAGCAAGTTGTAACAGCCTGATTTTAATTATGATGTTCAACCGGTTAAAATATAATTAAATTATAATGTGAATTTGAGAGTTAGAAAGTGTTTTTGATTAAAATAAAATCATATTCATAGTCTACTTTATGGTAGAGGGTTACAATAAAATTTTCGGTTGAAAATTCAAACGAAAGCCGATCTGCGTTTTCACTGCCGGTACAAGTTTATTGTGCAAAAAACCTAATTTTGACTCATGAACGAGATAGTTAGTGATTTTATTATTTTTCCTTAAACTTTGGTTATTTTGAAAATTTTCGTTCAAAAATAAAATATAATATTTTATTCGGGCGAAAACGTCAGAAGAATTACGCTCGTAAATGCAACCGGGTACGAAATGGAGCAGAATAAGAGACACAAAAGGCTTGAGGTGAGATGAGGGAGTGAGGTGACTCACCAGAGGTATGGCCTAAGCTACCTCCTAAAAAGTGGTCATGATGGACTTTTTGAAATATATCATATTATATTCTAAAAACCTATTTTTCTCTTTCCTCTTCAACCAAACAAGGAAGGTCAAAACTTCCTCTCCAAGCTCATTCCTCTCTCCTCAATTTCGTCCCACTCTCTCCCCTCTCTATATATACCCCTTTTATTTTCTCTTCATCCTCCTCCTCCTTCAACCTCCATTAAACCTTCATCTTCATCTTTCTTCTAAAAGTTCAAGCTCTTAAAGCTTTAGTTTTTATTCATCTTTTCTACTTAAGTTCTTCATTAAAGTTCTTCCTTATACTAAGGGTAATGCTCTCATATGAATCTTTTTGCAAGTTTCATCTTTTATTTATTAGTTTACTTTATGTGTTCTTTATATGCTTTAAACTTCTAAAATCTCTCTAAAATGGTAGAAAACTCCTTTTGAATTGAAACCACTTTCTATAGTCTTGTAATAACTTATATTTTCACATACTAAGAAGTTATGTAAAACAAAAATCTCTACCTATATCTTCCAATGAAGGCCGAATGCTTGCATTTATGACCTAGAAAGTTTTTGTTTCAACTTTTGAAATATGATCATGTGATTGAGTTTCTAACTATCCATTGATCTTAAATCTATAAATCTTGGAAGTTTTGAATGCTTGTTCCTATGATGGCTGAAAATATGAACAAGTGAGCCTAGGATACTATGTTTCAACTTTCCAAGTATGATCATGGATTTAGAACTCTTGATACCTTGTGATTCTAAACCTAAGAGTTATTGTTAAACAGAGAATATTTTTCCTCATCATCCTATGATGGCTGAAACTTAGTGTTTAGGTACTAGGATGTTTGAGTTTTTATTTTTCCAAAATGATCATGGACTTAACCTCCATAAGATATTTGGATGCTAAGTCTAAGATATTGGAAAGTTTAAGGATTTCTAACTTGTTTATTCTATGTTATTAAAGCTAGGATGTATTACTTTCATTTTTCCAAGATGATCATGGACTTTAGCTCCATAAGATATTTGGATGCTAAGTCTAAGAGATTGGAATGTTTAAGTTTCCATTGTTTTCCAAAATGATCATGGACTTGAGCTCCATAAGATATTTGGATGCTAAGTCTAAGAGATTGGAAAGTTTAAGGATTTCTAACTTGTTTATTATATGTTATTAAAGCTAGGATGTATTACTTTCATTTTTCCAAGATGATCATGGACTTGAGCTCCGTAAGATATTTGCATGCTAAGTCTAAGATATTGGAATGTTTAAATTTCCATTGTTTTCCAAAATGATCGTGGACTTGAGCTCCATAAGATATTTGGATGCTAAGTCTAAGAGATTGGAAAGTTTAAATATTTCTAACCTATAAATCCTATGAAGGCGGAACCTAGATGGTTATGGACCTAGGATACTTTGTTCTTATTTTTCCAAAATGATCATGGTTTTGAGCTCCTTAATACATATGGATGCTAAACCTAAGAGATTGGAAAGTTTAGTGAATGTTAGCCTATTTTACTAGCCTTGGCCGAATACCCTAAGTTTATAACTTACTGGGATTTTAATTCAACTTTGTTAAGTGATCATTGTTTATGAACTCCTAACACTTAAGGATCATAAATCCATGATTTGTATAATTTTTGGGAATCTCTAACCCTAAGAACTAGTCTTGGCCGAACCTATACCTTGTGGTTTAGTGTTCTTGTTTGATTTTAACTTGTGATTTTGTGTTCATAACCTTAGACTTCCATCGCGGAGGAAACGAGGACGTTCGTGGTATACCTATTCGAGCATCTAATCTCCTTACCTTCACAGAGGGTGGAGTTAGTACTTTGTGGTGTGACAATGAGGAGCTTCGAGTTCGGGCGTCCAGTGATAACCCAGGTGGGGGAAAGAACCAACCTATCGTCAGAATGGATAATTAGTAGATTATATAATAATTGTGTAGGGTGACCTAAACCCTACTAGTAGTTGAGTAATCGACAAGACCAAAATCACATTGGAAACCTTTTCTGAAATACCAATGGTGATTCGGGGATTGTAGGTTTATCGATATTAGGTTGATTTTATATTGTTGATGGTTGATTTGATTTTATTACCTTTATTGAATTGATTTTGTGCTATGTGGGTGATATGGGAATATTTTGATTGATATTGTGTTATGCATGATCTGTCTGGTTTTTATTATTATGCTTAGTGAATTTTAAGCAAAGATATATATGTTGTCTAAGAGATTATTGTTTTGAGCGTGGGGATAATGATGATTCAGAAGTGCCTAACCTAGATGATGTATGTTAAAGAGGTGTTATGTCATAGAATATGTGTCAAGTTCTAATGGAGGGTTAAGGCACTAGGATGTTGCTAAAACTGGTTGGTGAGATTCAAGTATAGGTGTTGTTGTCCACAATCGTGTATTGGTAATATAATACACAAGGACAAAAGTGTGTTGGTAATATAATACACAAAGACAAAAGTGTATTGGTAATATAATACACCATGTATTGGTAATATAATACACGTAAAACCACTTCTGTGTATTGGTAATATAATACACCGTGTATTGGTAATATAATACATGTAAAACACTTATGTGTATTGGTAATATAATACACCGTGTATTGGTAATATAATACACGTAAAATCAAGAGTTCTCGCGAGACCACTTCCACCTTAGGAAATAGGTGTGCAACTATGGTGTCTTTGAGTAGCATGAAATTGGGGGTAGAGGATGATATATTAACTTGAGGGTGATCTGTTAGTTATGTGTGTTGTTTGTCTGTGACAATTACTGTATGATTTACTATGACTCTTTTCCGCTTTTTGATGATATAATTGTTTATTATCCCCTATGTTTTTGTATTCTTGTGGGTTACTTTACTTACATTAGAAGACCCGATGGAGGATATGTTGCTGAGGAGCTTGACGGAGCTCTGTATGAAATAGAGGTTGCTGAGGAGTTGGATGGAACTCCTTACGAACCAGACGCTGGAGGTCGAGTTGTGATCCATGACGAGTAGAGTATAGATAGTATGGCCAGTGTGTCTAAGAAAGAGTATTTTTATATGTTTCCGCTAAGTATGGCTTTTATTTTAAGTTTATGCCTGTGAGGGATCCTACTGAGAGGATTCCCTCAACAGTGTTTTGGTAATGTAATAAATAAACAGGTGTGTATTTATATATTACAACCTTGGTGTGTTTAATTTGCAGAAGTTATATGATTGTTTAAATAAAGTTTTAATTTTTACGTACCTTTCACGCTAAGCTAGCGATTAAGGAATTAATTAATAAGGTTTTAAGCTAATAAAACATCGGGGCACAATGGGGTGTCTCAAATGGTATCAGAGTAACACCTCTCCCAGTACGGTGTGGTTCGAGGATGAACCAAGTGGAAGCTGGTGGGCATGTAACACCCGGGTGCCGATGAGGGCAGGGAGTGGTCGTCGGTACAAGAAGGCATGGACAAGGAGCGGCTCCTGGCAGGCTTCTAGGTGGAGGGACACATGAATAAACCGATTACACACCCGAATGAAAGGGATCCTGAGACTGTGTAGGTATGGGACTATACAGTTGAGGAAGGCTTATATGAATTGATTGGTACTACCTATACTAATAAGATGCATATTCTTTTCGGGAGCCCATCACTTAAGAACTCCACAGTTAAGCGTGCTTGACTTGGAGCAATTATGGGATGGGTGACCTCCTCAGAAGTTTTCCTAGGAAGCGTGTGAGTGAGGACAAAGCACGCTGAAAAGACCTATGTTGGTTTGTGGGGACAGTCGTCAATCCATAAAGCAGCCAGGGATGTTACAGCCACAGAGTCTTCAAGCACGATCTCATAAAAGATAAAATAAAACATACAGAAAGAGTACAGGGGATAAGAAGCAGTTCTATCATCAAAAATGGAAAAGAGTCATAGTAAATTAGACGGTAATTGTTACAGACATAACATCACCCATAACCAACAATCATCCTCAAGTTACGATATCTTCCTCTACCCTTACTCTTAGGCCATCTAACACTTTATTTTAACATAACATCTCTAATCCTGTCACCATGTCTTTACGTCAACGTGGCCACTACCACCCCTGTCACCATCCCTCGTTTGCATCGGGGAACACCCTCATTCCCGTTAGGATGTTCCACCTAGTGCAAACCTCCATTCCCGTTAGGGTGTTCCACCCCCATTCCCGTTAAGGTGTTCCACCCCCATTCCTGTTAAGGTGTTCATCTAGTGAATATGACACACCCTCATTCCCGTTAGGATTTTTATTCAAAGGATGACATTATTCCCTCATTCCCACTGGAGAATAACTGCACAAAACAAAAGTATCCTCATTCCCATTAGGATACGGGACAACTCACCCCAGAACTATAAGGGTATCACCGTAGCTATCCATTCCCATCAGAGAACTGACCCGTGACATACTGTATCCATGATTGGATACACTGACCTCGTGTGTTCCCAACACACTATCGTGAATAACAATGCCAACACATGAATCTTACCAACCCCTTTTAACAACATTCTAGTGCCTTAACCTTTCATCAAAGCCTCAACTCATACTCTATGTCACCACACCTCTTTAAAATAATTCATTTAGGTTAGGCACCTCTAAATCACCATGATAATCACACCCACACAAACAATTATCTCTCGAACAACTTATATATCTTTGCTTAAAGTTCACTAAACATAATAATAAACCAGGCAGATCATGCATAACACGTAATATCAAAAAAATTACCAAACATCATAAAATATCACAACCAACACATAATAGTCAAATTAAGTAAGTAACAAAGTCACACTCTGTCACGGCCTGACCCTGAAAACCTTCACGGCCATGACAGACAACAAACATCCTCAAATACATAAATATTCAAACATCAAAAGCAATACATCACAATCAAATCAATAAATAATAAAATCAAGCATCCTCAATATCATAAAAATCAATCCTAACATCGATAAACCTACAATCCCCGAATCACCATTGGTTTTACAGAAAAGGTTTCCAATGTGATTTTGGTCTTGTCGATTACTCGATCTCTAGTAGGGTTTAGGTCGCCCTACACAATTATTGTATAATCTACTACTTATCGATTTCCGGCAATAGGTTGATTCTTTCCCCCACATGGGTTATCACTGAACTCCCGAACTCGAAGCTCCTCGTTGTCACACCACAAAGTACTGACTCCACCTTCAACCAATCAACATAATAACCAATAAATCAAACAAACTCATCTATGTTCTCTTTAGGCTAGGTTTGGCCATTTAATTCAAATTAGAGTTAGGATTCTTTTCTCAACACAAGCCTTTGGATATTTATCACTTAGGTTTAACGTAACTTAGACAAATTTGTTGTTATGGCTTCAACGACTCAAGAGGGGGCTGAATTGAGTTTTCAAAGAAAATATTTCCCTCTTAAAACTTTTTCACAAAGCTTTATAAATCAGAGTTGCAGATTTGTGTTCTCGGGATATTTTATAAAATCGATGAAGGGTTTTTACAAAATCTTGAATAGAAGGTGATGAAGATAAGAAAGATTAATAACGAATAGGTTCAGGTTCAATAACTCAGTAATAACAAAATACAGTGTATACAGATCAAGAACAGAAATTATAGTTGAACTTTAAACATCAAAATCACAGGTTCTTGATCATAAACAGGAATTAAAGAGTCTGAGTTTAGAGATACTACACAACCAGATTTATCCTAGTTCAGTCACCACCACTATGACCTACATCCAATCCCCACTCCACCTGTGGGATTTCACACACTAACAAACAAGCTTTGCCAGGTAGCTTAAAAAACCTTTACACCACAGAGCACTCCTTCACATCGAGATACCACACTCTTGTGAACCTCAATGTTCTTCCTTAGTGATACCTCACCCTAATCACTCAGAGAGACTCCCTCTCTCTTTACAATCGAAAGTAAAAAACAAAAGTTGATTCCTAACTCTCAATAGTAAGATAAAACAAATTGAAGCACTTATGAGTATTGAAACACTCTTTTCACAGTAAGCTCAATGAAGATGATGAATGATATGTGTATCGTTATAATTCTTTTATTATTCGTTATGATTCTTCTTAAAGTGTTCCTTTGATCCCTCTTTATATAGAAACCAAGTTATAGTCGTTGGGATCAATTAAAACAGATTTGGATCTGATTTAACAGAATCTGTTTTCTTGATTCTCGTTCTTGAGATAAGATTCTGATAGTTCTTATAGAATTAGCGTCCATAAAATAACGAGTCCATTTGGAAAAATAGCCGCGTCCATTTGCCCCTTCAGCAGACGGGAGTACTAACACAAAGTAATTGGACGTGCTCCAACTAGTAGACGAGCGCTTGTATTACTTTAGTGGACGAGCACTTCTGTCACTTTAGTAGACATGCGCTTGTGTCATTTAAGTAGACGTGTGCTTCTATCACTTTAGTAGACGTGAGCTTCTGTCATTTTAGTAGACATGAGCTTCTGTCATTTTAGTAGACGTGAGCTTCTGTCACTTTAGTAGACGTGAGCTTCTGTCACTTTAGTAGATGTGAGCTTTTGTCATTTTAGTAGACGTGAGCTTCTGTCACTTTCTTGGATGCAAGCTTTTACCACTGTTGGAGGAGCGCTTCTATTATTCCCAGTGTTGGATGAGCACTTATATTATTCCAGTGTTGGACGAGCGCTTCTATTATTATTTCCAACAATCATTTTCATTAACAAAAACTTATTCCTTTTAATGCAGGTTATGAAAAATTATTTTCTTCATGCATCTTTCTTAATTGAGCTATTTGTGAATAAGAGATTTCATCTCTTACAAATCATCTAAGACTTAACACTAATTTCTTCGTTTAAGATCTTGTCTTGATGATGCCTTGATCTTCGTCCTTGCTCTTTGATTCCTCCAAGTTCTTCCTTGAATATTCTTCTTTGATTGCTCACTGAACTTGTTGAATATTGCTTGGTACCTGTCTTTACAATTTGACACTAAACACTTGCATACACATTAAGTTGTATTTGTCATATATCAAAATCTTTAAGTCATTGAATCTAACAATCTCCCCCTTTTTGATTATGACAAACCTTTTAACAAATTATAAGATCAGCGTATAAGTGTAGCAGATGCTAAGTGTTTTGACAGATTTATATCATGGTATCAAAGCAGTCAGAGCAGTAGTATATCAGAGCAAAAAAAAATATTAACAGAGTATTAACAGAGCAGAATTTGATTTACTCCCTATTAATCATGTAAGCTTATAATCTCCTATTTGATTTACTCCCTATTAATCATGTAAGCTTATAAACTCCTTAGCTCCCCCTCAACATATGCATGTATAATTTGTTATTTTCTCCTTTCTCTATATCTTACTTTTTCCTCCCCCTTTTGGCATCATAAAAAAGGTAAAGAAAAGAAACATTCAAAGCAATAGAGAAGGTAAGCATTTTAAACATTCAAACATAGCATATAAAATTGTTCATGATAGAGGGATAGGTTGATAAGCCTCTGGCTTATCTAGTTTTATGACTAGATGAACTAGGGTTCATGTGCCAATTTATTCGAGTTCACTCTCGTTTTCGCCCAAATTTGCCTTGTTTTGTTCCTAAGTTGGACTTTGACTCGTTTTGCGTATTTTGTGTAGTTTTTAGGTTATTTTGAATAGAATTACGCTTGTGGGTGCTTTCGTTGTTTCAGGTTAAATAAGTGAAGCTCCGGGAGTCAAGGAAAGTCGAAAAGCAGTGGAAATTGCAAGGCTGGAGACACTCGCCTCGCGAGTGTATGCTCACCCCGCGAGCCTGAAAGTCAACAAAGCAGCAAAAGTCATCACTTCAGTCTTGCCACGCGAGAGGTGCCTCGCCTCGCGAGATCATGAAAACCTGCAAGACAGAGACAATCACGGCCAAGCCGTGATGAATACCACGCCCGTGAACAGTTTAAGGTTTGAAGTCTCGCCCCGCGAGAAGCATCTCGCCCCGCGAGAGTTTGAAGACCCTGGAAGTCAGAGACCATCACGGCACAGCCGTGATGAAGGTCACAGCCTAGAATTGAAGACTCGCCTCGCGAACATACTTTCGCCTCGCGAGAGTTCAAATTGAAAGCGCGCCAATTTTAATTCTCGCCTCGCGAGCGAGCGCACATCAGGAATCCTATTTAAAGGTCACATTGCAGATCGATTGGAGGAAACTGGAGGAGACTGTAGGGCTTTAGGAGGGCCGCGAATCCTAGTAGTTTTCCACTGTTTAGAGTAGCGTTTAGGGTAGTTTCTTTTCTCTTTGGAGCTGCGTCTCCCTTTTTCTCATGGAGATTATGTCCGATTGTTTGTCTATGAGCATGAGGAACTAATCCCCTCGTCCGAGGGAACGATGAAGCCACCCATGGCGATGTAAATCCGATATGATGTATGTCTTTCTCCTTTAATTCAATTCTTGTTTTCCGATTCTGATTTGAATGTTTGATCATATGTTTTGCGTGATTAATCGGTTAAACGTGTTTGAGGCCTAACGGCGATTCGCGTTTCAGAACTTGAATCGGGATCATAAATGTTTTCTAATTCTGATTTGATTGTGTTAATCATATGTGTTGCGTGATTGACTTGTTAACGTTGATGAGGCTTAGTCAGCGATTCACGTTTAGAACTTGAATTAGGATCATCGATCGAATATTTCACGAGAGTGAGTAGGAGATCGGTGCGACCTTATAGGGAACATGAATTAACAGATTCGAGATTAGGATTATGAGACCTAGTAAGTAATTAATCCAATCGTCGAATACGTCCTAATGAGCACGAGAGTGGATTTAGGAGAATTTAGGGGTCCCGGTTGACATTGCAATTGAACTTAGGGAGGAATTCATCATCACTTGGGTGTACATGTTGGGTAGGTGGATTTGTGACCTTGGACATTTTAGTTTTCTGATTTTTAGTTAATTAGTTTATTTAGACTTGTTAATTGAATTTCGATTCCATTCTCTCTTCTCTCTCTCAACCACCTTCTTCTGTAACTTGACCGAACATATCGGATTTCCCACGGATTAGTCGAATTGGTAGCCCAATCCCTGAGTTCGACCTCGGTAATTACTTACCGTGTTTATTTTTATTACTTGCGACGACCCGGTACACTTGCCGGCGTCACAACAAGTTTTTGGCGTCGTTGCCGGGGATTGGCACAACCAATTTTTCTGATTTTTGGGAAGTTTGATTATTTGGTTAAGTTACTTTTAATTTTACTTTTATTTTTAATTTCTATTATTATTCTCTATTTCTTGATCCCACTTGGTCTTGGCCCTGTTTTGTATGCAAGGTACCCTTTCAAGGCGGATTGCGAATCATGGAGACTGTTTATTTTCCAGCCTTGGACGGTGTTACAAAATATGACTTTGGGCCTAATATATCCCTGGGAAGATCACTGGCGCTGGGGACGTAATTGCCCGCATGCACAAGCTTATAGTATAATCATGAAGCATGAGGAGGAATGGGAATAGAACGAGCAAACACCGTTGAGAGCTGCTCTAGAACAATATTCCCAGGAGCTATCCACCTCTGAGGCCAAGGCAAGAGCCAACTGTGACAATATCGAAACTGTGATGCAGAATTTCAAAACGCAAGTCGAGGAGATTTGCAAGCAGTTAGTACAAGGGTCACATGAAGCCCAATTTGAAGAAAATCTGGTTTTGGGGATAGATCAAAATGAAGACGAAGTGGTAGTGGATTCCACACTGCATGCCAAGCAACCGAAAATTTCTGCATTAGATAACTATGTTGGCTTACATGCATGGGACATGGGTAAGTTAGACCCTCCCACTCATCTGGCACACTTCCTCGAGAAAACACCATTTGACCCGAGAGGAAGTGAATTCATAATAACAAAGGTCAATGGAGGTTTCACACACTGGCTGGGTGGAGTTGATGATAAAGTCATATTGCTGCTACAATCTCCACTCCAATTACCATTTGATCCGGGTGGAAGACCTCACATGATGAGCATCTCTTGGCCCCTGTACCACAGACTATGGGATCCAGGTGGATGCTTCTTAATAAGTCAGGCTCGGGACGTTAAACAAGCACTTCTTGGGAGGCAACCCAAGCTAGGTATCTCTCTCTTTTCCTAACTTTTGTTTTGTTTTTTTGTTTGCTTTTTGTTTTGTTTTTGTTTGTCACTCTTGAATAATTTGAGAAGATCAAGAGTTGTTGTATGACTGTCGTGTCGGCAAGCTTGTTGGATTTTAATTAGATTGAGCGTAGATTGATTGCATGAATTATTTGACCATTGATGATTTCCCCTAAGCTCTGAAATTAGAAAAGTTTATCCCCACTTAAAAATTGAAAACTGAACTTTGAGGATTTTATTGTGATTACTTGATTTATGATAAGTTTGGGGTGAGGGGGTGCACACACTAGGAATCGTATCTCGGTCAAACAATTTGCAAAATGTCCAGGTGAGGAATTTGAGCCTCCAACTCTGTTTTTGAATGTGTGAATCACTGTTAAGTTGTACTTTCCCGAATTTGCTTGAATCTCTATATGGTTTGCATGTTTATGTGTTGCATCAAATGATTTAGGCAATTTTCTTTGAATAACCACTTGGCCATAAATTGAACCAACCCTGATGAATGATTCCTAGTTAGCCAAATTGAGCCCAATTGACCGATTGTTTCTTGATGACCCTACATTACGAGCCAAAATCTGAAAAACCATGTTAACCCAATCTTAGGATTAGGAGAGCATGGAAATGAGCAAGAGAAAGGTTGTGAGAAACTAAGTTTGGGGTGGCTACAAGGAGGTATGTCATTTTGGGGTGAGAAAAAGAAAAATAAAGGTTGAAACCCAAGGCAATAAAAAAAATATATATATATTCAAAATAAATTGCCAAAAGGAAAAGGGGCAAATCAAGAGATTAGCGAGGAAAAAGGCTGTTGTCACCCGTGACAAAAAGGAAAATGAAAAAAGGAATTTGAGTGGAAGACGTGTAAAAAGGTTCATGCTCTCTTAGTTCCTAGGGACTTAAGCCTAAATATCCTTCATTATCCTACCCTCAACCAGGCCCCATTACAACCTTTAAAAGACCTTCTGATGTTGCATGCATGTTTTCGTGGGAACCATTTCTGAGATGAAAATCAAATTCATGGGAAGTGCTCTTGATAAGTGAAATTGAGTGAAAAAGTTGAAAGCCTTGACGAATTGAGCGAATGAGTGAAATTTTACATACCCTTGTGAGGAAGGCAATTGTTTGGAATAGGTGATCTTCCTTTGTGTGTATCTTTGAGCCTCAACTTAGAGTAATGATGGCATGAATGATAAATTCTCAATTGTTTAAAGTAGATGAATGTGGGGATTACATTGATGAAAAAAAGGGGGGGAATCAAAGAAGAAAACTGTTTTGTAAAGTTGCATGAAATTTATGTGAAATCGATTGATTCCTTTAGGCTTGCCAAGTCTTGAGTCGTTTTTGAGTTTTAAGCTTGCTTGGGGACAAGCAAGGTTTAAGTTTGGGGTATTTTGATAAGCCTCTGGCTTATCTAGTTTTATGACTAGATGAACTAGGGTTCATGTGCCAATTTATTCGAGTTCACTCTCGTTTTCTCCCAAATTTGCCTTGTTTTGTTCCTAAGTTGGACTTTGACTCGTTTTGCGTATTTTGTGTAGTTTTTAGGTTATTTTGAATAGAATTACGCTTGTGGGTGCTTTCGTTGTTTCAGGTTAAATAAGTGAAGCTCCGGGAGTCAAGGAAAGTCGAAAAGCAGTGGAAATTGCAAGGCTGGAGACACTCGCCTCGCGAGTGTATGCTCGCCCCGCGAGCCTGAAAGTCAACAAAGCAGCAAAAGTCATCACTTCAGTCTCGCCACGCGAGAGGTGCCTCGCCTCGCGAGATCATGAAAACCTGCAAGACAGAGACCATCACGGCCAAGCCGTGATGAATACCACGCCCGTGAACAGTTTAAGGTTTGAAGTCTCGCCCCGCGAGAGTTTGAAGACCCTGGAAGTCAGAGACCATCACGGCACAGCCGTGATGAAGGTCACAGCCTAGAATTGAAGACTCGCCTCGCGAACATACTTTCGCCTCGCGAGAGTTCAAATTGAAAGCGCGCCAATTTTAATTCTCGCCTCGCGAGAGGCTGCTCGCGAGCGAGCGAGCGCAGATCAGGAATCCTATTTAAAGGCTGTTGCAGATCAGATTGGAGGGAAACTGGAGGAGGCTGTAGGGCTTTAGGAGGGCCGCGAATCCTAGTAGTTTTCCACTGTTTAGAGTAGCGTTTAGGGTAGTTTCTTTTCTCTTTGGAGCTGCGTCTCCCTTTTTCTCATGGAGATTATGTCCGATTGTTTGTCTATGAGCATGAGGAACTAATCCCCTCGTCCGAGGGAACGATGAAGCCACCCATGGCGATGTAAATCCGATATGATGTATGTCTTTCTCCTTTAATTCAATTCTTGTTTTCCGATTCTGATTTGAATGTTTGATCATATGTTTTGCGTGATTAATCAGTTAAACGTGTTTGAGGCCTAACGGCGATTCGCGTTTCAGAACTTGAATCGGGATCATAAATGTTTTCTAATTCTGATTTGATTGTGTCAATCATATGTGTTGCGTGATTGACTTGTTAACGTTGATGAGGCTTAGTCAGCGATTCACGTTTAGAACTTGAATTAGGATCATCGATCGAATATTGCACGAGAGTGAGTAGGAGATCGGTGCGACCTTATAGGGAACATGAATTAACAGAATTCGAGATTAGGATTATGAGACCTAGTAAGTAATTAATCCAATCGTCGAATACGTCCTAATGAGCACGAGAGTGGATTTAGGAGAATTTAGGGGTCCCGGTTGACATTGCAATTGAACTTAGGGAGGAATTCATCATCACTTGGGTGTACATGTTGGGTAGGTGGATTTGTGACCTTGGACATTTTAGTTTTCTGATTTTTAGTTAATTAGTTTATTTAGACTTGTTAATTGAATTTCGATTCCATTCTCTCTTCTCTCTCTCAACCACCTTCTTCTGTAACTTGACCGAACATATCGGATTTCCCGCGGATTAGTCGAATTGGTAGCCCAATCCCTGAGTTCAACCTCGGTAATTACTTACCGTGTTTATTTTTATTACTTGCGACGACCCGGTACACTTGCCGGCGTCACAACAAGTTTTTGGCGTCGTTGCCGGGGATTGGCACAACCAATTTTTCTGATTTTAGGGAAGTTTGATTATTTGGTTAAGTTACTTTTAATTTTACTTTTATTTTTAATTTCTATTATTATTCTCTATTTCTTGATCCCACTTGGTCTTGGCCCTGTTTTGTATGCAAGGTACCCTTTCAAGGCGGATTGCGAATCATGGAGACTGTTTATTTTCCAGCCTTGGACGGTGTTACAAAATATGACTTTGGACCTAATATATCCCTGGGAGATCACTGGCGCTGGGGACGTAATTGCCCGCATGCACAAGCTTATAGTATAATCATGAAGCATGAGGAGGAATGGGAATGGAACGAGCAAACACCGTTGAGAGCTGCTCTAGAACAATATTCCCAGGAGCTATCCACCTCTGAGGCCAAGGCAAGAGCCAACTGTGACAATATCGAAACTGTGATGCAGAATTTCAAAACGCAAGTCGAGGAGATTTGCAAGCAGTTAGTACAAGGGTCACATGAAGCCCAATTTGAAGAAAATCTGGTTTTGGGGATAGATCAAAATGAAGACGAAGTGGTAGTGGATTCCACACCGCATGCCAAGCAACCGAAAATTTCTGCATTAGATAACTATGTTGGCTTACATGCATGTGTGGACATGGGTAAGTTAGACCCTCCCACTCGTCTGGCACACTTCCTCGAGAAAACACCATTTGACCCGAGAGGAAGTGAATTCATAATAACAAAGGTCAATGGAGGTTTCACACACTGGCTGGGTGGAGTTGATGATAAAGTCATATTGCTGCTACAATCTCCACTCCAATTACCATTTGATCCGGGTGGAAGACCTCACATGATGAGCATCTCTTGGCCCCTGTACCACAGACTATGGGATCCAGGTGGATGTTTCTTAATAAGTCAGGCTCGGGACGTTAAACAAGCGCTTCTTGGGAGGCAACCCAAGCTAGGTATCTCTCTCTTTTCCTAACTTTTGTTTTGTTTTTGTGTTTGCTTTTTGTTTTGTTTTTGTTTGTCACTCTTGAATAATTTGAGAAGATCAAGAGTTGTTGTATGACTGTCGTGTCGGCAAGCTTGTTGGATTTTAATTAGATTGAGCGTAGATTGATTGCATGAATTATTTGACCATTGATGATTTCCCCTAAGCTCTGAAATTAGAAAAGTTTATCCCCACTTAAAAATTGAAAACTGAACTTTGAGGATTTTATTGTGATTACTTGATTTATGATAAGTTTGGGGTGAGGGGGTGCACACACTAGGAATCGTATCTCGGTCAAACAATTTGCAAAATGTCCAGGTGAGGAATTTGAGCCTCCAACTCTGTTTTTGAATGTGTGAATCACTGTTAAGTTGCACTTTCCCGAATTTGCTTGAATCTCTATATGGTTTGCATGTTTATGTGTTGCATCAAATGATTTAGGCAATTTTCTTTGAATAACCACTTGGCCATAAATTGAACCAACCCTGATGAATGATTCCTAGTTAGCCAAATTGAGCCCAATTGACCGATTGTTTCTTGATGACCCTACATTACGAGCCAAAATCTGAAAAACCATGTTAACCCAATCTTAGGATTAGGAGAGCATGGAAATGAGCAAGAGAAAGGTTGTGAGAAACTAAGTTTGGGGTGGCTACAAGGAGGTATGTCATTTTGGGGTGAGAAAAAGAAAAATAAAGGTTGAAACCCAAGGCAATAAAAAAAATATATATATATTCAAAATAAATTGCCAAAAGGAAAAGGGGCAAATCAAGAGATTAGCAAGGAAAAAGGCTGTAGTCACCCGTGACAAAAAGGAAAATGAAAAAAGGAATTTGAGTGGAAGACGTGTAAAAAGGTTCATGCTCTCTTAGTTCCTAGGGACTTAAGCCTAAATATCCTTCATTATCCTACCCTCAACCAGGCCCCATTACAACCTTTAAAAGACCTTCTGATGTTGCATGCATGTTTTCGTGGGAACCATTTCTGTGATGAAAATCAAATTCATGGGAAGTGCTCTTGATAAGTGAAATTGAGTGAAAAAGTTGAAAGCCTTGACGAATTGAGCGAATGAGTGAAATTTTACATACCCTTGTGAGGAAGGCAATTGTTTGGAATAGGTGATCTTCCTTTGTGTGTATCTTTGAGCCTCAACTTAGAGTAATGATGGCATGAATGATAAATTCTCAATTGTTTAAAGTAGATGAATGTGGGGATTACATTGATGAAAAAAAGGGGGGGAATCAAAGAAGAAAACTGTTTTGTAAAGTTGCATGAAATTTATGTGAAATCGATTGATTCCTTTAGGCTTGCCAAGTCTTGAGTCGTTTTTGAGTTTTAAGCTTGCTTGGGGACAAGCAAGGTTTAAGTTTGGGGTATTTTGATAAGCCTCTGGCTTATCTAGTTTTATGACTAGATGAACTAGGGTTCATGTGCCAATTTATTCGAGATCACTCTCGTTTTCTCCCAAATTTGCCTTGTTTTGTTCCTAAGTTGGACTTTGACTCGTTTTGCGTATTTTGTGTAGTTTTTAGGTTATTTTGAATAGAATTACGCTTGTGGGTGCTTTCGTTGTTTCAGGTTAAATAAGTGAAGCTCCGGGAGTCAAGGAAAGTCGAAAAGCAGTGGAAATTGCAAGGCTGGAGACACTCGCCTCGCGAGTGTATGCTCGCCCCGCGAGCCTGAAAGCCAACAAAGCAGCAAAAGTCATCACTTCAGTCTCGCCACACGAGAGGTGCCTCGCCTCGCGAGATCATGAAAACCTGCAAGACAGAGACCATCACGGCCAAGCCGTGATGAATACCACGCCCGTGAACAGTTTAAGGTTTGAAGTCTCGCCCCGCGAGAGTTTGAAGACCCTGGAAGTCAGAGACCATCACGGCACAGCCGTGATGAAGGTCACAGCCTAGAATTGAAGACTCGCCTCGCGAACATACTTTCGCCTCGCGAGAGTTCAAATTGAAAGCGCGCCAATTTTAATTCTCGCCTCGCGAGAGGCTGCTCGCGAGCGAGCGAGCGCAGATCAGGAATCCTATTTAAAGGCTGTTGCAGATCAGATTGGAGGGAAACTGGAGGAGGCTGTAGGGCTTTAGGAGGGCCGCGAATCCTAGTAGTTTTCCACTGTTTAGAGTAGCGTTTAGGGTAGTTTCTTTTCTCTTTGGAGCTGCGTCTCCCTTTTTCTCATGGAGATTATGTCCGATTGTTTGTCTATGAGCATGAGGAACTAATCCCCTCGTCCGAGGGAACGATGAAGCCACCCATGGCGATGTAAATCCGATATGATGTATGTCTTTCTCCTTTAATTCAATTCTTGTTTTCCGATTCTGATTTGAATGTTTGATCATATGTTTTGCGTGATTAATCAGTTAAACGTGTTTGAGGCCTAACGGCGATTCGCGTTTCAGAACTTGAATCGGGATCATAAATGTTTTCTAATTCTGATTTGATTGTGTTAATCATATGTGTTGCGTGATTGACTTGTTAAGCGTTGATGAGGCTTAGTCAGCGATTCACGTTTAGAACTTGAATTAGGATCATCGATCGAATATTGCACGAGAGTGAGTAGGAGATCGGTGCGACCTTATAGGGAACATGAATTAACAGAATTCGAGATTAGGATTATGAGACCTAGTAAGTAATTAATCCAATCGTCGAATACGTCCTAATGAGCACGAGAGTGGATTTAGGAGAATTTAGGGGTCCCGGTTGACATTGCAATTGAACTTAGGGAGGAATTCATCATCACTTGGGTGTACATGTTGGGTAGGTGGATTTGTGACCTTGGACATTTTAGTTTTCTGATTTTTAGTTAATTAGTTTATTTAGACTTGTTAATTGAATTTCGATTCCATTCTCTCTTCTCTCTCTCAACCACCTTCTTCTGTAACTTGACCGAACATATCGGATTTCCCGCGGATTAGTCGAATTGGTAGCCCAATCCCTGAGTTCGACCTCGGTAATTACTTACCGTGTTTATTTTTATTACTTGCGACGACCCGGTACACTTGCCGGCGTCACAACAAGTTTTTGGCGTCGTTGCCGGGGATTGGCACAACCAATTTTTCTGATTTTAGGGAAGTTTGATTATTTGGTTAAGTTACTTTTAATTTTACTTTTATTTTTAATTTCTATTATTATTCTCTATTTCTTGATCCCACTTGGTCTTGGCCCTGTTTTGTATGCAAGGTACCCTTTCAAGGCGGATTGCGAATCATGGAGACTGTTTATTTTCCAGCCTTGGACGGTGTTACAAAATATGACTTTGGGCCTAATATATCCCTGGGAGATCAATGGCGCTGGGGACGTAATTGCCCGCATGCACAAGCTTATAGTATAATCATGAAGCATGAGGAGGAATGGGAATGGAACGAGCAAACACCGTTGAGAGCTGCTCTAGAACAATATTCCCAGGAGCTATCCACCTCTGAGGCCAAGGCAAGAGCCAACTGTGACAGTATCGAAACTGTGATGCAGAATTTCAAAACGCAAGTCGAGGAGATTTGCAAGCAGTTAGTACAAGGGTCACATGAAGCCCAATTTGAAGAAAATCTGGTTTTGGGGATAGATCAAAATGAAGACGAAGTGGTAGTGGATTCCACACTGCATGCCAAGCAACCGAAAATTTCTGCATTAGATAACTATGTTGGCTTACATGCATGTGTGGACATGGGTAAGTTAGACCCTCCCACTCGTCTGGCACACTTCCTCGAGAAAACACCATTTGACCCGAGAGGAAGTGAATTCATAATAACAAAGGTCAATGGAGGTTTCACACACTGGCTGGGTGGAGTTGATGATAAAGTCATATTGCTGCTACAATCTCCACTCCAATTACCATTTGATCCGGGTGGAAGACCTCACATGATGAGCATCTCTTGGCCCCTGTACCACAGACTATGGGATCCAGGTGGATGTTTCTTAATAAGTCAGGCTCGGGACGTTAAACAAGCGCTTCTTGGGAGGCAACCCAAGCTAGGTATCTCTCTCTTTTCCTAACTTTTGTTTTGTTTTTGTGTTTGCTTTTTGTTTTGTTTTTGTTTGTCACTCTTGAATAATTTGAGAAGATCAAGAGTTGTTGTATGACTGTCGTGTCGGCAAGCTTGTTGGATTTTAATTAGATTGAGCGTAGATTGATTGCATGAATTATTTGACCATTGATGATTTCCCCTAAGCTCTGAAATTAGAAAAGTTTATCCCCACTTAAAAATTGAAAACTGAACTTTGAGGATTTTATTGTGATTACTTGATTTATGATAAGTTTGGGGTGAGGGGGTGCACACACTAGGAATCGTATCTCGGTCAAACAATTTGCAAAATGTCCAGGTGAGGAATTTGAGCCTCCAACTCTGTTTTTGAATGTGTGAATCACTGTTAAGTTGCACTTTCCCGAATTTGCTTGAATCTCTATATGGTTTGCATGTTTATGTGTTGCATCAAATGATTTAGGCAATTTTCTTTAAATAACCACTTGGCCATAAATTGAACCAACCCTGATGAATGATTCCTAGTTAGCCAAATTGAGCCCAATTGACCGATTGTTTCTTGATGACCCTACATTACGAGCCAAAATCTGAAAAACCATGTTAACCCAATCTTAGGATTAGGAGAGCATGGAAATGAGCAAGAGAAAGGTTGTGAGAAACTAAGTTTGGGGTGGCTACAAGGAGGTATGTCATTTTGGGGTGAGAAAAAGAAAAATAAAGGTTGAAACCCAAGGCAAAAAAAATATATATATATATATATATTCAAAATAAATTGCCAAAAGGAAAAGGGGCAAATCAAGAGATTAGCAAGGAAAAAGGCTGTAGTCACCCGTGACAAAAAGGAAAATGAAAAAAGGAATTTGAGTGGAAGACGTGTAAAAAGGTTCATGCTCTCTTAGTTCCTAGGGACTTAAGCCTAAATATCCTTCAGTATCCTACCCTCAACCAGGCCCCATTACAACCTTTAAAAGACCTTCTGATGTTGCATGCATGTTTTTGTGGGAACCATTTCTGAGATGAAAATCAAATTCATGGGAAGTGCTCTTGATAAGTGAAATTGAGTGAAAAAGTTGAAAGCCTTGACGAATTGAGCGAATGAGTGAAATTTTACATACCCTTGTGAGGAAGGCAATTGTTTGGAATAGGTGATCTTCCTTTGTGTGTATCTTTGAGCCTCAACTTAGAGTAATGATGACATGAATGATAAATTCTCAATTGTTTAAAGTAGATGAATGTGGGGATTACATTGATGAAAAAAAGGGGGGGAATCAAAGAAGAAAACTGTTTTGTAAAGTTGCATGAAATTTATGTGAAATCGATTGATTCCTTTAGGCTTGCCAAGTCTTGAGTCGTGTTTGAGTTTTAAGCTTGCTTCAGGGACAAGCAAGGTTTAAGTTTGGGGTATTTTGATAAGCCTCTGGCTTATCTAGTTTTATGACTAGATGAACTAGGGTTCATGTGCCAATTTATTCGAGTTCACTCTCGTTTTCTCCCAAATTTGCCTTGTTTTGTTCCTAAGTTGGACTTTGACTCGTTTTGCGTATTTTGTGTAGTTTTTAGGTTATTTTGAATAGAATTACGCTTGTGGGTGCTTTCGTTGTTTCAGGTTAAATAAGTGAAGCTCCGGGAGTCAAGGAAAGTAAAAGCAAAGTGGAAATTGCAAGGCTGGAGACACTCGCCTCGCGAGTGTATGCTCGCCCCGCGAGCCTGAAAGTCAACAAAGCAGCAAAAGTCATCACTTCAGTCTCGCCACGCGAGAGGTACCTCGCCTCGCGAGATCATGAAAACCTGCAAGACAGAGACAATCACGGCCAAGCCGTGATGAATACCACGCCCGTGAACAGTTTAAGGTTTGAAGTCTCGCCCGCGAGAGTTTGAAGACCCCGGAAGTCGAGACCATCACGGCACAGCCGTGATGAAGGTCACAGACCTAGAATTGAAGACTCGCCTAGCGAACATACTTTCGCCTCGCGAGAGTTCAAATTGAAAGCGCCAATTTTAATTCTCGCCTCGCGAGAGGTGCTCATGAGCGAGCGAATCAGATCAGGAATCCTATTTAAAGGCTGTTGCAGATCAGATTGGAGGGAAACTGGAGGAGGCTGTAGGGCTTTAGGAGGGCCGCGAATCCTAGTAGTTTTCCACTGTTTAGAGTAGCGTTTAGGGTAGTTTCTTTTCTCTTTGGAGCTGCGTCTCCCTTTTTCTCATGGAGATTATGTCCGATTGTTTGTCTATGAGCATGAGGAACTAATCCCCTCGTCCGAGGGAACGATGAAGCCACCCATGGCGATGTAAATCCGATATGATGTATGTCTTTCTCCTTTAATTCAATTCTTGTTTTCCGATTCTGATTTGAATGTTTGATCATATGTTTTGCGTGATTAATCAGTTAAACGTGTTTGAGGCCTAACGGCGATTCGCGTTTCAGAACTTGAATCGGGATCATAAATGTTTTCTAATTCTGATTTGATTGTGTTAATCATATGTGTTGCGTGATTGACTTGTTAACGTTGATGAGGCTTAGTCAGCGATTCACGTTTAGAACTTGAATTAGGATCATCGATCGAATATTTCACGAGAGTGAGTAGGAGATCGGTGCGACCTTATAGGGAACATGAATTAACAGATTCGAGATTAGGATTATGAGACCTAGTAAGTAATTAATCCAATCGTCGAATACGTCCTAATGAGCACGAGAGTGGATTTAGGAGAATTTAGGGGTCCCGGTTGACATTGCAATTGAACTTAGGGAGGAATTCATCATCACTTGGGTGTACATGTTGGGTAGGTGGATTTGTGACCTTGGACATTTTAGTTTTCTGATTTTTAGTTAATTAGTTTATTTAGACTTGTTAATTGAATTTCGATTCCATTCTCTCTTCTCTCTCTCAACCACCTTCTTTTGTAACTTGACCGAACATATCGGATTTCCCGCGGATTAGTCGAATTGGTAGCCCAATCCCTGAGTTCGACCTCGGTAATTACTTACCGTGTTTATTTTTATTACTTGCGACGACCCGGTACACTTGCCGGCGTCACAACATAGGTGCAGGGACAAATCAAAGAATAAGTGCGTCCATTAATTTTTCTCCCCTTTTAATTTTCTCCTGTTTCTTTAGAGATTAGATATAGGATTGATCGATTATGCGCAATTCTCTTCTAATGAAGAAGAAGCTTTCCTTGTTCAAGGGCTTGGTAAAGATATCAACAAATTTCTTAGTTATATCAACATATTCAATCTCAACTTCTATACTTTGTATCTGATCTCTAAAGAAATGACGTATGATTTCTATGTGTTTAGTTCTAGAGTGCATTATGGGATTCTTAGTTAGGTTAATTGTGCTTGTATTGTCACTTCTAATAGGAACTTGGTTTAGTTGCACACCATAATCAACTAATTGTTGTTTCATCCATAAAACCTGTGCACAACAGCTACCAGCTGCTACATATTCAGCCTCTGCAGTGGATAAAGCCACACTAGATTGTTTCTTACTGAACCATGATACTAATGAGTTTCCTAGTAAATGGCAAGTTCCACTAGTACTCTTTCTGTCTAGTTTACAACCAGCAAAATCAGAGTCTGAATAGCTAATTAACGTACATGTAGCTCCCTTGGGATACCATAATCCCATGTCTTTTGTTCCTAACAGATACTTAATGATCCTTTTAACTGCTGTTAAGTGTGATTCTTTTGGATTTGTTTGATACCTAGCACACATGCATACACTAAACATGATATCTGGCCTACTAGCAGTAAGATAAAGTAGTGAGCCTATCATACCTCTGAATTTAGAAACATCAACAGGTTTACCTTGCTCATCCTTGTCCAGATAACAGGAGGTACTCATTGGAGTAGCCATCTCCTTAAATTTTTCCATGCCAAATTTCTTGATCAACTCATTGCAGTACTTGGTTTGGCTAACAAAGATTCCATTTTCAGTTTGCTTTATTTGCAGTCCAAGGAAAAATTTTAGCTCACCCATCATTGTCATTTCAAACTCACTCTACATAAGACTTGCAAACTCATTGCACAACTACTCATTAGTAGCACCAAAAATTATATCATCCACATATATTTGTACAAGTAAAGTTTTGTGTGCCTTTTTCTTAGTGAACAAAGTTGTGTCAACTTTACCTCTTTTAAATCCTTTTTCAATGAGAAAATTACTTAACCTTTCATACCAAGCTCTAGGAGATGGCTTTAAGCCATATAGTGCTTTAGACAGGTTATAAACATGGTTAGGCAATTCATTATTCTCAAAACCAGGCGGTTGACTAACATACACTTCCTCTTGTATAAATCCATTTAAGAAAGCACTCTTAACATCTATTTGATACAATTTAAATCCCATTATGCAAGCATAGGCAAATAGCATTCTTATAGCTTCTAATCTTGCTACTTGGTGCATATGTTTCATCATAATCTATGCCTTCTTGTTGGTTATACCCTTTGGCTACCAGTCTAGCCTTGTTTCTTACAATTATATCATTTTCATCTAGTTTATTCCTAAAAACCCATTTTGTACCTATTACTTGACAGTTCTTGGGTTTAGGCACTAGTTTCCAAACTTGGTTTATTTCAAACTGGTTTTACTCATCTTGCGTAGCCATCATCCAATGTTCATCAATTATAGCATCATCTATGTTCTTAGGTTCTACTTGAGACACAAATGTCATATGATTACAAACATTTCTGACAGTCCTCCATTCCTTTGGTAGGTCAGCCGTTGTTGTTCTGTTTGCTCTCGCTCTGACGATTCATTCTTTAAGCTTTCATCTTCTTCATTGTCCTGTTTCTCTTCTAGGAGAGTTTTCTCAATTGAATCTGCAAGATCATCAATAACACAATCCTTTCCCAACCTTTTGGGGTTAGACTCATCAAATGTCACATGCACATATTCCTCAATAGTTTGTGTTCTCTTATTATATATTCTAAATGCTTTACTAGATAGGGAGTAACCTAAGCTAGGGTTTTCAAAACAACACAATTTCTCATATCAATGATCTTAGAGTATTAAAGAGTATGAATCAATCATTAGATTTCACAAATCAATCAAAAACCTTTCACCCCTTTTATGTTAGGGTTTCGGCCCTATGTAAAAAAAATAGGTTAGAAAACTTTGTTGGATTCAAGCTCTTGGATTTAGACAATCAAAGTATTAGAGAGTTCAAATCAAGCATTAACTTTCAAAAACAACAACAAAACATCAACTCCTTTTTTCTTACATAGGTTTGGCCCATACATGGAATTTATGATAGAAAACTTTGTTGAAGTTAAGCTTCTAGATTAAGATCATAAAGGTATTAAAGAGTATGAATCAAGTGTTAGAATTTAGAAAACACACAGAAACATCATACCCATTTTTCTCTCTAGATTCGGAAAACTAGGGTTTTATAGGAGGGAAAATGTTTTTGATCAAAATCTCTTGGATAATGAGAGTAGAGATCATAACTAGATGATAGAAATTGGTTTCACATTTTTAGGATTTTTCTACAATTTTCTATGAATTTTTGAAGTTCTAGATCTAGAAATGAAAAACCATGAAAATGAAGAACAAAAGCTCGGAAAAGATGTGTTACCTAAGATGAGAAAGTATAAGAAGGATTGATGATGATCTTGGCAAGTTTTCACTTGAAAGCACTCGAAGCTTTCGAAGCTTCAAAAATGGAGTTTATGTGTTTATGAAGAAAGTGAGGAAATGAAGAAGATGAAGTGTTTTATAGAGGAGAGAGAGAGCACGAAATTGAGGGGAGAAAATGAGGGACTTGGGCTCCAAGTTCGGCTTATGGAGTGTTTGGATCAAATGTGTGGAAAAAAAGTGATTTTTAGAGTAAAATTCATTATTTTCAAAAAAGTGTAATCATGACCCTTTTTTAGGATGTGACTAGAGACTCCCATCATCATTTCCTACTTTTCAGCAAGTCACTTCATCCCTTTTTAGCTCCCTAATATGTTCCATTGTGTATCCGGTTCAAGTTCCCGATCGTATTTCTCCTAGATAAAATATTATATTTTAATTCCGAACGTAAAATTTCCGAAATTACTGAAGTCATTGGAAACACGACAAAAACACTAACCATTTCGTTCACATGTCAAAATTAGGTTTTCTACTCAGTAAACTTTTACTGTCAGTGAAAACGCAGACCTTATTTCGTCTGAATTTTCAACCCAAAAGTTTACCGTAACCTTCTACCATAGAGTAGACTATGAATATGATTTTATTTTATTCAAAAACACTTTCTAACTTTAAGATTAAAATATAATTAATTATATTTTAACCAGTTGAACAACGTAATTAAAATCAGGCTGTTACAATTTTTATGTTTCAAAGTCACGATCATCATTTCCTATTCTTAGATATAGAACTTTTAAATTGTCTAGAAAATCGTAGAAAAATCCTATAAATATGAAATCAATTTCTATGAGTTTGTTATGATCTCTATATTCATTAATCCAAGAGTATGCTTCAAACAAAGTTTTCCTCCCTATTAATCTATGTAAGGCCGAAACCTCATTGAAGTGGGTGGAGGAGATTTTGTTCTTTTTCATAGAAAGTAATCATTGATCGCAACTTTCTATTAAGTATATATGTTGAATCCAATTTGTTATGTCAAAAAGGAAACCGGGAGATAAGTTCTTCAAGAGGGAATGAGGGATTGCCTGAGGGATTTTTCAGATGGCTATGTTCTATCTGTTTGTGGTCTGTATGTTTATTTGGGGTTGTTACTTATGATATTTTATCTCTGTTTCTCTTATGCTTTTAGTTGATTATCTGTTTTTAATTAATTATCTGCAGTCATATATTATAGTGTTATGATGCATGATCTGCCTAGGATAATTATTATAATGATGTTGTTGGATGTTGTTTGAGAAGCCTGACAGTGGTCAGTGCTCAATTAATTAAACGAGGTAAAAGCTTTAAGAAGATATACGGAGAATATTCAATGTTTAATTGAGAGATATTAGAGTATATTTTGTCTAAATAATTATTTGAGAAAAATAAGAATTTTTCGAAAATATTATTATTTTAATGATTTATTAGTGTAAAAGTAATCTGAGTCACTTAGATGACGTAACCGTGAAATTATTTTTGTACTGCTAATTTTTACGCGAATAATTTCGAAGAAATATAAAAAGTTATTTCGTGAAATTTATTTTCGAAAATAACTTAATCATGAATTTAGAAAATTATTTACAAAAAAAAAAAGTCAAATTTAGACTTAAACTTATTTTAAAACGTTAAATGGCAATTAGTTATGAAAACACGGTTACAGAAAGTATTTTCTTAAAATAGCAGAATTTATGTAGTCTCAAGTGACTCTCTTTTCGAAACATAAGGCTTTCAGGAAAAAGGATTTCAAGTAAATGATGATTTTACAAAGGAATTTCCAATTTTGAAATAGTATTCTGAAATCGAGTTTTTCGCCAACGGTGTAAACGGTGATGTTTCACAAACGATGTACACGATGATATTGAACTTAGTAACCGAGACATCGGGGTACTAGTGTTCTTACGATGTTTTGGACTGTGTGCCCTGCCTATGGACTTCGTGTCCTAATTATGGTGTAAATAACGAATATTTTTTTTCTACTACCACAAATCTAAGCCTGATGCATCGGTCTAGGGTTTCGTGACTAAGCACTCGGACTGCATGTCCTGTGTTGATAATAAAAGATTTTAAGATATTGAAAACTACGTTGGTCGTAAGCTTTTGAGCTTTGGCAAAGGAAATATTATACACGAAGGAAACGACGAGAATAAAATGTTTTACATGCATTAGTGCACACGTGCCCACGTTTTATGTATGGTGCCTTGGTGAATGCTACGAAGTTATGTATGGTGCCGTGGTGAATAAGGTATTCCACGCCACGAACTTATGTATGGTGCCTTGATAAATAAGGTATTCCATGCCATGAAGTGCCTAATATATCTGGCTATCGAGCTTGATCAGCTCATTTACACGGTGTTGGGATCTCCGGAGATTAGGTATTAAATTAGAGCCTGAATGTTGAAGTGTTCATGCATAGTTTTTCAAACGATGATGTTTCGGGTATGAAACCCAATGATGACTACTTGTTTATTTAAGAACTGATGTTGTATGAAAATATATATGTTTATATGATTTCCTTTGAGTCACGCATGTAGTTATGAGTTAAATCCAAATATTGGTTTCTCACTCTTACAAATATATCAGGTTCTTCTGGTAATTACCGTTGTATCTTGGGATACTAGTACAGATGAAGCAGAGGAGTTCTTTAAGTCACTTATGGACATAGATTCTAGATTCTTGAAGAAGTATCTGTTCGTGGGAAAGACCACGAGGGTCTTTCCAATAATGTCTTGTAGAGCGACCAGCTTAGGAGCCTTGTTTCGGGTTTTACATTGAAAAGGTCGGTAACTGTGATGATGTAGTATTATCCTTGTTTTAAGTTTCTCTTTTTGGAAATTGAGAACTTTTGAAAATAAAAACGATATGCTGTGGTGATTTTTTTTAAGAATATGAATTTACTATTTATTGTATGTATTAAGGTGTTCTAGAGTTATTCACGGAAGAAAATTGTTACACCCGAGTTTTCTGCCCTATAATAAATTAATTTTATGAAAGTAACCAGCGAATTGAGGTTTTATTTTCCGCAATGAGTTAACGGGTAACCATGTGATGACCCAAGTTAGGGTGTCACAAACCACCCGAGACTTGGCCAGATCGTCGAACTCTAGGACCACCTCTATAACACCTCCTTGGGCATTACCTCCTAATCACATACGGAATTAAATTAAAAAGAAAGTTTACTGGTTGCTTTCAGAAAAACTTCTATTGTTTTCGTATGTCTGAAAATATGGGGGTAAACACAATAGTACAAACTATATCATACTCACCAACATACAAAGACTGATTTTATTCAAAAACAAACTCATCTACAATGTACAGATTTCTCTTGAAAATACTTCATTATACACATCAGAATTTCAAAAAGGTTTTCAACTACATAAACTGACTTTCTCAAAACACACAACCCCAAAGGAAAATCCTAAGCTGGTCATTCTACAAGACATCAACTGGAAAGAACTCCGTAGTTCTTACCATTGTAATCATCACCAACCTCTTCAAGGATCGGGATGTATAACCCCAAGTGAGGTTAGGAACTTCTCGGCACCACCTGCCCTAGTATACCAGGCTACATCGGCAAGAAACCAGGAAAACCTGATATATTGTAAGGGTGAGATACCAATATATGGATGAATTATGACAACTACATATCCAAACACAGTAACAAAAACAGATAAATATTCATATTCATCATTAAAATTTTCACAAAAAAGAATATCAATCAATAGCATCATTTTTGAAAACATGGCACTTCTATATTTCATCATTCTATCCTAATCTCCGGAGATCATAACTCCATACAGTTTTTGAAAAATAGTGAGTTGATCAGGCTCAATTGCCCCAAAGGCACAACGTCTTGAATACCTCGTGCACCAAGATATCCGGAATAACAACGTCTCGAAGACCTCGTTTACCAAGATATCCGGAATAACAACGTCTCAAATACCTCGTTTATCAAGATATCTGGAATATTAGGCACGTCTGCCAAAAATAATGCATGTAAAACCTTTTATTTTCGCGGTTTTTCTTTGTATCACATTCTTTCCTTGTCGAGGCTCAAGGCTCACGACCACCAGCGAATTTTAAGTGTCTTAAAGCTTTATTGTCAACACAGGACGTTAAAGTCTGAGTGTCCAATCACAATAGCCCTAGAACCGTGCACTAGTCTAGAACTTTGTGGTCGAAGAAAAACAATTTTTACCCTTTTTACTCCATTTTCCACATTTTATCACAACGTTAGTAGGACACACGGTCCATAACAACGCATATAGGACACACAGTCCACATCAACGTATATAGGACACACATTCCACAACATCATATATAAAGGACACACAGTCCACAGCATTGTGATACAGATCATGGATCCACATGCTTTAACTCTAGTATCCCGACGTCTCGGTTACTAGGTTCACTTTTCAATGTTATTTTTCATTCAGCGAAAACAAATCCAAACCAAAATTTTTCGGTAACTTATCCAAGTTACCGGACATTTCTTTTTGAATAAAAATCTTTTTAAATAAAAAGACTTTTCTTTTGAAATTCTTTTGTTTAAAACTTTAAGTTTTTAGAAAATCCATTTCTATTTCTATCAAAACCATTTTATTTAATAGTCTTCTTTTTCCTAAATAAATTTGAAAACTTCCAAATGAATTATTTTCAAGTTCCAAAATAAACTTTTGTTTTCTTCAAAAGTTTTCAAAGAAATTACTTTTCTTTTTGTGTAAAATCATTTAAATTTTCAATTGAATTTTCTTTATAAAAACTGTTTTTATTTTCTAACATTTTCACAAATCATTAAAATCATTTCACTTTCCTTTTGATCCAAACTTTGTTAAAAAGAAATCTTTAATTGAAGGTACCCAACTCACATATAAACACATTGCAGTTGGTTCCATGTCAAAATTCGAAGGCATTAATTTATTAAAAGTCACGCACTGCCTCTGATTGTATAGGATTTTCCAGAAATCCAAGTTCACCAACATGTAACTTTATGAAATTGTTTCTCTTCATATATACATGTAAAAATCTCAAATCTTCAACCAAACTTTATATATACTTCAGTATTAACCTAGAATATTTTATAAAAGTTTTTAACTTTCAAAATCATATTTAAAATCATCATGCAACCAACTATGTTCATATTTTCGCAGACAGAACTTGACTCTACTTTGATAGGGGTTTTGAAACAAAATCTTATCCAAATACTTAAATATTATATATCAAATTTAAATCCCCAGAAGTATTCTTTCCAAATATTTATTTAGTTTTTTGAAATATGATTTGTATGATAATTTATGGACTTATGAATAAATGTATATCATGCTGCCAGAATCACATTTTACCCATGTTCATCCACACCAAGTTATTATCTCCACTCTAGCATCATCCACAAGCCATAAAACCAACATGAAAGGGTCCTAGGCCCTTAAACACACACATGCAAAGAAGTTAGAGAGTATTTCCCCCTACCTCTCGAAGATCCTAAATCCTCATGACACCTAACTTGAAAAACCTTCAAGCTTGCTCCTTTAAGTCCTTTATGATGGATCTAAAAGTTAGAAGAAAGTTTATCCACATGCATGAAGATGAAATGAATATTTTTGAGAATAAGAGAATTAAGAGTGAAGAGATTACTCTTGAATGATGAAGATTGAAGAGAAATGATCCAAAACAAGCTTAGTAAAAAAAAATTTACAACTTTGGGGATGTGGTGGTATTATGAGTGTATCTGACAATCCGCTCATCTAAAAATTACAAAATTGAGATTGTTGGAAAGGTACGAAAGAGAGACACAACTCTGATGTTGAAGGTTTTGCTTGATTCTCATCAGGACATGGGTTTAAAGAGCTTTCTTTCTGCTGTTCTTGTGTGATGCTGAGGATTTTGAGCTATTTTGGTGATTTAGGCTAATCTCCTAGTATACTTATCCGTTTTTTATGATCTTTAGCTCGTTGGAAATATGAGATGAAGAGAAACAACTTTCATGTATAAAGTTTTCCGAGTTTCAGAACATAAGAAGATCAACATTTCAGTATGGTTTCGGTGAGTCAATGGAGTTCTCATGTTTTATGAAGAGGAATGATGAAGAAGATGAGGAAAAGGCCTACATACATCATTCACTTGTTTTTTTATATTAATTTGTTAGAATTATATTATTATTATATTTAATTTTTTTTAGTGGAGTACAAGTGGCATGCATGCATTTTAGGTGGCATGCATGCATTTTAGGTGTCATGCATGCAAAGGGTAGTGGAACAAGTGTCATGCATGCATTTTAGGTGTCATGCATGCAGAGGGTAGTGGAACAAGTGTCATTAGGATATGATAGTGGAGTGTGAGGTGGCGCCGCCATGGCCACCTTCCTAATGTCATGACACGTGTCACTGCGTGTTGTTCCGTCGGCACAATTGAGTGTTTTCTTCCGCATCATCCTGTGTAACCTACTGCTGTGATATTTTCCTATATTATTTTAGGCTACACCTAAAAATCTATTTTACTCAATCCCGAACTAATTTTAATATTTCAACTCTCAAATAATTAATTAATTGATCAATTAATCTCTTGGTTTTGCATTTGTTTGTGTTTCAGATTCGTTTCAACTCCGATTCTCCTCAAAGTTGAAACACAAGTTAACTATTACCTAAGGAATATGATTAAGCCTTCAAATATGCTTAATCCTTTCCTCATACACTAATCGAGAAAATGGGATGTTACATTACTACCCCACTAAAAATAAATTTCGTCCTCGAAATTTCGTTACTCCAAACTAGACGTAATCTCTTAGTCCCAAGGTTTCCTACATCTAATTCTTTCTCGGGTGACAATTGTAACTTAATAACGAAGTTCACACTCATCCTTCATTCTACTTATCCTCAACATAAAATCGGTTATCCTCAATTCTTACCCCCTATCCTTAACAATTTTATTTTAATCTCCCACACATAAAGATTAAAACTTAATCTCCTCTTCCTTTAATACTAATCCATCAGAAAATTTTTCATTTGACATCTTGAACTACTACTGTTAATACCAATTTTAAAACTAAGATTCTCACTTCTCTTACAGTATACACATCAGTTCCTATCCAGAATTCTATGTTGTATTTTCAGTCGCCTCATTTGTCTTATTGCTACTCCCTAACATAATTCATCCCTATGTCGTTCTCTTTTCATCCTCGAAATTTTCTTCCACTAGATTATATCCACTATTCATGACATTGAATTCTCATTTCCTTCCTCATGAAGAGAAAAATCAAAACTTAATCACTTCTATTCTCAATCACTAATCCATTAGAAAAACTGTCCTCCACACATCTAACTCCCATAGTAATTACCAAGATATAACTAACTTTACTCCAACATACATCAACTTACTACTCAAGGTATACATCTGTAGTATTAGCCCTTCTGACATAATCTACTTTTCCAGATTCTATCAAAATCACATACCCCAAGTCTCCAATCAAAACATCGTAGCCTTAGTTTCCTTTGAACATATTCTACCACTCCAAAGTTATATCATAATCATACATTTCAATCTTAAAGAACATGATTACACTCCTTCATGCAACTATAACCAAAAAGGAATCACTTCGGTTTGAATCATCTAAAACCATAAACCTTGAAATTCTCTAACAACTTAGTTTTACTCAGGAATTCCTCTTTATTGCTCTTGTTTAGCTTAGGGAAACTAATATAGACATTTCTCTATAAATCGTCAAACTGATAAAATTAATCTTAACCATGGATATTGATCATTACCCTAGATTCCTTTAACAATGTTCTGCCTCGATCAACATTTGATTCACAAAAATTTCCTCACTTACTGTCATTGACCTTAAGGATTCACATCTTACTAGCCACAACTATACCTCAACAAAATTTCCATCATTTCTTGTCTATCCTGCTAAAAGGATGATACTAATTAGATAATACACTCACTCCCCAACCAACTTCTAAAAGATCGTATCGTTTTTCTGAATCGTCCCCTTGAGTTGGGGTGATCCGTTGAACTCAATTCTAAACTTAGTCTTCAACACTTAGATCGGATTTTCACGATGACATTGATAGACTTTGAAACTTGAAGATATTTCATGAAGTTTGATCAGTCCTCTGATACCCATGTCGGTTAGCTTATCCACTACATAGTGGATCTTAACAGGTAAGAAGGATGTTAACTTCGTCAGCCTGTCCACGATCACTCGAACAAAATGAATCTCTTAACGGTGTTCGACAAATTCATAACGAAATCCATCGTAACACTAATATCATGACAAGGAAGGTCTCAAGCATCAAGTTATCTCTTTTTCATTGTACTCGACTAACTCTGACATCCCTATATAAATCAGATACCCATCCTCATGACTCATGAGATATATTACATGTCAATGACATTTGGAAGAATACGCAAGGTAAAGTTGATCAAGGATGACAAATCCTTTCGAACTACAATAAGGCATGATCTTGGATATTACAGAAAGACATTTTCAATAAAAGAAGTTTCTTGATTTTACTTTCACAAAAGCTTAGAGAAGAATTTCATCAATTTGAAAGATACAGGAACATTCCGTATAGAGAAAGATTCTTCAAATAGGTTCGTGGATGTAAAAATGCATGGCCAATACACATTTGCAAACATGAATCTAATAGAGTTGCTCCTTCCATTAGAATTTCCTCGGATAGTTTTAACTCTAAGAGTATTCAATGTACTACAAGACGTTCACCAAGGGATGATTTTAAAGGGAATCAGTTTGACAAAACTAGACAGGGTCATATTTACCAAAAGTAAAAGTGACTAGCATGCGTTTCATCAAGAAACTTTTGTTGCTAAGGAATCATTTGGGTTATAACTCAAGAAATAGTTATAACCAACTTAGGAGTCATGATTGATTTCAAACCATACTCATAAAAGTTTGTCTGATACGCACAACTTGATTACTACGATTGTTTGATACAACTATATGGACTCCAGGAACAAATGGTACAGTGAAGAGTTTTCTTTAGACATGAAACACTCATTCTAAGAGTGAAGACTCGGATTGGCTTGTCTCGACTTCATACAAGCACGAAGGTATTTCTAAAATTGCTTATTTCGATTTGTTGTCGTCTTCCGCTTTCTTCTCTGAACGGCGTATGATAACCGATGACTTAGCCCATCTCTCAGTCATGCGAAGAGTTGGTCTTTCCTCGTAAGGTGAGTCAACGCCTCCGAAATCTTAGACATTTCCTCAATGTGTCTTTGAAATAACCGGTTAACTTTACAAACTATGGATTTTAGTCACCGTTTACGGTCACTTTCACAAAAGTGATGTTTCATCCTGATGAGCAACACTGCACTCCCTACGGGACACACTTGGTCCCCAAACTATTCTGACATCAATCTCCCCTTTAAGTCAAGTCATCTAACTTGACTAACTTTGGAGGTGATATCCTGCATGAAGCGATGGAGATCCGATTGCATCTAGGAACTAGATCAATCGAAAACTCGATACCCTTCACCGGGACAAACCTGAAACATTCTCAGGGAATACTCCTGGAAAATCTTCCACAGCGGGTACCTCATTCAAATGTTTGACACCATCCCAAAAGGATAAACGAACGTTTCAACATGAATCAACGTACCATTTACTAATCATGAGTTCTCATAAGGTCTCGACCAAAACATAACCCATCAAAACACACCTACTGGTGAGTCAACACACATTGTTTCGACAAGGAAACAATTCAAGCAATAACCAAACAGAGATCACACAACACAAATATAACGGACCTATTCCCCAAGTTCCCGAAATACTCGACCAGCTCTGATACCATCAATGTAACACCCCCTTGGGCATTACCTCCTAATCACATGTGGAAATAAATTAAAAAGAGTTTACTGGTTGCTTCAAGAAAAACTTCTATTATTTTCATAAGTCTGAAAATATGGGGGCAAACACAATAGTACAAACTATATCATACTCACCAACATACATAGACTGATTTTATTCAAAAACAAACTCTTCTTCAATATACAGATTTCTCTTGAAAATACTTCATTATACACATCAAAATTTCAAAAAGGTTTTCAACCACATAAACTGACTTTCTCAAAACACACAACCCCAAAGGAAAATCCTAAGCTGGTCACTCTACAAGACATCAACTGGAAAGAACTCCGTAGTTCTTACCATTGTAATCATCGCCTACCTCTTCAAGGATCGGGATGTATATCCCCAAGTAAGGTTAGGAACTTCTCGGCACCACCTGCCCTAGTATACCAGGGTACATCCGCAAGAAATCAGGAAAACCTGATATATTGTAAGGGTGAGATACCAATATATGGATAAATTATGACGACTACATGTCCAAACACAGAGCAACAGATACAGATAAATATTCATATTCATCATAAAAAATTTCACAAATAAGAATATCAATCAATAATCATCGTCGTTTTTGAAAACATGGCACTTCTATATTTCATCATTCTATCCTAGTCTCCGGAGATCCCAACTCCATGCATTTTTTGAAAAACAGTGAGCTGATCAGGCTCAATTGCCACAAAGGCACAATGTCTCGAATACCTCGTGCACTAAGATATCCGGAATAACAACGTCTCGAATACCTCATTTACCAAGATATCCGGAATAACAACGTCTCGAATACCTTGTTTATCAATATATCCGGAATATCAGGAACGTCTGCCAAAAACAATGCATGTAAAACCTTTTATTTTTACGGTTTTTCTTTGTGTCACATTCTTTCCTTGTTAAGGCTCAAGAATCACGACCACCCGTGAATTTTTAGTGTCTTAAATCTTTTGTTGTCAACACAGGACGTTAAAGACCGAGTGTCCAATCACAACAGCCCTAGACCCGTGCACTAGTCTAGAACTTTGTGGTCGTAGAAAAACGGTTTTTTACCCTTTTACTCCGTTTTCTACATTTTATCACAACGTTAGTAGGACACACGGTCCACAACAACGCATATAGGACACACAGTCCACAGCACCGTATATAGGACACACATTCCACAACATCATATATAAAGGACACACAGTCCATAGCATTGTGATATGGATCATGGATCCACATACTATAACTCTAGTATCCCGATGTCTCAGTTACTAGGTTCACTTTTCAATGTTATTTTTTGTTTAGTGAAAACAAATTCGAACAAAAAATTTTCCGTTACTTATCCAAGTTATCGAACATTTATTTTTGAATAAAAATAATTTTAAATAAAAATACTTTTCTTTTGAAATTCTTTTGTTTAAAACTTAAATTTTTAGAAAATCCATTTCTATTTCCATCAAAACCATTTTATTTAATAGTCTTCTTTTTCCTAAATACATTTGAAAACTTCCAAATGAATTCTTTTCAAGTTCCAAAATAAACTTTTGTTTTCTTCAAACATTTTCAAAGAAATTACTTTTCTTTTTGTGTAAAATCATTTAAATTTTCAATTGAATTTTCTTTATAAAAACTGTTTTTATTTTCTAACATTTTCACAAATCATTAAAATCATTTCACTTTCCTGTTTATCCAAACTTTGTTTAAAAGAAATCTTTACCTGATATTTTCTTTTTAAATATTTTCTTAAAGCTATTATCCTTATAATTGAGCTCTAACCAATGGTTAGACTTCCATGCAATCACCACAACAAATATACAACATTTCCAACATAAGTAAACAACATTCATATTTTCATAAATCATCAACTAAGGCATAAAAATCATCAATACATCAAGAACTCAAAACTTAACTAAAAACAACCACCACAACAACAATATCAAGCAAACACATCAAAACAAACACACATGGCATATAGTCATCATAAATAATTATCCCTCAGACTTTCTCCCCTTACCTGATTCGACGGGTAGAAAAAGTCTTTGTTTCCATGTTGCCCAGAGCGAACTTCCTTTGCCCACAGCATGCCGCAAGTCTAAGAATTAATAAGCGAATGACTTAAATTAAAACAACAAAGTCATCTTATTTTTCTAAATATAGGTTTTGGCCATGGCTAGAAAAAAATGATGCTAGAGATGTCCAATTTTTTACAAATTCTTGGATTACATTTTATCCAAGACTGACTTATATATATATATATATATATATATATATATATATATATATATATATATATATATATATATATATATATACTTTAATCCCATATTTTAATATCTTACATTAACACTTGTTTCACTTTATACCACAATCTTTACTTGATCATGTTAAAAGATATTATTTTCAAAACCATATTTTTCATTCAAAAATTATGATGAACGTTTTTCAAAACCACTCAAATGACCTTTAAAATTTTTGAAAATTTAACTAAAGGTACCCAACTCACATATAAACACATTGAAGTTGGTTCCGTGTCAAAATTCGAAGGCATTAATTTATTAAAAATAACGTACTGCCTCTGATTGTACAGGATTTTCAAGAAATCCAAGTTCACCAACATGTAACTTTATGAAATTGTTTCTCTTTATATATACATGTAAAAATCTCAAATCTTCAACCAAACTTTAGATATACTTCATTATTAACCTAGAATATTTTATAAAAGTTTTTAACCTTCAAAATCATATTTAAAATTATCATGCAACAAACTATGTTCATATTTTCGTAAACAGAACTTGACTCTACTTTGATAGGGGTTTTGACACAGAAAATCTTATCCAAATACATACATATTATAAGTTAAATTAAATCCCCAGAAGTCTTATTTCCAAATATGTATTTAGTTTTTAGAAATACTTTTTGTATGAAAATTTATGGGCTTACGAATAAATGTATATCATGCTGCCAGAATCACATTTTACCCATGTTCATCCACACCAAGTTATTATCTTCACTCTAGCATCATCCACAAGCCATAAAACCAACATGCAAGGGTCCTAGGCCCTTAACATACACATGAAAAGAAGTTAGAGAGGATTTCCCCCTACCTCTTGAAGATCCTAAATCCTCATGACTCCTAACTTGAAAAAGCTTCAAGCTTGCTCCTTTAAGTCCTTTATAATGGATCTAAAAGTTAGAAGAAAGTTTATCCACATGCATGAAGATGAAATGAAGATTTTTGAGGATATGAGAATTAAGAGTGAAGAGATTACCCTTGAGTGATGAAGATTGAAGAGAAATGATCCAAAACAAGCTTAGTAAAAAAAATTGACAGCTTTGGGGATGTGGTGGTATTATGAGTGTATCTCACAATATGCTCATCTAAAAATTACAAAGTTGGGCTTGTTGGAAAGGTAAGAAAGAGATGCACAAATTTGATGTTGAAGGGTTTGCTTGAGTCGGATCAGGACTGGGGTGTAAAGAGCTTTTTTTCTGTTGTTCTGTGTGATGCTGAGGATTTTGAGCTGTTTTGGTGATTTAGGCATATCTCTTAGTATACTTATCCGTTGTTGATGATCTTTAGCTCGTTGGAAAGAGGAGAGGAAGAGAAACAACTTTCATGCATAAAGTGTTTCGAGTTTAAGAACATAATAGTGTCAAATTTTCAGTATGGTTTCGGTGAGTCAATGGAGTTCTCATGTTTTATGAAGAGGAATGATGAAGAAGACGAGGAAAAGAACTACATACATCATTCACTTGTTTTTTTTATATTAATTTGTTAGGATTATATTATTATTATATTTATTTTTTTTAGTGGAGTATGAGTGTCATACATGCATTTTAGGTGTCATGCATGCATTTTTGGTGTCATGCATGCAAAGGATAGTGGAACAAGTGTCATGCATGCATTTTAGGTCTCATGCATGCAAAGGGTAGTGGAAGAAGTGTCATTAGGATATGTTAGTGGAGTGTGAGGTGGCTCCACCATGGCCACCTTCCTCCAGGTCACGACACATGTCACTACGTGTTGTTCCGTCGACACAATTGGGTGTTTTCTTCCGCATCATCCTGTGTAACCTACTGCTGGGATATTTTCCTCTATTATTTTAGGCTACACCTAAAAATATTTTTTACTCAATCCCGACCTAATTTTAATATTTCAACTCCCAAATAATTAATTAATTTACCAATTAATCTCTTGGTTTTTCATTTATTTGTGTTTCATATTCGTTTCAACTCCGATTCTCCTCAAACTTGAAACACAAGTTAACTAATACCTAAGGAACATGATTAAGCCTTCAAATATGCTTAATCCTTTCCCCATACACTAATCGAGAAAACGGGATGTTAAAACCTCCCTTATGTTGAACTTCCCCCACTAACAACTTCAACGTATGAATGCATGAGCACAACAACAAACAAGGCAACCACCTCCTTTGCTTGGGTCAATAAGCACCCAAGACTTTTCACCACCATCAACGTCAACATCAACACCTTAACCCTTCTGGGTCAAAGCCCTGTTTGCCAAAAAGCACCAAGGTCCAACTTATCAACACCTCGACCGAAAAGCATCGAGGCCACTTTGGCCAAAAACCACCAAACATATCAACGTGCGGTAGCCCAAAAGGCACCGTCTTAACCAACTTATTATTCTTATTCTTATTGCGTGACGATGTATCGTCCTCAGTTGTTATCATTGTACCATGATGACAACTTTTCATCATTTTGTACTGGCCAACATGATGAGTCCTTGAGTTTAGTAATAGTTTTATGGAGCTGTGTCTCCAAGGCTATTATGTTTTCTTTGTCATGTTATTTTAATGGCGTTGCTATTTCCGCCTTTTGTTGTTTTTATCTTTTCATGACTTTTATCCTTTGAAAACAATTTATGAAAGTGTTATGTATATACATGGAATGTATGATTATTTACTGCTTATTTCCCATTTTATGGATGCATATGTTTTAGGCCTGTTAATGGTTGGAAGATGTTAATAAATGTTAAATATAGGTCGAACGAGGTATCTTAAGTACTACCTATTTTCTTATTTGCGAAAAGAAACAGGGAAAAATAAACCCGTATCTTTAGAAAATTTATTTTCCGCGTTAAACGATATTGAGAAAATGTCACAGACAATGTAGCACCCAAGAAGGGTGTTACAGAAGGTGTACAACACAGCTTCCAGAAGTAGAATATGTTGCAATAGTTGTAGGTAACTTGCACCCTCAACTGAGAGAAAAGTTGCTAGCCAAGGAATTTTCAAACTCGAGTCAGCTGGCAACCAAAGCTTCCGCAACTGAACGATTCATTCTAGATATGCAGCACTTAATCTCCATTGAAGATTATGATGAGTTTGAAAAAGCAGCCGATTATTTCAGTGATTAGGCAGCTAATGTCAAGGCAGCCAAGATCCTCAGGGAATGCTTTACAAAAGACTTTAAAGGGTGAAAAGTCCAAATTAGCTTACAAGGGTGTAGCTAAGATGACAGCTGATAACGACTTATTCTCAGTTGCATTCACTAACATGGCTTAGTGTACGACTTACCATTTCCTACATTAAAGGGTAAGTGGAAATAATTATCGCACAATGTATGGCTCACCATTTCCTACATCAAAGGTGAATGGAAATAGTCGAGAGGCATAAGCAAGCAATGGAAACAGAAGGGGATACCAACTGAACAAGACAAAGTGAAAGGATATTTAGCTATGTGTCAAATTGGCAAGATAAGTCTACTAACTGCCAACATAATGTCTTTAAGAGGTTGAAGTTCCCAAGATCAACCATATAAGATAGAATAGGGGGACACTTAGCCCTGTCAACTAGGCAAGATGAGACTACTATATCTAAACCCAGTCTCTTTATAAGGTTGGAGTTTCTTGGATCAGCTGAATCGGTTAATGCTGGGGGGCATTTAGACATCATGTCTGCTATCTGCAAACCTAGTAGTTCCAGGAGATTCAAGTTTCTACATGCAGCAGAGCCATCCTAGTCGAGAGCAAGGGCAGTAGAAAGAAGATTCTACAAGTCAATAAATCATGTCATCTGAGAACTAGAGCAGTCGATAGGGTGAAGGATCAGTATGAAAATCGGCAATTTGATTCGGCTAAGATAATGCATCTTTCACCTTCCTCTTATCGTCGTCAGCTAAAAGATGCAGGGGACAATTATTATCGCCAACAATTAAGTATTAGCTGATAGTTGAATGAGATATCAGTCGATGAGGTTAGTCAAAAAATCGGCTGAGTCATACTGGGCTGGGCATTGTGTTTGGGTATATTTGTTGAAGGAAAAAGACGTGTTGTTAACCAAAGCTATGTGTGGCATAGGAAAGTGGTATTTTGGCTGTTATAAAGTTGAACCACTAAGTCCTAAAAAAATGGGATAGTGGATAGAAGCTGGTTGGAGGTTGTTGCAGACAAGCCAAGTGCTTGGAGTTGCTGCCAAAGGCTCAGCATGGAACGTGCCTAAAGTTTAGGACTTGGGTTGAACATGATCAGCTGAATGGAGTTAGTGGTCTAAGTGGGCATTTTTCTTAGCCGTTTTTGTCAGTCATGATGTACACAATGTTGCTGAAAAATAGGAGTTGGTGGCTAATAGGAATGGGTTTATAGTAGCTGGGCTTTTTGCCTATAAATACAAGTTGTACATGACAATTTTGAGAACACCCAATCAAACAAACAGCTTATACATATTGTTCTTGCATTTTACTTCACTTTACTTTCCTTTTATCATTTTCCTTTATTGCTTTCATGCAACTTTAGCCAGCTTCCTCTTTCAATTTCTACATTAGACACTTTCTTTAGTAGTCTAGGAACCCATGCTGAGGGTTGGTGTAACACCCCAATTTTTACTGTATTTCAATATCGGTAAATATATAATTGTTTATATTTTTATCCGAGACCTAGAAAATAATTTTGGTTTAAAAAAATCATATTTACACTATACCTTATGGTAGAGGGTTACGGTGAAATTTTGGGTTTAAAACTCAGACAGAAATCGGTCTGCGTTTTTACTAACAGTATAATTTTATACCGGCAGAAAACCCTAATTTGACTCGAAACTAAAAAATTGTAGATTTTTATATTATGTCAGTGAGGAAGTCTGTTTTCCAAAGTTTTGCCCAAAAATAAAATATTATATTTTATTCGAGCGAGTTCTGGTGAAAAACGGATGGAAACCCTAATCGGGTAAAACGACGGAGTCGGGTAGGGAACTGCAGAGACCCGCAAAGAGATCGGGAAAAAAAGTCAAACATGACGATCCAAAAGCTTGAGAATTTTTGAAATCCCTAGCCTATTTATCTCATGAAGACCGAACCCTAATCATAGTTGGTTACCTGATTTTTTCTTCAATGGTTAACTTGTTGTGTTGTTTGTTGTGAAGGATAATTGTTATTTATTGTATTGAGTTGTGAGGAAGAACCGGAAAATCAAAGAGACACTTCGATGAAGGAACTAAAACTTCAAGAGGTAAGGGGAGTTTACCTGAAGGGTTTTTGGTAGCTATATGTTATCTGTGTGTTGTATGTAATTTTATCCGTAGTGATATCGTGGTGTTTTGATTTAATTGTTACGTGTTTGTTTATTTGATTTGTGGTTTATGTGATTTTTATGGAAGCATGTCATAACTGTGATGTTTGTCATGCCTGTGATGTATGGATTAACTGGGTGAATGATTGACTGAAAGTCTGACAGGGGTCAGTGCTCAATGATAATTAAGGATGAAACTTTAAAAGCTTGAGGAGGAACTTAAGTAATAATTGAGGATAAAACTTTAAAAAGTTCTGGGGAGAAACTTAAGGGTTGTGATTTATGGAAGTGGGAGAAAAAATGTTGAAAATAATATTATTTAATGATATTTTGGTGAAAGAAGCGTCAATGAGTGACAGTGAGGACGAAACCGTGAAAAAAATTTACTTACGTTAATTTTTCCGAATTAAATTCAAAAAGAAAATAAATAGTAATTACAATAAGTTAAATTTTCAAAAATAGTTTTATGTGGATGGGGGAAACTTTTGTCAAGGAAAAAGTCATTTTGATTTACAAAAGGATTTGTTCCAAAACGAAACATGATTCAGAAAAGTGATTTACGGCGAGACTATGAGAAATAATATTATTATTTGGGAAGAAAACGTGTTGAAAATGATTTTTGAAAGATTTGATGTGTTGTCGGAAAAGAGATTTCAAAAGAGAAAGAATTTGATAAAAATTGTATTTCAGGGTGATTTAACGTTTTATAAATGAATTTCAGCAGAAAAGAATTTTCTGCAAAGGAATTTTACGTCAGTGAAAACAGTTCCGATAAACTTGGATAAGTTTTTGGAGTTTTGTTTTGGTATTTGTTTTTCACAGAACGAAAATTATGTTGAAAGGAAATTTAGGAAAGAATTAAGGCCCTAGATTGCCGAGACGTCGGGCTAGTGTTCCTATGAGTAAGTACGTGGACTACGTGTCTTGTGTGTTGTGGGTTAGAGTCCCAGTTGACACATTTGAATCTATGTCCTGTGTGTCGTGGGTTAGAGTCCCAGCTGGCACATTTGACTTTGTGTCCTGTGTGTTGCGGGTTAAAGTCCCAGCTAGCACATTTGATCGTGTGTCCTGTAATAAGAGGATTTGGCTTTATGCCTTTAAGAGTTTTCGTGATTGAATTTGTGGACCGTGTGTCCTGTAATAAGAAGATTTGGCTTTATGCCTTTAAGTCGTGTGCTTTGAGCCTCGACAAAGAAAGAATGAACGAAAAAGAAAAGTGACGAAAATAAATGTTTTACATGCATGAATTAGCAGACGTGCCTTAAGTGGATTGGAAAGCGGGTCCAGGAAAGGTCGGGCTACGCTACTACTATTTCTGGAGCTCGGATATTTGAGATATTTTATAGGCCGAGTTGCGTTACGACTGTCATTGGAGTTCGTGTGAACTACGTACGATGATGGTTGGATCTTGAGTCCTACCGAGTTACGTTACCTAAATAGTTGGAACTCGGAACCTTGACGAACAAAATAATTGATGGTATTGAATGGAAGTTGGGATCTCTGGAGATTAGGAAATAAATAGATGGATGTTGAAGTGTCATGCATTTTTATAAATTGCGATGACTGTCGAGTATGAATCCTATTGTTTAAAGCATTGTGTTTATTCTTAGAATTCATGTGTTGTATAGATGTGTATATGCTATTGTTTGTGTGTCGCGCATGTGGTTATCATAATAAAACTCAGATGTCGGTATATCACCCTTGCGTTTTTTCCTATTGGGTTTTCTACTGTGGTATTTTTATATTCGAGTACAGATGAACCACATGGGGGATCTATCCCATTCAAGTTTTCAGTCCCTGAGATTTGACCATGCTTATGACGGTGGTGCTTGGGTGATCAATCCGGGAGCTCGGAGTACCACTTACACCGGACCAGTTTGTACCACTGAGAGCACTGACTCAGGACCTACAACACGTATGTATCAAATTTTGACTTTTGAGATACCTCTACCACCTCTCTGGTTACTTCTCATTTTTCTTGTAGATCAGGATCTTATATATCTTGATACTTCCATTGTTCCGGGAGTAGAGGTATCCTCACCGGATACCCCGACAGGTGGGGAGTACCATGGTGGTCTTCCCAATGTGATTACTAATATTGACCAGCTGTAGGACTTTTGGTATCTTTTTGAGGTACCGGTACTATTGTTAGTCTGTATGTTTGGCTACTGAGAGTCATTCTTTTTGAATTGTGATTCCAGACTACCGCTACATTATAGTTATGTCTTTATTTTCTTATGTTATGACTTTGGGAGATGACCTATTATTATTATTATTATTATTATTATTATTATTATTATTATTATTATTATTATTATTATTATTATTATTATTATTATTATTATTATTATTATTATTATTATTATTATTATTATTATTATTATTATTATTATTATTATTATTATTATTATTATTATTATTATTATTATTATTATATTATTATTATTATATATATTTTTATTTATTATTATTATTATTATTATTATTATTATTATTATTATTATTATTATTATTATTATTATTATTATTATTATTATTATTATTATTATTATTATTATTATTATTATTATTATTATTATTATTATTATTATTATTATTATTATTATTATTATTATTATATGACATTTGTTTGTATAGAGAAAAAAAGAAAGAAAAATAAAAAAAAAATTCCTAAACATTTTCAAGTAAGTGATGTGGGAATGGACACAAAGCCAAGGACCTAGCATTGAAGACTTGCATGGACCTATGACAAGGGCAAGACTTAGAAGAGTCCAAGACACACTCAAGAAGATGGTGGTCAATCATTTGTCTCATAGGCAACTTCATGAAGAGGGTATCACTTTGAACCTCTTGCATTGAGCCATTGACCACCTAGTTATCGATAGGACCTAGGACCTTTGTATAGATTAGACTTCATTATTATTATTATTATTATTATTATTATTATTATTATTATTATTATTATTATTATTATTATTATTATTATTATTATTATTATTATTACTAGACACTTTCTTTAGTAGTCTAGGAACCCATGCTGAGGGTTGGTGTAACACCCCAATTTTTACTGTTTTTCAATATCGGTAAATATATGATTGTTTATATTTTTATCCGAGACCTAGAAAATGATTTTGGTTAAAAAAAATCATATTTACACAATACCTTATGGTAGAGGGTTACGGTGAAATTTTGGGTTTAAAACCCAGACATAAATCGGTCTGCGTTTTTACTAACAGTATAATTTTATACCGGCAGAAAACCCTAATTTGACTCGAAACTGAAAAATTGTAGATTTTTATATTATGTCAGTGAGGAAGTCTATAGTAGTAGTAGTATAGTAGCAGTAATATACAATGGCAGTAATATACAAAATATATTACAAAGCCATGAAAACAGTAGTAGCAGTAGTAGCAGTAGTAGCGGTAGCAGTAGTAGTAGTAGTAATATACAATGGCGATAATATACAAAATATATTACAAAGTCATGAAAACAAATATTTCTCCAAAAGCTTTAAATATTTCATCAAAAGAAGACACTTTACTTTTACAAGTAAATTTTGAAAAATCAAATGCTGTAACACCCAGGAGACTTAACCATAATGAAGTCTCTAGAAATTTGGAATGGAACTTACAAGAGATTCTGCCTCCTGAGGAGCCAGAACCTTCTCAAATGACAATTCCAGTTGAATATGCATCCGGAAATGTTTCAATAAGTTTTGCACACTTTAGAAGAAGTAACTCTACTAGATCGTTTAGAACCCCTGAAGGTTCTAGACAAACTAATAATTCAAGAAAATCTGTTGATTCATTTCACTCATTAAAATTAGTAGGAGTAAGAGATCATCCTGTTACTCCCCAACCAGAATACAGGGTTGAAACACCTCAAACTGTTCAACCTGCAGCTCAGAGACAGTCTCCGACTCTGTCTGAAATAAATCAAAGTTTTGAAACTCCAAATCAATGTTTTGTAATAACAAAATTTTACATTGATCGACAGAAACTACAGAAAGAATTTTTAAAACCTAAATTCGAATTAAAAAGAATATGGTTTTTCTCAACATTTTCTCAATCTGAAATAAGGCAATAGAGGGAATCCTATTTTGCTTATTTAGAGGAGGTAGAGGATGATACTATTCCCTACTTCACATGGTTCGAAAATCATTGTTTTAAAAATTTAGAAATTCAAACTCTGAATTCTTCAAAGAAAATATGGAGAACAACAAAAGGAAAAAAGGTTATTTCTGTTATTCCTCCATTGGAAGAAATAACTTTTCCAAATATTGAAAATATTGAAATAACTGCATCTCCTTTCAAAGTTATGAAAGAAGACAATAAAACTTTAACTGTTCAACAACCAAATCGAAATGATATAAAAAATATTCAACAACAGTTAAATTATACAAACCAACTTTTATATCAAGTTGCATCTACATCTGAAGAAGTTGATTTACTTCCAAAAAATGAAACTTCTTCTAGAAAATTAGAAAAATCATTAATAAATCCTTACAAATTATCTGACTCTGAAATAAAAGATATTAAAATAGGAAAATAATCCAGTAATGAACTCCTGGATGAAATTATAAAAGATTATCTTCATTAAAATTATCATCATCAAAATTGAATGTGATAAAAAATGAAGACATAGTTGAACTTGAAAAACAGTTCGATGACACTGAAATTGACACAATTAATAAAATAAAAAATACTTCAAGGACATTCCCCACTTCAAGAAATTATTATCACAGGCCCACTTTGCCTGATATACATTTTGAAGATAATATGTTAGATAATGCATCACAATACACTGGAGAAGGTATTGTTGAATGGAATATTGATGGTTTCTCCGAACATCAAATAATGAGAAAACTTGAAGAAATGTCCATGGCAGCTACTGCCTATAGGGCCAAAAGAAATAATGCTTTAAGTACAGTTAAATTATTAATCCAAGGTTTCACTGGAAGCCTTAAAGGATGGTGTGACAATAATTTGAGAGAAGTAGACAGGAAAACTGTCCTCTCCTTCACAAAAACTGAAATAAGAAATGATGAACATGGTCAACCTGTTGAATATGCAGTTGATCAACAGGTAGAAGCATTAATATTTGCCATATCTCAAGCATTTATTGGTGATGCTAATATTTTTGCTGATAGATCTCTTGAGATTCTAAATAATCTATACTCTCCAACACTTGGAGAGTTTAGATGGTATAAAGATAATTTTTTAACAAAACTTTATACAAGAACAGATTGTAGAGAAGCTTATTGGAAAAACATTTATTTCTGGTCTTCCCAAAAACTTCGCTCAAAAAGTAAGATCTCAAATTAAATTAGAATACCCAGGTACTCCATTAGAAGAATTAACTTGTGGTAGAATAATATCAATAATAAACAAAACAGGTTTGCAATTTTGTACTAATATTAAAATGCATAGGCAAGCCAAATTTGAAAGTAAAACCAATAATAAAGAATTAGGAAATTTTTGTGAACAATTTGGTTATGAAAAATTAACTCCTCCTTCAAAACAAAGAAAGGCAAAACCTCAAAAATATAGAAGCTATAAAAGATTCAATAGAAAAACACCCATTGAAAAACCTATTAAAACTTATAAAAAACCTTAGAATAAAACTTACAATAAACCTTATAATAAAACATATAATAAGGGATTTAAGAAAAATATAATTTGTTATAAATGTGGTCGTGCTGGACACATGGCAAGAGATTGCAGAGTAAAGCAAAAAAAAATAAAGAACTTAAAATGGAAGATGAAATTAAAGAACAAATATCTAAAATACTGTTATATGAAACAGAATCTTCTATTGACTCATCTTCTGAAGATGAGCAAGAAATAATATATCAGAATCAAGAGACATCCTCTGATTCTGATGTTGGATATTTAAGTTGTGGTTGTCTGGGAGACAATTGCGATTGTAAATTTACAATCAATGTTATTTCCAAAGAAGCTGGAGTCTTACTTGACCTAGTTGGTCAAATTGAAGACCCACAAGTTAAACTCGCAATACTTGAAAAATATAAAGAATTAGAAACCCAAGAAGTAACAACTAATGAATTTTCAGGCTATAATCTTAAAGAGATTCTAAATCCTCAGAAGAATCTTGATTCATCATTCAATCAGGAACCAATAAGTTTGTCATTTCTTTATAAAGAAGTAAAAACTTTAAATAATGAAATTGCCGATTTAAAAAATAAATATAAAATTTTGCAACAAAATTTTTCAAAATCCTTGGGGAAGGGAAAGGGGAAAACTATTTCCAATTCTTCTTCCACACAACAATTTGATGAAGAAAATGAATCGAATAATTTTTACAATGAAGAGGCAAATTTCTTTTTAAGAATAAAAACGATGCAACAAAAATGGCATGTAAAAGTAAATTTGAGAATTGATAAATCTTTTCATCAGCCTTTCATTGTTTTGATTGATCCAGGAGCTAACCTCAATTGTATACAAGAAGGTCTTATTCCTACTTAATATTATAAAAAAACCATTCAAAAATTACATACTGCTAATAATCAAAAATTACAAGTAAATTATAAATTAGAAGAAGCAAGTATTTGTAATAAAGGAGCTTGTTTTAAAAACTCGTTCCTCCTTGTTAAAGATACTTCAGAACAAATAATTTTAGGAACACCTTTCATAACTCAACTTTATCCTCTTAAAATCTCAGAAGAAGGAATAATAACTATAAAAGATAATCAAGAAATACTTTTTTAATTTATTAACCCAATAAAAACAAAGAAACTTAATAATATAAAAGATAATTTGGAAGAACAGAATTTTCTATCCATTACTCGAAGAAAAGAAAATCAAATAGGATTTCTCCAAAAAGAAATTCTTTATGCTAAAATTGAAAAACAATTGCAAGATCCTTTGATTAAAGAAAAAATAATTAATCTTCAAAAGGAATTTGAAAATGAAGTTTTCTCAAATATTCCCAATGCCTTTTGGGAAAGAAAAATACCTACGGTATCTCTACCGTATGAAGAAAATTTTAATGAAAGTAAAATACATACTAAAGTTCGACCTATTCAAATGAATAGTGAGACTTTAGAATTTTGTAAAAAAGATATAAAAGAACTCTTAGATAAAAAATTAATTAGGCCAAGCAAGTCTCCTTGGAGCTGCACAGCCTTCTATGTTAATAATCAATCTGAAATTGAAAGAGGTGAACCAAGAATGGTAATAAATTATAAACCTTTAAATAAAGCTTTAAGATGGATTCGCTATCCTGTCCCAAATAAAAAAGATCTTATAAAAAGATTACATGATGGAATTATCTTTTCAAAATTTGATTTGAAGTCAGGTTATTACCAAATAAAATTAAAAGAGGAAGATAAATATAAAACTCCTTTTACTGTCCCTCTTGGTTATTATGAATGGAACGTAATGCCTTTGGGATTAAAAAATGCCCCTTCAGACTTCCAACATATAATGAATGACATTTTAAATCCTCATTCTGAATTTACTCTTGTTTATATTGATGATGTTCTAATATTTTCTCAATCATTGGAACAACACTTCAAGCACTTAAATATTTTTAAAGAAACAATAAAAAGAAATGGTATGGCTTTGTCCGCCAAGAAAACAAAATTATTTCAAACAAAAATAAGATTTTTAGGTCATGAAATTTATCAAGGAACAATAATTCCAATAAGCCGAAGCATTGCTTTTGCTGATAATTTTCCAAATGAATTAACAGATAAAAAGCAATTACAAAGATTTTTAGGATGTTTGAATTATGTCTCTTAGTTCATACCAAATATTAGGATAAAATGTAAGCCCCTTTATTCTAGGCTTAGGAAATCCAAAAATCCTAAACCATGGTCTTCTAAATTATCCAATTTAGTTTTAGAGATAAAGAAAGAAGTCAAGTCTCATCCTTGTCTAGGTATTCCACATCCTGAAGCAAGTCTAATAGTTCAGACAGATGCTTCAGAAAAAGAATATGGTGGTATCCTACTCCAGATCCTCCCAGAGTCAAAAGTTGAACAAGTTGTCAGATATCACTCTGGTCTTTGGATCTCTTCCCAAGAAAAATATAGTAGTATTAAAAAAGAAATTTTATCTATAGTACTATGTATTACTAAATTTCAGGATGATTTATTTAATAAAATTTTTTTACTTCGAATTGATTGCAAAGCAGCAAAAGATGTTTTGGAAACAGATGTTAAAAATTTGGTTTCCAAACATATTTTTTCCAGATGGCAAAGTTTATTAAGTTGTTTTGATTTCGAAATAGAATATTTAAAAGGAGAAAATAATTTTATCCCTGATTATCTAACCAGGGAATTTTTGCAGGAAAAGGTTTCGTAATGGCATCCAAGGCTCGAGGTGGGTCTGTCCGAGGTGGGGCCTCCCCCTCTTCGGGTAAATCAAGACAATTAACTGTTGATTCTTTTGCCCCTTCGGCCTCACAAATAGCCCAAAAAAGCCTTTCAAAATCAAGCCCTACAAATAATCCTATTCAAACCCCAAATAAATATGCCCCTCTAAGTGATGAGCAACCAAATAAACAAATTGTTCAGAGAGAGCCACTCACTTTTAAAACAAAACCATGTTGTACAAGGCATTCACTTTTGGAGCAAGAAATGGGTGACCCTAATGCTCATGAACCATAGGATTTATTGAAACAATTAATTCCAAAAGATTTTGGTTGGATCCCTGTCTATGGCACGGATAAACACCTTTGTTTTTATCAATATGTGTTAATTGATACCAAATCAATTGAAATAACTCAAAATACCAATTATAATGCCCCAGAAATAATTGCCTATTCCCAATGCAAAATATTAAAAGTCCTCACTCTCTCAGACTGGGGCCAAAGCCCAATAAAACCAAAAAGATTCTCACGGGTATTTGACCCACCAGTCTTTAATTATTGGGATTATCAAAAGGCTTGGGATTATGTTTTGTTCCAGCCAAATCCCCGCGACTCTTGGTATTTTAATATTATTAGTAACCAAACCAGATTTCCAAATTGGTTTATGGAATGGTTTTGGGAGTATGGTCTGTCCGCTGAAATTCTCCCAAATTCCCTCTACCAAATTTACCTTGAATTCAAGTCATTAACCCCAAAAATACCCATTTTTGCAAAATTATTATATTTCTGTGCACAGTTCGGGATTGCACGGTTGTTAAAATTCAACTATGAATATCATATTCATTTACACGAACCATTTCCAAAATTCATTTGCTCAGTCAATACTGTCTCCTGGTGGAGAAAATTCAATGAAAAGATTGTTGAAGATAAGTTTGAAACTTGGAAGAAATTTGGACTGCAAAAAAGAAGGCTTCCTTCGTCCATTGATCCTCCAAAATCTCCCTCTCCTCAATTAAAGGGAAAGGAAGTAATTGGTTCATCTCAGCCATTAACACCCTATTCAATAAATGTTAATGCTTCCTCACCTGCGGAACTCAAAAAATTGTTATTGGAAGCACTCTCATCAGTATTGTCCGATAATGAAGATGAAGAAGAACCAGCAATTGAAGAATTTGAATACAATCCTTATCTGGAAAATAATGACCCAGATTTAGGATTCTTTGATCAATAATTCACCAGAATAATTGAATTTTGTCGCATCTCTCCTTTGGAGTCAAGTAGATGGCCGACAATGCCCACTCAATTATCCACTCAAATAAAGAAAAAGAAAAGTTGTTTGTCTTGTTGTGCCGACGAAATTCTGTGGCAAACAAGAATCAAATTTTTTTGTTTTTTGTTTTGTTTTTTTAATGAAAGTATCAATATCAATATATTTGATTTCATTTCAAATAATTAAGGAATTACATCAGAGTAATTTGAAAATATTTGAAGTAACTTACAAACAATGACCTTCAATGTAAACTTGCTTTTACAAAGCTTCAACGCTACAAGATTACAAAGAAAACTTAATTAGTAACTTAGAATGAGGTTCAAAGTCTGCCTATTTGAGTCTTGAAGTGTTGTTCTAATGATTGAGAAAATATTAGAACATCATCAATATAAACAAGAGTAAATTCAGAATGAGGATTTAAAATGTCATTCATTATATGTTGGAATTCTGAAGGGGCATTTTTTAATCCCAAAGGCATTACGTTCCATTCATAATGACCAAGAGGGACAGTAAAAGTTTTATATTTATCTTCCTCTTTTAATTTTATTTGGTAATAACCTGACTTCAAATCAAATTTTGAAAAGATAATTCCATCATGTAGTCTTTTTATAAGATCTTTTTTTATTTGGGACAGGTTAGTGAATCCATCTTAAAGCTTTATTTAAAGGTTTATAATTTATTACCATTCTTGGTTCACCTCTTCAAATTTCAGATTGATTGTTAACATAGAAGGTTGTGCAGCTCCAAGGAAACTTGCTTGGCCTAATTAATTTTTTATCTAAGAGTTCTTTTATATCTTTTTTACAAAATTCTAAAGTCTCACTATTCTTTTGAATAGGTCAAGCTTTAGTAGGTATTTTACTTTCATTAAAATTTTCTTCATACGGTAGAGATACCGTATGTATTTTTCTTTCCCAAAAAGCATTGGGAATATTTGAGCAAACTTCATTTTCACATTCCTTTTGAAGATTAATTATTTTTTCTTTAATCAAAGGATCTTGCAATTGTTTTTCAATTTCAGCATAAAGAATTTCTTTTTGGAGAAATCCTATTTGATTTTCTTTTCTTCGAATAATGGATAGAAAATTCTTTTCTTCCAAATTATCTTTTATATTATTAAGTTCCTTTGTTTTTATTGGGTTAATAAATTCAAAAAGTATTTCTTGATTATCTTTTATAATTATTATTCCTTCTTCTGAGATTTTAAGAGGATAAAGTTGAGTTATGAAAGGTGTTCCTAAAATTATTTGTTCTGAAGTATCTTTAACAAGGAGGAACGACTTTTTAAAACAAACTCCTTTGTTACAAATACTTGCTTCTTCTAATTTATAATTTACTTGTAATTTTTGATTATTATCAGTATATAATTTTTGAATGGTTTTTTTATAATAATGTGTAGGAATAAGACCTTTTTGTATACAATTGAGGTCAGCTCATGAATCAATCAAAGCAATGAAAGGCTGATGAAAAGATTTATCAATTCTCAAATTTACTTTTACATGCCATTTTTGTTGCATCATTTTTATTCTTAAAAAGAAATTTGCCTCTTCATTGTAAAAATTATTCGATTCATTTTCTTCATCAAATTGTTGTGTGGAAGAAGAATTGGAAATAGTTTTTCCCTTTCCCTTCCCCAAGGATTTTGAAAAATTTTGTTGCAAAATTTTATATTTATTTTTTAAATCGGCAATTTCATTTTTTAAAGTTTTTACTTCTTTATAAAGAAATGACAGATTTATTGGTTCCTAACTGAATGATGAATCAGGATTCTTCTGAGGATTTAGAATCTATTTAAGATTATAGCCTGAAAATTCATTAGTTGTTACTTCTTGGGTTTATAATTCTTTATATTTTTCAAGTATTGCGAGTTTAACTTGTGGGTCTTCAATTTGACCAACTAGGTCAAGTATGACTCTGGCTTCTTTGGAAATAACATTGATTGTAAATTTACAATCGCAATTGTCTCCCAGACAACCACAACTTAAACATCCAACATCAGAATCAGAGGATGTCTCTTGATTCTGATATATTATTTCTTGCTCATCTTCTGAAGATGAGTCAATAGAAGATTCTGTTTCATATAACAATATTTTAGATATTTGATCTTTAATTTCATCTTCCATTTTAAGTTCTTTAATTTTTTGCTTTACTCTGCAATCTCTTGCCATGTGTCTGTAACACCCCGATTTTCACTATTTCAAAATAATCGAAATGCGAACGATTATTTGTATATATTTATATGAGTATTAGAAAATTATTTTAGATAAACGGAGTTTATCACTCAATCCTACTTGAATGTAGGAAGCTACGATTAAAATTTAGGTTGAAACGACGGGCGAATCCCAGCCAGATATTTTCACTGACAGTATATTTATACTGCTCAAAAGACCTAATTTTAATTCGTGAATGAAAGACTTAAGGTTTTTATTTTATTTCCAACAACTCTGTATTTTTAGAATTATTTCAGAAAAAAATCAAATAATTTACGTTTTTCGGGTGTAATACGTAATCGGGTGAGCGGCGGAATGGATTTCAGAGTTTCCAAGAGCAGATGAAGAGTTTATCTTAGGATTTTGAGATGATTCATGGGGATGAATCATACTTTTAAGTTTAGAAGGTTCTACAGGGTTAAAGTGTCAATTTTTGAATTTTACGCTCAAGTCCCTGAACTTTCTGTTAATTACACTTTGGTCCCTAAGTTAGTTTCTAAGTTCTTTTAAGTGAATTGGGACAGAACCCTTGCTCCCAATCTCTTATTGGACCGTGGCTATGAAGCCCAAATTTCTTGTTCATGTGTTGTCATGTATGATCATGTATTTCATATGACATGTATGCCTACACACTCTAATCCATGCTTAGTTTATTAAAATGAAAATCTTTACTCAAAAATCTCTATGTTGGGCGAACCCTAGATGAGAGAGATTTGATGAGTTTTGTTCAGGGTTTTCATTAATGATCTTGGTTGATTAAGGACCATTAATCTATTACTTAATCATGATTAGAAATTTTAAGGATTTTGAACCCTAAAAGTCAGCCCTTGGCCGAAAACCTAACCCTAAAGGTTAGAGGATTTTGTTTCAAATTTTAGTCTTGTAATAAGTAATCTATGTTAGTTAAGACTCTAGTAACTAGGATACAAAAGATGGCATTAAGAAGATAATCCTAAACCTATTTTCTAAGTCTTGGCCGAACCTATCCCTAAAGTGACATAGATGGTTGTTAGTTAATTAATTATAGTTATGTTGTTTGGTTGAAGGTGGTTGTGTTAACTCGTGACGGGATAACGAGGATCGTCGTGTACGTATTTCCGGTGCTTGCTCAGGTGGGGGAAAGAATCATTCTACCGTCGGAATCGATAAGTAGCATATTATATAATAATTGTGTAGGGCAACCTAAACCCTACTAGTAGTTGAGTAATCGACAAGACCAAAATCATATTGGAAACCTTTTCTGTAAAACCAATGGTGATTTGGGGATTGTAGGTTTATCGACGTTAGGATGATTTTATCTTATCTGAGGTTGATTGGATTTATTATTATTATTACATTGCTTATGTGATATTTTGTGGTATTTGAATTATTTTCTGATATTGTGTTATGCATGATCTGCCTGGTTTTTAATATTGTGCTTAGCTGATTTTTAAGTAAGGATATGTGTTGTTCAGGAGATAATTGTTTGGGTGAGAGATTAAAGGTGATTTAGAGGTGCCTAGCCTAATTAAGTGGTTTTATCTATGAGGAAAAAGGTGTTGAGACTTTGATGGAAGGTTGAGGCACTAGGTTGTTATTGATGTAATTTAGGGAGATTCATTTATAGATGTATTGTTATTCACAGCCGTGTGAGTGGAACACACGAGGTCAGGATATCCTATTTTGGGATATCGGATATTGCGGGTGAGTGCCCTACGGATGTGGATGCCGAGGTAGACTACCATGATACTCTTTAGTTCTTGACGCGTTCGAATGTTCTTGGCACTGGACCGTTATGGAATGCTATTCCTTGACGAGTTCACATGTTCTTGGCACTGGACCGTTCTGGATTGATACTCCTTGACGCGTTCGTATGTTATTGGCACTGGACCATTTTAGACTAATACTTGTTTAGTCTTTGATGCGTTCGAAAGTTATTGGTACTGGACCGTTCTGGACTACTGACTAACGTGATAGGAATAAAGATGGCCATGTCGGTATAAAAGTTTAGTTATATTCGATTGGGGTAGAGGATGATACATTATTTTGAGGATGATTTGTTAGCTATGTATGTTGATTGTCTGTGACATTTATTGTATAATTTACTATTACTCTTTTCCGCTTTTTAATGATAGAACTGTTTCTTATTCCCTATATCTTTCTCTGTGTTGTATTTTATTTCTAATGTGATCGTACGAGAAGACCCGATGGAGGAACCAATTGCTGAGGAGTTAGATGGAACTCCTTACGAACCAGATGCTGGAGGTCGAGCTGTGATTCATGGCGATTAGAGTATAGACATTATGGCCAGTGTGTCTAAGGAGTATTTATAATTCCGCTAAGTATGTCTGCAGTGAAGTTTATGCCTGTGAGGGATCCTACTGAGAGGATACCCTCAACAGTGTTTTGGTAATGTAATAAATAAACATGTGTGTAATTATATATTACAACTTTGGTGTGTTTTATATTTGTAGAAGTTATATGATTATTAATTAAGTTTTAATTTTTACGTATTTTCAACAGTAAGCGCGCGATTAAGTAAATAAGTATTAAGGTTTTAATGTAATAATACAATGGGGGCACAACGGGGTGTCTCATTTGGTGGTATCAGAGCAGTTCGATTCTAATCGGACTGTGAGGTCTAGAATATTGTTACTGGCCGTTTCTAGTTGAGTCCACATCGGATTTTAACTATGCTTAGAAGTTGGGTAGTGAGTCCTGACGTGATAGTTAACAGTTATATAGCATATATATATATATATATATATATATATATATATATATATATATATATATATATATATCAGTTTTATGTAGCACTATATGTTGTATACTAGCGTTCAGAGAGGTGGAGCTGGAAAAGGAGTTCCAGCAGCAGGACAGCAGATGGTCAGACCTCAGGCCACTGAAAGAGTGTTTGCCGTGAGGGGAGCAGAATGCTCAATCCGGGATCTTATACAAGGTATGTATTTGATATCTGGTAGACTTTGTTTGTTTGTCTAAGTAGCATGATAGACAAGAAAATGATGAGAGTTTTGTTGAGGTATAGTTGTGATTGGTAGGATGTGAACCCTTAAGATCAATATCAGTGAGTAAGACAATTACTATAAGTCAAATGTTGATCGAGGCATAATATCATTATGGAATCTAGGGCAATGATTAAGGATCGTAGTTAAGATGGATTGTATGAGTTTGGGAAGAGTAAACAAAAGTGTATATAGTAATTTCACCAAAGTTGAATATGAGCTTTCACCTAAGTTGAATATGAGCAGAAAAAATGATTTCTGATATAAATTGAGGTTACTAGAGAAATTCAAATTTGTTAAATAAGATAATCCTAACAGGTGTTGATCTTTTGATTGAAATTTATCTTACAGAGTGTTGAGATGTTTATTTGGAGACTTGAAGGGTGTGATTTTGATATAATCTATAATAGTGAAATACATTCTAAGGAACTAAGACTGTGATTAGATACATGAAGTAGGAAGTTAGAGTAGTTCGATGGTGGTGTTAATTACGGGTGTTAGATGTTGAAATAAGATTCTTTAGTGGATCAGTAGTAAGAAGAGGAAGGGATTTAAGTTTTGATTATGTCCTTTAAGGATGTTAGATCAAGTTGGAAAGGTTAAGAACAATGAATAGAATATAGTGACGGATAAGTTCAAGGATAAATAGAATGATATAAGAATGAATTATGTTATGAAGTTACCGCTGTCACCTAAGGGGAAAAAAAGCGAGGAGAAATATATTGTTGGAGCTTGAGATTAAGATAAGATTACAAGATGATGTCTAGTGTTGAGTTAAGAAATTCTGAGGAGGGAATTTTTTTCTAAGAGGGGTAGTAATGTAACACCCCGATTTTCACTGTTTCAAAATAATCGAAATGCGAACGATTATTTGTATATATTTATGAGTATTAGAAAATTATTTTAAATAAACGGAGTTTATCACTCAATCCTACTTGAATGTAGGAAGCTACGATTAAAATTTAGGTTGAAACGACGGGCGAATCCTGGCCCGCTATTTTCACTGATAGTATATTTATACTGCTCAAAAGACCTAATTTTAATTCGTGAACGAAAGACTTAAGGTTTTTATTTTATTTCCTACAACTCTGTATTTTTAGAATTATTTCAGAAAAAAATAAAATAATTTACATTTTTTGGGCGTAATACGTAATCGGGTGAGCGACAGAATGGATTTCGGAGTTTCCAAGAGAAGATGAAGAGTTTATCTTAGGATTTTGAGATGATTCATGGGGATGAATCATACTTTTAAGTTTAGAAGGTTCTACAGGGTTAAAGTGTCAATTTTTGAATTTTATGCTTAAGTCCCTGAACTTTCTGTTAATTACACTTTGGTCCCTAAGTTAGTTTCTAAGTTTTTTTAAGTGAATTGGGCCAGAATCCTTGCTCCCAATCTCTTATTGGACCGTGGCTATGAAGCCCAAATTTCTTGTCCATGGATTGATTCCATAAAAGCCCATTTGAAACCCTACAAGTTTCCTATGTCATGCTTAAGCTTAAATCTTTTGGTGGGCCCCACAAGAATGAATCCAAGCCCAAATATATTAGGCCCATGCGCAAGCCCATGAGGAGTAGAGGCTGCCCTCATCTTGGATGAGCAAAGAGCATTTTAGAATTTTCTACTACATTCCACACCATTCTACATTTTTCTACTACATTCTACAATCTTCTCAAATCTTCTCAAATGTTCTAGGTTTTTCTTAAAATATCTTATGAAGAAAATCAACCAAGGATAGTCAAGATAAGACCACATTTAATGTGGCACATGGTCATCATTACAACTTATTGACAATTTACAAAATAGTCCTTATACTTTTGGCATCTTTGCAAAATGGTCCTTAGGAATTAATTTCACTTTAATCCTTGAGAAATAACCTCCTTTCTACTTGGTCCTCAAAAGTGGTGCACAACATGCCTATAAATACCTTGCTCTCACATTTCATTTAGTTTCTTTTGCCTTTTCTTTCAAAAACTCTTAAGTTATAAGTCTTTTAGCATCACCTTGTGAAGCAAGTCCTTGAATCTTCACTTGTTTTTGATCTTCAAGAGGTGAATCCTATTCTTCTTCCTTAATCATGTCTATTTTCTTCAATAATTTTCATGATTCAAAGTCTATTTCATCTATGTTCATCACTTTTAAGTTTCTACATCTAGAACTTTGAAAAATCATAACTAATTCTAGAAAAATCCTTTTGACATGAAACCAATTGCTATGATCTTATCATCATATATATTTTCATCATCTAGAAGCATATGATCATGAGAAATTTCCTTCCTTGATTTCTGGACTGGGCCGAACCTAGGAGGATGGGTTTGATAGGGTTTTGTTCATGTGTTGTCATGTATGATCATGTATTTCATATGACATGTATGCCTACACACTCTAATCCATGCTTAGTTTATTAAAATGAAAATATTTACTCAAAAATCTCTATGTTGGCCGAACCCTAGATGAGAGAGATTTGATGAGTTTTGTTCAGGGTTTTCATTAATGATCTTGGTTGATTAAGGACCATTAATATATGACTTAATCATGATTAGAAATTTTAAGGATTTTGAACCCTAAAAGCCAGACCTTGGCCGAAACCCTAACCCTAAAGGTTAGAGGATTTTGTTTCAAATTTTAGTCTTTTAATAAGTAATCTATGTTAGTTAAGACTCTAGTAACTAGGATCCAAAAGATGGCATTAAGAAGATAATCCTAAACCTATTTTCTAAGTCTTGGTCGAACCTATCCCTAAAGTGTCATAGATGGTTGTTAGTTGATTAATTATAGTTATGTTGTTTGGTTGAAGGTGGTTGTGTTAACTCGTGGCGGGATAACGAGGATCGTCGTGTACGTATTTTCGGTGCTAGCTCACGTGGGGGAAAGAATCATTCTACCGTCGGAATCGATAAGTATCATATTATATAATAATTGTGTAGGGCGACCTAAACCCTACTAGTAGTTGAGTAATAGACAAGACCAAAATCATATTGGAAACCTTTTCTGTAAAACCAATGGTGATTTGGGGATTGTAGGTTTATCGACGTTAGGATGATTTTATCTTATCTGAGGTTGATTGAATTTATTATTATTATTGCATTGCTTATGTGATATTTTGTGGTATTTGAATTATTTTTTGATATTGTGTTATGCATGATCTGCCTGGTTTTTAATATTGTGCTTAGCTGATTTTTAAGTAAGGATATGTGTTGTTCGGGAGATAATTGTTTGGGTGAGAGAATAAAGGTGATTTAGAGGTGCCTAGCCTAATTAAGTGGTTTTATCTATGAGGAAAAAGGTGTTGAGACTTTGATGGAAGGTTGAGGCACTAGGTTGTTATTGATGTAATTTAGGGAGATTCATTTATAGATGTATTGTTATTCACAGTCGTGTGAGTGGAACACACGAGGTCAGGATATCCTATTTTGGGATATCGGATATTGCGGGTGAGTGCCCTACGGATGTGGATGCCGAGGTAGACTACCATGATACTCTTTAGTTCTTGACGCGTTCGAATGTTCTTGGCACTGGACCGTTATGGAATGCTATTCCTTGATGAGTTCACATGTTCTTGGCACTGGACCGTTCTGGATTGATACTCCTTGACGCGTTCGTATGTTATTGGCACTGGACCATTTTAGACTAATACTTGTTTAGTCTTTGATGCGTTCGAAAGTTATTGGTGTTGGACCGTTCTGGACTACTGACTAACGTGATAGGAATAGAGATGGCCACGTCGGTATAAAAGTTTAGTTATATTCGATTGGGGTAGAGGATGATACATTATTTTGAGGATGATTTGTTATCTATGTATGTTGATTGTCTGTGACATTTGTTGTATAATTTACTATTACTCTTTTCCGCTTTTTGATGATAGAACTATTCTTATTCCCTATATCTTTCATGTGTTGTATTTTATTTCTGATGTGATCCTACGAGAAGACCCGATGGAGGAACCAATTGCTGAGGAGTTAGATGGAACTCCTTACGAACCAGATGTTGGAGGTCGAGCTGTGATTCATGGCGATTAGAGTATAGACATTATGGCCAGTGTGTCTAAGGAGTATTTATAATTCCGCTAAGTATGTTTGTAGTGAAGTTTATGCCTGTGAGGGATCCTACTGAGAGGATACCCTCAACAGTGTTTTGGTAATGTAATAAATAAACATGTGTGTAATTATATATTACAACTTTGGTGTGTTTTTTATTTGTATAAGTTATATGATTATTAATTAAGTTTTAATTTTTACGTATTTTCAACAGTAAGCGTGCGATTAAGTAAATAAGTATTAAGGTTTTAATGTAATAATACAATGGGGCACAACGGGGTGTCTCAGTGTCCACTACGACCACATTTATAACAAATTATATTTTTCTTAAATCCCTTATTATATGTTTTATTATAAGGTTTATTGTAAGTTTTATTCTGAGGTTCTTTATAAGTTTTAATAGGTTTTTCAATGGGTGTTTTTCTATTGAATCTTTTATAGCTTCTAAATTTTTGAGGTTTTGCCCTTCTTTGTTTTGAAGGAGGAGTTAATTTTTCATAACCAAATTGTTCACAAAAATTTCCTAATTCTTTATTATTGGTTTTACTTTCAAATTTGGCTTGCCTATGCATTTTAATATCAGTACAAAATTGCAAACATGTTTTGTTTATTATTGATATTATTCTACCATAAGTTAATTCTTCTAATGGAGTACCTGGGTATTCTAATTTAATTTGAGATCTTACTTTTTGATTGAAGTTTTTGGGAAGACCAGAAATACATCTGTCTTTCCAATAAACTTCTCTACAATTTGTTCTTGTATAAATTTTTGTTAAAAAATTATCTTTATACCATCTAAACTCTCCAAGTGTTGGACAATATAGATTATTTAGAATCTCAAGAGATCTATCAGCAAAAATATTAGCATCACCAATAAATGCTTGAGATATTGCAAATATTAATGCTTCTACATGTTGATCAACTGCATATTCAACAGGTTGACCATGTTCATCATTTCTTATTTCTGTTTTTGTGAAGGAGAGGACAGTTTGCCTGCCTACTTCTCTCAAATTATGGTCCCACCATCCTTTAAGACTTCCATTGAAACCTTGGATTAATAATTTAACTGTACTTAAAGCGTTATTTCTTTTGGCCCTATAGGCAGTAGCTGCCATGGACATTTCTTCAAGTTTTCTCATTATTTGATGTTCGGAGAAACCATCAATATTCCATTCAACAATACCTTCTCCAGTGTATTGTGATGCATTATCTAACATATTATTTCAAATTGTATATCAGGCAAAGTGAGCCTATGATAATAATTTCTTGAAGTGGGGAATGTCCTTGAAGTATTTTTTATTTTATTAATTGTGTCAATTTCAGTGTCATCGAACTGTTTTTCAAGTTCAACTATGTCTTCATTTTTTATCACATTCAATTTTGATGATGATAATTTTAATGAAGATAATCTTTTATTAATTTCATCCAGGAGTTCATTACTGGATTCTTTTCCTATTTTAATATCTTTTATTTCAGAGTCAGATAATTTGTAAGGATTTATTAATGATTTTTCTAATTTTCTAGAAGAAGTTTCATTTTTTGGAAGTAAATCAACTTCTTCAGATGTAGATGCAACTTGATATAAAAGTTGGTTTGTATAATTTAACTGTTGTTGAATATTTTTTACATCATTTCGATTTGGTTGTTGAACAGTTAAAGTTTTATTGTCTTCTTTCATAACTTTGAAAAGAGATGCAGTTATTTCAATATTTTCAATATTCGGAAAAGTTATTTCTTCCAATGGAGGAATAACAAAAATAACCTCTTTTCCTTTTGTTGTTCTCCATATTTTCTTTGCAGAATTCAGAGTTTGAATTTCTAAATTTTGAAAACAATGATTTTCGAACCATGTGAAGTAGGGAATAGTATCATCCTCTACCTCCTCTAAATAAGCAAAATAGGATTCCCTATATTGCCTTACTTCAGATTGAGAAAATGTTGAGAAAAACCATATTCTTTTTAATTCGAATTCAGGTTTTAAAAATTCTTTCTGTAGTTTCTGTCGATCAATGTAAAATTTTGTTATTACAAAACATTGATTTGGAGTTTCAAAACTTTGATTTATTTCAGACAGAGTCGGAGACTCTCTCTGAGCTGCAGGTTGAACAGTTTGAGGTGTTTCAACCCTGTATTCTGGTTGGGGAGTAACGGGATGATCTCTTACTCCTACTAATTTTAATGAATGAAATGAATCAACAGATTTTCTTGAATTATTAGTTTGTCTAGAACCTTCAGGAGTTCTAAACGATCTAGTAGAATTACTTCTACTAAAGGGTGCAAAACTTATTGAAACATTTCCAGATGCATATTCAACTGGAATTGTCATTTGAGAAGGTTCTGGCTCCTCAGGAGGCAGAATCTCTTGTAAGTTCCATTCCAAATTTCTAGAGACTTCATTATGGTTAAGTCTCCTGGGTGTTACAACATTTGATTTTTCAAATTTTACTTGTAAAAGTAATGTGTCTTCTTTTGAAGAAATATTTAAAGCTTTTGGAGAAATATTTGTTTTCATGGCTTTGTAATATATTTTGTATATTACTGCCATTGGATAGGAATTGGGATTCCAAATTCCTTCTTTTATCTTAATATCCAACTTGATATTATGCTTATTTTTTCCCAAACTTTCCAGGGACATAGTATAATTTGGAAAATTTTAAAAAAGTTTGAACCATCATGAAGATTGGTCTCAATTATTGAAAGTATTTGATCCTCGAACCTTGCAGGTCGAGTATCTCTTAAGCATACACACGCAGGTGTGTCTATGCCTAATCTATGCAATGGTTTTAATGGCAACTTGTATTAAACCAATATGCAAAAATCTGCATTTTTGTTTATGCTCTTTAAGCATAGATAAATTCAAGAGATTTAAACTCTCTTGAGTCTTATCTACCTTAATAGTATATTCAGCTGTTTTAATTATGAAATCATATTTAAATTTATCCATTAACTTTGTTTTATAAATTTCAGATACATTAATTGAAGGTATACTCCAATTATGTAACTTTTGTTCAATATCTGGTAAAATTATTTGTTGTTCATTAATTAAAGATGAATTAGTACTTTCACTAGTACTTGGTTTATCTAATTCATCAATTTTTTCCTTACCTTTTCTTGAAACCATTTTCAGAAGGCTAGACATGATAACCTAACCCTAATGATCTAGTACCCATAATGGAGACTGAATTACCTTACTGACACCGGGACCACCAGGCTTACCAACAGATTTACTACCCTGTATGTCGGGTTTTACAACCGGGAACACCCTTCAGGCTGACCAACGCTGCAAGAAAGGACAACTCAAAACTGATATAGGTACCAGAGCACTAAGGCTCTGATACCAGAGTGCCACCGTGGATCATCTCAAGAATAAGTATTAGAGAAAATAGTTGAAAAAGATAAAATCAAGTACTAGTGAAAGTATCAATATCAATATATTTGATTTCATTTCAAATAATTAAGGAATTACATTAGAGTAATTTGAAAATATTTGAAGTAACTTACAAACAAGGAGCTTCAATGTAAACTTGCTTTCACAAATCTTCAACGCTACAAGATTACAAAGAAAACTTAATTAGTAACTTAGAATGAGGTTCAAAGTCTGCCTATTTGAGTCTTGAAGTGCTGTAGATCAGGAACTTATATATCTTGATACTTCCATTGTTCCGGGAGTAGAGGTATCCTCACCGGATACCCCGACAGGTGGGGAGTACCATGGTGGTCTTCCCAATGTGATTACTAATATTGACCAGCTGTAGGACTTTTGGTATCTTTTTGAGGTATCGGTACTATCGTTAGTCTGTATGTTTGGCTACTGAGAGTCATTCTTTTTGAATTGTGATTCCAGACTACCGCTACATTATAGTTATGTCTTTATTTTCTTATGTTATGACTTTGGGAGATGACCTATTATTATTATTATTATTATTATTATTATTAATATTATTATTATTATTATTATTATTATTATTATTATTATTATATATATATATATATATATATATATATATATATATATATATATGACATTTGTTTGTATAGAGAAAGAAAGAAAGAAAAAGAAAAAAAATCCTAAACATTTTCAAGTAAGTGATGTGGGCATGGACACAAAGCCAAGGACCTAGCATTGAAGACTTGCATGGACCTATGACAAAGGCAAGACTTAGAAGAGTCCAAGACACACTCAAGAAGATGGTGGTCAATCATTTGTCTCAAAGGCAACTTCATGAAGAGGGTATCACTTTGAACCTCTTGCATTGAGCCATTGACCACCTAGTTATCGATAGGACCTAGGACCTTTGTATAGATTAGACTTCATGTAATAAATATAAGAACTAGGACCTTTGTATAGATTAGACTTCATGTAATAGAAGTGCTTATTCATAAAAGCACTTAAAACTAGTTATACTACATGGGATTCCTAGAAGCATTGTATCCGATAGAGATACAAAGTTTCTAAGTCACTTTTGGAGAACTTTGTGGGACAAGCTTGGAGCTAAATTACTCTTTTTGACTACTTGCCACCCACAAACGGATGGGCAAACCGAGGTGGTTAATAGGACTCTTTCTACTCTCCTACGAACCATCCTCAAGAAAAATCTAAAGTCTTGAGAAGAGTGCTTATCTTTCATTGAGTTTGCATACAACCGTGTGCAACATTCTACTAAGCACTCCCCTTTTGAGATAGTCTATGGTTTTAATCCACAAACCCCACTTGATTTGCTTCCATTACCAATCGACCAATCTTTGTTGCATCAAGATGGGCTTGCCAAGGCCGAATTTGTTAAAAAACTCCATGAACAAGTAAAATTGAATATTGAAAAACAAGGGGAGCACAATGCAAGGTAAGTAAATAAGGGAAGAAAACAAGTGTTACTTAAACCGGGTGATTGGGTATGTGTGCACTTAAGAAAAGAGAGGTTTCCTTTACAAAGGAAGTCCAAACTCCTACCAAGAGGTGATGGACATTTCCAAGTATTGGAGAAAATAAATGATAGTGCATATAAAATAGATATACCTGGTGATTATAATGTGAGTGTCACGTTTAATGTGTCTGATCTAAGTCTTTTTTAAAATGACACAGATGATAATCCACACAATTCGTGGACGAATGTGCCTCAAGAAGGAGGGGATGATGTGGGCATGGATACACAAAGCCAAGGACCTAGCATTGAAAACTTGCATGGACCTATGAGAAGGGCAAGGTTTAGAAGAGTCAGAGACACACTCAAGAAGATAGTGGTCAATCACTTGTCTCATAGGCAACTTCATGAAGAGGGTATCACTTTAAACATCTTGCATTGAGCCATTGACCACCTAGTTATCGATAGGACCTAGGACCTTTGTATAGATTAGACTTCATGTAATAAATATAGGAACTAGGACCTTTGTATAGATTAGACTTCATGTAATAGAAGTGCTTATTCATAAAAGCACTTAAGACTAGTTTAGGAATTGGGCCTATTGGGTCATTAGCATCTAAGTAGGAAACATTAGGCCCAAATCAAAGCCCACACCTGGGTTTAACTTGTAGGAGGCGCTACCTTGCATTAGTAGGAGGATGAGCACCTTGCTCATTTATAAATAGGCTCCTTGAAATTCATCTTGCCAAGTTTGAATACATTTGAGTTTGAGATTTCTAGAGAGATCGTTGAGAGTTCTCCTCTTCTTAGTTCATGAGTTGAACATTTGATTCTTATCTTGAATATCCTTATTCAAGTGGTGAATCCTCCCTTGACTTATCAAATTCAATCTTCTTCTCAAAGATGATTTAATCTGTGGCGCCTTTCCTTCAACTTCTTCCTATTCTATTTTCTACTTTCTTTCTTTAATTTTCTGCACTTTAATTTCTGCATTTTTTTTTCATTTCAATTCATATATAATTGTGCTCTTCTACTCTTTTTGTTTCTCTTGATTCTCACTTGAGAATCAAGCTTCATTCCATTGTTCTTGTTTGTGTTTGATCTTGAATTTAAAGCAATTAGTTCAAAGAAAGATCCTCAAATGTTTAGTGATCAATCCTTCGTCATATTGTAAGGTTAAGTAAACTAAAAAAATTGATTTTCCAAAAGCAACGGCATATCTAACAGCGGCTGTGATTTATCATGTTGGAGCTCCATCCTCGACCAGGTTTCTTATTTGTTTCTTTTTCTCTCTTTCCTTTTCGTCTCTATAAATTTACACGTCTATTATTGTTGTTGGATAGATTTCTGACAGCTTTACTGTGAGGAACCACTTGTTATTGTTGACTGTTTTATTAGACTAATGGTGCATTGAATCAAACATTTTGCATACTTGATAGAATGGTTGGCTATTTCAATATTTGATTGATTTGCAACATTGAATATTGAATAGCACGATGTATAGTGTTACTGAAAAGGCAGTAAGCACTAATATTCACTTAGGATGGAGAAGAACCCCTGATTGATGAATGCCATTTTTGGGCTATACTTTATACATCTCAGCCAAAGGACTTTTATTGCCCAATTTCTTAACTAGCATAACTATCCTGAGAAAGTTGAAGTCATTTCAGATTCCTCAGAATTTTGCATGTGTTATAATTGATTTAATCTATGTAGCACGGATACGTGATTTTTCACCATGAATCGTCCTCGACACGTACCGATACGCCGATACGTGGCAATACACCGTCGATATGTATCGGGGAAGTATCGGAGGCTTTTATTTTTTAAATAAAGTAAAATAAAATTCTGATACGCCACCGACACGCTGTGAAGACGGCATCGACACGCCGTCGATACGTCTTCGATATGATGACCCTTGAACTTTGCCTATATCGTGACTCTTCCCTTTTTTTTTACTTTGAAAATTGAAATCTCCAACTAATTGCAATTATATCACCAATGAATGAATTGCAATTAAAGTTCAGTGTCCTCATCTATATGACTATGGCTATTAATGTCATGCTATCGAAGAGCCACACCCATAACAGAGTATCTTCAGCTTCACCCTAACAGAGCACTTTCCATCATCCCAGACGTCCCTCCCCTTCAAAAGCTCCTGCGAAAGTGGCCACTGGCCAGTGTACAACCATCAATCAGTGTGACTTGTGAGGCTCCTGTGCACCAACTTTGCTCCAACAACCAGGTATCGTGAGCCTCCGTTTTTCAATACTAAGCCTCTGTTTTTTCCTTTTCTTACTTGTGAGGCTATGTTTTCCTTTAGCACATCATGTTTGTCTTTTATATTTCATATTTAGTGATGTTTAAGTAGTATGTTCCTACTTTGGATTTTTGGAAACAATGGTTTGTAATTTCTGTTTTTGAATTACATTGACAACAATATATTGCCTAATATTTTGTGAATCTTTTTTATATATTTATATTTTTTATATACGTATCCTAAATGTATCGTATCCTATATTTTTTAAGGGAAGACGTATCGTCATATCAGATATGTATTATATACATATCCGATACTCGTATCATATCTGTGCTACATAGGATTTAATGCATAAATTTTAGCTTGTTACCTGTGTTTAACAGGGAAACTCTCTAAACCTTTAACTTGTGCAGGTTTTGGGCCTGGCCTGTCATCTTGGAGTAGTAGCCAATCTCCCAACGATTGGGATGGGAAAGAATGTCTGTATTGATAGTATCAATTATTGATTCTTCTTATAATTAAACCAAATTTATTACTTTTTTGATCTTTCTTGTGTCACAATTAATTCTGATGAGTCTTTATATATAGATTTTCACTCTCTTCTTTATCAATTCAGCGATTCAATTCTATCTGTTATTTTACAATAAAGATATAAAACTTAGTCACACGCTGGACTGAAATAACAACTATAACCAGGGGTACTTTCAAGTCACACTCTCTTGTGAACATATTACTAATATTACTAACATTCAACAAGAGAAAACATAAAAGTAAAAATCCAATGGGAGTGAAAATTAGATACATCAATCTAAATTAAACAACTGAACAATGGGTTTTACTTGCTCACAAAATTTCGCACCCATGCATGACTTGTACACTATAAATTAAACTACTTCACCCACTAATAAATTACTCAATTTGGGTATGCACAATCATGATATATTAGTGCTACTAAGATAATATATATATATATATATATATATATATATATATATATATATATATATATATATATATATATATATTATAACTAGTTCAAGTATCAATATAGAACAAAAGTGGAGTAGTTGAATCCTACGTAAGAAACGGAGAAAATCTAAAACAGGTCATTCAATCCTAAAGAGGTTGAATGTATTTTTTTATTGTTTCAGGTTTCAGTTTTAATTCAGTTCTCTCGTGTCTCCCCTTTGAATGGTCTTAATCCATCCTTCTGCATTTCATGTGCTGTAGGAGTATGCAATAATTTCTCGATGAATGTGGGGCTGGATGCACATATTTTTAATGTTTGAAGAGCATGGAAATTCAAATTCTTAAGTTGCTTTTTATTTCTTTAATTTTTTTTTCAAAGGATTATGGATGGTGGATTTTAATTACGTTGCAAGTTTTAGCAATTGTCACCTTTTGAGCTGTTTTTCCCTCCCTTAGCTGCTCCAGTTCATGATTTCACCCACTTGCTTCTATTGTTGATGCTTTTCAATTTGAAAGGGTGGATGGACAATCCCTGTTTCTCATTTTGTTTTGCCAATTTTTGCTGTTGTCTTATGCTGTCACCTTTTCAATATCCCTGTACTAGCATGTTTACTCTTTCCACTGGACTTGGGAGGTGATGAAGATGAAGTGACTTATATTGAATGAATTCTACAGTGTATGCAATTCTTCTATTTTTGATTTTGCTTATGTTGCAAAAAGGGTGTTGGTTGTGCTAGATTCTCTCTGGTGAAGACCATAGATTCTCAAACTAAATATGATAACCATGTATATGTCTTTACGTTAGAAAACCATTAAAATTATAAACTAATTAGAAAACCAGCAATTTGGTGCTAATAAAGTGAAGTAAGATCCCTAAACGAAGGAATAACGCTAGAAAAAACTTTTGATTTAAAACTACATGAATTTTCTTCAAGGATAAGGGGTGTCAAATGTCTAAGCTTCGTATGTTGTTACATACTCTGTATCACCCCACCACCAAGTCCACTCATGGCCCCAAAGGTAACAAATACTGGAACTAACAAAGTGGAATTTAGCAATATATATATATATATAATAGTGTTACAGGCAAGAGTAACAGCAAGCAACTAACAACAAAAGTAACAAAAGCCACAAAGGAATTGCTATGCATTGAGAGAAAAGTTCAATGAACTCCTTGAGCCATGGAAATTTTATTTAACAAACCACCAGTCAACACATGACATTGCAACAGAATCAATACAAGTCTTTGAGGCTCACCATTCTATGAATAAATCCTACAGGTTCATTAAGCAATACCAAAATGATATTCCATCTTAAATCTCCTCTTTATTTTAATTTTTAGCTAAAGTGTAGTATGCTTTCATGGTTGTGCACTTATGCAGGGAAGACCTACGGGTTTAGAATATCAAATGAGGGGAGAATGCATTGTGGTAACTCCTAAATTCACCAGCACAAATGGTTCTCATTTATCTTAAACATAAAAATAAAATAAAAAACTTTATGTTCGAGAAGACTGCTTATATGTATTGTATATTTATTTATTTAAATGTGCTTATGTATAGTAGTAAAATCTGGAAATGAAGGGAAAAGAACCAGTTCTACATAAGCAATTATGTTTGTAGTGTTTTTCAAATTTATCTTCAACGGCTTCAAGATCTTAAGTTTGTTGCTTCAAATCCTATCCAAGTGTACTATTTACTGAGCAGGTCGACTTTGAACACAGGAGCCTGCTATATATACAAACTAGCAACTCTATTATTTGTAGAATTAGAATCAACTCCTAAGCTACGTTCACACACTCATAATATATATTACTAGGGGTGTTCGCGGATTGGATTGGATCGGATTGGTTTTGAGCAAAAAAGTCATCATCCGATCCAATGATAAAAACAACATGCGGTTTGGATTGGATCGGTTTGCTTCCTTCAAAAAATCTGATCTGATCCGATCCGATCCAATCCAATCAAATGCGGTTTGAATTGGATTGGATAATTCGGTTTTTATCGATACATATTTACATAGTTATTTACATCAAAGAACGTCCAATATTTCGGTTCGATTTGGATTTAATCGAGTATTTAAAGAGTCATATGAATTTGTTACTTATTTAAAATAAAAATTAATTTTAAAATATTATATTGACAATTTCTAATAAGTGTTTTAATGGGATATACATGAATTGATATGTAGTCTCATGTGTAAAGATATTTTACACAATCACCTAATTATAAATTGTTAAATCATTATAAATGTTTGATTATTATCCTAAATATATTAAAAGTCACTCATAACATGATTTATAATTGGTTAAACAAAATTTTTTACACTAACATTGCATTTACATACCAATTAAACTCTCTAATATAAGGACTAGAAGATAACTTATAAAAATATAAAGACTAATAATTACTTTTATAATATAAAGATCAAATTATTTTCATTGAACTAAATAATTTCGGTTCGATTTGGATTGGATCGGTTTTACATATAGGATCCGAAATCCGATCCAATCCAATGAAAAATTTCGGTTTTTTTTGTTTGCGGTTATTTCTGTTTTTGGTTATTTCGGTTGTCGATTTTTCGATTCAATTAGTACGGTTGGCATTGGATTTAATTGGTTGATGAACACCCCTGTATTCATCACCTCAAAAAAAACATATAAGGTAAATCAATACTCACCAATACAGTCACATCAATCTACTAAGTTTATATGGATGGTATTAAAAAAAAGTTTTTTACAAACTAAACCTTTTAATAATAGGCCAAAAGGCAACAATTTGCGCCGCCCATGACGATGACTATTGTTTGGAATCCTTGTGGTTTTGGGTCACTATCCTCTGTGGCCATTAATAAGCTCAGTTATGCTAAACTCACATAGAAAATGGGATAACATACGGTACACCGTATAAACAGTGTCGCACAGTGTATTGACATCAGAGTTAACTTGTCTGCAAGATCAGAAGACTTTTTTTTTTAAATTTAAATTTTTTTTGTAAATAAATTTTTTGATTAAGTATGTATCAATATCTGGTAAACGGGATACAAATATCTGGTGAATGCCTTCAAATATGTGGTGAATGCCCATACTAAAACCAAGTTTTGGATGCCTTAGATTATCTGGTGAATGTAGTTCAATTATCTGATGAATGCCTTCAAATATATGGTGAATACCCATACTAAAACCAAGTTTTGGATGCCTTAGATTATCTGGTGAACGTAGTTCAATTATCTGGTGAGTGCCTTCGAATATCTGGTGAATGCCCATACTAAAACCAAGTTTTGGATGCCTTAGATTATCTGGTGAACGTAGTTCACTTATCTGGTGAATGCCTTCGAATATGTGGTGAATGCCTATACTAAAATTGGGTTGTGGATGCCTTAGATTATCTGGTGAACGTAGTTCAATTATCTGGTGAATGCCTTCAAATATGTGGTGAATTCACCAGATATTTGTACCCGTTCACCTGATATTGACACATACTTAATCAAAAAATTTATTTACAAAAAAATTTAAATTAAAAAAAAAAATATACTACAATACTGCATGAGTGCGATTCTGATAAAGCATTTGACTGTACATACATACGGTGTACCGTAAGATATCCACCAAAAATTGTCCATTTAGCATTATTGTAATAAGCTGTTTTCAAAATTAATCAAATCCAAAAGTCTTTGTCAAAACAATAAAAAACCTCATGAATCCTGCATCCTTGTCAAAAGCCAACCACACCGAGACAACGACTTTTGGCATATAAATTTTATCAACCTATCCCATTCCCACCCCACAAAACTTATTCTCATCTATACTCAACTAACCCACTCACCGACTTCTTTCTTTACATGGACGATCATCGAAATTCAACCCCTAACGCCATTGGCCTGTGTCTCCTCCCATCAGAACTCATCCAAAACATCTTCCTCTCTCTAGTCTTACCCGAAATCATTCGTTTGAAACTTGTCAGCAAATCCTTCTCCCGCATCATCTCCGATCACACCTTCGTTCGCCAGTGCAACTCCTTGTCCATCTCCACCACGTGGCTCTTCGTCTACAAGAAGCGCTGGCTCCGCGACGCCGTGCTCCACGCGTTCACAAACCGGAGCTCCGAACGATGGTTCCGAATCCCAATCACGGAGCTTCTCAAACCGGTTCAGTTTCACGCCGCGGATCTGTACTTCCTCGCCGCCTCCGCTAATGTCTTCCTCTTCGCCTCAAACACCGCGCGCGAGGTCATCGCCGTTAATTTAGTCGCAGTTACCGTAAAGAAGATCCCTCCTTGCCCGTTGGGTCCACGTGGCACCTCTTCTTGGCGGAGATCCGGAATGAAGCTGGTAAACGACCCGTCTAAGTCGGATCATTTCCGTTTCATGTTCGCCGAGTTTGTCGGGAACCGCCCTGTTTTGTTTGTTTATGAATCCGAGACTGACACGTGGAAGTCAATGGAGGCGGAAGACAACAGCACCAACGGGTTGTTGCCACGTGGAGGAAGAAAGGTTTTTCTAAACGTGGTTCATGAACCAAGAGAGAGCGTTCTAGTTGCGTCCACACGCGAGTGTGATGCACCCGTTGTTGTACGGCCGAGATTTATTGACGTTATGGATGACGACCAAGATGACAGGAGATTAACCATTGGATTTAGTTGGGGGAACGTGATAGATCGGCTACACGTGTACGGTGATGGGTATATGATGATTGTGAAATCAGAGTGTGCGAGGGCCACCAGAGAGAATGGAACTATTGGGAATTTGAGGGTATTGAAGGGTGTGGAATTGTGGGGTCTGAATTTGGATGGAAGGAAATGGGAGTTTGTGTCAATGGTTCCTGGTGAGGTCGTGAAGGTGATTGAGAAGCCTTATGGGGCAATGATGGGGTGCTTAGAGGAGAATAATGGGATCATTAGAGCTGTTTTGGTGTCTAATTGTGAGGGCTTTTGGAATATGATATGGTTGTCTTTTGATACCAAATGGAACAAGTGGAGTTGGATACCACTGCCTGATTGCAAAATGAAGGGTTGGAACATGGCTGGAATAAGCTTCTCCTCTGGACTTGCCTTACATGATACAACACATTGAAATAGTAAAAAACATCTTATCTCACAACTTGAAAGCTTGTGTTTTTTCAAGTAGTTAGTACGAAGCATGCCAATTGTGCATAAGGCCGTAATATGTATGTCAAGTCCAAAAATAAGAGTCTCGAGATCAAATCTATGTAAATAAATAAGAATATAATAATGTAATTGAATAATAAGAAGGTATGATGACTTGGTAATAATGCAACTTTGAATAGTGCTAGTAGGAGATCATATGTAATGAGAGCTGGTATGTGAATTAAATTTCAAGATCCTGTGAGCAACATTACTCGAAAGTGATGTAAGACTGTAATCACCAAAAATTAAGTATTAGGTGATAGCCGATTGTGGTAATTAGTTGATTAATTTATTTAGTCGAGAAGAACAGTTGGATCAAAATCGACTGAATTAGGATGGGTCAACGCTTTGAGCTAAGATAAGTAGTTGATAACCAGTAGCAAGACAGACTTAGTTGATGAAATTTAGCTGATGCAGAATCAGTCGATGCAGAATCAGTCGAACGTGGCTGCTAAGTCTAGATGGGTTTGGAGGTTGTTATTGGGCTCGTGTGGATGTTGATTAAGGGCCCAAGAGACTACTATTATATTTAGAAAAAAGAAATAGCTGAAAATGATCAAGTCAGAGCATGGTAACCGCTTTCCTAGATTTTTAAGATGAAGTTGGAGGTTGTTTTAGAGAGAGAAAATGAAGATAGAGGCTGATCAGCTGTAATCAAGGGCAGTTAATGAGTTGACCAAGTCAAAAACGTGCATCAACACTCACTCCCTTAAAAATAAGGATATGAAGAACATGGTCAGCTGATGTGCAGTTAGTCGTTTGGCGCATAACTTAATCGATTGAGCATATATATGAGCAAGTCACTAATGGAAGGACGTGGGATGTGCCTAGAAAATAGGAGTTTGTGGCTGATGGTCTTAGTGGACGTTATTCTTAGCCGTTTTTGTCAGTCATGATGTTCACAATGTTTCTAGAAAATAGGAGTTAGTGGCTAATAGAAGTGGCTTTAGAATAGTTGAGTTTTTTTGCCTATAAATACCAATTATACAGATTATTTTGACACGACACATCCAATCAAATACACAACTTATATTTACTTTACTTTCCTTTATTTCTTTCTTTTATCGCTTTTTCTTGCTTTCATGCAACTCTAGATAGCTTCCTATTTCATCTTCTATACTATACATTTTCTTTAGTAGTCTAGGAACCCATAGTTGAGAAACAGAGTCTCTCTCAGCGTAATCGTCTGAACACAAAATGGGAATCATTGTCAAATGTGTGAATTAGTCATTCAAACGACTGAGCACCAAAAATTCTCTCACAAAGACAACAAAGACCATTTCTTATCGTATTCAACTAGTGGAACTTGGTAGATTTATGTGATTACTAGCTTGAACTTAAAAGTTCAATTCTTAGCAAACCTTATAAAGAAAGCTTGGGAGGTTATCTTAATTCTAATCCCAGTCATAATGATAAGTTGAATATCCATCAATGTAAATTGAAATATCAACCCACAACAAGAATTGAACTTTGGAGAAAATTTGGTGACTTCTTCTATTTTTAGGCAATCAAGACGGCTGAATCCTACACAACATATATCAATTGGTGATGCACAACAAATATAGCCGAGTCCAAATCAATATGTTCAGGTATGACCATTTCAGCTAGGCCAACCGAGCGTGATTCAGCAGACCCCTCAACCGAGTCCCATCACACAAGCACTTACTAGTCTTAATGCTGCTAACCTTGGGGGGAAAATGGTTGCGACTGATGTTGTATCTCAACCAGTATTACAGTACATACAGGTTCATTCGGATAAAATTCCATCAAATACGTTAGGCCAGCTTGGTATGCCGCGTTTTGTATCAAATGCTACGGCTATTGGTGTAAACTCACAGGTTACTATGCTTGGAGGTATGACGTATCCTACCACAAGCTATGGGGCAATTCAAACAAAGTTGCCTGGGAATTATGCTAGGGAGCAGTCATGGAACATGATTCCACCTACCTTGGCAAATATGTTAGACTATCATCTAGCCCCAGAACAGCCGCCTTATGTTCAGACGAGTTCAATTCCTCCTCGAGGGATTTTGTATAGGGCACCTGATGATTATGTTGGGAAGCAGCAATGGAATCCAATTCCACCTACCTCGGCTAATCAATCAGCTGTCAACAAGGTTCAATATATGAATCTTGGTGATTATGTAGCAGAGCAGCAATGGATATCAATTCCACCTACTGCAGCTAATCAAACAATGATTCCAAACATGCCGGAGCCAATGTACCAAATGCCAGTCAGGCAATCAGGTCTTGCTCTAACTTCAGTGCTAAACTGTGCCTAGCCAACAACAGCTGAGAGTAGACCGACTGTCCATCGGCTAATTGATCCTAATGTGATAGCTGAGGTTATGAAAAGGCACTTCGGCGTGCAATTAAGGCCTTTAAATAGGCCTGAGTATCGAAAGCCATATCCTGAATGGGTGGACAGAATGATGCCATTGCCAGAAGGGTTTGAGACCCCAAAATTCTCAACTTTCTCAGGAGAAGATGGCAAGTTTACCATTGAGCATATTGGCATATTTACTGCCCAGTGTGGAGAGGCAAACCAGAATGAGTATAAGCTGCAGCTATTCCCTTTGTCATTGAAAGGGGTAGCATTCACTTGGTATTCCTCTCTGCCTTCTAATTCTGTACAAAATTGGGCAAACATGTAAAGGTGCTTCCATGGTAAGTTCTATAGACCTCAACCTGAAGTTACATCAGCTGACTTGATGAGTTTGAAACAACAAGTGGATGAGACGGCTGCTGACTTCATGGAGAGATTCAAGAAGTTGAGCAGAAAGTGTACAACAAAACTTCCTTATTGATAATTTTCTGAGTACAAGAGAAGTTACTTGGTCCTCCTTTCTGAGCACAAAAAGAGGACCCTACCTAATCAGACCACATCCCATAAAGAAGAAAAGAGAGGGGAGGACTAGTACTCTGAGGCATCCACGGCAGTTCCAAAGCACAAGCAGATCTAGCTCCAGGGGTGAATCCACTCGAATGTCCAAGGTGGAAGTTTTCTACGACCCTCCCAAAGGAACAAATTGAAGCTGACGCGTTGGAGCAAGAATTCCCACACGCTTGAAGGAGCACTCCAGAAGACACAGAGAACATGAATTCCCCCTCTAACCCTCCTCATAAAGCAAAGTTCATTACAAACTTTGTGGTAGCCCACTTGTAACATTACGAACTTTGCCATAGCCCAAGGTAAAACTGACTATTAAGACAGAAACCCTCCAAGGAGGCTCAATTTCCTCCATCATCTCATCGCAATAAGAGCTCAGAAAGAAAAGAATGAAGAAACAAGGACAAGAAATAAGAATGAAGCACATACGAGCAGGAAGAGACCTCATATTTATAGCCAAAGCAGTCAGAGGACATTGAAAACAAAAGTAATGGTCAATTACTTTTTCAAGCAACAATTGGAACCATTAAAGCCAATCCTTTAAAAAACGCGTGAAATGTACGCAAAGAAAAACAATAAATGAGGAGCACGGAAACTGATTTCTCATTGAAAATAAGTGTTTTAAAGAATATTTTGGAAACAAGTGCACCTTGGGAAAAAGCGTAACAGAACAAAGGACATAAATGCTATCTCGGCAAAAAGATCTAAATCCAACAAGCCGACACGGTGCATAAAGAAAGTCTTTTTGAAGATTAGGTCAAGAATTAGCAAGCTATTAGTCAAAAGACCTTATACGGCCTCATGAGTGTCAGCAAAAGCAAAAAGTATGGCCAAGAACACGGCCCATTCAAAGATACCCAAAAAATAAGTTATCAACCATGCTGGATCATCAAAGATAAGTAGAGAAGAAAAGTGGTTACATCAGTTAACAGGAACATTCTCCCGATCTTTCGGAGCTTCATTCTCAGTCACCACTTCCAGTTCAGCTAGCACCACCACTTCCCTTACAGCATGATCAGCTGGCATTACCATTTGGCCATCCCGAACCTCTTTACGCACATTAAATTGGTCATGATCTAAATCAGGATAAACACAAGTATATTGCTCTTGAGCAATAACAAAACCCACCTCAAGCTGGTCAGCTGAAAACTCTTGAAGATCATAATCTTCTTTTTCCAGAACACCCATTTTGCCTTCCAGTACATATATCTTCTCATTTGCCTCATTCAAGTTAGACTGAACTTTGTCTTTGGCTAGGACTAAAGACGAACAAGACTCTTCCAGTCGAAGCATGTCGGCATTAGCTTGTTTCAGACTATCTTGTGAAAAATTCAAGCGAGGCCTCAAGGTGTCACCCTCCTGAACCGTCTTCGCTGCCTCTTCCACTAGCTTCTGGTCATCGAATAATTCAAGTTCGGTCATCCTAGCGTCAATGGAAGTCGAATCCATCTCAACATAATGAAGCAGCTTCAGGAGAAAGGTTTACCTGACAAGACAGTAGCTGCTCAAAGACACTCTCGAGAGGTGGAGGATTGTTCTCGGTGCGTCTCTTTGAACTTACTCCTTCATGACCTTGGGTATCCTTTAAAGGACGGTTCGTCGGAATAAAACCACCACCGGTACGATCGGACCAATCCTCAATAACAACCACGGGTTTTCCCCGAACTTGACGAGCCTCCCTCGATCTCGTAGCAGTCTCGGCAGCTCTCTTCTTCTTTTATAGAATCTCCAACATAGCCTGTTTAGACATCTTCGGGGCCATTTTTCCTGAAAAGGAAGGAAGTCATAAAAATTAAAGCATCAATAATGGTAAAATCAACATATACATCTCGAGCGAGGATGTCGACTTCTAGTTTTCCTTGGTCGGAAAGGAAATCATAGTCAAAGCATTTAATTATTCGGGGTTTCTGAGTCTAGAATAGAGGAAATTTGGGCTCCCCCGAATGACTGAGAAAGAAGGGATGGTCTCCTCCCCGGCTCACTATCTTAAAAAAACTCGAGCTTAAAACCCTTCCACGAAGAAGAATAAGATTCAAAGATTTTTCTATTTTGGATGGAACTAAGAGATACCCAACCAAATCGACCAGTATCCCTCACACAAAAGAAAGAAAACAATTTCTCCACCGAAGCAGAAATACCAAAAAACCGACAGACAATTTCAAATGCTCGAATGATAGTCCAACTGTTCGGATGTAATTAGGAAGGGGAATCATTCAGACAAAAGAAGTCAGGCTTGGGTAAACACTCGTTTATGCATAAAAAAGAAGTCAGGCTCATGAACGGCATGGCAAATACGGTCCTCACCAGAGCAAGGAAGAAAATCTACTCGTCCTAAACCCTCTTTATCCACTATCAAACCCTTGACTTCTTCAAGAGAAGTAACATCCTTAAGTTTTGAATGCATGCCTAAAACACTGGGTAACAGCCACCAATACGGCTCTTTCACAGTGGCGGTCGGAGCCACCTTTGCCACCCCCGCAACAGGCGAAGAGCCGCATTCACCAGAATCTCCTTGCGCACTTTCCCTCATGAAAAAACCCTCCCCCATTTCTTCCATAGTCAGAAAAATTTAAAATAGGAGCGAGATAAATAAATGGGATCGCAAGGCGTACCTAAGATAGGAGAAGAAGGTTTAAGAAGAAAGCAAGAAAAATACTGAACCAGAGGAAGAAGAGGAAATGAACTTGCAAGGAAGACAAAAAGTTGAAGTGGAAAAGGGAAAACACGATTTAAATAAAGTCGTGGATGTGAAATCCAACGATCAGGGGCTATGAAGAGTGTAACAAGGAGTTAATAATGACACAAGACACGTGTCATAAGTATAAAGTGCATGGATAGCTAAGAGGCGGTGAAAACTGCGGGACACGACTTTCCACAAAACAAACCCAGGGACCGAAATGATGAAGTCATCACGATAATAAATTCAAGCCTCTATGCTGAACACATCTTGAGACTTGGGGGGCTTTTGTTCTCTCCCGGAATGGCACAAGGCCATCTAGGTCGGGTTGGCCCACAAGTTATCTCATGACCATGAAGTCGGATACGGGTCTAGTCAAGGCCCAGTCATGGCAAGAGAAGTCGGACGATAGCAACCTAGCATCAAGGCCTGCCTATATATCCTGACAAGGAAGGGAAGAAAGCTCCTCTGATAGAACGAGAACAGCTAGGGCCAAGGAGAAAGGGCATCTAAGTCGGACAAAGGTAACGGTCATAATAAGACAAGGGTGAGGGCACGTCACCCCCTTCTAGAAGAATCTTCTGATGACTGGAAAGAGAAAGGATCCCATGCACGTATCTGTGAATCGCGTCAACGGCTCGGTGGGACCCGCTAGGTGTAACCGGCTCATGTGTATAGCACGCACCGAGTAGCTTATATATATGAGATCCTTCATTCTCTTACAGACAAGGCTGTATACACACACCCAAGTACTGGGAATTACTCACTATTTGTATTGAAATCACCATTGTTCTGTACTTAGTTCCCAATAAATAATACAACATCCTCATTCAATATTCCCTTTATTGTTTGATATTATACTTGTTGTTTATTTGAATGCATTGTCTTAGAGGGAGCCCTTTTGGCTCTCTTAGACTTTGTTCAATCAAATTTAATAAGTTTTTGTCATCATCAAAAAGGGAGAGACTATTGGAACCAAAGTGGTTTTGGTTAAATATTCTCTTAAGTTTTGATGTTAACAAAAAGATTAAATTAGTATGGCAAAGTTAAGTCATGAACTAACTTGTCTACTCTAGTGTGCCTGACTGTTTTTAATATCGCTAGACGAGGGAACTAGTCCAACATTCCTTTGAGAAAGTCCAAAAGCATCGCGTGTCCAAACTATGTTTGCTAGATGAGCTTTTAAACTCATATAGTAAAGAACTAGTCTAAAACATAGGCTTTATCTATGGTGAGCGAGATAGTCAAGTTGCTCACGGTGAGAGATGGCTAGGTGACCTGTTTTAGCAAGTTAATATGTTTTTTTTAAAATTAATTTACGGGTTACCTCGTGTTAGAGTAATTGCACAATATGCTCGTCCATCTAGGTCCCCATAGGCCTCTTTTTGAAAAAGTGCTATATGACAAAACAGTATCACTATCCCAAACTCTGAATCACGACGTCTTCCAGCTTCAATGAAAAGCTCCACCCAATCGAGTGAAACTACCCAGGTGTTCCTTTATGTTTGAAACATTTGTGACCTTCAGCCGCTCAAATTGTCGAGACCGTTATTGTAGGAGAGTTTTCTCGGCTATAGGGGCACCCACCGCCCAGTAATAAAATGAAATGGGTTTATCCGGTTGTGAAAAGGACACCCACCACCTAGTACAATCCAGCAAAGAAAATGCCCCCATCCACTTTCTTTAAAGTTACAAGTCTACTTGCTTTACTAATTTTGAGAATTCCGTCCAAAATATGTACCCTTTGAAGTCTTAGGTTTAAACTTTTCCATGATTGGGTTCAACCCTTACCGTTCTTATTGGCGTCATGTGCAGGCCACTGCTTTCAAGAAACAGAGGAGCTTTCAACGGAGGAGGAGGAGTGGGCCGCTGCTTCGATGGGATGGCGGGAGTGCGACCGTTGACCCTTGTCGGTGATCGACTGGGGGGTTGTCAATGGTGGATGCCTCAGAGGGAGTGGTTGATGCAGAGAGATGTGCTTTTTTGGGCTATTATTTTTTTTAAAAAAAAGGGACTAAAAATAATTAGGATTGATTTAATTTTACTGTAATAACTAGTTAAAATGGAAGAAGATTCATCCTCAACTTCTTAGAAGGACGTCTCCAGACTTGCCCTACAGAGAAGATGATCTCGGTTCTTTTCAAATTTAATTTATACAACAATATTTAACTTAATTTTTACACAAATATCATTTTTTTAATTTAATTTCATAAAATTAATATTTTAAAAGTTTAACTATTGAGTTGGTCCTTACACTACAACAACAACAACAACCAAGCCTTATCCCACTAGGTGGGGTCGGCTACATGGATCATACGGCGCCATAATGTTCTATCATGAATCATGTTAACAGTTAAATCATTGGCCTCCAAATCTTTCTTAATAGTTTCTCCTATAGTTTTTCTTGGCCTACCTCTACCTCTAGCTATTGGATTGCCCTCCACTTGATCTACTCTCCTTACTACAGAATCTAAAGGTCTCCTCCATACATGCCAAAACCACCTAAGTCGAGATTCAACCATCTTTTCTACAATAGGTGCTACCCCAACTCTCTCTCTAATGCTATCATTCCTAATCCTATCACGTCTAGTTTTTCCGCTCATCCAGCGCAACATTCTCATCTCTGCTACATTGATTTTACTCTCGTGTTGATTTTTTACCGCCCAACACTCCGTCCCATACAACATCGCCGGTCTAATAGCTATACGGTAAAATTTTCCCTTTAGCTTAAGAGGTACCTTTGTATCACACAAAAAACCCGAAGCCTTCCTCCATTTTGACCACCCTGATTGAATCCGATGGTTTACATCTCCCTCAATTTCTCCGTCATTTTGTATAATAGACCCAAGATATTTAAACCGAGTGACTTGTGGTATGTTGTGGTCTCCAACTTTCACCTCTAAGCTATAGGTGTTTCGCCTTTTGCTAAACTTACATTCCATATACTCCGTCTTGCTTCTACTCAAGCGGAAGCCATGTGCTTCTAAAGCTTGTCTCCAAGTCTCCAACCTTCCATTTAATTAGGTCCCTGAACTTATATAAAATTTTCAATTGGGTCCCTAAAGTAGAAATGTGATTATATAAAATAAAAAATAATAAAATGATAGTTAATGAAATTTACGGAAAAATATTGTTTAACATAATAATGAAATGAGAAAAGATGAATATGAGAGAAAAAAACTCATGATTTAAAATAATAATAATAATAATAATAATAATAATAATAATAATAGTAATAAAATAAAAAAAATAAAACTTAGTGAGAAAAGTTATTGTTTACCATAATAATTAAATAAAAATAGATAAATTTGAGATACAAAATTTAGTTTTTGAAATGATAATAACAAAATAATAAAATATAAATTTGTGCTAAAAAATGCATGTTTTAAAACAAAATATTAAAAAATTAAGCTTATAAACCTCATAATCCCATTAATTGAGTTATAATCTAGAAATCTTTTTGGCTTCTCTGATAATTTTCCTTTGCTTCATTTGAACTGATTTTATGGTCTATGACAATTTCCTTTTGATTGGAGCTGACTAAGTACAACACTGTTTTAAATTGTAGTTTTTTGTATTTTGCTTATTTTTTTGGTAACAAAAGGTTGAGATTGGGGGAAGGCACGCCCCTTGCAAGACCAGAGAATACCACCAACCCCGGCGATGATTTATAGTAGAATTTATATATTTCCTACCAACATGGGAGATCTAGGAACCAAACCCAAATCACAACTAGTAAGAACGGAAGACTTGACCAGATGTGACAACTCATGTTGTCTGTATTTTGCTTAGTTAAGCAATGTCTATAGTTTATATATTTACCAATAAATGGCATGTTTTCATGTTATGTCTCTTATTTCAAATTTGTAAAATAATAACTCTTGAAATATTAAAAATCATATTGTTTTAATATTTCTTTACCTATTTTACCAATGAGATTTCTTTCAAACATTTTCAAATTGATAACTCTTAAGATAAACTCAAATATATTATTAATTAATAAATTTTACACTATTTTAATATTTAGTTGGTATGTACCATGAGTGTAAATATTTTTTACATTATCAACCAATAAGAAGTCGACACATCATAAACATGTTTGACATCTTATCTATCATAAAAGTCATTTATAACATTATTTCTAAATGATTGACAATGTAAACAACTTTACATTGACGGTACATATCAATTAAACTATTGTTTTTATTATCTCTTTATTGTTGAATTTGAAAATTAAATTTACAGGTAACTTATGCATTATATAGGTATTTATGAAATACAAAATATTGAATTTAAAAAATATTTTAAAAATCATTGGAACGTATACCAAAACAAAATCATTGTAACCATATTCTATATTTAAAAATGCATTTAAATTCATTAAAACTATACTCTATACTGAAAATTACATTGTATTAATATCACTTGACCCATTCCACCAATGCAAGGTTTCCATGATTCAAGAAAAATGAGTATCACCATGATTTTATTTGAACCTTCAAATACATCCAAATGGTTTCACCATAGTCTGCTGCACCTCACCGTCCCCATCGGCCACTTCTAGAATCTAGGTTCCATACGAACAAATCGAACATTGTGAGTTTCGTCCATGAAGATAACAAATGGTTCATGCTTCCAATGAAAGATAGCAGTATTAGCGAGATATTTCAAACAACATATATTCAATTTTATAAGACTATATGTCTATAAAATATTAAATCACATAATATATGCATAAAAAATGGCATGTATAACGCTTAACTCAAGAATCTAAAATAAATTTGTCAAAAAAAAAATAGAATGTAAAATAAAAATGCATATTGGGCCAACTTAATCTTATCGGGACAAGTGATACTTATTGGGCCAATTCAATCTTATTGGGACAAGTGAGTCCCATTGTACCAAGTTAGTCATAATGGGTCAATTAAATCTTATTGCGGTTATAAAAAAAATAAGTCAATCCTATTGGGCCAACTGAATCTAATTGGGCCAGGTGCATCCTATTGAGTGAACTGAGTCATATTGGGTCAAATAGGTTTAATTGGACCAAGTGGCGAGTCTTATTGGGCCAATTCAGTCCTATTGGGCCAAGTGAGTCTCATTGGTTCAGGTTAAGCCTATTGGGCCTAGTCGTGAGTCTTATTGCCAAGTAAGTCTTAATTGGGTCAAGTGAGTCTCATTGGACCAAGTTATTCCAGTTGGCCCAATCAAGTCTTGTTATGTCAAATAAGTCCTATTGGGTCAAGTAAGTCAGATTGGGCCAAGTGAGTTTTATTGGGCCAAGTCACTCGATTTGGGTCAATTAGATCTTATTGGGCCTAGTGGTGAGACTAATTAGGTCAAGTGAGTTTTATTGGGCCAAGTGAGTTGATGAGTGTGATTTCACATCATCTTTGTCTATCATTTCGCATGCATTTTCATGAAGTTTAGGCATATTTTTATTAGATTTTAGGTTAATTTTCCTTTGGAATGGGTAAGGCGGTTTTCGTGTGTTGTTTTGCAGAAATCAAGGGTAAAATGCTCAAGATCAACCATGATGAAGTTTGGATGAAGATAGGGCTTTAAAAGTGAAGAAAATGAGCCAAACAGAGCCCATCACGGCCTAGCCGTGATGCCCATCACGGCCATGATCGAGCAAAACTGAAAAGGAACAAAGGCTGAAGTCAGAGTCTGTCACGGCCTGGCCGTGATAGCCATCACGGCCGTGACCCAAAACCACCACAAGTCAGAGCACATCACGGCCTAGCCGTGATTCAGATCACGGCCATGAAATAGGAGGCTCGCGACGCGAACGTGGGCTCGCCACGCGAGAGATGAAAAATTCCAGAAGTTCCAGAAATAGAAGCCGTCACGGCCAGGCCGTGATGGCCATCATGGCCGTGACGCGCATTACTTGGACCTGAAGAAACTGATTTGAGCCAGAATTTGAGTTAGATTGGGACTCTAACTTCCCAATTCTATAAATAGGGACCAGGCAGATGCAGAAGAGGATCGATAGGATCTATGATCATACACATCCATAACATCTAGGACACCTTTTCGCTACATTTGAGGATCATCTTCTCCTCTCCTCCTCTCTTATATGATTTTTGTATTTTTTCATTATGTTGTCAACCCAGCTTGTCATCTCCATGGCAAGACTGGAGTAGTAGTTTGTTTCTAGGGATTGGGGCTCTGCCCAAGTTTTGTTTACGATGTTGAATTTGATGTAATATCTTTGTAATTACGATTTTGCTTTAGATCTGATTTCTAGTGTGTTAATCACTCGTAAATTTGGCAACCGCTTATTTACGTGACGTAGTCGTTCTAAGGAGGAACCTAGCGGTGAACTTAGGATTTCTATTGTGTTTCACTCGTAAAATTCGGCGGCCGCTTGTTTGTGAGATGTGAATGATCTAAGGAGGAACCTAGCGGTGAACTTAGGTTATTTGCATGACTGAGACATTCTAAGGAGGAACCTAGCGGTGAACTTAGGTGTCGGACCTATAGAAGTCAGACTTGGGACTGAAATCACGAGAGTTAGAAGCCGTCCCTCGAGGAGCAACGAGTTGTCACGAAGCACAAAGGGTCCAATCTGAGATCAACTACCACGAGAGTAGGGGTCGGGTCAATTGGGCACGACTTTTGTAACCCGAGAGGGAGCTTAAGCTATCAGAGGATAAACTCGCATTCAAGACAATTTCGGTAATCAACAAAAGTAAATCAGATTAGCAACATAAACAGCCTCAAAGGTATCCCAAATCCCTAGGAATCCGTTTAAATCTAAAACCCCAAAAACATTTGTTTTCTGTTTTAATTGTTTTCTGCTCATCTATCTTTTAATTTCAAATTCAAAATCCTTTTCACTCAAAACATAAAAATCCTTTTTACAAAGTCCAGATTCACTCGATTTGAGAATTGATTGCGATTCGGGAACACAGTCTCTGTGGGTTCGATATCTTTTATTACTTGACGGCAATCCGGTACACTTGCCGGAATCGCAGAGCGCGGCGCGCAACACACCCGCGACGCACGACACATCAAGTTTTTGGCGCCATTGCCGGGGACTGTGCCTTTTCGAATTTCAATTCAATTTTTGAATTGATTTTTCTGGACCTTTTATTTCTTTTCATTTGATTTTTATTTCTTAAAAAAAAAACTTTTTTTTTCCCTTCTATTGTATCCATCTCTCTGTGTGTTATATGCAACGATCCCTAAGTCTTGGGAGCCTTGGTGAAGTTGATTCGGAGATCGACAGAACCTTCTACAGACGTAGGCGACTACAAAGAGAGGGAGAAAGGTCGATTCCCATTCCACTCATGGCGAATCAACCGGATACAAAGCCTTTGAAGGACTACGCAGCCCCAAATGCGAGAGGCTTGCAAACTGGGATTGCAAGACCAGAGATCGAGGCGGAGAACTACACTATACCGCCTATGCTAATCAACATGATTAGGCAGCACCAATTTGGAGGATTGCCCTCGGAGGACCCGACTGATCACGTAGAAACATTTTTGGAGTTCACCGATGCAATTAGGATTCATGGTGCACCGGTCGATGCTATTCACTTGAGGTTGTTCCCTTCATCTCTGACTGGAAAGGCGAAGGCCTGGCTAAAGCAAATTCCCGCTAACACCTTGTCTACTTGGGACCAACTGGAGCAGGCGTTCTTGGAGAAATTCTTCCCTCCATCCAAGACGGCCTACATAAGAACCCAAATCACCGGCTTCTTCCAAAAAGACGGAGAATCATTATCGGAAGCTTGGGATCGATACAAGGGACTGCTGGAGTCGTGCCCACATCACGGACTCGAGAGGTGGTTATTAGTGCACACCTTCTATAATGGATTGGATTACTCTTCGAAGGTGTCACTTGATTCTGCAGCCGGTGGAGCGTTTATGAATAGGCCTCTGACTGAGGCATTCAACATCATCGAGAATGTCGCCACCAACTACCACCAATGGGGATCCGAAAGAGGTAATAACCCGAACAAGATTTCGGGGGGTAAGTTTGAAGTTAATAGCACTGATCTTATCATGTCAAAAATAGACTCACTTAATAAACGTTTTGATCGGCTTGAAAGAGCTAATGTGAGTGCATTAGGTGCTACTAACCTTGTTTGTGAGATTTGTGGAACGCAGGGACATGACATGATGGAATGCCCACATGGTATCGCTCATGGTTCCGGCGCTTCGGGTGAACAAGTGAACTCTTGTCACAACTTCTACGATACGAACCCGAAGCTGCCCAACTATGCTCCCCCAAATCCCTACAACCAAAGGAAGAACAACCCTTACCTCTCCTACGGCAACTACAGCAATACGCTCAACCATGAGTTCCAAGAGGGCCAGGGTAATAAGAGAACAACACCGGGGTATCCTCAGGTACAAAGATCTAAACTCGAGACTTTATTTGAAAGTTTTGTTGAAACTCAGACAAAACAGAATGAGGAGTTTAGACAACAAGGAAGGGCAGTGAGTGAAGCAATAAAGGAGCTAGCATCTAAGGTAGACAACTTAGCAACTCATAGCAAGATGCTAGAAACCCAAATTGCCGAACAAGCCAGCACGTACTCGAGACCTAAGGGTACATTCCTGGGGCAACCCGAAGTAAATCCCATTGAGCATTGCAATGCCATACACTTAAGGGATAATAAGCTTGGGGTGGGGGTAGCTGAAATGGACGTGGAACCGGAGGAGGACACGAGGGAAAAGGAAGAGCCAGAACTGAAGTATGTCCTTCCACCACCGTACCAACCCCCGATACCTTTCCCACAAAGGTTGGTCAGGAAAAAGCAAGAAGATATAGAAGCTAAAATGCCTACTAAACTAAAAGACCCAGGTAGTTTCTCTATCTCTTGCTCGATCGAACAAGTGCAAATTGACCAAGCCTTATGTGACCTAGGGGCTAGTGCGAGCTTGATGCCCCTCACTATCATGGAAAGGTTGGAAAGTAAAGAGTTGAGACCATTCAAATTCTCCTTACAATTTGCGGATGGCTCAACTAGGACTCCTCTAGGCATACTAGAGAATGTTCCTGTAAAGGTAGGGAAATTCTTCATCCCTACCGACTTCCTGGTATTGGACATGAAAGGGAATTCTGAAATCCCCATCATTTTAGGAAGGCCATTCTTGGCAACCGCTGGGGCAGTAATAGACATAAGGAATGGTAAACTCTCTCTAAATGTAGAGGAAGGTAGGGTAAATTTTCAATTGACTAACTCTTATAACAACCCTCCTTTTAAGAGCCATGTGTGCAGAATTGATGTAACGTCTCCAGTGGTAGAGAAAGAACTTAGCATGGAAGCAACCCCAAAGATATGCATGGTTAATGATGCACCCAGCAGTGGTGAAGTTGGAATTGCTGTCCATGCGGAAACAGAACTTCCGCCGGGAAGAAGGAAGGTCAGGAAGCTCCGAGGGAAAAGAGCGAAGCGGAAGCGCGATTGGCCGCATGAGCAGAATCGGTTATTTGAAGGAGCTCCATGGAAGATAAGTGTTCCGGCACATCTACGCCCAGCCGACCCTGGTTAACTGAAGGAAGTATGGTCAAGCTTAAGACCATAAATAAGCGCTTCTTGGGAGGCAACCCAAGTTTTCTTTCCCTTTTCCTTTTGTTTTTGAATTAACCTCTTGAATAATTTGAGAAGATCAAGAGGCAAAAATAAATAAATATCATTAATAGGTTTGTCTAGTGTTTTCAGGTTGAGAAAGGGAAGAAGAGCAGAGAAAAAAATAAAGTCAGAAGCCATCACGCCCTGGCCGTGACAGTGGTCACGGCCGTGATGAACTAATACAAGAGCACAGAAAGGATCACGGCCTAGCCGTGATAAACATCACGGGCGTGATGAGTAGGATGCCAAGATCAGAGAGCATCACGGCCTAGCCGTGATGTAGATCACGGCAGTGATGAAATTTCCACCCAAGTTTTGACTGGAATGTGAGCCAACACCCGCTACCGACTCGGTAAGTTGCTCCATTTTTCTCCTCTCTCCGACTTGATTATTTACATTGGAGACAATGTAAGTAATCAAGCTTGGGGTAGGGGTATTTTTGCATTATTTTTGCATTTGCATTGTTGCATTCATATTGCATTCTCATAGGCATAGATTGGTATGATCACATTCTTTAGATTGCCCCTCACTTAGAATATGCATCCAATTGTGAGAACTTGGAGCCAAATGAATTGAGATAGTGAATTTTGAACCCAATTTTTCATTATTCTTGTGATATGGCTAAAAATAAAATTTCTTGAGATAATCTTTTGATAGTTGATAATTAGCATGTTGTTCCTTAAGTTTGTGTTTCTCACTGATTTTTGAACTACTAAATGTAAGATTTTGAGCCAAAAGGGGTATTCACTAAATCTACCCCATTTCTTGTGATAGAGTGTTGTAATTCCTCTTGGACTGTATTTTCTAGAACTTGATTTGAAACCGTTTTGAAACTTAAAAATTTTTGAAAACATTTTTGAATATGATTGAGGCACTAGGTATTTTCCCGGCCTCCCGAGCTTTGAATGTTTAAATGCTACCCCTTAGTTGCCCAGTTTTGAGCCTAAAGAATAAAATACTTTTCTTGGTACCATGAATTACTTTGATAAATAATGCTTGGTATGGCACCTTTTAAAGTATTACAAGAAGGGTAAATGGTAGTTTGAAAAAGAATGGGATGAAAATATTTCTCTTGAGCTAGAAAAATCTCCCCTTCTCCGAATAAATAAAAATGAAATAAACACAAAGAAAAAAATGGAGAAGGGGATGACAAAGAAAGTGAGAAATGAAAAGAAAAGAAAGAGAAAAATAAAAATAAAAAAAGAAAGAGAGGTGGAGAAGTAAATCAAAGCCCTAAAAGGTATTTTAGAAGGTGTCATGCTTTGCAATGATTGATAATTTGTTTAGCCTTCTTGAATTTCCCTTCTCTTGATTTTCCCACCTAACACTTAATCCCATGGCCACATTACAACCAAAGGAAAAGACCTCTTGATTCTTATGTGTTTTCATTAATAAAGTAGAGATTTGGTTAATAGTCAAGCCTATGGTAGAGTACTTTCCTTGAGGAAATGGAGTGAATTGTCATATACCCTAAAACACTTGAGTGAGGTGAGATGAGGGCCCAAATCAGTGAGAATATGAACTTAAAGAACCTAATATTCTAATTGGACTTGAACTTGATTGTCTCTTGAGTGCTTATTGAATATGCCTATCACTTGGATTAGCTTCTAGGGTTCTTGGTTCACTATCCATGTTTTAACTGATTTATCTTATGGCCTGAGTAATTGCTTGAGGACAATCAAAGCTTTAAGCTTGGGGTGATTTGATGAGTGTGATTTCACATCATCTTTGTCTATCATTTCGCATGCATTTTCATGAAGTTTAGGCATATTTTTATTAGATTTTAGGTTAATTTTCCTTTGGAATGGGTAAGGCGGTTTTCATGTGTTGTTTTGCAGAAATCAAGGGTAAAATGCTCAAGATCAACCATGATGAAGTTTGGATGAAGATAGGGCTTTAAAAGTGAAGAAAATGAGCCAAACAGAGCCCATCACGGCCTAGCCGTGATGCCCATCACGGCCATGATCGAGCAAAACTGAAAAGGAACAAAGGCTGAAGTCAGAGTCTGTCACAGCCTGGCCGTGATAGCCATCACGGCTGTGACCCAAAACCACCACAAGTCAGAGCACATCACGGCCTAGCCGTGATTCAGATCACGGCCATGAAATAGGAGGCTCGCGACGCGAACATGGGCTCGCCACGCGAGAGATGAAAAATTCCAGAAGTTCCAGAAACAGAAGCCGTCACGGCCAGGTCGTGATGGCCATCACGGCCGTGACGCGCATTACTTGGACTTGAAGAAACTGATTTGAGCCAGAATTTGAGTTAGATTGGGACTCTAACTTCCCAATTCTATAAATAGGGACCAGGCAGATGCAGAAGAGGATCGATAGGATCTATGATCATACACATCCATAACATCTAGGACACCTTTTGGCTACATTTGAGGATCATCTTCTCCTATCCTCCTCTCTTCTCTGATTTTTGTATTTTTTTCATTATGTTGTCAACCCAGCTTGTCATCTCCATGGCAAGACTGGAGTAGTAGTTTGTTTCTAGGGATTGGGGCTCTGCCCAAGTTTTGTTTACGATGTTGAATTTGATGTAATATCTTTGTAATTACGATTTTGCTTTAGATCTGATTTCTAGTGTGTTAATCACTCGTAAATTCGGCAACCGCTTATTTGCGTGACATAGACGTTCTAAGGAGGAACCTAGCGGTGAACTTAGGATTTCTAGTGTGTTTCACTCGTAAAATTCGGCATCCGCTTGTTTGTGAGATGTGAATGATCTAAGGAGGAACCTAGCGGTGAACTTAGGTTATTTGCATGACTGAGACATTCTAAGGAGGAACCTAGCGGTGAACTTAGGTGTCGGACCTATAGAAGTCAGACTTGGGACTGAAATCACGAGAGTTAGAAGCCGTCCCTCGAGGAGCAACGAGTTGTCACGAAGCGTAAAGGGTCCAATCTGAGATCGACTATCACGAGAGTAGGGGTCGGGTCAATTGGGCACGGCTTTTGTAACCCGAGAGGGAGCTTAAGCTATTAGAGGATAAACTCGCCTTCAAGACAATTTCGGTAATCAACAAAGGTAAATCAGATTAGCAACATAAACAGCCTCAAAGGTAACCCAAATCCCTAGGAATCCGTTTAAATCTAAAACCCCAAAAACATTTGTTTTCTGTTTTAATTGTTTTCTGCTCATCTATCTTTTAATTTCAAATTCAAAATCCTTTTCACTCAAAACATAAAAATCCCTTTTACAAAGGCCAGATTCACTCGATTTGAGAATTGATTGCGATTCGGGAACACAGTCTCTGTGGGTTCGATATCTTTTATTACTTGACGACAATCCGGTACACTTGCCGGAATCGCAGAGCGCGGCGCGCAACACACGCGCGACGCACGACACATCATGAGTCTCATCGGACCAAGTTATTCCAATTGGCCCAATTAAGTCTTATTGTGCCAAGTAAGTCAAATTGGGCCAAGTGAGTGCCATTGGACCAAGTTATTCCAATTGGTCCAATTAAGTATTACACCAGTGCAAAATATGCTTTTTACATCGGAGTTTCCATATCGGTTTCCTTAAAACCAATGTGTAAAATGAGGCGGTGACATTTTTGAAATTAAAATCAAAGGATTCCACATTGGTTTAGAAACTAACCGATGTGTAAATACTTTCCACATCGGTTATTTTTAACCGATGTTTAAAAGTAAAACAAAATTTTTTTAAATTTAGAATTTTTATCTTTTAACATTGGTTTTTATAGAACCGATGTGTAAAGTATTGATTAACCACATCGGTTAAAAGATAACCGATGTATAAAATTATAAAAAAAATTAGAATTTAAAATTTTATCTTTCCACATCGGTTCCAGAAGAACCGATGTAAAATATAAATTAACCACATCGGTTTTGTAATAACCGATGTGTAATATAACCCTTCCTTTTGTTTCTATTTTCATTCCCTCCAATGTCACGCGCCCTTTTCCTTTGTTCCAAGAGTGTAAAGCCAAGACAGAAATGGAAAAACATCTCTCACTCTCTTGCCGCACATACAAACACATACACCAACCCTAAAAATATGCTCAAATTTGAAAAGCTACATTACACTGTCTTTCTCTTTCTTCGCACATCTCAGCACTCTCTGGTTTCTCATTTCTACACTTCACACTCACTCACACTCTCACAACTCCACAACAAACCTTCAAGATCTTCATTCTTCCACAAAAAAGGTGCGTTTTTTCCCCGTTGAATTCCATCTTTTTTAGTTCTCCACTGTTTGAAACCACTCCTCATTTTCCCTGTTACTGGTTTTCAGGCTCATCACAGGTGCACAAAGAAAGATAGAATTTTGTGGAGGATATCAAAACTGAGCAGACAGTGTAGGTATGATGTGACTTGTGAAGATATAATATTCTAGCTTATTCTAATATTCTAATGCTGGTTTTCTAATAGGGTGGCCCCTTTGATGAAGTTTGTGTCTTGAGTCCTTGTTCTGTGTGTGTGTGTGTATATATATATATAATATACTTGCATGTGTTGTTCTGTATGTGAAGTGTTATAAAGTGTGAATCTGTGTCTAATCCACCATAGTGGAAATGGCTCCAAGACTGGATTTTTCCAATTGGTGGACAAAGGATACATAGAAAGGAACACCAGTATCACGCGTCACGACCGTGATGCCGGTCACGGCTAGGCCGTGACGGATTCTGCCTTGGAGGTTGCTTCACTGGTTGGTCTGTCACGGCCGTGACCACCATCACGGCTAGGCCATGATCAGTTCTGCCTGTGAGGGTCTGGTTCAGTTGGCATGTCACGGTCGTGATGGACATCACGGGCTGGCCGTGACCAGTTCTGACTTTTTCCGTTCTTTCTTTTCAGCTCTACTCTATCATGGTCGTGATGGCAGTCACGGCTAAGCCGTGATGGGCGCTGTTTGGCTCATTTTCTTCACTTTTTAAGCCCCATCTTCATGCAAGCTACATAATTAGTAAAGCCTTAGTTTCCTGTTTGAGATGCAATACTAATGAGCACACGTGTACGTGCTTAATGTACCGCTCATTGAGTTGGATCTTGAATTGTCCAAAGTTGGACAGTTTGGGAAAAAACTTTTTCTTAATTCAGTTAAAATAGTTATTCATTGATTCTAATGTTATATACTTGATGAAAGTTCAGATTGATACATTTCCTTTCGTTCTTCGGGTGCATACTTTATCGTGGTGGATGTCATCGCGTTCAAGTAGTGTACGTCGGAGACCGAAGGGAGATGCTGCCAAAATTTTGTCGAGTATGAGCATGAGAGCTAAGGACTAACTGTTAACCGAATGTTGAAAAAGTTTCTTCTCGAATGGGATAGGGCCATACCCTGTCATAAGAAGTGGTTGATGAATATGTTGGACTAAGTACGAAGTTATTGGTTTAGTCATGGATCGCGGTTGGATGAATGCTAGACGGACAAGTGATGAGTATGAGAATGGAGTGGAAGATTTTCTACAGTTTGCAAAAACAAATGCTCCTGATAGTGGTAACGGAAGGTTTTATTGTCCTTGTGTTAACTGTTTGAATGAGAGACGACTAGAAGCTGATGAGATACGTGATCATCTTATTTTTGAGGGGATTTGCAAGAGTTATACAACATGGATATGTCATGGTGAATCGTTAGACAGGCCGATGGTGTCGGATAGAGAGGAAGTTGATGACGTGGAAATGGACGATGGACTAGAGGACATGATCCGTGATGTTGGGCAAGAGTCTTTTCGACACGCACATGTGTATGATACTTTGTGCAATGATGCGGAAGTGGCTTTGTATCCGGGGTGCACTAATTTCACACGGTTGTCAACGGTGTTAAGATTTTTCAATGTGAAGGCGAGAAATGGGTGGAGCGATAAAAGCTTTACCGAATTGCTTGAGTTGTTGAAAGACATGCTTCCAGAAGGCAACACATTGCCATCTCGAAACTATGAGGCGAATAAGATATTGTGTCCGATGGGTATGGAGTATAAGAAAATACACGCTTGCCCCAATGATTGCATATTGTACAGGAAAGAGTTTGAAGAGATGCACGAGTGCCCCAGGTGTGGGGTATCACACTACAAAGTGAAGGATGGTGATTCTAGTTGTGATGTGGTCACCAAAGGTCCTCCTGCGAAGGTGTTATGGTATCTTCCCGTGATTCCGTGGTTCAAGCGATTGTTTGCTAATGTAAATGATGCAAAGAACATTAGATGGCATGCAGATGAGAGGAAGTGTGATGGACAGCTTCGGCATCCGGCCGATTCTTTGCAATGGAAGAGAATTGATAGTTTGTTTCCGGATTTCGGCAATGAGCCCAGAAACCTCAGGCTTGGACTTGCTACCGATGGAATGAATCCATATGGAAACTTAAGTAGTATTCATAGTTCATGGCCTGTTCTCCTGGTAATTTACAACCTGTCTCCTTGGTTGTGCATGAAGCGCAAATACATTATGTTAAGTATGATGATTTCGGGTCCTAAACAGCCAGGAAATGATATTGATGTTTATCTGAGTCCCTTGATTGAAGACTTGAGAATGGTGTGGGATGAAGGAGTTGATGTGATCGACGGGTATTGCCGTGAGACATTCACATTGCGTGCCATGTTATTTTGCACCATCAATGACTTTCCAGCATACGGGAACCTGTGTGGGTATAGTGTTAAGGGGCATAAAGCATGTCCAATATGTGAAGAAGGCACATGTTACCATCAACTGCAACATCGAAGGAAGACGGTCTACCTTGGGCATCGGAGATTTCTCCGATATAATCATCCTTATCGTAGATTGAGAAAAGCTTTCAATGGACTTCCGGAGAATGAAATTGCTCCGGTGGCCTTGACTGGAGAGCAAGTTTATGAAAGGGTGAACAACACTAATGTTATCTATGGGAAGACCCAGAAGAAGGCAACCAAGAAGAAAATATGGAAGAAGAGGTCGATCTTCTTTGATCTTCCATACTGGTTCAAGCTTGATGTAAGAGATTGTATTGATGTGATGCATGTGGAGAAGAATGTGTGTGACAGTTTAATCGGAACGCTTCTCAACATTCAAGGCAAGACAAAGGATGGTGTGAATGCTCGTCTGGATCTAGTTGCGATGGGTATACGAGAGAAGTTAGCTCCACTTAAAGTGGGGGATAAGAAGACTTATTTGCCCCCAGCATGTCATACTTTATCCAAAAAAAAAAGAAAAGAAGTTTCTGTGAATGATAGTGTGATTTCACATCATATTTTATGTACATTTTTGCATGCATTTTCATATAGTTTAGGCATATTTAAATTGATTTTAGTTAGTTTTTACCTTGGAACGGGTAAGGTGGTTTTGTGGTGTTGTTTTGCAGAAATTAAAGAGAAAATGCCCCAGATGAGCCATAATGGAGCTTGGATTAAGTTGGAGCTTGAAAATTGAAGATATTGGATGACTCTAATTTAATTTGGAATGGAAATATTGGATGACAATTGACAAAAGTCCAACAACAATGTAAGAGGCCTAATTGATGGATTTGGTGATTTGGATATTGATGTCTTACCATAAAAATAGAAGATGAAGATATTGATTGGGCAGTTAATTTAGAAGATTTGAAGTCATTAAAGAATATCAATCACCATATGCAAGGAGATAACGTCAGCATTAATTAGGGGATCAATTCATGAATCCAATGTGCTATGGGCCCACATGATCAATTCGTGATTGCAACCATCAAATAATAAGTTCAATTGGAAATTGGAGAAGAATTACTCCCTGGACTTGGGCAGCAACGTGAATTAAATGCACAAGGGACCCACATGTGAAATCAAAGATACAGATTGAGTAATCAAAGATGGAAATCTTCAATTAATTTCTATATGGATAATGAGCTCAATACTAAAAAAAGGGGTTGATCCTGTGCATTATAAAGCCTAGCAGCGCCATAATAGAAGGAGGTCGTTCTTGCGCAACAAGGAGACAGACGCGGCTACACACAAAAAAAAGGGACTTTTAACCTAGGAGCACTTTTACCCTAGGAAGACTCTTGGAACACAGAAAGGGGACGCTTTGCTCTGAACCAGGGGCTGCGGTGACGGCAGTGGAAATCTTCCATGGAGTTTCTTCTCTCCCTTGTTTCTACTATTCTGGATTTGGCTTTCTCTTTCATTATGAGTACCTAAATCCCTGTTGTTGGGATTAGATGTAGCCAAACTGAAACTCATGTACTTGCTTTAATTCATTAATCTATGTTTATTATTTCTCTATTAGTGTTTAATTCCTACGCTTAATGCTTTTTGTGGTTTAGCTACCCATGAATTGTTCATGAGAATTGATTTGCAATGGGGACGTTCTTATTAATTCTTGATCTAGAATTATTCACCTAATAAACCTCGCATCTAGGAATGGGGTTTGGTTTATTAGTAATCGCGTAATCCTTAATCTTAATGCAAATTCATTAATCTAGGCCACCTAAGGAATTAGGGTCTATTAGTGGATTTAGGCTCTTGTCATCTGAGAAATCAGGGCTTGAGTAATTTCGAGGGTTGATTTTAATAATTGAATTATAAACTGGATTGGTGGTCTTTGTATTGCATGAGGCTAAGGTTTAGTGAAATTTAATCCCAACACCCCTATTTGCATTCCAAGTGTTTGATAAAAATTCCCAAAAAGACCAAAAAATATTTTATTGCTTTTGTTGCTTTATTTTATGTTTTGATCTTTCTTCATTTAGTCTAGATAGTTGTTTGATTTGTGAATTGGTAATTGGCAACCGATCCCTGTGGATACGATAACCGGTCTCACCACCGTATTACTTGTTCGACTAGGTATACTTGCCTATATTTTAGTCCAATAAGTTTTTGGCGCCGTTGCCGGGGATTGGTTTAGTCAATATCATTAGTAACAAAGGAGGCAACTAATTTAGACATTTTATTTTTTTATTTTCTGTATATATCTGATTTTTTTATTATTTTTTTTGTTGTTTTATTTTCTATTTCTCTTTGCTGTCATTTGGTGTTAACATTCTTGGTCTCTAGGCTTTTGTGCATGCGAGGTTAATGAAACACATGGATTATCATCACTATCCAACCTGGGAATATCAACTTGATTGGATCGTGTTTGATGGTATCATTGTTAAGCACATGAAGACATACTCCAAAGAGGAATAGAAATCCTATTTGTCATCTTTGCAACCACCACCATACTTCGAGCTGGATCCTGATTTGCTAGAGATTCTCTGGGATATAGATACTTATCCTTTGAGTTTGAGCATAGAGCGTAGCAAGGAGGAAGTTAGTTCCATGATTCAGAGGGCTGAGATGTGAGCAGGGAAAAATGCTAGTAATATAGTGGCATCGCTAAGCGACAACTTTCAGAAGTTGGAAGAACAAGCCAGTGAACTTTCTAAATTACTAGTAGAAAAGTAACATGGAATTCAAATTGAAGAGAATCTATTTGCTAGCATGGACGTGAATGAATATGAAGTGGTGGTGGAAGATGATTCAAGAGGAGAGGATCATAGAGAGGAGTGCAAAGAGGAAATATCTCCTATTGATCCTGTGCAAGGGACAAAAGAGACCATTCATGTGGAAAATGCCTCTCTCATCGTTCCTATTGAGGAGCCTAATAATTATGAGTTGGATAAGTATGTTGGTTTGCATGCATGTTTGGATATTACAAAGTTGGTGCCTACAATTTGTCTACAACATTACTTTGTGAAAATACCAACTTTGGAGTTCAAGTCATTGCCTGAGAATTGGGAGTTTTCATCAACAATGGCAAAGGTTCTAAGATCGCCTCAAGAAGTTATGGTTCTAGTACTTCATGGAGAAACTAATTACATAAAGACCATTCTTGGAGTAGGTGACTTGGCATTTGACCCCGGGAGGAAGTGAGTTTGCTATTAAAGAGGTCAATGGAGTTTTCACTCACTTGCTAGGAGGAAATAAGGGTATATTCATATTGCTTATTCAAGTGTCACTCCACAAGATATGGGATCCGGGAGGATGCCCTTACACTGTGAGCACCAATTGGCCTTTATACCACAGGGCATGGGATCCGGGTGGAAGCTTCGTGATCCCGTCAAGCTAGTGACATTAAAGAAGCTCTTATTGGGAGGCAACCCAAGTTTTCTTTTCCTTTTCCATTTGTTTTTTTATTTCAACTCTTGAATAATTTGAGAAGATCAAGAGGAAAATAAGTTAATAGAAATGTTAAGTGTTTTCAGGGCAAGAAGGAAGGAAAAGCAAAAGGGCAGGGAGAGACAAAGTCAGCAACCATCACGCCTAGGCCGTGACACTGGTCATGGCCGTGATGAGCTTAATGAGAGGACCAGAAAAGATCACAGCCCAGCCGTGATACCCATCACGGGCGTGATGAGAGGACCCTGAAGATCAGAGAGCATCAAGGCTTAGCCGTGATGGAGGTCACGGCCGTGACAGGCCACTCCTATGGACCAGAATTGATCACGGTCTGCCCGTGATAAGCCTCACGATCGTGATACAATTTCCAACAAGCTTTTGACTGGAAAGTGAACCAGCACCCGCTACCACCTCGGTGAGTTGTTCCATTTTTCTCCTCTATCTAACTTGATTATTTACATTGGGGATAATGTAAGTTTTTAAGCTTGGGGTAGGGGTATTTTTGCATTTTGCATTTTTCATGTTGCATTCATATAGGCATAATTTTGCATGATCACATGATTAGATTGCCCCTTGCTTAGATTATGCATCCAATTGTGAGAACTTAGTGCCAATTAAATTGAGATAGTGAATTGTTGAACCCAATTTTTTTATTCTTGTGATGAGGCTACAAATAAAAAAAATTTGAGATGATCGTTGATCGTTGATAATTAGCATGTGGTTCCGTAGATTTGTAATTCTCATTGATTTTTGAACTACTAAAATTTGAGATTTTGAGCCAAAAAGGGGTACTCACTAAATCTACCCCATTCTTTGTTGATAGAGTGTTGTATTCCTCTTGGATTGTATTCTATAGAACTTGACTTGAAACCGTTTTGAAGCTTAAAAATTTTTGAAAACATTTTTGAAAATGATTGAGGCACTAGGTATTTTTCCGGCCTTCTGAGCTTTGAAGGACTAAATGCTACCTCCCAGTTGCCCAATTTTGAGCCTACAAGAATAAAATACTTTTCTTGGTACCTTGAAATATTTTGATGAATGATGCTTGATAGGAGACCTTCTAAAGTATTCCACAAAAGGGTAAAAAGGTAGTTGAAAAAGTATGGAATGAGAAAGTTAGAAAAATATTATTTCTCTTGAATTGAAAATCCCCCCTTCGTCAAAAAAAAAAAAAAATGAAAATGAAAAAGAACATAAAATGTATAGAGAAGGGGATGACAAAAAGAAGTGAGAAATAAAACAAAAAGAAAGAAAGAAAGGTGTAAAGATGAATCGAAACCCAAAAAGGTATTTTAGAAGGTGTCGTGCTTTGAAATGCTTGATATTTTGTGTAGCCTTTTGAAATTCCCTTTTCTTGATTTCCCCACCTAACGATTAATCCCATGGCCCCGTTACAACCAAAGTAAAAGACCTCTTGATTCTTAATTGTTTTCATTAATAAAGTAGAGATTTGGTTGATAGTCAAGCCTATGGTAGAATTCATTCCTTGAGGAAAATGGAGCGAATTGTCATATATCCCTAAACACTTGAGTGAGGTGAGAAAGAGTGCCAAGCAAATGAACAAGCTTGGGGTGATTTTCAGGTGAGAACGAGTGCCCGAATCAGTGAGAATATGAGTCTAAGAAACCTAAGCGTCTAATTGGACTTGAAATTGATTGTCTCTTGCTGAATTATTTGAAAATGCATGTTACTTGGATTAGTTACTCGAGTTCTTGGTTCACTATCCATGTACTGATTATTTATCTCTTCTGGCCTTAGTGATTGCTTGAGGACAAGCAAATCAATAAGCTTGGGGTGATTTGATAGTGTGATTTCACATCATATTTTATGTACATTTTTGCATGCATTTTCATATAGTTTAGGCATATTTAAATTGATTTTAGTTAGTTTTTACCTTGGAACGGGTAAGGTGGTTTTGTGGTGTTGTTTTGCAGAAATTAAAGAGAAAATGCCCCAGATGAGCCATAATGGAGCCTGGATTAAGTTAGAGCTTGATAATTGAAGATATTGGATGACTCCAATTTAATTTGGAATGGAAATATTGGATGACAATTGACAAAAGTCCAGCAGCAATGTAAGAGGCCTAATTGATGGATTTGGTGATTTGGATATTAATGACTTACCATAAAAATAGAAGATGAAGATATTGATTGGGCAGTTAATTTAGAAGATTTGAAGTCATTAAAGAATATCAATCACCATATGCAAGGAGATAACGTCAGCATTAATTAGGGGATCAATTCATGAATCCAATGTGCTATGGGCCGACATGATTAATTCGTGATTGCAACCATCAAATAATAAGTTCAATTGGAAATTGGAGAAGAATTACTCCCAGGACTTGGGCAGCAACGGGAATTAAATGCACAAGGGACACACATGTGAAATCAAAGATACAGATTGAGTAATCAAAGATGGAAATCTTCAATTAATTGCTATATGGATAATGAGCTCAATCCTAAAAAAAGGGCTGATCCTATGCATTATAAAGCCTAGCAGCGCCATGATAGAAGGAGGCCGTTCTTGCGCAACAAGGAGACAGACACGGCTACACATAGAAAAAAAAAGGACTTTTAACCTAGGAGCACGTTTACCCTAGGAAGACTCTTGGAACATAGAAAGGGGACGTTTTGCTCTGAACCAGGGGATGCGATGACGGGAGTGGAAATCTTCCATGGAGTATCTTCTCTCCCTTGTTTCTACTATTCTGGTTTTGGCTTTCTCTTTCATTATGAGTAGCTAAATCCCTATTGTTGGGATTAGATGTAGCCAAACTGAATATTATGTAATTACCTTGATTTATCAATCTATGTTTATGCTTTCTCTATTAGTGTTTAATTCCTTTGCTTAATGCTTTTTATGGCTTAGCTACCCATGAACTGATTTTAAGATTTGATTTGCAATGGGGACGTTCTTATCAATTCTTGATCTGTAATTATTCACCTAGTAAACCTCGCATCTAGGAATGGGGTTTGGTTTATTAGTAATCGTGTAATCCTTAATCTTAATGCAAATTCATTAATCTGGGTCACCTAAGGAATTAGGGTCTATTAGTGGATTTAGGCTCTTGTCATCTGAGGAATCAAGGGTTGAGTAATTTCGTGGGTTGATTTTAATATTTGAATGCATAAACTGGATTGGTGTTCTTGATAATTGCATGAGGCTAAGGTTTAGTGAAATTTAATCCCAACATCTCCTATTTGCATTCCAAGTGTTTGATAAAATTCCCCAAAAAGACCAAAAATATTTTATTGCTTTTGTTCCTTTATTTTATATTTTGATCTTTCTTCATTTAGTCTAGATAGTTGCTTGATTTGTGAATTGGTAATTGGCAACCGATCACTGTGGATACGATAGCTGGTCTCACCGCCGTATTACTTGTTCGACTAGGTATACTTGCCTAGATTTCATCCAAAAAATTTTTGGGGGTATTTTTGCATTTTGCATTTTTTATGTTGCATTCATATAGGCATAATTTTGCATGATCACATGATTAGATTGCCCCTTGCTTAGATTATGCATCCAATTGTGAGAACTTAGTGCCAATTAAATTGACATAGTGAATTGTTGAACCCAATTTTTTTTATTCTTGTGATGAGGCTACAAATAAAAAAAATTGAGATGATCGTTGATCGCTGATAATTAGCATGTGGTTCCATAGATTTGTAATTCTCATTGATTTTTGAACTACTAAAATTTGAGATTTTGAGCCAAAAAGGGGTACTCACTAAATCTACGCCATTCTTTGTTGATAGAGTGTTGTATTCCTCTTGGATTGTATTCTCTAGAACTTGACTTGAAACCGTTTTGAAGCTTAAAAATTTTTGAAAACATTTTTTAAAATGATTGAGGTACTAGGTATTTTTTCGGCCTTCTGAGCTTTGAAGGATTAAATGCTACCTCCTAGTTGCCCATTTTTGAGCCTACAAGAATAAAATAATTTTCTTGGTACCTTGAAATATTTTGATGAATGATGCTTGATAGGAGACCTTCTAAAGTATTGCACAAAAGGGTAAAAAGGTAGTTGAAAAAGTATGGGATGAGAAAGTTAGAAAAATATTATTTCTCTTGAATTGAAAATCCCCCCTTCGTCAAAAAAAAAAAAGAAAAAGAAAAAGAACATAAAATGTATAGAGAAGGGGATGACAAAAAGAAGTGAGAAATAAACCAAAAAGAAAGAAAGAAAGGTGGAAAGATGAATCAAAACCCAAAAAGGTATTTTAGAAGGTGTCATGCTTTGAAATGCTTGATATTTTGTGTAGCCTTTTGAAATTCCCTTTTCTTGATTTCCCCACCTAACGATTAATCCCATGGCCCCGTTACAACCAAAGTAAAAGACCTCTTGATTCTTAATTGTTTTCATTAATAAAGTAGAGATTTGGTTGATAGTCAAGCCTATGGTAGAATTCATTCCTTGAGGAAAATGGAGCGAATTGTCATATATCCCTAAACACTTGAGTGAGGTGAGAAAGAGTGCCAAGCAAATGAACAAGCTTGGGGTGATTTTCAGGTGAGAACGAGTGCCCGAATCAGTGAGAATATGAGTCTAAGAAACCTAAGCGTCTAATTGGACTTGAAATTGATTGTCTCTTGCTGAATTATTTGAAAATGCATGTTACTTGGATTAGTTACTCGAGTTCTTGGTTCACTATCCATGTACTGATTATTTATCTCTTCTGGCCTTAGTGATTGCTTGAGGACAAGCAAATCAATAAGCTTGGGGTGATTTGATAGTGTGATTTCACATCATATTTTATGTACATTTTTGCATGCATTTTCATATAGTTTAGGCATATTTAAATTGATTTTAGTTAGTTTTTACCTTGGAACGGGTAAGGTGGTTTTGTGGTGTTGTTTTGCAGAAATTAAAGAGAAAATGCCCCAGATGAGCCATAATGGAGCCTGGATTAAGTTAGAGCTTGAAAATTGAAGATATTGGATGACTCCAATTTAATTTGGAATGGAAATATTGGATGACAATTGACAAAAGTCCAACAGCAATGTAAGAGGCCTAATTGATGGATTTGGTGATTTGGATATTAATGACTTACCATAAAAATAGAAGATGAAGATATTGATTGGGCAGTTAATTTAGAAGATTTGAAGTCATTAAAGAATATCAATCACCATATGCAAGGAGATAACGTCAGCATTAATTAGGGGATCAATTCATGAATCCAATGTGCTATGGGCCCAAATGATCAATTCGTGATTGCAACCATCAAATAATAAGTTCAATTGGAAATTGGAGAAGAATTACTCCCAGGACTTGGGCAGCAACGGGAATTAAATGCACAAGGGACACACATGTGAAATCAAAGATACAGATTGAGTAATCAAAGATGGAAATCTTCAATTAATTGCTATATGGATAATGAGCTCAATCTTAAAAAAAGGGTTGATCCTGTGCATTATAAAGCCTAGCATCGCCATGATAGAAGGAGGCCATTCTTGCGCAACACGGAGACAGACACGGCTACACACAGAAAAAAGGGACTTTTAACCTAGGAGCACGTTTACCCTAGGAAGACTCTTGGAACACAGAAAGGGGACGTTTTGCTCTGAACCAGGGACTGCGGTGACGGCAGTGGAAATCTTCCATGGAGTTTCTTCTCTCCCTTGTTCTACTATTCTGGTTTTGGCTTTCTCTTTCATTATAAGTACCTAAATCCCTGTTGTTGGGATTAGATGTAGCCAAACTGAAACTCATGTACCTGCTTTGATTCATTAATCTATGTTTATGTTTCTCTATTAATGTTTAATTCCTACGCTTAATGCTTTTTGTGGTTTAGCTATCCATGAATTGTTCATGAGAATTGATTTTCAATGGGGACGTTCTTATTAATTCTTGATCTGGAATTATTCACCTAATAAACCTCGCATCTAGGAATGGGGTTTGGTTTATTCGTAATCGAATAATCCTTAATCTTAATTCAAATTCATTAATCTAGGCCATCTATGGAATTAGGGTCTATTAGTGGATTTAGGCTCTTGTCATTTGAGGAATCAGGGCTTGAGTAATTTCGTGGGTTGATTTTAATAATTGAAGTATAAACTGGATTGGTGGTCTTGGTATTGCATGAGGCTAAGGTTTAGTGAAATTTAATCCCAACACCCCTATTTGCATTCCAAGTGTTTGATAAAAATTCCCAAAAAGATCAAAAAAATATTTTATTGCTTTTGTTGGTTTATTTTATGTTTTGATCTTTCTTCATTTAGTCTAGATAGTTGTTTAATTTGTGAATTGGTAATTGGCAACCGATCCCTGTGGATACGATAACCGGTCTCACCACCGTATTACTTGTTCGACTAGGTATACTTGCCTATATTTTAGTCCAACAGTGAATGTCTACGGGGAGTCAAAGTGCCACAGGGTTACTCTTCAAATATCAAAAGACTTGTCTCAATGAAAGATCTCAAATTAGTTGGCTTAAAGTCTCATTATTGTCATGTCTTGATGCAACAACTACTACCGGTGGCCATTCGTGACATATTGCCTAAAAAAGTCAGACATGCCATTACTAGGTTATGCTTATTCTTCAATGCTATATGTAGCAAGGTCATTGACACTAAAAAGTTGGATGACTTGGAAAATGAGGCAGCCATTATCTTGTGCCAATTGGAGATGTATTTTCCACCTTCATTTTTGGACATCATGGTTCATTTGATTGTTCATCTAGTGAGGGAGATTAGATTGTGCGGCCCCGTTTATTTAAGGTGGATGTACCCGGTTGAGCGATACATGAAGATCTTGAAAGGATATATGAAGAATCCACACCGTCCCGAAGCATCTATTGTTGAAAGGTATGTTGCAGAAGAAGCTATTGAGTTTTGTACAGACTACATGTCAGAAGCGGAACCTGTAGGGCTTCTTAAGTCTCCTCACGAAGGAAGATATGATGGTAAGGGTACACGAGGTATCACTGTTAAGAGCATGGATCGGGAGGAAGTGCTTCAAGCACATTTGTATATATTGAATAACACTGATGAGGTTGAACCATACTTATGTGAGCACAAAAGCATCATCAATGAAACTTACCCTAGAATGAATGAAAAATGGTGTTTGAACAAGCATAACAACACTTTCTTGAATTGGTTTAAAGAAAAAATTGCAAAGGATGGTATTTCTTCTGATACATTAAAATGGCTAGCACAGGGGCCTAACTTTGATGTCATATGCTGGAGTGGGTACGATATCAATAAGTTTCCCTTCTATACAAAGTCTCAAGATGACAAAAGTACTATGCAAAACAGTGGGGTTATGGTCGTCGCTGAGTCCATGCATTTCTCTAGTTCGAAAGATAAAAACCCTGTTATGGCATCCGTTTCATACTTTGGAATCATTGAAGAGATATGGAAGGTTGATTACACGAAGTTTAGAGTACCTATTTTTAAATGTCAGTGGGTCGACAGTAACAATGGTGTGCAAACCGATGAGTTAAGATTCAAATTGGTGGACCTTAATAAGGTAGGTAATAAAGAGGATCCTTTCATCATGGCATCCCAAGCAAAACAAGTGTTTTATATCCGTGATCCTTCTAACAAAAGGTGGTCAGTGGTTCTCCAGGGAAAAAACATGTATAATGGTAGTGAGGGAAATCAAGATTCAACTCTTGATATTTCTGATACTCCTTCTTTTTTAACACGAGTGGCTAATTTCAATGAGGAAAATGAAGTGGATTATGTACATGCTACTCGTAATGATCACCAAGAAGGGTTATGGGAGAACTTTACTAATTGACCACAAAGTAAGTTTAGTTTGAGTTATGTTTAAAGGCATATTATATGTTTACGTTGATATTTATAAGTTATGTTTACGTACGTTGATCGATATTTGTAAGTTATGTATGATATTTATCCTGACATACTAACAAGTTTTTTTTTGTTTAAACAGGTATACATGGCTGATCCTGAGGATATCCCTCCTTCATGCAGCGGGTCGGAGACCCCGTCTACGGGTAGAAAGGGTAGACGTGCCACACGAATGAGGAATTTGACTGCCAACCGTGGTTCAAATCAAAGGATAAGAATAGACTTTGATAATAACCTCAATCCTATTGGGCTAATGGCAGAGCAGTTTAACAGTTTTGTGGCGACCCTTGCTAGGAGCAGGCCTAGTATACTCATTGATAATTGGAAAGATATACCGGCGGACGTGAAGGATCAGATATGGGAGAGTATTCTGGTATCTATACTTTTACGTCCTATGTTTGTCTGTATCTACTTTATTTTAATCTAACTAATATCATACAGTAATTCGTTGATTCTTTTGGTCTTAATGTAGCTCACCTTTGATATACCGGATACGATGGTTATGAAGAAGCGTTTTCTAAAGTATGCTGGTGAGCTTTGGAGGGCTTTTAAGGTCGACCTGGGTAGATACTATGTATTCAATCCAACATGTGAAAAGAACCCACTTGAGGTGTACCCGTTTCTTGACCAGGCGACGTGGGATCGCTTTGTTCGGAGCCGACATGATCCCGGCTTTCAGGTTAACTTATTTGATTTGTCTCTAAATTTATGTAATTTCATTAATTTTATTTACTTACATAATACTGTCTTCTATTTATAATAGGAGAAGAGGGAAAAGGGGCAGGAAAACCAAAGCAAGAATGTCTACCCCCATGTCATGTCTCGTGGGGGATATAAAAAGCTTGGTCAGATAATGGTGGAAGAGGAAAAGAAAGCACGTCAGGAAGCAGCATCTCAGGCGGATCCTAACACTGAAAATAGTCCAGAGGTTGTTGATCCACCTCCACCCCCACACCATCGTAAATGGAAGAGTGCCCGACAAAGAAAAACGGGACAATATACATCTGAGGAGGCCCGCCAAGTAGCTGAGAAGATTGTAAGTATAGTTTGAATTGTAATTGTCATTTTAAGATTGTTTCCGAATTGTAATGTGACCTGATATTTTATATGTGATAGGATGCCTTGGACGAGCAGGTAACCCAAGGAACCCTTGTTCCTAGAGGACGCGATGATATCTTAGCTGCTGCCATCGGTAAACCAGACCACCCGGGCCGTGTCATTGGTGTTGGATGGGGCGTCGGCATTCGCCAATACCATGGTTCATCTTCACACCAATGCCACAGGGATGTTGATGCAGATAGAGCACGGCTAAAACAGGAGATTGCAGCTGAGCTTAGACAGGAGATGGCCGAGCATTTTGCCCAGCAGATGGCAATATTGACTTCTATGTCCCAGCAGATGACAGCCGGTGTCCAACCCTCTGTCCATGTGAGCACTAAGGGCTCATGTGATCCTCCTCATCAGCCTGAAAATGATGATGATGGTGATGATGATGATGATGATGATGATGATAATGATGATGATGATGATGATGATGATGACGACCCTGATAGGTGTGAGCTGTATGTTGTTGATCATCATGATCGTCGCTTAATGGCATTGGGGAGGGCACATAATAACTTAGGTAATGCCATACACCATCGTCTATTATCGGATGATCAGCTGAGGGTCGTTGTTCAGATTATTCGAGATGCTGATGCTCGACTCCCTGTGCCCACTGAGGAGGTTCAAACAGTGGGTCAGGCCCTCGGTAACTTCATCCTCTGGCCAAGAAGACTGGTCAGCTTTCTTGTTGCATCTGAGGTATTCATAGTTGTGTTTTTCTATATTCATAGTTGAAATTATTTATTATTTTTTAAAGATAATGCTTTATTTTTATTCGTTATAGGATGTTGGAAATGATATTCTGCCTAAAAGGTCGGATCCAGGAAGACCAGAGATGTATGCTCCTGCCAAGGTATTCATTTGACCATTTAATTAATTATGAATGAAATAACTTAATTATCTGTGATTACTAATATATATCTTTGTTGTTTAGGGGATCGACAAAGGGGCACCTGGTGATGTTTTTAAACTTCTGGCTATACAGGTTGTCACCATGGAGAATGACGCAGCTTTGGTAAGGTTGGAACATGATGTCAGTCCAGGTGATGAACTGTATATCCCAAAGAAGGAACTTATGGAGATTGTACCCAATAAAGAAATGGCTAGTTCTGCACACCTATCGTTATGGTGCACGTAAGTACATTTTATTTATAAGTTAAGTAATTAATTTTTAAATACTATGATAATTAACATGTTTTTTCAATATATTAGGTATCTGCATCGTATGTTAGTTGATCAGGGTAACCTCGCCCTTTATGGGTTCATTGACCCCATGTTCATTCAGGGTGATGTTCTCCTAGAATCAGAAGACCGGGTCACCACCATACATGATATACTTGACCGAGACGATCATCAATTCTACCTTGCGCCTTATATCAATAAGTAAGTATCGGTTATTTAACTATAACTATATATGACTTAGTCACTTCCGCAAATACAGCAAGCATTGGCAACTGTTGATCTTGTACCCTAGGATGAACGTCATGGTCTTCTTCTGCTCAATTGGAAATAAGCCGGAGAATGAACTGAAGTCGATCATCGAAACGTAAGCATTAAAATACTTTATAATCAGTAATGCAGTTGTTTTAATTATCTGAAATCTATTAGATATACTTTAATTAATGTTTATTTTGTCTTGCTAGTTCTAATAATGCAAACCACATGTTGCGTGGTGAAAGGCGTCGGGCTATCAGATGGATTATTCCTAGCGTAAGATATTTATTAGTTCAAATGCATCAAATGCAGTGGGTATAATTATTAATTTCTATTTAATTCCTCATATTCTAATTGGGTTTCATTTGTACATAGTCACGTACACAACGTGGATTATGGGAATGTGGATACTATGTGATGCAGTGGATATTGGGAATTATCTCCTCCAGGATCACTAAAAGATGGCACGAGGTAAATGTTAATTGGTAACAATTAGAAGAAATGTGATTATAGATTCGTTATATGTTTTATGTTAGTTTATTACTTAAAAGATATAATCTTTTGTCCAATTAAACTTGCAGATATTCAGCAATCCAACTCCATTATCTGATTCCGACATCAACAACATAAGGTGACGTTGGGCAACTTTCTTTCTTGAAGTGTACCAACCATAGTTTGTATATCTATATATATATATATATATATATATATATATATATATATATATATATATATAGATATATATTCTTAGTTAGTTAGTTTAAAAACTTATCATGTACTAGCTATAGTGTACTTTTGACTGATCATATGTATTTTGATATGAAATCTATAATATATCATGTAGCTTTTTGGTTTCTAATTATCTTTGTTGTCTGAATGTAATTGAACGTACATATGTATTGTTCGTAATAAATTCAGTATATATTAATTGTGTTTTTGTTGTACAAAAGTGACTGTTGAGAATATTTAGAGTATGTTATTCTGATATTGATCTGCATTATTACTGAAACAGGGGAAAGGAATGATAGAAATGTAAATAACAGTTTCAAAAAAAAAATTAGACTTTACACATCGGTTTTAAAAAAACCGATGTGGAAATTTCAATTTTCACATCGATTTTAATGAAAACCGATGTGGAAAGTGAAATTTCCACATCGGTTTTTTTAAAACCGATGTGTAAAGTCTAATTACCACATCGATTTTCTTAAAACCGATGTGGAAAGTGATATTTTCAATAGTTTACCAATTGACAAATGAACTTTCCACATCAGTTTATGTAAAAACTGCTGTTAAAAATGTACTTTACACATCGGTTTTAAAACCGATGTGAAAAGTGGCAATAAACCACATCGATCTTTTCAACATCAGTTTGAAAACCGATGTGAAAAGCCAAAAATAACCGATATGGAATCCCTTTTCTGCACTAGTGTTATTGCGTCAAGTAAGTCCTATTGGGCCAAATAAGTCTGATTGAACCAATATGACTAGTATTGGGCCAATTAAGTTTTATTGGGCCAGATCAGTCCTTTTGAACCAAGTATGTCTTAATGAACCAATTGTGCCTTATTGGGCCAAGTAGGTCAAACTAATCCAACATAATCTTATTGGTCCAAATAAGTCCTACTGGGCCAAATGGGTCTTATTGGACAATCTAGTCTCGTTCTAGTGTTCTGTTCCTTAAAACCTTCAATTCGGACAAAATGGTGTTTTCTTAATGGATGCACGGCTAATTGAATCATTTATAAATTGAAATTGCCAATGAGGTCCTTATTTTGGATCTACTATACCACATAGGTTGATTAAATAGTTTTCCTTTTATTTATATCGAAATTGACTATGTACAAATCTTGTAAGTGAACAAATTGTTAATAATTTATAGCAAAAAATGGAATAAAAATAATTAATAATTTGGACGAAATACAATAAAAATAAATGTGATAGTTAAAATTATCTCAAATGAGAATTTCTTTTACAACCAACTAATATAGATATCGTTGAGTAAAATATCTGTTATCAGAGATGATACCTTAAAAAATTGTAAACATGATATAATAATGGACAAGGTAGAAATAGCAATCTGGATCAACATGTGGTTGATCCAAGTAGTATGGGACTTCGACGCCTTGAGCTTTTTGATCAAAGTCGTCTACTTTGAGAAACAATTTACCAAAATAACTTAATTTTTAAACAATTTACCAAAGTAATCTTGTTTTTGCCAACGTGGACTTTTTTGTTATTTTTTTGTTGCCTACGTGGCACCAGTCAAACTTGTTAGACTCAATGATTTAGAGATTTTGATATATGACAAATACAACTTAATGTGTATGCAAGTGTTTTAGTATCAAATAGCTAAGATGGGTATCAAGCAGTGATCAACAAGTTCAGTGAGCAATCAAAGGAGAATATTCAAGGTAGAACTTGGAGGAATCAAAGAGCAAAGACGAAGATCAAGGAATCATCAAGACAAGAGCTTAAAGGAGAAATTAGATTTAAGTCTTAGATGATTTGTAAGAGATGAAATCTCTTATTCACAAATAGCTCAATTAAAAAGATGAATGAAGAAAATCATTTTTCATAACCTGCATTAAAAGGAATAAGTTTTCGTTAATAAAAATGATTTTTGGAAATGAGATTTTTTAATCCAAGCGCTCGTCCAACACTGAAGTAATACAAGCGTTCGTCCAACACTGAAGTAATACAAGCGCTCGTCCAACACAAGTGATACAAGATCTCGTCCACTAAAGTGACACAAGCGCTCATCCACTAAAGTGATACAAGCGCTCATCCACTAAGGTGACAAGCTCTCGTCCATAAAAGTCTTTGGACCTACTAAATTCTTAATGAGAAGCTCCGTCCAATGACGTGGCATATGGAGCTTGTCTACCACATGGAGCTCGTCTACTAAATTGAGCTCGTCTACTAGCCCATCCGAATGTAAAATCTTAATGGCTAGATGGACTCGGTTATTTTATGGACGCAAATTCTACAAGAACTATCAGAATCTTATTTCAAGAACGAGAATCAAGAAAACATATTCTGTTAATCAGATCCAAATCTATTTTGATTGATCCCAACGACTATAACTTGTTTTCTATATAAAGAGGGATCAAAGGAACACTTTTACAATATATACAAATATCATAACATATCATAGTTTTAAAAAATCAATTTGAGAAATCAGTTGTGAAAATCATTCATCATCTTTCTTGAGCTTACTGTGAAAAGAGTGTTTCAATACTCATAAGTGCTTCAATTTGTTTATCTGACTATTGAGAGTTAGGAATCAACTTTTGTTTTACATTTCGATTGTAAAGAGAGAAGGAGTCTCTCTGAGTGATTAGGGTGAGGTATCCCTAAGGTTGAACATGGAGGCTATTCACAAGAGTGTGGTATCTCGAGGTGAAGGAGTGCTCTATGGTGTAAAGGTTTTTCAAGCTACCTGGCAAAGCTTGTTTGTTAGTGTGTGAAATCCCACAGGTAGAGTGGGGACTGGATGTAGGTCACAGTGGAGGTGACTGAACCAGGATAAATCTGGTTGTGTGGTATCCCTAAACTCAAATTCCTTTACTTTCTGTTTATGATCAAGAACATGTGATTTTGATATATAAAGTTCAATATAATTTCTGTTCTTGATCTGTATAAACTATATTGAAACCTGAGTTCGATTATAATCAAGTCTGTGTTATCTGCGTTCAAAACTGAGTTGATCAAAACCATTCTTGATTACTAAAACTGAACTATTACTGAAACTGAAACCTACAAGTTTGTTCTTGATTGTTAATGCTTATATATGAAACTTGCATAACTTGTTCTTAATCTTTAAAGGTTTAATCAGTTTCTGTATTTTGTTATTACTAAGTCATTGAACCTGAATCTATTCTCTATTAATTCTGAATCAATCTTTCTTATCCTCATCACCTTTTATTCAAGATTTTAAATAAACCCTTCATTGATTTTGTAAAAGATCCTGAGTCCACAAATCCGCAATTCTGATTTGAAAAGCTTTGTGAAAAAGTTTTAAGAGGGAAATAATTTTTTCAAAACTCAATTCACCCCCCCCCCCCTCTTGAATCGTAAAAGCCAAAACAACAAAACTAGCGCCATTGACTGACATGTGTCAGTCTGCAATTGGTCCATTAGAATTTCGAGTAAAAAAATAGAAATTTGCATGGCACCACGTGTCACATTCTAGTGAGTGGTGCCATTTCAACTAGTGTCACTCACCAGGACGTGCCACTAAAAAAAAATTTTCCTGAAAATTTTGACGAACCATTCACAGACTGACACATGTCAGTCAATGGCTACACTATTTATTTATGCACTTTTTTAAAAAAACTAAAATTAATAACACTAAAAAAATATAAAACAATACTTAAATAATATTAACAAATAATAATAATACCAATAAATAATATTAAAAAAGTAAAGCAATAATTATAATATAACAATAATTATTTACTACACTCTTAAAACTAAAAATTTATGTTATTTATTAAAACTATTATTAATTTTAGTATAACGATAATCATTAAAACTACAAATGACTATTAATTACACTCTTAAATTCTTATTCAACTATTAATTACTATTAGTATTATATAACTATTAATTAAAAATTTAAACTACAAATTTTTAATCTAATATTAGAACTACAATTTACTCTCTTATATAACAATATTCATTAAAACTACAAATTACGATTAATTACTCTCTTAAATCACTATTAGTTATTATTAATCATAAATTTTAATAATATTATTTAAATATTCATGTTATGCTATAATTATTGTTTTGATTATTTTAATATTCTTTATTGATTTTATTACTAATGTATAGACCCGTGCCATGCACAGGAAATATGCTAAATTTTTAGGATTTCATAAAAAGAATATGTAATTGTTGATTTTAAGCTTATTAATCATTTCTCAATATAAATTATTTAAACACTATTACTAAACGTAATGATCTTCTTAACGATATATTTTTTTCATCTGGAAAATCTATTGATTTATTTCTCCCATTTCCTTGTGTAGGTTAACTATTTTTCAGAAAAAAATATATTTAATTATCATATTATTTTTAATTTCTCTTCAAAATCTATTTGATTTATTTCTCATAGTTTCCCGGCAAGTTAATCATTATGAAAAATAATAACTATCAATCATATTATTATTTTTATTCTTTCTTTTTTTGACGAATATTTTTATTTTTTTCTTGAAAATCTATTTGATTTATTTATCATGTTTCCCCCATGAAAGTTAAACATTTTTAGAAAATATATTAATCTATATTATAATTTTTTTCTTCCTTCTTTAAAACTATTTGATTTATTTCTCTTCTTTTTCCGGTGTGAGTTAACCATTTTTAGAAAATATGTTTACCTATCATATTAATTTTTTCTTCTCTCTTGAAAATACATTTGAGTTATTCCTCCTCTTTTTCCGTCATAGTTAACAATTTTTAGAAAGTATATTTATCTATCATCTTGTTTTAATATTTGACATTTTTCTCAATACCTTGATGTTCTAGCCACTTCTCTCAACATCAATATTGTAGTGAATTTGTTTTTTTTTAGAGAAAAATTATAAATTAGCACTAACTATTTCTTCTTCTACTACCTTGGTATGATACTTCTTTGAAAATTTAATATTATATTTACATATTTTGATTTATTTCTTCTATTTTCCTGTAAAAGATAACCTTTTTTAGAAAACATATTTATCTATCATATTATTTTTTTCCCCACTTGAAAATATATTTCATTTGTTTCTTCTCTTTTCCCTGAGTAAGTTAATTAATCATTTTTAGAAAATTTATTTATCTATCATAAATTTTTTATTTTCTTTTGAGAATCTATCTGATTTATTTCTCCCATTTCCGTGCAAATAATCAGTTTTAGAAGATATATTTATTTATCACATTATTTTTTCTTCTCTCTTCAAAGTCTATTTGATTTATTTTTCCTTTTTTCCATGGGTGTGTTAGTCATTTAAAATATATATATATATATCACATTATTATTTTTATTATTTCTTGAAAAATATATTTGACTTATTTCTCTTTTTTTCCAATGTAAGTTAAACATCTTTAGAAAATATATTCATCTATCATTTTATTTTTTATTCTATTTTAAAATTTTATTTGATTTATTTATCCTCTTTTTGTGGTATGCGTTAACCATTTTTAGATAATATAATTATCTATCATATTTTTCTCTCCTGCAAAGCTAAGTGATTTATATTCTCTTTGGCTTGTGCAAGTTAATCATTTTTAGAAAATATTATTTTTTTATTATATTTTTTTTCTCTCTTGAAAATCTAATTGATTTATTTTTTCTGTTTTTTGTGCAAGTTAACCATTTAAAAAATATATATATACTTATTTATCATATTATTTTTTATATTTTCAACCTACTTTGACTAATCAAGGATGAACACACCAATACTTCCTCACTTTACATTTTTACTCAATATCAAATGTGATATGAAAAAAAAATGCCTCATAAATATGAATTATTTCTACCTCAATAAGGAAAGGAACAAAAATTGCTCTTGTGAAAATTAATTATTCCATTGAAATAAAAATATTATAAACTTAATTACTATACTTTTAAAAAGAGTAAACAAACTTTTATAAAAAAAAAGAGTAAACAAACTTATTTTAAATAAAGTGAGTAATAATAATAATCTATACTATAGATTTATTTCATTTTAGTTTTATTAATTGAAAATGACTAATCAAACATTTAAATTTAATTGATTTAATTATAAATATGATTAAATAATTAATATTTGGTAAAAGAACATGGTCTCATTATTTAAAAAGGGTAACACTTAACTCCATTTAAAGAAAATACTTAATTGATTTAATTATAAATATGATTAAATATTTAATGTTAAATTCTTATAATTATAATTATAACTAATTTTAATGTTATTATAATAATTTATATTTACAATTATCTCCCATAAAAAATAATTTTGTGCCGATTTTAAAAATTATCATTAATTGATTTGTGACCTTAAGTTTTATTTCTGGATTTGAATTAAATGACGTTTTGCTTAGAGGTTGACAGATTGAACAACATTCAATAAGATTATTTCTAAATGTATATAGTATAGAAATAATGAGTAGATGAGGTTGACACATGGAATAACATTCAATGAGATTTTTTAAAATTTAGTTTTAATTTTTTTTTAATTTTTTTTAAAAGAGTATAGAAATAATGAGTAGATGGGGTTGCACCATGTGTCGCGTTCCGGTGAGTGGTGCTAGTTGAAATGGGTCCATTCACCAGAACGCCACACGTGGCGTCATGCAAATTTCTTTTTTTGGTAATTCTGACGGACCAATCAGACTGACACATGTCAGTCAAAGGAGCCAGTCAGGCTGGCCCAACGTATTTTTAGGCCTAAAACGAAATTTGGGATCAGGCCTTTTTAAAACCAATAATAATATTTTATTAAAAAAATTATATTTATATTTTAAATTTATCTTTATTATAAATTTCTATATTTTTAAAGTGTAATTATTATGGTTGATGTAATTTTTTTGTGTACATGCAATCACGTTAATGATTTCCTGTGATTTATGATTTAAGGTTTTAAATTATTTTTCTTCTTAAGCTTAACTAAAAAAAATGAAAGTCTTGATAACTTAAAAAAAAATTGGAGACCTAAAGCCCTAGTCTTAGTGGCTGTGGGCTAGGGCCAGCCCTGGCGCCACATAGTCACCAAAAAAATAATAAAACATTTCACCATGGTAAAACAATATTACTTTACTAAATAGTTTCTAAAAGTAGACCACTATGGTGAAAAAGCCGACACCTTAACTAAGTGGTCAGGTGTTCAAATATTGATTTTTGTGTAGGGAGAAAGCCTTGTATGAGAGGGGAGAACCTACCTTGTGTGTCCAATAGATTCCTCAACAAAGATTAGTCACTATTAATGGTAGTTGATTGTAACATTCCCCTTGGGATTTACCTCCTAATTAATCACATGCGGAAATAAATTGAAAGGAAAGTTTACTAGTTGCTTTCGGAAAAACTTCTATTATTTTCTATCGTCTGAAAATATGGGGGTAAATTTTTTCTCTTTTCTGAGGTACACTTCGGAAAAATGATACATACATCACAAAAGTATAGTTACATCGTACTTAAACACACACACAAACTGGTTTATTTATAAATCAAAATACCACAATATATATAAATCTTCCTGGCCGGAGTAGCTTTCATACTGAAATTTATAAATCATACAAGGCTCTTCAAAACCACCTATAACAACTTCCTTAAAAACACCCGACTCAAAGGAAACGTCCTAAGCTGGTCATTCTAAAAGACAACTACTAGAAAGAACTCCGTAGTTCTCACCATTAAAAACAATCACCCACCTCTTCAAGGATAGGGATTAATATCCCCAAGTGAGATCAAGACCTTCTCGGCACCGCCTGCCCTAGTGTACCAAGGCACAACAGCCAAGAACCAGGAAATTTTTCATTCCTACCGATTTCTTGGTGTTGGATATGAACGGGGATTCTAGATTCCCTATCATTCTTGGAAGGCCATTCTTGGCCACAGCTGGAGCAATAATAGATGTAAAAAATGGTAAGCTATCCTTGAATGTAGAGAAAGGAAGGGTGGATTTTGATTTGACTAACTCATATAACAACCCTCATTTTGAGAGTCATGTGTGCAGGATTGAGATAATGCCTCCAAAGGTGAAGGAAGAGCTTAGCATGGAAGCAACTCCCAAAAAGGAAGAAAAAAGCAAAAAAAAATACTGGAGAAGGGGATGAGAAAAAGAAAGTGAGAAATAAAATATAAAAAGAAGAAAGAAAGGTGGAAAAGTGAACTAAAGCCCAAAAAGGTATTTTAGAAGGTTGTCATGTTTTGCATTGTTTGATATTTTGTTTAGCCTTCTTGAATTTTCCTTTTATTGATTTACCCACCTAACGATTAATCCCATGGCCCCATTACAACCAAAATAAAAGACCTCTTGATTCTTATGTGTTTTCATTAATAAAGTAGAGATTTGGTTAATAGTCAAGCTTATGGTAGAATACCTTCCTTGAGGAAATTGAGTGAATTGTCATATAGCCTTAAACACTTGAGTGAGGTGAGAAGAGTGCCCGAATTAGTGAGAGGTATGAATTTAGGGAACCTAAGCTTCTAATTGGACTTGAAATTAATTGTCTCTTGGCTTCTTATTGGATATGCTTGTTACTTGGATTTGTTACTCGGGTTCTTGGTTCACTGTCCATGCTCTGATTGTTTATCTTTTCTGACCTTAGTTATTGCTTGAGGACAAGGAAAATCTTAAGCTTGGGGTAGTTTGATGAGTGTGATTACACCTCATATTTCTTTATCATATTGCATGTATTTTCATGTAGTTTGGGCTTTTTTTAATTTTATTTTTGTTAGTTTTTACCTTGGAACGGGTAAGGTGGTTTTGTGGTGTTTGTGTGCAGGAATTGAAGCTTAAAATGCTCGGGACCGGTTATGTTGGAGTTTTCATGAAGGCGGAGCTTGAAATACAAGAAAAATGAGCCAAACAGAGCCTATCACGGCCTAGCCGTGACAGCCATCACGACAATGATCGAGCAAGACTGAAAGAAAAGTACGCAAAAGTCAGAACCTGTCACAGTCAGGCCGTGATGGCCATCACGGCCGTGACAGGCCAACCAATGCCAAGTTTTCCAAGACAGAATCTGTCACGTCCTGGCCGTGACAGGCATCACGGCCGTGATGCGCAATATCTGAAAATTTAATTGCTGATTTGATCTGATTTTGTAACAGCTTTGAATTCAAGTTACCCTACATTATAAATAAGATTATAAGGCTCGAAAATAGGGACCTCTTGGCTGCTACCTTAGGTAAACATTAGGATTTCTCTTCTTCTCAATTTCTTCTTTTCTCTTAGGTTTTTTTATGCTTTTGTTAATCAAGCTTGCTATGAACATGGGAAATGCTTGAGTAGTTCTTTTTATTTCTAGGAATTGGGGCTATGCCCAAGTCGTGTTTTATGTTATGAATTGATGTTTTCCCTTTGTTAATTCCAATTTGCTTTCGATTTGATTCCTATTGCATGAATTACTTGTGAATTTGGTGCGCACTTATTTGCATGTCATAGATACTCTAAGGATGAACCTAGCGGTGAACTTAGGTATTGGATCTATAGGGATTGAACTTAGGACTTAAATCATGAGAGTTAGAAGCGGTCCTTCGAGGGTTCATTGAATTGTCACGAATCTCAATGGGGCCAATTTGAATACAATTACCACGAGAGTAGGGGTTGGTTTAATTGGGCACGGTTCTTGTATCTCGAGAGAGAACATTAACTTATTTAGGATAAATTCACCTTAAAAGCAATTTCGATAATTAACAAGAGGAGTAGTCAATTTAGTAGCATGAGCAGTCTTGTTGGTAACCTAATTCCTGGAAATCTCTTTTAATTTGAAAATCTCCAGATTTTATTTGATTGCGTTTTAAATACTTGATTTGTTAGTTAATATTATTTCAAAAATGAAATCTTTTCCAAATCTTTTTCTTGTCTAGTTTATTTATTTTAATAATCAATTGTTATTTAAGATCAGGTCTCTATGGGTTCGATCTTTTGATTACTTGACGACGAAGTCGTTCACTTGAGGATTCACGCCCATCATCTAACAAAATTTACATTCTTCCAGTGCGCTGTCATTTGTGCTCGAATCACTGTCATAATATACAATGCACTCGTTCGGACAACAATCAATCCTCTTAGCCCCCAACCCTAGTTTTGACACCAACCACTTCGCATCATAATAACTTTTTGGTTACAACTCTTTGAAGGGTGTCACATCTTGAAGCATTTTACAAAAAAACTCCAAACACTGCTCGGAGACATTCCAATTGGACTTTCAAGGTAGAAGCCTAACACAAATGATAATTTTGAATCTGACGCCCCTTCAAACAATGGCTTATTTGTCTCTAACAATAGATTGTAGAATCTCTGTGCCGATTCATTAGGAGGCTCTTCCATGTCATCATTCTCATTCGCCTCAAAAGTCCTACGTTGCCCAAGACAATCATCCACTATCCACTACATTGACTGGAGTTGTTCGACATAGTCGTCGTGTAATCCACTGCCTGATGCACCCATGTCGTAATCGTCACCACCAAATTCATTTGATCAATATTCGGCAACTCGTCACCATGATCGGTCCATATCCAATAATTAGGTTTGAACCCACGTCGGTATAGGTGTACCTTCACTTCATCATCAGTCAAAACCTTTGTACAATTGCACTTTATGCACAGACATCTAATCCCCCCTCTTCGGCATAATCACAATGTTACATGGCTTTCTATTTAAACTCCTCAACTCCATCTTCAAACGATTGTTTCAGAAGTCATCTCCCAGACTCATTCTTATCATACACCCAACTACGACTCGAGGGATAATAGTCCATCCTTCTGTATTTTCAGATAAATTGACATATATTTAAACATGATTCTATGACACTGATTCGCTCCCTTTCTTTAAAAGGTATGGCCCTAACCCTTCAAGAAAAACTTTTTCACCACTGTATTATACTAGTTACTCGTTACTTCTCATGTCTTATAGCTAACAAAATTTCAGCAGCATTTCCCACTGGTCTCCAAGTGACCGCAGTTAGGTACAACAATCAAGTATGACCCGGAGAACAAAAGGAAGTGCATAGAACCAAAATTTCATCAACTATTTAATAAATGAGAATCAACGAGTAATTAGTATAACAGTGGAGAAAAAGTTTCTTCCCAAACTGTCCCAATTGGACAATTCAAGATTCAATAAAATGAGCGATACCATGATCACGAGTACACATGCTCAATAATATTGAACCTCGAACGGGTGACTAAGGTTTTTCTCGATGACGTATTAATTATACTCTAAAATAAAATAAAACTTTAAGTAACAGAGATAATTTGCATAAAGTTCGACAATAATAGCAAACAATTAAACACATAATTAAGCAAAGCTTTGTCCAATTGGTCATGTGTACTTGACTTTTTAACTATCAAGTTTTAAAATCTATTATTACGTTACTTGACTATTTAAAATCCTATGATATCAAGTCTTCAAACTTATTATTAGTATATTAGTTAATTACTTAAATAATAGTTAGTAATTCTTGCCATAAGATTGATTTATTCAAATATTACATTTTTAAATAGTAATTAACTACTTTATTATAAATTAATGATTTTATTAATTAACTTATTAACTAATATCAATTATTCCATAACAAAAACTAATTACTAATTATTATGTAATTATTTCATTAATTAATTCAACCATAACTACGTACAAACGATCCCGATCACGCTTAACTGATCACCACGAGCTACTGCCGAATCTGCTCATTACCGCTGCAGGTATGTATGGGAGGAAAATGCTTTTACCCGTTGACTAATCCTATCTACACTAAATCCTATCAACACCAAGCTTTGTCATTATGGATTTATTTTCTTAAGTAAATTCATTTATTAATTTGCACGCACAATTAGCATAAACAACACAACCCACATGTAAACAAAAAATTTCATGATTGATTTGGAATAAAAAACACAAATTAATAAATTGACAAAATTTATATGCACTAAACAGATTTATAAAAAAAAATACATGCACATATATACAACTAATAATAGAGAACCCACAATACCTACAGGAGCAGACAACCCAAGACAGTGGCAGTGGTGGGCGGCAGTGGCTACGGTGGCTCACGGCAGTGGCGGTGGTGGCAGCCCTTAAACACATAAAAAATAAAATTCATAAATAGAAACAAAAACACATAATGCACAAAAATTACCTACAAGAAATGGCAAAATGGTGGCTACCAGAGGAAATGGTGGCGATGACTGACGGGGGTGGTGCTCGTGGAGGAGGAAATATAGGGGGAGGAGGAGTGCAGAGGTTATACGCGGTGGTGGGAGAGAAGGACCAAAGAACAAAGAGTAGGGAGTAGAGAGAGAGCAAGGGAGAAGGGGGCGGTGCGCGGTGGTGGTGCACGGTGGTGGGGACTGGTCACAGATAGGAAGGGGGCGCGATGGTGAGGGTTTCGTAGAGAGAGAAGAGAGGGAGAGGTCTGAGAGGGAGAGATAGGAGAAAAGGAAAGTGGGGGGGAGGAGGGTTTAACGGTGGTCCTAATTTGTGTTTTTTTCCAACGGCCACTTAAAGTTTCTGACGGCTTTATCCGTCGATAATTCAAAAATTTGAATTGCCAATGGAAAGGTCCATCGGTAATGGGAAATAACTTTTCCGATGGACATCCCGTCGATAGATTCCTTGACAGTTTCGACGAACTTTCCATCGAAAAGCTCTCGCGTGAAAAAAAATGTCTTTCCCGCCAACTTTACCGACGGATTTTGCAACGGAATACCCCTCGGAAATGTTACCGGTGACCTTTCTGTCGGTAATTTTGAAAACTTTTCAAATTCATTATTAGCGACGGAACCCACGTCCGTCAGTAATTTACCATCGGTAATCAAGAGTTTTCTGTTGTAAAGTTGTCAGAGATGTGACAATACCACTTTCAGCATTTCTGATAACCAAGAGTGCTTTTCAAAAGATCACATATCAAGTTATCAGACTCAACGGATCCTAACTTTTAATGTTATCTCTGAACGGATATTTCTTAAAGATCGTTAAAGATGCAAGAGCTGAAGCTGAAGCCCTTCTATAAATAATGGATGACCCCGGTAAAGAAGGTTACCTAAACTACAACAAAGCTCTGATATTTGAAAGTGTCAAAACTCTGTTAAATCTTCTTTGGATTACTTTGTAATCTTTGATCTTAAACTTTCATACCCTCACACATAGTGAGTTATTAGTTCAATCTTTTTATCTCTAAGTTAGAGAGAGCCTGAAGAGGCTTGACTGGAAAAGAATACTTGTTTTCCTGAAGAGGTGTTGAATATTTGTGAGATTATAACACTGAAGAGGCAAGTGAAAAAATACTTGTAAGCTATTGGATTATAGTGGAGAAAACCTTATGTAGAAGGGACTGAACATAGCTCTTGGTTTGAAGAAAGAGAATCATGATAAAATCACTTTGTGTGAATCTTCTATCCCTATCTCTTTACAGTTTTCGTTTATACTAACCGAGGGGCTTTGTTTTTGAGTTTGTTAAATCTTTGAAAAAGGTTTTTTTGTGTGTTTATTTCCTAGCTTGCTTGCAAAAGAGTTTTTTTGAAAGCATTTTGAAAAATCTGTTAAGAAACACAATTTGAGCGAATTCTACGGTGGACCACCTTGATAGGTGGTACCACCGTGCACAACTGTGGTTTTTTATTTTGGCCGTTTGATCGCAAAGGTTCATAGTATCTAATAATAGACCTTCTACACCAGATTATTTTCCCTTTTTCTCCTTTCTTTCCTCTCCCTTTCCTCTGCCCCCTTCTCCGGCAGCCACCTCCCCTCCAGCACCCAATTTGCTCCTTCTCTCTCCTTCTGACCCTCTTCAACAACAACCCGAACTTTATCGACACAGTTCTACTCCATGGAGTCCATTAGGTTTTGATCCTTTGTGAGGAGGTCCTCTATAAGATGGGTGAACTTGAACCACGTCTTGCCGTCAACGTGGCGGTAGGTCTGGAAGAGGAGCGGGGGCGTTGGTGGGAGTGGAAAATAGAGAGGTGGAAGACGTGCAGTCCTTATTTTGACGCAGAGGGGAGGGTGGCAACGCAGAGGACAAGGTACTCCTCCTCCTCCATTGATGAGATGAATCATGCGGGCAGAAGAAGGGGATGGTTGGGACTACCTCAGATCTGAACTTATTTGACCTCCACCGCAAAATGAGCCTCATCACGTGTCTCTGACCATCGCTCCATGCTGCCACTCCGAGGCCACGTCGTCGACTTCCACCCTTCCTCGACGCATAGCCGCATAGCACCGCGTCCATGTCTCGAGTCACAGCCGCAGTGCCGTCCGCCGCACTTCACCATCGTTCCTGGCTTCCTTCGTGCCCAACCAGTAACCGGTGAGCTCTGCCGCCTCGGAACAACCACGTTCCTTGTCCTCGAAACAACGATCTTAAGAGGAGCGGGTGGCGACGGCGTGGCGAGTTGGAAGACGGCGGGGATGGTGCTGGGTGGATGGCGGAGGACGGCGGGGGCAGATTGGCACAAGGGAAGAGAAGAATGGGGAAGAGGGAAAAAAATTCAGCACAGGAGGGTGCACGATACTACTATGATCCACATAAATCTAATGGTTAGGGTCATTTATGCACGGTGGTACCACCTATCAAGGTGGTCCACCGTAGAATTCGCCTTCAAACCACCCCTTCTTGTGTTTCCCCTGTGTCAACTTCAACATCCTTGCTTTCTTACTTTATCATTTAACTAATAAATGGTGGCTTCATCATATCAGAAAAGTTTCATAAACATCTATTTACGACACCTTTGGAACAATTTTGATATTTATAACACAAAGTACAATAATAATGTTGGTATACACTAGTGACATTGGGACGAAAGATTGATTTTGGTACCCAGCCATATTGTTGAAGACCGAAAGTGATGCAGAATTAGCAATATTGAATACATTAGCTTCATTTAGATTTTATCAAGCACGTCTTTTTGTACAATCATATAGTATGAAGTATGAACTATGAAACAATATTGACACCAAAAGTTGCAAATTATGACCATAGAAGGCGGTGAGAGACTTCAATTATAAGTTTTTAACTAGTCCTGATTACTTCAAGTTAAACCTTATGCGGTAAAGGAATATAGAGAGCACTGACCGCGCTGTCGCCACGCGCCAAAAAGAACGAGCGATTACAAAATAATGCAGTATAGAGCGACAACTCAGATCGTCTCTCAAGGACTCTTTAGGTGTTGTTATTATTAACAGAAAAAGTTAGAAAAAAGTTAGAATTGGGGGTTTTGAGATTGGAAACTAAATTAAAGAAACAAAACAAAACAGAGAAAAGAAACAAAGCAGTTTAAAAGATTAGCAAATAAACAAAAGAACGATTAACCTACTGTTCTCGGTTTCCCACTATCATTGGTTCCTATAAATCCAAGCCCAGATTCTAATCCCCTCCCGGTTGTAGCAACAATTTACAAGCGAAACCACTACTACAGATACATGTCCCTATTCCCGAATTAAGCAAACGGGGTTAAGCCCTTCGTGAACTAAGCGAACACGAAACGAACACACGCGAATTAAGCAAACGCGATTGTATATAGGAACATAATATCACCAAGATAAACCAACACAACACAATACATTCCTGAATTAAGCAAACAGAAATATACAGCATGGCATTGAAAAGAGAAAAGCAAATGGAAACAGGAAATACAGAACCTCAAGTGTTAATAGAAACCAATTGCAGTAGATTAATCTAGGAGACTAGCTCTCCATTACAAAAAGAAAACAAAAGAAAAGAAAAGAAGACAAACTACTACTACTGCCTATCAAAGACTAGCCAAAACTGGCTAACTCTAATCTCTCCCTCTCAGTTCTGCCTAAGACTACTTATATACATGTTTCTGGAATCCAAGTCCTCGCGAGGCGAAGCACTGCTCGCGAGGCGAATAACATGAAAGGTCTACAACTCTTGGTCTTCTCGCGGGGCGAGCATATCCTTCGCGAGGCGAACTCTTCAAATTCTCAACTGTAACGCCCGTGGCCTTCAACACGGGTAAACCGTGATGCTCTCTGACTTCCAGGTACTCGCGAGGCGAGTCCTCCTTTGCGGGGCGAGACAGAAAGTTTTGCAATTTTCAGGAACAGTCACCTTCTGGTTCGCGGGGCGAACAGCCTTCTCGCGGGGCGAGAAACTCCAGAATTATTCCTTTTTATTAACCTGAAAATAGAAAGTAAAAGTAAATACTTTATTCACTCTAAATCAACTAAATTAACTTAAAAACACTTTACAGACTCAAAATACTACTTAGCGACAATCAAGTCTAATTTGGGTGAAAATGATATAAAATAAGCACAAAGCCAAGGTCTTGACTAGTTATACAACCAGTCAAACAGAGGCTCATCAAGCACCATCGATGTGTTTCTTTTCAATTTCTATGTTGATCATTGGATCCATAGTCTTCCTTTTCAAAAATATGTGTACCACATAGCAGAGCGCTTTGATTTCCGACCGAAAAATCCAAAGGTAATTCCCTCCCGTGTTTCCAATGGAAAATTTGATGGATAACATTATCGATGGTCCTTACCCAAGGAATATTTTGACTGTGAAATCATTGGTAATTATCGACTATCGAAAAACACCTGTCGGTCAATATTTGCCACTAGAAAATTACGAAGATTTATTTTTCATGGGCAATCTGTTGGTGATTTGCCGTTTCCTATAGATTTTTGGTGTTGCCCACGGATTTTGTCCGTTGGTAATAAGTGAATTCTTATAGTGAACACTGAACAAGTAGGTGAGAAAAAGAGAGAACTTGAGTGTGTTAAATGCTAGATGTGAATGTGGGTTGATATTTCAATTTACATTGATGGATATTCAACTTATCATTATGACTGGAATTAGAATTAAGATAACCTCCCAAGCTTTCTTTATAAGGTTTGCTAAGAATTGAACTTTTAAGTTAAAGCTAGTAATCACATAAATCTTCCAAGTTCCACTAGTTGAATACGATAAGAAATGGTCTTTGTTGCCTTCATGCGAGAATTTTTGGTGATCAGTCGTTTGAACGACTAATTCACACATTTGACAATGATTTCCATTTTGTGTTCAGACGATTACACTGAGAAAGGGACTCTGTTTCTCAACTATGGGTTCCTAGACTACTAAAGAAAGTGTCTAGTGTAGAAGATGAAATATGAAGCTATCTAGAGTTGCATGAAAGCAAGAAAAAGCGATAAAAGAAAGCAATAAAGGAAAGTAAAGTAAATATAAGTTATGTATTTGATTGGATGTGTCATGTCAAAATAACCTGTACAATTGGTATTTATAGGCAAAAAACTCAACTATTCTAAAGCCACTTCTATTAGCCACTAACTCCTATTTTGTAGCAACATCGTGAACATCATGGCTGACAAAAACGGCTAAGAATAACATCCACTAAGACCATCGGCCACTAACTCCTATTTTCTAGGGACATCCCATGTCCTTCCATTAGTGACATCCCATGACCATCAGCTGACCATGTTCTCCATATCCCTATTTTTAAGGGAGTGAGTGTTGATGCACATTTTTGACTTGGTCAACTCATAAAATGCCCTTGATTACAGCTGATCAGCCTCTATCTTCATTTTCTCTCTGCAAAACCACCTCCAACTTCATCCTAAAAATCTAGGAAAGTGGTTACCGCGCTCTGACTTGATCATTTTCATGCTATTTCTTTTTTCTAAATATAATAGTAGTCTCTTGGGCCCTTAATCAACATCCACACGAGCCCAATAACAGCCTCCAAACCCATCTAGACTTAGCAGCCACGTTCGACTGATTCTGCATCGACTGATTCTGCCTCGATTGATTCTGCCTCAGCTAAATCTGTCTTGCTACTGGTTATCAGCTACTTATCTTAGCTCAGGTGCTTTCAGCCCATCGCAATTCCGTCGATTTTGATCCAACTGCTCTTCTCGGCTAAATAAATTAATCAGCTAATTACCACAATCGGCTTTTAGCTAATACTTAATTTTTGGTGATAACAACGCCCCCTGCATCTTTTAGCTGACGATGATAAGAGGAAGGTGAAAGATGCATTATGTCAATCGAATCCACTTGTCGATTTTGATACTGAACCTTCACCCTATCGGCTGCTCTAGTTCTCTGCTGATATGTTTCATCTACATGTATTATCTTTTTTCTTCTCCTTTGCTATCGACTAACATGACTCTGTTGCATGTGGAAACTTGAATCTCCTGGAACTACTAGGTTTGCAGATAGTAGACATGATGTCTAAATGCCCCTAGCTTTAACTGATTCAGCCGATCCAAGAAACTCCAATCTTCTAAAGAGACTGGGTTTACATATAGTAGCCTCATCTTGTCTAGTTGACACGGCTAAGTGTCCCCCCATTCTATCTTATCCGGTTGATCTTGGGAACTCCAACCTCTTAAAGACATTATGTTTGCAGTTAGTAGACTTATGTTACCGATTTGACACTTAGCTAAATATCCTTCCACTTCGTCTCATTTAGTTGGTATCCCTTTCTGTTTCCATTGCTTGCTTATGCCTCGACTATTTCCATTCACCTTTGACGTAGGAAATTGTAAGCCGTGCACTATGCGCCGGCTATTTCCACTCACCCTTTGATGTAGGAAATGGTAAGCCGTACACTGAAACCATGTTAGTGAATGCAACTGAGAATACATCTTTATCAGTTGTCATCATAGCTACACACTTGTCAGCTAATTTTGACTTTTCACCCTTCAAAGTCTTTTAGGGATGGCATTCCCTCAGGATCTCGACTGCCATGCATTGGCTGCCTAATCACTGTAATAATCGACTGTTTCTTCAGACTCATCATAATCTTTAATGGAGAGTAAGTGCAACATATCTAGAATAAATCATTCAGCCGTGGAAGCTTTGGTTGCCAGCTGACTCAAATTTGAAAATTCTTGGGCTAGCAACTTTTCTCTCAACTGAGGGTGCATGTTACCTACAGCTATGGCGGCATAATCTTTTTTTTGGGCTCAGAGCTCAACCTTGTAGTTTTTTGAAGGGAGCTCGGAGCTCAACCTTCTAGTTTTTGAAGGAGCTCGGAGCTCAACCTTGTAGTTTATGAAGGGAGCTCAGAGCTCAACCTTGTGGTCTTCAGGAAACAGTAAAGTGAGGGTAGAAAACTTCTTTCAACAAGATCTTCATTCATACAATTGTTTTGTCGGGTGGAGCCTCATCAAAACCTTCCGGTGAGAAACCCTTTTTGGGGACAAAAAGCACCGGCGAGGATAAAGAATACTCATCCCGTCATATATTTAAGTGTAGAAAAACTTCATATGAGTTGCATTCCATGTCCTTGGAAAGACTTTTCCTGCTAAAGTTTCCAACTTATAAGCTCCGTTACCGACCTTTTCTTGAATTCTAAAGGGGCCATCCCAGTTTACTGCTAGTTTTCCTTCATTCAGATCCTTTCTTTGCCTAGCCTGCAACCTTAAAACTAAGTCTCATTCCCTTAAACTCCGGGGTTTGATTCTAGAACTATACTGTCTGTCTACCCTTTGTTTTGCGTCCGCGTTCTTTACTCAGGCCATTTCTCTGATTTCTTCGCTCAAGTCCTCGACTTCCATGTTTTCCTGATTGGTTTTCTTGTCAAAAAGAGCTCTCCTTAATGACCCTTCTCCGACTTCGACCAGTATCATTGCGTCTGCCCCATAAGTTAGTCGGAATGGTGTTTTCAGAGTTACCGATTGGGGGGGTAACATAATAGGCCCATAGTACCCCAGGGAGCTCTTCTGGCCAAGAACCTTTGGCTTCTTCTAGTCACTTTCTAAGCCCTCCCAGTAAGACTTTATTGGCTACCTCGACCTGCAAGTTTGTTTGGGGGGTGTTCCACTGAGCTAAAGTGTTGTTGGATTCAGAGTTGCTTGGAAAAGTTTTGAAAATTTTGATCTGTAAACTACGTTCCATTGTCCGTTATGATCGAATGGACCAAACCGTGTCTGCATATTATGTTCTTCCATGTGAAATTTTTGATTTGCCCTGCTGCGATTTTTGCCAAAACTTCGATCCATTTTTTGAAGTAATCCACAACTCCCAGGAGGAACTTGACTTGCCCTTTTGCCATCGGGAAGGGACCCAAAATGTCCATCCCCCACTTTGCGAAGGGCCATGGTGATTGAATGGTGTGCAGGACCTCGGGAGGGTTATGTAACACTTTGGCGAATCACTAACACTTCATACACTTTTGGATCTATTTTAAGCAATCAGCCCTTAAAGTCAACCAGAAATATCCGGCTCGAAGTAGCTTAGCCGCCAGAGGTCTTCCTCCGTTGTGAAGTCCACAAATTCCTTCATGGACCTCTGCCATAACGTATTCGGCCTGACGCTGGTTGAGGCATTTAAGCAAGGGAGCTACAAATCCCCTTCGGTATAGAGCCCCCTTTACTATCATGTAGTGTGTCGCATGTCTCCGGATCTTAAGGCTTCTTTTGGATCTTCAGGGAGGTCATCTTTTTCTAAAAAATTTCTAATTGTCCTCATCCATCCTTCATCGGCTTCCTCGACTGCTAGAACACTTTCTTCCTCTATGCTTGGAGCAAATAGATTTTCTTATGTGACCGTTTTGCATTGACCCGGCCTCTTAGTACTAGGTAATCTAGAGAGGATGTCCCTAGCATTGTTCTCTCTTCGCACGTGCTCCACTGTGAATTCTTCGAATCCCTATCAGATTTGGTTGACTTTGACCAAGTATTTCAATAGTCGTGGGTCCTTTTTCTGGTACTCCCTTGATATTTGCAGAGTCATGAGTTGGGAGTCACTGTAAGTTTTTAGCCGAACGACTCTGACTTCTTGCGCTAGCTTCATCCCGGTAATCAGCACCTCGTACTCTACTTGATTATTACTAGTGGGGAAGTTAAGCTTGATGGAATGCTCTAAGCTGATCCTGTCAGGCCCCTCCAGGATGACTCCCGCTCCGCTCCCTTTTGTGTTAGATGAGCCATCGACATATAATTCCCACAGATCTGGGAAAAAGGGTTCCGATCCCACTGTCAATTCTGTCGTGAAGTCTGATAGACATTGAGCCTGTATGTACCCACGGGGCTCATACTCCAGGCCGAATTTGGACAATTCTATCGACCATGCGATTATTCGACCTGCTAGCTCTATTTTTATAAGGACTTGCTTTATTGGGTAATCGGATCAGACCACTACCTGATGACTTTGAAAGTATGGGCAAAGACTTCGGACCGCTGTAATTAATGATAGAGCCAGCTTCTGAATCATCTGATATCTGACTTCAGCACATTGCATTATTTTGCTTATGTAATATATCGGTCACTGTTGCTTGCTCTCCCCCTGAATGATGACAATAATGATGGCTAGCCGACTAATGAGATAGGTAAAGGTATAAATCCTTTCCTGGTATAGCTCTGGTTAGGATGGGCGGGGATGCCAGGAAGTTCTTTAACTGCTGAAAGGCCTCTTCGCACTCCTCTGTCCATTTGAAGTCTCTATGATTTTTCAAAATTTTGTTGAATGGAGTCGACTTATTAGACAATTTTGGCAAAAATCTCTGCAAGGAGGCCACCCTTCCTGCTAGTCGCTGGACTTCCTTCAGGTTGCTTGGGTTACCCATTTCAATGATCGTTCGGCATTTGTCGGGGTTCACCTCCCTCAGCTTGTTAGCATGAAGCCCAGGAATTTGCCACCTTGAATGCCGAAAGTACACTTAGGCGGGTTGAATCACATATTGTGTCCGCGGAGCTGACCAAAAAATTTCCTTTAGATCCCCTATGTGTTGTTCGGGAAGTTCATATTTTATGATCATGGCATCAATATAAACTTCTATGTTGTACTCGATCTGATCGGTAAAAACTTTATCCATCAACTGCTGGTATATGACCCCGATGTTTTTCAACCCGAATGGCATCACCTTATAACAGTAACTGACCCCCTTGGTTATGAATGCTGTGTGCTCCTCATCACGAGGGTACATCTTGATCTGATTATACCCAGAATAAGCATCCCTAAGGCTGAGCATCACGTGGCCTGAGGACCCGTCAATAAGGCGATCGATGCTCGGCAAAGGATATGAATCCTTAGGACATGCCTTGTTGAGGTCCGTATAGTCGATATACATGTGCCATTATCCATTTGATTTCTTTACCAGAATGACATTAGCAAGCCATGTGGTGTACTCGACTTATTCTCGGACGAACCCGGCTTCTAGCAACTTTTCGGTTTCTTCCTTTATAGCATCTTTTCGGTCTCCCCCGACCTTCCTTCTTCATTGCGCCACGGGTTTTGCTTGGGGATCAATATTCAGCCGGTGGCAAACGAAGTTGGGGTCTATACCCGGCACGTCTGAGGCAGCCCAAACAAAGAGATCGGTGTTTTCTAATAAGGTCTCCCGAATATCTTGCTTGAGTTTTCCAGGCAGGTTTAGTCATAACTTAACATTCTGACCTTCGAGCTTCCCGACCTGAAATTGGTCTGTGTCAACTGCTGGCTGGGCCCTTAGTGCTCTACCTTCATCCCTTGGGTTTAGTTCAACCATGTTCACTGCTGAATTGGATGGTTCTCCTTCGAAGTCGGCCGCCTTTTTGGTGCCCACTCGCAGGCTGTCTATGTAATACTATCGAGCTATCCTCTGATCGGCTCGAATGGACACTATTTCTCTAGCCAAGGAGGGAAACTTCAGGGTTAGATGTGGTGTGGAAATGATTTCTCCTAACATTTAACGATGGCCTGCCAATCAATATATTGTATGATGCTTCTGCGTCAATCACCAAATATTTCACCATGCTTGTTCGTGCTAAAGGGATCTCGCCGAAAGTAGTTAAGAGTTCGACGTATCCCTTGACCTCCTCACTTGCTCTCTCCGAAAAACATACCAGCACTCCTCCATATGGCTTTAACCGGGAAACAGGAATACCAAGTTTGTTAAAGGTCGTCCAATACAGGATATCGGTGGAACTCCCCTAGTCTACCAATGCAGTTTTGACAATGAAATTAGCGACCTCGACGGTGATGACCATAGGGTCGTCTTGATCTGGAGCTATGCCTTTGAAGTCGTCGTTTGTGAATGTTATCGGGGGAAAGAATCGGCTGGCCGATTGGGTGGCAGATGCTACCATTTTTAGGTCTCTCAGATGTCTTATGCCAGCAGAGTTTGAGACACCACCTCCCGCGAAGCTTCCTGCATTGGTATTAATTACGCCTTGGACCGCTCGACTCCTCTCTTCCTCGCGTGTTGGGTTCCTACACCGATCTCTCCCATCAATTCGGTCGTATTCGCATTCCGGACTTCACCGTCGTCTTCTGCTTTTTGGTGGCCTATCGCTACGACAATCTTGACCGCGCTCGCTATTTCTCTGAACATAAGACCCAAGATGTCCTCGTTGTATCAAGTCTTCAATGGCGTATTTCAATGCTCTGCATTCCTCGGTGCTATGACCTTGGTTTCTATGGTATCGGCAGTGTAGAGACATATCAGCATCTGGTGGGGTCTATCCTCTTGGGGGAAGTCAGAGCAGGTTGGTGCTACAAACCTCCCTCAGTATGGTTTCTCGGTTAGCATTCAGGGGAATGAAGTTCTCGTATCGGAGGAGTTGAGCTTTTGTCTTTCTATGCTCTCGTTTATCCCAGTCCATTTTCTTCTCATCCTTCGAATGCACGAGTCAAGAACTAGCTTCAAACTGGTCGACCTTGCTGGCCATGATCTCTTCCATGTTGATGTATCTAGACGCAATCTTTTTTAGTTCCTCCATATTTGTTGGTTTTTTCCTGGTCAGTTTGTCAACGAAGGGCCCCGATCTTAAGGCTCCCAGGATTGCGTATAACCCTACCCTAGGCTGCAAATCCCTTATTTGGGTTGTTGCTTCGGTGAACCTATTCATGAAGACGCGCAAGGATTCGGTGGGTCCTTGTCGAAAGTTGACAAGACTTGTCGATGTATTATGATGGGGTCGACTGATAGCAAAATATGCCTTGAACTTATCTCTTAGCTCATCAAAATTGTGAACAGACAGAGATGGGAGGCGGGAATACCACACCAAAGCGGAGCCTTCCAATGTGAGCATTTGCGCTTTGAACACTGTGAGATGAACTTCTGGGTCGGCAGTTCCATCATATTTTTTCATCTTAGGTGATGTGATCAAAGATTGATCACTTAGCATTTTAGGATCTTCTTTGATCTAATTGCTTTAAAATTTGAGATCAAACATAATTCAAGCACAATTGATATGAAACTTGTTCTTCAAGTGAAGAATCAAGAGTAAAAAAAAGGAGTTGAAAAGAAGAACAATTGATATATGACTAGAAAGTAAATTACAAGAATTAAAGTGCAAGAATTATAGAACAAAAAGTAGAAAATGGAATAGGAAGAAGAGGAAGGGGAAGGCACTACAAATGCATTCTTCTTGGAGAAGAAGATTGAATTTGATAAGCCAAAGGAAGATTCACCACTTGAATAAGGATACTCAAGATAAGAATCAATTGGTTCAACTCATGAACCAAGAAGAGGAGAACTCTCAACTCCCTGCAGAATCTCAAGTGTGAGAAACTTATCGAATGAATTTTAAACTTGTGAAATGAGTTATATGGAGCCTTTTATAGATGAACAAAGTGCTCATCCACTCTCTCTAATGTGAAAAATCAGTGCCACCCACTACAAATCCCAAGTGTGGGCTTTGATTTTGGCCCAATGCTTCCTACTCTTATGCTATGGCCCAATAGGCCCAATTCATAAACTAGTCCTAAGTGTTTTTGAATAAGCACTTCTATTACATGAACTCTACTCTATACAAAGGTCCTAGTTCCTACCTTTATTACACGACCTCTACTCTTTACAAAGGTCTTAGGCCCTATCCCTAACTAGGTATCTTGGACTCTTCTTTAGAGTATTTTGGACTCTTCTTAGCCTTGACCTTGTCATGGGTCCATGTGAGTCTTCAATGCTTGGTCCTTTGCTTTGTGAATCCATGTTCATATCATTAGGAGTCTTGAATTTTTCAGGGAAAGGGGCTAGCATTATGGCGGTAGTGAAAGGGTGTCCATCGAGATCCACCGTCTGGTTGCCTTCATGGGTGGCTCCGGTGTGGGTGTATGAGGTGTCAGTGTTGACTGTATATATCTCGTCTTCCGTTCATTCTCTTTGCATCTCGTCCACGCACTGTCGCATTTATGTGTTCTCCTGTCAGATTTGTTCCATGGCTCGTAGCAGGGACTGCACGTATGAGCGTGGCGGTCCTTCTACTGCGCTGCCACTGCAGGTAGTAACCATAGTGATCAGAAATATGTGGCTAGGGAAAAGTTTACCTAGCCCCACGGTGGGCGCCAATTGTTTGTGCTAAAACAATAAAGGGAATAGTGAATGAGGTTGCTGTATTATTGATTGGGAACTAAGTACAGAACAATGGTGATTTTAGTACAAATAGTGAGTAATTCCAAGTACTTGGGTGTGTGTATACAGCCCTGTCTGTAAGAGAATGAAGGATCTCATATATATAAGCTACCCGACGCGTGCTATTCACACGAGTTGTGTAACACCCTGCTTTTTTAGTTACGCTGTATTACCGGTAGCGATATAATTATTTATATTTTTATGAGACCAAAAAAATGATTTTTTATAATTTTGGGTAGAAAATTCAGACGAAAACCGGTCTGTGTTTTCACTGACAGTAAAAGTTTACTGAGCAAAAAACCTAATTTTGACCCGAGAACGAAATAGTTTAGTTTTATATCATATTTCTAACTATATAGGCTATTTTGAAATTATTACTCTAAAATATATTACTATATTTTATTCGGGTGAAGTTTCGAATAAAACCGCGTAAGAAAACGTAAATCGTGAAATCAACAGAATCAGGAACGACACTGCAGAGACCGCCAAGAGATCGGGACATCAAGTCAAACATGACGACTCATGAGTCATCAAGTCATGATGATAACACCATAAATATCAAGATATTTAGTCATAAATATCTAGATATTTAGTTGAAAATATCTAGATATTTGTTAGGTGAAAAGACCAAAATTCCCCTATGACTTTGTGGAATTCCTCCTTTGCCCTTGTGACTCATAACCTTCCCCATCACTCACTCAATCACACGGCTGCCCCCTCCTAATGTGATCCTAGAAGCACAACCTTAATGGGCCAATGGGGGCAAATCAACTTTTAAACAAATCCAAATCAAACCTGCTTCACTATTTTGGTTGGTGGAAATCTTAGAAGTGATCTTGGATGCGTTGAAAATCTTAGAAGATTATCTACAAATCTTTTTTTTTTGACTCAAGAGCTGATTCGGTGTCTATGATGACTAAAATTGGGCTACAAGTTTAGCACGAAATTCTGTACTGGTTTTAATTTAATTAGGCTTGTAATTGGGCTTAAGAGTGTGCCAAGCCCATTAGGACTTAGAGAGGTGCACTTCAAGTTAGACTAACTTGCACCTTAAGTAAGAGTAAATTGCACTTCAAGTTAGACTAGCTTGCACCGTAAGTAGGATGAGCCTATAAATAGGCTTCATGTAAATCATTGTACAAGTTTGAATACAATTGAGTTTTCTAACACTTGAGATTGCTAGAGAGAGTAGAGAGTCTCCTCTTCTTGGTTCATAAGTTGAACCATTGACTCTTATCTTGAATTTCCATATTCAAGTGGTGAATCTTCCTTTGTCTTATCAAAATCAATCTTCTTCTCCAAGAAGAATGACTTCGTGGCGCCTTCCCTCCTCTTCTATACCTCTTCCATTTTCTATGATGATGTGATTCTAGGAAGCACAACCTTAATGGGCCAATGGGGGAAAATCAACCTTGAAGTAAATCCAAATCAAACCTGCTTCACTATTTTGGCTGGTTCTTGAGTTGTAGATGTCCGATTGAAGTGATCTTGGATGTGTTGGAAAGCTTAGAAGATTATCTACAAATACTATTGTTGACTCAAGAGCTGATTCGGTGTCTATCATGACTAAAATTGGGCTAAACGCTTAATACGAAATTCTGTACGGGTTTTGATTTTGTTATGCTTGTAATTGGGCTTAAGAGTGTTCCAAGCCCATTAGGACTTAGATAGGTACACTTCAAGTTAGACTAACTTGCACCTTAAGTAAGAGTAACTTGCACTTCAAGTTAGGCTAGCTTGCACCTTAAGTAGGATGAGCCTATAAATAGGCTTCATGTAAATCATTTTACAAGTTTGAATACAATTGAGTTTGCTCACACTTGAGATTTCTAGAGAAAGTTGAGAGTCTCCTCTTCTTGGTTCATGAGTTGAACCATTGATTCTTATCTTGAATTTTCATATTCAAGTGGTGAATCTTCCTTTGACTTATCAAATTCAATCTTCTTCTCCAAGAAGAATGACTTTGTGTCGCCTTCCCTCCTCTTCTCTACCTCTTCCATTTTCTATTTTGTTCTTTAATTCTTGTTCTTTAATTCTTGTCATTTACTTCTTGCAATTTACTTTCTAGTTCATATATCAATTGTTATTCTCTTCTACTCCTTTTGTTTCTCTTTATTTTTCACTTGAAGATCAAGCTTCATATCAATTGTTCTTATTTGTGTTTGATCTTGAATTTTTAGCAATTGAAATCAAAGAATGATCCTAAAATATTAGTGATCTATGTCTTGATCACATCATGTGGTATCTAGAGATAGATTTTTGATCTTCAATTGTTTTGAATTTTTGATCAAATGTTTTTCAAATTCTATGATGATCTTTGAGTTGGAGCCAATTTTATGATGAAAATTTCATCCATAGTGGCGCCATTAATCACTTAAATTTGGATGATGAAATTCAATTTGAATCCAAATGTGATCATGGATCTAGAATTTGAAATGAGTTTGAATTGATCTTGTTTGAATTTTTGGTGAAATTTTTTTTCCCTCCACATTTTCACTTTCTATTTTCCTTACTTTGTGGAATTGAACAAATTCAAAATTCAAATTCAAAATTCAATTCACAATAGTAAGATTGATTCAAATTTTAATCAAAAGTGCTTCAATGATTTCAATTTTTTAGAACCTATTAGATCTTCATGAAATTCAAATAGTGGAAATGATGTGTTTATCATCCACTTGAATGAAAGATCTAGGTCTCTAATTACTTGATTTGTGCTCATTCACTTGGAAATTATTTTACACTACTTGAATTGTTCATATTTCCAAGTATTACACCAATTATGTTCAAATTTGTCCATGATTGAAGGATTTGTAATTTCGAAAAGTAAGTGTAATTTCTGTGAAATTGTAATTAGAAAAAATCAAGTGGCTGAAGTTTAAAAAAAAATCTGGCGTAAAAAAGAAAAAGTGGGCCAAAACCATAAATATACAAAGTTTTAGGGCAAAAGTGCAAATTCTGGAAAATTTCAGCAAAAGGTAAAAGACTTGCCACCATTTCACATGCTTGTATTTGTATAGATCCTTCACAAATTGGTGTAGCACATTTCACATTGAACATTACTTGTTCACCAACACTTTGATTAAATTTGATTTAAACTTTGTTGAACTCTTTCAACTTGTCTTCTTCACATCAATTTGAGTACGCAATTCTTCTTGAACCTTTTCTTGCTTGTCTTCTAAACTCCGTTAGTTTTGTATTAGTTGTTTCCAAAATTCTTGACCTATTTGAATTGATTGCCTACTGGTTGATTTTTCATTTGTTTAATGGAGACTAATTGTTGAGAATCTTGTTTCAATTTGTAGATCCCTTGAAGAGGAAACTCTTGAGTGGAAAGAGACAAGAGAGAAAATCATCTTGTAAAAATCTACATTGAGTGATGTACATGAGTTGGAATCTTTGAGTGAATGGTGAGTGAGTGGTGAGATCCTTGTAATATTCATTTTAACTTGTAATTCGTTTCTTTCACTTGTTCTTTAAGTGTATTTGTTCCTTGTTGGATTGTTCTTAATTCTTTTGATTTTTGGTGGTGTAATTGTTCTTATTGGTGTAATATTCATTTGATTTGTGAACTTTTAAATTCTCTGGAATTTGTATGTAATTCCTCAAATTGTAAGTGCACCATGACTTCACTACATGAAGAAGACAATGAAGATTCTCCTCCATCATCACCAAGAACAAGGAACTTGAATAGGAAGTTGGATAGAATGACAATGAACTTAAAAAGAGTGTTTGAAAGATTAGAAGTACTTGAGAGCAAAAAAGGATTAAGGCATGACAACTCACATAGAGGCTCATCAAATTTGGAAGACAATGAACATAGACCTAGATTTGATAGATGGAGACATAGACATGAGCATAGAGGAATAAGGAATGAGAAGGATGACACATTGCATAATGTGAAGGTGAAGATCCCTAGCTTCCATGGGAAGACTGATCCCGATGTTTACTTGGAATGGGAGACCAACTTGGAGCACATATTCTCTTGCTACTACTAAAGTGAAGAAAAGGAAGTAAAGGTAGCTAGTCAAGGATTTCATGATTATGCTTTAATTTGGTGGGATCAATTGTGTAAAGAGAGAAGAAGGTATGATGAGGAACCAATTAGTACTTGGAGAGAAATGAAGAGGGTTTTCAGAAAAAGATATGGTCCTTCAAGCTACACTAGAGACCTACAACATGCACTCAAGGTTGAAGCACAAGTGAGAGAAAGAACTCCATCAAGAGGGAGGGTAACTCATCAAAACAACTTGAAGTTGTTGGTAAAAGTGGATCAAATCCCACATTTCCTAACTCTAAATCTTCCACTTCTACCCTTTCTATTCCTTCTATACACCACAACAAAAATATTACTCACATACCCCTCTCTACAAATGGAATTAGTAAGGATCAAAAGAAAATGAGAGAGAAAAGGGAGCTTGAGAGAAAAGCCAAGAGTGACAAAGAATAAAAAGATATAAATGCAAAAGAAAAGAATGTGCCACCAAATAATATGGAAAAGGCATAGCTTTAAAAGAAAAAGAAGTAAAGAAAATACTTTTGGAAACCCATCCATTGTGTTTACTTTCCTCTCACAATTTTTGTAACAAGTCACTTCCATTTCTTTCTTTACCTTACTACCTTTGAGTTTCTTTTGGATAAACTTCAAGTCACTTCTAAAGAAACTAAAGAAATTCAAAGGCTTGTGGTAATCTCCAATGATGCTATCATGGTACATAGAAAAACACAAGAAAATCATCTTGAACAATTAAAATATTTTTTGTTATTACTTATGAAAGAAAAACCTTTTGCTAATCTTGAAAAATACACTTTTTGCACCACCAGAGTGGAATTTATGGGCTATGTTGAAAGTGCTAAAAGTGTGCATATTAATAAGGTTAAAAGAGAGGTAAAGGATGCTTTCTTAGTGAGGCAACCAATAAATGATTTTAAAAATAATGATGTTTGCTTGCCTACTACTACTTCTACTTTACATATGTGCATTGAATCTACTTTGAAAATAAAAACATTGAAACTAATGCACATCCACCAAGGTTCCCATTCTTTGAGAGAACTACAACACAATTTCAATATCTTTCCACATATTTCTCTCAATAGTGGACAACCATTACCAAACAACCTTGAAGGGATTACAACTTATGGAAAATATTTGAAAGGGTTGTTCATAAAACTTGTTTTCAAAAGGGTGGTTTTTGACCCGGGATGATGGGTTGAAAATTACAACGATAATAAGGGAGTAGCCTTCTCAAATAATGGAGTTTCCTTCCCAAAACTTTTTTTAGGATCTTTATAACAGAATAAACCTAAACATCTTCTCTGTAATGTATGATTAAAATTCAGGATGAATTTTCTTCAAGAAGGAGGGGATGATGTGATCCTAGGAAGCACAACCTTAGTCGGCAAATGGGGCAAATCAACTTTGAAGCAAATCCAAATCAAACATGCTTCACTATTTTGGTTGTTTCTTGAGTTGTAGATGTCCGATTGAAGTGAACTTGGATGCGTTGGAAAGCTTAAAAGATTATCTACAAATCGTATTGTTGACTCAAGAGCTGATTCGGTGTCTATCATGACTAAAATTGGGTACAAGTTTAGCAAAAAATTCTGTACGGGTTTTGATTTAGTTAGACTTATAATTGGGCTTAAGAGTGTTCCAAGCCCATTAGTACTTAGGTGCACTTCAAGTTAGACTAACTTGCACCTTAAGTAAGAGTAACTTGCACTTCAAGTTAGATTAGCTTGCACCTTAAGTAGGATGAGCCTATAAATAGGCTTCATGTAAATCATTTTACAAGTTTGAATACAATTGAGCTTTCTCACACTTGAGATTGCTAGAGAGAGTTGAGAGTCTCCTCTTCTTGGTTCATGAGTTGAACCATTGATTCTTATCTTGAATTTCCATATTCAAGTGGTGAATCTTCCTTTGGCTTATCAAATTCAATCTTCTTCTCCAAGAAGAATGACTTTGTGGCGCCTTCCCTCCTCTTCTCTACCTCTGCCATTTTCTATTTTGTTCTTGACTAAACCCCCAATTTGGTCCCTGAGAAAAACACTCGGGTCTGAAATAGTCCCTAACCAAAAAAAACTATCCAGTTGGTCCTTAAGAATGTGTTTTAGGGATGATTAGTCCTTCTGTCATATTTTGTAGTGTTTCTATCATGTGTAGTGCATGTTAATAGGGACTAATTTGGCTCACGGTCATGTTTCTTAGGGACTTTACTGGTATCACTTAAAAATTGTTAGGGACTAATTTGTGACAGAAGGACTAATCTGTCCCGGTAAACACATTCTTAAGGACCAACTGGATAGTTTTTTTTGGTTAGGGACTATTTCAGACCCGAGTGTTTTTCTCAGGGACCAAATTGGGGGTTTAGTCTTTGTTCTTTAATTCTTGCTCTTTAATTCTTGTCATTTACTTCTTGCAATTTACTTTCTAGTTCATATATTAATTGTTATTCTCTTCTACTCTTTTTGTTTCTCTTTATTCTTCACTTGAAGATCAAGCTTAATATCAATTGTTCTTGTTTGTGTTTGATCTTGAATTTTTAGCAATTGCAATCAAAGAATGATCCTAAAATGTTAGTGATCTATGTCTTGATCACATCACCTCCCCCACACTTAGCAAAAAAATTCTTCAACTTCATTCTAAGCCATTTTCTCACAAAAACACCAAAACTCCATTGTTGTTCTTGACAAAATTTGCAATCTTGATCATTCTCTTCCATTCTTCTTCATTCCAAGGTGAGGATTCTCTTCCTCATCCTCAACAAATATCTATTTTCATCAAGCTTTTCTCATACTAGATCCAGTTTTTCAAAAATTCATCAAAAATCATAGAAAAATGTTTTGAGTGTTCTGACACTTGATCTTACCTCTCTAATACTTCTAGTTGCTACATCTAGAAGCTTAAGATCAAAAGAAATTCCTAGCTAAATTTCCCTAGCTTGACCAAATCTAATCATGTGTTGGCTAGATGAGTTTTCTTCAAATTTTTACTTAGATGATGATGGTTCTAAGCTATCTAAGGTCTCTAGGTTCTAGATCCAAGAGTTTGTGAGCAAAAGAAATTTCTAACTAATTTTTGTTCCCTTGGTCGAAACATTAACAAATTGGTTAGATGAGTTTTATTTCAAATTTTTGACTTGTAATAATTGATCTATGCTAGTTAAGACTCTAGTAACTAGGATCCAAAAGATGGAATTGAGAAAATAACCCTAGCCCTATTTTTGAGTCATGGCCGAACCTAATCCCATGTTGTCCTAGTTGGATTTTGTTTGATTAACTTGTTTTTATGTTATTTGGTTGAAGGTTAACTTATAACGTGTGGTGTGGTATCGAGGAGTTTCATTTTCGTGTTTCTGGTGATAAGCTCAGGTGGGAGAAAGAATCATCCTGTCGTTGGAATGGATAAGTAGTATATACTATAATAACGGTATAGGGTGACCTAAACCCAACTAGTTATTGAGTAATCGACAAGATCAGAATCATATTGGCGACTACCCCATAGTATCAATGATGATTTGGGGATTGTAGGTTTATCGCCATTAGGATAGTTTTAGAATATTCGAGGATGTTTGATTTTAGTACTATTAAATTGTTTGTGATGCGCTGGTTGAGGTAATCTACTGTATGTGACGTTTTATTTTGTCTGAATATTTTATTATTAATTTATTGTGTATGATCTGTTTGGTCTGATAACATGTTTTGTTGGATTCTAGGCAATGGTATATGTTGATTCCGGAGATATTCATGTGGGTGAGCAAATGGATGTAATTTTAGAGGTGCCTAACCTAATTAAATGATATTTTATTACGATGAGATCAATGACGTGAGATAACTTGGGATAAATGTTGAGATAGTGATGAGAGGTTAAGGCACTAGGGTATGACTCGATATATTTCAGTGAGATCCATAGAGATGCATGATGTTGATCATAGCTGTGTGAGTGGAACGTATGAGGTTAGAGTATCCGTGGATATCCGTAATCCTTGCAGAGGGACTCCATGTAGCTTTGGGCTACTGTGGTTTCAGACCATTTGTGTATACATGTGTTTCGGGATATATATATATATATATATATATATATATATATATATGATAAAGTGGAGTGCTTGCTTGGGCGAAAGACTAATATCCATATTAAGATAGGGTTGTGTGACTTGATCATGGTGGCCACGTTAGCATAAAGTCTTAGTTGCATGAGAGTAAGTGTAGAGGATGATATTGTGATTTAAGGATGATTGTTAGTTATGTGTGGTACTTGTCTTTGACTGTTATTATATTATATGCTATGATTCCTTTTCCGCTTATGATAATAGAAATGTTTCTTATCTCCCTCCGTATGAACCTGATGCTAGAGGACGAGCTGTGGATTCTAGTAATAGAGTTTAGTGTATAAGGCTAGTGCGTCTCGCAAGACTTTTGAGGTTTCACTAATTATAACAGTTTGTATAAACATGTACCTGTAAGGGATTCTACTGATAGGATACCCTTAACAGTATTTTGTATTATGATGGTTAGAGATATTTATGTTTGTATAATATAATTTGTTGGGAATTTGCGTATAAAACAAAATAACGCAGCGGAAAAAAAAATTCCCATCGAAGGATCCTTGCGAATGGTCATGATTCATGGTTAGAAGATTTACCTCTTGAAGCGATGACAATTGATTGAAATCGTCTATCACGAACACCGAACGAACGATGTCTCTAAGGTATCCACACGAGCAGATCCCGTGAACGTCCAACGTCACGAACACGAAGCGTCTCTGCCTCACAGTGCTAGCTTTGAAAACCGAGACCTGCTGCTCACTGTCACTCTCTATGTGCGGCTAGGGTAAAAAACGTGTAGGCACAATAGCTTAAGTGGTCTACTTATAGTAGCACCTCCTTAAGTGAGTTAGTGAGCAGCGTTTGACCTAAGCCCCATGTACTATACGCTAGGCCCAATAGAAGAGTCCAGCTCTCCTTTTAATGTTTCTTTTGATCTTCTCTTATGTGTGTGACCCTATAGGTTCCCAAAACGTTAGTAGTAATATTAAATACCATTTAATATTACAAACAGTGAGCGGTATCTAGCAATACATCACTGCCACCTAAGTAGTGAGAAAGTCAGTGATTTGACGAAACCTTTCTGTGACAAATATTCATGTGCATTATTATCCCTTTGTCCATATATCTATATTGAACACAAGACATAGAATGTGTCACCCTTGTATGGCTCAATATCATGTTCCCTGATACCCGAGTAGACTTAACAACAAATGAGGTCAATATCTCATATTGACTCATTTCAGCACGACCATGCATTTTACAGTCTGACTCTATCAGGGGCCCCACAGATATTACTCCTGTTATGTAGGAGGGACAAATTTCATCTAGGTCACTCACATCCCTCTGCATGGCTCGTGCTATGCCCAATGACCGTCTTTATAATCATCCTATTACAGATGACATTTGACGATATTAAAGCACATGACTCCTCATGTAGGGATCGTAGTGATTTCAGGTCGAAGGATTGCATACACCATTGTCACTATGAGAACTACTTATGACACTCACATAACACTCCATGCAGTGTTCTCATGGTGGGTCAATCCAGTACATCATTACTCTAATGTGTACCTATATGTGGCGACTCGATATCTCATATCCATGACCCGTGAGATATGGTCATCAGTCTGCACACATAATAGTCTCAATGTATTATTATTGTCCTTATTAATAAAATACTTGACTACAGATATTTAAGAATAGGATTTCATTGTTCAATAGTGTCTCACGATCAAGTCATGTACTTGATATTCTATTAAACTGAAATTTCTATTCTAAGGACTTTATTATGTTTAAACAAGTAACACAATAAACCGGAATGACTCATATCCTATATATATATATATATATATATATATATATATATATAATGGCAAGATACAAATGTAAGTCTAAGAAATACACTGGCCTCTAGGGCTTACACCAACAATCTCCCACTAGCACTAGAGCCAATCAGGCATAAATCTAATGCCCATCGATCTAGTGTGGCCTTCGTGCTTCTGTTGAGCAAGAGGTTTCGTAAGTGGGTCAGCAACGTTATCAAGTGTTGGTACTCTACATATTTTCACATCTCCTCTATCGACAATCTCTCGAATGAGATGCAAGCGCCTAAGTATATGTTTGGATCGCTGATGAGATCTAGGTTCCTTAGCTTGTGCAATGGCCTCATTGTTATCACAATAGAGATTAATGGGTTCCACAATACTAGGAACTGTACCAAGCTCAACAATGAACTTCCTTATCCAAACAGCCTCCTTTGCTGCATTGGAGGCGGCAATATACTCACCCTCTGTAGTAGAATCGGCGACTATCTCTTGTTTTGAACTCTTCCAGCTCAGCGCCCCGCCATTCAGGTAGAACACATAACCAGATTGCGATCTGGAATCATCCTTATCGGTTTGGAAGCTAGCATCGGTGTAACCTTTTACAGCAAGCTCTTCCTCGCCTCCATATACCAAGAACGAATCCTTAGTTCTTCTCAAGTACTTAAGGATGTTCTTGACAGCAGACCAGTGACTTTCACCGGGAACAAACTGGTACCTGCTCGTTATGCTTAAAGCATACAATACATATTGTCGAGTACATAACATGGCATACATGATAGATCCAATTACGGATGCATATGGAATCTTACTCATGCGATCCCTTTCTTCTTGAGTGGAAGGGGATTGTGCCTTTGATAGGCATATACCATGTGACATAGGCAAGAGTCCTTTCTTGGATTCATGCATGTTAAAGCGTCTCAACACTTTGTCTATGTATGTACTCTGACTTAGGACAAGAAATTTCAGCGATCTATCCCTATAGATCCTGATTCCTAATACATAGGTAGCTTCACCCAAATCTTTCATAGAGAAGCAATTCCCTAACCATGTCTTTACATTTTGTAGTGTAGGGATGTCATTTCCAATGAGTAATATGTCATCTACATATAACACCAGAAAAACAACAATGCTCCCACTAACCTTCTTGTAGACACAAGGTTCATATTCATTTTTGATGAATCCGTACTGTCTTACATCATCATCAAAACGAAGGTTCCAACTGCTGGAAGCTTGCTTCAATCCATAGATTGATCGCTGCAATTTACATACCTTTCCGGCATCCTCTGAAATGCCAAAGCCTTCGGGTTGTGTCATGTACATATCCTCAAGAAGCTTTCCATTAAGGAAAGCAGTTTTGATATCCATCTGCCATATCTCATAATCATGGTATGCAGCGATAGCAAGTAAGATCCGGACGGATTTAAGCATCGCAACAGGTGAAAAGTTCTCATCATAGTCGACACCATGAATTTGCTTGAAACCCTTAGCGACCAATCGCGCCTTAAAGGTGTGTACCTTACCATCCATGTCCGTTTTCTTTTTGAAAACCCACTTGCACCCTATGGGTTTCACCCCTTCAGGTGGCTCTACCAAGGTCCATACCTGGTTGGTGTACATGGAATCCATCTCAGATTTCATGGCCTCAAGCCACTTCTCAGATTCTGGGCCAGTGATGGCCTCCTGGTAAGTCACAGGCTCATCTTGATCCATGAGCAATACATCACCTTGTGGAGTCATGAGAAATCCATATCTCTCAGGCTGGTGACGTATCCTGTTAGACCTACGCTGGTCTTGTGCTCTTTGGAGCGAGTTGTTCCTCCACAGCATTTTGTGAAGGTTGCTCATGTTCCACCAATGGTAGGTCACTACTCTGTGATTCTTGAATTTCTTCAAGTTCTATCTTCCTCCCACTGGTTCCTATGGAAATAAACTCCTTTTCTAGGAATACACCAGTCCGTGCGACAAACACTTTGCCTTCGGAAGGATTATAGAAATAATACCCCTTGGTTTCTTTGGGATACCCCACAAAGAAGCATTTATCAGATTTGGGATCAAGCTTATTAGAAACTTGATGTTTTACGTATGCTTCAGAACCCCAAATCTTCATAAAAGACATGCTGGGTCGTCTACCAGTCCATATCTCATATGGCGTCTTTTCTACCGCTTTGGATGGAACACGGTTAAGTGTAAAAGCTGTTGTTAATAGAGCATGTCCCCAGAAAGAGTTTGGAAGGTTTGCATGACTGATCATAGACCGAACCATGTCCAACAAGGTTCGATTTCTCCTCTCAAAGACACCATTCGATTGTGGTGTTCTAGGTGAAGTGAGTTGAGATAAAGTTCCACACTTTCTCAGATGATCATCAAACTCTAGGCTCAAATATTCACCACCTCGATCTGATCGAAGAGTTTTAATATTTTTACCAAGTTGGTTTTGTACCTCATTTTTGAATTCCTTGAACTTTTCAAAGGATTCCGATTTATGTTTCATAAGATACACAAATCCATATCTACTGAAATCATCAGTGAATGGGATGAAGTACTGAAAACCACCTCTAGCTAATGTGTTTAGGGGTCCGCATACATCGCTATGTATAAGACCCAAAAGATCGTTAGCTCTTTCACCTTTTCCGGTGAATGGAGCTTTAGTCAACTTTCCCAATAAACAAGACTCACATATCTCATATGATTCAAAATCAAATGAGTCCAAGAGTCCATCTTTATGGAGCTTCGAAATGCGCTTCTCATTTATATGGACTAAACGACAATGCCAAAGATAAGACGAGTTCAACTCATTTGGTTTTAACCTCTTAGTATTTATGTTATAGATGGGCATTTCAAGATCAAGGACATAAAGCCCATTACTCATGTGTGCACTAGCATAGAAAATATCATCCAAATAAATAGAACAACTTTTGTTCTTTATTATAAAAGAAAAACCAATCTTGTCCAAACAAGAAACGGAAATGATATTCCTGCTAATTGCAGGCACAAAATAACAGTTCTCTAACTGAATAGTAAGCCCAGTGGGCAAAGTCAATACATAAGTCCCTACAGCTAAAGCAGCAACCTTTGCTCCATTTCCAACTTGTAGGTCGACTTCGCCCTTTACCAATGGTCTACTCCTGTTTAGATCCTGCACATTTGTACAAATGTGAGAACCACATCCAGTATCTAATACCCATGATGCAGAAGTAGATAAATTGACTTCTATAACAAACACACCTGAAGTGGAAGTCTCACTTCCCTTCTTCTTCTTGATTTCTTCCAAGTATTTTGGGCAGTTCCTCTTCCAATGTCCGGTCCGACCACAATGGAAGCAATTGCCTTCCTTAGCCACACCACCCACAGGCTTCAAGCCAGAAGCACTGGCCTTGATCTTGTTGATGGCCTTGCCCTTGCCCTTGCCCTTTTGTTTGTGCGTGGGCTTCTTGGGCTGCTTCTTGCTATTTCCAGCCTGGACCATCAAAATGGCCTTCCCCTTTCCTTTGTTAATATTTTGTTCAGCAGTTCTCAACATGCTCAACAATTCTGGCAAAGGTTTGTCAAGATCATTCATATTATAGTTCATGACAAACTGACTATAGCTCTCAGGCAACGATTGCAGAACTAAGTCGGTGGCCAACTCTTGGCCTAAAGGAAATCCCAGTCTCTCGAGATTCTCAATGTACCCGATCATCTGGAGTACATGAGGACTCACAGGGCTTCCTTCTGCCAATTTACACTGGAAAAAGGGCTTTGGAAACTTCGAACCGCTCATGCCTTGCTTGCTGTTGGTAGAGCAGCTTGAGGTACACGATCATATCGTACGCCTCCATGTTTTTGCAGCTCAGAGGTCATGGTAGCAAGCATAAGACAGTCGACGTCTAAGGCGTCATCCCGATGCTTCTTATAAGCATCCCTGTCAGCCCTAGGAGCACTTGAAGCCGGTGGCTCCTCAGGAATAGGCTCCTCAAGAACATACAGCTTTTTCTCATGTTTGAGGACAATCCTCAAGTTTCTGTACCAGTCCAGAAAATTTGTTCCGGATAGTTTGTCCTTCTCAAGGACGGATCGCAATGACAGGTTACTTGATGTGTTTGATGCCATGGTAATCTACAGAGATAAATATGCAAAATATAAGTATCATGCCATGAAGTTATTTAATAAGGTCTTTAATTAAATACGCATCCCACTATTTTACTCAAAACAATGACCCTCATCATTTATTCGAAAAATCCCGTTGGAAGATTTTCTAGTGGGCCAAGATCCATATTTCACCTAGCTTTAAGTCAGCTTTGGCTGATCACTCAAAATTCGGTTATATAGGTAGGAAACACTTTCCGATTGCATCTCATGCAACTCTTGGACAGTTGGGTGAATAACTCTTATTCTAATCCATCACATGGACCAAAGCCCAACTTATAAGCCTCTAAGCCTTTCAATCCTATTGAAGTTGGCTTAGTTAAGTCAGACCCAATGGATAGCAGTTGAACATTACATTTGTCCCATCGCGTCTTACTAGTATAGATAAAGGTACCCCGCTTTGGCGGACCCACACTTAATCGATCCTAGTCTTGACTAGTGCCATGCATTGGAAGGCCTTTAAATGTGACTTAATATTTCCTTTTGAGGGATTTGATTAAAATTTGATCTCATCATTTGTTAAACTCTTTAACTTACTATTTACATACACGCATCTCATACATATATTAGTTAAACCCCTTTTAACATACTATATACATACATGCATCTCATACATATATAAGGCAAATAAATGTGATATGGTTATGGCCCCTAACGCATTGATTCTCCCAAGCCAATGAGAGAATGTAAACTGAAACCTAGGAGCGTCCAGGCTTCTCCAAGCATGATCTCCCACAGGATAACGTCTTCTTGTCTCCATCATTACATTACATAAACAGAAACCTCATTTTACATATGAGGGGAGTGAGATGAGAAAAGAATATACATATGGAATATAAGAGAAAGGCACGACACGCAGGCCGTATTTCAAAATATAAACCAAAAGATTAATGGACTAAGGCCATAACCATTCACCATACATTACCAAATAAATAATCAACCAATAATAATACACAATTATTATTATTATTATTATTATTATTATTATTATTATTATTATTATTATTATTATTATTATTATTATTATTATTTTTTAATTAGAGATTTCAAAATCTGAATTTTGAAAACATAACACATATATAATTAATCACATTTATTGTAATTGATGTTACTATAAATCACATTTATTGTAATTGATGTTATTATTAAATGGTGACGTAAAAGATTTAAAAAATTGAATTTCGAAACAACACACTACGCAGAGGTAGCACGGGGTTCTCGCTTCCTTGGCAGCTAGGGCTTCAACCTCTCAACCCTAAAACCGCAAGGCCCGCAAGAACATGAACTCTTCATGTCTGAAACCCCTTAACGCCGCCAACAGAGAACTGAAACCGATCATGTTTAACATCAACACTTGACGCCATCGCAGAACATAATAAGGATTCCAGAACCAATGTACATATCGCATATATACATAAACATGCTATAGACGCATATATCATATACATACTAAAATTACAGAAACAAGGTTTCGCAAAAACGGATGCAAACGATTTTCAGAAATTTTTTTCCAGAAAAACGATTCACATTATAAACATGTTATCATATATAACAGGTAAACCACGTAATAGAATCATGGTTTCGCAAGCGGCTTTGATACCACTGTTGGGATTTTGCGTATAAACAAAATAACACAGCGGAAAAAAAAAATTCCCATCGAAGGATCCTTGCGAATGGTCATGATTCATGGTTAGAAGATTTACCTCTTGAAGCGATGACAATTGATTGAAATCGTCTATCACGAACACCGCACAAACGATGTCTCTAAGGTATCCACACGAGCAGATCCCGTGAACGTCCAACGTCACGAACACGAAGCGTCACTGCCTCACAGTGCTAACTTCGAAAACCGAGACCTGCTGCTCACTGTCACTCTCTATGTGCGGCAAGGGTAAAAAACGTGTAGGCACAATAGCTTAAGTGGTCTACTTATAGTAGCACCTCCTTAAGTGAGTTAGTGAGCAACGTTTGACCTAAGCCCCATGTACTATGCGCTAGGCCCAATAGAAGAGTCCAAATCTCCTTTTAATGCTTCTTTTGATCTGCGCCTATGTGTGTGACCCTATAGGTTCCCAAAACTTTAGTAGTAATATTAAATCCCATTTAATATTACAAATAGTGAGCGGTATCTAGCAATACATCACTGCCACCTAAGTAGTGAGAAAGTCAGTGATTTGACGAAACCTTTCTGTGACAAATATTCATGTGCATTATTATCCCTTTGTCCATATATCTATATTGAACACAAGACATAGAATGTGTCACCCTTGTATGGCTCAATATCATGTTCCCTGATACCCGAGTAGACTTAACAACAAATGAGGTCAATATCTCATATTGACTCATTTCAGCACGGCCATGCATTTTACAGTCTCACTCTATCAGGGGCCCACAGATATTACTCCTGTTATGTAGGAGGGACAAATTCCATCTAGGTCACTCACATCCCTCTGCATGGCTCGTGGTATGCCCAATGACCATCTTTATAATCATCCTATTACAGATGACGTTTGACGATATTAAAGCACACAAATCCTCATGTAGGGATCGTAGTGATTTCAGGTCGAAGGATTGCATACACCATTGTCATTATGAGAACTACTTATGACACTCACATAACGCTCCATGTAGTATTCTCATGGTGGGTCAATCCAGTACATCATTACTCTAATGTGTACCTATGTGGTGACTCGATATCTCATATCCATGACCCGTGAGATATGGTCATCAGTCTGCACACATAATAGTCTCAATGTATTATTATTGTCCTTATTAATAAAATACTTGACTACGGATATTTAAGAATAGGATTTCATTGTTCAATAGTGTCTCACGATCAAGTCATGTACTTGATATTCTATTAAACTGAAATTTCTATTCTAAGGACTTTATTATGTTTAAACAAGTAACACAATAAACTGGAATGCCTCATATCATATATATATAATGGCAAGATACAAATGTAAGTCTAAGAAATACACTGGCCTCTTGGGCTTACACCAACATAATTATGGTGTGGTATGTTACTTTCTGAAGTTGGACGTGTTGTATTTAAGAATTTAATATCTTCTACTTTCGGGATATACATTTAACCTTAAGAAGTTAAATAAATAATTTAATGGCACAACGGGGTGTCTTAAGTTGGTTACACCTAGTGGGTCCCACCGAGTTGTTGGTGCAATTCACAGATGCATGTGTGGGATCCTTTCTCTTTCCAATCATCAGAAGATTCTTCTAGAAAGGGGCGGCGTGCCCTCGCCCTTGTCTTATTATGACCGTTACATTTGACCGACTTTGATGCCCTTTCTCCTTGGCCCGAGCTGTTCCTGTTCTATCAAAGGTGCTTTCTTCCCTTCCTTGTCGGGATATACAGGCAGACCTTGATGCCAGGTTGCTATCGTCCGACTTCGCTTGCCAATACTGGGTCTCGACTAGACCCGTATCCAACCTCATGGTCATGTGATAACTTGTGGGCTAACCTGACCTAGATGGCCTTGTGCCATTCCGGGCGGGAACATCATGTATCAGAGCATATAGACTTAAGGATATAAACAAGTATCATAGCATAAATGTATAAACACAGAAATGCATGAATCATAGCAGTATGCATCAGATCAGTTAAATAATATACTATGTTAAGAAACATATTTTTCAAAAGTTTTTCAAATTTATATTTATATCTATTTTCTCCCCCTTTTTTGTCATTAAACAAAAAGGTAAAAAGAGTTGAGCATCATTGTCAGTATGGAGAAGAAAAACAGAGAGGGAAAAGAGGAAGAAAAAAGATTGAAGAAGATGGAGGAGGAGGAGGGGGGCAGGAGGGCCTTGATTTTGCTGAAAACCCAAGGTAGAGAGCATTTGAAACATTTGCTGGAGTATGGCATTGGTAGGCTGAATACATTCCGTGAATAGCCCTTTGAACACTTTGCTTTACTTGCACTTCAACCTTCTTGGCAAATATTTCTTCAAGCTCTGGAGGAATGGTAGTCCTGAAACTCTTAGCAGTGGCATCCAGATGAGCTTGCTCAGGCCTTGTACCCAGGGCAAGAGATTGTTGTGGTGCCTCTGGATGTATAACTGAAAGAGGAACAGGCTGTGAAGCTTGTGTCTCAGCCCTTTATTCTACATCTCCAGATTCAGTCATGTGTTCTCCTTGATATTCTGCTTGCTCGGGGCCTTCAACACAATTTCTTCGATCTCCTCAGATTGAGCTTCGGCTTAATGAACAGATGGCTCTGGCTCAGGTTCAGGTACATGTTCAACCCAATGAACTTCACCCTCATAAATGTATGAGCTCCTGAGAGGGATGCCAAGGATGTCACAGTGAATGAAGAACCTGACTTCAGAGAAGCCATTTTCCCCTCTTACCACTGGAGTGTCTTCTTTCTCTTTAGCAGAGAGACCATAGGAAGAAGCTTGGTTTTAGCATATCTTGATGTGGTTTGCCTAGAAGCATTTTGCTTCATTGTTGAAATTCTTTTCTTCTTCTTGAACTAGAAGAACATTTATGATGTCCTATTCAATCTTTTCATCTTGACTTACTTCTAACGTAACTGCGTCAGGAATGGGAGAGGTCTTCTTAGGAGGCCTAAATTTGCCATCCTTGTCCTTGTTAAGATAAATCATTGGCAGCCACGGGCAAATCTTGGGAGGGACCATGCCAACTCTGGTTTTGTGAGAGTGGAACAATATGGTAGGAGGTACAAAGATTGTAGCTCTGAATAATCTTGGCATTGAGAATTCAGCCATTAGATGACCATACATCAGGTAGTCACCCACATCAGACAAAGTGCATACTCTCTTGGATGAACAAATTGTTTCCATTTGACTTCTCTGCTCAAAATGAATATCCTGTAATTGTAAGTCCTGGACCTTCTGCACTGCAAGTCTTGGTGCTCCTTCTTTCCAGAGACAATAATACAAATAGGGATAATATCCCTATCAACACCATAAGTATGAGGGGTATAGGGATCCATTTTGATGAGAATGGGATATATTTTCTTTGGTGGGAATTCTTGTTGAGGCATGTGAGTTAAAAGAGGTCCATTGGCTGCCGAGGACAGAAGGAAGGGGACCATCTCCTTTATATGGGATAGGGGAATACCATGGCTATTACATTGGTTCAGGTTCAAATTCACATTCGGGCAAAGCCTAGAATGGCTTGGGTTCAGGGGTAGGAGGGAAGGTATAGTACATGATTCTCCAATTCCTCTTTACTTTGGCCCAATTTTCAGCTTAGCCATCATAAAGATTGGATGGGTCAGTGTAAGGGAATTGGACTTTGGATAGTTTTGGGAAAGGTGCACCAAGAATGACACCATCATCTGGTTGATTAAACTAGGGGTCATCAGCAGGAATGATGGATGAAAATTGTGGTTGAGGTGGAGAAGTGTGAATTGGTGAGTGTTCAGAGATGTGTTGGGGTGAGTATTATGGTTGTTCTTGTATGGATAAGGTGTTTTGGCTTGTTTAGGTGAGTGAGTTTGCGTGAGTGGTTGTGATGGTGATATGGTGTTGACAAGAACACTAACACTATTGACAATAGCAAGCAACAACATTCTTAATTGCTGAATGAGTTGGTGGAGTTGCCGCATCAAAAGATTTTGCTTTCCTGGTAGGTTGCCTTGCTTTTGTCGGAAAAACAACAGGGGCAACAACTTGCTTCTGCTTCTTCGAAGCAAGTCCAATGGGCTGGTTATCCTCATCATCCTCATTGTGAGAAGGAATGATTTTTCTTGCCCTTTTCTTCTTCTAAGCAGCCTGGGGTTGATCAGCCCTTGGTTCCCTGATAACAATCCCAGCAGAAGGCTTCCTTGTCCTAGATGGACGAGTAGTCTGAGCAGGTTGTCTAGCCGGTTTCTTCTGCATGGCTTGACTTTCAGCTTGATTCATCTCTATTTGCTTGGCCATAATCCAACCCTCATCTAGTACAACCTCGTCTTCTGTCTTTGGTTCCAACTCAAAGACAAAAGCAGAATCAGCTTGCTCTCCGAAGGTTGATCTTGTCTTTATCTTATCACTAGGACTTCCAATGATTTTTTTTCTTGAGGATGGTAATTCTTGAAGTGCCATGACTTTTGAGCATCAACTTGTTGAGAAGTTGAAGCTCCTGATCCATTCTGATGGTCATCTACTAGTTCATCAGTCTTGATGTTTACAGGACTTCTAGAATCTTTGAGATTTAAATTTACAAAAGCTTCATCTAGATCTGATAATTTCTTATCAGGTTGTTTTTCATCAAATCTAACATGTATAATTTCTTCTACAATTAGAGTTCTAGAATTATAGACTCTAAACCCTTTGGACGACTCAGAATACCCTAACAATATTCCATTATCTACTTTAGCATCAAACTTACCAAGTTGATCTTTAGTATTTGATATAAAGCATTTACAACCAAAAGGATGAAAATGAGATATGTTGGGTTTTCGTCCTTTCCACAATTCATAAGGAGTCTTATTTAGAAGTGGTCTAAGGTATAATCTGTTCTGAATGTAGCAGGAAATGTTAACAGCTTAAGCCCAAAAGTTTATAGGGACAAAGTTGTCATTGAGTATTCTTCTAGCCATCTCTCGAAGAGATATGTTCTTTCTCTGTACCACACCATTTTGCTGTGGTGTTCTAGGTGTTGAGCAGTTATGAAGAACACCACTTTTTTCACAGAACCTTTCAAATATCTCATTTTCAAACTCCCCCCATGGTCACTTATGATTGAAGTGATACACATGCCTTTTTCATTCCGTACACGTTTCCAGAATATAGAAAAGCCCTTGAATGACTCATCCTTGTGAGCTAAGAACATAAACCATGTCCATCTAGTGTAGTGGTCTACTATGACTAGACCATATTTCGTACCACTGACAGAAGCAATCCTTGTTGGACCAAAGAGATCAAAATGTAGCAGCTCTAGTGGTCTTGAGGTACTGACTATGTTCTACGATTCAAAAGAACCTTTAACTTGATTTCCCTTTTGACACGTATCAAAGAGAGCATCAGATTTGTACTTAAGATTTGGTAGTCCTCTAACGAGGTTATGTTTTTTCAGCTTTAAGATTAACCTCAAGCTTGCGTGACCTAGTCTTTTGTGCCAAGTCCATCGTTCATCTTCAATGGATACTAGACATGATTTGTGAGGTCCTCCAAGTCAATCTTATACAGATTGTTTTACCTCTTAGCAGTGAACAAGATAGATCCATCAGTTTTCTTGACCCTACACATATCTTTGTCAAAGGAAACACCATACCAACTATCGCATAATTGACTTATGCTTAGCAAGTTATGTTTTAACCCTTCAACCAATAAAGCATTATCAATTTTACCTACTCCTATGATCTTTCCTTTCAGATTGACTCCAAAGGTAACCTAGCCACCATCTTTATGTATAAGGTCTTGGAACATACACATTTCTCCCGCTATGTGTGAAGTTGATACAGGGAAACACAAGAAGGGGGGTTGAATTGTGTTCTTAACAGTTTTTTGAAAATGCTTTTCTTAAATCCTTTTTTCAAGCAGATGAAGATAAATACACACAAATAAAATATCTTTCCAAAGGAGTTAACAAACTCAAGTTCAAATCCCCACAGTTAGAGTAACCAAAGACTGTAAAAGATAGGGATAAAAGATTCACACAAGCTTTATCCTGGTTCATTCTCTTCCAACCAAGAGCTACGTCCAGTACCTTCTACCTGAAGGTTTTCTCCACTATTAACCAATAGCTTTAAAAGTATTCAACACCTCTTTAGGCTTACAAGTATTCTTTCTCTACCAAGCCTCTTCGGGCTCTAACTCTAACTAAGAGATTTAAAGTTTGATCTTACAGGCTCACTATGTGTGAGAGTATGAAAGTTTAAGATCAATAGAGATTACAAATGAAAGTATTTGCAAGAACATTGAGCAGAGTTTTGGCACTATGAATACAGGAGCTTCGGATCAGTTCTTTACTAGGGGTCGTCTAGTATTTATAAGTGAAATGCAACTTTATCTTGGTCTTCTTCAACGACCTTCAAATTGTATCCGCTTAGAGATAGCATTTAATGCTAGGATCAGTTGAGTCTGAGAACTTGATATGCTTTCTACGAAATGTGCTCTTGGTTATCATAAATACTCAGAGTGGTATTGTCATTTCTCTATTGTACCGAAGGTTGCTTTCTGACTTTCCTTCTTTGTGCTTTGTTCAACTTTACGGCAACTTATTTGACAGAATATAAAGGTTTGTGTTTTCTATGGTACTATGTTTCTCTTACCAAGAAACAAAGCTATAAACAATTCAAATATCATAGGAAATGGACACAAATACCTTCGTATTAAATAATCAATCATTTGAAATAAATTCACTTGACTGGTCGGGTTCAATTCCAGTATGGCTTTGGACGCGCATAATTAGAAAGTAACTTGCCATATTACTAACTTAGTTCTGTTTATATCAGCTAGTCCAATTAACTCCTCGTCTAGTTACAAGTCTTCGAACTTGTTTTTTTTTTTCTGATGGATTTTAATAGCTCGTCTACTGCATATTACTGAGGTACACTTAGACACTCGTCTAGTGCCTTTTTACTTAGCTAATATTTAGTGCCTTGTCTAGCGATAACCTTATGGATTTATATTTTTACCATATGATTTGAAGGCTCGTCTAGCGAGTAAGACTTCGACCCGATATGATTTTTAAGCAATTCTAAAGAACTTTAACTTAGTTCCGTCGTCTAGTTATACTAAAAACAGTCATGCATTCATGAGTAAACGAGTTAGTCCTTTAACTTAACTTTGCCATACAAATTTAATCTTTTTGTTAGCATAAAAAATTTAAGAGATTATTTAACCATAACCACTTTGGTTCCAACAATATGACGTGAGCATCCACTATCCAAGTACCAAGATGTATGTTTCTTTCCTGTTGTTAAGAAAATCTGCAACAGGTATGATCATGTTCTTAGGTACCCAGATTGACTTAGGTCATTTCTTGTTAGTAGTCACTGGACCAGTATGCTTAATATGTTTATTATGTATGCACTTAGAGGTAATATGTCCATTTTTACCACATATTATTGGATGGGCTAGATTTTATTTTATTATTTTATACATGAGTTTTTGATACTTTGTGAGATGCATCCTGCTTCTCTTTGTCATAGCCTAAGCCAGACTTGTCATGAGGTGATCATGAATATCTCAGTATCAAGTTCAACTTTTCTGAGTCCCCCAACAAATTTAGACAGACTGTCTGTCAGATATGTCATATCTTGTTTCAATTTTGCCACTTCACAAGGGACATCGGGCTCAACTTTGATTTTGTCAGTTAAACTGGCGTTCTCTGACCTCAGCTTCTTGTTTTCGTTAACAAGTGCTTTCCTTTCAATTCAAACTCTACCATATTCTGTAGTTAACTTAGAAAATTTATTTCTAAGGTTTTTATATTTATGAGACATAATGGACGAGTTATTTAAAAACTCATCAAAAGCTTCTTGTAGAGTAGATAAGTCAGAATCTGTTACCTTAGCATCTTCATAGTCACTGTCAGAAGAAGTATTGGACATAAGACAAATGTTTGCCTCTTCCTCAGCTTCTTCTTCCTCATCAGAAGATGACAGATCCAGACCCTCCCATGATGCCATCCGACTTTTCTTCTTCTTAAAGAACTTATTAATATCCTTCAACTCTGGGCAGTCAGCTTTGAAATGACCAGACTTTTTGAAATCGAAGCACAGGGGTGGACCTTTATCTTTGGAGTCCGACTTGTCCTTGGTGAACTTTTTGTTGATCTACTTCCTTCTGAAGCCACTATTATTTCTCCATATGTGTTGGATATTTCTGGAGATGAAAGACAGTTCATCCTCACCAGATCCTTCATCACTGTCAAAAGGGCCAGCTTCATCTGAGGATTCCTCAGCCTTTAGGGCTTTCGATGAACATGCCTTTTTGGCCTTTAGGACAATGGACTTCCTTTTTCTAGTACTCTCTTCTTTATTAAGCTCAAGCTCATGGACTTTGAGAGATTCAAGAAGCTCTTCTAGAGTGAGAATGTTGAGGTTCTTTGCTTCCTGAATAGCAGTGACCTTAGGTCTCCACTGCTTGTTTAGACCTATTCTCGTAAGTCTTTGGAAGAGATCTCAACCCATTTTTGATAGTTTGGAATCATCCAAGCATTTGATCTATGGTTTCATGTTCATCCATCTTGAACAGTTCATACTGGTGAACCATCATGCTTATATTTGATTCCTTCACTTGGGATGACCCTTCATGAGCTAGGGCTAGAGTATCCCATATTTCCTTAGCTGTGTTGCAGCTATGGACTTTATCATGCTCAGATCTGGTGATAGCACACATCAAGTAGTGCTTGGCTTTATGATTGAGTTTTTATTGAGTCATTTGTTCAGCAGTCCATTGATCTCTAGGAATAGCAGCTCCATTGTCACCTCTTGGCTCAGTATAGCCAGTTTCAATCAGCTCCCAGATATCCACATTCTGTGCATCAAGAAAAGCCATCATTCTTTTTCCAATAGTCATTATCACTACCATCAAAGAAAGGAGGTCTGTTGACTGCTTGTCCTTTTGTATCCATGCTTGCTGGATTGTACTCCCTCAGTACTTGTTAGATGCTCAACCTTTTCGAGGCTGAGCTCTGATACCAACTAAAGTTGACAAAGGGGGGATTGAATTGTGTTTCTTGACAGATTTTTAAAAATGCTTTCGAAAAACTCTTTTGCAAGCAAACTAAGAAATAAACACACAAAAAAATCTTTTTCAAAGATTTAACAAACTCAAAAACAAATCCCCTCAATTAGTATAAACAAAAACTATAAAGAGATAGGGATAGAAGATTCACAGAAAGTGATTTTTTCCTGTTCATTCTCTTCTAACCAAAAGCTACGTCCAGTCCCTTCAAATTGAAGGTTTTCTCCACTATAATCCAATAGCTTACAAGTATTTATTCACTTGCCTCTTTAGGCTTACAATCTCACAAGTAATCAACACCTCTTCAAGCAAACAAGTATTCTTTTCCAGTCAAGCCTCTTCAGGCTCTCTCATCAGAGGTATGTCTTTGGACGTGCATTTTCAACATTGAACTTAGAGCAACTAGGTAGTCTACTGATATCTCGTCTAGTAGTTCTACCGGGTAGACTAGTATAACTAAACTTTACTTTTACCTGGTAGACTACTTAACTGCTCGTCTAGCTTCTATCGGGTAGTCCACTTATAAGATCGTCTAATCTTTTCTCGGGTGGACTACAAGTCTTTTACATGATAGACTTGTAAACTCGTCTAGTGCTTCTTACACTTAGTTAATTTTAACGGCTCTCCTAGGGATTCTGTTTTAGACTATTTCTTTGCTAGATGAGTTTAAAAGCTCGTCTAGCGAACATAGTTTGGACCCGCGATGCTTTTGGACTTTCTCAAAGGAAAGTTGGACTAGTTCCCTTGTATAGCGATATTAAAAACAGTCATGCACATTAGAGTAAACAATGTTCATGACTTAACTTTGCCATAAAAATTGAATATTTTTATTAACATGAAAACTTAAGAGATTAATTAAACAAAACCACTTTGGTTCCAACAGATGTATCCACCATTGATTAGTTAAGGGTATTGAGATCTTAACCCACTTTAATTAATTATGGGCGGATACACGTTTATTTTTTCACTTTACAATCTTACTCACTTTAGAGTACCTTGTCCCTAGAATTTTCTCTTCTCACTACAGTTAAGGCTTTAAACTAAAAATTTAACAAAAAACAAAATTGTTTTCTAAGGTCTCAACAATGTAAAAATCGGGATTTGGGTCCACTATATTCAAATTTCACTATATTCACCACATTCACTCATATGCACCATTAGATGCATTCGAGTGTGCATTAAATAAATAAAATAACAATGATCCAGTGGTTGATGTGAGTGAATGTATACACTACAAGAAAAACAACAATTAGCATCGGCAAAAAGCCCACGCTAATTGTTGAAAGTTGACGCTAATTGACCATTTAGCGTCGGCTTAACAGACGCTAAATGGATGCTACAATGGTCTTGCAACATCACTACAAAAAAACTATTTAGCTACTGATATGAGCCAAATAAGGAGCATGGATTAAGAAGCAATACAAGAACTTGGTGGGCCTATGACAAGAGCTAAAACCAAGAAAGCCCAACAAGCTCTAATTCAAATGGTGGCACTTATAATTGAGGCAAGCCCAAATGCAAGATTTGATGGCATGGATCCCAAGTTGGTGACTTACCTCATTCAACTAGAAGACCCATGATCATCCTTAAGTGGGCGTGCGCTAGTTCATCATAGATTTTAGTTATTTTATTTTAATTCAATAAGTGTAATGGGTTATGTGAGTGGATCCAAATTGTTAAGTGTTGCAAATGGGTCAAGCCCACTTTATTCCATGTTTTACACGATTTTGAGTCTTAGTTGGGAGGAATCTTTTGGCTTGCATGCCTCAAGTAACTCCTTTAAGTTATTACTCTTTTATGGTTTTATTTAAATAAGGGGGGTTACACTTTTAATTTGAGAAATAAGTGTAGCAGCCACATAATGGTGGAAAGAGAGTATTAGCTCACCATTTAGTGGCATGATTAAGCTTAGTTGTGGGAGTTATTAGGTGGGGGTTATGGAATATTGAGAAAACAATGCAAGGCAAAAGTGGGCAGCTACGCACCTCTATATGTAACACACCTAAGCACTTGGAATAATAACTTGGAAGTTGATTTTGGATTGAAATCCATTGTGAGAATTTTGTTTCTCTTTGGTTCTTAGTTGAGCAAACTTGTTCTTATCAAGAATCAAAGATTCTTGTGGCGAACTTCATTGGCTTATCAATCTCTCATGTTTGAGGCACCATCCACCTCTCTTCTTCATCCATTTTCTTATTTTCTTCACCCTTTGAATTGAACTCAAAAATCATGCTTAATTATATTTGGTAAAATTCAACCTAAGATCTTCTAAAAGGCAACCTATCCATTTGGTTGTCATCAAGTGGTATCAAAGCTCAGGTTTGGTTGAATTTTTGTGTTGTGTTTTCATTATTTTTGTTTTTGTTCATCTTCTACCTTTCTTCTTTTCTACCAAAATAAAATAAAATTATCACTTTGATTCTGTTTGAAGGGAATTTTCGTTTTTCTTTTGTTACTGCCCCAAACCTTCAAGTTTGCAATTAGTATTTCTCTTCTCATCAAAGTATAAAAAAAAATAGTGGCACAATTTTTTTAAAAAAATAGAAAAGTAAACGCATGAAATAGTGAGAAAAGAGAAGAGAAAAAGTTCTATTTGGGAAATTTGTGTTCTTGAAAACATTTCCCCTCTTTCTTGTTTTCATTATTCTCAAAGCTTTTCCTTTCTAGCCCTTCCTTTTCTTTTCCTTTGTTTTTGATAAGTTTTGTGAATTTTGTTACTTGATTTTGGATTTTTGTGTGGATTGTTGTTTGACTCCTCTAAGACCTAAAAGAGAACAATTGAGTGGTAAAAGGCAAGAGTGAAAATTACATCTTGTGTGGAAAAAGCTTAATTGAGTGAAATAAATTTGGGTGCACAAGTGAGGGAGTGTAGTGAGGAATTTTATAATTTCTTGTTTTCTTTTGATATTGTGTGTTAAGTAATGGCAGACCAAGATGATAGTCCACCTCCTTCTCCAAGGACAGCAGCCCTTCAAGCTAGGATAGCTACTCAAATACAAACCCTTCAAAGGCAAATGGAGGAAATGAGTGCAAATTATGATAGACAACTTGACAACCTCCACAACCGAGTTGAATCAAGTAGATATGAGAGTGGAGGAGGAAGACATAGAGGAGGAGGACGTAGAGGAAGGAGGCATGATAGAGGAATTGAAGGGGTCAAGATCAAAGTTCCTACCTTTCATGGAAAAAATGATCTCGAAGTCTACTTGGAATTGGAGATGAAGATGGAGAAAGTCTTTGATTGTAACTCATACAATGAAAGAAAGAAAGTGAAGGTAGCCGCTCTTGAATTCAAAGACTATGCACTTGTTTGGTGGGATCAATTGCAAAAAGAGAGAAGAATATATGAGGAGGAGCCTATTGAGACTTGGGAAGAAATGAAGCATGTCATGAGAAAGAGGTTTGTCCTAAATCACTACCGTAGGGACCTAGCCTTCACAACAAATTGCAAAGATTGACTCAAGGATCCAAAAGTGTTGACGAGTACCACAAGGAGATGGAGTTGGCCTTGCTTAGGTCCAACCTTAATGAAGATAGGGAGGCTACTATGACTCGGTTCTTACATGGGTTGAATCAAGACATTCAATACATAGTGAAGCTTCAACACTATGTGGAGCTAGAAGATTTGGTCCAACAAGCTATCAAAGTGGAACAACAACTCAAGAGGAGGAAGTCCAAATTTGATTCTTCTTCTAAGTTTTCATTTTCAAGTTGGAAGGAAGAATCAAAGAAGAAGGGTACTTCATCTTCTAAGGAGGCCGTGTCTAGTTCTAATGAAAAGAAGCCTATGGAATCATCTCCTAGTCCTAGAAATTGTGAGGTAAAATGTTTCAAGTGCTTGGACCATGGACATATTACATCCCAATGTCCAACAAAAAGGACAATGGTATCAAGAAATGGAGAAGTGGTCACACAATCCGAGGCCTCTAGTGAAGAAGAAAGTAGGGAAGAAGTAATTCTGGAAGGAGATTTTCTCATGGTGAGGAGACTCCTGGGAAGCCAAACCAAGGAGCATGATGATAGTCAAAGAGGAAGTATCTTCCGTACAAGGTGCTTGATCCAAGGGAAGGTATGCTCTTTAATTATTGATGGTGGGAGTTATGCTAATGTTTCTAGTGCTAGAATGGTTTCTAAATTGAATCTTGTGACTAAGCCACACCCACATCCATATAGACTTCAATGGCTTAGTGAAGTTGGTGAGATGGTTGTAAATAAGAAAGTTGAAGTTCTATTCTCCATTGGAAAGTATCATGATAGTGTTCTTTGTTATGCGGTGCCCATGGAGGCAAGTCATATGTTACTTTGGAGGCCTTGTCAATTTGATAAGAAGGCCAATCATGATGGGTACACCAACAAATTTTCTTTTATGCATCAAGACCGAAAGGTCACTCTTAGTCCTTTGTCTCCAAAAGAAGTGAATGAGGATCAACTTAAGATGTGAAAAAAAAGAGAGCAAGAGGAAAAAGAAAGAGAGAGTTAAAAGAAGAGTAATGATAAAGAAAAAAGTAGTGAGAAAAAATAGTGTGAAAAATAGTGAGAGAAATAGATTTATTTGGCAACAAAAAGTGAAGAGAAGATGGATTTGATTTCAAGGCATCCCCAATGCATATTTAATTGCAAGAACTTGTATTTGATTGCTAATGCTTATAATGATCTCTCTTTGCCTAGTATTGTTGTAACTCTTTTGCAGAAATTTGGAGATTTAATCCCAAAGGAAGCACCCCATTGTTTGGGAACTTGCATGAATTCCCAAAAGCTCACTAAATCACCCACTCATGCTTTACCTCCTCTTGAAATATATTTTGAACTTATTGAAGTTGACACAGGCAAACACAAGAAGGGGGGGGGGGGGGGGTGAATAATTTTGGAAAACAAGCTTTAAAACTATTTTTGCACACAAGAAGGTTAAAATAGAAGCAAGCACATAGAAATAGATCTTTTAAAAGCTTTAACAAAAGCAATATCAAAACCCCTCAGTCAGTAAAAACGAATAAAACTGAAAGAGTTTAGAGATAGAAGATTCACACAAAGGATTTTATCCCGGTTCACTCTCTTCCAACCAAGAGCTAAGTCCAGTCCCTTCGACTTGAAGGTTTTATCCACTATTTCTCCAAATAGATTACAACCAAGTATTCAACACCTCTCCAGGCTTACAATATTCCTTTCTTACTAAGCCTCTCCAAGCTCTAACTCTAACAAAGATATTTAACTTATAATCTTCTTAACTCACTATGTGTGAGGATATGAAAGTCTAAGATCAGATGAATATTTTCACAATATTCAAACTTAAGATACAAACTTTTGCTTATGAAAGAATAAAAGAATAAGAGCTTGTTTTCTCAAGAATTGTATTGATAGAGGTTGGGCTTGTAACACCTCAAGATTCACCCATATGTCTATATGTGTTAGTTCTGGCATGTATATGTTTGATATTTATATATGTGTATATATTATTGCATATGATCGTATGTATATTAATATATGATTATTTGCATTAATATGAGACTGTGTCTCTTAATGTTTGATTTTATATGTTAATATATGATATGTGATTTTATTAATAATAAGTGATTACGAATGATATGATAAGATATCGTGTGATTTAGTATTTAAATAGAGATAGTGTTATTCTTAGATTTTATCCCCTTAACCAATCAGATTTGAGTCCTTATCAATATAGGATCATCCTCTTCTTTTTTTTATATCTTAAGATCTTATCATAATCTCCTAAGGATACTATCTAGAGTCCGATTTAGGATTCGATCATTAGACATTAATTTGTATATATTTCTCTAAGCTTTCTAACGACACCAAGAACTCCTCAATCGGAAACTTGTAGCTCAAGTTATGGACAAAATACCGAACTGTATACAGTTTGGGCTGAAATAGGAATCCGTTATGACCCAAACTCATATATACCATTAGACTCGATCTAAACCTAGTTTACATGACCCCAACACTCAGAAAACTGCCTCCCTCCTTCCTCATTGAATCCTTATTGTTTTTCTCCCTAAAACTCTCTCTAGGGAACCCGTTCTTGCACCGTTCTTCATTGCTTTTGTAAGACTAAGCCCCCATTCATATTTTGATGTATGACAAACAAAGTGTATTTTGGATAAGATTTTTAATTTTGACTTTGCACTCATTACGTGTTAAGTTGCATGCAAGATCACTCATAAACAGAGCAAAACAAGCTGACATCCAATCAAGCAAAATAAGCACTCGCCCGATACAGGGATAACATAAGCTCAAGTCCATCAAAGTAAAGAGCTGAAGTCCAAGGCACATGAAGCACGTCCACTTAAAGAAACAGAAGAGCTCGTCTACTGACATGGCACATGAAGAGCGTCCACTGAAAGAAACATAAGAGCTCGTCCGCCGACATGGCACAAGAAGCGCGTCCACTAAGAAAACATAAGATCTCGTCTGCTGACGTGGCACAAGAAGTGCGTCCACTAAGAAAACAAGATCTTGTCTGTTGACATGGCACTTGGAGTACGTCCACTGAAGAAACAGAAGCACGCGTCTACTGATGTAAAAAAAGAGCTCGTCTACTGATGTAAAAGAAGAGCTCGTCTACTGATATAAAGAAGAGTTTGTCTACTAATGTAAAAGAAGACCTCGTCTACTGATGTAAAAGAAGAGCTCGTCTACTGATGTAAAAGAAGAGCTCGTCTAGTGATGTAAAACAAGAGCTCGTCTACTGATGTAAAAGAAGGGCTCGTCTACTGATAGTGGCATTTGGAGTTCCTCTGCTAATGATACGCGCTAAGATCTTAATGAGAAGCTCCGTCCACTAACATAGCATATAAACCTCGTCTACCAGTTGGAGCTCGTCCAATTGCCTTGTGTTAGCACGCTCGTCTACCAGTTGGAGCCCGTCCAATTACCTTGAGCTAGAACTCTCGTTTGTTGACGTGGCAAAAGGCAACGACTATTTTTCTCTTCAATTAAACACGAATATATTACTCTTCAAAAAGACTTGGCTATCCTTTCATATGGAAAAATTTATATTTCAAGAAGGACGCACACTCTACAAAGATCAAACAGAATCTCATTTTAAGATCAAGAATGAAGAAAGCATATTTTCTTAAATCAGATCCAAATCTGTCTTAGATGATCACAACGACTTTAATTTGTCTTCTATATAAAGAGGGATCAAAGGAACAACAAAGATATGACATATACAATAAACGCAACTCATTCTGATTGTGAAACAAAGTGCTTCATCTCTGAGAAAAGTGTGATAGTAGTTAAACTTCAATTTGTTTTATCAGGCTTTTAGAGTCTTACTTCTACTCAATTCTTTTCGTGAATTAGAGTGACTAAGAGAGGGTATCTCTTAGGGTTTAATAAGGATAGAAGGGATCCTTGGGTATAGAAAAGCAAGTGTGCTTTCTGGAGATTTTTCAAGCAAGGAGGTTATCCTTGTGTTGCTGTAATTAGAATTGTGTAATTGCTTATTATAGTGAAGAAAACCACAGAGGTGTTGGACTAGATGTACGCTTACCAGAGGAGGTAGCCGAACCAGGATAAATTGGTTTGCGTGTTCTTCTCAACCCTAATCTCCATATACTTGTTAAACTTGAATTTTAAATCTTCAATCTGTGTTAAAATCTGTTGTTACTACTTATAATTCTTCTTGTCATCATTACTTGTTCCATAACCTAATTCTTGGGAATTAAAATTGAGTGAAAACCAATTTTATTTAAAGAAACACTGTTTTGCTTTAAATTGTTGAATAAGTTTTCAATATCTCAATTCACCCCCCCCCCCCCCTCTTAAGACCGTAGCCACTACCAACATTTGTATCAGAGCTAAAACTCTTGTTACAAAGCTTAATAGCTTCAAGATATGGCTACAAATGATATCCTGGGTGATGGGGCTTCACTCACTAGACCCCCTGCCTTTAATGGCTCCCAATACATGTATTGGAAAGAAAGAATGCTTATCTTTCTTCAGGCTACAGGTTTAGATGTTTTAGATGCTATTGAAAATGGTCCCTATGTTCCATTTATTCTTGATGCTAAGGGAAATAAACAAACTAAACCAAAAGATGACTGGAATGATGATGATAAAAGAAGAGTTGGTTATATTGCTAAAGCAAAAAATATTATAACAACTGCTTTGAATTATGATGAGTTTTTCAGGGTCTCCAATTGCAAAACGGCAAAGCAAATGTGGGATACTCTTCAACTCACTCATGAAGGAACCAACGATGTGAAAAGTGCAAGGATGAATGAACTAATCCATGAATATGAACTCTTTCACATGAAGAATGGTGAGGAGATAGATGATCTATAAAAGAGGTTTACACACAGTATGAACCAGCTAGAAGGACTCGGACATACAATCACAGATGAGAAAAAGATTAACAAGATTATGAGATGTTTGAGTCGTGAATGGCAGCCAAAAATTACTGCAATTGCTGAAGCAAAGGATCTTGACACGATGCAGATTACTACTCTATTTGGCAAGTTGAAAGAACACGAATTGGAACTCAATAGATTGAAAAATCATGAAGATAAGGAGAAAAAGAAGAAAGGACTCTCACTCAAGGCTCATATCTCCAAAGAATCAATAGAAAGTGATGAAGATGAACACCTTGATGAAAGTGAAGAATCCGAAGAAGAAGACATGGGATTGCTTGTGAGGAATTTTAGAAGATTCATCAACAAGAATAGAAACAAGAAGCAATTCAGTTTTCCTACCAAAAAGAACACGAACAAAGGTGAAAGCTCTTCCTCAACAATCAAATGCTTTGAATGTGGAAAGCTTGGACACTACGAAAATGAATGTCCAAAGCTACAAAAGAAAGAAAAGTATGAGAAGAATGACAGCACAGAAAAGAAAGGAAGAAAGCCTAGAAGAGCATACATAGCTTGGGAAGAAAATGATATGGATTCCACTAGTAGTGAATCTGAAAATGAAGAAGCCAACCTATGTCTCATGGCAAATCATCAAAGTGATAGTGAAACCGAGGTAAATGATTCTTCTCCTACCTATGATGAGTTATAAGATGCTTTTGATGAATTGCATGAAGAATATGTTAAAATCGGTAAACAACTTAAATCTTCTAGAAAGATCATTGCAAAACAATGTAGTGACTCTGCATCTTTACAAATAAAGCTTAAAGAACTAGAAACCGAAAATTCACAGTTACTTGCATCTAGTTCAATTTGCACCAAATGCACTACACTAGAAAAGGAAGTTGAAAAACTGAATACAACTCTATCTAAGTTTACTTCGGGTAGAGATAACTTGAATGCCATATTAGGACAGTAAAAGGGTGTGTATGACAAAGCTGGAATTGGATATAAGCCAATGGTACATGAAAAATCTTTTAAAAACCTTTTTGTTCCACCTATTTCCTCAACTAGTCCTTTTGTTAAATGCTATTATTGTCTAAATAAAGGTCATACAGTTGCTACTTGTAGACTTAGAAAGAACATTCATGTTGGCATTAAACAAATTTGGGTTCCAAAAGGAACTTATGTTGCTACTAACACTAAAGGACCCAACCAGATTTGGGTACCTAAAGGAAAAGCATAAAACAATCTGTTTTGTAGGTGTGTTTGAAGGCCAAAACCTCAAGCAGGTTTTTGGACAGTGGCTGCTCCAAACACATGACCGGAGACATCACAAAATTTACATCTTTCACTCCCAAAGAAGGAGGAAATGTCACCTATGGAGACAACAACAAAGGAAGATTCCTTGGTGTTGGAACAATAGGAAAAAGTCCAGCAATCAAGATTGAGGATGTTCTCTATGTGGAAGGGCTCAAACACAATCTACTAAGTATAAGCCAATTATGTGATAAAGGCTACAAGGTAAACTTTAACTCAAATTTGTGTATGATCGAATCTATTCATGATAATAACATAAAATTGATTGGAAATAGAATCAATAACATCTAGATGCTAGACATAGACAACTTAATTTCCAATGATGCATGTTGCTTAATTTCCAAAGAAGATGAAAATTGGCTTTGGCATAGGAGAATAGCTCACATTCTTATGGATCACTTGAATAAATTGATTTCCAAAGAACTTGTAATCGGTTCACCAAATAAAAAGTTTGTTAAAGAAGGCCTATGTGATGCATGCCAAAAGGGTAAACAAGTGAAAACCTCATTTAAGGCTAAAAACACTGTTTCTACTAGTAGACCCTTACAATTACTGCACATGGACCTTTTTGGACCTTCTAGGACAAAAAGCTCTGGTGGAAATCTCCATGCTCTTGTAGTTGTTGATGACTTCTCCAGATTCACTTGGACCTTTTTCTTAGCACAAAAGAATGAAGCTTTTAAAGCTTTTAAGAAAATGGCTAAGGTTGCTCAAAATGAGAAAGACTTGAAAATTGTTTCAATTAGGAGTGACCATGGAGGAGAATTCCAAAATGAGGAGTTTGATAACTTTTGTGATGAACATGGTATAAAACACAATTTTTCTGCACCTAGAACTCCACAACAAAATGGAGTAGTTGAGAGGAAAAATAGGTCACTTGAAGAAATTGCTAGAACCATATTAAGTGACTCTAATTTACCAAAGTATTTTTGGGTTGATGCTATGAGTACTGCATGTTATGTTTTAAATAGAGTTGTAAGCCAATTTTGAAGAAAACTCCATATGAACTTTACAAGGGAAGACAACCTAACATTTCTCATTTTCATGTCTTTGGCTGTAAATGTTTTGTGCTAAATAATGGCAAGGATAATCTTGGGAAATTTGATCCCAAAGCTGGTGAGGGTATTTTATAGGTTATTCATTAACTAGCAAAGCATATAGAGTGTTTAATAAGCGTACTTTATCAACAGAGGAATCTGTTCACATAACATTTGATGAGTCTAACCCCAAAAGGTTGGGAAAGGACATTTTTTATGGTGCAGAAACTCTTGAGGATGAAGTGAAATCTGATGAAGGAAATGAGAGCAATAAGGAAAAGAAAGATGAAGAAAGCAATAAAGAACCTCAAGCATAACTTCAACAAGAAAATCTTCCTAAGGAGTGGCAAGCTTCAAAGAATCATCCCCTAGACAATATTATTGGTGAAATCACCAAAGGGGTAACCACTAGAAACTCTTTAAGGACTATTTGCAATACCATGGCGTTTGTATCTCAAATAGAACCCAAAATGTGTTGATGATGCTATTAATGATGAACATTGGATGATTGCAATGCAAGAGGAGTTAAATCAATTTAAAAGGAACAAAGTTTGGGATTTAGTTCCAAAACCCAAAAGTAATCAAATAATCGGAACTAAATGGGTGTTTAGAAACAAAATGGATGAGAATGGAATAATAGTAAGAAACAAGGCTAGACTAGTAGCTAAGGGATACAATCAAGAAGAAGGAATTGATTATGATGAAACATATGCTCCCGTAGCTAGATTAGAAGCCATAAGAATGCTCTTAGCCTATGCTTGTATAATGAACTTTAAACTATACCAAATGGATGTGAAAAGTGCCTTTTTAAATGGAATAATACAAGAAGAAGTATATGTAAGCCAACCCCCCTGGCTTTATTGATAGTGAGTTCCCAAATCATGTCTATAAACTGACTAAAGCCCTCTATGGACTCAAGCAAGCTCCTAGAGCTTGGTATGAGAGGTTAAGAAATTTTCTCCTAGAGAAAGGCTTTAAAAGAGGAAAAGTTGATAAAACACTATTTACTAAAACAAAAGCACACAATATCTTACTTGTTCAAATATATGTTGATGACATTATTTTTGGTGCTACTAATGAGTCTTTCTGCAAGGAATTTGGTGAACTGATGCAAAGTGAATTTGAAATGTCCATGATGGGAGAGCTTACCTTCTTTCTTGGACTTCAAATTAAACAATGCCAAGATGGAACCTTCATAAGCCAAACAAAGTATTGCAAGGAACTACTAAAGAAGTTTGGAATCGAAAGCGCAAAGGAAATGGCAACACCAATGAGTCCAACCTACTACTTGGACAAAGATGAACATGGTAAATCTATAGATGTATCCAAGTATAGAGGTATTATCGAATCCTTACTTTATCTCACTGCTAGTAGGCCAGATATAATGTTCAGTGTGTGTATGTGTGCAAGGTATCAAGATAATCCTAAAGAATCACATCTTACTGCAGTTAAAAGAATCATGAAGTACCTCTTAGGAACAAAAAAAATGGGGCTGTGGTATCCCAAGGGATCCACTTGCACATTAATAGGATATTCCGACTATGACTTTGCTGGATGCAAGTTAGATAGGAAGAGCACAAGTGGAACATGCCATTTATTAGGAAATTCCCTAGTGTCCTGGTTTAGTAAAAAGCAAACTAGTATGGCCTTATCCACAACTGAAGCAGAATATATTGCAACTGGGAGTTGTTGTGCTCAAATCCTATGGATGAAACAACAATTAATTGACTATGGTGTTTATCTGGATCATATACCAATAAATTGTGATAACACTAGTGCAATAAATCTAACAAAGAACCCAATCATGCACTCAATAACCAAGCATATTGAAATTAGGCATCATTTTATCAGGGATCATATTCAAAGTGGTGATGTTGTGATTGAACATATAGATACAACCAAGCAATTAGCTGATATATTCACTAAACCACTAAATAAGGAGAGATTCTTCTTTATAAGAAGGGAACTTGGCATAATTGATCCTCAAAATAATTGATAACAGATGGCACGCAAGGCAGCACAAGTTACTGAAAATTATGAAGGACGTGGTCAAGATACTAAGCATCCTTAGGTGTCTGTAATTTTTTTTTTGGATGTTTTGATGTATTGCATAAATTCTGAAATGATTTATTATCAATGAATGCAAGACTATTTTTCAGTTTGATTTCAATATTTCCCATAATTTCTTTTTGATAATGACAAAGGGGGAGAAATATGAACCATAAAAATGGACCATAAAAATGAACCAAGCATTTTCTGATATGTAAATTTTTATTTCTCTGACAAAGGGGGAGAAATATGAACCATAAAAATGAACCATGCATTTTCTGATATGTAAATTTTTATTTCTCTGACACATAAGTATAAACTGCTTTGAAAAGACATACTAGAACTTATAATAAATGCAAGATGTTTTTTTTAATGATATGATAACACTTGATCTTTTGAAAGATATCAATGACACAGGGGGAGGACGAAAATAACTCAAGAACCATGCTTACTAAATAGCTGCACTCTGATTTCTTAATAACTAAGGTTAAGTATGGTAAGGTTTGTCATAATAAAAAAGGGGGTTGTTTGTAAGACTAAGTCCCCATTCATATTTTGATGTATGACAAACAAAGTGTATTTTGGATAAGATTTTTAATTTTGACTACGCACTCATTACGTGTTAAGTTGCATGCAAGATCACTCATAAACAGAGCAAAACAAGCTGACATCCAATCAAGCAAAATAAGCGCTCGCCCGATACAGGGATAACATAAGCGCAAGTCCATCAAAGTAAAGAGCCGAAGTCCAAGGCACATGAAGCGCGCCCACTGAAAGAAACAGAAGAGCTCGTCTGCTGACATGGCACATGAAGCGCATCCACTGAAAGAAACATAAGAGCTCGGCCGCTGATGTGGCACATGAAGCGCGTCCACTGAAAGAAACAGAAGAGCTCGTCTACTGACGTGGCACAAGAAGCGCATCCACTAAGAAAACTGAAGATCTCATCTGCTGACGTGGCACAAGAAGCGCTTCCACTAAGAAAATAGAAGATCTCGTCTACTGACGTGGCACAAGAAGCGCGTCCACTAAGAAAACAGAAGATCTGATCTGCTGACATGGCACTTGGAGTACGTCCACTGAAGAAACAGAAGCACGCATCTACTGATGTAAAAGAAGAGATCGTCTACTGATGTAAAAGAAGAGCTCGTCTACTAATGTAAAAGAAGAGCTCGTCTACTAATGTAAAAGAAGAGCTCGTCTATTGATGTAAAAGAAGAGCTCGTCTAAGAGCTTGTCTACTGATGTAAAAGAAGAGCTCATCTACTGTAGCACTTGGAGCTCGTCTGCTAATGATACCCGCTAAGATCTTAATGAGAAGCTTCGTCCACTAACATAGCATATAAAACTCGTCTACCAGTTGGAGCCCGTCCAATTGCCTTGTGTTAGCACACTCGTCTACCAGTTGGAGCCCGTCCAATTGCCTTGTGTTAGCACGCTCGTCTACCAGTTGGAGCCTGTCCAATTACCTTGAGCTAGAACTCCCGTCTGCTGACGTGGCAAAAGGCAACGTCTATTTTTATCTTCAATTAAACACGAATATATTACTCTTCAAAAAGACTTGGCTATCCTTTCAGATGGAAAAAGTTATATTTCAAGAAGGACGCACACTCTACAAAGATCAAACAGAATCTCATTTTAAGATCAAGAATGAAGAAAGCATATTTTGTTAAATCAGATCCAAATCTGTCTTAAATGATCCCAACGGCTTTAATTTGTCTTCTATATAAAGAGGGATCAAAGGAACAACAAAGATACGACATATACAATAAACGCAACTCATTCTGATTGTGAAACAAAGTGCTTCATCTCTGAGAAAAGTGTGATAGTAGTTAGAACTTCAATTTGTATTATCAGGTTTTTAGAGTCTTACTTCTACTCAATTCTTTTCGTGAATTAGAGTGACTAAGAGAGGGTATCTCTTAGGGTTTAACAAGGATAGAAGGGATCCTTGGGTATAGAAAAGTAGGTGTGCTTTCTGGAGATTTTTCAAGCAAGGAGGTTATCCTTGTGTTGTTGTAATTAGAATTGTGTAATTGCTGATTATAGTGAAGTAAACCACAGAGTTGTGGGACTGGATGTAGGCTTACCAGAGGAGGTAGCCGAACCAGGATAAATCGGTTTGCGTGTTCTTCTCATCCCTAATCTCCATATACTTGTTAAACTTGAATCTTTAATCTGCAATCTGTGTTAAAATATGTTGTTACTACTTATAATTCTTCTTGTCATCATTACTTGTTCCATAACCTAATTCTTGGGAATTAAAATTGAGTGAAAACCAATTTTCTTTAAAGAAACACTGTTTTACTTTAAATTTTTGAATAAGTTTTCAATATTTCAATTCACTCCCCCTCTTGAGACCGTAGCCACTACCAACAACTTCTTGATAGGAGAACATCGCTAAGATAGGGGTTTGTTGTGCTTGCTGTTTGGGACTTTAGAAAAGGTAAAATTTGTGCACCTTGTCCCTTATGTTCTTTCTTTCAAGTTCTTGATCTCTTCCTTTTGATTTCTTGATCTTAGAGTTGAACCAAAGTGTCTCTTTGGTGTCCTTGAGGTCGTAGACAAGCGCTAGTGAGACGGGACCCTAGTGGATCTTTTTTCTTCTTTTGAAACGTGAACCTCGTGCCAAGTATGGGAGAAGAATAGTGTATACACTAGGCTAGGGAGTAGCGTAAGATGAGGGGTTCCCATAGCCCCGTTTATTGTCGTTATAATGTATTGATGCCATGATCTGCCTGGTTGTATGATTGAATTGTTTATTTATTTGATTGGATTAATTGGTGTGCCTATTTGTTATAATTGCTGAGTTGTTCATGATGTGGTATGCCTATTGAATTGTCTTATGCCATGAGTTTAGGTTGAATTGGTATGAATACCCATGATTATGAATGTTGTTGTTATGAAATGGATTATGTTAATCACATTGACTGGATATGTTGTTGATGATGATGTTACCGTTATGTTGAATATATTAATAAGACTCTAATTGACTTAATTAGGACTCTTAGTTAACATAGGAATTAAGGGATTAATTCCCCAAGCTTCATAAGACATGAACTGTGTTAGTGAGGAGTGAAGTTTCATGCCGAATGTTTTAGTTAAGACCGTAGGATCTGATTTGAGAGAATTAGGGAGCCTCAACTCCAAGAACACGTTAAATTCTACCCAGAACAGTATGACCCTGCCCAGGAGCACAACTGTGCTGAATAGGGAGCACGACCGTGCTCCCAGTTAAATTCTAGAAAATAGGCCGCGGATTGAGCACGGTCGTGCAGGACAGTGAACACGGCCGTGCTCCACTTAAGTGTCAGCACGACCGTGCTGGGGGTTTAGTACGCCCGTGCTTCCCCCTACTGGTCAGAACTTAAGATTAATGAATTCAAGGGGTGTTTACCCCAATTATCCCCAGTTGATGTAATAATACACTAATCAAATGATAACAAGTTAGATAACTTAATTAAAGATTAATTAAGATAACAAAGACTGATAAGCTGGTTAAGCCGATACCCGATGGGTTACCGCATGTTGTCATGCTTTGGTGCTTTTTGGCCAAAGTGCTCTCAATGCCTTTTGGTCGAGATGTTGTTATGTTGGACCTTGGTGCTTTTTGGCCTAGGGGGCCTTGATCCCACGGTGTGGGTCTAAGGTGTTAATGTTGATATTGGTGATAAGTCTTGAGTGCTTTTAGGCCCAAGCAAAGGAGGTGGTTGCCTTGTGTGTTGTTGTCCCATTTGTATAAAGCATTGGAGTTGATGTTGAGGGGGATGTTCAACATAGGGGACGTCATCCTAGTTATGATGATCTGGCCCAAGTCTCGGGTGGTTTACCCATGGTTTGGTGAACCATGCACCCCCGAGGTGGCGTATCCAGTTATGATATGTCGGCTATCCAAGGGGTTCCTCCATGGTTTGGGGAACTGCTGGTGTTGGTGCTTTATGGCCAATACGGATATGTAACTCCGAAGTTGACTTCCTGAGTTAGTTGGATCCACATGCATTGATGGAGTAGTGGAGTAGGGTTGCATTGCACTGCATAGCATATGTTGGATGATTAACATGTTGTTATGGTATTATATGGTGACGTATAACTATTGTATGTTGTTATATTGCTATGCCATGCTATGATGTATGTTCATCTTATTCCCTATTCCCATGCCGTTGTGTTTACATGATTTCTTACACCCTGCTTTCCTGTTTCTGCAGTTGCATGTATTTCCTTATGCAGAGGACGGTGAGCAGCCAGCGGAGGAGTGACTCTGAGGAGCCGTGACTCTAGTTAGAGTGCTGAGTTATAGTTGTTAGTTTTGTTAGTTGTTTAGTTTGTTTCCATGATGTATCCGGATTTTGGTTATACCAGCTTTGTCTGTGACATCGGGGTAGGGTTTTTCTTTATTTGTCTTGTTTATTTTTTACTGTTTTAAAACTATGTTATTTCCGCGTTGTTTTTGTTGAGATGTGAAACCTTTTTATCCAAGTTTTTATTTTTTTCAAATAAATGCATGTTTTATAATTACCTCTTTTAAGTAAATGTTTTATATTAACATGCGGGGTAGAATGGTGTCACATTTAGTGGTATTACAGCAGTTCGACCCTGTCCGGACGTGGTATGAATCTGTCGTGAGTCTGTTGTGTAACTCTTGTTTGAATTGTCTATATTTATATAGACAATGTTACGTGATACTAAGTACCTATAGCTTTGCTTTGACTTGACTTACTGTATTTGGCGGTTTGTCTTGAACGATCCAAGGCCCCTTCGGGTGCTTCTTGTGTTTAGGAAGGTTGTTCTATTATCTCTTGATAATATGAACTCTACATCTGATCTTGTGCGCTTACTCTTTTTGGAACTGCTCGATGTTATTCTTTGAATGAACTGGTTATCTTCCAACCATGTTCCCTTAGATTGCTTCAATAGAACCATAGTTTTTGGAACTCTAACGAAGTCTAAGAATCCGACCTTTCTCTCTGCCAACCAAGTGAAAGATTCGATGAAAAACGAAGCCCGAGTGTTCATGATGTTGTCTTCCCTGGAAGTTGAGAACCCTCTTGATGTCGGAAGTGTGCCTATTGTGCGGGAGTTTCCTGAAGTCTTCCGGGGGGACGTTTACGAACTACCCCCAGAAAGGGATGTGGAGTTCACCATAGATTTAGTACCTGGTACCAGGCCTATTTCCATAGCACCCTATAGAATGTCTCCTCTAGAGCTAGCCAAGTTGAAGGAATAATTAGAGGACCTTATCCAAAAGTAGTTCATTAGGCCTTGCGTGTCCCCATGGGGAGCGCCAGTGTTACTTGTAAAGAAGAAGGATGGCAGTATGTGGTTGTGTGTCGACTATTGACAGCTCAACAAGGTGACCATTAAGAATCGGTATCCCCTCCCTAGGATTGATGATCTTATGGATCAGTTGATCGGAGCTTGTGTCTTCTCGAAGATAGATTTGAGGTCAGGGTACCATCAGATTCGGGTTAAGTCTGAAGACATCCCGAAGACAGCGTTTAGGACGCGTTATGGTGACTATGAGTACTTGGTTATGCCCTTTGGTGTGACCAATGCCCCTGCTGTGTTCATGGACTACATGAACAAGACGTTTCACCCTTACTTGGATAAGTTTGTGGTGATCTTTATAGATGACATCTTAATGTACTCTAAGACTAAGGAAGAACATGAGAAGCACTTAAGGGTTGTCTTACAGACCCTTAAGGAGAAGCAGTTGTATGCCAAGATGTCTAAGTGCGGGTTTTGGTTAGAAGAGGTTAGTTTCTTAGGTCACGTGATCTCAAAAGGTGGGATAGTCGTCGATCCGGCTAAGGTTGAGAAGGTGCTCCAATGGGAAGCGCCAAAGTCAGTGACCGAGATTAGTATTTTCTTGGGTTTAGCAGGGTACTATAGGCGGTTCATAGAAGGTTTCTCTAAGTTAGCCTTACCCTTAACCCGTCTCACCAATAAGGGACAACTATTTGTGTGGGACTCTAAGTGTGAAGAGAGTTTCCAAACCCTTAAGAATAGGTTGACATCAACTCCAGTTTTAGTGTTGCCCGATCCTAGTAAACCTTTCGTAGTATCTTGCGATGCTTCCAAGCAAGGTTTAGGTGGAATGTTGATGCAAGATGGTAAGGTAGTGGCTTATGCTTGTAGGCAATTGAAAACCTATGAGAGGAACTACCCTGCCCATGATCTAGAGTTAGGAGCTGTGGTGTTTGTCTTAAAGATTTGGAGGCATTACCTGTATGGAGCGAAGTTGAGGTCTTTAGTGATCATAAGAGTTTGAGCTATCTCTTTGATCAAAAGGAGTTGAATATGAGGCAGCGTAGGTGGATGGAATTTTTAAAGGATTATGAGTTTGATCTAACCTACCACCCAGGAAAGGCCAATGTAGTGGCCGATGCCTTAAGTAGAAAAACCTTGCACATCTCCGCTTTGATGGTTAGGGAGATGGATCTAATTGAGGAGTTTAGAGACATAGTTTAGCTTGGGAAGTTACCCCTAAAAGCATTAGTCTTGGAACCTTGAAGGTTAGAGGCAGTTTGATGAATCAGATTAGAGAGGGTTAGAAGTTAGACAAGTTCCTCTTAGATCAGCGAGAGTTGCTTGCGCGGGGTAGAGACCTTAGTTTTAAGGAAGGAAGCGATGGAGCCTTGAGGTTCAAAGATAGAGTCTGTATACCAGACGTCCCAGAGCTTAGAAAGTTGATCCTTGAAGGAGGACATAGGAGTGGACTGAGTGTGCTCCCAGGTGCCACTAAAATGTATCAGGACTTAAAGCGCATGTTTTGGTGGCCTAAGATGAAGAAAGATGTGACTGAGTTTGTGTATGCTTGTTTAATGTGTCAAAAGGCTAAGATAGAACACCAGAAGCCATCAGGAAAGTGACAACCATTAAGTATCCCAGAATGGAAGTAGGACAATATTCCCATGGATTTTGTGTCTGGACTCCCTAGGACTCTAGCTGGTTTTGAGGCTATATGGGATGTCATGGATAGATTGACTAAGTCCACCCATTTCATCATGATGAACATGGAATACTCTTTGGAAAAGTTGGCTAAGCTATACATCAGGGAGATACTTAGGCTACATGGTGTACCTTCTAGCATAGTTTCAGATAGAGACCCGAGGTTTACCTCTAGGCTTTGGAACAGTTTGCAAGAGGCTTTAGGAACCAAGCTTAGGCTAAGTTCAGCTTATCACCCTCAAACGGATGGTCAGTCCGAGAGAACCATTCAGTCCTTAGAGGACTTGCTTAGAGCTTGTGTGTTATAATGGTCTGGTAGTTGGGACAAGTTTTTACCCCTGATAGAGTTTACCTACAACAATAGTTTCCATTCCAGTATTGGGATCACACCTTATGAAACTCTTTATGGGAGGAGATGTAGGACACCCTTGTGTTGGAGTGAACCTGGTGATAGTGTTGTACTAGGCCCTGAAGTGATGCAAGAAACCTCTTAAAAAGTTAGGATGATTCAGGAAAAGATGAAAGTGACACAAAGTAGGCAGAAGAGCTACCATGACAAAATAAGGAAGGCGCTCGAATTCCAGGAAGGTGATCATGTATATTTGAGAGTTACCCCAACGACTGGGGTTGGTAGAGTGATGAAAGCGAAGAAACTTACTCCTATATTCATTGGTCCTTACCAAATCCTAAAAAGAGTTGGCGGAGTCGCCTACCAAATAGCCTTACCACCATTCTTATCCAACCTTCATAGTATCTTCCATGTGTCCCAGCTCATAAAGTATGTTCATGACCCTAGTCACGTGATAGTCCCTGATACCATATAGTTGAAAGAGAACTTGACATTTGAGATGTTACCCCTTCGAGTCGAGGATAGGAGGGTGAAGCAGCTAAGAGGTAAGGGAATTTCTTTGGTCAAAGTCGTTTGGAGTGGGGCTACTGAGGAAAGTGTTACATGGGAGCTGGAAAGCAAGATGATGGAGTTGTACCCGCACCTTTTCAACCGAGGTGATAGAAATTTCGAGGACGAAAGTTTTATAAGGGGGTGGAATTGTAACACCCCAAGATTCACCTTTATGTTTATATGTGTTAGTTCTGGCATGTATATATTTGATATTTATATATATGTGTATATATTATTGGATATTATAATATGTATATTAATATATGATTATTTGCATTAATATGATATTGTGTCTCTTAATGTTTGATTTTATATGTTAATATATGATATGTGATTTTATTAATAATAAACGATTAAGAATGATATGATAAGATATCGTGTGATTTAGTATTTAAATAGAGATAGTATTATTCTTAGATTTTATCCCCTCAACCAAACAGATTTGAGTCCTTATCATTATAGGATCATCCTCTTTTTGTTTATATCTTAAGATCTTATCATAATCTCCTAAAGATCCTATATAGGAATAACTACCAAATCTGTCGCTAAACTTCCATCGAACTTTTGACCATCTTAGAGTCCGATTTAGGACTCGATCATTAGACATTAATTTGTAGATATTTCTCTGTGCTTTCTAACAGTTCCAAGAAAGCCTCCATCGGAAACTTGTAGCTCAGGTTATGGTCAAAATACCAAACTGTATAAAGTTTGGGCTGAAATAGGAACCCGTTAAGACCTAAACTCATATATATACCATTAGACTCGACCTAAACCTAGTTTACACTACCTCAACACTCAAAACTGCCTCCCTCCTTCCTCTTTGAATCCTTATGGTTTTTCTCCTTAAAACTCTCTCTAGGGAACCCATTTTTGCACCGTTCTTCATTGCTTCTTGATAGGAGAACATCACAACGAATAGGGGTTTGTTATGCTTGCTGTTTGGGACTTTAGAAATGGTAAAATTCATGCACCATGTACGTTGTGTTCTTTCTTTCAAGTTCTTGATCTCTTCCTTTTGATTTCTTGATCTTAGAGTTGAACCAAAGTGTCTCTTTGGCGTCCTTGAGGTCGTAGACAAGCGCTAATGAGACGGGACCCTAGTGGATCTTCTTTATTCTTTTGAAATGCGAACCTCGTACTAGGTATGGGAGAAAAATAATGTATACACTAGGCTAGGGAGTACCGTAAGATGAGGGGTTCCCATAGCCCCGTTTATTGTCGTTATAATGTATTGATACCATGATCTGCCTGGTTGTATGACTGAATTGTTTATATGTTTAATTGGATTAATTGGTATGCCTATTTGTTATAATTGTTGAGTTGTTCATGATGTGGTATGCGTATTGAATTGTGTTATGCCATGAGTTTTGGTTGAATTGGTATGAATACCCATGATTACGAATGTTGTTGTTATGACATGGATTATGTTGATCACATTGACTAGATATGTTGTTGATGATGATGTTACCGTTATGTTGAATATGTTAATAAGACTCTAATTGAATTAATTAGGACTCTTAGTTAACATAGGAATTAAGGGATTAATTCCCCAAGCTTCATAAGACATGAACTGTGTTAGTGAGGGGTAAAGTTTCATACCGAAATTTTCATGAACTGACGTGGCATATCCTCTCGTCTATCAAGTCTTTGGACTTGCTATACCTCAGTGAGTTATCAAAATCTTCGTCTGGTGGCGTGGCACTTAGAGTTCGTCTACTTGATTATTTTATCTTTTAGTTCATTCAATTCTACCAATTATTCCTGTCTGCTGACGTGGCAAGCTAGAGACATCTACTTAGAAAATTTAAATCTCGTCTACTCAAATTCTTGTTTACTCAAACAAAATAAAGAGTGAAGAATTACCACATGTTTTTGAACACCTCATCTACTCGATTGGACGCGAATTCACCTACTCATTTCAAGTAGAACTTTATATAAAATATGACTTTTATAAATTCAAGTGATCCTGCAGAAACTGAATAAATTTGTTAGATACCAACTAACACTTTGCCAAGCAAATTTAATCCTTTTGTTAACATCAAAACTTAGAGATTAATTAAATCCAAACACTTTTTGATGTGAAAACATTAATTGACTAAACCCATTTACAAAAAAACATGCCAAAACTAGACTAATTAACATTTTCTTAGACTCTGTATCACTTAAATTATGTAGGACTAATTTTCCAACAATCTCCCCACATTTTTTATTTTTTTTTGATGAAAAACCAAATTGGGGGTTTAGTCTTAAATTTGAGTAGCAAAGTCTAAGAGAGCTTACAAAGCTCCCCCTAACATAAAGCATTCAAACATTTAAAACGGATCAGGATTGTCATATCAAGGTAATTACTTATCATATCAAACAGAAATGAACATGTAGACTTAGAATATATCAGAGTAATAAAATAATTCATAGTAAACAATTATTAGATCAATCAAATAAGCAGACATAGAATATTTAAAGCATAAGCAGAGACATGCATGTGCAGACAGACATATGCTTTTCAAAAACTGACTTTTCTTATTAATTTAATTCTCTTCCTTTCTCCCCCTTTTTTGTCATCAGACAAAAAGGTAAAGGAGTGGAACATCATTGTCAGTAAAAAAGAAAAGATTAAGCTAAGAGGAGGGTGGAGGTGGAGGAGGACGGTTTTGGTTTTGGTTTGGGTTTAGTGGAGGAGCAGGAATCTGTGTAGGCAAATTCTGGCTTTGCTGAAAACTAAGCATGATGCCCATCATTTGATTCATCATCTGATTTGTGGGGACCAGAGCTTCAGCAACCTGTTCTCTGACTTGCTCCTTCACTTCTGCTTTTACTCTTTCCTCAAAGATCTTACCAATCATCTCTTCAAATTTTGGAGGTAGAGAAAGTGATGGTCTAGATCTTTCACCACTATCTTGAGCTTGTGCATAACTAGGCAGGGTGTCCAATGTTATTGATTGTTGAGGTTGATCCTGTGGGTGAATTATTGTGAGAGTCAGAGGTTGAGATGAGTGCTTATCTTATGTGCTTGGTCTGGGTGTAGACTCAGCAAGTTCCTCATGCTCATTTGTCAAATTAACAGCTTCATACTCTACAACAGGTTCCTCAATAGTGATTTCTTCTTCTGTGTGTTATGATGGAGGTGATGTAGGAGATGAGGTAGCAGGTTCCAGCACTGGTTCAGGTAAATCTTCAAACCATTTAATGGTGACTTCATTTTCCAAGTGAAGACTGGTGACAGGCAGTCCAAAGATGTCATTGATGATGATGAGCTTGCAGTCTGAAATGCCACACCTTCCTCTGACAGTTGGAATGACTTTATTTTCTTCTTGGGACAGTCTAGAGGAGGAGGCTTTTCTTGTGCAGTGAATAACATGTGGTTTTCAGAACTCACTTGCATGTACCTTTTCAGATATTTCTTCAATGGAAATAGATTGCCAATATTCCAGAAGCGTATAGTCAAAGGGAGATTGAGATCCAGAATTATTGACTCATCTGCTAGCATCGTGCCTTTGAAGATTCTTCTCTTCTTGCCTTTGTCTTTGTTGAGATCAAGCATCGGCAGTCTTGGTGCAATTCTGTATGGCTTGATCCCATTATTGGTTGCCGATGAATGTCTTAGCCAAGTTGGAGGGACAAAGTTTGCAGCCCTCACAACCTTGAAATGGTCAAACTCCCATTTCAGCATGTTGTACATCAACTGATCAACAAAATCTACAGCTCTGCCATAGACACTGGGAGGCTTAAATGTTTCCCAGCCTGTGTTTTTGTCCAAGATGAAGGGGACATGCCTGAATGATCTAGATCTTTTGCATGTGACATCAGATAGATCCTTCTTGGCAGGGTCAGTATGCCAGTTTGAAATGATGTGCCTCTGAACTCCTTCAGTGAATGGTTTGAAGGGTGGAAGTTTAATGAGGTTGGGGTAAATCTTTCTAGGTGAGAATTTCTTTTATAGTAGATGGGTTAGAAGAGGTCCAAAGGAATTGAATAATTCAGATGGAAATGGTCCAGCAGGTGTGTGTGTTTCAGGGTTAACCCAATATGAGTAGATGTTTGCAGGTTCATACTCATATTCTGGTAAAGGGTACCATCTGGTTAGAATAGGTTCAGGTTCAGTTTGGTGGATGTGGAAAAGAATCTTCTAGTCCCTCTTGACTTTTGCCAAATTCTCAGCTTTTCCCTCATATAATACTGATGGATCGGTATAGGGAAAGTTGATTTTCTTGATTTTTGGAAAGGGGGCACCAGGGTAAACTCCATCATCGGGCTGGTTGAACCAAGGGTCATCAACAGGGATAATAGGTTGGAAAGTTGATTTAGGAGATAGGGGTATTTGTGGTTGATCTGGAAGGTTTGTTTGTGGTAAGAGGGGTGTGGGAATGTATATATCAGTCATACCATCATTAACAGATGTACCAGAAACATCTATCCTATGCTCAAAGCTAGAAACTAGGGAATCTACTACTAACTTAACAAGGTCATTAGCAGGTAGAGTTACCTCGGTCTCAAAGACAGCTTTGGCTTTCCTCTGTGGTTTCTTCCTTCTGGTTGGAAGGGCAGAGGGGGCAGCAGCAGCAGCATCAGTCTTTTGTTTCTTTTAAACAGAATTGATGGGAATTCTATCCTCATCATCCTCATCATCATCTTGTGATAGAACCATATTTCTTGTCCTCTTTTGGGAAATGGCAGGTTGAGGGGCAGCAACAGCAGGTTCCTTGATGACAATTCTAGTAGGCCTTTTAGACATAAGCTTCCTGGCAACAGTGGTCTTTTTCCTGATATTCTTCTTTGGCTCCACAGTCTCAGTCATGGTTTGTTCTACCATTTCTTCTTTAATCTTCATCAATTCCTCAGTCTTAGCAATAGCAGCAGCAACATATGTAATAAGGTTCATGTTTGCTATGTTCATTTTCCCAAAGTCAGCAGCTGACATTGGTTTTTCAATCAGAGTTCCGGCTTGTTCCTCAGAAGTCCTTGCAGTAATGTATTCATGGATTCCTTGTGCCTTGAAGATTTTTGAAAGAAGGTGACAGTATAGGGAAATGCTGATAGTCTATTCTTGTTCATCACAGCATCCCTAAATCTTCCATACAGAATTTTTGGAAGATTGATCTTTGTTTTAGTCATGAAGTGGCAGAGGCAGAACTTGTGTAGAGAAGATAGGTTGTCCTTGGACCCAACCTTATGAAGAACTACCTTATTAAGTAGCTGATGAAGGATGCGAACAATATCCTTCATTTCAATGGCTTTCCAGGAGTGAGTTCTAACAGTGCCTTCTTTCATCAAACAGACTTCAATAGTCTCAGAACCACCCAGATCAGCTTCCCAAGTCTTAGTGAGAACCAACCCTTCCTGGGCACAGAAAATAGTATCAGCAATGGTCTTCTTTGAGACTACAATCTTCATTCTCACACCATAGAGGAGAATTCTGTATCAGAAATTCGAACGTTCCTCCATAAGTCCCTAATTAGATTGGGAAAGATAGAAACTTTCTCTGTAAAGAGTCCTCCCCAACCAGCAGCATTAACATACTTGCCGATGTCCAAGTTATAGTCTTGCAAAACTCCGAAGTTGAAGTGATGCTCAATGGCCATGTTAAGCTTGCCCATGTTGAAGTTTGAAGAAGAATCCATTTTTGGTGATCAGAGAGCTTAGGATTTGAAAGAATAGAAAAGGATAGCTCGAAGGTTCAAGGAAGTGTAAAGTTTTTCTTAGAGGGAAGAGATAGCTTTTAAAGGATTTTTGAATCCTAAATGTTTTTCCTTTCAGAAATAAATTAAAAAAGAAAATCTTTTGACAAGACATGTCATTATGGATAAAACGGCGTTGGTATTTTGGAACTCTAAAAAGGTCTTGATGGGATTGATGGAAGTACTGACTCAGCAAAGAGAATAAAGGATAAATTTGTCATATAGACAAAATGCATTTAAAGTATATGTATGGACGAGTCCAAACAGAATGCAAACAAGCATAGACGCGACATGCAGTGGACATGGTGCTTAACTACAATGGACGCGGATTTTAAACATACAAAAGAATTGATATGCTTTAGATGCACATGCATTAATACACATTCTTTATTCAACCCACACATAGCATATTAAGATGCTTCCTAATAAAAATAAATCTGTCCTCATCAAGAGGTTTAGTAAAGATATATGCCCATTGATGGTCAGTATCCACAAATTGTATATCAAACACACCTTTTTGCACATAATCCGTAATGAAATGATGTTTGATTTCTATATGCTTAGCTCTAGAATGCAGTATTGGATTCTTAGATAAATTAATTGCAGCAGTATTGTCACACATGAGTGGAATACTACTTACAAACACATTGTAGTCCTCCAATTGATGTTTGATCCAAAGAAGTTATGGGCAGCAGCTAGCAGCTGAAATATACTCAACTGCAACAGTTGATAAAGCAATGGTACTTTGTCTTTTGCTTGACCATGAGACAAGATTAGCTCCAATGAAGTGACATCCTCCACTGGTACTTTTTCTTTCAATTCTATCTCCTACATAGTCAGCATCACAGAATCCAACTAATCTGTAATCTTTATATTTCTTAAAACACAAACCCCGATTAGTAGTACCTTTCAAATATCTAAACATTCTCTTAACTGCAGACAAGTGAGATTCTCTAGGATCAGATTGAAAATGAGAACACAAACATACACTGAACATAATGTCAGGTCTGGATGCGGTAAGATATAAAAGAGATCCTATCATACCTCTATATACCTTTTGGTCTACCTTTTTCTCTTTATCATCTTTGTTCAGTATGGACTTGGGGTGCATAAGGGTATTCATTGGTTTGCAATCATCCATGTTGAACTTCTTCAGGAGTTCCTTTGTATACTTGGTTTGGTGGATGAGCACCTCGTCCATAGTTTGTTTTACTTGAAGTCCAAGGAAGAATTTGAGTTCTCCCATCATGCTCATTTCAAACTCTTTCTGCATTAACTTAGAGAATTCTTTGCATAGAGACTCATTAGTAGCACCAAATATAATATCATCAACATATATTTGTACAATTATGAAATTAGACTTAATGGACTTCGTAAATAAGGTTGTGTCAACCTTTTCTCTATTGAATTTATTTTCCATAAGAAAGGAACTTAGTCTATCATACCAAGCTCTAGGAGCTTGTTTAAGGCCGTACAAAGCTTTCTTAAGCTTATATACATGTTCAGGATGGGTTTCACTCTCAAAACCCAGAGGTTGCATAACATAAACTTCTTCATTAATAAAGCCATTTAAAAAAGCACTTTTAACATCCATTTGAAAAATCATAATATTCTGATGTGCAGAAAATGAAAGTAGAAATCTAATTGCTTCTAATCTAGCAACAGGTGCAAAGGTTTTAGTGTAATCTATACCTTCTTCTTGAGAGAAACCTTGAGCGACAAGTCTTGCCATGTTTCTCACCACCTTACCATTTTCATCAAGTTTGTTTTTGTAAACTCACTTTGTTCCAATCACTGATTTATCATTAGGCAAGGGAACCAGAGTCCGAACTTTACTTCTTTCAAACTGATTTAGTTCTTCTTGCAAAGCCATAATCCAGCCATCGTCCAGAAGAGCCTCGTCTACTGTATTTGGTTCCAACTCAGAGACTAGTGCAGAGTCTTCTTGCTCTTTGAAGGTTGATCTGGTTCTTAGCCTGTCATTGCGGTTTCCAATGATTTGATCTTGTGGATGATAGTTCCTGAAGTTCCAAGATTTTTGAACTGTATCATGTTGAGAAGTTGAGGTTTCTGGTTGTTGAGTGAGGTCGTCTGCTTGATCATCAGTATTTATCTCTGGTGTATCTCCTGAGATGTTTAGATCAAGATCTGTAAAAGCTTCATCTAGTTCTGATAATTTCTTATCAGGCTGTTTGTCATCAAACTTGACATGAATACTTTCTTCTACTACTAGAGTTCTAGAATTGTAAACTCTAAAGGCTTTTGAAGTTTCAGAATATCCTAACAAGATTCCATTATCTACTTTTGCATCAAATTTACCAAGTTGATCTTTGGTGTTAAGAATATATCATTTACAAACAAAAGGGAGAAAATAAGATATGTTGGGTTTTCATCCTTTCCACGGTTCATAAGGAGTCCTGTTCAAGATAGGTCTAATGTATATTCTGTTCTGAATGTAGCAGGCAGTATTAACAGCTTCAGCCCAGAAGTGTCTGGGGACAAAGTTGTCATTGATCATAGTCCTAGCTATCTATTGAAAAGATCCGTTCTTTCTCTCTACCACACTATTTTCCTGTGGTGTTCTAGGTATTGAGAGGTTGTGAAGAATGTCACTTTCTTAACAAAACTTATGAAATAGCTCATTTTCAAACTCTCCCCCATTGTCACTTCTGATTGAAGTGATACACATACCTTTTTCATTTTGTACACGTTTGCAGAATACAGAAAAGACCTTGAAAGACTCATCCTTGTGAGTTAGGAACATAACCAATGTCCATCTAGTGTAGTCGTCTACTATGATAAGACCATATTTCTTACCACTGACAGAAGCAGTCCTTGTTGGACCAAAAAGATCAAGGTGTAGCAACTCTAGTGGTCTATTGGTACTAACAATATTCTTAGATTCAAAAGAACCTTTAACTTGTTTTCCCTTTTGACATGCATCACAGAGAGCATCAAATTTGAACTTCAGGTTTGGTAGCCCTCTCGTGAGGTTATGCATGTTTAGCTTTGAAATTAATTTCAAGCTTGCATGACCTAGCCTTTTGTGCCAAATCCATCGCTCACCTTCAATGGACACTAGACATGAGACACTTTGATTTGAAAGGTCCTCCAAGTCAATCTTATAAAGATTGTTTTGCCTCTTAGTAGTGAATAAAAGTGATCCATCATTTTTCTTGATAGTACACAAGTTCTTATGCTCAGCAGATTATGTTTTAAGCCACTTACTAAAAGAACATTATCAATGGAAGAAAAAGAGTGTTTACCAATTTTACCTATACCAATGATCTTCCCTTTCTGATTTCCTCCAAATGTAACCCAGCCACCATCTTTGGGCTTAAGTCTTTGGAACATACACCTTTCTCCCGTCATGTGTTGTGAGCAACCACTGTCCAAGTACCAAGATGTTTGTTTTCTTCCTGTTGTTAAGCAAATCTGCAACAGGTATTATCTTATCTTTAGGTACCCAAACTGACTTGGGTCCTTTCTTGTTAGTTGTCACTGGACGAGTACGCTTAGCATGTTTATTATGTATGCATCTAGATGAAGTATGCCCATTCTTTCCACATACTTTGCAAAAGGTGTTGGACGGGCCAGACTTTGTTTTAGCATTTTTAGCTTGAGCTTTTGAAGCTATGAGCTGAGTATGTGGTGTTGACTTTTGTTGAGATGCTTCTTGCTTCTCTTTGTCATAACCGATGCCAGATTTATCATGTGGTGACCTAGAGTACCTTAAAATGAGACTAAGGTTGTATGAGCCACCTACAAGCTTTGACAGAGAGTCTGTCTGATATGTTATTTCTTGCTTCAGTTTTGCTACTTCACAAGAAGCATCAGCCTCACACTCCATTTTGTCAGCTAGACTGACATTCACTGATTTTAGTATGTCATTTCATCTTTAAGGTTTTGTTTCTCAGTGAAGACCCTATCATATTCTCTAGATAGTTTAAAAAAAAAAATTGAGACTCATATACTCTCGTGATAGTATGGACGACTCATGAAACAATTCATCAAAAGCATTTTGAAGAGTGGACAGGTCAGAGTCCATTACCTCAGCATCAGTGTATTCACTTTCTGATGCAGTGTCTGCCATGAGATCGATATTTGCCTCTTCCTTAGCATCATCTTCTTCATCTGATGAAGACAGATCAAGATCCTCCCATGTAGCCATTAAGCCTTTCTTCTTTTTGAAGAATTTCTTTTTATCCTTTAGCTTAGGGCAGTCAGCTTTGAAATGACCAGGTTTCTTCCATTCAAAGCACAAGGGTGGAACTTTTTCCTTGGAGTCTGACTTCTCCTTGGAAAACTTTTTGATGAATTGTATCCTTCTGAAACCACCTTTCTTTCTCCACATATGTTGAATCTTCTTGGAGATGAAAGACAATGCATCCTCATCTGATCCTTCATCATTGTCAGAAGATCCAAACTCATCTGACGACTCGGCAGCTTTGAGAACCTCTGATGAGCTTGCTTTCTTCGCCTTTAGGGCAATAGATTTTCCTTTTCTGAAATTTTCTTCTTCATTAAGTTCAAGTTCATGAACCTTGAGAGATCCAAGAAGCTCTTCCAAAGAGAGTGTATTCAGGTTTTTGGTTTCCTGAATAGCAGTAACTTTGGGTCTCCATTGCTTGGATAAGCTCCTCATAATTTTTCTGACATGATCTCTATTTTCATAAGTTCTTCCAAGAGATCTAAGACTGTTGGTGATAGTCTGAAATCTCCCAAACATTTGATCTATTGATTCATGATCGGCCATCTTAAACAGTTCATACTAGTGAACTAGCGTGCTTTTTTTTTATTCCTTCATTTGTGATGAACCCTCATGAGCTAGGCCAAGAGTATCCCATATTTCTTTAGCAGAATTACAGCTGTGAACTTTGTCATGTTCAGATCTGGTAATAGCACACATGAGATAGTTCTTAGCTTTCAGATTCAGTAGATGTTGGTTTTTCTGCTCTTGAGTCCATTGGGCTATAGGAATAGCAGCTCCAGCTTCATCTCTTGGCTTCGTGTAGCTGGTTTAAATAAGATCCCAAATATCTACATTATGTGCATCCAAGAAGGCCATCATCCTCTTCTTCCAATAGTCATAATCTGTTCCATCAAAGAGAGGATGTATGTTGATAGCTTGTCCTTCTGCATCCATGGTTGTTGGAACGTACTCCCTCAGCACTTGTTAGATGCTCAACCCTTTCTAGGCTAAGCTCTGATACCAACTGAAGTTGACACAGGCAAACACAAGAAGGGGGGTTGAATTGTGTTTGTTAATAATTTTTGAAAAACAACCTTTAAAACTATTTTTGCACACAAGAAGATTAAAACAGAAGCAAGCACACAGAAATAGATCTTTTAAACGCTTTAACAAAAGCAATATCAAAACCCCTCAGTCAGTAAAAACAAATAAAACTGAAAGAGTTTAGAGATAGAAGATTCACACAAAGGATTTTATCCTGGCTCACTCTCTTCCAACCAAGAGCTACGTCCAGTCCCTTCAACTTGAAGGTTTTATCCACTATTTCTCCAAATAGATTATAACCAAGTATTCAACACCTCTCCAGGCTTACAAGTATTCCCTTCTTACCATGCCTCTCCAGGCTCTAACTCTAACAAAGAGATTTAACTTATAATCTTCTTAACTAACTATGTGAGGATATGAAAGTTTAAGATCAGATGAATATTTTCACAATATTCAAAAGTAGGATACAAACTTTTGCTTATGAAAGAATAAAAGAATAAGAGCTTGTTTTCTCAAGAATTGTATTGACAGAGGTTGGGCATGCAAGATTTATTCTTCAGTACTTGAGGTCTTCTATTTATCACTACCTTCTTCTTTTCTTGAAAAGCTTCAACGGTCATTTTGAATTTTCCATTAGAGATGAAATAATGTCCGTTGTGACTGAAGGTTTGACCTTGGCAAAGCTGAAATGTACTATTGGTTATCAATGTAGACCGAAATGGAAGCTCACTGCTCTGAGCATTGTAGCTTGAAAACTGTTGTTCATCCTTTGTGTGCAATCCAGCTTTGTCCAGTCATAAAGTTGTCATCGTATAGATCGTGTTGCAATTTTCAATGTACTAATCTGCTTTTTGTATTTCTTTAATGGTACTATGTTTCTTTTACAACAAGGTAAAACATTAAAGCAGATGAAACAAATGGGAGGAACAAATATTCTATTGAAATAAATTCAAGAGATTAAGATTGCCTTTATTCACTTAAGAGATGGAGCTTGTCTACTCAAAAGCTCCGTCTACTCAGTTATTTGTGAGACTAAGTCTGTTTACTATTTTATTTTACTCGTCCGCTGATGTGGCATATCCTCTCGTCTATCAAGTCTTTGGACTTGCTATACCTCAGTGAGTTATCAAAATCTGCGTCTGGTGATGTGGCACTTAAAGCTCGTCTACTTGATTATTTTATCTTTCAGTTCATTCAATTCTACCAATTATTCCCGTCTGCTGACGTGGCAAGCTAGACACGTATACTTAGAAAATTTAAGGCTCGTCTACTCAAATTCTTGTTTACTCAAACTAAATAAAGAGTAAAGAACTACCACATGTTTTTGAACAGCTCGTCTACTCGACTGCACACGAATTCACTTACTCATTTAAGGCAGAACTTTATATAAAATATGACTTTTATAAATTCAAGTGATCCTGCAAAAACTAAATAGACTTGTTAGATACCAATTAACACTTTGCCAAGCAAATTTAATCCTTTTGTTAACATCAAAACTTAGATATTAATTAAATCCAAATCACTTTGGTTCCAACACTTAAGTTTGATGCAAACAATGTGATTGTAAGGAACACTTTAGATGGAACACCAATATCTACTTTTGGCGATGAAGATTTCAATTGGAGGTCCAATTCACTTAAAGAAGGAGGGGATGATATGAGCCAAATAAGAAGCACGGATCAAGAAGCAATACAAGAACTTGGTGGGCCTATGACAAGAGCTAAAACCAAGAAAGCTCAACAAGCTCTAATTCAAATGGTGGCTCTTATAATTGAGGCAAGCCCAAATGCAAGAATTGATGGCATGGAGCCCAAGTTGGTGACTTACCTCATTCAACTAGAAGACCCATGATCATCCTTAAGTGGGCATGCACTAGTTCATCATAGATTTTAGTGGGTTTATTTTAATTCAATAAGTGTAATAGGTTATGTGAGTGAATCCAAATTGCTAAGTGTTGCAAATGGGTCAAGCCCACTTTATTCCATGTTTTACATGAATTTGAGTCTTAGTTGGGAGGAATCTTTTGGCTTGCACACCTCAAGGAACTCCTTTAAGTTATTAGTCTTTTATGGTTTTATTTAAATAAGGGGGGTACACTTTTAATTTGATAAATAAGTGTAGCAGCCACATAATGGTGGAAAGAGAGTATTAACTTACCATTTAGTGGCATGATTAAGCTTAGTTATGTGAGTTATTAGGTGGGGGTTATAGAGTATTGAGAAAACAATGCAAGGCAAAAGAGGCAACCATGCACCTCTATATGTAACATGCCTAAACACTTGGAATAATAACTTGGAAGTTGATTTTGGATTGAAATCCATTTTGTGAATTTGGTTTCTTTTTGGTTCTTAGTTGAGCCAAGTTGTTCTTATCAAACTCTCATGTTTGTGGCGCCATCCACCTCTATTCTTCATCCATTTTTTTTATTTTCTTCACCCTTTGAATTGAACTCAAAAATCATGCTTAATTATATTTGGTAAAATTCAACCTAAGATCTTCTAAAAGGCAACCTATCCATTTGGTTGTCATCAGCCACAAAAAATCGGTCGCTAAATCTCTAAATTCAGTCGCTAATACAGTTAATGACCGATAAATGTTTATCGCTAAACCCCTGGTCACAAAAGCAATTAGCGACCGAGAACTCTGTAGGTCGCTAATTGGCGATCGAATAATTCGGTCGCAATAAAAACAACGGTGGTCACTAAATGGTGGTACCCAAAACTGATTTTGGTACGAATTTACAACCCTTGTAGCAATCGAATTAGCTCGGTCGCTAAAATATTTTTTTTATTTAACTATTCTAATACCACATATTAGTGATTGAAAAAATTCGATCACCAAAATTATTTTATTTTTATTTTATATTTTGTAAATAATATTTTTTAAACAATATAAAAACCTGTATCACACTCAAGAAGGTACTGAAAATTCAAATAATATATATAAAATAAACTCCGGTCAAAATTTTAAAAATAAACTATCAAATAAGAAAAAAAACTACAAGTCAACGAGGTGGGGTGGGGGGGGGGGGGGGGACCGATGGTCATCGGTCTCATGATCATCTGCATCCTGCGGCTAGCCAGAGGCATCGAGAACGGAAGGGGCATCAGCACTGGTACTCGAAGTAACAGCATCGTCCCAAAGGACTGCCGTTTGGGAGTGGCTCGTAATGGTTGTCGCCAGTAGTGGGGGTCGGAAACAGAGAAGAGAAGGAAGGAAGAGGGAAAGGGAAAAATGGGGGGAAGGGAGGGGTGGCTCATGGTGCTTATCGCTGGTGGTGGGGGTGACTCGTGGTGGCCTCGCCGGAGTAGCTGATGGAGAAAGGGAGGAGGAGGTGAGAGCAGAGAGTGACAGAAGAGGAAAAGAGAAAAATGGGTGGGAAGGGAAAGCCACATACGATTTAATGTTTTAATAATTAGCGACTGAATTATTTCGATCGCTAATCCGGTCGCTATATTCAAACTTGGGACCGAATAATTAAAACAGCTAAATTATGACTGTTATGCTGTTGCTAATGCGGTCGCAAAATAGTCAACCAATTTGACTTTCTAATATTATAGATTAGCGACCAAATTAGTGACAAAATAGGTTGCGACCGAATGATTCCATCACTAATTCGGTTGCTATATTCAAACTTGGGACCGAATAATTAAAACAACTAAAACCATCGCTAATTTAGTCGCTATAGCTACCGACAACAATTGGTCACTAAATAACTATTTTCTTGTAGTACATGACTGACGCTATTTAGTGTCGACTAGACCAACACTAGCGAGTAGCCTAAGCTACACCTTGTGTGTTAACATATCCCTGTTCTCAACACCAAAGACGTTCATCCTCTGAAGAGATCTGATAATTAAATGTATTACAGTCATCAAAGCTTAAGAGTCCTAAACCATTATCAAGAAATGAAAAGGTAAAGTCCACTTCTTAGTCACATTAAGAAAATCTTAAAATGGAATGTTTTACTAATAATTATTGCAATTTCTTCTTCATTTAATACAAATGACTGAGTGAAAAATTCATCAGCAACAAGCTCAAGGTCACAACCATTAGCAGCCTAATTGTCTCAAAACAAACCAAAAGAAGAGGTAAAAGTTACTCACTAAAACAGCTGTGCAAAATGAGAGACTTGTCATAGTCACGATAAAGAGTCATATGATAATGTCAGGAAAACATTCAAGTTAGTAGCAGTGTGATTATAGCCAAGTCCTGTCACTACAAAAAAATACTGATTACCGACTGACAAAAGCCGGCAGAAAAGTCAAAAAACCGTTGGTCATGACGTGTTTCCGACGAATTTCCGACGTCCCCAAATCTATCTGTGATGACCTAGGTAGGTTGCCCCATTACCGAAAGAAAAAGCTGTTTGTAAATCCATCTGTGGCTTATCGACTTCTTCCATCGGTAATGGGACACCCAACCCACCGACAGACCAGTCCGTCGGTAATCTGTTTGGGGATTACCGAGGGACTAGCCCCATCGGTAATGTTACATCCGACGGACAATCTGTCGGTAGGTACAGTTCAATATTACCGATGGAATATTCCGTTGGTACACCAATACTGAGAGATTTTCCAACGGAATAGCCATCGGTAACATTACCGATGGACTTTCTGTCAGTAATTCTAGAAACTTCTAGCATTCATAGTTACCAACAGCCAAATGCGTCGGCAATCTCTTCACTACCGACGAAGTCCATGGTCATCGGTAAAGCATCATTTTCTTGTAGTATGTGTGATCAAACACTAATACAAAATATGTAGTAAACAGGAAAGGTTAACGTCAATTAACCAAAACTTGGACCTTAAAAAGGAGGCAGTGGCAGAACTGTAATTATTTGGGTCACTTAAATCACCTTTAACGTCAGTTATTTAAACAACTGACGTTAAAAGTGATGCGGGTCACTTTCAACGTCGGTTCTTTAAATAACTGACGTTAAAGGTTTATCTTTTACGTCAGTTACTTAAACAACTGACGTAAAAGTTGACTTTTAACGTTAGTTGTAATAACAACTGACGTTAAAAATATGTTTTTAATTATTTTTAGTAAGTATACGTTACCACCCCCGCGAGCCTCTTCCACTTTCATCATTCATCTCTGCCTTTGTTCTCATACGACCTTCTCTCTGCCCTAACCCTTCCACGTTCATCACTCATCTCCTCTCCACCGCCACCTCTGCGAGGTACGTACTATCTCTCTCTCTATCTATCTCAACTTCACACTCTTTCTTGCGCGCCTTAACTCTCTCTGTCTCTCTTACTCTTAGCAACCACTTCGAACGGTGGCCACCACGCGAGCTCCTCTCCCCACCAACACGTGAGAGCCTCTGTCACAACTCCCTCTCCCATTCGAACCACGAGCCCTATTCTCCTTCTCCTCTCTGTTCACGCGGTAATGCCCTAAACCATATTTTTGTTTTCTCTGTTTGGTTACTTTCTGTTTGATAAGGATGCAATGGAGTTAGCCGACCATGCCATTTAAAATATATGTTTAGCACATAGTTAGTACACCTAAGGCAGTATATGATGGTGACACAAGTAGTAGTGATGAGTTAGCACATAATTAAAATATATGATCAGTACTGGTAATATCTTCTTCACCAATGCTTGTTGTTAAGTATGTCACTATGCAACTATGTAACAATCTTGTTCTTAATCTGACTGGTCTTTGTCGGTTATCCTAGGGATATCACACATGAACGGTTCTTTGCATTTTTATGGTTTTGCGTTACAATATTGAAGATGATTTAGCTGCTGGTATGTCGATGTTATTTTACAATTTGGTATTACCGTTAGTGTTATTGGCATGATGGCTCTTTTAGTAAATGTCAAAGCCATGTGGCAACTAATTCATCATGTCATGGTCTTCTTGAGTCCTAGACTTTGTTCTAGCTTGGAAGGTCACATGTTGCGTCTACTTGTTTGAAAATAAATCTGCATTCTGTTTAAGTGAGAATTGTTTAATCATGCTTGATGAATTGTTTAAGCGCGCTTTGAAGGAAGTATTCTTTTATGACAATAGTGGTGTGTATATATGTTTGTTAGGTTTTCAAAAAGGGATAGAGTGTAGTGGGGTATATATATATATATGGTTGTCAAGTTTTCAAATACTAGTGCGCTTTTCCAATCTCCGCTATTGTGCTTATATTGGATATATGTGTTTATATCTACAGAACCTATTTAGCTATGGATCATAGTTGGATAGTTTGTAAATGCACTAGTGATGAGTATTTGAAGGGAGTGGAAGAGTTTATAGAATTTACTCAAAGGAATGTTCCTAATAGTAAAGGAATGTTCAGTTGTCCTTGTGTCAAATGTTTGAATACGAGGAAATGTACGGTCAAGGATATACGTACTCATCTCATTTGTAGTGGGATTTGCTTGAATTATAAAAGATGGATATGGCATGGTGATGTGTTGTTAAGTACTAAGCCAAATGTATCTCAAAGTGAGGATGTTGATGTAGATATGGAGAATGATCGAGTGGAGGACTTGATCCGTGATATTGGACAAGAATATTTTCAGCGAGCACATGTGTATGAAAGGTTGTCCAGTGATGTGGATAAGCCTTTGTATCCTGGGTGTACTGCACATACATAGTTGTCGGCGGTGTTAAAATTGGTTTGTGTGAAGGAGAGAAATGGTTGGAGCGATAAAAGCTTCACTGAATTGCTTGAGTTGTTGAAAGACTTGCTTCCAGAGGGCAACACATTGCTTGACCGTAACTATGAGGCCAAGAAGGTATTGTATCTGATGGTTATAGAGTATAAGAAGATACACGCATGCCCCAATCATTGCATATTGTACACGAGTGATTATGAAGAGATGCAAGATTGCCCCAAGTGTGGGTTATCACGCTACAAAGTGAAGGATGGTGACGATGGTGATGATCTTGAAGATTCGATTTGTGATGTGAGAAAAAAGGGGGTCCTCCTGCGAATGTGTTGTGGTATCTTCCAATAATTCCAAGGTTCAAGCGATTGTTTGCTGATGTGAAAGATGCAAAGAATCTTAGATGGCATCATGATGAGAGGAAACGTGATGGAAAGGTTCGCTATCCGGCTTATTCTGTGCAATGGAAGAATATTGATACTTTTTTCGATTTTCACCGATGAGCCAAGAAACCCAAGGCTTGGACTTGCTATGGATGGAACGAATCCATATCGTAACTTAAGTAGTATTCATAGTTCATGGCCCGTTCTCTTGATAATTTACAACCTACCTCCTTGGTTGTGCATGAAGCGCAAATACATGATGTTATCTATGATGATCTCGGGCCCAAAGCAACCGGGAAATGACTTAGATGTTTATATAAGTCCCTTGATTGAAGACTTGAAGAAGCTGTGGGTCGAAGGTGTTGATGTAGTTGATGGATATTATCACGAGACTTTCAAGCTACGTGCCATATTATTTTGCACCATCAATGACTTTCCAACGTACGGGAACTTGTCCGGGTACAGTGTTAAGGGGCATAAAGCATGCCCTATATGTGAAGAAGGCACATGCTACACTCAATTACATCATTGAAGGAAGAAGGTTTACCTTGGGCATCGAAGATTTCTTAGATGTGATCACCCATATCGTAAGATGAAAAAAGCTTTTAATGGATGCCAAGAGACTGAAAATGCTCCGACGGCCTTAAATGGAGAGCAAGTTTATCAAAGGGTGAAGGACATCAATGTTATCTTTGACTATTCCAAAAAGAAGGGTAAGTCTACTGAGAAAAACATATGGAAGAAGAGGTCGATATTCTTTGATCTTCCATACCGGTGCAAGCTTAATGTCAGACACTGCATTGATGTGATGCATGTGGAGAAAAATGTGTGTGATAGTGTGATCGGCATGCTTCTCAACATTTAGGGCAAGACAAAGGATGGTGTGAATGCTCATCTCAATATCGTTTCGATGGGTATACAAGAGCAGATATCTCCAGTTGTTGAGGATGGTAAGCGGACATATTTGCCTCCAGCATGTCATACATTGCCAAAAAAAGAGAGACAAAGTGTTTGTGAGTGTCTTCATGGCATCAAAGTTCCACATGATTACTCTTCAAATGTCAAGAGGCTTGTCTCAAGTGATCTCAAATTGGTTGGCTTAAAGTCTCATTGATGACAACCAAATAGTGAGGTTGCCTTGTTGATGATATTTTTGGTTGAATTCTTAACAAGTTAATGTGAAACCAATTTTGGAACCAAAATAAGAAGAAGAAAGAAACAAAATGGAAGAAGATAAGAAGATGGATGGCGCCACAAACATGTAGTTTGATAAGCCTATGAGGTTCGCCACAAGAATCTTGGATTCTTGATAAGAACTAGTTTGGCTCAACCAAGAACCAAGGAGACAATAATCTCACAAATATGGATTCAATCCAAAATTCAACATCCAAAGTTGTTATTCATGTTTAGGGGTGACATACATATAGATACAAGGCTGATTTTTCTTTGCTACACTTTGCCTTCCAAAATATTCCAAAACCCCCCACTTAACACACCTAATCATGACACTAAACACACACTAATTCCCACTTAATTCAGCCACCAACTTAACACCCACATAATTGGCCTAATAAAGACAATAAAAACTCACTAAACTCAGCCACCATGAGTATAGGTTACGCCACTCCCCTTTAAGTGACAATAAAACTCACAAAACTAGACTTAAATCCCAAAATAACTCAGCCACCATATTAAGTTCACTCCCCCTTTCATGACTCTCTATCTCACTCACTATGTGGTGGTTACACTTGCTTCTCAATTTAAAAGTGTAACCCCCCATAATTTACACACTTTATCCACAAACTAATGAGAAGTTTCTTATAGCATGCAAGCCAAAGAGTCCCTCCCCAAGACTCTCTAAAACTCGTGTACATCATGGTGAGTAGTGGACTTGACCCAAAAATATCACTAATTAATTGGGCTTAAACACACCAACCATTACACTTATTGAAAATAAAAGAAAACAACCAAGAAATAGACTTACACGCCCTCTTCATGCTTCTTAGGCTTGGATGAGCAAAGTTATTAACTTGGGCTCATTGTCTTCATTACTTGCACTTGCACTTGGGCTTGTGTCCATTAAAAGAGCCACCATTTGATTTAGAGCTTGTTGGGCCTTTTTGGTCCTAGCTCTTGTCATGGGCCCACCAAGTCCTTGAATGGATTCTTGATCCATGATGGCTTCCATTGGGCTTACATCATCCCCTCCTTCTTTAAGTGAATCCGACCTCGAATTGAAATCTTCATCACCTACATCAAAAAGGATAAATCAGCCACATTAAAAGTTGCACTAATCCCACCATACTCACTAGGAAGATCTATCTTGTAGGCATTGTCATTGATCTTGGCCACTACTTGGAATGGTACATCTCCTCTTGGTTGAAGCTTAGATTTCCTTTGGGAAGGAAACCTTTCCTTTCTCATGTGTACCAAAACCCAATCTCCGGGTTCAAAGATCACCCTCCTCCTTCCTTTGTTGGCTTGTCTTGCATAGCTTTCGGTCCCCTTTTCAATTTGGACCCTTACTTGCTCATGTAACTACTTGACAATTTCATTAAGAGGTGCAGCCAAAGTACTAAAGTCCTTAACAAACCTCCTATAGAAACTAGCCAAACCATGAAAGCTTCTCACATCACTCACATTTTGGGGGGTTGGTCAATCCTGAATGGCCTTAATTTTCTCTTTATCAACATGGACCCCTTTAGCATTTATAACAAAACCAAGAAAAATCACATTGTCCACACAAAAAGTACAATTTTCCAAATTTGCATACAATTTTTCTTTTCTTAGTACAAGCTAAACAACCCTTAAATGTTCATGATGTTCATCTAAGTTTTTGCTATATACCAAGATAACATCAAAATACACCACAACAAACTTTCCCAAAAAATCCCTCAAAACATTATTCATAAGCCTCATGAAAGTACTAGGTGCATTGGTTAAACCAAAAGGCATTACCAACCATTCGTACAAACCATATTTAGTTTTAAAGGCAGTTTTCCATTCATCCTCTTCCCTTATTCTAATTTGATGGTACCCACTTTTCAAATCAATTTTAGAAAATAAACAAGCACCATACAATTCATCAAGCAAATCATCAAGTCTAGGGATAGGATGTCTATACTTAATTGTGATGTTGTTCACGGCCCTACAATCCGTGAACATCCTCCAAGTACCATCCTTTTTAGGTACCAAAATTACTGGGACAACACATGGACTCAAACTCTCTTGCACCCATCCTTTTTAGCATCAACTCCTCCACTTGTTTTTGAATCTCTTTAGTCTCTTGAGGATTACTCCTATAGGCTGGCCTATTGGGTAGTGATGCACCAGGAATGAGATCAATATGATGCTCAATCCCTCTTAGAGGTGGAAGACCGAGTGGCACTTCCTTTGGAAAAACATCTCCAAATTCCCGCAAAAGATTTTTAACACCACTAAACAAAGAGAGATCATTAAAGGCATTAGCATGTATAGGGGCTGCCTTGAAATCAAAGAATTTTTAACCTCACTTTTTCATGCAAAATAGCTCTCTTTTCTATCTTTTTCATCTCTATTTTTCTCACTTTTTTACTCATGATTTTTCTTTATTTTTTCATCATTCTTTTTCTCAATTTTCTCTCCTCTTTCTTTTCTCTCTTGCTCTCTTTTTTCTCTCATTTTTATTTGATTCTCACTAACTTCTTTTGGAGATAAAGGAGAAAGAATGACCTTTTGGTCTTAGTACATGAAAGAGAATTTATTTGAGAACCCATCATTGGTGGCCTTCCTATCATATTGCCAAGGCCTCCCAAGTAACATATGGCTTTGGATGTGCCTTAGTAACAAGATTCAATTTGGAAACCAATATAGAACTTAAAACATTGGCACAACTACCACCATCAATAATTAAAGAGCATGCCTTTCCTTGAATGAGACATCTAGTGTGAAAGATATTCTCCCTTTGGCTTTCTACATGTTCTTTTGCTTAGCTTCCCAAAAGTCTCCTTACCATAAACAAGTCATCTTCCGGAATGATCTCCTCTTCTTCACTCTTCTCTTCACTTAAAGCCTCGGATTGGGAGACCACTTCTCCATTCCTTGTCACCATGATCCTCTTTATTGGGCATTGGGATGCAATGTGTCCATGGCCTAGGCATTTGAAACACTTCACATCATGGCTCCTAGAACTTGTTTCTATTGGCTTCTTTCCTTGAGGTGTGCTCATGGCCTCCTTGGAAAATGGTGTACCCTCCTTCTTTGATTTGTCCTTCCAACTTGAGGATGAAAATTTGGAAGAAGAAGAATAAAATTAGGACTTTCTCCTCTTAAGTTGTTGCTCCACCTTGATTGCTTGTTGGACCAAATCTTCAAGTTCAACATAGTGTTGTAATTCCACTATGTCTTGAATGTCTTGATTCAACCCATGTAAGAACCGAGCCATGGTAGCCTCCCTATCTTCATCATAATTTGACCTAAGTAAGGCCAATTCCATCTCCTTGTAATACTCATCAACACTTTTAGAACCTTGTGTCAACCTTTGCAATTTGTTATGTAGGTCCCTATGGTAGTGATTTGGGACAAACTTCTTTCTCATGACATGCTTCATCTCTTCTCAAGTCTCTATAGGTTTCTCCTCATATTTCCTCCTCTCCATTTGCAATTGGTCCCACCACACAAGGGCATATTCTTTGAACTCAAGGGCGGCTACTTTCACCTTCTTTCTTTCATTATAAGAATTACAATCAAAGACTTGCTCCATCGTCATCTCCCACTCTAAGTAAGCTTCGGGATCATTCTTCCCAATAAAGGAAGGAACTTTGATCTTGACCCCTTAAAGTCCTCTATCATTCCTCCTTCCTCTATGCCCTCCTCCTCTATGTCCTCCTCATCCAGGTCTTCCTCTTTCACTATCATAACCACTTGAATCATCATTGTGTTGAAGGCTGGCAAGTTGTCTATCATAGTGTGCTTGCATTGCCTCTATTTGCCTTGTAAGAGCTTGAACTTGAGTAGCCATCCTAGCATGGATAGCTGCTGACCTTGGAGAAAGAGGTGGACTATCATCATGGGTTGCCATGATTTGAGTGAAGAAATTAGAAGTTTCCTCACCACACTCCCTCACTTGTACACACAAATGTATTTCACTCTTTTTAGTTTTTTTTTCACACAAGATGTAATTTGTCACTCTTGCCTTTTTCCTCTCAATTGTCATCCTTTAGGTATTAGAATAGTCAAACACAAAACACACAAAAATTTCAAAATTCAAGTAACAAAAAATCACAAAACTTATCAAAAACAAAGGAAACAAAAGGAAAGGCTAGAAAGGAAAAGCTTTGGAAATAAGAACAAGGAAAGAATGGAAAAATTTTCAAGAACACAAATTGCTCAAATAGAACTTTTCTCTTTTCTTTTTCTCAATATTTCAAGCACAAATCTTTTTTTTCTCTTAGAATTTACCCAATTTTTTTTTTGAACTTTGAAGAAAAGAATCACACTTTCAAACTTGTTTTGGAGCAATACACAATTCACGAAATTTCCCTTCACAAAAAAAATCAAAGTGTAATTTTTTTTTAAGTAGAAAAAAAGAAAGGTAAAAGGTAGAAGATGAAGAAATAAACTCAGAAAATTCAGCCAAAGCCTAAGCTTTGATACCACTTGATGACAACCAAATGGTGAGGTTGCCTTGTTGATGATCTTTTTGGTTGAATTCTTAACAAGTTAATGTGAAACCAATTTTGGAACCAAAATAAGAAGAAGAAAGAAACAAAATGGAAGAAGATGAGAAGATGGATGGCGCCACAAACATGTAGTTTGATAAGCCTATGAGGTTAGCCACAAGAATCTTAGATTCTTGATAAGAACTAGTTTGGCTCAACCAAAAACCAAGGAGACAATAATCTCACAAATATGGATTCAATCCAAAATTCAACATCCAAAGTTGTTATTCATGTTTAGGCGTGACATACATTTAGATACAAGGCTGATTTTTCTTTGCTACACTTTGCCTTCCGAAAGATTCCAAAACCCCACTTAACACACCTAATCATGACACTAAACACACACTAATTCCCACTTAATTCAGCCACCAACTTAACACCCACATAATTGGCCTAATAAAGACAATAAAAACTCACTAAACTCAGCCACCATGAGTATAGGTTACGCCCCTCCCCTTTCAGTGACAATAAAACTCACAAAACTAGACTTAAATCCCAAAATAACTCAACCACCATATTAAGTTCACTCCCCCCTTCATGACTCTCTTTCTCACTCATTATGTGGTGGTTGCACTTGCTTCTCAAATTAAAAGTGTAACCCCACCCCACCCCCCACCCCACAAAATAATTTACACACTTTATTCACACACTAATGAGAAGTTTCTTATAGCATGCAAGCCAAAGATTCCCTCCCCGAGACTATCTAAAACTCGTGTACATCATGGTGAGTAGTGGACTTGACCCAAAAATATCACTAATTAATTGGTCTTAAACTCACCAACCATTACACTTATTGAAAATAAAAGAAAACAATCAAGAAATGGACTTGCAGGCCCTCTTCATGCTTCTTGGGCTTGGATGAGCAAAGTTATTAACTTGGGCTCATTGTCTTCATTACTTGCACTTGCACTTGTGTCCATTAAAAGAGCCACAATTTGATTTACATCACTCATGATTGCCACATCCTGATGCAACAACTTCTGCCAGTGGCTATTCGTGGTATTGCTCCTAAAAATGTGAGACATGCCATTACTAGGTTGTGATCATTCTTCAATGCTATATGTAACAAAGTCGTTGACCCCCATAAGTTGGATGAGTTGGAAGTTGAGGCTGCTACAATCTTGTGCCAATTGGAGATGTATTTTTCACCTTCATTTTTTGACATCATGGTTCACTTAATTGTTCTTCTAGTGAGGGAGATAAGATTATGTGGCCCTTTTTTTTGAGATGGGTGTACCCAGTTGAGCAATACATGAAGATCTTGGAAGGGTATGTGAAGAATCCACACCGTCCCGAAGCATCTATTGTTCAAAGGTACGTTACAGAAGAAGCTATTGAGTTTTGTTCAGACTACCTTCATAAGACTGATTCTATAGGGGTTAGTAAGCCTCGTCGTGATGAGAGAAGATGTCAAGGCAAGGGTACACATGGTGTAATGCTTAATAGCAAGGGTCGGGAGGAAATGCTTCAAGCACATTTGTATATATTGAATAACATCGATTCTGTTCAACCTTACTTTTTTGAACATAAAAGAAAAGTCAAGCAAGAAAACCCTCGAATGAACGAAAGGTGGTTTTTGAACAAGCATAACAAGACTTTCTTACAATGGTTCAAGGAAGAAATGTTGAAGGATGGTAGTACTGCTTCTGACGAATTAAAATGGCTAGCACGTGGGCCTAGCTTTAATGTCATTTGTTGGAGCGGATACGACATCAATAACCTTTTCTTTTATACAAAGGAACAATATAACAAGAGTACTATGTAAAATAGTGGGGTTATGATCGTGATCGAATAAATGTACTTCTCTAGTTCAAAAGACACAAATCCCTTTATTGCACCGATACCTTACTTTGGAGTCATTGAAGAGATTTGGGTGCTCGATTACACTAAGCTCACGGTGCCCCTTTTTAAATGTAAGTGGGTCTATAGTAAAGGTGATGTACAAACTGATGAATGGGGGTTTACATTGGTAGACATTTGCAAGTTAGGTCATACAACTGAGCCTTTCATCATGGCTTCCCGAGCAAAACAAGTGTTTTACATCACTGATCCTTCTAACAAAAGGTTGTCCGTGGTTCTCCAAGGAAAAAACATGCATAATGGTAGTGTTGAAAATCAAGATTCAACTCTTGATATTCCTGAGACTCCTTCTTTTTCAACAAACATGCCTACTATTATTGAGGAAACACAGGTGGAAGATGTACATGCCACTCGTGATGATCATCACGAAGGGATATTGATATAGGTAATTTAAACTTGAACATAGTGTGAGTTTTGTTCTTTTAGGGCAAATGTCTTACTTTTATTTATCCATGTTAGTTTAGATTTATTTTTACTTTTACATGTTAGTTTAGATTTATTTTTATTTATCCATTGGTATTTATATTTATCTTCATTTATCCATGGTAAAATAACAATTTAATAATTATTGTTTCTGAACAGGCATACAAATGGATAGGGCGGACAACCCACATGCACTGGATGAGTCAGTGGGGCCTGTTGATAGTGTAAGTTTTATTTGTACACATAACTTAATAAATAATTAGGCTCATATAATTTGTTTATCCATGTTATAGCTAACCCCCTCTGATTTAATATATTTTGTCCAAACAGGCACCACAGAGGGCTAACATCCCACAGCCACGGGAGGGGTCAGTGGGGCCTATGTCTGTTGATAGTGTAAGTTTTATTTATACATATAATTTAATTAATTATGCTCATATTATTTATTTATCTATGTTATACATAACCCTCTAATTTAATATATTTTTGTCCAAACAGGCATTACAGTCGAAGAAAAAACGGGGTAGAGCAGCCACTGGTCTAAAGAAGTTAGAGAAGGCTCGACTCAGTGGCCAGAAGCTTGAGGTGTGGTTTGATTCTTCACTAAATCCCCAGGGGCCCTATGCTAATTTATTTACTTCTTGGGTGGCTAAGGAAGCTAAGCAGCACACTAGCATCCTCATTGACCATTTGGACAACGTTCCACAGAACGTTAAGGATCAGATCTGGGAGGCTCTCACGATATTTTACTTTTACATTCTTTTGAATAGAATTATTAAATAATTATTTGACTTCTAGCTAATTCCTCATCTTTGTTATGTCTTTAATGTGCAGATAGCGTGGACCGTGCTGAATACGGAAGATCATAGGGAGAAATGGCTCTCGGTGGCGGCAAAGCGTTGAAATGGGTTTAAGCATGATCTTACTAGGCATTACGTATTTGGACCGAAGGACCACAAGGAGCTTTTCATAAAGTACCCGTATCTTGATAGGGAGACTTGGGATGATTTTGTGAGGAGCCGACATATAGATCAATTTCGGGTTAGTTGAAGAAGTTAATTTATTTATGCATTTTAGAGTACATTTAAGTAACAAAATTAAACGTATTTAACTAAACATCCACACCCACACCTTGTTTAAACAAGCTAAGAGGGAAAAGGGTCAGCGGGCTCAGGCATAGAACATCCACACCTACACCTTATCTCATGGTGGGTACCCCACTAAGATTAAGGTGATGATGGAGGATAAATTGCGGGAGAGGCAGGAGGAGCTGAATCCTAGGATAGAAGCTGGAGAGGTGCCTTAGGGCACACCAGTTGATCCTCCGTCTCCTATCGTGCACTAGGTTGTTTGGTTGGAGGCTCGGAAGACAAAAAAAGCAGATTTTAAAGCTGAAGCCACTCGCACGGTGGCAGAAAAGATTGTAAGTAACAAACTAAATGCATTTGTAGTTGATATTTGTATATATTGATATTTTTAACACATTATCTTACACGTTTTTAATTTATTCATTGTAGGAGGAGCTTAAGGCCCAAATCTCCCAGGGCACATTCGTCCCATCTGGACGCCGAGATATCTTGATCATTGCCCTAGGCAAAGACGACCACCCTGGTCAGGTGATTGGTGTTCCAGGGACGGTGGGCATCAAAAAATATTATGGCAAAAGCACTCCACGTAGGCGGGTCGATGAGGAGGAGCTTAGAGAAGTGATTAAACAGGAGCTCTTTTCCGACCCGGCCATTACAGATCAGCTGATGAGCCGCTTCCTATCCAACCCATCCTTCAAGCAGATGCTTGTAAAGGAGCTTTCCTCCATGGGTTCCCAAGACACAGCAGGAGCTGCCAAACCTTCACATGAGCATAAAAGAGAGTTATCATAGGACACATGTGGAGGTGGATGACTTGGCATATAAGGAATAGGAGTTGGAGGTAAAACGTTGAGAGCTCGAGTTGGCCCAGAAGGTATATTCATAATTAATGATCAAATTTCTCAATTAATTACTTATGTTTTTTTTATTCTCAACTACTTATATACTTTCTTTATTTAATATTGAAGGCAAAGGCGAGTTCGCTGTCTCCCATGACTCGTTTGTTCTCCATTGGTGAGGATTATTAATATGAGCCCAATAAGGAGCATGACTCAAGAAACAACACAAGGACTTGATAGGCCCATGATAAGAGTTACAACCAAGAAAGCCCAACAAGTCTTAATTCAAATAATGACTCTTATAATGGAAGCAAGTCCAAATGCAAGATTGGATGGAATGGAGCCCAAGTTGGTGACATATCTCATCCAACTAGAAGACCCATGATTTTGATGATGATAGGCGTGCACTTTGAAGACAAGTCCAATTATTTGTTTTCTTTTAATTTCAATAAGTGTAATGGTTTGTGTGTTTGATTCCAATTACTAAGTGGTGTTTTTGGGTCAAGCCCACTTCCTTTCATGATGTACACCAGTTGCATAGGTTTTAGTTGGAGGAATCTTCTTTGTTTGCATACCAAAAGTAACTCCATTTTGAATTAGTAAGCTTTTTATGTTTTGTGTAAATTATGGGGGGTTACACGTTTAATTTGAGAAGCAAGTGTAACCACCATATAATGAAGGAGAGAGAGAGAGTAATAAAGGGGTGGGGGCGTGAATTATGAGTTGGTGACTGAATTAAAATGAGTTTTAAGTTAGTCATGATTAGGCTAGTTAAGTGAGGCTTATGGAATCGTTGGGAAGTCTAAGTGTGAAGCCAAATGAGGGCAGCCACTTAACCTATATGTAATTTCGTCCTAACACTTGTAATGTTAACTTGGATGTTTATTTTGGATTGAATTCCATATTGTGAGAATTTTGTTCTCCTTGGTTCTTGGTTGAGCCAACCCTTGTTCTTATCAAGAATCCAAGATTCTTGTGGCGAACTTCATAGGCTTATAAAAACCCTTGTTTTGTGGCGCCATCATCACCTCTTTTCTCATCCATTTTGTTTCTTTCTTCACTTTAATTTCATTACAAATTTGGTTACACGAATTACTAGATTAAAATTCAACCATAAGATCATTTCCAAAGGCAACCTAACTTTTGGTTATCATCAATTATGCAAACGAGATTTTTGCATGCCCGTTGGAGCACGATGGATGGCTGGCACGCCCACCTCCACCGCATGATCTTGGTTTTATATTCAGTGATGACGATATTGGGGATTTTTGCAAAGAAGGCGAGGAGCTAGCCACCACGGTTGTGAGTCTTTGGTCCACGTAAGTATGCTTTAATTTTATAATTAATTCAATTTATATATTTTATTTCAATTTTATGATTTATTTCTACCTCAATATATTATGAAATTAACATCCACTTATTTCATATCTTAGGTATCTGAATCGTCTTCAACTTGAGAGGGGCTCCAACCTTTATGGCTTCATTCAGCCTGCATTCTTTTCCAATCACAATGATGTCATGTCATACTTTGGAAGATTATTGGGAGGTGATGATCGAAAAGATCTATATCTGGCACCATACATAATGAACAAACATTGACAGTTGCTTATACTTCATCTTGTCAGGCATACTGTCATATTCTTATGCTCTCTCCACCAGAACCCGCCACGGGAGGTAGTGGAATCCATCAATAGGTGAGTAATTAATCTTTAATTTGATTTAAGTTTTAACATTTGATTTTATTTTATTACACACATGATGAATTGGTTACTTGACATGAATATTCTGTTTATGATAGCGCGATGAAGGCATCTAGCATAAGTCGCACCAACGGGAGGAGTAGGACTACCAAGTCTAAAGGAAGCCCTGATTGGATTAACCTCAAGATTGGTAGTTTAATAAATAGTAATTAATATTATAATTACTAATTACTAATTCCAAATATATATGTTTATTTAACTGACATTGAATTTCATTTCTTTCGTAGTCTCGTAAGCAGCCAGATGGTTGGTCATGTGGCTATTATGTGATGCATCATATGCTGAACATAGTCTCCGCATCTATTACAAAGGGATGGAAGAAGGTAATACTTAAACAACTTATTTAATTATATATTTTAGTTTTCCTTATCCTTGCGTTAATGTTATTGTTAATTATTTGCACGTGTGCGGGCTATTAGTGACCAATCTCCTCTTAAAAAATGAGACTTTAGAGAGACTTGAGGATACGCCTTGCATAATTTTTCTTTAAGTATGCTAAAGAAAAAGAAATAGCAAAAATACCTCCTGACTTAGAAGATGTGTAGTTTTTTTTTTTGAAACAAGATGTGCCGTGTCAATAATTAGAAACTTATATATAGTTGATGTGTGTATTTATATTTAAAATACTTAGAAACTTTTAGTTATGTTTTTTCTATCAATGGGTTTTGGTTTTTTTCCCCCCATTGGTACTTTGTATTTATTTTCTTTTTTTAATAAAATTTAAGGATACTCTTTTTCCTTAATGATGTTTTTATCCCTAACGAGGGTTTTGCATCATATATAAGGTTTTAATGAGGCCATTTTTTGCTAAATTTGTGTATGTGCAAATTCTGTAATGTGCTTATTCTGTATATTCTAGACTGTGTTTACTGAATGCAGGGATATGCTGGGAGGAATGGATAAATTGTGACAAATTTAAAAAACAAAAACCAAATTAACGTCAGTTATTTAAGACAAATGACGTTAAAAGTAATTTTTTTTAAAAAATTATTTATAACGTCAGTTTAAAACAACTTACGTTATAAGCAGTGTATTTAACGTCAGTTAAATTAAATAACTGACTTTAACCTTACACTTTTTACGTCAGTTATACGTTAAAAGTTATATTTTTTACGTCTTCTCGGATAACATTAGGTATTTTTCAGACGTTAAAAAAGAATTTCAACTCACGTAAAAATCTCTTCCTACAGTAGTGAAAGCCTCTAAAAATCATTTCCGCACATAGACTAAAGAGCTAAAACTTCATTTCGAATAAATAAATAAATAAACAAACCATGCCCCATAATTAAGTGAGAAACAAAAGTGCAATCAGTTTGATCCATTAAGTTTTCAGGATCAAGCATACCTCACCACATTGCAGGTACAGTCTCAGGGCAAGTTCGGGAGATGATACAGAAAAAAGAGCTTCTGTTGTCTGCATTAAAATAACTATGGTTAAATAACAATATATGGTGCATAAAGTTTTAAATAAATATCAGAAGTGACTTAACACATTACACCGTCTGCAGAAAAACTAAGACAATAATATTGCACGACAACTTGTCAAGAATATGTTTTAGTTCTACACTTGTATGGGCTTATAAAGAGAAACAAAATCATTATGATACACTAAGATTGTAAGTTTTAAATAACCTCATTTAATAGCTGATTTTTTTTTTTTTTGGGTGTTGTAGGAACTTCTTCTTCCACTACATCTCCATCCTGCCCTTGCAAATGCCTGACCAACTGCGCCAACACTAACAGACCTTTGAAGGAGCGAGGGAGAGCCACGACTCCCTCCAAAATTTTTTTCCTTTTAATTTTTTTAATATAAAAAATTATGTATGACATCCTTAAAATAAATTATGCAACACATATATAGCATGTAAAATTTATAAACTATCATATATTTAATGGATTGAAGTTGTATATACTATCAGTGTACATCCATTAATATTTTGACATGTATGTTTTAATTCAAATAGTTAAACAATTTCACCAAAACGAGTATTATTTCCAACTCAAAACCATTAGAACACTCTATAACTACGTTTCTTCTCTCCCATATGCATATGCTTCAAACTTCTTAATACCCCTTACGTACATCGCACCATTGCAAAATGAGCAAACACTAAATAAGATTTCACAAATTGGATATTTACTTCCTTTACGTTTTTGAGTAGTAAAATTATATATGAATTTAATTATAAATTTTAAATATATCATTTTAACTAATATCTGGTGACTCCCCGATTTGTTTACTCAAGATCCACCGTTGTGCGGCAAAACATGATTCAAGAAGGAAAAAGAAGACCAAGAAAGATGCACTGCTTCCTTTAAGACTCACAAACTTGGTTCATCTTCAAATTTTGGCTTTTGACATTGTGCTTGTGATGAAGCAAAAACACCTGCTCTTATGTCATTAAGTGTTTCTGCTGAAGCATTCTAGAAATGAGTATTATTGGAAAAGTGCAATCCACTACTAAGTTGCTACTTTGGCATTGGGGGTTTCAGAAGGGAAGGGACTTTAGACCATGTTGTTGGAGAGACACTACAAAAAAAAGTTTATTTAGCGACCGAAAATAATGATCGAATTTGTTGGTTGCTGTTTGTGACCGAAATGGCGACCGATTGTAGGATCTAAATCAAACACTGATTAGAGTTGATATTGCGACCGAAATAGAGCGTAGCAGAGTTATCGATCTCTATTTCCGTCGCAAAATAAAGGAAAGTAAAAGTAAAAAATTTATGATTTTTTAGCGACCGAAATGGCGACCGTGTTAAATGCAATGGTTAAATTTTATTTATATTTGCGACCGATATTAAATCGGTCGCTAAACGGCGCTTAAAAAATTAAAATAGAGCGTGTTAGCGACCGAATTTTAAATCGGTCGCTAAATTTATGAATTCAAATTTCAAATTAACCCATTTAACGACCGAATAATTCGGTCGCTAAAACTAAAATCCCTAAATCGCGATTTCCTTCCTCTCTTCCCCCATTTCTCTCTTTTCTTCTATTCTCTCTCACACGTAGCTCCGGCCACCACCTCCTCCAGCTCCTCTCTGGCCACCATAGTTCCTCCCTTCTACGACCACCATTCGCACCGTCACCACCACCACTGCAAGCCCCTCCTTTTACCGTCCCTTTTACGGCCCCCTCCCTCCCTCCTTGTCTCCCTCTCTCTGTTGTCCCTCCCTCATTACAACCACCCTTTTACGGCCACCGTTCGCAGCTTCGCCGCCACCACTGTAAGACCAAGGTATGCTTCCATCCCTCTCTCTCGATTCGTCTCTGTCTCCCTCTTTCATGTATATTTTTTTTCTTCATTCCACATTCCAGGGTTGTTTGGTTACAGCTCCACCATCGAACCGCCGTCGTCGCCACCACCATCAGGGTACACCCCTTCTCCTTACTTGTCTGTTTAGTGCTTTCATCTTTCACTCTGTTTGTTTTATTAGGCACACTTTCAATTAGAAGAAATTACCAAACCTTACATAACATATAACTAGCAGTAGCAGGCCACTTGTTTCACTATTTAGGTACATATCTGTTAGAGGGGACACTGCAATTGCATGTGCTTGGGGGGGGTATTTAGATGGTTTAACAAGCTTCCAAGAGAAATTGATATAATGTAAGAAGAGAAAGAATAGAGTCCAAAAGTCAAAGTCTTTCTGCTGCTAGTCAATAGGAGAAAATTAATTCTTTACATGGCTATCTACCCCATCTAACACCTTTATCTTCCATGAATTTCATTTCAACTAATCTTCAATGTCATTTTCAAACTCAAATGGTTTATCAAGTAATTCAAGTTGGTGTTACATTATGAAGAAGGAGAAAGATCCAAATAAGATAAATTTGCTTTGGAGAATGAAATTGTTGTTTGGTTCCAATTGATTTTTCTCATAGTGAGGAATTAGGATGTCTCCACTTTATAAATATCACTTCCTTTCGGTTTCTCAACTTATGTAACTTCTATTTGTGGCTGGAGATGGGAAAGGGTATCAAGGAGAATGTCCACATTCATTTTATTGTGGATATCGTGGCAATATTAGCTTCCCTTTCACTAAAACAGGACACCAACATTGTGGCTTATTAACCATACAAAATTGTGATGATCATTTAGCCAAGCATAAAGAGATCCAACTAGAAAATAATGGGAAATGGTTTGACGTCTTATAAGTTTCTCGGTTTCCACATGTTCCTATGTGTCCTTACTACCCACGTTGTAGTTTGTTGTGATTTATTTGCAGCTAGTTAAATGATTAGTGCTTTGAAAATTTAATCTTGTGCTTGCTTCTGGAATGTTGAACTGTTGGTGGGAAACAATTTTATTCAATATATATTTACCATAAACTTGTGAATTGAAATTAATCATATATTTTTGAACAGGCTGTTGAATTTAATCACTTGCAGCACTCCTTGATCTTTGTCACTATTTCCATTCTTTGTTGGGAGCTGAGGTAAGTTAACTACACCTTTATTATGCCTTGATTTGTGTGGTATCTGTAATGTGTAATGTCAAGTTGTGTTGTCTGTTAGTTGAGAGTAGAGCTCGATAGGATTTGTGTGCTGATAATTTATCATTTATGCATGTGTTTACCATTATGTGTTGTTTGTTAGTGCAGAGCGGAGCTCAATAGAATGTGATCCTGTCCGAAAGGCAGGATGCTGGTTGTGTGCTGATAATTTAGAAGTTATGCATGTGTTTGGCAATTATGTGTTACTTGTTAGTGGAGAACGGAGCTCAATAGGATGTTTGCTACAATATTTTATCTAAGTTTTTATTGCTTTGCCACTAAAACAATACCCGGCGTAAACAAGCTATGGTACTGATATGTAATGAAAATGTTTTGTTTATACTTTCAAGAGTGGCAAGTGTTCAAGTAGGTTAATGATTTCCAAGTTTATACTTTTATCACAAGAGCCTTTGATGATGTTATTATTTTTTCTTACAGTTTTCTTTGTCGATTGACAACCGCTCTAGTCGTCACCCGTTTTCACTATTTGCTTGGAGGTAGGTCAAATACTCTATCTTTTTCTTTGTTGCTAGTGGTTCTTGAAGACTTTGAATTGATTTGTTGATTGTTAGTGAAGAGCTGAGCTCAATAGGATTCTGGTTGTGTGCTGGTAGATTAGAAATGATGCATGTGGTTGCAATTGAATATGTTGTTTGTTAGTGGAGAGCTGAGCTCAATAGGATCTTTGGTTGTGTCTTTGGTAGATTAAAATTGATGCATGTGGTTGTAAACTTTATATGTTGTTTGTTAGTGGAGAGCAGAGCTCAATAGGATGGATGTGTCAATTCTATGCCTTGATTGCCATTTTTATGTCCTTATTAACATTTTTGTCGCTAAAATTGTGCTATGTATATAGAGTTAAATTTGTATCTTCTGTTATGGTTAATGAGTTAGCATAGCCTTAGTGGAGAGCAGAGCTCAATAGGATGTGATCCTGTCAAAAAGGCGGGATGCTTGTTGTGTGTTGCTAATTTAGAAGTTATGCATGTGTTTGACAATTATGTGTTACTTGTTAGTGGAGAGTGGAGCTCAATAGGATGTTTGCTACTATATTTTATCTAAGTTTGTATTGAAATATGCTTCAATATATATTTGTTGAAGTATGCTGAAATCCTTATAAGTCAATGGTTTTATTTTCTGCTAGAGTTAATTATTAAGTTATGAAAGCCTTAGTTTCCTATTTGAGATTCAATATTAATGAGCATGCGTACCTTTTCAAGGCACGCATGCTCATTGTATTGAATCTTGAATTGGCCAAGTGGGACAGTTTGGGAAAAAACCTTTTTCACACTCGTACAATAGTCATTTCAATGTTCAAATGCCTTATATACTTGTTGAAATCTCGGTCTGATGCATTTCCTTTTGTTCTCCTGGTGCATACTTGATCGCGGTGATTCTCACCGTGCATACTTCATTATTTCTTATGATTGTATATTTCATTAGTAATTTGGTGTGTTTTATTAGTATTTTTGCTAAACTTTAAAGAAAAACAGAAAAATTTATTATTTTAAAAATTAAATTTAAAAAAAATTAATAAAAACCAGTTTAGCGACCGAATTAGAAACCAATAACTCGGTCGCTAAAATTTAGTTACCATTAACAGATTGTGGTCTAGCGACCGAAAATCCGTCGCTAATATAGGTTAACAGTAACCAACATTGGCGATCGAACTAGCAACCGATTATCGGTCGCTAAAAATGGTTAACCAAACAATGCGACCAACCCTGTAGCGACCGTTTTTTATTATTTAGCGGTCAAAATTACGGTCGCCATTTAGCGACCGAATTATTATTTCAGTCTCTAAAAGCTTAACGACCAGGTTATCAGCCACCACCATGAATCGGTCGCTAACATAAATAGCGACCGAATTAGAAAGTTTAGCGACCGAATATGCCGGTCGCTAAACAGTTCTTTTTTTTGTAGTGAGAGTTCATTGGAGCCTACAGCATAGTTTGGTGCAGATGTGATGGGACCAAGCATTCATCATTAAATATTTTAGTATCTTATTTGATCTAATTGTTTCAAAATTTGAGATACAACACAATTCAAGCACAATTGATATGAAATTTGTTCTTCAAGTGAAGAATCAAGAGAAACAAAAGGGAGTAGAAAAGAAGAACAATTGATATATTTCCAGAAACTAAATTACAAGAAGTAAATTGCAAGAATTAAAATGCAAGAATTAAAGAACAAAAGTAGAAAATGGAATAGGAAGAAGAGGAGAGGAATGGCACCACAAATACATTCTTCTTGGAGAAGAAGATTGAATTTGATAAGCCAAAGGAGGATTCACCATTTGAATATGAAAATTCAAGATAAGAATCAGTGGTTCAACTCATGAACCAAGAAGAGGAGAACTCTCAACTCTCTCTAGAAATATCAAGTGTGAGAAAACTCAATTGTATTCAAACTTGTGAAATGAGTTACAAGACACCTATTTATAGATGAGCAAAGTGCTCATCCACTTCTAAGGTGCAAAGTAGCGCCTCCTACCTCTTGAAAGTGTGGACTTTGTTTTGAGCCTACTATTTCCTACTCCTATGACATGTTGGCCTAATGGCCCAATAGCCTCAAATTCTAAATTATTCCTAAGTGCTTTTTGAATAAGCACTTTTATTACAAAAAGTCTACTCTATACAATGGTCCCAATCCCTATCTTTATTACACGAACTCTATTTTATATAAAGGTCCTAGACCCTATCCCTAACTAGGTGGTCAATGGCTCAATGCATAAGAGGTTCCCTTCTTCATAAGGTTGCCTAGGAGTCAAGTGATTGACCACCACCTTCTTGAACGTGTCTTGGACTCTTCTAAGCTTTATTCTTAGCGTGGGTCCATTCAAGTCTTCCTTGACCTTGTATGTACATCCTCACGTCAAGATGAATAGGATCTGTATCATATAAGCTTTGCATCAACGTTGAAGGGAAACCACAGGACGTTGACCCTACTGGGAAACCACATCTATCTATATCATTACTAAGCCTTATCCTCAAAATTATTATAGATCCACATGCCATTCTATTGAATTTTGTCATTATTTTATTGTTTATTTTTTACAATTTATATATTTGACTATTTTAGGTTTTCTACCAATTGGAAAGTCAAAATCCTACCAACACATCATCTATTTTTCTCTCTCTCACCGTCAATTTCTCTCTATCCCCCTCTTCATTCATTTTTGCTTCAAACGTCAACCACCCCTCCCTACCAAATCACCATCTATTTCTCTCTCTATCTTCATTATTTTGGGTAATGATAAAAGTGTTGCTGCCCAGGCCCCCCTTCCCTGTCTTCTAACAGTTCCTTTTAGGAAATAAGCCGTTTTTTATTATTTATTTTTATTAAATTTTATTATAATGGTTCTAACCTTTTTTTTCCTCCTGTTTGTTAATTCTAATTTAGGGTCAGCCCATTATATATGTTTTTTTATTAAGAAATGTGTGTGTTTATATATATATATATATATATATATATATATATATATATATATTATGTAATTTATTATTTATTTATTAGTTAGCCAATTTAATCGTCGATTGAACCAACTGAATCATAACCCGGAGGTTTCGCAGGTGGGGTTCCTAAAACATTGAAAAAAGTGAACAACCCACTCTTATCGTTTGAAGGGAAAAAGAGATATGGGAATGAGAAAGAATAGGGAAGCTTCTAGACCCAAACAGAGATAGGTTTGTGTATTTTTCTTTCTTTCTTTTATAAATAAAATATGTATGGATTAATATTATAATTTTAAATAAATAAATAAATAAAAATATAAAGATGAGGTCCATTGTGGGACCCATTAAAAGAAAATTAAGAATTTTCTTATGGTTCTTGCATTGCAATAAAAAGTGGTAGAAGTTCCTTAAATACTATGTGGCATCTTTGGACCTACTTAAAAGTAGTTAAGAACCAAAGCATGATTCTTGCATTGGAGATGCTCTTAGAAGGAAGAAGACAAAGGCAGCATCGGAGTTGGAGAGGGAAGAAGCAAGGTTCTGGAATCTAATTTCTGATCAAAAGGGTCACTAGGGTTTCAAAGTCACACACGTTCTTTTCAACTTCATCTAGCCGTCAGTCCTCCTACCCCCACCCCAAAGGTCCAAACCAAACATCTAATAATTACAAACCCTAAAAATATTTTTAAAAAATGACAAAAATGAATATTTTGGCCATTTAAAATTTAAATCATATTTACTAACAAAAATTTTTAAATCATATTCTGAAACCGTGATAATAATAGACTAATGTTTCTGGTATTTAGTATTGGTCTTATAACATTAAAATTTATGTTATTTAAAAAACACAAGAAACTAAGCATTTAATTGAATTTATGTGTAGCATTTTTGTAATTTATGTGTGTGTGTGTGTATATATATATATATATATATATATATATATATATATATATATATATATATATATATATTAATTTATTTATATTTCATTAGTTACTAGTTTAATCGTTAGATAAACCGGTTGAACCAAGAGAACCATGACCTGAAGGTCTCGACAATGAGAATGTTAGGAAAGGAACTACATGATTGCAATACATGGATGAATTTTCATGTGATAACTATCATGTTTCTAATGTCTTCTACGTTGTTTTGTTAGTGACCAACATCTACCTATGACCGAGATTACATAATGATAATGAGTGGTAGTGAAAGAAATGGGAAGAAAGGTTGTTTTGCATGTTAGGAAAAAAATTATAGGCAGAGAGGAGGATGTCTGTGATTCGAGAAAATAAGAAAAGACGATATAAAGAGAATGCGGGTTTAATATTAATTTTCCATATTATTGTCTTTAATATTATTCATAGTAATGTTAAGAAATAATGAGAAATTGTTGCCAACTTTAATAATATAAATTAATGGTAGGGCACGACCCGAGAGATGGTCGGTGATATTTTCAGATGCAAAGGGATTTATTCCCAAGGGGTGTATACCCGTGTTTCAGAGGAATTGCTGGACCGTCCCAGACATTATTATTATTGAGTCGCAACTATAGTTCATGCATTGCATGAGCACCCTCGCGATGGTACCAGGGTGTGCACCGACGTGTACTGTACAACTATAGTACCATTGCTTTGCATGGCCATTCTCACCGCGGATGAGGATGTGCGCCGGGGACTCTGGAGACGTGTGGTTTGATTGATTGAGATGTGGATATCACTACAACAGATTAGACTTTTAATAACGCACCTTTTATAGCATTTCCGCGCGGAAATGCTATTAAAAGTGATGGGGGGACTTTTAATAGCGGTTCCTTAAGGGGAACCGCTATCTTAGGTATCACCTAAGATAGCGTTTCCTAAAGGAACCGCTATTAAAAGTCAAGCTGCAGGAAAAGATAGCGCTTCCATCAGGATAGCGCTTCCATCAGGAAGCGCTATCTTAACTAACAACCTAATTAAGATAGCGGTTCCACACGGAAACGCTATCTTTTCTAATTTGCAATAAATAAATAAAATAAAATCAACTTTTAATAGCATTTGTAAAATGAAATGCTATTAAAAGGTAACGTTTAGATAGCGTTTAATATTAGAAACGCTATCTTAGGTGAGAATTACCCCCGCGCGCGTATCCTTTCATCCTTCAATTCTCAGTTCAAGTCTAGGGTTGCCATCCAGAGAGCCTTCTCCCTTTCACTCTTGCTCAAGCCTCACACTCCCTCTCACGCATCCTCTCTCTTTTGGTCTGATTGCTCCGGAGCACGCTGACGTCGTCGTCCCTTCAACAACGAGGCTTTAGGTGAACTCAACTTTGCCTTCTTCACTTTTCCCTTCACGCTTTAGAAATCCTTTGCCCAACTCTCGCTTTCAAAAAAAAACCCTCTCTCTCTCTCAAACACACACACATCAACACACCGCTATCGTCGTCGTCCCGGAACTGGTGAACACCCGCGGCAACTCCCTCTCACGCAAAAACGTAGAAACTCAATGACGTCGTCCCGCACGACTAACGTCGCCGTCGGGGTGCTTGTTCAGTGACTTTCGTGGCCAATCACTTTCTTCAATGAACGCCGCCGCCGAGGTGCTTGTTCAGTGACTTTGCACGGCCAATCACTCTCTTCAATGAACTTTCAGGTAACTGTTTTACGATTTATGGTATCATTACTCTGTTAGTTTTGCTCATTTCTCCCCAACCCCAGCCGAAAACCTCACCAACCCCAGCAAACAAAAATTCCGCTCAGTGTGATGGAAATAGAATGAGTTTTCCTGTTTGAACATTTTGAAAATGGTGAACTAATTATTGTTTGCAGTTTTCGCTCAGTGTCATGCCTCATCTTTCACTGATTTGTCTTTTCTGGGTTATCCACATTCAATGCAACCTCAATGTTTCTGATTTTCTTAGTAAAATGACAGACTCACCCAGCTTTATTTTTCTTGTCATTTCTCTCATGATATCTTGTGGTATATTGAGAAATAACACTTGTAACTTTGCCTAATAAATATGATTTAAAATCATCCATTCTGAGGGTCCTATATTTGTTATTCTTTGGAGCCCCATTCTAATTTAAATCATTTCATAATCTTGCTTATTTTCATATGAACATTAGTTGTTTGATAAAATGTCTAGACCAAGTTCTCTAACATTAATAACTTTGTTGGCCTGTTTATATGTTCACGCAAGCTGTGCTATTTTTGTTATTATTGATTCCATGTTGGTTTGATGACCTAGAAACAAAAAAAAAGATGACCTCTACCATGTCCTTCACAAGGTTCCTTATGGAGATAGTCCTTATGTTAAAGCCAAACATGTTCAGGTATAATGATGCTAGCTAGATAGATGGGTGGTTTAGTGGGGGACCAGTTGTAACTTCAGTTAGCAGTTTTATTTTCCTTGTATAGTTTAGTTTAGTTTAGTTAGCACAATGCCAATGTTGGAGGATTCTTCTTGCATATTTGTGGCCTTCTATATTTTACAAACAAAGGGACTCAATGTTCTTCCCTGCATTGGCATTTGGGCTACCTATATGGATTCTCAGGATCCCTCTCTCCCTTATGGATTCAGGGATATGGGTTATCCTTACATACTACAGAATTGGATTTGCTCCTACTGTTAACAGGTAGTATGTGTGCTTTTGGTTGCTTATTTTGGATGCAAGCAACTTAGATCAGTTTCTGAAAAATATTTTTGTTTTGACTTAATGGTGATAATAATTTTTTAAGACTAGAAAGAAACAATATCCCTTACTTCACATATATTCCTCTATTTCATCAGATTCTTTCGACAACTCTTGGTACTATTTGGTGTTCATCAGATGTCTATCTCTCTTTTCCGGTTCATTGCTGCAGTTGGTAGATCACAAGTTGTTACTAATATACTAAGTGTCTTGACCTTGCAACTAATATTTGTGCTAGGAGGTTTTGTTATCGCCAAAGGTAATTCATTAATCACTTCTCAATTTTGGATTGATCCTTTAATTCATGAAAAGTTTTAATTGCTTAATATTTTGATTAAGTTTCTTGCTTTATTGTCATATTCTACAGTTTGAGCAAGTACATAATTTGTTCACCATATTTTTTTATACCTGCAGATGATATTAAGCCATGGATGGTCTTTGGCTATTATGCTTGTCCTTTGACATATGGTCAGAATGCCATAGTAATGAATGAATTTTTAGATGACAGATGGAGTAAAGTAAGAAATTATTTTTATCATTCTCGCCTATCTTAGATACATGCAAACACAAAGACCAATTTGCATCAATCCCAAAATGCTTCCATGAACATTAGGGATTGTTAAATGTCTTTTATACATTTTGCAGCCAAATATAGACCCTAGAGTTGATGCACCTACTGTTGGAAAAGCAATTCTCAAGTCTAGAGGCTTCTTTACAGAAGATTATTTGTTTTGGATATGTATTGGAGCCTTACTTGGGTTTTCTCTTCAATTCAACCTTCTCTTCTCTTTATTGCTGCATTGACTTATTTGAATCGTAAGTTCAATATCTTTTGTTTTAAAAAAAAATAATTGGATGGAGTTTTAAGCATCGGTAAACCATAAACCTTTTTAATGTCATTCTAAAATTTCAGCTATGGGTGATTCAAAAGCACTCGTTGTGGATGAAGATGACAAGAAGAATAAAAAGTCAACCTTTAGACAACATATTATTGAAGGTTTTGATACCTTGCTGACTTGTTTTTTTTTTTTCCGTAGCATGGTGATTTCAAGTGCATTTTATTTTTATTTATAGAAGCATAGATTATAGCTAACCATCAACCATAGTTTTGGTTCAAAAACATTTTTAAGTAATGACCTTGTAAATGGGGAGAGCTTTATGACACAGGTTCTCCTTTAGTTGCACTAGTTTTATTGAATATGCCTAAGTTTTTGAAGTACAAATTCTACTCTTTATAATGATTCGACATATTTTAGTGAAGTTTAGTTTCATATTGTTCTTGTGATATTCAATGACGCCATTTTGTCTAATTCTCCACCTTTCAAATAAATTTCAGAAGAAGGTACAGATATGACAGTGAAAAATTCTTCAGAAATTGCGGGTTCTTATGATCCAGAACCAAATATAGGAATCGTTTTGCCATTTCAACCTCTTTCACTTGCATTCAATCATGTCAGCTACTATGTAGACATGCCTGCTGTAAGTTACCCATTTGTATTAATATTACTATAGAAATGGTAGGAAAAGTTCAGAGAACAAAGTTAAGGCCAACAGTTACTCATTTCTAAACGGTGCATTCTTTGTTAGGAATAAATATAAAACTGAAGGATGATCTATTTTCTGCTTTCCAAAACAAGCATGACAAAAATGGCCTTTATATTTCTATTCACAACAAGTTTTCAACTTACATGCATGCATGAAGTTGTCTTAACTCTTATATACAACAGTACAACTTTGAATTCACCAAGAAATCAGTTTTCTTAGTTGCATAATATAACATACGACTTTTTGGTTTAGACTTGGAACCTACGTAAGTTCTTATAGTATTTGATGCCTCTGTATGTATGTCAAAATCATGTCATAGAAATGTTGTACTTTGATCATCTTGTGAAGTTTATTTTGAGGCATATGATGCGTTGGGTTGTCTTAAAACGCCAGGAAATGAAGACTCAAGGAATCCATAAAGATCGACTTCAATTGCTACGAGATGTTAGTGGTGCTTTCAGACCAGGAATATTGACAGCACTTGTAGGTGTTAGTGGTGCTGGGAAAACAACTCTGATGGATGTATTAGCTGGAAGAAAAACAGGTGGATACATTGAAGGAAGTATTAACATCTCAGGTTATCCAAAGAACCAAGCAACATTTGCTCGGATTAGCGGTTATTGTGAACAGAATGACATTCATTCTCCACATGTTACTGTCTACGAATCACTATTATTTTCAGCGTGACTTCGTCTTCCTTCAAATGTAATGGTACAAACAAGAAAGGTGGGTTTGACAAACCTTGCCATCTTTTCTTGGGTAGCTATTATGAGTTAATAACTTTTTAATGCAATTTTTTTATATTATAATTCTGATATAATTCTATTTATGTTGGTGATTCAGATGTTTGTTGAGGAAGTTATGGAATTGATGGAGCTTAAACCAATCAGAGATACTCTAGTGGGCCTTCCAGGCATAGATGGTCTGTCAACAGAACAAAGGAAAAGGCTTACTATTGCTGTAGAGCTGGTTGCCAGCCCTTCAATCATATTCATGGATGAACCAACATCTGGCCTTGATGCTAGAGCTGCAGCTATTGTTATGCGAACAGTGAGGAATACAGTAGACACGGGGAGAACCGTCGTTTGCACAATTCACCAGCCAAGCATAGACATTTTTGAAAGTTTTGATGAGGCAAGTTTGGACTCTAATGATATTAGTGTTTATGTGATGGACTAATGATATTATTTTGTTTATTGATTAATTGTTGCTTTATAATGCATATCTTTAAATCCAGTTTCTTTGTTATTGCCTTTATAGCTATTGTTGATGAAAAGAGGAGGTCAAGTCATCTATGCTGGCCCTCTTGGTCGTCATTCACTTAAGTTGGTTGAGTATTTTGGTCTTTTTAACATTTTATCACTTGGGTCTTGCAGCTGTTTTGAAGAAACACCAGGCAGGTCAACTGATTCCCCTTCTCAATGATGCTGGAGCCATCGCCAATAACTCTGCTCAGCTCTGAATAACCACAGAATATTGTCTTAAATCAGTTAAATGATATGAGATAAGGAGAAATTGTATTATAAAACTGTTTGGTTGTAAAATAGTTCAGATATACAGATACTTATAAATTAATATCTGTATTTACATCTTGTAATTTTATTCCTTTCAATTAGAGTTTCCCTAGAAGTTCTGTAGAATCTTCAAATGCTTAGAATGCACGGATGATGATGATGATTTGAGTTTATTGATCATTGATCATTGTTAATATTATCAAGTCATGTATGAATTGTCAAAGTAGCTTGTTATATATGCATATGGATTGTGCTTCATTTCTTTGTGTATAAACAATATGCAGGAATGGAGGTGAAGTTAAGAAATAGGTAAACTAAAAAAAAAGGGAATAGATAGCGTTTGTTTTAACAAATGCTATCTAAAGTCAGACTTTAGATAGCGTTTGTTTCTTTAAACGCTATCTAAAGTCTGCCTTTAGATAGCGTTTGTTAAAACAAACGCTATCTAAAGTCTGCCTTTAGATAGCATTTGTATTAACAAATGCTATCTAAAGGCAGACTTTAGATAGCGTTTTCGTGTACAAACGCTATCTAAAGGCAGACTTTAGATAGCGTTTGTACACGGAAACGCTATCTAAGGTCACCTTTTAATAGCACTTCTTAAATGCTATCTTTGCTAACGACTTTTAATAGCGGTGGCATAGATAGCGGTTACAAACGCTATTAAAAGGCATCCGGAAACGTTATCTAAAGTCATTTCTGTTGTAGTGTATCCAAATTGATGGTCGTATCATTATCATACACATTGCATTGCATTGTATCATGGTGAAGGGTAAAGGAAAATAATATGTTTTCGAGGATGGTTGTATATATATGCAGAGATATGTGGAGATGCATGTTTTGTGTGATGATTTTTTTGTTTTAAGTTTTAATTTCTTCCATCGTTTTTAATTAACCGCTTAACGCTAATATCATGATTAGGCTTTAATAATCTTGTGTTTTTCTTTAATGGGACGTCGGGATGTCTCATTCATTAGTATCAGAGTAGTTCGATTCTAAATTGTGAGTTAGGGTATATTGGCCATTTTAGTTGAATCCACATCAGATGATGACTTTGGTTAGAAGTTGGGTAGTGAGTCCGTACGCGATAATTAACATTGATGTGACATATAGTATTTATATTCCAGTTTTATGTAGTATTATATGTCATATTGATGTGAGTTAATGATTTCTTTTAACAGGATCATGGCTCGAGGCAGAGGACGAGGACGTAGGGGACGAGGGGGTGGTAGGACCCCGGAGAGAGTGGATGGTGAGACTTCTCAGCCCGAGGTAGGAGCTGGAGGTGGAGGAGAGTCGTCTGAGACTTTCCAGACTATTCACGAGTTAGCATCCGTTCTGTTGTAGCAGTGATAGTGTGATTTTACATGATGTTTGCTGTACACTTTTGCATGCATGTTTCATATAGATTAGGCATTATTTAGTTGATTTTGTTAGATTTTCCCTTGGAACGGGTGAAGGTGGTTTTGTGTGTTGTTTTGTAGGAATTACTGAAAAATCTGGTTAACTTAGAGCCAAGGGAATGAAGAAACAGTGGAGAATGAAATTCTGGGAATGCTCGCCCCGCGAGAGTATGCTCGCCCCGCGAATGAAGACGGCCAGAAACAGCAGAATGTCATCCTTTCTGGTTCGCCCCGCGAATAACACCTCACCTCGCGACCCTGAGAGCTGACTGTGCCAGAGAATGCAGCCATTTCTGTGTCGCCCCGCGAACCGTGTCTCGCCTCGCGAGACTGAGGACCAGAAGCCATCACGTCCAGGCCCTGATACTCATCACGGGCGTATTTGAGAAGGACCTTTCGGTTTCGCCTCGCGATCTACTCTCGCCTCACGAGTGATCAATTCTCTGAAGACCAATTTTTAATATTCGCCTCGCGAGATATGTCTCGCCCCGCGAGTGCGTGAAAACCAGAACCACTGTTATAAGCTGTTTAAGGCAGAATTGGAAAAGACACCTTGGAGACATTGGAGGCTACGAGTTTGGAAACCAAAAAGGCTCTTGGAACCAGAGGCAGCTGCTGGAGGATTGCCCCCATGGAATCCCTTCTCTCCTTCTTCCATGTTTCTTTGGTTGTGGACATTATTATGAGTAGCTAAACCTCCATTGTTGGGGTTAGGGTAGCTATTTCTGAACTCTCATGTATTTGATTTAGACTTGCAATACAGTTTCTGCTTTGTTATTGAGTGATTGATTTCTGTACTTAATGCTTGTTGTGGCTAGCACCCCTATGACTTGATCTGTGTTTTGATATGCAATTGGAAAATTCGTGTTAAAATCGGAACTGAAATTAATCACCTAGTAAGCCTTGTATCTAGGAATGGAACTGGGTTTATTAGCAATCGCATGATCCCTAATCTTAATGCAAATTCACTAATCTAGGCCACCTAAGGAATTAGGGTCTATTAGTGGGTTTAGGCTCTTGTCATCCGAGGGATTGGGACTTGAGTAATTTAGTGGATTGATTGTCATAATTGAAGTAGAAACTGTTTGTTAGTTGTTTCATTGCATGAGGATGAAGATCAGTGAACCTAATCCCAACAGCTTTTATCATATTTGAACACCTTCTTTTATTGCTTACCAAGTATTTGAGAAAATTACAAAAAGAGTTTGTTTTTCTTATTTTGTTAGTTTTAACTTTTGTTAGTTTAGAACTCTCTTCAATCCAAGAATCGTTTAGATAGTAGTTGAAGTGGTACGTGCTAGTACTTGTTGCAGTCCTCGTGGGAACGATAAAACGGTCTCACCACTGTATTACTTGCACGACTGGGTATACTTGCCCAGATTCGTCAATAAGTTTTTGGCGCCGTTGCCGGGGACTGTATTTCAATATTAGCATATCCATTTTGGTTACTAATTTGAGCACAAAATTTTTCTGTTTTAAAATTTTTCTTTTCTGTTATAAACTGTGTGCTATCATTTTTTTTTTGGTGTGTTTGCTGTTGTGTGCTAACCTTTACTACTAACAATCTTGTTTGCTAGACTGTTTGTGTATGCGAGGTACTATTCCAGCTGACCAACTCCTATACGATCCAGAAATTGAAAGAACAGCTAGGAAGAATAGGAAGCAAGCAAGACAACAGAATTTGTTAAGACAACAAGGAGAAGAACAAGAGACTTCCATCTCTCAGGTTACTCAAGAAGAACTCAAGATGGCAGGGAATGGTGAAGATACTCCACCACCACGGAGGACACTTGGTGATTATGCCAATACAAACTTCAACTGGCATGTCACTAGTATAGTGAGACCTCCGGTGAACTCCAATAATTTTGAACTCAAGCCAAATCTCATCAACATGGTTTCACAAAATCAGTTTGCTGGGTTGGAGAAGGAAGATCCTAACAGTCATATTTCCACATTCCTGGAGTTGTGCGATACAGTGAAGATAAATGGTGCCTCCGATGATGCAATTCTCTTAAGATTGTTCCCTTTTTCTCTAAGAGATAGAGCCAAGTCTTGGTTCCAATCACAACCAAGGGGAAGCTTCACTACATGGGACAACTTAGAGGCTAAATTTCTGGCAAGATTCTTCCCCACCTCAAGATTTGTAAAGGCAAGGGGTGACATCATGAGCTTTGCCCAACAAGAAGGTGAGACGTTGCACGACGCCTGGGAAAGGTTCAAGGAATTACTTCGAAGATGCCCAAATCATGGTTTCGATGATCTTACTCAGATGCAAACATTCTGTAATGGATTGAGGCCATCAACCAGGTACATGTTGGATGCCTCAGCTGGAGGTTCAATGAATACAAAGACAGCAGAGGAAGCCCTGACTTTGATAGAAGCAATGGCCTCTAATGATTATTTGATGCATCATGATCGGGGTCCCACACAAAGAAGGGGAGTGTTGGAGTTAGATTCACAAACTGCATTGTTGGCTCAGAACAAGCTCATGACACAACAATTGGAGTCTCTTACCAAGCAACTAGCTCACCTCCCACAACAACTCCAAAATGTTCAAGGGACGACCATGCCACCACAACAGGTAATGAGATGTGATTTTTGTGGAGGTGATCATGAGAATGGAAGATGTGAGGCACCACCTAGTTCCCATGAAGAAGCCAATTATATGGGGAACTATGGGCGGCAAGGCAACAACCAAGGGTGGAGGAATCAACCAAATTTTGGTTGGAATCAAGATGCCGGGCAAACAAGCAAGCCTCCTCCTACATAACCGCTTCAAGACCGAGTTTCTATTTTGTAGAACACCCTCAATCAGTTCATGCAATTGTCAATGGCAAACCAGAAAAATACCGATGCTTCTATAAAGAATTTGGAGGTTCAAGTTGGCCAAATTGCAAAGCACCTAGTGGAGCAAACTAGCAGCGGTTTTTCTGGTAACACTCAAACTAATCCGAAGGAGCATTGCAATGCTATTGTTTTGAGGAGTGGAAAAAGTCTTGAGAATGTGGGCGGTGAAACTTTGGTGAAGAATCAGAAAGTTGATGGAAAAACAGAATTGAATGTTGAGGAAAAAGAAGAAAAAGGTAAAGATGTTATAGTTGAGGAAGAAGAAATGGTCAGTGAACAAGACAAGAGGGAGAAGCTAGTAGATGAGAATTCAATTTTGAGGAGAACTAAGAGTCAGATTTTGAAGGATGGAGACAAACCTCAAGTGATCCCCTATTACGTGAAGTTGCCCTATCCTCACTTGAGCAAGAAAAAAGAGAAAGACGAACAGTTTGCCAAGTTCCTTGACATTTTCAAGAGGCTACAGATCAACATACCCTTTGCTGAAGCACTGGAACAGATGCCCAATTATGCCAAATTCATGAAGGAACTGCTCACGAAGAAAAGAAAGTTTAAAGAAGCCGAAAATGTTGCCTTAACTGAGGAGTGTAGTGCGATACTGCAAAGGAAACTACCTCCGAAGCTGAAAGATCCTGGGAGTTTTAGAATCCCTTGCACTATTGGGAATGTTTCTATCAGGAAGGCCTTATGTGACTTGGGAGCGAGTATCAATTTGATGCCGCTCTCCATTTTGAATAAGCTTGGAGGAGGAGAGGTGAAACCAACCAGGATGGCATTGCAGTTAGCTGACAGATCAATCAAGCATCCTTATGGTATCCTGGAAGATGTTCTGGTAAAGGTGGATAAGTTTATCTTTCCAGCGGACTTTGTGGTTTTAGACATGGAGGAGGATGCTGAAGTTCCGCTCATACCGGGGAGACCTTTTCTAGCAACTGGGCGAGCTTTGATAGATGTAGAAAAAGGCCAGCTGCAATTCAGAGTGCAAGATGAAACAGTCACTTTCAATGTATTGGAAGCTATGCATCGCACGAGCGATGAAGAGGAGTGTTTCCGCATGGACATTGTGGATACAGTAGCTAAGGAAGTCGTTGCACCTCAGCACCACCCATCTACTCCTGAGAAGAAGGAAAAGCACAACATGAAAGCAACTCTGAAGCTCTGCAAGACAAATGATGTATCAGTTGGTGATGAAGTTGGATCTGCTCATCTTGTGAAAACAGAACCTCCGCCGGGAAGGAGTAAGAAAAAGGGCAAGAGGCCCAGAGTGAAAGGGGCAAAAGGGAAGCACAAATGTTGGCCCTATAAGCAAAATCAGATCTTTAAAGGAGTTCCATGGAAGAAAAGTGCTCTTGCACTTATATGCCCAGCAGACCCCGGTTAATTGAAAGAAGCCCGTCAAGCTAGTGACGTTAAAGAAGCGCTTATTGGGAGGCAACCCAAGTTTCTTAACCCTTCTCCTTAGTTGTTTTCATTTTCTTAATAATTTTGTTTTTGGGTTAACCTCTTGAATAATTTGAGAAGCTCAAGAGGAAAAATAATAAATTGAGAATTGCCAAGTGTTTGCAGGGTAATAAGGAAGGAGGGAGGAGCAAGAAGATAAGACAAAGCAAGGTCAACACCCACTACCGCCTCGGTAAGCCGTTCCAATTTTTTTGTTTTATTTTATTTTTATTCTCCTCTCTCCAACTTGATTGTTTACATTGGGGACAATGTAAATTTTTAAGCTTGGGGTAGGGGTATTTTTGCATTTGTTCATATTGCATTCATATAGTTTTGCATGATAGCTTTGCATGTTCACATTATTAGATTGCCCCTTGCCTGAATTTTGCATCCAATGGTGAGAACTAAGTGCCCAATAATTTGTGATAGTGAATTGTTGAACCCAATTTGTTATTCTTGTGATATGGCTGCAAATGAAAATGTTTGAGATAATCTTGGATAGTTGATAATTAGCATATGGTTCTGAAGATTTGTGTTTTTAATTGATTCTGAACTAAAATGTGAGATTTTGAGCCAAAGGGTTACTCACTAAAATTTTACCCCATTCTTTGTGTAGAGTGGTTATTCCTCTTGGTTTGCTTTCTCTAGAACTTGACTTGAAACCATTTCAAAGCTTAAAAATGATTGAAAACATTTTTTAAAATGATTGAGGCAATATGTATTTTTCTGGCCTTCTGAGCTTTGAATGATGAAATGCTACCCCTTAGTTGCCCAATTTTGCGCCTGAAAGAAAAAAAAATACTTTTCTTGGTACCTTGAAATATATTGTTGAAGGATGTTTGATAAGGGACCTTCTAAAGTATTACAAAAGGGTAAAAAGGTAGTTGAAAAAAAGTTTGGGATAAAAGAATCAGAAAAATAATTCTCTGGAGTTAAAGAAAAATCTCCCTTCTCCAAATAAAAGAAAAAGAAAAAAATATATATATATAAAAATAAATTAGAGAAGGGGATGACAAAAAGAAAGTGAGAAATAAAAAGAAAAAGAAAGAAAAGAAAGGTGGAAAGTGAACTGAAACCCAAAAGGTAGTTTAGAAGGTCATGCTTTGTAAATGTGGATATGTTGTATAGCCTTTTGAAATGTCCTTTATTTGATTTCCCCACCTAACGATTAATCCCATGGCCACGTTACAACCAAGTGAAAGACCTCTTGATTCTAAATTGTTTTCATTAATAAAGTAGAGATGTGGTTGATAGTCAAGCCTATGGTAGGATTCATTCCTTGAGGAAAATTGAGTGAAATGTCTTATCCCCTAAACACTTGAGTGAGGGAGAAAAGAGAGCCAAGCAAATGAACAAGCTTGGGGTGAGCTTCAGGTGAGCAAGAGTGCCCAAATCAGTGAGAACATGAGTCTAAGGAACCTAAGCCTCTAATTGGACTTGAATTGATTGTCTCTTGCTAAATTGTTTGAATTGCCTATTGCTTGGATTATTTACTCGGGTTCTTAGTTCACTATCCATGTTCTGTTTTCTTCTTCTGGCCTTGGTGATTGCTTGAGGACAAGCAATTGAATAAGCTTGGGGTGATTTGATAGTGTGATTTTACATGATGTTTGCTGTACACTTTTGCATGCATATTTCATATAGATTAGGCATTATTTAGTTGATTTTGTTAGATTTTCCCTTGGAACGGGTGAAGGTGGTTTTGTGTGTTGTTTTGTAGGAATTACTGAAAAATCTGGTTAACTTAGAGCCAAGGGAATGAAGAAACAGTGGAGAATGAAATTCTGGGAATACTCGCCCCGCGAGAGTGTGCTCGCCCCGCGAATGAAGACGGCTAGAAACAGCAGAATGTCATCCTTTCTGGTTCGCCCCGCCAATAACACCTTGCCTCGCGACCCTGAGAGCTGACTGTGCCAGAGAATGCAGCCATTTCTGCGTCGCCCCGCGACCCGTGTCTCGCCTCGCGAGACTGAGGACCAGAAGCCATCACGTCCAGGCCCTGATACTCATCACGGGCGTATTTGAGAAGGACCTTTCGGTTTCGCCTCGCGATCTACTCTCGCCTCGCGAGTGATCAATTCTCTGAAGACCAATTTTTAATATTCGCCTCGTGAGATATGTCTCGCCCCGTGAGTGCGCGAAAACCAGAACCACTGTTATAAGCTGTTTAAGGCAGAATTGGAAAAGACACCTTGGAGACATTGGAGGCTACGAGTTTGGAAACCAAAAAGGCTCTTGGAACCAGAGGGCATTCTTTGGAGGATTGCCCCCATGGAATCCCTTCTCTCCTTCTTCCATGTTTCTTTGGTTGTGGACATTATTATGAGTAGCTAAACCTCCATTGTTGGGGTTAGGGTAGCTATTTCTGAACTCTCATGTATTTGATTTAGACTTGCAACACAGTTTCTGCTTTGTTATTGAGTGATTGATTTCTGTACTTAATGCTTGTTGTGGCTAGCACCCCCATGACTTGATCTGTGTTTTGATATGCAATTGGAAAATTCGTGTTAAAACCGGAACTGAAATTAATCACCTAGTAAGCCTTGTATCTAGGAATGGAACTGGGTTTATTAGCAATCGCATGATCCCTAATCTTAATGCAAATTCACTAATCTAGGCCACCTAAGGAATTAGGGTCTATTAGTGGGTTTAGGCTCTTGTCATCCGAGGGATCGGGACTTGAGTAATTTAGTGGATTGATTGTCATAATTGAAGTAGAAACTGTTTGTTAGTTGTTTCATTGCATGAGGATGAAGATTAGTGAACCTAATCCCAACAACTTTTATCATATTTGAACACCTTCTTTTATTGCTTACCAAGTATTTGAGAAAATTACAAAAAGAGTTTGTTTTTCTTATTTTGTTAGTTTTAACTTTTGTTAGTTTAGAACTCTCTTCAATCCAAGAATCGTTTAGATAGTAGTTGAAGTGGAACGTGCTAGTACTTGTTGCAGTCCTCGTGGGAACGATAAAACGGTCTCACCACCGTATTACTTGCACGACTGGGTATACTTGCCCGGATTTGTCAATAAGCAGGCGCAATAGAATGCTCAAAGGATGCAGAGAGATACAGAGTTACAGGAGCAGCAGGAGAGGAGGAGAGCTCAAGAGGCCGAGGATGCAGGGTTGGATACTTTCCTGAAAGGGAAGCCACCCCAGTTCAGAGGTGATTATGATCCAGAGAGAGCCGAGTGGTGGATTCAAGAATTAGAGAATATCTTTGATACCATGAGGTGTAGAGATGACCGGAAAGTGACTTATGCCGCTTTTATACTGATGAGAGGAACATAGTCATGGTGGAGAGGAAAGAGGAGGTTGCTAGAGGCAGAGGGTAGGTTGATCAGTTGGGATTTGTTCAGATACTGCTTCTTTGAGAAATACTTCCCGCGGTTGGTCAGACACGAGAAAGAGAGGGAGTTCATGAGTCTCCGATAGGGAGACATGAGTGTTGGTGACTACACAGTCAGATTTGAGGCCTTGATACAGTTTTCTGATTTCTATCAGAGGTTTCGGACGAGGATCGGCAGGTCTTGGAGATTTGAGGAAGGGTTATGACATGAAGAGAATAGGGCTATAGTGCCCTTTGATATTCTCGAGCTTTCGAGTTAGTATAGAGGTGCGGTGCCGTTGAGAGTACGGATCGAGGCGAGGCTTGGCGAGCCGAGGTAACAACGAAGTGGAGGTTCTACGAGAGCAGGTTATCGGAGGAGAGGAGATAGAGGTTATTAGTGGAGGAGAGGGCCATACGCTAGACCAGCACAGAGTACTCAGACATCTGCACCAGTACTAGTTACAATAGTACCAGTTGTCAGAGAGGGTCAGAAGCATAGAGGCCCAGTTTGTTTTAGATGTGGAGGTCCGTATTATATCAGAGAGTGACAGGAGAGATCTGGTTGTTTCATCTATGGAAAACTAGGTCACTTTGCTAGGGATTGCAGGCAGAGAGGAGTACAGCAGCAGACAGCTGCACGCAGAGGATCGGTACTTACAGAGGTGGAGTTGGGAGAGGAGTTCCAGCAGCAGGACGATAGATGACTAGACCTAAAGCCACAGGGAGGGTGTTTACTGTGAGAGGAGCTGAATCCTCTCAATATGTGGATCTTATTCAAGGTATATGTTTAATATCTAGCAGACTCTCGTCTGTGTTGTTTGACTCAGGTGCTACACATTCGTTTGTTTCATATGAGTGTGTAGATCATTTACATTTACCCATCTCCCAGTTACAATATACTCTTACAGTATCTACCCCGACCAATGATTCCTTTATTACTATGTTTGTGTGTCTAAAGTGTCCTATAGTTGTTGAAAATAGGACATTCCTTGTGGATCTCATCTATTTGCCTATGCAACAGATAGATGTTATTCTCGGCATGGATTGGCTTTCGGCTAACCATGTAGTGTTAGAATGTTCCAGAAAGACCCTATCTTTTCTTGAGCCTTCTAGCATAGTATCTGCCAATGAAGGAGTATCTATGAGGAATAACGATTCTCGACAGTATGTGATGCTTTTCTCAGTGGAAGCTAAAGAGACTTAGTATAGACTCTATGCTTATCGTGAGAGAGTTTCCTAAGGTTTTCCCTCCCGATGTTCCTGGTTTTCCACCAAAGAGGGAAGTTGAATTCATGACAGATCTCATACCAGGGGCAGGACCTATATCAGTAGCTCCTTATGATGAAGAAGGAATTCATTAGACCAAGTGTTTCGTGGTGGGGAGCACCGGTGTTGTTGGTTAAGAAGAAGGACGGAAGTGCTAGGTTATGTACGGATTATAGACAATTGAACAAGGTGACAATCAAGAATAAGTATCTGTTGCCTAGGATAGATGATCTGATGGATCAGTTGAAGGGAGATCCAGTGTTTTCTAAGATTGACTTAAGATCCGGATACCATCAGATTAGGGCGAAGGAGGAGGATATACCTAAGACATCTTTCAGGACGAGGTATGAACACTACGAGTACTTGGTTATGCCTTTTGGTGTGACTAATGCTCCAGCAGTGTTCATGGATTACATGAACACAATTTTTAGACCGTTCCTTAACAAGTTTGTAGTGGTGTTCATAGATGATATCCTTATCTATTCCTGTTCACGAGAAGAACATGAGGAACACCTGAGAATGGTGTTTCAAGTGTTGAAAGATAGACAATTGTATGCTAAGCTTTCTAAGTGTGAATTTTGGTTAGAGGAGGTTCAGTTCTTAGGTCATATAATCAATAAGGAAGGGATAACCGTCGATCCAACTAAAGTGGAGACTGTGATGAGATGGGAGAGACCTAAGTCAGTGAGTGAGGTAAGAAGTTTTCTAGGCTTAGCTGGGAATTACAGGAGGTTCATTGAAGGTTTCTCGAAGATTGCGTTGCCTATGAGCAGTTAAGGAGAAGGGGTACGGCGTTTGTGTGGATGGAGAAGTGTGAAGAAACTTTTTAGAAGTTGAAGGAGAAATTGACTACATCTCCAGTGCTGACATTACCAGATCCTTTAGGACAATTTGTCGTGTATTGTGATGCGTCATATCAAGGATTGGGTTGTGTTTTAATGCAAGAGGGAAAAGTTGTGGCTTATGCTTCTCGACAGTTGTGAATTTATGAAAGGAATTATCCGACCCATGATCTGGAGTTGGCAGCAATAGTGTTTGCATTGAAGATATGGCGACACTATCTCTACGGAGCCATGTTTAATGTGTTCAGCGATAACAAGAGTCTAAAGTATTTGTTTGATCAGAAGGAGCTGGACATGAGGCAGGGTAGATGGATGGAATTTATTAAGGATTATGAATTTGATCTTTAATACCATCCTGGGAAGGCTAATGTAGTGGCGGATGCACTAAGTAGGAAATCTTTGCATGTGTCCTCAATGATGGTGAAGGAAATGGAATTGCTCGAACAGTTTAGAGATATGAACCTAGGATTTGACTGAGGATAAAATGTACTTAGGTATGATCACCATCAGTAGTGAGTTCTTGAAGGATCTTAAGGTTAAACAAATTCAGGATGAATATTCGCAAGAGGTGAGTCGAGGTATAGATGAGGGTAAGTTTTCTGATTTCAGTAGAGGTATGGATGAAGTGTTGAGGTTTAGAGATCAGATATGTGTGACAGATGATTTAGATCTTAGGAAAATGATAATGGAATAGGCACAGAAGAGTAAGCTGAGTTTTCACCTAGGAGCCACGAAGATGTACCAAGACTTGAAGAAGATGTTTTGGTGGCCAAAAATGAAGAAGGAAGTGGCGGAATATGTTCTATCTTGTTTAGTTTGTCAGAAAGCTAAGATAGAGCATCAGAAACCTGCGGGTTTGTTGCAATCTTTGGATATCGCATAATGGAAATGAGATGGTATAGTTATGGACTTTGTGGTTCGATTACCACGAACTCCGAAGAGTTATGATGCGATTTGGGTTATCATTGATAGGTTAATGAAGTGTGCTCACTTCTTACCTATTGGTGAGAGTTACAGTCTTGAGAAGTTGACCCAGATCTATATCACGGAAGTTGTGAGGTTGCACGGTATGCCGTCAAGTATTGTCTCCGACCGAGATCCTAGATTTACATCTAGATTTTGGAGACAGTTACACAATGCTTTGGGAACTAAGTTGAGGATGAGTTCAGCTTATCATCCTCAGACGGATGGGCAGTTAGAGAGCCTATGTGTTGGAACATGTTGGTAGTTGGGATGAATTCCTACCTTTGATTGAGTTCACTTACAATAACAGTTTCCACAGTAGTATCGGAATGAAACCATATGAAGCTATATATGGCAGAAAGTGTAGGACTCCATTGTGTTGGTATGAGACTGGTGAGAATCAAATGTTGGGTCCTGATGTGGTACAGCAGACAACGGAACAAGTCAGGAAGATAAGAAAGAAAATGAAGGAAGCTCAGGATTGGCAGAGCTATAAAGTCTAGAAAGTTTACTCCCTAATTCATTGGACCTTTTTAGATTCTTCGACGGATTGGTCCAGTAGCTTACCATATAGCCTTCCCCCAAACCTTTCCAGCCTTCATGATGTCTTTTATGTCTCTAAATTGAGGAAATATTATCTAGATCCTTCTCATGTAATTGAGCCTGAGTCCATACAACTCTGCGAGAATCTAGAATATGAGGCTTTACCCGTTAAGATTGAAGATAGAAGGATTAAAGAATTTCGTGGTAAACAGAATCCTTTGGTTAAGGTAATATGGGATGTTAGTACCGGAGATGCTACTTGGGTGCGTGAGGCAGACATGCAGCAGCAGTATCCACACTTGTTTTCAGTTACGTAAATTCCAAGGATTGAATTTCTTTTAACGAGGGTAGAAATGTAACAGCCTGATTTTATGAATTGTTTTACGTATGATGTTCAAGTTTAAGGATTGTATTATATGGTTAATATTTTGTTTGAGGTCTAGGAACCTTTGCATGGAAAGTACCCAGTCATCTGGAGTGAAATCGGACGTAAAAGTGATTTAGGGTTTCCATACATTGCTTAGGAAGAGCGTAAGAGTGTGAAATAAGAAATTTTGATTTAAGAATGATATTAGGCATTTTTTTTAGGGTTTAAGGTTGTTTATTAGGCCTTGATGAGACTATATCTCAAATTTGGGATCAATCGGACATCGAACGGACTCAGAACGCGACAAAAGGTTTCCTGGTCAATGGTCAATGCTTGAGCATGGAAAACCCAATGCTCAAGCATCCACAGAACGCTCGAGCGTGGACTTCTCAGCGCTTAAGCGCTAGGGTCAACCAGACCATCTCCGACGTTGACTCCACATATCATGAGGGGGGGCTTACGTGGCATCACCTGATTGGTTACATAGCTCGGTGGCGTACTGATAATCCACTAGATTATCTAGTTTTATTCTAGATTTTCTATTGGAATTTACCTTATTGATGAATTGTATTCTCAATTCTTACTTAACTTTTGCTTTGTTTTCCTTAAGTAATGTTTAGAGTCTTTTTGTGTATTTTTCTCTTTTTAATTAGGAGATTGAGTCATTTTCTTTAATTTCTTGTTTGAAGTGATTTCAGGTGTATACTTGCACTAGGAAAGGAGAAAAGTGAAGCCTGGGATCATTAGAAGCAAATGAACAAGGACAAGCAGATGAAGAATTGGAGTTTGGCTATTTTGGTGCTTAGGCCCGGCGCAAGTTTATTAGGCCCGTCCTAACGCCCCTTTTCTGTTGGGCTTATTTTTTAAGTTGCGCCGGGCTGATGACAACCAAAATGGTGAGGTTGCCTTTGATGATCTTTTTGGTTGAATTTTAACAATTACAAATCCAAGTCAGAATTGAGTTGTAACATAAAAGGAAGGAAATATGAAAATGGTGAAGATTAGAGATGGTGATGGCGCCACAAACTAGAGAGTTTGATAAGCCAAGTGAGGTTCGCCACAAGAATCGTGGATTCTTGATAAGAACAAGATGGCTCAACCAAGAACCAAAGAGAGACAATTCCCTCACAAATGGATTTAATCCAAATTCAACATCCAATTTACTACTCAACATGAAAATGGAGTGTACAAATAGAGTATTAGGCTGCCAACTTTTTGGCTTCCAAAAGAGACCATAACCCCCACAATAATTAGCCTAATCATGTCACTAAATGACTCACTAATTCCCTCCTTAACTCAGCCTCTAATGGTGAGTTTATTATTCTCTCATAACCATCATTATGTGGCTGCCACACTTTACTTCTCATATTAAAAAGTGTAACTCCCACATAATTAACAAAACAATAAACAAACTAATAACTTATAGGAGTTACTATTGGCATGCAAACCAAAGATTCCTCCTACTAAGCTCCCAAATTCGTGTACAACATGGACTTAAGTGGGCTTGACCCATTTGCAACACTTAACCAATTTGGACACACACACATAACCCATTACACTTATTGAATTAAAATAAAACAACTAAGTGGACTCATAACTAGAGCACGGCCCATTTGAAAATGATCATGGGTCTTCTAGTTGAATGATATAGGTCATAAATTGGGGCTCCATTCCATTTGGTCTTATTCTTGGGCTTGCTTATATCAAAATAGCCCCCATGTAATTAAGAGCTTGTTGGGCTTTCTTGTGTCTAACTCTTGTCATGGGCCCACCAAGTCCTTGATTTGATTCTTGGTCCATGGTCTTCATTGGGCTCATATCATTCTTGTTGGAAATTGGACTTGCCCCCCCCCATGGCTCATATCATACCCTCCTTCTTTAAGAAAATTCGTCCTCGAATTTATGACTTCAATCCCAAGCATGTTATCGAATCTTGTGTTAAGATATCCATACTTTTGGGTAACCATGCAAGTTCCCAAGCCATGGAGTACCTCCCTTGGGATGAACTCTTCCATTACATCGGTTGTATCAAACTTAAGTTCATAATATATTTCAATAGGAGGTAAAGCATGAGTAGGTGCTTTATTGAGACTTTTGAAATCCTTTAAAGTTTCCCAACCATGGGGTACTTACTTTGGGATGAAATCTCCAAATTTCTGCAAAAGAGTTACAACACCACTAGGCAAAGAGAGATCATTAGAAGCATTGGAAATTAAACAAAAGTCCTTGCAATAAGTTATGCATTGGGGCTGTCTTGAAATCAAAGCCCTCTTCTCCTCACTTTTTGTTGCCAAAGAACTCTCTTTTTGCTCACTATTTTTCTCACTATTTTTCTCTTGCTCATCATTCTTCTGTTCACTCTCTTTTTCTTTTTCCTCTTGATTATCACTCTTATTTTCACTCTCTTTTTCTTTTTCCTTTTGATCATCACTTTTCTTTTCACTCTCTTTTGCTTTTGCCTCATTCTCTTGTTTTGATTTCTCTCTCTCTTTCTTCTCATTCTCTTTCTTGTTGGAGTCTTCCACCAACTTCTTCACATGATCTTCAAAACTTTCCATTTGTCTTTTCATTCTTTCCTCTTTTCTCAACCTCTTTTGTTCGTTCTCTGTCATCCTCTTGTCACGCCTCTCATGCATTTGCCGGATCCACTCTTCAACCTCTTTCCTATGTTCTTGCACATAGTCGAAATTTTCAAATCGCAACATAGCAAAAAGAAGAAAAGGAGAAAGGTAGAAGAAGAACAAAACTCAAAATTCAACCAAAGCCTAAGCTTTGATACCACTTGATGACAACCAAATTGTGAGGTTGCCTTTGATGATATTTTTGGTTGAATTTTACCAATTACAAATCCAAGTCTGAATTGAGTTGTATCATAAAAGGAAGAAAACATGAAAATGGTGAAGATTAGAGATGGTGATGGCGCCACAAACTAGAGAGTTTGATAAGCCAAGTGAGGTTCGCCACAAGAATCGTGGATTCTTGATAAGAACAAGATGGCTCAACCAAGAACCAAAGAGAGACAATTCCCTCACAAATGGATTTCAATCCAAATTCAACATCCAAGTTGTTTATTCATGTGTTTAGGCATGTTACATATAGGGGTGTGGCTGCCAACATTTGGCTTCACCCTTTGTCTTCCCAATGATTCCATAACCCCCACATAACTAGCCTATTCATGACTTACTAAACTAACACTTAACTCAACCACTTAATAGTGACTTATTACCCTCTCTCTATCATTATGTAGCAGCCACACTTATTTCTCAAATTAAAAGTGTAACTCCCACATAATTAACAAAACATAAAAAGTCTAATAAACTCGTGTAAAATTCGTCCATAACTGCCACCATTATTTTAATCATGATGGAAGCCGAATTTGGTCAAGAGGCCTGAGATATGATTTGTAGGAAATTTCCTAAGCTTTCCAACGCACCAAAGAATGCATCAATCGGAGACCCACAGCTCAAGATACAGCCAAAATAAGTCAGCTGATTCACCACTAATGAAAATAAGATTTTCATCAAAGTCCTTGAATTTCTTCTTGATCCATGGTCTTCATTTGGCTCATATCTTTATTGATGAAAAGTTGACTTGCCCCCCTTGGCAAATATCACGGGCGCAACATACTTAGGCTCGGCGCATCGTGCGCTACAACAACTATAAACTGAATTTCTCTGTATTGACCTATGATCTTTTGCTACTCTTTTGGCTGTGTTTCCCTGAGTTTTGGGACATCTTTCTGTGATTGTTTCACTGTTTTTCGTTAATGGGTTTGATTATATTTGCTTCTTGATTCCTTTGATCATGAACTAAATCCCCTTTTACTAGGGTGACGATGTAACCATGCCACGACGGTTTGATGATTTTATTTCAGTTTTCTTAATTTCTTCTTCTCTTTCTTTTGTGTTTTATTCTGTTATTAATGCTTCTAATTGCTTGATCATCAATTAGATGATACGCTAATCATAATGAGACCGAGAGGAGATTTATGTGTCAAGGGTATTGAGATAAAACCATAGGGTTAATACGGATAGAGATATACTGTAGGAGCTTTATGCAACTTCAATAGAGAATCATAGATCTTATTGAATTTCTTGATAAATAATCATCATAGAGATATAGTTGATTATGGATCAAGGGTGTGTTCTAGAGTACTCGAGAGAGACATTATAATAAATTAGGATTCTTGGTTGACATTAGAAGTTGATTAGAAATTAGGAAGAATTGATATAATTGAATCAAACCAAGTGGGATAAATATTTCTTGTCTATGAGCGATGCATATTCATAGCGTTGGTGAAATTGGATCCCTAGGATTTTCTTTAATTGTTTGTTCCTTGTTTAGTTTTGATTTTTAGTTAATTAATTCAAAAATAAAAAAATATCAATTTTTGTTTATTTTCATAATTTTTATCTTAATTAAAATCCTCAATTCATTCGGTCTAAATAGTTGTTAAATTTGTGAAGTGGTACTTGGTCACCCAATCCTTGAGTTTGATACTCGGTTTCTCACCGTTTTATTATTACTTTCTTCGATCCGGTACACTTGCCGGAGCCTAACAAGTTTTTGGCGCCGTTGCCGGGGATTGATTTTGCCAATATCATTAGTAACATAGAAAACAACTACTTTAGACATTTTTTTTTTATTTTTGTATATATTTGATTTTTCTTTTGAGTTTTGTTTGTGTTAGGTAGATGCAACACATGGACCATTGTTACGATTCAATTCCGGAATATCAAATTGATTGGATCGTGCTTAATGGTATTGTTGATAAGCATGTGAGGGTATACTCCAAGGAGGAATGGACATCCTATGTGTCATCTTTACCACCACCACTACACTTTAGGCTGGATCCTGTTGTGCTAGAATTTCTTTGGGAGATAGATTGTCAACTTGTGATCCAAAGCATAGAGAGTATCAAGGAAGAAATAAGTTTCATGATTCAGAGGTTTGAAATACGAGCTGGGGAACATTCTAAAGAGCTAGCAGCAATACTAAGTGACCAGTTTCAGAAGTTAGAAGTGCAAGCTAGAGAATATTCCAAATTGCTAGCAACAAAGCCACAAGAAACCCAAATTCAAGAGAATGTGGTTATGGATATGGACTTTAACGATGATGCAGTGATAGTTGAAGATGATTCACAAGAAGACATTCCATTGGAAGACTTTCATTTGAATTGGTTTGATGAAGATGAGGAAGTGGTAGTGCAAGATGAGGAAATATTTGCAATTGTTCCTTTCCAAAGGACAAATGAGAAGAGTCATGTGGAAAATAATTTTCTCACCATTCCTATTGAGGAGCCTAGAAATTCTGAGTTGGATAAGTACGTTGGTTTGCATGCATGTGTAGATGTTACAAAGTTGGTGCCTTCTATTTGTCTACCACATTTTGCGAAAATACCAACTTTGGAGTTCAAGTCATTGCCTAAATATTTGGAGTTTTTGCATCAATAGCGGCAAAGGATTTGAAGTTGTCTCAAAAAGTTAAGCTTCCCGTGTTTCATGGAGTATTTATGCATAAAAAGACATTACTTGGAGTCAATGATTTACCATTTGACCCGGGAGGATATGAACTCATTGTAGCACTTAAAGAAGTCAATGGAATCTCCTCACACTTGTAAATTCCATCTCCACTCCACAAGCCATGGGATCCGGGAGGATTATATTACATTTAGCATCTCTTGGCCGTTGTACCACAGGCAATGGGATCCGGGTGGAAGCATCTTCATGAGTTTTTCTAAACCCTTCTCTTTATTTGTTTTATGCTTAGAATAAATGGTGCAGTTACATGTAGTCTTTGTGTGTTTGTGTTCTTGTGTCATTGAGTTGATGTTGATGAAAGTGGATTGACCATGTGAATTCCCATTCTTGATTGCCATGCCATTTTTTATTGATTAATGCATGTCATGCTTAGGTGAAGAACATGATACTTTTGAGAGTGATTGGATAGTGATGCAGTTGAGTGTGCCTTGACTTGAATGCATGAACTATGACTAGTTTAAGGTGCTAGAGGACTTGGCATAATTCTTGATGTTTCATCTGAGTCTCTATTTGTGTCCGGGTGAGGAGTTCGAGCCTTCAACATGATTTTTGTTTTGAGAGTTGCTATTGAGTTATGAACTCTTAGGTTTTCTTGAATCTCTTCTTAGTTTACATGATTACTTGATGCATGAGCATGATAAGGCACTTTCTTGAAATAGCTAGTTGGCCAAGAAGCTTACCTAAATGAATTATCCCTTGTTAGCCCCTTTGTGCTTTAAGCTTATTTTTTGTTATTACCTAAATATAATTGCTAAATTCGAAAAAACCATGTTTACCTACCCAAAAGGATTAAGTGAGCATTGGAATTCAAAGTAAATTGGTAGCAAAGTGCTAAGTTTGAGGTGGCACATGAGAAATTCAATTTTGGAAGAACAAAAAAAAAGAAAGAAGGGTAGAAATGCCCTTGAAAGAAAAAAAAATTATGAAAAGTGAAAAAAAAATGTGAAGTTTCAAGAGAACAAAGTGGAAAAGTGTTCAAATAGAGCAATAAAGTGAGAAAAAAGAAAGAAACAAAAGTAGTGAATTCTTTGGAAATTGTGCGCCTTTGCTCACTTGGTCATTAGGGTCTAAACTTGCATTCCCTTTCTTTCTCCCTAACTTCCACCTTGACCCCATTACAACCTTGCAAAGACCTTTTGATTGTGCATCATGTGGTTGTGTGAACTAATGAGTGAGATGAAAATCAAACCCAAAGAGTGAGTTTCTCAATATGCATATTTTTTAGGGAAACACAAGCCTAAACACTTGAGCGGTGAGTGAATTAATTATCCTTGGTGAGGAGTGAGTCTCATTGATGACTAGTGAATTTTGGCTTAAGTTTTTGAAACCATTACTCGATTGCAAATTGTATGATGGTTGGGTTCACTCTTTTGTTGATCTTGAAGGTCCTCTTGCTAGTTGACTGCTTGATCTTAAGAAGGCATGCTTGATTTTGATGAAATGGTTGTGGTTGAAATTATGTGGGAAATTATTGGTTATGGGTCCATTAGTCTTATATCAACTCATTGTGTGTCCTTGAGTCCTTTTGTGGTTTTCGCTTCGAGTCTTTTTGTGTGTAGTTTGCTTGAGGACAAGCAAAGCTTAAGTTTGAGGTGTTGATAATCCACTAAATTATCCAGTTTTATTATAGATTTTCTGGTGGAATTTACCATATTGGTGAATTGTATTGTCAATTCTTACTTAACTTTTACTTTATTTTCCTTAAGTAATGTTTAGAGTCTTTTAGTGTATTTTTCTCTTTTTAATTAGGAAATTGAGTCATTTTCTTTAATTTATTGTTTGAAGTTATTTCAGGTGTATACTTGCACTAGGAGAGGAGAAAAGTAAGCCTGAGAGCGTTGGAAGCAAAAGAACAAGGACAAGCAGATGAAGAATTGGAGTTTGGCTATTTTGGTGCTTAGGCCCGGCGCAAGTTTATTAGGTCCGGCCTAACGCCCATTTTTTTTGGGGCTTAATATTTAAGTTGCGCCGGGTGCAACATACTTAGGCCCGACGCATCGCGCGCTGAATCACCAATAAATTGAATTTCTCTGTATTGACCTAGGATCTTTTGCTACTCTTTTGGCTATGTTTCCATGAGTTTTGGGACGTCTTTCTGTGATTGTTTCACTTTTTTTCGTCAATGGGTTTGATTCTATTTGCTTTGTTCTTGATTCCATTGATCATGAACTAAATCCCCTTTTTCTAGGGTGACGATGTAACCACGCCACGACAGTTTGATAATTTTATTTCAGTTTTCTTAATTTCTTCTCCTCTTTATTTTGTGTTTTATTCTCTATTATTAATGCTTCTAATTGCTTGATCACCAATTAGATGATAGGCTAATCATAATGAGACCGAGAGGAGATTTATGTGTCAAGGGTATTGAGATAAAACCATAGGGTTAATACGGATAGAGATATACTGTAGGAGCTTTATGCAACTTCAATAGAGAATCATAGATCTTAATGAATTTCTTGATAAATAATCATCATAGAGATATAGTTGACTATAGATCAAGGGGTGTGTTCTAGCGTACTCGAGAGAGACAATATAATAAATTAGGATTCTTGTTTGACATTAGAAGTTGATTAGAAATTAGGAAGAATTGATATAATTGAATCAATCCAAGTGGGATAAGTATTTCTTGTCTATGAGGGATGCATATTCATAGTGTTGGTGAAATTGGATCCCTAGGATTTTCTTTAATTGTGTATTCCTTGTTTGGTTTCGATTTTTAGTTAATTAATTCCAAAATACAAAAATATCAATTTTTGTTTCTTTTCATAATTTTTATCTTAATTAGAATCCTCAATTCATTCGGTCTAAATAGTTGTTAAATTTGTGAAGTGGTACTTGGTCACCCAATCCCTGAGTTCGATACTCAGTTTCTCTCCGTTTTGTTATTACTTGCTTCGATCCGGTACACTTGCTGGAGCCCATCACGTACCTACCTCCAACGCTCAAGCGTGGAAGACCCAAAGTTCAAGTGTTGGAGCCCTCAAGCGCTAGGTTTCCAGTGCTCGAGTGTTGGCGCTAAAACATGCAAAAATAAAAGTCTTAAGTGACTTAAGTCATTACATGAAGAAACAGAAAGCAGAGAGTTGAGAGAAGGGTACAGAGCAGAAATGAGAGTTTAGAGAGAGGAATAGAGAAAAGTTAGAGAGAGAGGACTTCCGATGTGGTGTACGACTCGATCCAGTGTCCAGACACAATTATGAGTACGTCGTTGTGTTAGTGGCAACAACGCCTTCATTATCCATCTTATCTTTTCTTCTCTAGTGAAGGTGTTGAAATGTCCATCCTTCATTATCCTTCATTATCCATCCTTTTTATGTCAAAATGTTGTCGGTGTCCGTATTCGACTTATCTTTCGTTTCAATTATCGGATTTAAATTCCGACTTCATATTAGGGTTCCTTCTAATGTACTCTTCATAATGTGATGTTTAGTAGAATTTTCGGAGGGTCGTGGACCCTAGAAATACACGTGGCAGAACTGAGAGGAGTCGAGGGGAGTTCATTTCATGACGTTCGAGTTATCGTAGGACACTTTAGGTGGGGGAAAGAAGCCATCTAACGTCGGAAACGTCGAAGTGGCATTTATTTCAATAACGGCGTAGGGTGACCTAAACCCTACTAGGAAGCGAGTAACGGACAATATCAATATCACATTGGGGACTACTTTGTGGTACCAATGATGATATTGAAATTGTAGGTTTATCGCCGTTAGGTTAAATATATTATCACTAGTGCAATAAGTGCTTTTTATGTCAGTTAAAATTGATTTTTTTACGTCGAATATCTTGATCGGCGTAAATACGGTGGCGTTAAAAGTTTAACTTTTAACGTCGGTTGAGAAGCGACGTTAAATATAACACTATTAACGTCGGTTCTTTAACACAATCGGCGTTAATTTTGTCAAAATTAACGTCGGTTCTTTAACAAAACCGGCGTAAATTTTGTTAAAACTAACGTCAATTGTTATCAAGAACCGGCGTTAAAGGTCTTAATTTTAACGTCGTTGTAATAAACAAGCGGCGTTAATAGTCTCATTATATATTTTTATAAAATACTTTTAACGTCGGTTGTATGATACAATCTGGCGTTAATAGTATTTTTTTTTAAAATTCAGTTTTAAAATATCACTCCCCTAAGTCATCCCCGCATTCGATAAATATCCCAAGCAACACAGAATATCACACACATTACAGAATTGCAAAGGAAAAATGGAACAATGATCCATATGTATGACTGTTCAAAACAATATATATTTATTAACATAGGTTATAAATGTATACTAAGTTTAAACTACCTATATCAATATCCCTTCGTGATGATCATCACGAGTGGCATGTACATCGTCCACCTGTGTCTCCTCGATTATAGTAGGCATGTTTGTTGAAAAAGAAGGAGTCTCAGGAATATCAAGATTTGAATCTTCATTTTCATCACTACCATTATACATGCTTTTTCCTTGGAGAACCACGGACAACCTTTTGTTAGAAGGACCAGTGATGTAAAACACTTGTTTTGCTTGGGAAGCCATTATGAAAGGCTCATTTATATGACCTAACTTGTTGAGGTCTACCAATGTGAACCCCAATTCGTCGGTTTGTACATCACCGTTACTATCAACCCACTTACATTTAAATACCGCAGACCGTAAGCTTAGTGTAATCGAGCACCCAAATATCTTCAATATATCCAAAGTAAGGTCTCTGGTGTCAGTAACGGGTTTTGTGTCCTTTGCACTAGAGAAGTGCATTGCTTCGACCACGATCATAACCCCCACTATTTTGCATGGTACTCTTGTTATCTTGTTCCTTTGTATAAAAGGAAAAGTTATTTATGTCGTATCCGCTCCAACATATGACGTTGAAGTTAGGCCCACGTGCTAGCCATTTTACGTCATCAGAAGCAGTACTACCATCCTTAAGCATTTCTTCCTTGAACCATGGTAAGAAAGTCTTGTTATGCTTGTTCAACAACCACCTTTCGCTCATTCGAGGGTTTTCTTGATTGACTTTTCTTTTATGTTCAAATAAGAAAGGCTGAACACATTCGATGTTGTTCAATACATACAAATGTGCTTGAAGCACTTCCTCCCGATCCTTCCTATTAATTCTTAAGCCATGTGTACCCTTACCTTGACATCTGATCTCATCATGCCGAGGCTTAGGAACCCCTATAGGATCCGTGTTATGAAGGTAGTCCGAACAAAACTCAATAGCTTCTTCTGCAACATACCTTTGAACAATAGATGCTTCCGGACGATGAGGATTCTTCACGTACCCTTTCAAGATCTTCATGTAGCGCTCAACTGGGTACATCCATCTCGGAAAAACCGCCCACATAATCTAATCTCCTCACCAAATGAACAATTAAGTGAACCATTATGTCGAAAAAGGAAGGAGGAAAATACATCTCCAATTGGCACAAGATTGTAGCAGCCTCAACTTCCAAGTCATCCAACATACGGGGGTCAACGACTTTGCTACATATAGAATTGAAGAATGAGCACAACCGAGTAATGGCATGTCTCACATTTTTTTGTAGCAATACCACAAATAGCAACGGGCAGAAGTTGTTGCATCAAGATGTGACAATCATGAGACTTCAAGCCAACCAATTTAAGATCACTAGAGACAAGCCTCTTCATATTTAAAGAGTAACCATGTGGAACTTTGATGCCCTGAAGACACCCTTGAAACTTTGTCTCTCTTTTTTTTGACAAAGTATGACATGCTGGCGGCAAATAAGTCCGCTTACCATCCTCAACAACTGGAGCTAACTGCTCTCGTATACCCATAGCAATGAGGTCGAGACGAGCATTCACACCATCCTTTGTCTTGCCCTGAATGTTGAGAAGCGTCCCGATCACACTATCACACACATTTTTCTCCACATGCATCACATCAATGCAGTGTCTGACATCAAGCTTGCGCCAGTATGGAAGATCAAAGAATATCAACCTCTTCTTCCATATGTTTTTCTCAACAGCTTTACCTTTCTTTTTGGACTTGCCGAATATAACATCGATGTCCTTTACCCTCCGATAAACCTGCTCTCCAATTAAGGCCGCCGCTTCTTCCGTCTCTTGGCATCCATTAAAAGCTTTTTTTCATCTTACGATATGGGTGATCGCGTCTAAGAAATCTCCGATGCCCAAGGTAAACCGTCTTCTTTCCATGATGCAACCGAGTGTAGCATGTGCCTTCTTCACATATAGGGCATGCTTTATGCCCCTTGACACTGCACTTATGCGGACAAGTTACCGTATCTTTGGAAAGTCGTTGATGGTGCAAAATAACATGGCACGAAGCTTGAAAGTCTCATGAGAATACCCATCAACTACATCAACACCTTCCACCCACAACGTTTTCAAGTCTTCAATCAAGGGACCTAGATAAACATCTAAGTCATTTCCGGTTGCTTTGGGCCCGAAATCATCATAGACAACATCATGTATTTGCGCTTCATGCACAACCAAGGGGGCATGTTGTAAATCACCAATGAACAGGCCATGAACTATGAATACTACTCATGTTACCATAAGGATTCATTCCATCCGTAGCAAGTCCAAGCCTTAGGTTTCTTGGCTCATCGGCGAAATCCGGAAACATAGTATCGATATTCTTCCATTGAATAGAATCAGCAGGATGACGAACATTTCCATCACGTTTCCTCTCATCATTATGCCATCTAAGATTCTTCGCATCTTTCGCATTGGCAAACAATCGCTTGAACCTTGGAATTATTGGAAGATACCACAACACCTTCGCAGGAGGACCCTTTTTTCTCACATCATCAACATCATCATCATCATCACCACCCTTCACTTTGTATCGTGATAACCCACATTTGGGGCAATCGTGTTTGTCTTCATGAACACCGGTGTACAATATGCAATCATTGGGGCATGCGTGTATCTTCTTATACTCCATACCCATAGGACACAATACCTTCTTGGCCTCATAGTTACGGTCAGGCAATGTGTTGTCCTCCGGAAGCAAGTCTTTCAACACTTCAAGCAATTCCTTGAAGCTTTTGTCGCTCCAACCATTTCTCGCCTTCACACAAACCAATTTTAGCACCGTCGACAACCGTGTATGAGTAGTACACCCTGGATATAAAGGCTTATCCGCATCACCGCACAACCTATCATACACATGCGCTCGATGAAAAGATTCTTGTCCAATATCACGGATCATGTCCTCTACTCGATCATCCTCCATATCTACGTCAATGTCCTCACTTTGGGAGACACTCGCCGTATTACTACTCAACAACATATCACCATGCCATATCCATCTTGTATAACTCAAGCAAATCCCTTCACAAATCAAATGAGTACGTATATCCTTCACCGTACATTTCCTCGTATTCAAACACTTGACACAAGGACAACAGAACATTCCATTACTATTAGGAACATTCCTTTGAGCAAATTCTAAAAATTCTCCCACCCCCTTCAAATACTCAGCACTAGTACGCTTACAAACCATCCAACTACGATCCATAACTAGATAGGTCCTGTAGATATACAAAACATATATATATCCAATATAAGGACAATACGGGAGATTGAAAACTATAGTTTTTAAAGATTAATTGCCAAGCACTGGTCACGGCCTGGCTGTGATGTCCACCACGGCCGTAACGTGCCAGCCCAACAGAACCATGCCATCACGCATGGGCAGAACCGATCACGGCCTAGCCGTGATTAGCATCACGGCCGTGACAGATCAACCAGCAGAGCAACATGCACTCAAAACCAAAAACAGAGACGTACATTCCAAACAACTCAAACTCACGGTTTCAAGTTTCAACCATCGACACTACAGTTTCAACATACACTCAAAACCAAAAATACAAAAATGTGCCCTAAATACTCACCAGAAATAGGTGCTCGCGTGGTGGTGGGGAGGGGAGCTCGAGTGGTGGCCAACGTTCGATGTGGTTACTGAGAGCAGAGGGACAAGGAGAGTTAGTGCGCGGGAAGGGGAAAGAGAGATGTACGTCAAGTTATTGCAAAGAATGAATGGAAAGACAGAGTTAGGGTTAATAGTGTACCTCACGGTGGTGGCGAAGAAGCCCTCGCGGTGGTTGCGGTGGAGATGAGCTCGCGATTAGGGTTCTGTGCTGGGTGAGAGTGAGAGTGAGGGTTGAGAGTGATTTAGGGTTGAGCGTGATGAAAAGAGAAAAGAGACGTACGTACAGAGCGAAGTGCAGAAGGCGCGCGGGTGTAAACATATTAAAACAACATTTAACGTCAGTTGTATTAAACAACTGACGTTAAAATTAATTTTTTAACGTCAGTTTTATTAACAAACTGACGTTAAATATTAATATTTTTTAAAAAAAACACTTTTAACGTCCGTTGTTGATTGAGTGACAACAGGGCATTTCAGATAGCTAGGGATATAGGATTATTTACGTCAGCTATTTATTTAACTGAAGTAAAAATCACACTTTTAACGTCAATTGTATAAACAACAGACGTTAAAAATAAATATTTTTTATTTTAAAAACACTTTTATAACTTCAGTTTTATTCAACAATCGGCGTTAATGCACTGTGTTAAGAGTGACAACAGGGCGCGCATTTCAGATAGGGATATAGGATTATTTACATCAGCTGTTTATTTAACTGAAGTAAAAATCACACTTTTAACGTCAGTTGTATAAACAACTGACGTTAAAAATAAATATTTTTTATTTTAAAAACACTTTTAACGTCAGTTTTATTCAACAACTGACGTTAAAAGTGTATAAGTTTCTTCCTATTCCTTCGGGCGTTTTCTTTTCTTCACGTTTATAATATATGACTGCCAACTCCCAATGCGCCTTGGAACCTAATGCTCTTAATGATCAATTTAATTTTTTAGCAACTTACGACGCCTAGTAACTTCATCCCCTACTCCTATAAATAGCTTCCTTCCTTCCTTTAATTTTAATTTTCTGCTTCACAATATGGCTCTGCCATGGAGATTAACTTCATCACTCTTTCTTCCTATACCTAGACTTAAAGGTCTCTGTCTTAATGGTCAAACAACTTCTGAGGTTGTGTAAATCGCATTACATGGGTGATAAGGGTGTGTAAATCGCATTATGTGAATTGCACACACCATCATCCTTCTGGAGAATCAGCAGCTACAGTTCCAAAACCTCAGCTTTGGAACCAAGTGGCTGTTCCAAGAATATTCTTTGAAACAGATCGAGTGCACCCTTCACTCGCCATGGCTCCAAAGTGATTGTGGATTCAGATGGAGCATCGACTTCAAATGAGGGAGGGGATGCATTCAATGTTGGAGATTACGAGGGAGGGGCGAGAAGAAAATGATGTTGAAGCGAAACTTTTTTATATTTTAGTGCTATCTTGCGGAAATTTTTTATCTTTTAAACATGTAATTGTAACTTATGAATCGCTTCAATGAGATACGATTTGATTATACATATATAACTTGTTTTATGTTAAGTGTTTATTTATTTTAATTTGCACAAGAATTTGTTAATTTACTAATTCAAGCTAATTAATTAAGATTAAAAATAAACTTTTTTAAAAAAAAGATTAGAAATAAACTGCACTATATGGAGTGATGATCTGCGTTAAGAGTGACAACGAGGAGATGACAACGAAAGAAAGATAGGAATGAGTTGATTATTTACGTCGATTATTTATTTAATCAAGTAAAAATCACACTTCTAACGTCGTTTTATAAACAAGCGGCGTTAAAAGTTTTAATAATTTCTTGCAAAACACTTTTAACGCGAGTTCATTAAACAAGCCGGCGCAATAGTGATTTCATATTTACAAAACTGCCACCGCCTCACTTTTAACGTCAGTCCTTAAAACAACTGACGTTAACAGTGAATTAATGAAGTCTGATATTTACAAAACTGCCACCGCCCCCTTTTTAACGTCTAGTTTTTGGTTAACTAACGTAAACCTTTACCGTCTAATGTATATTTTCCACTAGTGTATATTTGAAGTTGACTGGTTTGATTGCTTGACTATTTCTGGTATGCTGTTGAGATTTGATGAGTTGCATGGAATTATTTATTATCATTTGATTATTGATTATATTTATATATTATTTTAATATGTATGTTGGAAATGATTGGATATGATGATATGATTGTGCTTAGAGATTTTTCTAAGTGTTGATACATGATGAATTATGGAGTTGTATGTGGGGGTACATGATACATGTGTTTCGGAAGTACCTAACCGAGATAATTATTGTGATATTATGATAAGACTGATGAGATATAATTATTGTTGAGGTTATCTATGAGATAGTGATGAAAGGTTAAGGCACTAGGGGACGACCCGAGAGATGGTCGGTGATATTTTCATATGCATAGGGATTTATTCCCAAGGGGTGTATACCCGTGTTTTAGAGGAATTGCAGGACAGTCCCATACATTATTATTATTGAGTCGCAGCTATAGTTCATGCATTGCATAAGCACCCTTGTGATGGTACCAGGGTGTGCACCGACGTGTACTATGCAACTATAGTGTCATTACTTTGCATGGGCATTCTCATCGTGGATGAGGATGTGCGCCGGGGACTCTGGAGACCTGTCGTTTGATTGATTGAGATGTGGATATCCAGATTGATGGCCATATCATTATCATACACATTGCATTGCATCATGGTGAAGGGTACAGGAAAATAATATGTTTTCGAGGATGGTTGTATATATATACAGAGATATATGGAGATGCATGTTTTGTGTGATGATTATTTTGTTTTAAGTTTTAATTTCTTTCGTCGTTTTTAATTAACCGCTTAACGCTAATATAACGATTAGGCTTTAACAATCTCATGTTTTTTTTAATGGGACGTTGGGACGTCTCACTTGAGTCACTTGTCGACCAGCCCATGACTACTATGCTTGAGAATCTTGCTGCCTCCTATGACGTCGAGACTCTTCTAGGTGAAACTACGACCAATCTTCTTGCTCCTCCTATTTCGACAGAGATTCCACCAAGTATTGTCGAAACAGAAAGCTGCAGAACCTGAGCTTGATAATCTCATTGATTTATTATCAAAAGCTGGCTATCGGAGTTCATCAAGATCTGCCCATTCAACCAATCTTCAAGGGCAAGACTCCAGTGACTCTCAAGCCGTCAAGCTCATGCAAGATCTCAGACCACTTTTTCACCATTCAGCTCAAGACCTGTTTTCAAATTCAGATCTCCGTTCGACTATGGCCGGCCTCCTTCAACAACTTGACCCCATCAAGCATAATCTGCCGACGTCTAGTAGGGGCACTCTAGTTTCTGTTCAAGACTTTTTTAATGGTTTGACAAAAAATTTATCGACCATTAATGATGTTATGTCCCCTTTTGAAGCCGAAGAAACCAATAGGGACAATATGTTGGGAACTCTACGCACCATGAAGGCAACCAGAGATCAAGAGATTCATGTCATTTCCAAGAAAATCAAAGCCAACTCGAAAATTGACAAAAAGATTGATGACTTAAAGGCTGCTCTCACTTCAGCAGAAGAAGAAAAACTTCAGTTAGCTAAAACGTTGTCAGCCAGCAAAGCAAAAGTCAAGTAGATTGATGACGAATCAAAAAAGCTGGGGGGGTGACTGCTAGGGCCATTGCTGCCAAGTTGTCAACTTTGGAGCCTGAGTATCTAGCTTTTAAAGCCTACAAAGAAGCTCTGTAGAAGACTTGGGAAGATATCAGAAATTCCCAACCTTAGATTAGTTGGCCCCCTTTTTTATGTACATATGTCAATTGAACATCTCTTAAATTTCAATGTTCACATTTCAACACATATATTCGTAAATACCATGGTTTACAAACCTTTGTTTACATCCGAACTCCAAAACATAAAAATGGCTTAGTTTACCATCAAAATTTCCCTTATGCACTTTCTGCTTCCCCCATGGGAGCCAAACTTCATGCACTTTCAAAACCATTACGAAGGGCTCTGTCTTGATGGTCACCTTCCCAATAAAGATCAATAACCAATGTAGTGTGCGCAGTGGATATCAGAAACCATTGTAGCTTCTAGAACTAACTATCGCGGCACACTTTTGGTCGAGGCATGCTGGGGACAGAACGAGTGCACCTAGCTCCAGTTCCATCATCTTCTTCCCGAAGGATGGTTGTCTCTCTTGGTGTCACATCACCATAAGCAACCACAACCTTCTGGGCTAAATGATGGTGAGATCTGCTCGTTCCAGGCTCTTCTCCTACACTCTGCGCACCCTCCACATATGAAACAGATGAAGCCTCATCATGTGAAAATGAAGCCTCAACAAATCGAGGTAGATTGTGGCATTGTTGAAGAGTGCAAAGGAGAAGACCTTGAGTTTATCAGAGTCTTTCTGATAGACTTGATCTATATTTGTAATTTTATATAGTTTTTAGGATTAGTTTAGCCTAAGTTGACAAAATATAATTCGACGATATATTGTACTTCATCAAATTAATGAATAAAAGTTTCTTTTCATTTCAATCTCTGTCAACTATCACTTCAAACATTGTTAGTTTGTACTCCTTAAAATATTTGTCATTAATTGACTTAATATTTAACACAATATTCACATCAACAAATGCATAAGCACTCCTAGAAAAAACTTGGGTAATTTTGAATAGTCCTTCCCACTTTGGGGACCACTTGCCATATTCTCGACAACTTTTATCCACGGGCAAAATAACTTTCCAAACCAAATCATTAAGTTTGAAAGCTTTGAACTTAACTCGCCTATCATAAAACATAGCAATTCTCTCTTTCTGTAGAACCAAGTTTTCCAAAGCTATTAATCTGGCAATAGTTAATTCATCCAATTCGTTGAACATTAAATTATACTCGTCGACTGGTAATTCTTCTTGCATTTGAATTCTAAGTGATTGAAGATTAATTTCGAATAGGTAACACTAAACATGTCCATACACCAACCTGTATGGTGAAGTGCCTGTCGACTCTCTGGGTGAATTTCTGTACGCCCATAAAACTTGATCAAGATTGTTATGCCAATTTCTGGGTTGTCGATCCACATTCTTTTTTATAAGACTAATAATAATCTTATTCATGGCCTTTACTTGGCCATTTGCTTGTGCATAATATGGAGTCGACGTAATCATTTTTATATGCCTTGAATTTGTATATTCTATTATTTTCCTTCCAGTAAAAGCCGAACCTTTATCAGTTGTCAATGTTTATGGTATTCCAAATCGACAAACTATGTGATTCTCTATAAATTCAATCACATCCTGTTGGGTAACTTTCTTAAAACATTTAGCCTCTACCCATTTGTTAAAATAATCAACACCCACTAAAATGAATTGGTGTCCCTTCGACGAAGAAGGATATATTTGACCTATTAAATCCAAAGCCCATCCTCTAAATGGCCAAGGTTTAATAATTGAATGCAACTCACTAGCAGGGACATTTTGTATACGACCATGTCTTTGACATTGCTCACAAGATTTGGCAAACAAAATACAGTCCCTAACCATTATTGTCCAATAATACAAATATCGTCGGAGCATCCATTTCATTTTATCTCCTGCTTGGTGGGCTCCACATACACCTTCATGAACTTCTGACAAGGCTAAATAGGCATCTTGTTCGCCTAAACACCTATGTAGAGTTCCATCAACATATATTCTATGCAGAAGACCTCCTTTCATAGTATACTTTAGAGCTTGATACTTCAATTTTATGTCAACATCATGACGTGGATTTTCTTATAATGGGTATAACAGTTCTCTAATTTCTATTAGATCTGTCAATACCTTCTGAGATATTTTATATCCAGAGGCTATTTGCACTACAAAAAAAAAACCTATTTAGCGACCGAAGATTTCGGTCGCTAAACATGATAATTCGGTTGCTATACTGTTTAGCGACCGAATTAGCGACCGAATTAAGGGGGGGTACCAGAAACCCTGGTGGCTAAATGTTTAGCGACCGAATTTGTATTTCGGTCGCAAATTTGCGACCGATAGTTCGGTCACAAAATTATATATTTCGGTCGCCGTATAGTTGGTCCCATGCTCAGATAACCGAATTTGGTGATCGATATTCGGTCGCTATTTCGGTCGCAAATTTTGAATTTTTTTTTTTATTTTCCTGTAACTTAATCCTACCGACCAAATTTTGTTTTTCAACTATTACCCCATTGATTTTTAATTTCTGATATTAACAAAATACACCAATATTTTTTTGAATAAATAGAAAACGTAAATATGATGTACTAACGATCCAAAACACCACAGTCGATATGATCAAGAAAACATATACATTAATTAACGCAATTTTAATAATTGTTTATAAAAAAAAGTTTAACAATGTACTGATGAACGATCAAAACATAAAAACACACCACAGTCAATAAGTACTAATCAAAATATCAAAACTCATCAATCTTCCAAAGGGATGAACATGTAGAAGCGAGAACCCCCAAGGTACTTAAACCCTGTCAATGCACCAGTGGACAACAAATACAACTTCCTGATACCATTTGTATCTGTTGCAAAATATGGTCGATCCTCATGGATTACTATATTCCCATTGAACAGATTTCCGCTTTTGTCTTCAATAGTCATAACACGCGGTATTTCTTGTCCCCAACGATGGTAGAATGATCACGGGATTGAAATCAAATCCTGCAAATACACAAGAACAATTTAGTAATGATTAGTTTATGCCTTAACCATCATTACGTGAATCCGATCGTTATTCTTAAGTTGATGAGATACTGTACCTGGTCTATATGGATGGCTGTCTCAAAACATTTAGTCGGATCCATTTTCTGATAAAACGATAAGGAAAACAAGTCATGTGTCTAAACTTCATCAAGTGATAATAAGAAAAGATGGAAAGATCCATGTAGCATACTAGCATGTTAAAATAGAACAAAGAAATGCAACTTCACATGCAACTTTACAGATTAGTAAACATAGTAGTTTTCAAGAAAGCAGATGCTTTTACGTCGTTTTGAAGGATGGTCATAGAGAGGACTTTTCCTACTGGAAATGCCTAGATAACCTAGTAAGGATGGTCATCAACAACTATTTCTGGAAAGCTCCATTGCCTAGTGAAACAAATGAGTAGAAAACCAGAGTTGCTTTCATAATATTGTGTACAGAGCTGCTTTCTAATGTGAATAATGTTTGAATGATGACGGCACGTCATGTGCCTGGAAAATTGTGCCCCACCCTTCATTTTAACTAACCCTACACTTAATCCTTCATTATCTAAGACCTTGGCCTTAAGGCAGAATTAAAGAAAAACCTCAAACTTCAAGAATCCTTGAAGCACATCCAAAATATTGAATGAGCATGCGTGCCCTGAGAAGGTACGCATGCTCATTGATATTGAATCTCAAATAGGAAACTAATTAAGGCTTTCGTAGCTTAATAATTAACTCTAGCAGAAAATAAAACCATTGACTTATAAGGATTGCAGCATACTTCAACAAATATATATTGAAGCATATTTCAATACAAACTTAGATAAAATATAGTAGCAAACATCCTATTGAGCTCCGCTCTCCACTAACAAGACAACACATAATTGTCAAATATATGCATAACTTCTAAATTAGCAACACACAACAAGCATCCCGCCTTTTTGACAGGATCACATCCTATTGAGCTCTGCTCTCCACTAACAAACAACACATAATTGCAAATGCATGTATAAATATTAAATTATCAGCACACAATCAGCATCTTGCCTTTCAGGCAGGATATATACCTTCCTATTGAGCTCAGGTCTCCACTAACAAACAACAAGATATATAGTGTGTATAGGCCATCATTACCCCTCCACATTTTATTCAGACATTATCACAGCTAACATTGGTAAGATTATCCTCAATATGACCCAGTGGGTGTCATTGCCATTGCACACTATAATGCATAAATAAAAATAATCGTGTCAGAGTTGAAATGACAACATTTGATAATATTACTTTACAAGGTTTATATCCAAATCCCAAATCTAATATAAAACTAGTTATGTTTGTTTGTTTTGTAAGAGGGCTATAAGTGACCCTCCTACTGGAAATGCCTAGATAACCTAATAAGGATGGTCATCAACAACTATTTCTGGAAAGCTCCATTGCCTAGTGAAACAAATGAGTAGAAAACCAGAGTTGCTTTCATTATATTGTGTACAGAGCTGCTTTCTAATGTGAATAATGTTTGAATGATGACGGCACGTCATTTGCCTGGCAAATTGTGCCCCACCCTTCATTTTATCTAACCCTATACTTAATCCTTCATTATCTAAGACCTTGGCCTTAAGGCAGATTTTGTGGTTTTGGCCTTAAAGAAAGAAGAACGAAAAAGTCAGAAGCTGTCAGGGTCAGGCCGTGATGGCCATCAGGGCCAGACCGTGATGGCCATCAGGGCCAGGCCGTGATGACCATCACGGCCGTGACAGACCAACCAGGAAGAATTCCCAAGGCAGAATCCGTCACGGCCTGGCCGTGATGGCCATCACGGCCGTGACTCGCATTACTTGATTTTGCCAAAGGGAAGAAGACTTACTGTGCTGCGGTGGTAACGGTGGCGCTGCTCTAGTGGTGACGGTGGTGGCGCTGCTCTGGATGTGCGGAGGAAGACGGACCTAAGAGAGAGAGAAAAGGTTAGAGACGGAGAGAGACAGAGAGACAGAGACAGAGATGGAGAGAGAGAGAGACAAACGGAGAGGGAGAGGGGGAGAGGGAGAGGGAGAGAGCTTACCTGACGGCGATGGCTGGAGGCTGGTGGTCGGAGCTCGCGAGGAAGAGAGAATGATGGCCGGAGCTGCTGTACCGCGCCGCTGCGTGTGAGAGAGAAGAGAGGAAAAGAGAGAAATGGGGGAAGAGAGGAAGGAACGTCGCGATTTAGGGATTTCAGTTTTAGTGACCGAATTATTCGGTCTCTAAATCGGTCGCTAAACAGGTAAATTTGAAATTTGAATTCATAAATTTAGCGACCGATTTAAAATTCGGTCGCTAACACGCTCCATTTTAATTCTTTAACGCGCCATTTAGCGACTGATTTAATATCGGTCACCAATATAAATGAAATTTAACCGTTGCATTTAACTCGGTCGCCATTTCGGTCGCTAAAAAGTCATAATTTTTTGACTTTTAATTTCCTTTATTTGGCGACCGAAATAGAGACCGATAACTCTGCTACGCTCTATTTCGGTCGCAATATCAACTGTAATCAGTGTTTGATTTAGATCCTACAATCGGTCGCCATTTCGGTCGCAAACAACAACCAACAAATTCGGTCACTATTTTCGGTCGCCAAATAACCTTTTTTTGTAGTGTTGTGCCAATTCATTAGCCTTCTGGTTCAATTCCCTGGGGATATATTCGACAGTCACTTCGTTGAATTTCTTCATCAACTTACTTGCTATAATACAATACTTAGTCAAATTATAATTGACACACTTGTATTCCCGAGTAAGTTGTTTAATGACCAATTAGGAATCACCAAAAATGTGCACATTCCGCCCTCCCAATTCGACAAGTATCTTAAGTCCAACAATCAAAGCCTCATATTCAGTTTTATTATTAGAACATTCATACTTTAGTTCAAACATGAACTTAGCTGGAGTTCCTTGTGGAGTCACTATTAATACTCCTACTCCAGTACCATCTTGATGCCTTGAACCATCAAAATAAAGTTTCCAGGATTTCAAACCAACCAAATTAACATCTGGTATGTCTAATCCTAGAAATTCGACCAGAAAGTCGGTAATTGCCTGACCTTTGACAGCTTTAGCTGGAACATACTGTAAAGAAAACTCAGACAATGCAATGGTCCATTTACCAATCCATCCGTTTAGGACAGGTTTTGATGACATGTATTTTATCACATCCATTTTCGAAATAACTAATACATTACATGGCATCATATAATACTATAACTTTGTACACGAAAAGTATAATGCTAAGCACAATTTCTCTATAGCACTATATCTTCTTTCAACGTCATTAAGCACTTTGCTCAAATAATAGACAGCCCTTTCGACGTTACCCTCGTCATCCTAGGCTAACAAACATCCAATAGTATCATCCGACGCTGATATGTACAATTTCAACGGTCGACGAGGCACCGTGGGCATCATGACCGGTGGATTTTTCAGATATTGCTTGATCTGGTCAAAAGCTTCTTGATGGCATGACTCCCACACGAAGTTTTGCTCATCCTTCAACTTGACCAATGGTGCAAATACCCTTGTTCTGCTTGACAAATTGGATATGAAGCTTCTGAGGAAATTTATTGTTCCCATGAAAGATTGCAACTCCTTTTTATTTGTCGTCACTACAACTTCTAAGACTGCCTTGGCCTTTTTCTTGTCCACTTCTATGCCTTTTTTTGTGAACTAGAAAGCCTAGGAACTTGGCAGCTGATATTCCAAAGCTACATTTTTCTGGATTCATTTTGAGATTGTGTCTTCTCATCCTCTCAAATCCTTGCTTTAGATGCTCTAAATGGTCATCCTTTGTTTTTGTTTGAAAACCACATCATCAATGTACACCTCAACAAACTTTCCAATAACATCATGGAAAATGGTGTTCATTGCTCTTTGGTAGGTGGCTCCTACATTCTTTAAACCGAAAGGAATCACTACCCATTCGTATGTCCTAATTGCACCTGGAAATTTGAAGGCAGTTTTCGACACATCATCTATGAAAATTTGATTATAACCTGCATGGACATCTATACAACTTAAGATTTCATTTCCAGATGCTACACCGACTAACATGTCGGTTATAGGCATCGAATATTCATATTTTGGGGTAGCATTATTTAAATTTCTGAAATCAATACATACCCTCATCTTGCCATTTTTCTTAATAACGGGAACAACATTAGAAAGCCATTCGACATACCCGGTGGTTCTGATGAACTTGGCTTTGAGCAATCGTTCGACCTCTTCCTTAATTTTTAGTACCACTTCTGGAGCAAACCTTCTTTTGGCCTGTTTGACAGGACTACATTCCTCCCTCAATGGTAGTCTATGTTCGACAAGGTCTCTACTCAACCCAAGCATTTCATCATAATCCCACGTAAAGCAATCCTTATATTCCGTGATTAAACTGGCAAGTTTCTTTATGTAATCCTCTGGCAGAAATGCACTTAGGAAAATAGGCCTTTTATTAGCCCCAGTACCCAAGTTTATTTCCTCCAAAGGATCTTCAACTTCAACGTTTTGTTTATCTTCTCCTTTTTCGAAAACTAAAGGGCCATCGTCGATAATACAAGCTGCTAGAACACCATCTGATGTGTGAAATTCTTTATCGGCCAAATAAGTCGACAACCTCCTCAATTGTTGTTCAAGACTCATCATCAGAGTTTGACCGAGCCACGTCAGCCTCTTTCACAATCTTAATGCCAAACTGATTCATCAAGCATGCTTCTAATGTATCTTTGTCAATAACACCTTCAGAAGTAGTTATGGGTTTGACATTTGGTGAGTATACCTTGAAATCGACATTCGGTTGTTGTGCATAACAAGCACTGTCGTCAGCCTCCACCATCTCCACTTGATCCTATGCATTCCATAGGATGACCTTCTGATGTACTGTAGATGGAATAGCCCCAACTGCGTGTATCCAATCCCTGCCAAGTAGTATAACTTGACTTAGCTGGAACGATGACAAACAAAGTCATCCTTTCGACAGTTCCCACTTGGATGTATAACATAACAACACCATCTAACGGCAAGGTCTTTCAGCTGAAATACGTGACTACCATATCTGTTGGTATTAAGTCAGATTCGTTCTTGCCCAACCTCTTAAACATTGCTCGAGGCATAAGGTTAACAGAAGCTCCGCCATCTATCAACACCCTATTTGTAGGCCTGCCATCTATAATAGCCTTGACATGTAGAGGCCTCAAGTGATTCTTCTGTTGTTCAATGGGTTTCACCAACTTAGCCACATCATCAAATATTGTAACAAAGTTTTCCGGGACATACATCCAGAAATCATTTGGCTCTCTAGGTTCTTCGACAAGATCCTCATCATCAGAATATTCCACTTCCAAATAACCTTCATATTCTACATGGATGACTAAAATTAACCCTATCTTCTTATTCATTCCTGCTTCCAGTATAACTTCATTCTCTGGATCTTCATACAAGAATTAACCTCTAACACCATAGTTTCTTCTTAAATCACTCTCGTCATTTGAGCCTGACCTATCGGACAAAGGTCTAGCTATCCCTGCGTCAGCATTATCAAGTGCCCTGATGATATCAGATAAATCATCTTCAACATTATCTACCTCCATGTCGACTTTGACATCACTATTAGCATTAACCTGATCATTTGGGTCGTTTAATGCTTCAATTACCTCGTCGAATGAGAGCTATTTCACCGTCAAACTACACCTAGGCTTGAATTCTGTCAGTTTTTCTTTCCCATTTATCCTAGCCTCGATGTCCTTTTCAAATCCAGTGACTTTCTCTATGTCAATCAAGCATACTGGACAATTACCAATTGACTTAGTTGGAGGTGACCTCTACTCACAAGTCCTGTTTTCTTCCTTGTAGGTTTGAGGCACAGCCATTGGTAGATTGCCCTGTCTAGCACACTCTTGCATTTCACTGGCATTCTTTTTGCCATGTTGGCTCACCACCACACTTCAAACCTTGTCATCTCCTTTTGAACTAGTTTGACCTTCCTTCACAGCTATTAAGCAACCCTTGTCATTGGAAGGCAATTGTCCTATCTGGATGCCTTCTAATTTCGACAATTTGTTTTTCTGGGCTTGCCTAAGCCTCTACAATCTCCTGCTTTGACTTTTCGACATTACAGGCTGACAGGAGGGTCCTTACAATCCTGGCGCTGTCAAGTGAGTATTCTGCGTCAACTGACCTCTTTGATAACTTTCGTTCCAAATTGGTGGATTTCTTACAAACTTATTCCTCTTGGCCCACCCTTGCTTTCGGCCTTCGGGATGTGTGGCCATTACAGAATTTCTGATCCACTTATTTATCATTCTAGTTTGAACAATTGGTCCCATTGGAGTCTTACTGCTTCCCACTGACTCTCTGGCAGACTCCAACCATCCTCCAGTCCCTTGTTGGCTTCTCTGGTTTTACTACCCAGGCTTTGGTCCATAGGGGTTCCGTCAATATACGTTATTCGGTCTGTTGTACCCTTGGTCAACACCCATGTTCAACTGAGAAAAGCTACCTTGGCCCTTAAAGCCATGTGAGTCACTTCTCTCCATAGGATGGTATGAAAGCACTTTCTGCTCTTTCGTCCTCTACGTAGCAAGGTCGTCATAGAATTCCTCACAGGGTGGGCAAACTTCCATCCTTCCATTGTCCTTCTTTCTATTCACGAAATCATCCAGTTGTTCTCCAGGCTTTGGATAAATATCAAATGAGTCAGACAGATCCATTTCGAACTTCTGTCCAGCTCTTATATTGACCATTCCCACCCCTAAAGGAGTCTTGTGGTCAACATTTGACACTCCAGCGCCAAAAGGTTTTGTATCTATCTTCACGTCTGGCTTCTTATCAGAAAATTTCAACCTCCGTTTTGTCAATCCTCTTTGTATAATATCCCTGAAATGCATGCAATCATTAGTCACATGGCCGAAATTGTTATGAAACTTATAATATTTTCGGTCTTTGATTTCATGTGCTTTCAAAAGCTTATGATCTTTAGACAACTTTAATTTCTTATCCTTAAGAAAAACGTCGAAGATCTGATCAGCCTTCGAAACATCAAATGTATATATTTTCTTATTTGCAACGAGAATCCTCTCTTTGGCCCTAGCAGACCTCGAGGCTTGACAAACATACGGGGGGTCCATTTTTCAAATTCTACCATACCTATTTCGTATTCCTCAGAATTAACTTCTTCTTTGTCAGAATCACTGCATCCGACGAAATTTATCTTTTCTCTCTTGAGTAATTTCTTCTGTTTGAACATCTTTTCTATTTTAAGCTGCACAATTTGTCGAACTTTCTCGCCAACTGGGCAAAGTCGATCAAGTGTTGGTTGACCAATTTCTTCCTATTGTAAGAGTCCAAAACTCCCGCGGTGATCTTAACAATCTCTGCTTCAGGAATTGGTGTGAAACATCAACTTCTCATCTGTCGGAATCTGGCTAGATAATCGTCGACCGCCTCATTATTCATTCTTTTAACATTAAATAGATCAGTCAAATCAACTTTTAAGTCTTCCCTAAAGAATTGGTCATGGAAACTTCTTTCTAACTGAATCAATGAAAGTTCTAAATTTGGTCTTAGCGTCGAAAATCATGAAAAAGCATTTTTGGTTAAGGAACTAGGGAAACCTCATTTTGAGACCTTCCTCAAGGGATAAATCCCCCAATTCAATTGTATATCGAGCGATGTGCTCGACAGTTGATTCCCCACTTTCTCCTGATAACTTTGACAACTTAGGAATTTTGTATCCTCAAGGCATCTCCGCCTGTTGGACCCAATTTGGGAAAACAGAAGCAAAGAATGGTTGGTTAGCATATCCAATGATAAAACCAAACCTATTAAAAGCTTGATCCACCACTTGGTTAACATTCTGGTTTAAAATATTTTGACGAAGCACTCCAAGAGCACCCTGGTTTATTAAGACATCTTCGTGTAACACCCCATTTTTTGTATAAGTGCTTTTATGTGTGCCTTGTTTGTTAGGAAGGTTTAGATGGGCTAAGTGGGGTTTTTGAGTTAAAGAAATCCCTTCCTGACACATGAGGACGCCCGTGCTCATGTATCAGCATGCCCTTGCTCAAGGCTGCAAATGTCTCATTGATGCTGATGTGAGCACGCCCGTGCTCATTAGAGAGCATGCCCGTGCTCAGCAGTCAGGCACGTCTAGTAAATGCTAAGTTGAGCACGCCCGTGCTCAACAGTGACCACGACCGTGCTCCGGTCTGAGTCTTTATATAGACATCAAATTGTGAGGGTTACGAGTTACAACCCTCAAAATAGCACTTTAGGCAACCCTAAGTGTGACGGCAGCCTCTCCCTCTCTACCCCTTTGAACCCAAACTGTTCTTGGTGTTCTTGCTCTTTGGGAAAGACAATCACGCGCTAGTTCCAATTAACGCAAGGTAAATGTTCTTCCCTCTTATGTTCCTTTTCATTCTGTTGAATTGGGAACTAATTGGTTAACCTTTTGTGTTGGCCAAGGCTTGAGACGATTCATCGAGCCAAAATGAGGGAACCGGTAGAGCTTTCGTTGGTTAAGCGAGGAATCTTATGGGGAGAAGGAATAGTCTGAGTATGTAGGCTTGGGGGTAGCGTAAGAGGAAGGGTTCCCATAACCCTTTATGTTTGATAACAAGTTGTATGCCTATATGGCTACTTGCTATTGATGTTAACTGTTGTATTAGTATGATTATTAATTATTAATGATGGTATGAATGCCTTGTTATAAATCGTTGACTATTATGAACATGATGATGTAAGTTGCCATGATTGGATGTTTATCATATTTGTGATATTATGATGTACTGGCTGTTGACTGTTGTTGCAATGCGTTAACATAAAAAACTAAGCCTGTTAAACAATGTTAAGGGAGGTTGTTCCCCTTGTTCATAAGACCGAATCTTAGTAATGAGTGAGGATTATGTCAATGGCTTAGTCAAGGACCCTAGGGATTGATCTTGAGTGATTAGGGACAATTAATGGAATGGAACTAAAGGACTAATTCATACTTAATTTGTAAGACATGAACATTAATTCAATATTAACGAAACTGATGACTTATGGATTAGAAGAGCCTTAGGATTGAATCCGAGAATGTCCTAAACAAGCGGCAATAGGATATGTGACCTTTCTGCCCAAAACACCAAGGCGCGCATTTAAGCACGCCCGTGCTCAACAGGGAGTACGCCCGTGATCCCATTCAAACCCAGAACTGGGCACACTGCTTAAGTACGACTGTGCTTGGCTGTGAACTCAGTGCGACCGTGCTGACGAATGAGCACGTCCGTGCTCACCTATTCAGAATGGAACACAAAACAGAACCTGAAGTAGGGGTTTCACCCCAAATGCTCTAAAAGACTTAATAAAATACCAACAGAACATGAAGACCAAATACAAGTGATAAGATTTCTGTACCTTGGTAGCCTAGTGGCCAAGGGGGCCTTGATGCATGATGGTCTAGGTGGTAATCTCTAGTGCTTAATGGCTAGAGTGTTAATGATGATGTGGTACCTTGGTAGCCTAGTGGCCAATGGGGCCTTGATGCTTGATGGTAAAGGTGGTAATCTCTAGTGCAGAACGACTAGAGTGTTTAATTAAAGAATATGAAAGAAAATGATAAATTGATGGTGTTAAAACTTGGGTAGCCTATGGGCCTAAGCAGAGGTGGTGGTTGTATTTATGTGTTGTGTTGAACATGCATTCACGCATCAGAGATGTTAGTGGAGGATGTTCAACATAGGGGAAGTCGTCGATGAGTAAGGTGATCTGGCTGTCCGTGGTGATTCAATTGAATCATGTACAACCGTGGTGGCGCGTCTGAGAATATGGTGCGTCGTCTATCCTAGGGGTCCACCCAAGGTTTGGTGGATTGCCTCGGCGTTGGTGCTTAATGGCCAATATGGAAATGTAACCCCGAAGTTGACTTCATGAGATAGATGGATCCAATTGCATAACAGAGTAGTGGAGCAGAGTTGCATTGCATAGCGTACACATTTACATTATGATGTTGATGTGTTATACTGTTGTTTGCTATAACATGATTGTTTGATGTATGCTCGTCTTGCTAACTGCTTCCTTGCCATTATATTCATATTCATGTTTCTTACTCCCTATCTATATGTTTCTTGTTGTGGCATGTATCTTTTATGTAAAGGACGGCGAGCATCCAGTTCAGGAGTGACTCCGAGGAACCGCGACTCATTAGTTAGGATTTCCAGTTTTCAGTAGTCAGTTAGTTGTTCAATTTGTATCAGAGGATATTATCCGGATTGGTTATACCAGCTCTGTATGTGACATCAAGGGTTGGGTTTTGTTTATGTTATGTTATGTTTTCTTTTTCCGCGTTTTGACACTTGATACGATATGGTACCTTTTACCTTAGTTCTAATTATTTCAATAAATGATGTTTTATTTTGAATTACCCTATCTTTTAACGCTTCATATGTATGCGGGGTAGAGGTTGTCACATTTAGTGGTATCAGAGCAGTTCGGCTCTGTCCGGACGTGGTATGAGTCTGTTGTGTGCTCTTGTTGAATTGTCTATACTTGCTATAGACTATGATGCTAAATGTTAGAAGCTGTTGTCTTTCTTGCTTTAAGTTCCCTGTATTAATAAGTTGTCTTAAGCATTTACAGGAACTTATGGCAGGAAGAGGAGGCAGAAATGACCAGGTTATGGCAGATGCTTTGGCACTCCTTGCTAACGTGATAGGCCAGAACCAAAACACCAACAACAACGAGGGACCAGCTGAGTTCCAGGTTCTCGACAAGTTCCAGTGGAACAATCCGTCGTCTTTCAAGGGAGCTTACGATCCTGAGGGTGCCCTATTGTGGATGAGGGAGACATTGAAGATCTTCTGAGCCATGGGATGCGACAACCAGCATAAGGTCATCTTTGGAACTTTTATGCTGACTGAGGAGGCTGAGCACTGGTGGGAGAATTGTCGCCAATTTTTGCAGGCGAAGGATACCTTGATCACGTGGACTGTGTTCAAGGATATATTTCTCGAGAAGTACTTCTCGGTAGATATCAAGGATAAGAAGGAGATGGAATTTTTGGCACTGAAGCAGGGCAACATGTCGGTAAGAGAGTATGTGGCTAAGTTTGAGGAGCTTGCCCATTAATATACACTGTATTAGTATGTAGCGGATGATCGTTCCAAATGTATGAAGTTTGAGGATGGTCTGTGTCTAGAGATCAAGCAGGCTATCAGCTACCAGGAGATCCGAGTTTTCCCAGTTCTAGTGAACAACTGTAGGATCTTTGAAGATGCCTACAAATCAAGTAACAAGGGATCAGACAACCAGAGCAACAAGAAGAGTGATCAGGGAAATAAGTGGAAGCCGAGTCTCGCTCCAGCTGGCAAGGACTTCAAGCGGATGGCAAGAAGTCGTAGTTTTCTTCAGACAGGTCCAGGAGATGGGATTCTTCCGATTCTAAACCTCTTCTTTGCGGTAAGTGTGGACATAACCACTTCACTACCCAGTGCAACGAGACAGATGTCGTCTGTTTCAAGTGTGGCAAACATGGTCACATCAGCTGGAACTACGAGGGAGGAAAGTTAGAGCCACAAAGTACGAGCAAAGGTCAGAAGTCTCAAGTCAAAAGACTGAAGACCACAGAGAGAGTCTTTACTCTCAGTGGAGCCGAGGCCTCTGAATCCGAAGATTTGATCCAAGGTATGTGCCTCATTAGAGGAATTCATTTAATTGAATTGTTTGATTCGGGTGCGACTCACTCGTTTGTGTCATATGAATGTGCTAAGAGTCTTAAGTTGCCTGTGACACTTCTTGAGTGTGATTTAGTTGTTGCCACACCCACGAATAAACCTGTTCTTACTTCTTATCCATGCAAGAATGTTCTTATTACCATAGACGATAGAGACTTTGTTGTTGATCTTGTATGCTTACTTTTAAAAGACCTTGATGTTATTCTTGGTATGGACTGGTTATCTTCCAACCACGTTCTTCTGAATTGCTTCGATAAAACCATAGTTTTTGGATATTGAGAGAAGAGGGGGGACAAGTCAACTTTTCAACAAGAATGATATGAGCCCAATGAAGACCATGGATCAAGAATCAAATCAAGGACTCGGTGGGCCCATGACAAGAGTTAGATACAAGAAGACCCTACATGCTCTTAATTACATGGTGGCTATTTTGATAGAAGCAAGCCCAATAATGAGACCAGGTGGAATGGAGCCCAAATTGATAACTTATCTCATTCAACTAGAAGACCCATGATCATAAAGAGGGCGTGCACTAGCTTTTAGTTGTTTTAATTTTAATTCAATAATTGTAAGGATTATGTGAGTAAGGTCCAAATTGCTAAGTCGTGCATTTGGGACAAGTCCACTTATTCTCCATGTCTTACACGAGTTTAGGGTCTTACTTGGGAGGGAATCTTTGGCTTGCATGCTATAAGAAACTCCTCATTAATGTGTGAATAAATTGTGTAAATTATAGGGGGGTTACGCTTTTAATTTGAGAAACAAGTGTAACCACCACATAATGAGTGAGTGAGTGAGAAAGTCATTGGGGGGGGGGGTGAATTACATTGTGGCTGAGTTAAGTTTTGTTTTTTTTTTTAGTTTTAATGTCTTAACTAGGCCAATTATGTGGGTGTTAAGTTAGTTTGGTGGCTGAATTAAAATGGTGTTAAGTTAGTCTTGATTAGGCTAGTTATTAGGGGGTTTTGGAATCTTTTGGAAGGCTAAGAGTGAGCCAAAAGAAATCAGTCACACTCCTATATGTATGATACCTATTCCATATGAAATGATAACTTTAATGTTATTTTGGATCAAATCCATTCTTGTGAGAATATTGTTCTCCTAGGTTCTTGGTTGAACCAAGCTAAGTTCTTATCAAGAATCCAAGATTCTTGTGGCGAACATTATTTAGCTTATCAAACATCCTTGTTTGTGGTGCCTCCATCATTCCTTTCTCATCCATTTTCTTATTTATTTCTTCATCTTTAACTTTGTTACAATTCTGAATTCAAACTCTATTTTGTTGTAAGAGGTGTTTTGCGCAACATATGTTTTAAATTCAACCAAAAAGATCATTTCAAGGCAACCTTCCATTTGGTTGTCATATTAAAACATAGTTTTTGGAACTCCAGTGGAGTCTAGGGATCCCAGCTTTCTCTCTTCCAACCAAGTTAAGGCTTCGATGAGCGAAAGAGCCCAATTGTACATGATGCCATCTTCCTTGGAAGTCGAGAGCCTTGTTGATGTCGACAGCGTGCCTGTTGCATGAGAATTTCCTAAAGTGTTCCCGGGGGATGTTTACGAACTACCCCTAGAGAGGGATGTGGAGTTTACCATAGACTTAGTGCCTGGCACTGTGCCTATATCCATGGCACCTTATAGGATGTCTCCTCTAGAGATAGCCAAGTTAAAGGAACAATTAGAAGATCCGATGCAGAAGTAGTTCATCAGGCCTAACGTATCCCCATGGGGAACGCCAGTGTTGTTGGTGAAGAAGAAGGATGGCAATATGAGGTTGTGTGTTGACTATCGACATCTCAACAAGGTGACCGTTAAGAATAGGTATCCCCTCCCTAGGATTGATGATCTCATGGATCAGTTGATCGGGGCTTGTGCTTTCTCGAAGATAGATTTTAGTTCAAGATACCATCATATTCGGGTTAAGTCTGAGGACATCCCGAAGATAGCATTTAGAACACGATATGGTCACTATGAGTACTTAGTTATGCCCTTTGGTGTGACTAATGCTCCTGCTGTGTTCATGGGTTACATGAATAAGACCTTTCACCCTTACTTGGATAAGTTTGTGGTTGTTTTCATAGATGACATCTTAGTGTACTCCAAGACTAAGGAGGAACATGAAGAGCACTTGAGGGTTGTCTTGCAGACCCTTAAGGAGAAGTAGTTGTATGCTAAGTTGTCTAAGTGCGAGTTTTGATTAGAGGAGGTGAGTTTCTTAGGTCACGTGATTTCTAAAGGTGGGATAGTCGTGGATCCGGCTATGGTAGAGATGGTGCTCCAGTGGGAAGTGCCAAAGTCAGTGACCAAGGTTAGGAGTTTCTTGGGTTTAGCAGGGTACTATATGAGGTTTACATAAGGCTTTTCTAAATTAGCTTTACCCTTAACACGTCTCACCAAGAAGGGCCAGTTGTTTGTGCGGACTCTAAGTGTGAGGAGAGTTTCCAAACCTTGAAGGATAGGTTAACATCAGTACCAGTTTTGGTTTTACCTGATCCTAATAAACCTTTCGTAGTGTATTGTGATGCATCGAAGCAAGGTTTAGGTGGATTGTTGATGCAAGATGGTAAGGTAGTAGCTTAAACTTTTAGGAAGTTGAAAATCCACGAGAAGAACTACCCTACCCATGACCTAGAGTTAGGAGCTGTGGTAGTTGCCTTAAAGATTTGGAGGCATTACCCGTATGGAGCTAAGTTCGAGGTTTTTAGTGATCATAAGAGTTTGAAATATTTGTTTGACCAAAAAGATTTCAATATGAGACAACGTAGGTGGATGGAGTTTTTAAAGGATTATGAGTTTGATCTGACCTACCACCCAGCAAAGGTCAATGTAGTGGCAGATGCTTTAAGTAGGAAAACCTTGCACGTCTTCGCTTTGATGGTTAGGGATATGGATATGATCGAGGAGTTTAGAGACCTAAGTTTAGCTTGGGAAGTTACCCCTAAGAGCATTAGGCTTGGAACCTTGAAGGTTACCAACAGTTTGATGGATGAGATAAGAGAAGGCCAAAAGGTAGATAAGTATCTCTTAGACTAGAGGGAGTTTCTTGCCAAAGGTAGAGACCTTAGTTTTAAGGAAGGAAGTGATGGAGTCTTGAGGTTCAAAGATAGAATCTGTATACCAGACGTCCCGGAGCTTAGGAAGTTAATCCTTGAAGAATGACATAGGAGTGGATTGAGTGTGCACCTAGGTGCCACTAAGATGTATCAGGATTTAAAAAGGATGTTTTGGTAGCCTAGGATTAAGAAAGATGTGGCTGAGTTTGTGTACGCTTGTCTAGTATGCCAAAAGGCTAAGATAGAACCCTAGAAGCCATCAGGAAAGTTGCAACCTTTAAGTGTCCCAGAATGAAAATAGGACAGTATTGCCATGGATTTTAGGTCTAGACTTCGGAGGACTCCAGCAGGTTATGAAGCGATATGGGTTGTTGTGGATAGATTGACTAAGTCTGGCCACTTCATCCCGATGAACATGGAATACCCTTTGAGAAAGTTGACCCGGTTGTATATCAAGGAAATAGTTAGGTTACATGGTGTACCTTCTAGCATAGTTTCGGATAGAGACTTGAGGTTTGCCTCTAGGTTTTGGACTAGGTTGCATGAGGCCTTAGATACCAAGCTTAGGCTAATTTCAGCCTATCACCCACAGACGGATGGTCAGTCTGAGAGAACCATCCAGTCCTTAGAGGACTTGCTTAGAGCTTGTGTGCTAGAACAGTCAGGTAGTTGGGACAAGTTTTTACCCCTAATAGAGTTCACCTACAGCAATAGCTACCATTCCAGTATTGGGATGGCGCTTTATGAAGCTCTTTATGGGAGGAGATGTGGGACACCTTTGTGTTGGAATGAACCTGGTGATAGTGTTGTGTTAGGACCTGAGATAGTGCAAGAAGCCACATAAAAGGTGAGGATGATTCAGGAAAAGATGAGAACGGCACAAAGTAGGCAGAAAAGCTACCATGACAAAAGGAGGAAGGCGCTTGAATTCCAGGAAGGCGATCACGTATTCTTGAGAGTTGCACCAACAACTGGGGTCGGTAGAGTGATGAAAGCGAAGAAACTTACTCCCAAATTCATTAGCCCTTACCAAATTCTTAAAAGAGTCGGTGAAGTTGCGTACCAAATTGCATTGCCACCTTTCCTGTCTAATCTTCACAATGTCTTTCATGTGTCACAACTTCGTAAGTACATTCATCCAAACCATGTGATAGTCCCCGACATTATTCAGTTAAAAGAGAATTTGACTTTCGAGGTACAACCCCTTCGAATTGAGGACCGGAGGGTGAAGCAGCTGAGGGGCAAGGAGATTCCTTTGGTTAAAGTCGTTTGGAGCGGGGCAACTGAAAAGGGTGCTACATGGGAGCTTGAGAGCAAGATGATGTAGGCATACCCGCATCTCTTCGTTCGAGGTGAGTAGAAATTTCGAGGATGAAATTTTTATAAGGGGGTGGAATTGTAACACGCCGTTTTTCGTATAAGTGCTTTTATGTGTGCCTTGTTTGTTATGAAGGTTTAGATGGGCTAAGTGGGGTTTTTGAGTTAAAGAAATCCCTTCCTGATGCATGAGCATGCCCGTGCTCATGTATCAGCACACTCGTGCTTAAGGCTGCATGCGTCTTGTTGATGCTGACGTGAGCACGCCCGTGCTCATTAGAAAGCACGACCGTGCTCAGCAGTCAGCTGCGTCTCGTTGATGCTAAGTTGAGCACGCCCGTAGTCAACAGTGAGCACGACCATGCTTGGGTCTGAGTCTTTATATAGACATCAGATTGTGAGGGTTACGAGTTACAACCTTCAAGTTGGCACTTAAGGCAACCCTAAATGTGACGGCGGCCTCTCCCTCTCTTCCCCTTTGAACCCAAACTGTTCTTGGTGTTCTTGCTCTTTGGGAGAGACAATCACGCGCTTGTGCCAATTAACGCAAGGTAAATGTTCTTCCCTCTTATGTTCATTTTCATTATGTTGAATTGGGAACTAATTGGTTAACCTTTTTGTGTTGGCCAAGGCTTGAGAGGATTCATCGACCCAAACTGAGGGAACCGGTAGAGCTTTCGTTGGTTAAGCAAGGAAACTTGATACCAGGTATGGGGAGAAGGAACAGTATGAGTATGTAGGCATTGGGGTTGCGTAAGACGAAGGGTTCCCATAACCTTTTATGTTTGATAACATGTTGTATGCCTATATGCCTACTTGCTATTGATGTTAATTGTTGTATTAGTATGATTATTAATTATTGATGTTGGTATCAATGCCTTGTTATAAATCGTTGACTGTTATGAACATGATGATGTAAGTTGCCATGATTGGATGTTTATCATATTTGTGATATTATGATGTATTGGCTGTTGACTGTTGTTGCAACACGTTAACGTAAAAAGTAAGCCTGTTAAACAATGTTAAGGGAGGTTGTTCCCCTTGTTCATAAGACCGAATGTTAGTAATGAGTGAGGATTATGTCAATGTCATAGTCAAGGACCCTAGCGATTGATCTTGAGCGATTAGGGACAATTAATGGAATGGAACTAATGGACTAATTTCCATTTAATTTGTAAGACGTGAACATTAATTCAATATTAACGAAACTGATGAGTTATGGATTAGAAGAGCCTTAGGATTGAATCCGAGAATGTCCCAAACAAGCGGCAATAGGGTTTGTGACCCTTCTGTCCAAAACAGCAGGTCGCACATTTGAGCACGCCCGTGCTCAACAGGGAGCATGCTCGTGCTCAACAGGGAGCACGCTCGTGCTCCCATTCAAACCCAGAACTGGGCGCGCTGCTTAAGTATGCCCGTGCTCAATAGTTAGCACGACCATGCTTGACTATAAGCTTAGCACGACCATGCTGAGGAGTGAGCACATTCGTGCTGACCTATTCAGAACAGAACACAACAGAATCTGAAGTAGGGGTTTCACCCCAAATGCTCTTAAAGACTTAATAAAATACCAATGGAACATACCAAACACAAGTGATAAGATTTCTTTACCTTGGCAGCCTAGTGGCCAAGGGGGCCTCGATGCATGATGGTCAAGGTGGTAATCTCTAGTGCTTAATGGCTAGAGTGTTAATGATTATGTGGTATCTTGGTAACCTAGTGGCCAAGGGGGACCTTGATGCTTGACGGTCAAGGTGGTAATCTCTTGTGCAGAACGACTAGAGTATTTAATTAAAGAATACGAAAGAAAAAAATAAATTGATGGTGTTAGAACTTGGGTAGTCTATGGGCCCAAGCGGAGGTGGTGGTTGATTTTATGTGTTGTGTTGAACATGCATTCACGCATCGGAGATGTTAGTGGGGGATGTTCAACATATTGGTGGTCATCCGTGAGTAAGGCGATCTGGCTTTCCACGACGATTCAAGTTAATCATGTACAACCGTGGTGGTGCATCTGAGAGAAAGGTGTGTCGACTATCCTAGGGGTCCACCCAAGGTTTGGTGGATTGCCCCGGCGTTGGTGCTTATTGGCCAATGTGGAAATGTAACCTCGAAGTTGACTTCCTAAGACAGATGGATCCAAGTGCATAACGGAGTAGTGGAGCAGAGTTGCATTGCATAGCATACACGTTTATATTATGATGTTGATGTGTTATACTGTTGTTTACTATAACATGATTATTTGATGTGTGCTCGTCTTTCTAACTGCTTCCTAGCCTTTATATTCATATTCATGTTTCTTACTCCCTATCATGGAAACTAGTTTAAGGACCAAAATACAATTTAGAGAAAGTTTAAGGACTTAAGTACAAAATCCTTAAAATGTCATCATGATGCCATGTGCACCATTAATTCATTCACATGGTGACTCATCATGTGTGACTCGTTGATATTATCCATTAACGGATCCCGAAAATCCCATAATCTGCTCCGTTGCTTCCCCGATTTAATATGCGCCCGGAAAAAATATAATATTTCACTTTTTAGTGAAATATTTCAAAATAACCAAAATCGTAGGAAATTAAATAAAAACCTTAAGTTTTTTGTTCACGAGTCAAAATTAGGTTTTTTGAGCAGTATAAATATACTGTCAATAAAATTCACAGACCGGGTTTCACCTGACTTTTCAACCTAAATTTTTATCGTAACTCTCTACGATAAAGTAGAGTGTAAATAAGGTTTCGACTTAATTAAAAAAATTCTAAGTCTCAGATAAAAATATAAACGTATTTATATAAATTTTCGATATTAGAAAATAGTGAAAAGTCGGGGTGTTACAGACTACCCCTCTTAAAAAATTTCGTCCTAGAAATTTCTTGACACGAAGGTAGACAAGATCTAAAGATCGCGAGACCTTAATTTAACAAGAAAGTATATAAAAGAATTTCATCAACTTGAAAGGAATACAGAAATATCCAGTAAGTAAAAACATTCTTTAATAGGTTCGTGGATGTAAAAATGCATGATCGGTACACGTTTACAAACATGAATCTAATAAAGTTCCTTCTTCCACAAGATCTTCACTAAACAATGATTTAGAAGAATGACAGTCTGACAAAAATCCAGACTGGATCACTTCCATCCAAAAGTAAAAGTGATTAGACTAAGTTTAATCAAGAAACTTCCATTATCAAGAAGTTGTTTGGGTTATAACTCAAGAAATAGTCATAACAAATCTTTCAATAGCATATGAAATTATCCAGACCAATGGATACTATCAAACCAACCCACTCAAATGTCTAATACACTGAGGGTTATTTAGGAATGTGAGTACAAATTCTCCTTTGGAATCGCAGGCCCTAAGAATTTTCACCTCATCGAGCCAACTCGCACTTAGGTAACTTCGTGATAACTCTTCTCGCGTAGGATCCGTAACACTTGATGCATAGATTCCTCATACTTCTCATAACTCTTAGAGTAAGCGAAAACATCATCGATAAGGATGATGACGAACTTACAAGTAATGGACCAAAATTCCATTTCATGTAACCTAACTCGACTAGTTTTGTAGGCGATGTTCTACCCGAAATGATGGAGATCTGACTGAATCTAAAAACTAGATCAATCAAAATTCAACATCCTACTAAATACTAAACATGAGTTCTCACAAGTTCTCCACTCGATTCAAGACTCATCGAAACACACATACTTGTGTGTCAACACATATTGTTTCAATAAGGAAACAATTCATACAAAGTCTAACAAGAGATCGCACAACAAAAACCTAACGGACCTATTCCCCAACATTCCCGAAAGACTCGACCAGCTTTGATACCACTAATGTGACACCCTAACTTGGGTCATCACATGGTTACCCGTTAACTCATTGCGCAAAATAAAACATCAATTCGCTGGTTAGTTTCGGAAAATTAATTTATTATAGGGCAGAAAACTCGGGTGTAAAAAATTTCTTCCGTGAATAGCTCTAGAACACCTTAATACATACAATAAATAGTAAAGACGTATTCTTAAAAAAAATAACCACAGCATACCGTTTTTATTTTCAAAATGTCTCAATTTCCAAAAATAGAAACTTAAGACAAGGATAATAATACAGCATCACAGTTACCGACCTTTTCAACATAAAACCCAAAACAAGGCTCCTAAGCTGGTCTCTCTACAAGACATTATTGGAAAGACCCCCGTGGTCTTTCCCACGAACAGATACTTCTTCAACCATCTAGAATCTAAGTCCGCAAGTGACTTAGAGAACTCCTCTGCTTCATCTATACTAGTATCCCAAGATACAACGGTAATTACCAGAAGAACCTGATACATTTGTAAGGGTGATAAACCAATATATGGATTTAACTCGATAATTACATGCGCGACTCAAAGGAAAGCATATAAACATATATATTTTCATACAACATCAGTTCTTAAATAAACAAGTAGTCATCATTGGGTTTATACCCGAAACATCATCATTTGAAAAACAATGCATGAACACTTCAACATTCAGGCTCTAATTTAATACCTAATCTCCGGAGATCCCAACACCGTGTAAATGATCTTATCAAGCTCGATAGCTAGGTATATTAGGCACTTTGTGGCATGGAATACCTTATTCACCAAGGCACCATACATAACTTCATAGCATGGATACCTTATTCACCAAGGCACCATACATAAAATGTGGGCACGTGTGCCAATGAATGCATGTAAAACACTTTATTCTCATCGTTTCCTTCATGTATAATCTTTCCTTTGCCAAAGCTCAAAAGCTTACGACCAACGTAGTTTTCAATGTCTTAAAATCTTTTATTATCAACACAGGACACACAGTCCAAGTGCTTAGTCACAAAACCCTAGACCGATGCATCAGGCTTAGATCCGTGGTAGTAGAAAAACAATATTCGTTATTTACACCGTAATTAGGACACGAAGTCCACAGGTAGGGCACACAGTCCAAAACATTGTAAGAACACTAGTACCCCGACGTCTCGGTTACTAAGTTCAATATCATCGTGTACATCGTTTACGAAACATCACCGTTTACATCGTTGGCGAAAAACTCGATTTCAGAATACTGTTTTAAAATTGGAGATTCCTTTGTAAAATCATCAATTACTTGAAATCCTTTTTCCTGGCCTTATGTTTCGAAAAGAGTCACTTGAGACTACAGAAATTCTGCTATTTTAAGAAAATAATTTCTGTAACCGTGTTTCCATAACTAATCGCCATTTAACGTTTTAAAATAAGTTTAAGTCTAAATTTGACTTTTTTCCCGTAAATAATTTTCTAAATTCATGATTAAGTTATTTTCGAAAATAAATTTCACGAAATAACTTTTTATATTTCTTCGGAATTATTCATGTAAAAATTAGCACTACAAAAATAATTTCACGGTTACGTCCTCTCAGTGACTCAGATTACTTTTGCACTGATAAATCATTAAAATAATAATATTTTCGAAAAATTCTTATTTTTATCAAATAATTATTTAGACAAAATATACTCTAATATCTCTGAGTTAAACATTTAATATTCTCCGTATATGTTCTTAAAGCTTTTACCTCGTTTAATTAATTGAGCACTGACCACTGTCAGGCTTCTCAAACACAGATAATCAATTAAAAGCAAAAGAGAAACACAAATAAATTACCATAACTAACAACCCCAAATAAACATACAGGCCACAAACAGATAGCACAAAGCCATCGGAAAAATCTCTCAGGCAATCCCCCCTTACCTCTTGAAGAACGTATCTCATGATTTCCTTTTTGACATAACAACTTGGATTCAACATATATACTTAATAGAAAGTTGAGATCAATGATTACTTTCTATGAAAAAGAACAAAATCTCCTCCACCCACTTCAATGAGGTTTCGGTCTTACATAGATAAATAGGGAGGAAAACTTTATTTTGAAGCATACTCTTGGATTATGAATATAGAGATTATAACAAACTCATAGAAATTGATTTCATATTTATAGGATTTTTCTATGATTTTCTAGACAATTTCAAAGTTCTAGATCTAAGTATAGGAAATGATGATCATGACTTTGAAACATAAAAATGGTTGAAGAACATAGAGTTTATTGGTGATGAGGAACAAAGATTACCTCTTGGAATTGAGGAATATGCAAGAGATCAACCACTTGCTTCACAAACTTAGGCTTTGGAGTCTTAGAGAGAAAGTAAGAATGGAGAAGATTGGAGAAGATGATAGAAAGTGTGAGAATGAGCTAGATTCCTGTTGACTCTTCAAGAGTATATGAGCCAAGAATTTGGGCTTGGGCCTTGCGAAATGGTCTTGTGGAGTCCAAGTCCATTACTTGAATTTTCAAGCATAAAAATGCTTAAGTCCTCATGGATACATAGGAAAGTTAAGAGTAGGAAAATGGTTTCATGAAATTGAAATATTGGCCATGATATTGGGCCATAAGGTCGCAGCCCAACTTGGGTTTGGATGGTCAAAATTGATCCAATTCACTTGGAAGATCATGGAAACTAGTTTAGGGATTAAAATGCAATTTAGAGAAAGTTTAAGGACTTAAGTGCAAAATCCTTAAAATGTCATCATGATGCCATATACACCATTAATGCATTCACATGGTGACTCATCATGTGTGACTCATTGATATTATCCGTTAACGGATCCCGGAAATCCCATAATCTACTCCGTTGCTTCACCGATTCAATACGACGCCCAGATAAAATATAATATTTCACTTTTTAGTGATATATTTCAAAATAACCAAAATCGTAGGAAATTAAATAAAAACCTTAAGTTTTTCGTTCACGAGTCAAAATTAGGTTTTCTGAGCAGTATAAATATACTGTCAATGAAATTCACAGACCAGGTTTCGCATGACTTTTCAACCTAAATTTTTATCGTAACTCTCTACGATAAAGTAGAGTGTAAATAAGGTTTCGATTTAATTAAAAACATTTTCTAAGTCTTGGATAAAAATATAAACGTATTTATATAAATTTCCAATAATAGAAAACAGCGAAAAGTCGGGGTGTTTCATGGTTCACCCAAGGTTTGGTGAACCATGCGCACCCGTGGTGGCGCATCCTCGTTATGATGCATCGGCTATCCAAGGGGTTCACCCATGGTTTGGTGAACTGCCGGAGTTGGTGCTTTTTGGCCAATGTGGATATGTAACTCCGAAGTTGCCTTCCTGAGATAGTTTGGATCCACATGCATAACGGAGTAGCGGAGTAGTGTTGCACCGCATAGTATATGTTGGTTGAGATGACATGTTGATGTGATTATTTATATGTTGACGTTATATGTTGTGTATTGATATGCCATACTATGATGTATGTTCATCTTGCTTAACTATCTCCATGTCGTTGTGTTTACATGATTTCTTACTCATTGTTTCTCTTTTCCTGTTGTTGGCTTGTATCTTTTATGCAGATGACGGTGAGCAGCCAGTGGAGGAGTGACTCTGAGGAGCCGCGACTCTAGTTAGGATGCTTAGTTTGTTTAGTTTTTTCAGTAGTTATAGTTGTTTTAGTTTCAGTTGTATTATGAGGATTTTATCCCGGAACGGTTATACCAGCTTTGTATGTGACATCGGGTTTGGGTTATGTTTCTGTTTATGTTTTATTTATTTTAAAACTATGTTTGTTTCTGCATTGAGATGTTACAATATGGTACCTTTATCCGGTTTTTATTTTAATGAAATAAATGCATGTTTTTATGTCTCCTCTTTCAAGTAAATGTTTTATATTAATATGCGGGGTAGAGGGCGTAACATAGCACACTAGGCACACAAGGCTTAAATCATAACATACGTACAATCATAATCACATGTGATCTCAAACTCTTTGTGAAACATCGGGCTTTTTATGAAACCTCTACAACCGAGAAACTCGGCTTTTTAGGCACAACAGCCTCACCAAACATAGTATCAACTATGTGTTTGGGCAAAATTGCCGGAATTGTCCAATTTGTCTATCCACCGAATAACTCTCGTGATTCCATCGGAATCCATTTGATGTCAATTTCAGACGGATGATATCCTTGGGTCCGAATCACCGACCCTTTGTTGAGCCACAGTTCTCAAGCAGACTTTCCATGTTTATGCAAAGATGTTTTAAGGTACTTTCTTACAAATCCTAAAACGTTATGGAATTGGATCGACAGTCCAATCGTTTATTTTTTTGCAATTTTCTAGTGGAGTTTGGCTTCCAAGAAATCAAATTATTCTGAGTCCATTAAGTCTTATTGATATGAGCCAAGGGGGGGCAAGTCAACTTTTCAACAAGAATGAATTGAGCCCATTGAAGACCCATGATGGGCTTAGATGTCCACCTCTTCAAAATGGCATTTTCTAGTTTATTTCTTTTAAATAAAGTGTAATAAGCTTGGTTTCATGAAGAATTTCGAATTTTAGGCTTAAAGGGAGGTATCTTTTGGTTTGCATACCAAAATTAACTCCTTTAAGTTTTTAGCCTTTTTAATGTTTTGTTTTATTAGGGGGGTTACACTTTAATTTGAATAAAGAAGGGATTTATGGGTAACAGCCACATAATGGTGGAAAGAGAAAATTAACTCACCATTTAGTGGCACGATTTAAGCTTAGTTAGTGAGGGGATTATGGAATTTTGAAAAGGCAAGGTGTGAGCCAAAGTTGGAAGCCACACTCTATATGTATTACACCCCTAAACACATGAATGACAACTTTGATGTTATTTTGGATTGAAATCCATTTGTGAGAATATTGTTCTCCTAGGTTCTTGGTTGAACCAAACTATTGTTCTTATCAAGAATCCACGATTCTTGTGGTGAACTTCATAGGCTTATCAAACAACCTTGTTTGTGGCGCCTCCATACCATCTCTATTCTCCATCCATTTGTTTCTTTTCTTCCATTTATTTTAATCTCAAAATTGTTCCGCAAATTAATTGTTAAAATTCAACCAAAAAAGATCATCAAAGGCAACCTCACCATTTGGTTGTCATCACTTATGGATGTATGGAAATTGAATTATCCATACTTTATGACAAATGGTCTTGCTTTACCATAAGTAATAAATCATTAAGTTCGTGTTTTCACTAACTCATCTATGACTTAGGTTTTTCATTTTTCTGTAAATACTAGTCTTTGAAGACTAAAATCATTTTTGACTTAAAACCAAAACCTTTAGCTAAACCAAATCATTTTAAAGAAAAATTTAACCAGAAGTGCATAAATACCAAATTCCTCAAAACTGTTTCTCAAAAACATCTAAATACCTAAAACACAGTTTTGCCGCTTTTTACTGTATTTCAACTTAACTTCCCTATTTTCGAAAATATGATTGCTTTTCTCAAATTCTTCACTTTCTAAAGTTCAAATACTTATGTTAAAGTATTAAAATTCTAATTTCGAGCTTCACTCTATAGTTTGTATAAAAATCCTAAAACTTGACCAAACGTCGCTAAATTTGAAAATCGCGTAAATCCTTTTTCAATGATTTTTATGCCTAATGGTCCAAAACTCATTTTGGAGTCTTAAGACACTTAATAATTTAGGGGTTGCAAATGGATGGATTGGATAAATTTTTATGCGGATTGTAGTGGATGGATTGAAAACGATCCATTAATCCATTATGATCCATTAAAAATTCATTAAAAAAAACCCAATTCATCCATGATCTATTTAATAAAATCCATTCAATCCATCCATTAACAACTTTTTTATGGATGGATATCCAATCCATCCATAAAAATTATTTTAAAGAATTTTTTTGTGTACAATTAAATAATTTTATTAGTTTTAAAATATCCTTTCCTAATAAATTTTTTTTGTACAATTAAATAATTTTATTAATTTTAAAATATCCTCTCCTAATAAATTTTTTTTTGCAATTAAATAATTTTATTAGTTTTAAAATATCCTCTCCTCCTCTCTCTCTCTCTTTCCCCTCTCTCTCTCTTTCCCATCTCTACCGTCTCTCTCTTCTCTCTAAATTATTAAAAGATTCCAAGCCCCAAGACGGGCTTCTAGTGGACTTGCGAAATTATTTCCATTTAACTCAGTATGAAATGAGTGAACCACTAAAATATATAATTCATTTCTGCGATTTTTTTTTTTACGTAGTTACATATTAAAATAGGAAAATGTTCTTTTGAAATGAACTTGTATTTAAATTAAGTGATAGTCTATTTACCATTAATTTGATAAAATGCATTAAGATCTCAACTCTCTTAAATAATTTCTAGATACATACATCTTTAACTACTCATTTTAAAACATTAATGAAAACAACTACATCTTATCAAAGATATTCAATTCCAATTCCAAAAATTCCCATTACACACAAGTCAATAGATACAAAGAGAATATGTGAAAGTAACATGTGCAGCAGGATGGGATAATTGGTGAATGCTCTTTTCTCGTCGGGTCTCTCCATCATGAAAGTGAACAAGCTTCACAAAATTTGCATAAAAAATGCTTGACCTGCAAAACATGTGGTTCATCACAAGGATTTTCAAGGTCTCTCAAAACAAACTAAACAGACACACTTTCGGGAAAAACTTACAATCATTCATTTCTGGATATAAGTAAGGGTGAAAGGTCCTCAACAAGTTCTTCAGCATCAAGATCCAACATAGCTACAAATGAGAATCAAAGTAGAAAATAATTAAACATATAATAATTTAAAAAGACTTAAATTAAATAAAAAGATCAAAAATAGCTAGTAGATACTAACCTGGAGTTCCACAAAGCCAATCATTTGTACACAATAATGCTTCAACATTTTCAGGCAAAAGAGAGCTCCGATACTTGTCAAGTATACGCCCACCAATGCTAAATGGCGATTCTGATGCAACTGTAGTAATCGGTATACTTAAGACATCCCGTGCCATCAAAGAAAGTTCTGGATATTTACCTTCAATTGATTTCCAATACTCTAGAACATCTAAGTTAGCATGCAGCTTATGATCAATTCTATCTTCATGCAAATACGCTTCCAAATCTGATTCTTTCTTTGACGATTCACACAACTTACTTTGATAATTTCCAAAATCCTCTAAATCACTTGAAGAGGGAATACTTGGGCTACCTCTAACGGATCTTTGTGAAGAAGAAGGATTTTCCTCATTTAGGGAGGACTTAAGATATTCTTGAAAAAAAACTTTCAGTTTATCATGATTCTCCTTTGCCAATCTCACACCCTCGTCATCACCATACAATTTCACATAACTATATTCAACAAATTGCAACTTATATCTAGGATCCAAGATGACAGCAAATGATAGGATAACACTGTAGGAGTTCCAATACTTTTCAAATTTCTTCTTCTTCATTCTTCTTCATCAAACTGGCACTTTCTGGTTTTTCAGCCCATTAAGAACAACTATTAGTACTCTAATTAGGAATTACACAACTGAACTGCAAAAAAATCAGCTAATCTGCAGTATAACGAAATATTTCATATATAGCATGCATGCTTATCAACACTTGTATTTCTAAATTCCTGTTATCAAAAACTAAAAATAAAAAATCAAAATCAAAACCAAATTGGTTATTGAAAGCTTTTTCAGTTTACCTCTAAATGAGAGTAAAAACTGTAAAGCATTACTCCTATATTTGCACAGAATCAACTTATCAAAAACATTGGCTATGATTTGAGACACAAAAAACAAGAGCATACCAACCAGGAATGCTCAAATAAAAGCTGATTAGTTCCTGCATTGGTCATTCATGGATTTAATTTCTCAATTAATAACAAAATACTAAATTACAAAACTTGATCAGTGTCATTAACACATGTATATGATTGATTTCAGCCCCAAAAACTACATAACCATGGAACAGAAGGCAAATTAAAATGGCCTCAGTTTCCAACATACCCAGAAAGTAAATTCAACACAAATGCTACTACTGGAATATCTAGAGGAAGAATGATCTGAAACATCATGCAGAACTAAATAGGCCACAAACTAAATAACATTTTAATCATATTTATATATATATATATATATATACATACCAGAATGCCACTGTGGATCATTTCACAAATAGATGTTAGAGAAAATAGATGAAATATAGAAAATCAGAGTATCAAATGAAAGTACAACTGAAAGTACAATATCAAAATATTGATTTTTTATCAAAGCTCGAACACTACAAGCTTGAATATTACAAGATTTTGAATATTTTGAAGAACTTACAAACAGTTGCTCTTGAAATAAACTTGTACAAACGATCACACTACAAGATTACAAAAGAACAAATAGATTAGTAAGTTCTGAATAAGGTTCAAAGCGTGTCTTCAACTGATATTTGAGGCTGCTACTTATAGATGCGAGGAGCCTTCAGCAGAGGATGGATTTGAAAATTTTGGAATCCGAAAAGCAGGTACTATTTCACTTTTGACTTCTGGTACCAACTTTTACTGTTGATTTTTGTTTTTGTCGGCCATGAAGATTCGTCGGTACTTCACGACAAACAACTTTTCTATTTCAAAAGTAGCACGGCACATGGGCGGCCGCATTTGTGTCCAAAGGACGCTACTTTTTTCTGAGTGGGTATCTTGAAAAGGGACTTGCCGGCCATCTACTTATCCACCAGGGAGATGCGACAAAATCCAATTTTGATTTTATTAATCAAAAAATCCTACATCTGGATCATTATTTTCCAGAAAAGGATTGAATTCATAATCTTCTTCATTAGGGACGGGCTCTTCTTCTTCATCAGATCCTACTGATGATAATGCTTCCAAGAGAATTTTCTTGAGCTCTGCTGGGGAAGAAGCATTTACATTAATGGAGTAGGGATTCAATGGTTGGGAAGAACCAACAACTTCTTTTCCTTTTGAAGAGGGGGAATTTGCTGGGGTGATGGACGAGGGGAGTCTCCTCTTTTGAAGTCCATATTTTTTCCATGTTTCAAATTTTTCAAGAACAATTTGTTCACTGAATTTCCTCCACCAAGAAACTGTTGCAGTGGAGCAAATATATTTTGGAAAAGGTTCGGGAAGATGAACATGGTATTCATAGTTAAATTTTAGCAACCATACGATCCCGAATTGGGCACAAAAATGTAGCAATTTCACATGAACAGGAATTTTAGGAGTCAAGGTCTTATATTCAAGGTATTTTGAATAAAGAGAATTTGGGAGTCTTTCTGCAGATAGACCGTGAATCCAAAACCATTCCATAAACCAAGCTGGATAAATGGATTGGTTACTGATGATGTTAAAATAAAAAGAATGTCTGGGATTGGGTATGCAAAGGAAATAATCCCAAGCCTTTTCTTAATCCCAATAATTGTACACTGGTGGGTCGAAGACCCGAGAAAATCTTTTGGGCTTTGATGGGCTTTGACCCCAATCAGAAAGAGTCAAAACCTTCAATATTTTGCATTGGGAATACGCCACTATTCCAGGTGCATTTTCATTTTCATTTTGATTGATTTCAACAGACTTAGAATCTATTAACACATATTGATAAAAAGATAAAGGTTTGTCAGTTCCATGTGTAGGGATCCAGTCAAACCCTTTTGGAAAATATTGTGCTAATAAATCCCAAGGCTCATTTTTAATGGGATCACCCATTTCTGGTTCCAGAAGCATATTTTTGACACAATATGCTTTTAATTTACATGAAAGAGGCTCTCTTTCAATAACTTGGGTATTTTGTGGGGAATTTTGTGGTTCTTTTAGTGGGGAGAATTTATTTGATGTTTCAATTTGGGCTTTTGAGGAGGATATGTTTGGAAGGCCTGTTTGGGCCATTTGGGCTGCCGATGGGGCGAATAAATCTGCTGTTAAGGATTTTGATTTTGAGGTATTTGAGGCAGGGGAGGCCCTACCACTAACTGACCCACCTCGGGCCTTGGATGCCATTTAAACATATATATATATATATATATATATATATATATATATATATATATATATATATATATATATATATAACTACTAATGCTAGCCAGCATGATATATGAAAGTGAAATATGCGGGTAAACCAGAAAAGAAGATATACAGCAACTTATTACTATTACACTGCAATTGTTGAAAAGTTGACATCCATGGGTGGCAACTAGGTTTATTTCTATTGAATATGCTTCAAATAAAGAATTTATAATTGACAAGGTGACTAGGCTAGTTTCTTCAGTCTTGATCACCAGTGTCTTATTCCATATAATTCCACACCCAGTTAAAACTCAAACTACATGTTATTATATATTGAAACCAGCTTCATGAAGATCTCATCTGTGTTGAGTTAAATCACAAGTCACTTTGCAAATTTAAAAAAAATGTATCGCTAATTAGAATATTCTGTATAAACAACATACATGAATTTGAATGTGGATGACTGGGTGAGTATTAAGATATCTCATATTCAAAACTGAAATAAATAACATACTATATTTAATATAAGAGATAGTCTCATTCTCATATATGAGTGGCAATTCTAAATGTTGGATTAATATATGCAGTATGCACCATACACCCGGACACATATCCATCATTGCAATTTGGCAGTTAACACCTACACCAGAAGAAAATACATCGGTAGTTAATTAACTACCAGAATTAAAAATAATAGAACTAGGTGCAAGAGAACTAATCTTATTCCATTCACACTAACACTATTATATTAATTTAATAACCATGTCAATCTTCAATATATATATATATATATATATATATATATATATATATATATATATATATATATATATATATATATATATATTACAATTAATTAATAGACCCCTTAACCAAGTTCCAACTATATGGATATTGCAATGGATGTTCACCAAGACAATCTGGTGCACATTAATGACTTTGAGCTGCATGACTTCATTGATGATCCAAACTTTGATCAGTTTATCAGTTTGATCCGTGGGGAAAATGACCTTATCAACGATTGTTTACTGCATTATGCTAGAAAACAGATAGGCCATTGTCACTCAAAAAGAAGCGAAGCATTTGCTTCATGGAAAAAGCTTTGAGGATGTGGTGACTGAACAAAAGACAATTTTAACTCAGAATCTCAGAATTTTAACTCATAGACAGATGAATAATCTTCTCATAGAGGCAACATTGGAAGTGAGAAACATTTCACTAACCTTGTTCCCCCTATTAAGGCCTATGGCAGAAAAAGTCCACAGGACATCAACTCCAACACTGATATCTAATGGGCTCCTCATGCCTCAAGTATAAAAAAAGGCCATAAATCCATTTGTCATTAAATAAAAAATTACATGAACAACTGATATGGATTTCCACGTATAAATGACAGACTGGTGCCAAAAACGTACCTTTGATTTTCAACAAAAGTTCAAAGGAAAACGATATTAGTGAGTAGTAGAAAACATACCCTTCTTAATAATATTTTCAAATTACCCACATGACAGATTATATGCACAAGTCACAAGAGATTATGCATATTCAAGAGGAACAATATCTCACAGTCACAAGTCACAAGTCACAACACATCATAAGAAGTGAAAACAAGTAGCTTAATATGAAAGAAGTGAAAACATGTTGAGGACTTTGTTATCCAAAGTCATTCATCAAAGTCAGTAAGACACATCATAAGAAAAATAAAACAAGTTTGTTAAGCTCCTAATCCAATTTTGAAGCTCCCATTTGCATATACTTATTTCCAAAGAAGAACATATAGTTTAAAACAGAATTGAAACAAAACAAAACAAAATAAATGGATGCAAAACCTTGGAGCAGAGGACGATTCCAAGCAGATACAAGAAACCGAATGCACTAATTGGGGACAGAGATGCATAGAACAGAGCAATAAACAAGATCTTCACCAAATGGCTTACTTTCATGATTTAGTGGGAATTTCATTCAGAAAAGGATAACTCGGTTGAGAAATTTTCATTTAGCTCAATACCTAGAAAGCAAATTCAACACATATTGATAACTCAAGCAAAAACTCAAATGCAAAAAATTCAAGTAAACACGTCGAAGTAGAGATGGTGAACCTGAAGCCTTCGATTAAACTCTGTTTTTCGATCGCGACCTTCACCGAAGCTTCGAATGGCAGCCAAGCTTTGAGATTGCGACCTTCACCAGAGAGAGAGATGCGAGAAAGAGAAGGAAAATGGAAGAAAATTGAACGAAAGAGCAAGTAGCGAGCGAGAAAGAGAAGGAAAATGGAAGAAATTTGAACGAACGTGCGAGTTGGAAGCGAGAAAGCAAAGGAAAATGGAAGAAATTGAAGTTTAGGGTTTGGGGAAGAAAAATGAAAAGTTGACATTTTCAGACTTTTATGATTTATTTTTTTATTTAACTTTATCCAATGGTTTTTTTTTAAGATGTGATCCATTGGATTTTAAAAGATAGTGGATGGATCATTATCCATCCTAAAATAATATGATCCAATTTGATCCAATCCATTAATTTTATTTTTTGTGTAATGGATGGATTGGATGGATTAAGCTTTGGATGGATTGGATGGATGATGGATAATTGGATAATTTTGTCACCCATACTTAATATACTTCAAAAACAGCTTCAAACTGTCAAAAACATTGTTGGTCGAAATTAGAACCCTTGTTCATTTTACGTGTCCGATTTCGTGAAAATTCTGTTTTTAAGTCCGCTAAAACATGAATTTTTGTTCTCTTAAGTCCTAAACTCACATTAAAACCATTTTGGGTCATTGAAACCACAAAAGACAGATTTCAATACTATGAAAACAGTTTTGCAAATAACCATTTTCTTCTTGATTTCATTACTCTTCAAAGTCCATAAACAAATCATTGAATTGTCTAGTTTTAGAGATTAAGGTTGTCACAACAATTTTCTTACGTTTGGCCGAAACCAAGCACAAAGAATATGAAGATTTTCACTTCACCAATCAAGCTCAAACACATATACATATTCATATATCAAAGCATTGAAACATGGCAAAAGATTTTAACGTATTAGGCATCCTTTATTATATAAGACTAAGTGAGCATATCTCAATATTTTTCAAGCTAAAATAAATCAAATAATCACATAGCACATCAATCATGAACACACCACAACCACAACACAAATATTACACAAAGTCCTCTTAAAGGATCACATGAACATAAACACATAACCCTACACTTAGGGTTTCAAGACAACACAAAAATATTTTAAACCACACACACACCCACAATAAGGTAGATGAAGGTTATTCTCCCCCATACCTTTGTTGTTCACTTGGAGATAAAGTCAAATCAAGCTAAAAGATCAAGGAAGGCCACGGTTTTGTGACAAATCCTTGCACAAAATCAAACAACAATACAAAATAATTAGATATATGAGCCTAGATATGATCATAAAAGAGGATTTATGATGGAAATCCTTACTTGTAGGAGACAAGATGATGAATCAAGAAGTTGGAGGCTTTAGGCTAGAAAACCCCATTTCTAAGGAAGGTTCAAAATGAAAAAGCTTGAGAGATAACTTGTATTTAGATTGATGAGAGGATCAAGAATCTACTCTTTGTTTTTGAATCAAGTGAATGGATGGTGTGTTGATGTAGTTCGCCTAAATGATGAAGAAGGAAAGAAAGAATAGCTTTTTGCTCATGAACTTGATATGTTAGAAAATGAAATGAAAATGTGTGGAGGAGAGGGGCTGGTCGAAATTTGTGCTGCAAGGGGGGAGAAGATATTTTTTTAGTTGAATCATGGTTGGTTAAGTGAAACCATGGATAGGTTAGGTATTAAGACAAAAGAACTTAGATCTTTATCACAAATTATCATGATAAGTGAGGATAGAAATGGAAGGATGGCCATCTAAGAGGCTTGGCCGAAATCATACATGGTAGAAGAGAGGGCAAAATTGCCAAAATACTTGTTGGACATCAAAGGAATTCATAAAAAGATCAAAGGATATTTTGGTCATTTTGCAAGGATATTAAGATATTTTGTTAACTATTCATGATGACTAGGTGAGTCATTACCATGACTCACCATTTGCATTAATGACTTGATGGTGATTCACCATTTACATTAATGAATTTATGATGATTCACCATTTGCCATAAATGAATTTATGGTGGTTCGCCATTTGCCATAAATGAACATTTATGACTATGGTGAGTCATGCAATGACTCACCATGGTGACTCATGGGGTTGAGTCATCATGGATGACTCTTAGTCCTTATCCCCCGGTATATCTTAGTGGTTTCGTATCCAGCTCCGTCGTTTATCCGATTAGGGTTTTCGTCTGTTTTTCACCAAAATCCGTCCGAACAAAATCTAATATTTTATTTTTGTACGAAAATTTTAGAAATAGAATTTATCAATGAAATTATGATAAAATCTGGAATTTTTCAATTTCGGTTCAAATTAGGGTTTCTGTCGGTATAAAACTATACTGTCAGTAAAAACGTTTCCGTCTGAGTTTTAAATCCAAAATTTCGCCGTAACTTCCTTTGATATAGAAGGTCTCAAATATGATTTTGGTTTCCTCAAAATCATTTTCTGGATCGTCGGTAAAAATATAGAATATAATTACCAGTTAAGACGCGAGAAAATAGGGTGTTACACCTTCTACTCAGCTTCTTGAATCTTTCTATGAAGTCAGCATCCCTCTCATCCGCTTATTATTTCAAAATCATCAAGTCAACTACTGTAACTTCAGGCTGAGGTCTATGAAACCTATCATGGAAGCACCTTTCCATGTATGCCCAATTTCGCACAGAATTGGAAGGCAGAAAGGAATACCAAGTGAATGCTATCTGTGTCAATGATAAAGCGAATAGATGCAGCTTATAGTACTCATTTGGTTTGCCTCTCCACACTGGGAAGTAAATCTGCCAATATGCTCAATGGTATACTTGTCATCTTCTCCCGAGAAAGTTGAGAATTTTGGGGTCTTAAACCCTTATGGATATGGTATCATTCTATCCACCCATTCAGGATATGGCTTTCGATACTCAGGTCTAAGTAAAGGCCATAGTTGCATGCCAAAGTACCTTGTTATAGTGTCATCTAAAATGTTGGGATTAATCAACTGAGGGGACAGTGGGTCTACTTTCAGTCGTTGTCGACTGGGTAAAGTTTGATACTAGAGTTTGAGCAAGACCTGGTTATCTAGCCAACATTTGGTACATCGGCTCTGGCATTGATGCTCTGCCGCATAATCACCAAGATTCATATATTGAGTCTTGCTGACAGATGATTGATTAGCCGAGGTAGGTGGAATTGAATTCCATTGCTGCTCCCCAACATAATAATCAGGTGCCCTATACAAAATCCCTCAAGGAGGAATTGAACCCATTTGAACATAAGCGGTCGTTCTGGGGCTAGCTGATAGTATGGCATATTAGCCAAGGAAGGTGGAATCATGTTCCATGGCTGCTCCCCAACACAATTTCCAGGTAACTTTGCTTGAATTGCCCCATAGCCCGTGGTAGGATACGTCATAACCTCAGGCATAGTCACCTGTGAGTTTGCACCAATAGCCATAGCATTTGATACAAAACATGGCATACCAAGCTAGCCTGACGTATTTGATGGCCTTTTAGCCGAGTGAACCTGTAACACCCCGATTTTCATATAAGGGATTATGTTACTATGGATGCCTAGTTGTTATTATTATTATTAATGAAGTTAGTATTGTTATTTATATAATTGATAACGTAATTGTTATTAGTGTTGTAGTATTTTTTATACATACATACATACATACATACATACATACATATATATATATATATGTGTGTGTGTGTGTGTGTGTGTGTGTGTGTGTGTTTGTGTGTGTGTGTGTGTGTGTATTAAATATGATAATATGTATTTTCATATATGATTATTTACATTAATATGAGATTGTGTCCCTTAATGTGTGATCTTATATGGATATATGATTTTGTATGTGATTTTTATATGTTAATATATAATATGTGTTTTTATTAATAATAAGATATTAAGAAAGATATTATGAGATATCGTGTGATTTAGTATTTAAATCGAGATAGTGTATCTCCTAGGTTTTAGTCCCTCAATTAATCAGATTTGAGTCCTTATTAATATAGGATAATCCTCTTTTTGATTATCTTTTAAGATCTTATCATAATCTCCTAAGGATCATATCTAGGAATAACTACCAAATTTGTCGCTAAACGTCCATCGAACTTTTGACTATCTTAGAGTCCGATTTAGGATTCAATAGTTAGACATTAATTTTTAGATATTTCTGAGCTTTCTAACGACACCAAGAACGCCTCAATCGGAAACTTGTAGCTCAAGTTATCGTCAAAATACCAATCTATATACAGTTTGGGCTGAAATAGGAGCCCGTTATGCCATCACTTGTATTTATACCATAAGACTGGACCTAAACCCTATTTCTCACATTTTTAACCTCAGAATAGCTGACTCTCTTCATCTTTCTTAGCTTTCCCTCCTTAATCTCCTTTTCCCTTTCTTTTGAATTGGGGATTAATTGGTTGTTCTCTTCCCTTCTTGTTTGACCAAGACTTGAGGAACTCGTCGAGCCGCTCGAGGGAACGTGTCTAGTTTTCTAACATTATCATTTTGGGAATCTTCATACCAGGTATGGGGAGAAGGGCTAGTATGAACATGTAGGCTATGGGGTAGCGTGTAACGCCTAATTTTAGTTAACACTAAATTAGATAATTAACATAGGGATTTTCACAAATAATTTTTTAAACGTCTCCTTTTAAAAAGGGAGATTTGTATGAAATCGTAAAAACACCTGATAAACAATTTATAACATCAAATTCTTTATCCAAACTAAACTTGGTCTCTGGTCTTACATCAATTAGCAGGAGAGAGAATCCAATAAAATTCCGTTTATACACTATAAACTTAAAATAATTAAATACAATATTCTCAAATAAATTTTCATAAGTATGTGAACTAATCACATACATTGAGTTTTCGAAAACTAAATAAGTTTATAAATTTTTTCACTATTACAAGAAATTAAAATAACATTTCAAAAATACTTTAAAGCAACTAATTATAAACATATGTGAACAAATTACACAACTACATCGAAGCTCTGGCATATTGATACTTCTTTTGTCACTTCCTCAACATCTTCTAGCCTTTCCTCATCTCGTCTCCATTCATCAAATGAAACTAAATGTTGCCAAAAAATAAGCAATGGAGAAAAAAGATACAAACAAAGGAGGTAAGATTCAACAATAGGTTACCAATGTAGATATGGGCAAGCAGGTAAACAAACAATCATTCAAGTGGATATATATACATATGTATATATCAAGGGATATATTTATAAAATACATATATAGTTTCAGGAAAAGTTGAGACTCGAATGCATGCCTATAACTAAACCTAACTCTGCTCCGTGAAGACCAAAGACAAGTGAAAAGATGATGTTGAGCCTTGATGCTTAATGGTCAAGGTGTTGTTGATGTTGTACCTTGGTAGCCTAGTGGCCAATGGGGCCTTGATGCTTAATGGTCAAGGTGTTGTGCTCTGGTGCTTTTTGGCCAGAGTGTTGTTTAACGTTTAAAGTTAAAAGATTAAACATGATGTTACCTTTGGTGCTTGTTGGCCAAAGAGGTTAAACCATAATAAATGGTGTTGACGGAGGTGGTGGATAATGATTGTTTGTTGTGTTCATGCATCATTCAATAAGTTTTAGGGGGAGGTACGATAGTTAAGGGGAGGTCGTCCACATGTAAGACGATCTGGCCATCCACGGTGATTCATCCGAGACTAAGGGGATCATGTACACCCGTGCTGGCGCATCTGAGAATAAGGTGCGTCGGCTATCCTAGGAGTCCACCCATGGTTAGGTGAACTGCCCCGACGTTGGTGCTTATTGGCCAATGTGGAGATATAACTCTGGAGTCGTACGCCTGGTGTAGATGGATCCATGTGACACCCTAAACTCGGGTCATCACATGGTTACCCGTTTGCGGAAATAAAACTTTATTTGCTGGTTACTTTCGGATAATAATGTTTTCTCAACGTTCATATTTTCAAAATATGGTGATAAAAAAAAAATTCTTTTTAACCTCATAACAATAACAACTTAATCAAATTACATTCAGATACACAAAGTATATAAATCTTACAACTATACTGCCTCATATATTTTCATACCTAAATCATTATCAGTTTAGTTTATTCCCAAAACATCATATAACACAATAGGACCTAAGCTGGTCGCCACTAACAGACACTACACCCGACAGGAGCAGCACAGCATGTCTCGAACTAGACGGCCTCCTTCTTCTTGTAGAGGTCATACCCCTTGTGCTACTCTGATATGTGTTGTAAGGGTAAGACACCAATATACGGATTTATCACCATAACTAAATGCGCAACACAAAAGAAGGCACATACACATATACATATTTATAACAACATACTCATTCATATTATATCACATCATTTATCAATGGGTTTCACACCCCAAACATCAACGTTGAAAAACTATGCATGAACACTTCAAAACATCATCTAACATTCATACCTAATCTCATGAGATATCTCCAACATCGTAATGAGTTGATCAGACTTGATAGTTACAGCACGCAGACCCACAGACACGCGATCCAGAACACGCGATCAAAAGCAGAACACCAGGCACGCAGCGGAGAGCAGAAACCCAGGCACGCGCGGCGAGCAGAAAACCCAGGCACGCGGCGAGAGCGAGAACACCAGGCACGCAGGCGAAGCGAGAAAACCAGGCACGCGGCGAAGCAGAACACCGGACACGCGGCGAGAACAGAAAACCCCAGGCACGCGGCAGAAGCAGAAAACCCAAGCACACGGCCGAAGCAGAAAACCCAGGCACGCGGCGAAGCAGAAAACCCAGGCACGCAGCCAGAACATCAGGCACGTCTGCCAATGCATGCAAAACACTTTTGTTTCATTCTTTTCTTTGTGTTCAATCTTTCTTTGCCGAAGCTCAAAATGGCTTACGACTCACATAGTTTTAAAACACTTTTAAAACTTTCATCACAACACAGGACCTCACTGTCCATAAAACGTTTATCAAAACATAGGACCTCACTGTCCATAATACTTTTATCAAAACATAGGACCTCACAGTCCGAGTGCTCAATCACGACACCTCTCGACCGGTGCACCAGTCTTAGGTTCGTGGCACTAGAAACATCTTCAATGTTTCAACATTGTATACCTCATGTATACAATATAGGCCCTCAAAGTCCAAATGACTGAGTCCATCACAACACAGAACATTAGTACCCCGACGTCTCGGTTACTAAGTTCCACACCACTTTTAACACTAAATCAGTTTTGCTTTCATAAATTTTTTTTTTCAAAATTGGAAATTCATTAATAAAATCTTTAAATAATCAAACTTTCACAAAGGTGAGTCACTTGAGGTTTTAACTTCCTTAAAATATGTACTACTGTTTCAAAATACTTGCCTTCTACGTTTTTCCAAATCTGTCATCACACTTTTCCAAATCATTCATCAATTATCACTTTAAAGCTTCTCAAGCCAAAACTTAACTTTTTCCACTGAAACAACTTTCTAAAATCATCATTAACTTCTTTTCAACAATTAATTTTTATAAAATAACTTTGTATAATATTGCAAACTTTCTTACATAAAAATTAGAAGTACTTAAACATTTTCACAATTTCGCTCTCATTGTGACTCGAGTTACTTTTACACTAATAAATCATCAAAAATAATAACATTTATCAAAACTCATTATTTTTCCAAAATAATATTTTCCACCACTATTATTCCAACGTTTCCCATAAAACCTGGAATATAATTTACACAGCTTATTAAAGCTTTTATCTGATTAATCGGTTGTGCACTGACCACTGTCAGGCCTCTCAAACAACATTCAACATTCATCATTCAACAACATCATCATAATTATATCACCAGGCAGATCATGCATCATAGCAACATAATATACTACTGCAGATAATTAAATAAATTAAAAACAGATAAATCACCTATACACAGATAAACAACACCACGTAAGCCACATAAACAAATAACCACAACCACATATAATTCATATAAATCACACTACACACAAATAGTTATAGAGAAAAATCCCTCAGATAAGCTCCCCTTACCTGTTGAAGACTCGAAATAAGGGTTTCAAATAATCTCCCGATTTAATCCGGTTTCCTCCGTCGGCTTTAGGTCAAACCAACCCGATCGATTCCTTCATAACGAATTGCAACCAAAATAAATCAAAATCAAACAACATACTTAAATCAATGGGGGTAGGGTTCAGCTTCACCCAATTTTCTAGGTTAGGAAACTTAAAATTTGATTAACTTAGGGATTAATGATCCATAAGTTACTTAAGCATGATTAATCACTTTAACCATGATTATGAACTAAGAATCATGAACTAAACCCATCTAGTTATAATAACTAGGGTTCGGTTTTCTCAAGATCAATAGGCTAGAAGTTTTAAAATTTCATCAACTCTTGGATTTAATCAACATACAAAGCTTAGAGTTGGATTCAAAGATTACAACAACTTTTGAATCACAAAATCATTAAGTGATCATACCTAGGGTTTCGGTTTTGATGAGATCAATAGGTTAAAGTTTGATTTTTGATCTTCTATATACTTTAATACAAGAACTATCAAGATAAAATCATGAATCAAGACATGAAATTGAAACAAAACCTAAGAACACAACTTTGACCTAGATTCGGTCATGACCAGAAATTAGGGAAAGAAATTTCACATGATCTTGTGCTTCTAGATGATGAAAATAGAGATGATTATAAGATCATAGCAATTGGTTTCATGTCAAAAGGATTTTTCTAGAATTAGTTATGAATTTTTGAATCTAGCTCCATGAACTTTGAACAAATGAAGAACATATGAATCTTAGCCATGAATCTACAAAAGTTGTGAAGAGAAATGATTCAAATGACAAGAGAATTAGTCTTTACCTCTTTATGATTTCAAGGAAATCAATATTTGGATGATGTTCTTCACAAATTTTTCATGATGTTCTTGAGAAATTTAAGGAAGAAGATGAACATAGTTAGGGTTTAGAACAGTTTTAGTATTTTGGGTGAATCTCTCAACATACTTGTCCGTTTTGGATGATCTTTATGTCGTTGGAAATAAGAGAGAAAGATGAACAACTTTCATGTTGAAAGTTTTCCGAGATTCAAAATAGAAACTGGTCAGAATTGCCAATCAAAATCTGACGAATTATGAACTTTTTGGAGCAAAAGAACATGAAAATGGAAAAATGGCTTAAGGAAGAAGACAACCTATTTAAATGAAGAAGAAACCAAACTTAATGAAGAAGAAACCAATACTTGATGAAGAAGAAACCAATACTTGATGAAGAAGGATTGGGAGCCGTGGGTTTTGGGCAAGGGTGGGTCAATTTTTTTTCCAATGGCATTTGTTTGCAATTGTCATATAAAGACAAGGGCAAAATGGTCATTTCATAGGAAAATTTCACTTTGTCATAAATGTGCCATTATGGCCATTATGACTCAGATAATCTCGTCATAAATACTCGGCAAGTCGGTCAAATCCATCATCTCTGCTACGTTGCCGACTCCTCGATTCATCTGGCGCAAGCTTTTCCTAGAGACATCTCGACTTATACGCCCGCCACAAATATAATCTTTTAATTTTTTTACCAAAATTTTCAAAATCTCCAATATCGTAGTAAATACGATAAAAACATTTTTCATCTCGTTCACGACTCAAAATTAGGTCTTCGAGCGAGCAAGAACTTTCGTGACTGAAAACTGAAAACACAGAAAACGGTAGACCGGCTTCCGTCTGAATTTTCAACCAAAAACTTCCCCGTAACCTTATAAAAATAAGTATAACAAGGAAATGACCTTGGTTTATCCAAAATCATTTTCTAAGTCTCGGATAAAAATATATATTTATATATTTATTACCGATATTACAAAGCAGCGAAAATCGGGGTGTTACAATCCACATGCATTCAGAGTAGTGTTTCGTATTGCATTGTATGATTGACGTTATGTTGTGTTATGCTTGTTGTGTTGGTATGATGACTATGTTACGATTGCTATGTGTTGTATGTTCATCTTGCCAACTATCCTGTTGCCGTTATGTTTATACATATGGTTCTTACTCCCCGTCTTTTGTTGTTTGCTTTGCATGTATCCTTTATTTATGCAGAGGATGGTGAGCAGCTTGCTGAGGAGTGACTTCGAGGAGCCGCTACTCGTAGTTTAGTTTATGTTTAGTTTAGTTGTTTATCCGAATTGTTTATCGGATTGGTTATAACAGCTCTGTAATGTGACATCGGGATTGGGTTCATTTATATCTTTCGTTTATGTTTACATTTATGTTATGTCTTTCTTCTTAAACATGATTTATTTTCTGCATTGAAACCTTGTTACAATGTGGTATCCTTTACCCATTGGTTTTCTTTTATAAAGATTAAGCATGTGTTTATCTTATTTCGAAAAACTAATTTTTTTTTTCCTTCTATGTTATCGCTTTAAAAAGACATGCGGGGTAGAGGGTGTCACAGAACCTATCCGTACTGTAATACTGGTTGAGATACAATATCATTTACAACCACTTGCCCCCCAAGGTTAGTAACATTATGACCAGTAAGTGCTTGTGTAATGGGACTTGGTAGAGGGGTCTGTTGAATCATATCCGGCTGGCCCAGCTGAGATGGTCCTGCCTAAACATATTGATTTGGACTTGGCTGCATTTGTTGTGCATCACCAGCTGAGATTTGTTGCATAGGATTTAGTTGTCTTGATTGCCCAAAAATAGAAGAAATCATCAAGTTTTCTCCAAAATTCAATTCTTATAGTTCTTGCTCCCTCACCTGAAGCACTTCGTTATGCACCGTTGGTTTAACAATGTCTGCCAGCTGTTTAGACACATGGTAGATAATGTCATGTACCCCTATATCTATTTGCTGGCAGATAGATGAAGTGGTCATCACACTTGGATGATCTGATCATCTATATAAGTTGTTATTGTTGAATGTCCACCTGCAGTAGTAACCGGTGCAGTAGACATTAAAGCTTGGACTAGTTGAGTAGAGACAATTGTTACTGATCGTTGAGAAGATGGCATGCCTAAGGCTATTGAAGGTTCAACTTCTATACGGCTACCAATCTTCTTGGTAGTTGCTTGAGACGGTTCCAGGCTAAACCAATGTAATTGTGACCCGAAGAGGTAAACTTCCCAATGAGTTCACCTTCTAGCTAGGTCCCACCGGGCGTGCCATATTTGTTTACGTGAAAAATTGCTAATCAACCAAATAATAATTCAGCCGAGAATCATGTATGGATTTTTAAGTGATCAAGCGATTTGGTACCAAGGGCAAAATCCAACCCTCAACATGGGTTCCTATACTACTAAAGAAAGTGTCTAGTGTAGAAGGTGAAAGAGGAAGCTAGCTAAAGTTGCATGAAAGCAATAAATGAAAATGATAAAGGAAAGTAAAGAAAAGTAAAGTGCAAGAACAATATGAATAACTTGTTTTTATTTATAGGCAAAAATCTCAGCTACTCTAAAGCCATTCCTATTAGCCACTAACTCCTATTTTTCAGCAACATTTTGTACATCATGACTGACAAAAACGGCTGATAATAATGCCCACTAAGACCACTAACTCCATTCAGCTGATCATGTTCAACCCAAGTCCTAAACGTTAGGCATGTTCCATGTTGAACCTTTGGCAGCAACTCCAAGCACTTGGCTAGTCTGCACCAACCTCCAACCAACTACTATCCACTATCCCATGTTTTTAGGACTTAGTGGTTCAACTTTATAACAATCAAAATGCGACTTTCCTATGCCACACATAGCTTTGGTTAACAACACATCTTCTTCCTTCAGCAAATAAGCCCAAACAAAAGGCCCGGCCCAATATGACTCAGTCGATTTTTCGACTAACCTCATCGACTGATATCTCATTCAGCTATTAGCTAATACTTAATTTTTGGCGATAACAGAGTGACATGGACAGTTCTGCCGCAAAAAGGAAGAAATATAAGCAGCAAAAAGTCACTTCTGATGATTCTACTAAGCATGTCCTATGCAGAAATATAAGTTACCAGCATCCAAATCAAAAAAGATAACAATAACATTGCATCGAGGAAACACAAAATCATCAAACTACCAGAGAAATTATATAAAGCCACGGAAATTATATAAAGCCACCAAACAAAGCATTAAAGTATGTTTGTCAAATCCCAAGTTTCTCAATCTTCAGGTTATTGAAATAGAGGATATCTAGAAGCAGAGTTACTAGACGATGCAGAGAAAATAACCGAAAAAATGGATGTGTGATATCTAACAAAATATTATAAAATTCGATTAAACAAAGAATGTTGCAATTCCCCCAAAATTTGACCCATCCCATACCTCAACAAGATAAAGAAAGAATTGGAAGATAGCAAAATGGAAAAGCTTAATCAGAGATTTACTCACAAGAGAAGACAAGCATTTGATTTGAGCGTTCAGAAATGAGAGTTAAACAAAGCAAACAAGGCCAAATTCCAAACTTGAAGAAGGATGTATTTTTAAAAAAAAACATATTGGAGGAAAAATTAAGTGAAATTAAAAAAAACAAAAAGCAAGTGAGGGTTAGGTTAGCATACCAGGATGGACAGAGTGTGAGTGCAGTGAGGAGCAATCGAAAGAGGGACTGTCACAATTGAAAGAGTGGTAAGACACTGTTAACTTTGAAATGAAAAAATAAAATAAAAATGGGAGAATGGGAGAGTTTTAGAATACATGGTCGCGATGCGAAAAAGGGACGTACGATGGCTAAGGAGGTGGCGGTGGCAGAAGAGGGATGGGGGTGGTGGTCGCAGAATAATAGAGAAGTGTTTGAGAGAGAGAGAGAGAGAGAGAGGTTGGGGCCAAAAGGGTTCGAGGTAGCGTGCATAAAAAAAGGACGGAAGTGAATAGGAAAATATTAATGGCTTTTAACATCGGTTCCAGTATAAACTCATTTTTTTACACATTCCACATCGGTTGGTCATTTAACCGGTGTCGAAGGTGAGTCTGATTTCATATTTTTTAATTTTTTTGTTGTTTTAATTTTGGACATCGGTTGTGTTCTGACCAGATTCTGACTACTCAGAATCAGATCGGAACTTGATGTGAATTGCATGAGTCATATATATTTCAGCTTGACAGAATGACATTCTGGGCCTACGTATCCCCCATAAGAGGAATCAAAGCCAACGTAGTTCTATATTTTATACCTGAAAGCACAAAGCTAAAACAACGATGTCTCTACTAAAACCCTCACTTTATAAGTCTTTCTCAAGTGAAGTCAGGGTGTCTTCTCTGGTTTCGTCTTCTTCCTTTTATAGCCAGTTATAAGATAGAATCGGTTATGATTTAGTGGTCATCCTCCCACGATTTCCTTTGTTAGTGGCCATTTGTAATGATTCCACGGATCTCGGAGGCCGTTATAATGTTAATGGACTAAGTCACCTAATAGTCTTACTTCAAACTCTTCATTTGTTTTCCTGATAGATAGGGAGGCTATTAACTGCCTAACAAAACTTAATTATGATAAATTGGTTTACTAAGTTCTTAGTGACGTCATTCAGTTTTTATCTTTGGTTGCTATATAAGTGTTATTAGATATAACCGAATGGATTACTAAGATCCTAAAATAATCCGAGATCTTTATCTCTTAGCCTTATGCCAGCTCAGTAACTACTCGATATGACTTAGCCGAATACTTCAAGAAACTATCCGAGCCACATAATAAAGCTAAGGTTTTAATGTTAACTATTCGGTAAGCATGGTCTTATATTTTAGGTAATACACAAGTCCCAAAGCATCAGCGATAGCCTGCTCATTCCTACCTCTTCTTGTCATAGGTTCCTGTAATGTCGAAGACAACTATTAAATACAGAGGCTAAGCCGGAAGAGCTACAGGAACCTATTACTATGCATTATGTCTATAATAAATATATACAATTCAAACAAGAGCACACAGAAGATACATAACAGGCTCATACCATTGCTTGATAGGACAGACCTGCTCTAATACCACTAAATATGACACCCTTTACCCCGCATGCATTTTAATGATATAAAGGAAATAAAATAAAATAAAACACATGCATATTATTTATATAATAATATGGTCAAAGGGTATAAAGCACCACATGAACAAAACGTCTCAAACATTTCCGGGTATGAGCTTAGAGGAATGGATCTCGAACAGTATCCCTGTTTTGGTAGCTTTTCCGTAGGATTCATGAGCTTATTTTGAATCCGATTTTCCCTAAGTCCAGCCATTGATCTCGTAATCTTTTCCATCGATTTTGTCTCTTGATTCAAATAGATCTATTTATTTGAAACCCTATTGTTGATTCGGTTGGTATTTGGTGTTTCCGGCAAATTGTGTTACTCGTACGTGTAATCGGGATAGAAAGCGGAACGGTGTATGTGTAAGGATGGATGGTGGCAGAATTGTGGATGTTTTTGGACAGCGAGCTGAGGTTCTTGGCAGTAGCATGGACGCATTTGGAGGTTGTATGAGAAAGTGCACACGTCAATCAGGTGGGGGAAAGAATCATCCTATCGTCGGAATCGATAAGTAGTATATTCGATAATAATTGTGTAAGGCGACCTAAACCCTACTAGTAGTCGAGTAATCGACAAGACCAAAATCACATTGGAAACCTTTTATGTAAAACCAATGATGATTTGGGGATTGTAGGTTTATCGACGTTAATATGATTTTATCTTATCTGAGGTTGATTGAATTTATTATTATTGAATTGCTTATGTGATATTTTGTGGTATTTGAATATTTCCTGATATTGTGTGATGCATGATTTGCCTGGTTTTTAATACTATGCTTAGTTGATTTTAAGCAAGGATATATGTTGTTCAGGAGATGATTGTTTGGGTGAGAGAATGAATTGACTTAGAGGTGCCTAGCTTAATTAAGTTATATAATGGATGAGATGTGACATAGAATGCGAGTTGAGGTTATGATGGGAGCTTGAGGTACTAGGTTGTTGTTGATGCGAGATAGTGAGATTCATATAGAGCCTTTGGTGCAGATACTTTTTCAGTCCATGACACGTTGATCTGATTTATGCTATCAAAAGATAGAAGTGCACTATATTGAGTTCTAACCTATAATAGAAGAGCACTAAACTGAATCCTATCACTACAAGAAAAATTGAATTTAGCGAGGGCCAAAGGCCGTCGCAAACAGCTTAAATCCATCGCAAAACACATGTTTCTGACAGATTTGCGACGGTCATAAATCCGTCACATATTGGGTCGTCGCAAACGCTTTCTGACGGTTTTTTTAAATGATCGTCGCTAATTAGCGATGGGTTAGCCGTCACAAATTATAGGAAATTAGCGACGGCATGGCCGTCTCAAATTACAGAAATTAGAGATGTCCTGACCGTCGCAAATTAACATAAATTAGCGACGGCATGACCGTCGCAAATTATAGAAATTAGCGACAGCATGGCCGTCGCAAATTGCAACACATTTTTATAAAACTAAATAATTTAATTAACTAATTTTTTATTAATTAATTATTTAAAATATGAATTATTTTTAATTAATTATTTAATATTTAATATAAAATTCAAAATTAATATAAACATTAGTTATTTTTTATATTAATTATAATTTAGACTATATTATGATAAATGATAAATGAATAATAATTTTAAACAATAAATGAAATTCATAAATAAAAGCAAATTATTTTGACAGAGTGCATACATCATACAAAATAAAATCTAATATTAAAGAACTAATAACCCTCTCTATAGCCCCGCATTAACAAATCTGTAAAGGATTGATCATCCTCGTCACTGGTCTGCCGATGACCCTCAGGCTGGGACGGTGGTGGGGCGTGGGAGGGGTCTTGTGAAGGTGTCTTGGTCTGCTGCGACTGTGGCTGAGGGGTGTTGGTTCCTAAACGCAGCATGAGCTCTCTCTGTGCAGCTGCCATCATCTCTATCTGCTCCATCATCTGTGTCTGTTGAGTAAGCAGCTACCGATTAATCTCATCCTGAGCTACCAGTTTCTGTCGCATCTTGACCATCTCCGCAGACTCATGAGACTGGCGGGGCCTAGTACTGGACGATGCTCGACTCTGCTGAGTGAAGATGCTGGAGCACCCGCGTCGATAGTTACCGGCTAGGTCTCCCATACCGTATATGCGACCCTTATTCTTACCGCCAGCAACCTCAACCCATGTCTGCAACTCCAATTGGGCTTCCACCTCTGGGTCAAGTGTGGTGGAAGGGGAAGATGAGGCTTCCTGAGACCGAACCTGAGATAACTTAGCATGATAGTCCTCCTGTCATTAAAATTGATGCACATCATCATACAAAATGACCATAATTGTTAAATATAAAATAAAAACAATTTCCAACAAAGAGACATGTAAATCACCTGAGTGCGTCTAGAGCGCTCATCTACATACTCGCTGGTACCCTTCCTATTATGGGTTCGGGCATGAAGCTCAACCGGCTTGACGCTACGGCCAAGCTCCCTAGCCTGCACCAAAAAAAAACTTGTTCATATTTGAAGTTACACATTCTTAATAGCCAGACATGTAAATGAATTAACAAAATTTGATGTTGGAACTTACAAGGCGTCGAGCATGCTCCTGCTTACTGATGCTGCCGCCAGTGTGCAGGCTCCCACCCTTTTCCGAGGCCCTATTGAGCTTTTCCTGGGCGGATTTTTTCTTAAATGCAGGTGTAGCCCAGTAAGCACATAGCTCCTCCCAAATGGGTGGGAAACACCATTTTGGACGTTCTCCCTTTTTCCGATATCTCGTCAACAACTCGGAGAGGCGTTTGCTCGCTTTTTGATGAAAAATTATCTCTACATCAATGGAATGCTCTACTCTCCAAGCAGCCTTCTCCTGTAAATAAGGAGAATATAATATTTTTTAGGATAATAATAAACAAAAGAAACATTAAAACTAACTAAAAAATGGAAGTAAATTCAAAAGTACAAAATACCTTAAAAGCCGCAAAGAATCGATCCCGATCCTGATCCTCAAGCTCACTCCAATGTTTCCAGGCCCGATCAAACTGAGATGTTACTGCGTACATGACGGCCTCTGCAGATTTTCTCGACGGAAGGAACCTTATCAATAGAACATGAGAACAATCAATACACATACATATAAAATCTGCACTGAACAATAAAATAACAATATTTGAGATATTTCTTACCCTTTACCGGTCGGGGTAACAATAACTCGGTCATCTGACATAACCTCGATCTCCTCATCATCTGATGATATAGGCGGTGAATATCCATAACTCTCCTCGTCGTCACCATTAGACTGATGATCACCGTCCATGGGCAAATCCACCCCTGATGCATCTGGTTGTCTGGAATTGTCTCCATGGGTCTGAGTCGGAATCCTTGGGGAGGGCATCATCATGATCCCAATGGAGGTGTCCATGAACTGAGTGGCTGGAGCAACAGGTCGGTAGGGAGGTGTCAGAACATGTGTAGGCACGGGTGTGGGCGGTGGACATGGTGTAGGAGCAACAGGTGGGGGCGCCGGTGCCATATCATGTGGAGGCATGGGTGTGGACGGTGGGCGTAGTGTAACAGATGTAGATGGGAGGGACACGAATCCGTCATCGACTGTCTGTGTCACAAAGCAGGGTCGACCACGACGACGTGCCCCTCCAGCAGGTGCCTTACCCTTTCCCTTACCATCAGTCGTGTCTATAGTGAAAAATGATGCTAATAATAATTAATTAAAATTAACCAAAACACAAATTTGCAAATAATGGAAATTGATGGTGATAATAATTAACTTAAAGTAAGCAAAAACACAAATTTGTAAATAATGGAAAATGATGCTAATCATAATTAACTTAAAGTTATGACAATGACAATACAACTTAATACAAAATATATCACTAAAATAAATAAAGTAATTGTTATTCAGAATTTGAGCCAGTGTCATATTCATAGCCATCTTCATCTTCTTCATCTTCTGTTGATTCTGCTTCTTCAACATCTTCATCCGGAATGACTTGATTTGATGTCAAGCTGGAGGTATCCACTTCTTCCCCTACAACTTGTGTGTCTTGTAAACATGAGATTGGTTCAACTTCAATTACCTCATTTGCATGTGACATTTCATCCGTTTGATATGGCTCATCCACCTCTGAAACATCTATTTCAATGCGACCCCTTGGTTTTGTCTTGATTGCAACACACCAACCTCGTTTTTCTGTTTGAGTTGCTGGATAAGGAACGTAATATACTTGTCTCACATTATGTGCCATGATAAACGGATCAAACATATGATATCTTCAACTCATTTGGATGTCCACAATATTATATTTTTTATTCAAATTAGTGCCTCTACTAGATGGATCGAACCAATTACAATAAAACAACACTATTCTCTTAGGGTAATCTAAATAACGATATGACAACTCATATATGTGTTGTATCACACCATAAAAGTCATCTGCAACTCCGCCTGGCTCACCCTTTACGTAAACACCACTATTTATTGTTGTTTTGTCTTCTGTCCATGATTGAGTATGAAATTTGTACCCATTCACGAAGTATGTGTGCCATTCTTTGACTTGTGTCAGAGGACCGTCAGCCAAGTTTCGTAAATGTTGATTAAGGACAGTAGGTGCCTCATTGTAAACCTATTCACAAAGTTTAACGATATATGTTTTTATCCGCATACATTATAGTGAATAACAGAATGATAAATGGGAAGATACTTACTTGTTGCTTAAACCATTTTGGAAAATATTCATGAGTACGAGCAGATGCATCAATAGAAGACAAGAATGCACTGAACATATATGGATAACATCAATGAAAATTGACATATGCTATCGAAGGAATAAAAATTATAAGCTCATACTTACTCATGGTATGGTTTAACCTCGGCGCAATTGATCAATACATGAACATGAGCTGAGTTCCACTCTGCCTCCGTTAAATAATGTGTCAACTCCTTTCCGGAATGATGACCGGGAAGACAAAAAATTGATAAGGTTCTAAGTAGTCTTCCACTTTCATTTTCCGTTTCGTTCCTTCTAGTTGTTGGCGACAAAACTATGTGTTTGAAATAATGAGAGCAAAAATGAATTGTCTCACGGTGTAAGTAAGACGCACAGATCGAACCTTCAACCCTAGCCTTATTTTTCACCGATCGTTTTGACTCGCCCGTGAATCTATTAAAAAATGACGAGGTTATTATTAATTAAATAATATGCATGAAAATGGATCAATAACTATGATACTTAAATTATCTTTCAAATGGATACATCCACCTATATTGAACTGGACCACCAAGTCTGGCTTCATATGCAAGATGAATCGGAAGATGCTCCATTGAATCAAAGAAGCCCGGGGGGAATATTCTCTCCAGCTTGCACAAAATGAGTGGAATGTTTTGTTCCATCCTGGTCAAATCGTCTTCTCTTAAAGTTGCAGAACACAAGTCCTTGAAGAATTGACTTATTTCAGTAAGGGCATTCAAAACTTGGGGGGCAAACGAACTGAAGGCGATGGGAAGTAAGCACTCCATAAAGACATGACAATCATGGATTTTCATCCCATGCAACTTGTCTTTGATAACATCAGCACATCTCGCCAAGTTAGAAGAATAACCATCAGGCATCCTGAGCCCCTTTATCCATTGGCAAACTAACCTTGCTTCCTGGATAGTCAAGGTATAATTGGCCTTTGGCTTGTAGATCTTCCCATTATCCTGATGTCTCAGCTCCAAATCCGGTCTCCTGCAGTACAACTTTAAGTCCATTCTAGGCTTATCGTTGTCTTTGGTCTTGCCATGCACGTTCATCACAGAGTTGAAAATGTTGTCAAATAAATTTTTTTCAATGTGCATTACATCAAGATTGTGCCTCAATAAATTATCTTTCCAATAAGGAAGATCCCAAAAAATACTCCTCTTTGTCCAATTATGCCACTGCCCATAACCATCTAATTTGGAAACCCCAACTTCAGTCACTTTTGGCAAGTCCCTGATTCTACTCCAAATTTGTTCTGGTGTTAACCTCGGAGGCGGTCCATCCATTTCAACAACCCCCTTCTTGAAGGCATTCTTATTCCTTCTAAATTGATGATCGTTCGGTAAGAACCTACGATGGGAATCAAACCAAGACGACTTCCCCCCGTATTTTAAGGTAAATGCCTTTGTATGCTCCATACAATGCAGGCATGCAGGCTTCCCATGTATCCCCCAGCCAGACAACATGTCATACGCAGGGAAGTCATTAATTGTCCACATCAACGCTGCCTTCATTGTAAAATTTTGTTTTCGAGAAATATCGTACGTCAAAACACCATTCCACAACCTCTTCAGATCATCAATCAAAGGTTGCAAGTATACATCAATGCCTGCCTTTGGATTAGATGGACCCGGAATCAGGCAAGTCAAGAACATATATGGCTTTGACATACACATTTCGGGAGGAAGATTGTAAGGGGTAACAATAACGGGCCAACATGAATAAGGTGATGCTGAGGCTTGGATATATGGGGTAAAGTCATCCGAGCATAACCCAAGTCGTACATTACGAGGATCAACGGTAAAATCTGGCTGCACCTGATCGAAGTGCTTCCATGCTTCACCATCAGAAGGATGGCGTAGCACTCCTGCATTCCTCCTATTCTCATGGTGCCATGTCATTTTTCCTGCAGTCTGCATCGATGCAAACATCCTCTGTAATCTAGGAATGATTGACAAGTAGAACATCGACTTTACCGGAGTTGGTTTCAGATTACTTCTACTTGCGTTGCGCTGACGATACCTTGGTGCGTGACAAAATCTGCACTCAACCAATGTGCCGTCATTTTTGTCGAATTCATTATCGTAAAAGATCATGCACCCATTCTTACAACAGTCAATCCTCTTGGACTCCAATCCTAACTTGGACATTAACCTCTTCGCATCATAATAATTGTTGGGTAATCCTCCTTTGAAAGGAGTCCCGGTCAAAACCATTTTGGCAATGAAATCCAAGCCTAACTCGGGTATGCTCCAATTGGACTTGGCAGACAACAGTAGAACACACATCGATAACTTCGAGTCAGGGGACCCTTCCCACAAAGGCTTATTTGCCTCTGTTAGGAGATTATAAAATTTTTGTGCATCTGCATTAGGAGGCTCTTCTGTATTATTGGACTCAAACGACCCGGACATCATAAGAGCGTCACACACCATCTCCTCCATGGAAACAAAATGATCGCCATATCCAGCTTCTGCACCACTACTTGAACCACCGGTACAATTCTAGTCAATGCCAAAATCAAATTGCGGCATTTCTTCTCCATGATTTGTCCAAATCCAGTAATTAGGCCTACACCCAACTTTATACAGGTCGACCCTCGCATCATCTACATTCTTAATTCGGGTATAGTCACACTTCACATAAGGACATCTAATCACCCCCCCCCCCCCCCCCCAATTGTTATAAGTATCTTGCTGACTTGCCTTGGTAATAAATTCTTCAACACCATCTAAGAAAGATTGTTTTAATCCCCCTCTACGTGGATAAACCCTATCATACATCCAAGTACGACTCAAAGGAACAAATTCCATCCTCTGCATTTGCGCCAAAAAAGATAACTATAATGAAAAACTATTTTGGGTAAACTCGCAGAACTGCTCCATTTCTTTATTTGGTATGGCCCTATCCCATTCAAGAAAAACCTTTTTCAACACTAGTATGATAGTTACTCATCACTTCTCATGTCTCATATCTGACGAAATTTCAGCAGCATTTCCCATTGGTCTCCAAGTACATGACTTGACCAGGGTGAGATATCACAATCAAGTATGTACCCAGAGAACAAATGGTAATGCGTCAGACCAAATTTTCATCAGATATATCACATAAGAATTAATGAATAGCTATTATACTAGTAAAGAAAAAGTTTTTTCTCAAACTGTCCCACTTGGACAATTCGAGGTCCAATATCAAGAGCACAATGACTTGCAACAGTACACGTGCTCTAAAATATTGCACCTCAAACGGGTAACTAAGGTTTTTCTCGACGATCAACTCATCTAGAAAATAAATCTTTATTGCTAAAGACAATTTATAATATCCCTAACAGACTTGAAACAAAACATAAACAACATTACAAGAATAAGAATCATTTAATATAATATAGGCAAGAAACTTAAAACTTAAAACACTTAATAGATATAGGCAAAAGTGAACAGAAAGATATAAGGATCATTTAATATAATTTTGATAACCATAACCCTGTCAAAAATACACTAAAAACAATAAAGAAAATTCATAGTCCATTCAGCACAAGAAGATATTATGATTCAAACTACTCACCAATTCAGCCATTAATATCAAAAGAAAACTAACACAAACACCTATAACATGACAGATTCCAACCTAAAAGCATTTAATTAGGTGATTCAACAAACAGTGTTTCACATAACATGGTAACACAGAGGACCAGATCTGCGAAACATACTGATGATCGATTTATCAAAACTTAAATCCCCACTAGCTTGATTCTTCACAACTTCAGCTCTATTAAAGTTCTAAGTATCAACAGGGGGCATTGAAGTAACAATTCACTAATCCCTTATATAATCTTCAAGCATGTTTATCAATGAGGAAAAGACAGCCCAAACTTGACAAATGAATGTATCATTTCACTCAATTTTTGAAAATTGTTTCAGACCTTCCATCAAACAGATTCAAAGAATGTAGTTAGCAAAGAACCTGTCAACTCAGACTATTAAAGAGAAAATCATGCCATGGCAAAATCAACTCAAAATAAAATATATTGCTTTCCAACCAATTGCTTAAGCATCCTTAATAAATCATAATCCTGTCATAAATACACAAAAAACAATAAAGAAAATTCATAGTCCATTCAGCACAAGAAGAGATTATGATTCAAGCTATTCACCAATTCAGCCATTAATATCAAAAGAAAACTAACCCAAACACCTATAACATGACCACATTCCAACCTAAAAGCATTTAGGTGATTCAACAAACAGATTATAGACATTAATCAAAAGGCATCATATTACCAAATCAATTACAATCTCCACATCAAGGTGCACCAAAAAATGATCAAATCAATATCAAACATTCTCTCAATTAACAAAAAAAAAACACACCTTGTGTTGCTTTGTTTGCTTGGAAGCGATTTTCCCTTGTTGTTGAACCTCAAAGTCGCATTCTTACTCTCTCAGAGAACGTGACTCTCCAGAACTAATTCATAAACAAATATATGCAACAATTATGAGATTAAATATGGAACAAAAATTAATGATGCAAAAATGAGGTGGTGGTTGTTTATCAATGAGGAAAACAAGGTGGCAGTTTCGTAATTATTTCTGAAAACTGGAGATGAAAACAGAAAATTGGAAACCAAACAAACAGGCACTAAGTTGTTATGAGATAAAAAAACATGGGATCAACTTCTCAGGTTCCAGGAAACATACAATGCTATCGTGTCCCATTCACAATTGAATACTTGTAAATAAAAATCACATTTTCATCATTCCCAAACAAAAACAAAGCACTGATGCTGTAAATCACCTTAACAAATTAAAGTCAAACCCAGGCATAAAATTTGAAAAATAAACAAATTTATCAAAAAGATTTGAAGCCCAACTAATCAATAATCATAATTCAAAGAGGACTACATAAAAACTATAGAATTTTACATGGATCCAGAATATCATTCTTAATAGACCACAACAACTCATGCATCAATATTGGACTAGCAACAAACAGTGAAAAAAATAACAGACAGTCATCATTCAGGAATTATATCATATTGTTTTTATTGTGTCTACTATTTTCAAACATTTATACGGGAAACAGTGAAAACAAAATTTTTTGTGTTTCATGTACAAATTCTTGAAATAGAAACATGATGAAAATAAGGTAAAAAAAAAATCCAAACACACCCTAAGATTCTAAGGTTTTGTTAAAAAAATTCTTAGAATGCTGGAGGGGAATACAGGCAAACATCCCTGAAACATGAGAAATAGATTTCCATATATGATAATGTCTTTTCAATATTCGAGCCACAATGTAATTCTCTGAAGCAAGTGAAATGTTGATGATTCAGGATCTAGGAAGAATATCTAGGCCAGCAGAAATAGCTTTTTGCCTCTAACATACAAACAGTTTCCAGATGAAAGATATATTATTAGCTCTTAATTAAACACGAATGAAGTTGCAGGAAATAAAAACGGAGTTCAGGACAAAACCATCCTCAAGGACTGCTGAATTCAAATCACAGCTGGAAAATCAAACAGTAGCATAAAAGAAGCTTTATGCAGAAAAATGTAATGAGATGCAATATCTTGGCCAATATAAAGCAGCTACGTCTATCTGGCAGCATGCATTCTTTACTTGTGCATAAACATATAAGGCAATAGTATGAAAATCTCCCTAAAATTATGGAGGAAATTATATTTAAAGAATTCACAATCAAAAGAAAGACTGTTGATTAGCAATTTAAAACCAATTGTTGTCAAACTCCATTGCTTGTTGATGTTGTGGATCATGGGGCAATAATACTAGTAGGATACAAAGCTGAGAGGTTTATATTGGAAAAGAACAAGGATGGATGTGTTAGAAAAAAGAAATGCTTAGGAGTGATGTCAAATGCTTTAACAAACAATGTCACATGGAGACTACAAATTAATGCCAAAGTGACAATCTCAGCATGTGCAAACATAGATAAATGCTCAAACCTTACTATGAGGAGGAGAACCCAAACCAGAAATCAACCCACTGTCGCTGCGTGAGAGGGAAAGGCATAAAAATGGAGCCCTAGGAGTGCCTACGCATAAAAATGAAAGGGAAAAAGGGAATGCGGTTCAGAGTTCAAAAATGTAAAAATGAAAGGGAATGAGGAACACAGTTTAAAGTTTAAAAAATGAAAGGGAATGAGGAATACTACCAGAGTTACGTACGTCGCGGCAGTGAATGGGCGGTGGAGGAAAGGAGGTGGTGCTGCTGGTCTTCGGGATGGGTCGGCAGAGGCGGCACGAGAGGTGGTGGTTGGCCGGCGCGCGGTAGGAGCAGAGAACCAGAGTGAGAGGGGAGGAAGATCGAAGAGGGTTTCTTCGAAGATGAAGTGAGGGAGGAAGAAAACTGTTCGAGTAACTTAATGGAAATTAGCGATGGCCTTTTAATATTAGCGACGGCTAGGCCGTCACAAATTAGTATTCCGTCACAAATTGAGAATGACCGTCGCAAAAGTACAGTCCGTCGCAAACCAATATGGCCGTTGCAAATGACCTTGGACAAACATTTGCACATTAGCGATGGCCATTCCCTTCGCAAAGTGACGCCAAAATTTCGCTTAAAATGGCAGGAACGTTACTGACAAATTTGCGATGGAACTGTCGTCAGTAATCTTTTCTACCATTTGCGACGGCTTAAGCCGTCAGAAAACATAAAATTAGTGACGGATTTGAGGTCGTGGTAAAAATTCCGTTGCTAATTAGCCTTATTCTTCTAATGATCCTATCAAAAGATAGAAGAGCACTATACCGGATCCTATCTTATCGAAAGATAGAAGTGCACTATGCCGAGTTTTATCCTATCAAAAGATAGAAGTGTACTACACTGAGTTCTTTGCATCGGACTACCATGGACTACTGACGAATGTGAAAGGAATAGAGACAGTTATGTTAGCATAAGGATTTAGATGGCATGAGTTGAGGGTAGAGGGCAATATCATAATTTGAGGATGATTGCTAATTATGGGTGTTGATTGTTTGTGACATTTATTGTATGGTATACTATGAATCTTTTCCGCTTTTGATGATAGAAATGTTTCTTATCCCCTATATCTTTCTGTATGTTGTATTTTATTTATTATGTGATCGTACGAGAAGACTCTGTGGAGGAGCTTGATATTGAGGAGCTGGATGGGATTCCATATGAATCAGATGCGGGAGCACAAGCTGTAGACTCCAACGATGTAGTTTAGTGTCTAGGGCCAGTGAGTCTTATAAGACGTTTTATATTTCCACAAATGTTAGTTTGTTTTAAGATGCCTGTTAGGGATCCTACTGACGGGATACCTTAAACAGTGTTTTGATAACTCTGATGCAAGACATATATGGTGTATGTATTATATATATAAAGTGTGATGCTTTAAATTTCAAATGTTATATGTTTATAAGTTAAGTTTTAATTTTTACGTGTTTTGGAACACACGTTTAATGTTAAGAGCATGGTTAAATAATTAAATAATAAGGTTTTAATTTAATGGCACAAATGGGCACAACGCGGTGTCTCAATGACAACATTACCTTAACGACACTAACGCATGATTTCTCTCCCAAATGAATGCAAGAACACCAAGCACTTGGTTGGGTTCAAAGAAAAGGGAAGAGGGAGGTTTCTGTTATACTAGGGTAGCTAAAAGTGTCAAAATGAGGGTTAGCACTCGTAACCCTCTAAAACCTTTCTATTTAAGCTATCAAACCCTGAGCATGGGTGTGCTTAGGGATGGCAATTTTACCCGCACCCACGGATACCCGCGGGTAAAATCCGTAACGGGCATGGGGCAGCTAGACATACTGGTACCCGCGGGGTAAAATAAATGGGGATTTTTAATACCCGCTAGTTAACGGGCGGGGGCGGGTATGGAGGTATCCGTGCCCGCACATACCCATTCCCGCTAAGTCCCCTCTCTTATACTCAAATTGTATTTTCCAGATACTCTTCTCATGTCTGCGTCGTCACCGAGTCAGAGTCCCTAAGCTCCTCATCTCCTCCACCTTCGTCCTTTCCCCCGTCGTTGTCCCTACCGGCCAGGTGCAACCCACTGTCGTTCAACCCTTCTATTAGTGTGGTCCTTCCTTTCTTGAGTCATCTCGAATCAGAACCAGTCGTCGTGGAACCACCGCGAGCTTCTCTCCCTCCAATCGTCATCGCGAACAGTCTCAGCCCACGCCGCCGTTCGTCATCCGACCACAGCAGGTAACTCCTTTCATCTTCCGAATCTCACCATTTCATTTTTGTCTTTACCCAAATCCCTCCTTCTGTTTTGCATGTTTAGACTTGAAGGATTTCAGACCATGTGAGAGCTTCAGCAAGTAACTGTGATGATGGGGAAAGGATGATTATAAAGAAAAATAAAGATATGTGTTTGAAGTTCGTATAAATCACAAACACATACTTCAGTCCTCACAGCTAGAAGCAAGGTTGATAAAAAAAAAATAAAAAATAAAAATGCCCTCGTATGTGTTTGAAGTATGAACCATGTTGCGATGTTGTGTCTTTACAAGTTGTTGTGATGTTCTATTACAGGCAGCATGTGGTTTGACTAAAAAACCAAAGGAGCATATTATTGACATTGATGCCGACGATGCTGGCAATGAGTTTGCTACAGTGGAATATATTGAAGAAATATACAAGTTCTATAAGCTTGTGGAGGTATCAAACATGTTCCCTTATTACCATTATCGGTACTTATACTTTAAAATAGTTTGGATACTTGATGATTTTAGTTGATACCTGATATCTGATGTAATGGCATTCTCTAATATATGTGATTTTTAATTTTTAATGCATGTGAAGAATGAGAGCCACCCCCGTTACTACATGGACTCACAACCTGAGATAAATGAGAGGATGAGAGCTATATTGACTGATTGGCTGATAGATATGCACACCAAGTTTGATATTTCACTTGAAACCCCTTACCTGGCCATCAATATAGTTGATCGGCTCCTAGCAGTCAAGACTGTTCCAAGGAGGGAACTGCAATCGGTTGGCGTCAGTGCCATGCTTATGGCATCCAAGTATGAAGAAATCTGGTCCCCCTGAGGTAAGTGGTCTACATTCTCCAACTTTGATACTTTTGAAGCTCTTCTATGTCAAAAGAACTTTTCTGCTGACTTACATTATGTACTTGTCTTTTTCAGGTTAATGACTTCGTGTGCCTCTTGGGTAGAGCTTACACTCATGAACAGATATAGTGCATACCATATCAAACATTGGTGGGCATCTTAGCTCAGGTTTGGGAGTGGTGGAATTATCAGTGGCTCTGCATCATGTTTTCAATACCCCTGATGACAAGATTAAATGGGATGTTGGCCACCAAAGATGAAGTTAATTTCAACCTGTGTTCTGTGTTTCACCATTTAATTTAGTTGTAATTATGTTGGATCACATATAGTTGTAAGTTGCAACAATGGGGGATAAGAAACATGTATGTCTCTAAGGGGAAATTTATCTAATCTATCTTACAAATAAAGGGACATAATTTTCTGCACATGACGGATGAAGTGTTTTTAGATTACAACTTGCCATTTCACATATTTCATTGCTCGGACAATGAAAGTCATTTAAAAGTTCAACAAGAAGTTTATTGTAGAGTTTTTATATCTTTATTTTATTTGACATTATGCAGTTTTTTCATAATTTTTTAAGTAATTAGTGCAAACTTTTAGAAAAAATAAGCTTTTTTGACAAATATCCATGGGTACCCGCCGTACCCGCGGGTACCCGCGCAGGTGGCAGGTGGGGATGGGCACAGTTTTATCCACCACGGGCGGGGGGCACGGGGCGGGTGATAAGCCTCTGACTCAACTAGTTTTATAACTAGTAAGATCATGGTTTTTGTACTAATTATTCGAGTTTAATCTCGTTTTTGCTCAAATTTGGGTTTAATTGTCCTCAAGCAACATTTTGAGTCCCTTAAGTAGTTTTAGGATATTTTAGTTAATTTTGAGTCAAATAAAGCATTCACTGCTATTTCATATTTTCAGGTTAATGAGAAGAGCAAAAAGGGAAGGACACTTAAAGTAGAAGCCATCACGCCCAGGCCGTGACACTGGTCACGGCTGACCGCGCTGTCGCCACGCGCCAAAAAGAACGAGCGATTATAAAATAATGCAGTATAGTGCGACAACTCGGATCGTCTCTCAAGGACTCTTTAGTTGTTGTTATTATTAACAGAAAATTAGTAAAAGTTAGAAATGGGGATTTTGAGATTAAAACTAAATTAGCAAAACAAATCAAAAACAGAGAAAAGAAACAAAGCAGTTTAAGAAATTAGCAAATAAACAAAAGCGATTAACCTACTGTTCTCAGTTTCCCACTATCATTGGTTCATGCAAATCCTAAGCAGATACTAATCCCCTCCCGGTTGTAGCAACAATTAACAAACGAAACTACTGCTACAGATACATGTCCCTATTCCCGAATTAAACAAACGGGGTTAAGCCCTCATGAACTAAACGAACATGAACGTACACACGCGAATTAAACAAACGCGATTGATTATAGGAACATGATATCACCGGAAATAAATCAATACAATGCATTATACTCCTGAATTAAACAAACAGAAATACAAGGCATGGCATTGAAAAGAGAAAAGCAAATGAAAGAAGAATCACAGAACCTCAAGTGTGGTAATGGAAACCAATTATAGTAGATTAATCCTAGGAGACTAGCTCTCCATTACAAAAGAAAATAATAAACTAAGAGAAAAACAAAAGACTAACAAGCTCAGAAACTAGCCAAAACTGGCTAATTCTCACTTCTCCTAAAAACTAGCTAACTTATCATTCTGCCATAGAGCAGTTTATATACAAATTCTGGAATCCAAGTCCTCGCGAGGCGAAGCACTGCTCGCGAGGCGAATTATGCGAAAGGTCTGCAACTCTTGGTATTCTCGCGAGGCGAGCATATCTTCACGAGGCGAACTCTTCAGCTTCCAAACTGTAACGCCCGTGGCCTTCAACACGGGTAAACCGTGATGCTCTCTGACTTCCAGGTACTCGCGAGGCGAGTCCTCCTTTGCAGGGCGAGACAGAAAGTTTTGCAATTTTCAGGAACAGTCACCTTCTGGTTCGCGGGGCGAACAGTCTTCTCGCGGGGCGAAAGACTCCAGATTTATTCCTTTTATTAACCTGAAAATAAGAAAATATAATAAGTATTTTGTTTAACTCTAAATCAACTAAATTAACTTAAAAACAATTTACAGACTCAAAATACTACTTAAGGACAATAAAGTCTAATTTGGGTGAAAATGATATAAAATAAGCACGAAGCCAAGGTCTTTACTAGTTATAAAACCAGTCAAACATAGGCTCATCAAAATACCCCAAACTTAAACTTTGCTTGTCCCCAAGCAAACTACACTCAAAAACTTAAAAAGACTCAAGACCTGGCAAGCTCAAAAGATTCAATCAACTTTCGCACAGATTTCAAGCAATTTTTCAAAAGAATTTTTCTTTCAATGTTCCCCCCTTTCAAAACAATGTAATCCCCACAATCATTTATTCTAAACAGTTGAGAAATTAATCATTCAAACAATTATTAATCTAAGCAGGGGGTCAAAGTTACACACAAAAAGGAGATCACCAAATTCAAACAACTGCCTTCCTCACAAGGGAAATTTATGTTCACTCAATCGCTCAATTTGTGTCAGGCTAACATTTCACTCAATTTTCACTTTTAAGAGCACTTCCCATAAATTTGATTTTCATCTCAAAATGATTCCCACAGAAAACATGCAAGCAACATCAGAAGGACTTTTATGGGTTGTAATGGGGCCTGGCTAAGGGTAGGATATACAAAGGAACTAGGCTGAAGACCCTAGGAACTAAGAGAGCATGAACTTTATTTACACTTTGAAATTCACTCAAGTTCCTTTCTCAATTCTTTTTCTTTATGCCTTGGGTGGCTACAGCCTCTTTATTCCTTTTTGGCATTTTTGCACTTTTATTTTTTTTCTGTTTTTCTTTTCTTTCTTTTTTTTTTCTTTTTTCTTTTTTTTTTTATTTTTTTTTTCTATTTTTATTTTTTCTTTTTCCCAATCCCAAACAACACATTGCACCGGGTAGCCACCCCAAACTTAATTTCTTGCAACCAATTTCTCACTAAGCTTCCATGCTCTCCTAATCCTAAGATCGGGTTAACATGGTTTTTCAGATTTTAGCTTGTAACATAAGGTTAACAAGAATTAACAGGCTAATAGGCTCAATGGGGCTAACTAGGGAACATGCATTAGGAATGGTTATTTTAGGCTAAGTAGTTTATTTACAAAGAAAATGCCTAAATCATTTGAAGCAAACACATAATCATGCAAACCAAAAAGAGATTCAATCAAATTCAGGAAAGTGCAACTTAAAAATGATTTTCACACAATTTAAAACATGTTGGAGGCTCAAAAACCTCACCTGGACATTTTTTTTGCAAATTATTTGACAGAGATTCTATCCCTAGTGTGTGCTTCCTATCACCCCAAACTTATCATAAATCATGCCATCATAATAAAATCTCAAAGTTCAGTTTTCAATCATATGGGGATCAATTTTCAAAAAAATTTCAAATCCTAGGGGGAAAACAGTCAACAATATCATGCAATCAATCTATGCAAAATTCAATCAAATCCAATAAACTTGCCGTAACCAAGACACAAACACAACTCCTGAGCTTCTCAAATTATTCAGGAGCTTTATTCAAAACAAAACAGAATTAAAGTAAGGAAAAGAAAATTAAAAAGGAGAAAGGGTTAAGAAAACTCATTGAAGGGCGGTTCCACCAGGATCCCATTGCTTGTAGCATAAGGACCACGTGGTAGCCAAAGGGTGGAAGCTCATTCCATGCTTCCATGACTTGCAGCCTTGATGTGGAGGTGAGCACTTGACAATTATAATGACTTCACCGAGTGCGGCGGACTTCTCACTCCCCTTCGGGTCACAGCTGACCTCTCTATCTACAAAATCTCCCCAATAGAAGTGGGGCTCAACCTCTTGGACTGGCCATGGTGCAAAATCCAAGGGTTTAAACTCCATCACTGGTGGCTCCTCAGGGGGAGGTAGCTGCTCAATGGTTAGTGTATTTGGAACTTCGGCTGAACAATCGGTATCACTCTCACTATCATCCTGCAAAATAGAGTCAAGAAACTGGCCACAAACAGCACACGGGTTAGTGTCAGTACAGTTAGTACATGTAGTAAAAGAAACTGAGTTAGTAAAGGTCTGATTGTCTGGACTTTCTGCACACGGTTCATCCACCCCATCACTTTCAACACATGCATCTGAAACCAAAGATTCTTCTTTATCCTCAAGCACGGTGGAGCGAATGTTCTCTTGATCCTCCTGATCCTCATTTTCTTTGTTTCCTTTCAAGTATAAACCTGCATAACAGTGTATACACAAAGCAGCAGTACCATCACAATAACAATCATTAGAATCAGGGGATTCAACACATAATTCATCATCAACAGAAATATCATCATCAGAATTATCATCAAAAGTATTTTCAGGAATAACCATCTGTGAATCCTTATGTTCCTCAAGGGGCTGTGGAGTTAGCATTGCAGCCGAGTTGGCGGTAACTTGATCAATTAGAGCCCACAACTTTTGAGATTCAGCTTGGTCCCTCTGTTGGGCTTCAAGATTACTTGCCTCCATTGCCTCCATCCTCTTATGAAATTCAAGATTGTATGCTTCCGTTTGTGCAGCCATTTGTTGTAGCATTTCTTCCAAACTGAGTTGGGCTAGTGTAGGGTCAGGCTGGTATTGCTGGCTTACTGCCATCCGCTGATTGTTCTCTTCCATTTGTTGTAGCATTGAAGCAATCTCATCCAAGGTGCTCTGTGAAGGTGCAGAGGTGGTCACTTGGCTAGGATAGTATGGTGGTGGCTCACTAAAATTAGGATAATACATGCAAGGTGGTGGTTCATAATAAACATTAGGCAAATATCCATACATGTAATTATCCATGGCAATCAAACATCCAGACAAAGCAGACAGAACTAGTTAGCAAAGAATTTTTTTTTTTTTTCCTAATAACAACAAACCAGAGTCCCCGGCAACGGCGCCAATTTTTGACCGCGCTGTCGCCACGCGCCAAAAAGAACGAGCGATTATAAAATAATGCAGTATAGTGCGACAACTCGGATCGTCTCTCAAGGACTCTTTAGTTGTTGTTATTATTAACAGAAAATTAGTAAAAGTTAGAAATGGGGGTTTTGAGATTAAAACTAAATTAGCAAAACAAATCAAAAACAGAGAAAAGAAACAAAGCAGTTTAAGAAATTAGCAAATAAACAAAAGCGATTAACCTACTGTTCTCAGTTTCCCACTATCATTGGTTCATGCAAACCCTAAGCAGATACTAATCCCCTCCCGGTTGTAGCAACAATTAACAAACGAAACTACTGCTACAGATACATGTCCCTATTCCCGAATTAAACAAACGGGGTTAAGCCCTCATGAACTAAACGAACATGAACGTACACACGCGAATTAAACAAACGCGATTGATTATAGGAACATGATATCGCCGGAAATAAATCAATACAATGCATTATACTCCTGAATTAAACAAACAGAAATACAAGGCATGACATTGAAAAGAGAAAAGCAAATGAAAGAAGAATCACAGAACCTCAAGTGTGGTAATGGAAACCAATTACAGTAGATTAATCCTAGGAGACTAGCTCTCCATTACAAAAGAAAATAATAAACTAAGAGAAAAACAAAAGACTAACAAGCTCAGAAACTAGCCAAAACTGGCTAATTCTCACTTCTCCTAAAAACTAGCTAACTTATCATTCTGCCATAGAGCAGTTTATATACAAATTCTGGAATCCAAGTCCTCGCGAGGCGAAGCACTGCTCGCGAGGCGTATTATGCGAAAGGTCTGCAACTCTTGGTATTCTCGCGAGGCGAGCATATCTTCGCGAGGCGAACTCTTCAGCTTCCAAACTGTAACGCCCGTGGCCTTCAACACGGGTAAACCGTGATGCTCTCTGACTTCCAGGTACTCGCGAGGCGAGTCCTCATTCGCGGGGCGAGACAGAAAGTTTTGCAATTTTCAGGAACAGTCACCTTCTGGTTCATGGGCGCGTCAGTCTTCTCGCGGGGCGAAAGACTCCAGATTTATTCCTTTTATTAACCTGAAAATAAGAAAATATAATAAGTATTTTATTTAACTCTAAATCAACTAAATTAACTTAAAAACAATTTACAGACTCAAAATACTACTTAAGGACAATAAAGTCTAATTTGGGCGCAAATGATATAAAATAAGCACGAAGCCAAGGTCTTTACTAGTTATAAAACCAGTCAAACATAGGCTCATCAACAGCCGTGATGAGCTACCCATGAAGACCAGAAGGCATCACGACCCAGCCGTGATACCCATCACGGGCGTGATGAGAAGACCCTGAAGATCAGAGAGCATCACGGTCCAACCGTGATACCCATCACGGGCGTGATGAGAAGACCCTGAAGGACAGAATTGATCACGGCCTGGCCGTGATGGAGGTCACGGGCATGACAGATCAGCACCCATGGACAGAATTGATCACGGCCGTGACAGACTATAATTTGAATGCGCGCCCTTGGCAGAACACATCACGGCCGTGGCGCGAATCCTGATCTATAAAAAGGCACCAGGGCAGACAGAAAAGGGAGAACAATTTTCACTGTTTAGAATTTATTTCAAAAGTTTTTGTTACGTTTGTGATGGAGAACTAATCACCAGGGATTAGTCTGCTGTAATCAGTTTCCGCCGACACTTGAGGTTCCATAATTCCCGATCAAATTGCTTGTCTCTTTCAATATTATGCTATATGCCTTGTTTGCTTAATTCAAGTTATATAGAATAAGTATTGATTAATTTCAATGATTCTATGTTCCTTTACCTTGATCGCGTTTGCTTAATCCGCGTGTGTTTGATCATTTTTGCTTAATTCACGAGAGCTTCAATCCGTTTGCTTAATTCGGAAATTAGGAACATATATCTCGTAGTGTCAATTGCGCTTGTTTAATTGCTGCTACACTCGAAAAGGGATTAGAATCCGCTTAGGGCATGGAAATTATGTGAATCAATGATAGTTGGGAAACCGAAACAGTAGACTAATCGTTCTAGCTTATTGATAATCACTTAATTGCATTGTTTTCTTAATCAAATCTTCTCTCATTGAATCTAACCCCCCCCCCCCCCCCCCAAAAAAAAACGATTTGTAGGTTAATAATAATCCAAGAGTCCTTGAGGTACGATACTCGAGTTGTCGTGTCCTAACTACAGTTTTTCTTCTAATTACTCGTTTTTGACCAGTGTGCGACAGCGGATCAAATTGGCGCCGTTGACGGGGACTCTTGTTGTTATTAACAGATTTGTTGATGCATTGTTGAATTAGTTCTGGCTACTAGGTCTGGTTGTTCTGACCTATTTGATTTTGATCATGAAATTGAGAGAACCTTGCACACACGCCGTAGAGCAATTCAGGCTAGCACTAGTTCACCAACCAATAGTGATAATATGGCTGATCAAAGAACACTAAGACAGCTTGCTGCTCCTGATGTTAATTACAATGGTTTATGTATTGAATATGTTGATGTCGTTGCTCCTTTTGAATTGAAATCTGGTTTAATACACTTGTTGCCAAGGTTTAGTGGTCTTGCAGGTGAGGATCCGCATAAGCATCTGAAAGAATTCCAGGTTGTTTGTTCTACACCTTTGAGACCTGAAAGAATAACAGAAGACCATATCAAGCTGAGAGCCTTCCCATTCTCACTTCAAGGTGCTGCGAAGGATTGGTTGTATTATCTTGAGCCGAATTCCGTTTCAACCTGGAATGATTTGAAGAAAGTCTTCCTAGAGAGATACTTCCCTGCCTCCAGAGTTGCATCAATCAGAAAAGAGATATGTGGTATTAGACAAGGCAATGAATCATTGGCCGAGTACTGGGAGAGATTTAAGAAGTTGGTGTCCAGTTGTCCTCAGCACTAGATTTCCGAGTAACTGCTTATTCAGTACTTTTATGAGGGATTGCTACCAATGGACAGAAACATTTTAGATGCTGCTAGCGGGGGAGCACTTGTTGATAAGACCCCAGCTGCTGCCAAGTCATTGATTGAGAACATGTCACTCAACTCCCAACAGTTCACAACCAGAAACAATTCTATCGAAACAAGGGGTGTGAATGAGATCCATGTTTCTTCTTCCAACAAAGCCCTTGAAACCAGACTTGATGAGCTTACTTCTTTAGTGAAACAGTTGGCAGTGGATAAAGCTCAAACAGCAAGGTTGTATGGTATTTGTACTTCTCCTGAACACCTGACCGATACATGTCCCATTCTGAAAGATGAGTCGGTCACTGAGTTGCCTCAAGCATATGCAGCCAATCTTTACAATCAAGGGAACAATCAGAACAGGTACAACATTCCTGACCTTTCCACTAATAAGTACCACCGCAACTGGAGAAACCATCCAAACCTTCGGTATGGAAACTCATCCACACAACAACAACAACTGATGTTACCGCTGACACCACCACAGAACTCTCCCCAAGTGACCACCTCTGCACCTTCCGGACCTTCACTAGAGGACCTTGTCAAGTAAATGGCTGCAAACAATCTCCAATTTCAGCAACGAACGGATTCTAGTATTCATACTTTGCAGACACGGATTGGACAGCTTGCCACTTCGATGAATGCCATGCAGCAAGCTCAAGGATCGAACCAACTACCTGCACAAACAGTAGTGAATCCTAATGTCCCAAATGCTAATGTGAGTGCAATTTCTTTGAGATCCGGGAAGGTTGCAGAACCAGCCCCTGAAAAAAATAAAAAAAATTGTTGAGATAACACCTGAACCTTCTGTTGTTATTGAAACTGAAAAAGAGTATGTTCCACCAATTCCATTCCCGCAAAGAGTACTGAAAAATAAAAAGATTGATGAGGAAGACAAAGAGAGAGAGATTCTGGATGTATTCAAAAAAGTGGCGGTAAACATTCCGCTTCTTGATGCGATTAAGCAGGTTCCGAAATACGCGAAGTTTCTGAAGGATTTGTGCACACACAAGAGGAGGTTGAAGGGAAATGATAGAGTCAATTTGGGACGAAATGTTTCAGCCCTCATTCAACCTAAACTTGCACCTGAAAAGGTTACCGTTTCAACCCTCAATCAGGCAATGCCACAGAAATGCAAGGATCCGGGAACTTTTTCTATTCTATGTACCATTGGGGATAGTAAATTCGACAATTGCATGTTGGATTTAGGAGCTTCTATTAATGTTATGCCTACTTCTGTTTTCAACAATCTTGATCTTGGTCCTTTGCAACATACAGGTCTTACTATTCAGTTGGCAAACAGGACCAATGCTCGCCCCATTGGAGTAGTAGAAGATGTTCTTGTTCAAGTCAATGACTTGATTTCTGCTGATTTTTACATTCTGGACATGGCAGGAGAAACGAATTCAAGCAGATCACTAATCATTCTGGGCAGACCGTTCATGAAAACGGCGAAAACAAAGATTGATGTTGACGATGGAACCATGTCCATGGAATTTGGTGACATTGTTGCGAAATTCAACATCTTCGATGCTATGAAGCATCCCTTGGAAGAGCATTCTGTTTTTCAAATAGAGTTGCTTTCTGAAATTGTTGATGACACTTATTATGATTTGGCTGCAGCTGCTGATTTTCCATCTGTTTCTGGTTTTGATGATGTTTACTCATGTGCTAATTGTACTAACACTGACCTTTGTTCTTTTTGTGCTGAGACTGATGCTGCCTTGCAGGGTGACAGTGTAAACGAAGCTGTTTATTGAGCTAAAGTTCTTGACAGCACAGCTGCCCCAAACATACCATCTATTGAGCAGCCACCCTCCTTAGAGCATAAACCACTTCCTGAAAATCTGAAATATGCTTATTTAGAGAGGAATGAAAAACTTCCGGTTATAATTTCCTCTAACCTTGATTTTGACCAAGAAACTAAGCTCTTGCAGGTTTTGAAGAAGCATAAGAAGGTGATTGGGTGGACCTTGGCTGACATACCAGGTATTAGCCCATCCAGGTGTATGCATAGGATTCTGTTGGAGGATGGGGCTAAAACAGTTAGGCAGCCCCAAAGGCAGCTTAACCCCTTGATTCTTGATGTTGTGAAGAAGGAGGTAACAAAACTCTTGCATGCAGGTATCATTTATCCTATCTCTGACAGTAATTGGGTGAGTCCAGTGCAAGTTGTACCTAAGAGATCTGGACTCACAGTGGTAAAAAATGAAAACAATGAACTTGTTCCCACTAGAGTTCAGAATAGCTGGAGAGTTTGTATTGATTACAGGAGATTGAACCAGGCTACTAGAAAGGATCACTTCCCTTTGCTGTTCATCGATCAGATGCTTGAACGGCTAGCTGGTAAATCACACTATTGTTTTCTTGATGGTTTTTCAGGTTACTTTCAGATCCACATTGCACCAGAGGATCAAGAAAATACAACTTTTACGTGCCCTTTCGGCACTTTTTCTTACAGGAGGATGCCATTTGGTCTTTGCAATGCTCCTGGCACATTCCAGAGATGCATGATTAGTATTTTTACTGAATATATTGAGAATTGCATGGAAGTGTTTATGGATGATTTTAATGTTTATGGTTCTTCATTTGATGCATGCTTGAATAGTTTGAATCTGGTTTTGGAGAGATGCATTGAAACTGACCTTGTTTTGAATTATGAAAAATGTCATTTTATGGTTGAACAGGGAATCGTTTTGGGGTATATTATTTCTGAAAAAGGTATTTCGGTAGATCCTGCTAAGATTGAGGTGATTTCTACACTGCCTTACCCATCTTGCGTTCGTGAGATTCGCTCTTTTCTTGGTCATGCAGGTTTTTACAGGTGCTTCATAAAGGATTTTAGCAAGATAGCTCTTCCTCTGTCAAACTTGTTGAAGAATGATGTCATTTTCAACTTTGATGACAACTGCAAAAAGGCGTTTGATTTCTTGAAGAAAGCATTGACCTTTACTCCCATCATCCAGCCTCCTGACTGGACCCTCCCTTTTGAGATTATGTGTGATGCCTCTAACTATACCATGGGGGCGGTCCTTGCACAAAGGGTGGACAAGGCTGCCCATGTTATTTATTATGCTTCTAGAACTTTAGATTCTGCACAGGCTAATTACACTACCACTGAAAATGAACTTCTAGCTTTTTTTTTTTGCTCTTGATAAATTCAGATCATATTTGCTAGGTTCCAAGGTTGTTGTTTTCACTGACCATGCAGCTTTAAAGTACTTGTTGAAGAAACCAGAAGCAAAACCGAGATTGATTCGGTGGATGTTGTTGCTCCAAGAGTTTAGTGTGGAGATTAAAGATAAAAGTGGAGCTGAGAATTTAGTGGCTGATCACTTGAGCAGAATAGAGAGGGATGAAGATCCTTCTCCCATTCAGGATGACTTTCCTGATGAGCAGCTTTTACAGTTACATGGGGTAACTCCTTGGTTTGCTGATATTGTTAATTATCTTGTTGCTGGTGTTTTTCCGACAGGTGCAACTAGGTCACAAATTCACAAACTCAAGAGTGATGCCAAATATTATGTTTGGGATGATCCATATCTTTGGAAATTTGGTAGTGATCAGGTGATTAGGAGATGTGTCCCCGACTATGAGATTGAATCTATTTTGCATTTTTCTCATGCTTCTCAAGTAGGGGGACATTTTGGGCCACAAAGGACTGCAAGAAAAATCCTAGATTCAGGTTTTTATTGGCCCACTATTTTTAAAGATGCTTATAAAGAGTGTCAGATAGCAGGTACAGCCATCACTCGTAAGAGTGAAATGCCTCAGCAACCTATGCTTTTCTGTGAGGTGTTTGATGTGTGGGGAATTGACTTTATGGGTCCTTTCCCTGCATCTTTTGGTTTTCTCTATATTCTACTTGTTGTTGATTATGTTTCAAAGTAGGTGGAAGCTATCCCCACCAGGACTAATGATTCTAGAGTTGTTGCAAATTTTGTCAGGTCCAATATTTTCTGCAGGTTCGGAATACCTCTTGCTATCATAAGTGACCAAGTCACTCATTTCTGTAACCGCACCATGGAAGCTTTACTCCGAAAGTATGGAGTTGTGCACAAGGTCTCTACTGCATATCATCCCCAAACTAATGGGCAGGCTGAGATCTCAAACAGAGAAATCAAACAGATCTTAGAGAAAGTGGTGCAGCCAAATAGGAAGGACTGGAGCCGCCGTCTAGAAGACGCACTTTGGGCTCAAAGAACAGCTTTAAAGACACCAATAGGGATGTCCCCCTATAGACTTGTGTTCGGTAAGGCATGTCATCTTCCTGTAGAAATTGAGCACCGTGCTTATTGGGCGGTCAAAAGTTGTAATTTGGAAATGCAAAAAGCAGGCATTGAAAGAAAACTCCAATTACGGCAGCTTGAAGAGCTTATGTTGGAAACCTATGAAAGCTCTCGAATTTATAAAGAGAAAACTAAGCACTTCCATGATAAGATAATTTCTAGGAAGGAATTCTCTGTGGGCCAACAGGTTTTATTGTTTAAATCCCGTCTAAAAGTGATGGCCGGGAAACTTCGATCCAAGTGGATTGGCCCATTTATTGTTACTGATGTTTTCCCTCATGGTGCGGTAGAAATAAAATGTGCAGGTAGCAACAAGGTTTTTAAGGTTAATGGGCAGCGCTTGAAGCTATTCCATGAGAGCTCGGTGCCTGAAGATGCAACCGTAGAAGAGCTTTCCTTGGAAGAGCCCACCTACACTACAACTTGATCAGGGATCACCTTCTCCTTTCCCTCACTCTTATTTTATATTTATGTTCTTTCATTGAGGACAATGTATGTCTTAAGTGTGGGGGAGGGAACCAATTGCTTTGTTTTTGTTTTCCTTGTTTGTGTTGCTTTGTGTCGTATGTGTGTGTGTCTTGTGTCGGTGAGCTTAATGGATTTTAATTAAATTTAGCATAGATTGACTGCATGATATTTGTTGACTGTTGATGATTTCCCCCTAGGTTTTGAAAATCGAAAATTTGATCCCCATGTGAAAAATTGAAAATTGAACTTTGAGAAATTTTATTGTGATTGCTTAATTTATGACAAGTTTGGGGTGAAGGGATGCACACACTAGGGATTGAATCTTGGTCAAACAATTTGCAAAAATGTCCAGGTGAGGAATTTGAGCCTCCAACATTGTTTTAATTGTGTGAATCGCTTTTAAGCTGCACTTTCCCGAATTTGCTTGAATCTCTTCATGGTTTGCATGTTTATATGGTTGCATCAAATGATTTAGGCAATTTTCTTTGAAATAACTACTTGGCATAAATTGAACCATCCCTAATGCATGTTCCCTAGTTAGCCACATTGAGCCTAATAAGCCTATTGTTTCTTGATGACCTTATGTTATAAGCCAAAAATCTGGAAAAACCATGTTAACCCAATCTTAGGATTAGGAGAGCATGGATGATTAGCCAGGCCCCATTACAACCTTTAAAACACCTTTTGATGTTGCATGCATGTTTTCGTTGGAAATTTGTTTGAGATGAAAATCAAATTCATGGGAAGTGCTCTTGAAATGTGAAATTGAGTGAAAAGTTGATAGCCTAGACAAATTGAGCGAATGAGTGAAATATTAAATGCCCTTGTGAGGAAGGCAATTGTTTGAAATTGGTGATCTCCCTTTGGTGTGTAACTTGGATCCTCAACTCAGATTACTGATTGCATGAATGATGGAATTCTCAATTGTTTAAAGTAAATGAATATGGGGATCACATTGTTGCAAAGGGGGAAAACATTGAAGAAAAATTGTTTTGTTAAAATTGCATGAAATTTGTGCGAAATTGGTTGAATCCTTTAAGCTTGCCAAGTTTGAGTCTTTTTGAGTTTTAGTTTGCTTGGGGACAAGCAAAGTTTAAGTTTGGGGTATTTTTATAAGCCTCTGGCTCATCTAGTTTTATAACTAGTAAGACCATGGTTTTTGTACTAATTATTCGAGTTTAATCTCGTTTTCGCCCAAATTTGGATTTAATTGTCCTCAAGCAACATTTTGAGTCCCTTAAGTAGTTTTAGGATATTTTAGTTAATTTTGAGTCAAATAAAGCATTCACTGCTATTTCATATTTTCAGGTTAATGAGAAGAGCAAAAAGGGAAGGACACTTAAAGCAGAAGCCATCACGCCCAGGCCGTGACACTGGTCACGGTCGTGATGAGCTACCCATGAAGACCAGAAGGCATCACGGCCCAGCCGTGATACCCATCACGGGCATGATGAGAAGACCCTGAAGATCAGAGAGCATCACGGCCCAGCCGTGATACCCATCACGGGCGTGATGAGAAGACCCTGAAGCACAGAATTGATCACGGCCTGGCCGTGATGGAGGTCACGGGCGTGACAGATCAGCACCCATGGACAGAATTGATCACAGCCTGGCCGTGGACATCACGGCCGTGACAGACTAGAATTTGAATGCGCGCCCTTGGCAGAACACATCACGGCCTGGCCGTGATGGCCATCACGACCGTGACGCGAATCCTGATCTATAAAAAGGCACCATGGCAACAGAAAAGGGAGAACAATTTTCACTGTTTAGAATTTATTTCAAAAGTTTTTGTTACGTTTGTGATGGAGAACTAATCACCAGGGATTAGTCTGCTGTAATCGGTTTCCGCCGACACTTGAGGTTCCATAATTCCCGATCAAATTGCTTGTCTCTTTCAATATTGTTCTATATGCCTTGTTTGCTTAATTCAAGTTATATAGAATAAGTATTGATTAATTTCGATGATTCTATGTTCCTTTACCTTGATCGCGTTTGCTTAATCCGCGTGTGTTTGATCGTGTTTGCTTAATTCACGAGACCTTCAATCCGTTTGCTTAATTCGGAAATTAGGAACATATATCTCGTAGTGTTAATTGCGCTTGTTTAATTGCTGCTACACTCGAAAAGGGATTAGAATCCGCTTAGGGCATGGAAATTAAATTATGTGAATCAATGATAGTTGGGAAACCAAAACAGTAGATTAATCGTTCTAGCTTATTGATAATCACTTAATTGCACTGTTTTCTTAATCAAATCTTCTCTCATTGAATCTCCCCCCCCCCCCCCCCCCCAAATCGATTTGTAGGTTAATAATAATCCAAGAGTCCTTGAGATACGATACTCGAGTTGTCATGCTCTAACTACAGTTTTTCTTCTAATTACTCGTTTTTGACCCGTGTGCGACAGCGGATCAGCGGGTAGGGTGCTACCCATGCCAAATGAGACACCCTGTTGTACCCATTGTATTATTAGATTAAAACCTTATTAATTATTTACATAATCGCGCGCTTATTGTTGACAATACGTAAAAAATTAAAAACTTAATACTAATCATATAACTTCTCCAAATTTAATACACAACAACGTTATAATAAATAAATACACACATGCGTATTCATTACATTACTAAGACATTGTTAAGGGTATACTCTCAGTAGGATCCCTCACAGGTACTTATTTACAAACACTGCTTATAACTAGCGGAAAATAAAATGTCTTATATGACTCACTGGCCCTAACTTACTACACTATATTATTAGGATTTGTAGCTTGTCCTCCAGCATCAGCATCATACGGAGTTTCATCCAACTCCTCAGCAACATCCGTCTCGTACAGGGTTCCATCCATCTCCTCGGCAACGTATTCCTCCATCGGGTCTTCTAACGTAATAAAGCAGGCATACACAAAAATACAGAAATAAGGAGATAAGAAACAGTTCTATCATCATAAGTGGAAAAGATTCATAGCATACAATACTATAATAGTCACAAGCATGCATCAATCACAATCTACAATCATCCACACTTTATAACATCATCCTCTACCCTCCAACTCATGCAACTAAACCTTTATGCTGACGTGGCCACCACTAATCCTGTCACACATCCCTCGTTAGGAATGTCAGTCAGTCGTCCAAGTGACGCGTCCCCAACGCCGGAGCACATTCTCATCCATGGTGAGAATGCTCATGCAAAACAATGACACTATAGCTGCACAGTACTGTCGGTGCACACCCTGGTTCTCTCTCTCATCTCTATCAAGGGTGCTCAAGCATAGCAATGACACTATAGTTGCACAACTTAACTTCTAATTTGGAACGGTCGACGAGAACTTCGGACCTCATCTCAAATACACGGTTACAAACAACAATGCAACATATGATTCTCACTGATTTGTATCAATAACAACCTAGTGCCTCAAGCTTTCCTCATAACCTCCACTTACATTCTATATCACACCACTTCTATAACATAATAGCTAGGAACCTCTAATTTATATTCAAGCTCTCTCACCCCAAACAAAATACCTCCTAATGATATATATCTTTACTTAAAATCAACTAAGAAATTTAGCAAACCAGACAGATCATGCATAACACAATAATCAATAAAGCATTCAAACACCAAAATAAATGTCACATGCAGTAGAATACCTCAACCAGCGTATCACAAACAGTCAAAAATAAATAATTCAGACATCCTCAAATATTATAAAATTAACCTAAGGCGATAAACCTACAATTCCCAAATCGTCATTGGTATTACGGAAAAGTTTCCAATACGATTTTGGTATTGTTGATTACTCATCAACTAGTAGGGTTTACGTCGTCCTACACCATTATTATAAATTGTATGCTACTTATCGATTCCGATGATGGAATGGTTCTTTCTCCCACCTGAACCAACACGGGTAATCACGAACTTTCAGCTCATCGTCACGACACCACAGTTACCAAATCAACCTTCAACCCATCAACATAAGAATTAATTAATCAACCAAAAACCATCCTTAACCACAAAAGGCTAGGTTCGGTCATGACAACCAAAACAAAGGCTAAGGTTATTTTCTCAATTACATATTTTGGATTCTAGTTACTAAGGCCTTAACTAGCATAGATTAATTGTTATAAGACAAAAGTTTGAAACAAAATCATCGAACCTCTAGAGTTAGGGTTTCGGTCAAGTATATGAAAAATAGGCTAGAAATTGTTTTTGATTGCAAACTCTTGGATCTATAACCTAGAGGCTTTAGCTAACTTAGACAAGTCATTAGTCAAGTAAAAAATTGAAGAAAACTCATCTAGCCTACATAGACATACATTCGACCTTCATAGAGAAATTAGGTTAGAAAATTTAGTTGGATTCAAGCTCTTGGATAATGAAAGTATAGGTATAAGAGAGTTGACAACCATAGTTATAACTCATCAAACATTTTTCTAAGTATTTTTGCATGATTTTTAAAGAAATATACCTAAGACTTGAAATAGAGAAAAACTTGATGAAACTTGAAATTAGTTGAGGATTAAGAGTATAGAAACCCTAGATGGCTTAGATCCAACTTCATCTAAGTTAAAAATTGAACAAAAACAACTTTGCTCCTTAAGGCATAGGTTCAGCCTCAACAAGAAAAATAGGGAGGAAGATTCTTTTGATTACATGCTCTTAGATGATGAAATTAGAAGACATATCAAGATGATAGAAATTGGTTTCACGTTAAAATGATTTTTCTATGATTTTTGGTGAATTTTTGAAAAACTAGATCTAGAAATAGAAATTTAAGAAAACTTGATGAAAATGGAGATTTAGATATGATTAATGGAGCTAAGAGGATAAGGAATAGGATCCTTACTATGAAATGAAGAACTTTGATGAATAACTTGAATAATCAAAGATGCAAAAGTTGTCAAGGATTGAAACTTAGAGTTTTTGGAGAGAAAATGACATGAACATGAAGGAAAATGGTGGAAATGAAGAAGTGAAGTGTCTAAGTGTTTCAAGAGGGGAAGGGCTGCGTGCAAGGAGGGGTAATTTGGTGCCAAAATGCTAGGCAAAGTTGGAAATACAATGAAAGGTCAAGGGTATTTTAGTCTTTTTGCTAGGTTAGCATTTAATGCCATTAATGCATCATTAATGCATTGGTGACTCATTAGGATGAGTCAAAGACAATGTGTGGTGAAGAATTGATGGGAGGTGTGGCTTCCTTTATATGCAAACCAAGAATGATATCCAATTTAAGGCCAAATTGATCTTTGATGAAAATTTTATTTTCATTAGTGATGAACCCGTATATTTGTTTTGGCTTTATCTTGAGCTACAGATCTCCAATTGATGAATTCTTTGGTTCGTTGGAAAGATTAGGAAATTATCTACAAATCATATCGCAAGCCTCTTGACCTAATTCGGCTTCTATCATGGTGAAAAACGGGCTGGAAGTTTAATATGAATATTTGGACGAGTTTGAGCTTCAAAGAAGTGTGACTTTTGGCTTGCATGCCTAAGTAACTCCTTTTTAGAAGTTATGGATCATTTTTATTATTTTTCTTAAGTATGGTAGTAACTCCAATTTGTGGAGAGTTATGTCTTTAATTGGCTACTTAGTGGGTAGTAAATATTTTTATTACCCCATTAGTGCAATAGTTATGTTATTCTAGGGGTTATGTCATCTTATGATTACCTTTTGTAAGCCTTCTCTTGGAAGCCCCAATTCCCTATATGTACACACCTATTACATGATGAAATACAACTTTGAGTTCATTTTGGATTTGTTCCAAGTGTGAGAGTGTTCTCTCTTAGGTTCTTCATTGAGCCAACCCTTTGATCTTATCAAGAGTCCAAGACCCCTGTGGCGATCTTCACATTGGCTTATCAATTCCCTTGGAATTGTGGTGCCTCCTGTAACGCCCTGTTTTTCCTGTACTTCGATTATCAGTAAATACATGTTTAATTGTATTTATTTTTGATAAAACCTATATGATGATTTTAATTAAAATAAAATTATTTCCTTGTGTTGTTTTATTGTATGAAGTCACGGTAAAATTTTCGGTTGAAAATTCAGACGAAAACCGGTCTGCGTTTTCTCTGTCAGTACTAGTTTACTGAGCGAGAAACCTAATTTTAATCCATGAACGAGACGATGGATCTTTTCATGAGGTTTTGTGTGGGTTTGGTAAATTTTTGAATTTTGTTGTCCGGGAATAAAATATAATATTTTATCCGGACGAAACCTTCAGAAAATACGATCGGATGCGCAATCGGTTACGTATTTAAGCAGTTAAAGGAACCCTAAAGGATGAGATAAGGCTTGATGGTATGCCTAATTAAATTCTTATGACACACTTTAAAGTAATCATGATTACTTTTTCAAATTATAATCTATTTTATTCCAAAAACCTATTAAACCTTCCTTAAATGATCCAAACAATGCCTTAAACCAAAACTTCCTCTCCAAGCCTTGCTCCCTCTCCTCTAGGCCGTACTCCCCTCCCCCTTCCTCTATAAATACCACTCTTCATCTTCACTTCATCACTTTCCTTTCTTCTACTCCATTAAAACTCTTAAGCTTTCATATTTTTCTTAACTTCAATCTTCCAAAGCTCTAGTTTTTCTTCTTCTTTTCACTAAGTGTTCTTCATCAAAGTTGTTCCTCTTGCTTAGGGTAATGCTCTCATGTATTCTTTTCTTTAAAAACTTCGTCTTTTTCTAAAGTTTCTTCTTTATGTCATATATGAGCTTTTATCTTCAAAAATCTCTCAAAAATGGTAGAAAACTCCTTTTGAGTTGAAACCAATTTCTATGGTCTTGTATTTACTTGTAGTTTAACATACTAAGAGGTTGTATAAATCAAAAATCTCCATCCTCTATTCCTTGAGGAGGCCGAATCTACTCATGATGGCCTAGGGAGTGTTTTGCTTCAACTTCTTTTACATGATCATGTGTTAGTTTTCTTTAAGTGTTCCTTGATCATTGAATCCATAAATCTTGAAAGGTTTTGACAGCTTGTTTTCCCATGATGGCCAAAACTATGTATTAGCATACTATGTGTCAACTTATCCAAATGTGATCATGAACTTAGAACCCTAATACTTTGTGATGCTTTACTCTATTCTTGCTTCATTTATTTATTGTGCTTTCTTTATGGCTTTCCTTACTTGTGCTTATTTATTTTTATGTCATTTATATTTATGCCATTTACTTTATGTCATTTACATTATGTCATTTACTTTTATGTCATTTATGTTTATGTCATTTATGATTCATTTACTTATGTCATTATGCTTTAATTACTTATAGGCTTATGTTGTTCTTACTTTATGTGCTTATGAGCTTTGTTATTTAAAGTCCTATGTTGCTTTCAAGATGATCATAGACTTGAGCTCCATAAGTTATTTGATGCTAAAAGGTCTAAGAGATTGGAAAAAAATTTAAAGATTTCTATCATGAAAACCCAAGGATGGCCGAATCTTAAAGGTTATGGACCTAGGGTGTTTCGTTTTTCATTTTCCAAAGTGATCATGGTTTTGAGCTCCTTACTATTAATGGATGCTAAACCAAAGAGATTGGAAAGTTTAAATGTTCCTAGCCTATCTTATTGGTCAAGGCCGAATCTCCATCAAGTGTAACTTGGTGGGATTTTTGTTCAACTTTGTTTACAGTAATCTTGTTTCAAACTCCTAGCACTTAAGGATCATCAATCCCTAAGTTGCATGTGTTTTAGAAACTTCTAGCCCTAAGTTCTTGGTTGAGTTCTAATCCTTTGAACCTTGTGTTTTAAAACCTAGACTTGCATCCTAACCGACTTTGAAGAACATTCATGAAACCGTCTATTTTCTCTCATTCTCTGACCTTCTTGAGGTAAGAGGGGATTACCTTAAGATATTCAATAACTATATGCATGTGTGTATGTGTTTACTTGAATAACTTGAATATGATTATGATGTTGATCAAATACTTGTCTAACTTGGTTACTTGAATTAATGTGATTATTATGTGAAGTTGAGCTTTACTTGCTTTAAAGTATGGTGAATTGTACATATATGATGAATTGCCCTTTTATTGTGATATTATTGTTGGTTGAAGTTTGTGAAGCCGGACTTGAGTCCATGCCCAATGATTTTAAGGGTTAAAAGCTTTAATAAGCCTTGAATAAAACTCTAAGGGTATTTGGTTTATCATCATAACCTTTGTTTAAAAGTGCTTACCTTATGAGGATGAGTTTCTTATTTTAGAAATGGAACTTGAGTTGATTTCAAACCCAAGGGAACTACTTTTGTGAACTAAGTTTCTTATTCAAGAGAAAACCTTTTGTTTGTAACCTTTACTTGATGAAGAAAAACCCTTGTGAAAATACTTAACTAAGGATTTCAAAAGAGAAAAGGATTTACAATATGTTTTACAAAAGGTTTTTAAAAGAAAAGGATTTCTCCTAAACGATTTAGAAATATTCCAGTTACTTGGACAAGTAGCCGAGACTTTGTTTTGTATTTGATTTTCACCAAAAGAAAAGTAAGTACATTTGAAAGAGAATCTAGTTCGCGAGACGTCGCCTCTAGTATTCAGTTGTATGCACGTGATATGGAATCCGTGTCAAGAATTATGGATCAAGGGTCCCAATCGTGATATTAGGGGCTAGGAGTCCTGATTTTGGAATTGAGGACTGTGTGTCCTAATTTCGTTGTTGTGGACTAGGAGTCCTTATCATGTTGAAATAAAACATGGATAAAATTATACTTGTTTCTACGACCACAACCTCGGACTGCGGCATCGGTCTAAGGTGTTGTGATTGAGCACTCGGACTGCATGTCATGTGTTATTGATTTTCAAGTAATGAAAATTGTGAATAGTCGTTAGCCTTGGGCTTCGACAACGAAAAAGAGTGAACACAAAGAAAAGTTTGATAATGAAAAGACTTTTATTCATATGCATTTCCCCTTGGCAGACGTGCTTGAGTAATCCGAATACCCGCTTAAGTTGAGGTATTCGATGAGGTGTTTATCCGAATGGCCTGCGTAATGAGGCATTCGAGATGATGTTGATCCGGGTACCTTGGTGCACGAGGTGACGGAGACAACTTGCCAATGTCGCATTTGAGCCTGATCAACTCTTTATTCCCTTGTGATAAAACGGTGACAGTATCTCATGAGATTAAGTTAGAGCCTGATTATTGAAGTGGCATGCATAGTTTTATAAAGTTGAGTGTACGGGTATGAAGCCCTTTGCTATAATACCTGTTGCCTGTATCATGTTCATGGTTATTGTATGATATATCTATTATTGGTATCTCACTCTTGCATTTCTTATTCGTTATGTTCTACTTCCTTTTGGATCGACGTATATGTGTGGGTTCGGATGGATCCCAACATCCCCCTTATACCAATCGTGTCGAAGACTGAAGTCTTCGACAATGCGGGAGACATTAGAGCTTGGCGCATACATCAAGGAGCTACCACCGCTACGTACACGGGACCGGTGACGACCACGGACTTGAATGAGGATGGGGACCCCATCCGTCGGAGTCAGACCGAGGAGGCGCGGAGAGTGGCATTACCTCCGACTTGGTTATACCTACACTCTCTTCAGGTTCAAGGCCTACTCCACGTAGACCCTCCTGAGGTAGACGTTCCGGAGGAGGACCCTGAGGAGGACCCATAGGAGTATCCGGAGGACGACCCCGAAGAGGAACCCGAGGGAAACCCTGGAGATTTCGTGGAGGTAGAGGCCGACGATGCACCCGAGTACGAGGTCCTCGACCATGACGACGACGAGGAGTCTGAAGATAATGGTGGCGAGGTCATCGACCCTATTCTCGACGATTCTTCTATGGGGAGCACGTGTGGGAAGCCTGCCTGTAGGGATTGCCACTGACGTGCCGAGTTTAGGTCGTGGGTAGTCCGTGTTTAGACTTTTAAAGTCATCTTTTGAGTTGTATGCCCAGTTCCCTTTTCCCGTAGTTTGATTTTCTGCTCAGTGGTATTTCCTTTTAGTGTAGATTCCTTCAATGGCCGTTGATAAGGCCCTGGTTCTTTTGTATTAGTCAGATGTACCTCTTGAAGGAATTATATATATATATTTATACAATGTTCTGCTTTTGTTTACAGTTTAAGTTCATGTCCTGAGTATCCATCTTTCTAAGCTATTTATTCCACCTTTATTTTCAAAAAAAAAAAAATTAACTCCTAATTTTAGTTAACCTTTAATTGAAAATAGTATTTCCCTAAAATAATTTGTGGTGATAAATAATTTATTTTCCTCGTTTTTGGTAACCATGTGATATCGGTTTTAGGGTGTCACACCTCCCTTCATTCCTTATCTTATCCGTTTTTGCATTAGTAGTCAAACAAGCATCTTTACATAGAAAGATATATATAGGCTGTCTTGCCAACATTACTCCTTTCACCTTATTTTCTTTTATAGGAAGACTCTCAATTCTTCTTTCAACCTTTGCCTCAAATTTTTTCTTTGTTTTCCCCTACAAAAAATGCATTCTCCACCTTTTTCTCAACATCTTTTCCATTCTGTTTGTTTTCCTCCATTCACTTTTCTTCTACCTTTTTCTCAAGGCTTTATTTTTTTTATTACTTCTCCTTCTTTGCTTTCCTCATTCACCGAACACTCTTCTTTTATTGTTTTCTCGATCATTCTTTTTTTATCACTCTCTCCTTTCAAGTACATTTGATCTTCATACACTTGTTTTGGTGACAATGATCCAAGAGTAATTTTGCGATTATTAAATACAAATGAGTACCTGTTGTTGTAGACATCATATTTCGCTTCTCGTTCAGCCCTCCAAGGACGGCCAAGTACCAAGTACCTCGTTTCTATAGGCACCACATTACATAACACCTCATCTTCATATCTCCCAATCCGGAACGACACTAGTACTTGCTTGTTCACCATCATGTCACCGAGATGACTAAACTCCGGAATGCTCCAAATGACATACGGTTGTTGATGCTCTAGAAGAGGAAGTCCCAACTTTTGCACCATGGTGGTACTAGTTAGGTTGATGTAACCCTTTCTATCAATGACCAAGCTACATATCTTGTCCTTCACATAGCATCTAGAATAGAAAAGATCCTCCATTTGCTTGGCATCATTTTTCTTCATTAGTGGCTTCATGAAGAACCCACTAAGAAAAATTCAAACTTCCGGAAAAATCGAAAAACAAAATCAAAAGTCACTCTAGGAAGGATGGCTCTAGATACCAAATGATATGATCCTAAAAAGGAACATGTAAATTTTCGAATCTATCCTTGAGTGACAACCAAAATACGAAGAAGATGAATACAAAGTGGATAAGATAAGGAATGAAGTGAGGCGCCACAATTCCAAGGGAATTGATAAACCAAGGAGAAGATCGCCACAAGGATCTTGGACTCTTGATAAGATCAAAGGGTTGGATCAATGAAGAACCTAAGAGAGAACACTCTCACACTTGGAACAAATCCAAAATGAACTCAAAGTTGTATTTTATCATGTAATAGGTGTGTACATATAGGGAATTGGGGCTTCCAAGAGAAGGCTTACAAAAGGTCATCATAAGATGACATAACCCCTAGCATAACATAACTATTGCACTAATGGAGTAATAAAAATATTTACTACCCACTAAGTGGCCAATTAAAGACATAACTCTCCACTAATTGGAGTTACTATCATACTTAAGCAAAATAATAAAAATGATCCATAACTTCTAAAAAGAGTTACTTAGGCATTCAAGCCAAAAGTCACATACTTAAGCAAAATAATAAAAATGATCCATAACTTCTAAAAAGAGTTACTTAGGCATTCAAGCCAAAAGTCACATTTCTTTGAAGCTCAAACTCGTCCAAATATTCGTATTAAATTTCCAGCCCGTTTTTCATCATGATAGAAGCCGAATTAGGTCAAGTGGCTTGAGATATGATTTGTAGACAATTTCCTAAGCTTTCCAACAAACCAAAGAATTCATCAATCGGAAATCTGTAGCTTAAGATACAGCCAAAACAAGTATACGGGTTCATCACTAATGAAAATAAAATTTTCATCAAATATCAATTTGGCCTTAAATTGGATATCATTCTTGGTTTGCAGCACCTTTGCACCTCATAAACTAACCTGACTTACCTTAACCATGGTTAAAATCTAACTAGAATAGGTTAGGTTAAGCTTAAGGGCATTTTGGTCATTTCACCTAAAACTCATAATTCCTAACATCAATTGCATCATAAATTCCATCGGTTTCCTGATTAGGGTTTTACGCCCGAATAAAAGCGTAATATTTCGTTTTCGATTGAAAATTTTCAAAATCACCAAACTCGTTGGAAATATTATTTAAACATAAACCATTTCGTTCACGAGTCAAAAATAGGTTTTCTGATCATTAAAATCTTACTGTCAATGAAAATACTGACTGTTTTCCGTTTGAACTTTTGCCAAAATTCGTCCGAATACACATAATATTTTATTTCTGATCAGAAATTTTGAAAAAAGGAATTCCTCACGGACAAAATATAAAAAAATCTACAAATATCAGTTTCGGGTCAAATTAGGGTTTGCTGTCGGTATAAAATTATACTGTCAGTAAAAAAAAACGCAGACCCGTTTCCATCTGAATTTTAAACCCAAAATTTCACCATAACCTTATACCATAAGATATAATAGGACTATTATTTTGTTTTATCAAAAATCATTTCCTAGATCGCAGATACAAATATAAATAAATATATTTTTACCGTTAATACAGCATAATTAAAATCGAACTGTTACACCCGCCCGGCCCCGTTGCCATTCCTAGGCATGCTCACCTTTAGCACAGTCGTTCTCAACATCGAGCACGTTGTCTTGCTTAAAGGAGCACAGGGTCTACATTACTCACGTCAAAACTCTGTTTTCCGACACGGTCGTGCTCGTGGCTCTTGCAGTCACTGGAGCACGGTCGTGCTCATGCATTAGAAAGGGACTTCTCACCATAAAATCCCACTTGACCCCATTTTAACATTCCTAAGGCATTTTCTAACAACTACACAGCATAAAACCACACATATAACATGTATAATCGCATTTAAACACATAAAGGTCTATTTACGAAAAACAAGGTGATACAATTATAGGGTGTGCCCTCTCTGTTTTGGGACTTATAGTTTGGCTTGATTTTTGTAATGATCATACAGGTTTAGCTTATAAGTATGTAAATTACATTATATCTTTCTTCTTTTGTCCTTTTTTTGTACATGAGTTTGAATACCTCATGTACTCTTAATTAATATACTTTGACTTGTCAAAAAAAATTTAATTATTTATATTAGTATATATAATTATAATTATATATCAACTTTTAAGAATAAAATTGTGTAAAAATTCTAAACCTATGGCTCATTAGTGTTTTTTCTTTTCCAGACTTGCAAGTTCATGAATATATTATTTTGAATATTTAATATAATATTTACTCGTTTTGAATGTTTTAAATATTTTTATTTAGTTTAATACTTTGATTTGTAACGGCCATGAGTAGATTTGAAAGATTTTTTTAATTGAGATATAATAGACTTTGTTATTTATTGTTTTTTTTAGTACCTAGGTATTCAAAAAGTACGGGTAAGGGTATTAAAGTTGCTACCCACACAGATATGGGTCCCAATACGAGTATTTTTTTCAAATGCATGTATGAAGACATACTATAGTACCCTACCCAGATCCCACCCATTGTCATCCCTAATTGATTACCAATCAATAAAATAACAAAAACATTCAATTTGCTTTATTTGAGTCTTGCACGAAAGTCCAATTTGAACTTTCTTCCAAATGATCATCTAGATAGTAGTCTTATTTGCAAAGTGATCCACAATCCTCAGTCTCACCATCGTATTACTTGCTTGCGACTAGATATACTTGTCTACATTGTATCAAAATTATAAAACCAACATAACTTCCAATTGTAAGCAATAATTCAACAAATAATGTCTTATGCATCTGCTGCAAGTAGTGGGAGTAACTGAGTGAGGACATTCTCAAATCCAAGTTCAAAGCCTAAAATATCCTTTAGCAACGAATCTATCATAAATTGCGGATATTAAGTATACTATCTTCGATTTGAAATAAGATCATAACTACCTAAAATGTGACCAGATTATCTACAAACCACGAAGTTTCTTTATAGACGAGAAAAACAAAATAATCGAGAAATGATTTTAAAGTGAAATCACATGGGATTAGGATTGGTAGCTGTAAATATGTAGACTAGGTAATCCCTATGCGCAAATTTTTTTATTCTTACGAAATTTCTCCACTTTATGAATGTGAGAATTCTCTAAACCTCCTCCTCCCACGTGCATTGTCTCAAATCCGTTATTTATCACTTGAGCCACCTCTTGGAAACTAATGTTGACTTTCATACCCATAACCATTGAGTAAATGAGAAAGAAAAGGGAAAAGTTATCATAATCTCAACGACGCTTGTACAAACAAGGTTTAAGCACTGGCCATTCAGTTTCCTTCCTTTTAGAATTTTGCTTATCCTACACAGAAAAGAGTCAACTAAATTAGTGGTGTGGATCAAACATACGCTGCAAAATGCAAATATAGTAACAAATCACAAAAATGGAATCACATTCATTATGTAATAAGCTGCATACCTTTTTCGTGAAGTAAAACAAAATAAACATTTTATTTGAGAAGTCCTGCAGAAAGTAAATAAATATCAGTTAGAACTTAGCAGAACCGATTGCTACATTTATTGAGGTAATGAAATGGATCATTTCCTTACCTGTTTTACAATGTTGAAACCTAACTCAGAAATAGCCCTTGAAAACTTTTCTGGGTCTGCTCCTCCAGTATTTGGATCAAACCTGCTCTTTACTTCTGCTATCAAAAGCCAGCCACTGTTCAAAACTAGGTCAGATCCTGATTAAGGAAGTAATCGCACATCTAAAAATGCATACATTATAGAGAAGAGACAAACCCCGGCTTAAGCACCCTGCATGCTTCTTTAAGGTAACTTTGGTAGTTGGTTCCCATCAATGAAAGACAGAAGACAGCAACGTCAACAGAAGAGGAGACAAGGGGTGCCTGTCAGTAACCACAGAATGAGCAGGTCTTCTTGTAAGCAACCTAACCATAAACCTTTGAAACAAAATGTCTGATACTGTTCTCTCCCTTATGGGCTCTGCTTCAAATATTATGAAATTCCAGTACTTGTATTTTGCTCAAAGGAAACTTACCATGATTTTTTTATTAGTACCCACTTTAAGTACTTGAATAGTATCCACAATAATTTAATTAGGATTTAGGATAGAAGGAAACCGCACTTTTCTAGCCTTAGTGCATAAAAGGCAAAACATACCCTTTCATGATTTGGCTATGGTATAAATAAAACCCTACCCTCAAAAACTGCATTTCAGGTAACCCCATATTTTACGACAAGATAGTAAATATGCAAACATAAAGCCTGAGAATTTGAAGTAATGATATGTTAGCAATAAGAACAGCCTGTATTAATCTTTAGGTTTCCCTAAATTTATCAAGCATATAACTTTTTTCCCCAAATACATGAAACACACCATTATGAAATAAATACTGAAAGAAGGTAAAAATTGGTCTGATTGCTACATAATTGTAATGTATGAAGGCAAGGACAACAAATAAGATTACTACTGTAAAATGCAATAAAAGTAACTTTGCTTTGTGTACTACTACTAGCATTACAAGCAAAAGGACATACGTTTGACATGTCACAAGCAATTACTTTAGGATCATTGGAGACAAGATCTAGAGAGAAGACTGTATTCTTCACACTTTTAGCAATGAGTGCATCCCCTAGAATGCAATGGAAACATGAAATCATCAGCAGTGAACAAAAAGAACATAGGAGTTTAGGACTTAATAAGTTATAATTAACCATAAGAGCAGAGTAAATTCTCACCACAACCAAAATCAGCTACAACCAAAGAAGGGCTCTGTTTTTTCAACCACTTAATAATTACATTAACAGGCTGTTCAGGCCAATTCGACATTTGCATTTTGTATCCTGCATGGTACTAGCCAGATAAATGAAAGACAAATTGAGTATGCCAACAAAAATGAGTTATTCAGATCACTACATCTCAATGCTATGTCTGTTACTACACTAATATGCCAGAAAAATTGAAACAAGCTTGAAGGAACTAATATGGAGGGTGTTATGGAGCTTAGTCAATTGTCAAGTAAAAACGCACATTAGACCTAATAAATATGTTGCTCAACAGTTACCAAAAAGTAATTCTGATTTTATCAATATGCACTTTTGTAGTTTTAACCACAAATGCATTTCATTAAACCTCAGGAGCCTACAATTGGAGCAATTTTTAAGTTTAATGTTCTACTACCAGTCTGAATGCACCACAGGGTTTAAGACGCAAGAAGTGAAATCAGAATAAATACTTTTGAGTGTGCATATGTGCATGCATGAAGTAGCTGCTTCAAAGGTTGTCAATGTGTACATGTTTGGATATTATACTTAATCAAAAGGATAAATCAATCTTCAGTTCTAAATCATACAAGCAACAATGACTGAACAAAAAACAAAATAAATTGTCAATGGAAACAGTCCTTACCAAGTTAAAAAGCGACTGGTCTTCTTGGAAATAATCTAGCGCCTCTTTCCCACTGAAAAGAATGACACAGTTCCTTAAATCTTGTCAGGAGGAAAAGGCATTACAAGAAAGGACATAATTAAAAAAGCAATTAAGGACACAAGGTCACTGGATCATTTAGGGTCTGTTTGGGAGTTGGGAGGAGAAGGGTTTGAGAAAGAAGAGATGGGGAAAGGCATTAGGAAGGGAGGATACCCTCCAAAGCCCTCCCACAATTTGGGGGAACCAAAAATGAACTAGTGGGAGAGGGTTTTGGAGGCTATTCTCCCGTCCACATCCCTTTTCCCCTCTCTTCTTCCTCAAGGCCTTCCCCTCCCTTCCCCTAACCCATACCAACCCCCAAACAGACCCTTAAAGATGATAACAAAACCAAAAAGTACTTGACTAGGCCAGTAGTTCTATGCAGGGCTGCAATATTGCGTGCTCTTGACTACTATGATTTAAGGACGCCACAGAGAATCTCCTATGTCTAAATTTTAGGTTCTGAATTCAAAGTCCAGTTACCTAATAACAATTAAAATGAAACTGGCAACTAAAGACTCAGCTCAGTTACAACCACTGAAAAAAAGACACAAAAAAGGCCCAAAAAACAAAACAATTGGAGCACAAAGTCGTACATACGTGCAAGTGTAGAGTTTCTCATTAATCATCCTGAAATGCCCTCCAGTCAACCTCGCTCGCATCTACAACAATCCAACACACCATTCAGATTTAAACCACAATGAAATTCAAAATAAATAAATGAAAAAGCTTCAAATTAGGGGAGCCGGGTGCAAAGAATTCAACAAAACAAATGATGGGTATGCCTTTTCCAGAAAGCTAGAGGGCTTCAAGTTCAATTTTCTGTGCTTAGCAGAACCTGAAGGAATCTCATGCTCCTCGTAATGGTTATTGTTGTGGTTGTCATTGTTGTTACTAGGTTTGTGGTTCTTGTTTGGACCACGATTTCTAGGCCTCTTTGGCTTTTTGCTGTTAAGCTCGCTCTTCGTCATTGCTACAAAAGAACAAGGTGTGCCAAGAGATTAGCAAACAAAACCATTTTACAAGAGCAAATAGAACAACCAAGATAAACACCATGAAAAGCCTCCCACCACTAATAAAAACAGAGAAAGACAAGGGAAGCATTAGGACCCCTGGAAAACAAATCACGTCCCTGATGTTTTTATCCTTTTGCAATAAGCACATGCTTGGTTGGAGTTCCTCAAGGTTCCAGTTGAACCCTGCTCAAGGAGAATTGCAGAATTTTCCACCTTGCCAACTCCCTGACTTGCTTTACGGCACAAAGCTTCCAGGAAGAACCCAGACTATACCAACACATACACGCAACATACACACCCACCCACCGCCAAAAAAAAAAAGAGATATCTGCTCCAGACCGTTAGGTAATCCCCACGGAGCCACCAGACAATGAACGAGTTGAACAGAAAATGAACATGAAAAAATAAAATAGCAATTATTCATAATCTGGACTCTGGAGTCTGGACTGGACCACATGAAAGTTGAGTTTTACTTTCAGATTAGAACCATAACAGTGAAGGGAAAAACCGAAACAAAGCTCACAAGAAAAAACCATAACAGGGGAGGGAAAGACCCGTCTTACCGAGCGAAGGAAGAGGGAAGCCGAGTAACCAGCTGTCGTGAGCCGCTGAGCCGTCGTCCGGTGGTCGTGACTCGTGAGGCAGGGAAGGGCGTGAGGAAGGAAAGGGAAAGTTAGGTCACGGCGGGTATTCTTCAAAACTGAAGAAGAAACTTTTTTTTTTCATTATATTTTAATGGACTCAATATGATTTTATTCTCTATTTTTTACAAAAAAAAGTTTAGTTTTAGTTCCGATTTGAAAAACGTATTTTATTAGTCCTGTTTTTTAAAGTGTGTCAGAAGTGATTCATATATCATAAATTTTTTATTTTTTTAAATCACACATTTTTAATCCCTCATTTTTTATAAAAATTCGGTTTTAGTCCCCCGTTTTTCAAAAGGAAGTATGCTTTATGGATCATTTCTGACACATTTAAAAAAAATGAGGGACTAAAAAGGTATATTTTCTAAACGGGGGACTAAAACCGAACTTTTACAACAAAAAAAGGACAAAAAAACATATTTAACCCTATTTTAATTGAAAAAACTAAGCTACTTTAAGTGGAGTTATAGGTATCCACCACCGTTAGCGATGACTAATCTCCATCGGAGAACATGTTGGGCACACAAGATGGGTTCTCCTCTCTCAACCAGGTTTTTTTGTCTTTTTTAATGGTTGGACTGCTAAAGCGCAGGGATGGCAATCCGGACCCTACCTGTTGGGTACCCAAAAAATACTCACGATGAGTAGGATAAATACCCGTTTTATAGGTATGGGTCCGGGTCTGGATAATTATCCGCAAATCTAAGAGAGTATGGGTACTAATATGGGTACTCTAGTACCTACCCGCACCGCAATCGCATACATACATACATACATACATATATATGGATGTATGCATAGTCTTTGGGTTTATGCGCATTGGTGATTGGATTATTAACTTGTGATGCTCTTACCATTTTCGAACGTCCAACGTCCAATTATGTGTTGTGAGTATGGTAGGTGTACATCTTTGTGGTGAGAGCAATTCTATTTTGTGCTCTTGTAGTGTATCTTTGTTCATGGTTAGATGAATGTTTCTTTGTTGTCTTTGCGATTTGGCTTTATGAGGAGAAAAGGATACAGAAATGAATGAAACTAAGAATGATGCTGAATTGAATGTGAAAACACAGAGAAATCTGATGCCGAGATCATTGTATTGGATGATTAAACGCAATGATGAAATTAAGAATAATGTTATGATTTTTTTTTTACGCCAGCAAAATCAAGTGCTTTCATTCATAATAATATTCCAAATATAAGTAAGAATGTAATCAAAGACAAAACAAGAAGCATAAGTGACAGAAGCCTTTGCAAGGGCATGAGCGCTACCATTGGCTTGCCGCCTAGAAAAAAAAAACCTAAAATTATTGCAAAAACATAAAATAGCTCTACAATTTTCAATAATAGAATCATATTCACAAGCATCAAATTTGTCATGGAGCACATCTTCCACAACCTGTTTGTTGTCCATCTCTATTACAACATAAGAGATATTAGTTGCAAGAAGCCATTTAATAGTTTTGAGAAGTCCCCATTCTTCTGCTTCATCCGCTGTCATACTAGCATAGCACCAATCTGTATGAGCCAAGAGGAACTCACCTAGATGATTTCTAATACATGCTCCTGTTCCTACTTGACTAGTACCTAAGAATATTGTTGCGTCAACATTACATTTCACGAACCCCATAGGAGGAGGCTGCCAAAGTACACGACTGTCACGACTTTGCCCATGCAGAGTATCAACTGTTGAGCATTACTACGAGCAAATCTCCATACTTTAAGCATCTCATCAGCTCTTTTAATCACTTGCACAACCGTTTCTTCAACATTGTCCCAAATCTTGGAGTTTCTCCTTTTCCACAAACTCCATAGGTACATAGTGAAACGCGCAAGCTGCTCCAAGTTTAAAGTATTGCACATGTGAAAAAAAGAACTCCTCAAAGCTTTCGGCTGATTCCATGGGACCCTGCATGTTCGACCAGAAATTAGTTCTTTACCAGCATTCTGCACTAGATGGACAAGTAAGAAAATAATGCCAGATGTGTTGGAACCAAAGTGGTTTTTGGTTAAATAATCTCTTAAGTTTTGATGTTAACAAAAAGGTTAAAGTTGTATGACAAAGGTGTGCTAAAGATCTTACTGTTTACTCTACCTTACAAGATTGTTCGAAGTTTTGTTAGAGAGAGAACCACTTATGTGTTTCTTATTCTTTGCTAAGAATGAGTATCGGGTTTAAGTTATCACTCGCTAGTCGAGCCTTCAAAGCTTATGGGAAAATTCTAAATCTATAAGGTTATCGCTAGACGTGTAACACCCTGTTTTTCGGATGCTTCTTTATCATTAAATACATGTTTTAATGTGTTTATTTTTGATAAAATCTAGAGGATGATTTTATTTAAAATAAAATCATTTTGTTGTGTTGTTTTACGGTATGAAGTCACAGTAAAATTTTCGGTCGAAAATTCAAACCAAAATCGGTCTGGGTTCTCACTGCCAGTACAAGTTTACTGAGCTAGAGACCAAATTTTAATTCGTGAACGAGACGGTTAGTGTTTTTATGATGTTTTCTGTGGGTTTGTAGTTTTTCAAAAATTCTTGTTCGGGGCCAAATCTTAGGGATTTCCCGGGCGAAATCGTCGGGAAATACGATCGGAGAAGTCATCTGATACACAATGGAGTAGAGCATCAAGAGGATGAAGTGACGTGAAATGACTTGATGTGAAGGTTATGACACACCTCAAAAGGTGAATCTTGACTTTTTTCAAAAATCTCACTTTTTTCATCTTTCTCTCTCCAATCACATCACATCACATCACGTTAACTCCTTATCCTCTCTACAAGCAACCCACCTTCTTTCTTCTCTTCTTTCTTCCTCTTCAAAACCTTGATTCTCTCTCTCACTCTCTATAAATACTATTCATTTCCACACTTCATCACTTTCCACCATTTCTCACATTTACAGTTTACTACATTTCTTCTTCTTCTCTCTTACAAAGTTTACATTTTTATCAAGCTTTTGTCTTAGAGTTCTTCATAAAAGTTGTTCATCTTGTTAAGGGTAATATTTCTATGTAGTTCTTTTTCAAAGTTTCATCTTTTGTTTCAAAGTTTTCTTCATATGTCCTTTATGTGCTTTTAACTTCTAAAACCTCTCAAAAATGGTAGAAAACTCCTTTTGAGTTGAAACCACTTTCTATATTCTTGTATTTACTCATACTATCACACACTAAAAGGTTGTTTAAAACAAAGTTTCCTAACCTCTTCTTCCTAAGGAGGTCGAAACCAAATATATGATTTAGGTGAATCTTGTTTCAACTTTTACATGTATGAGTTTGTATTTGAGTTTCATTTCCAAGATGATCATGGACCAAGGCTTCCTTATGTTAAAGGATGCTATGTCTAAGTGATTGGAAGGTTTAAATATTTTTACCCTATTTTTATGTAAAGACCAAAACCAATGAGTTTTTAGGCAATGGTGTTTAAGTTTTGTTTTCCAAAATGATTATGGATTAAGACTCCTTGATATAGAAGGATGCTAGGTCCAAGAGATTGGAAAGTTTGAAGATTTCTAACCCCTATTTCTTGAAAAGGCCAAAACCTTAAATGGTTATGGCAAAGATGTTGAGTTTTGTTTTCCAAAGTGATCATGGACTAAAAAGCTCCTTATGTTAAAGGATGCTATGTCTAAGGGATTGGAAAGTTTAAAATATTTTCTTGCTTTATTTTCCTATGATGGCCGAACGTAACATTTGACCTAGGATGTGTTGTTTTATTTTGTTTTCCAAGATGATTATGGATTAAAGCTCCTTCATGTTAAAGGATGCTATGTCCAAAAGATTGGATGATTTAAAGGTCTCTAACCTCACAAACTTGTTAAGGCCGAACCTAAGAGTTCGTGGTATAAGACATTTGATTTATCCATTTTCCGAAATGATCATGGTTTCAAGCTCCTTACTATGTATGGATGCTAACCTAAAGAAATTGGAAAATTTAGAAATTCCTAGCTTATTTACCTATGCCTGGCCGAAACCCTAAGTCAAGTACTTAGTGGGATTTTTAATTCAACTTTGTTAAAAGATTGTCGTTTATGAACTTCTAGCACTTAAGGATCATAAATCCAAGAGTCGCATAAATTTCGGAAACCCTTAATCCTAGTTTATTGTATGAACCGAACCTATACCTTGTGGTTAGTGTTCTCGAGTTGATTTCTTTTTTTAACTCATGATTTTATGTTGGTAACCTTAGACTTCCATCGTCGGAGAAGTGAGGACGTTCGTGAACCTTCTTTTTCAAATCCAAAACTCTTAACTCCAACGTGAGGTAAGAGGGGATTTCCTAAAGATATTCAATAACTGTATGCATGTGTGTATGTGTTTAACTGGATATTTATATGTTGATTAGCTTACTTGGTTATCTAATGTACTTGAACTGTTATGCTATTATCTGATGTTGAACTGTGCTTGGTCTAAATGTTATAATGCATATCTGTGATGAACTGCTTTCAACTGTGACATGAGCATTGAACTGAGAATATATACTGATGTTGATTGAAAGTTTGCTAAGCTAGACATGTGTCTGTGCTCAACTGTTATAAGGATTAAAAACCTTAATAAGCTTTGAAGATGAAGGGATTGGTGTTCTTTTCCAAAAAGCTCATTAACTTAAAGTACATGTTTTAAATGTTGAAATGGTTTTGGTGAACTGTTGTTATACAAGAGAAAAATCCTTTCGAACTATGTGTCTTCAAGTGAAAACTTTCAAGATTATTTAGCCATATCCTATTGGGGATTTTCAAAGATAAAAGTATTTCAAAGATGCTTTATAAAAGATTTTCAAAGAAAAGGTTTTCTCCCAAATGCTTTAGAAACTTTCTGATATCCTGGATAGGTTATCGAGGATTCGGTTTTGAATTTGATTTTCACCGAACGAAAAATAAGTACTTAAGAAAGAGAATCTAGTACGCGAGACGCCGCCTCTAGTATTCAGTTATACGCACGTGATCTTGGATCAGTGTTAATTCGGGGCCATGAGTCCTATTCATGATGTTCTGGACTGAGAGTCCAATTCTCGAAATCGAGGACAGTGCGTTCTGATTTCGTTGTTGTGGACTGTGTGTCCTAATCACGTTGTTGTGGATTGTGTGTCCTAATCACGTTGTTATGGACTGTGTGTTCTAACCACGTTGTGATGAACGTTGTTAAAGGTGAATGTTGTTTTCTACGACCACAAGCCTAGGACTGGTGCATCGGTCTCGGGCATTGTGATTGAGCATTCGGACTGTGTGCCCTATGCTTCTAAGTTTTCAAGTGATGGGAAAATGATGATTAAGTCGTTAGCTTTGAGCTGCGACAGGGAAAAAAATGAACACAAAGAAAACCTTTTGAATAAAATATTTTCTCATTTGCATTTCCCCAGGCAGACGTGCTTTCTTACATATCAGATACAAGGTGGTATCTGGGAGTCAGTCCATGTGACCGGTTCAGAGGCACATGTGACGTTGCTCGTCCTGAGACCTTAAATGCATGAGGGTATGGAGGCAATTGCCCAGTGGGCTAGAGATTAACCAACTCTAATTCTTCTCCAGTGGAAAACGGTGTTGATATCTAATGAGATTAAGTTAGAGCCTGATATTGAAGTACCATGCATATTTTCAAAGATTGACTGTGCAGGTTTGAGACCATTTGATATAACACTGTTATGTTATGTATATGCATGAATTAACTGCTTATATGATTATGTGATGTATGTATCATGTATATTGTTGTTGTGGGATATATCTTATGACGGCATTTCACTCTTGCACATATGTATGTTCTGTTCTTTTCTTCTTGTACCGAGTATGCGCGTGCTTTTAGATGGATCCGAACGTTCCCTTGGCACAGTCGAGCTCGAGGAGCGAAGTGTTTGATCATGCTGGGACGGCAGGGAAATGGACCATACATGAGGGTGCGACGACCGCGACGTATTGAGGACCAGTCACGACTACCGAGATAAATGCTAACAGAGTGCCCATACAAAGGATTCATACCATCGAGACGAGGACTGTGGCACTTCTACCTCCATGGTACTACCTTCATACGCTACAAGTCACCGGTCTTCTTCATGAGCATTTTGATCCAGTTGAACCGCTTGCGGAGGATCCGGTGGAGGAGGATCCCGAAGAGGATCCCGAGGAATAGCCTCTTGAGCTGATAGAGGTCGAGGAGGAGGAGGAGCCAGAGTACCATCTGCATGATCCCGGAGATGACGACGTCCCTATCAACGATGGCGGTGACATTATCGATCCGGCATCTGATATCTCATCTGAGGGTAGCGTCTGTGGTCACTCTGAATTCAGGAGGCATTGGTATATCGTTCGTCGGCTTTTGGAGTTGTCCCGATAGTCCCTAGGCTTTTAGAGCCATCTTTTGAGTCTTGTACCCAGCTCCCTATCCCCGGTTTGATGATTCTTTTTTTACCTGTCTCTTCAGTAGCTGTTTTAGTGTATGTTGGCCAGTTCGACAAGGCCTGTTTTGTAATCAAACCTAAGATCCCAAGTGGGACAGTTATATCTATATGTATGATGTTTATTTTCATGTTCTGAGTGTTCATCACCTTTTCTTAACTTCCTTTAACAAAAAAAAATTTTGAGTACCCTTTTTCAGTAACCCTATATAAAAGGTTATTTTTCCGAAATCGACCAGCGTTTTAAATAAGTTTCTTTTCCGCAACGGGTAACCATGTGATGCCGGGTTTTAGGGTGTCGCAAGACGAGGCTTTAAAATTTTGGCTAAGTTAAAAGACACTAGACAAGTGTCTAAGTCTATATGTAAAATAAATAGTAGACGAGCCAATTAACAACTTTCAGGAGCCAATTAACAAGTTTCTATACATAGTTAAAATTGCGCATCCAAAGACATGCCCGTCCATAGGTCACTAAAATTGAACCTCCATCTAGTCAAAGTGAATTTATTTCAAATGATTGTTATTTAATACAAAGGAATTTTTGTTCCTTTCCTGTGTTGTTTGAATTGTTTAAATCCTTGTTTCTTTAGATTAGAAACATAGTACCATCAAGAACACAAACCTTTGTGCTCTGACACTTATATTGTTGTAAAGTTGAACCAAGTACGAAGAAGGAAAGTCAGAAAGCAACCTTCGGTACAATAGAGAAATGAAAATATTACTTTGAGCATTCTTCTGATAACCAAGAGCACTTCTAGCAGAAAGCATATCAAGTTATCAGTCTCAACGGATCCTAACATTTAATGCTATGTATGAATGGATACAAGTTGAAGACCATTGAAGAAGATCAAGGCAAAGAAGCACTTCATCTATAAATACTGGACGGTCCCCAGTGAAGAAGTAGATCCGAGTTCTGATAACCATATCGAGCTATTAGTCTCAAAGGATCCTAACATTTAATGCTATGTCTAAACGGATACAAGTTGAAGATCGTTGAGGTAGATCAAGGCAGAGAAGCACTTCATCTATAAATACTGGACGATCCCCAGTGAAGAAGTAGATCCGAGTTCTGATATTCAAAGTGACAAAACTCTGCTAAAAGTTCTCTTGAACAAATTCATTTGTAATCACAACTGATCTTAAACTTTCATACTCTCACACATAGTGAGCTTGTAAAAGCATTCTTTAAATCTCTTTGTTAAAGTTAGAGCCTGAAGAGGCTTGGTAGAGAAAGAATACTTGTATGCCTAAAGAGGTGTTGAATACTGGCAAAGCTATTGGTTTATAGTGGAGAAAACCTTCAAGTAGAAGGGACTGGACGTAGCTCTTGGTTGGAAGAGAGTGAACTATGATAAATCATCTGTGTGAATCTTATATCCTTATCTTTTACAATCCTTGTTTATACTAGCTGTGGAGATTTGGATATGAGTTTGTTAACTCTTTTAAAAGGTTATTTTATCTGTGTGTATTTATCTTGTTTTGCTTGCAAAAAGGTTCTAAGAAAAACTGTTTTGAAAAACTGTTAAGAAACACAATTCAACCCCCCTTCTTGTGTTTCCCTGTGTCAACTTCAGTTGGTATCAGAGCTCAGCCTCGAAAGGGTTGAGCATCTAACAAGTGCTGAGGAAGTACAATCCGACAAGCATGGATATAGAAGGACAAGCAATCAACAAACCTCCACTCTTTGATGGTAGTGATTATGACTAGTGGAAAAAGAGAATGATGTCTTTTCTTGATGCACAAAATGTGGATGTCAGAGAGCTTATTGAAACTGGCTATTCTGAGCCAAGAGGTGACAATGGAGCTGCTATTCCTAGAGCTCAATGGACTCCAAAGCAGAAGACTCAACATCACCTGAAGGCCAAACATTACCTGATGTATGCTATCACCAGATTTGAGCATGATAAAGTCCATAGTTGTAACACAGCTAAGGAAATATGGGATACTCTAGCCTTATAGCTCATGAAGGGTCATCTCAAGTCAAGGAGTCAAAGATAAGCATGCTGGTTCACCAATATCAGTTATTCAAAATGGCTGAACATGAAACCATAGATCAAATGTTTGGAAGATTCCAAACTATCACAAACAGTCTTAGATCTCTTGGAAAAACTTATGAAAATAGAGATCATGTCAGAAAAATCTTGAGGAGCCTACACAAACAGTGGAGACCTAAGGTCACTGCTATTCAGGAGGCAAAGAATCTCAATACTCTCACTTTAGAAGAGCTTCTTGAATCTCTCAAAGTCCATGAGCTTGAACTCAATGAAGAATAGAGTATTAGAAAACGAAAGTCTATTGCCCTAAAGGTAAAGAAGGTTGGCTCATCCAAAGTTCTCAAGGCTGAGGAATCCTCAGATGAAGCAGGCCCTTCTGATAGTGATGAAGGAGGATCTGATGAGGATGAACTGTCTTTCATCTCCATAAAGATTCAACATATGTGGAGAAAGAAATGTGGTTTCATAAGGAAGCATTTTAACCAAAAGTTCTCCAAAGAAAAACCCGACTCCAAGGAAAAGGTCCACCTCTGTGCTTCGAGTGCAAAAAGCCTGGTCATTTCAAAACTGACTGTCCAGAACTGAAGGAGAAAAGGAAGTTCTTCAAAAAGAAGAAAGGTCCAATGGCTACTTGGGAGGATATGGATTTATCATCATCTGAAGAAGAAGATGAAGCTGAAAGAGAGGTAAATATATGTCTCATGATTGATGCTTCTTCAGAAAGTGAATCCACTGATGCTGAGATTTGCTTAATAACAGGAAAGAAACACGCATCTTGGTACTTGGATAGTGGTTGCTCACGTCACATGACGGGAGAAAAGTGTATGTTCCAAGACCTTAAACACAAAGATGGTGGCTAGGTTACCTTTGGAGGTAATCAGAAAGAAAAGATTATTGGAGTAGGTAAAATTGGTAAACATCATTTTCCCTCTATTGATAATGTTCTTTTAGTTGACAGTCTAAAACACAATCTGTTGAGCATAAGCCAATTATGTGATAGCGGGTTTGCTGTTTCCTTTGATGAGAACATGTGTAATGTCAATAAAACTGATGGATCACTCTTATTCACCACCAAGAGGCAAAATAATTTGTATAAGATTGACTTAGAGGACCTTACAAATCTAAGTGTCTCATGTCTAGTTTCCATTGAAGATGAGCGATGGATTTCGCACAAAAGGCTAGGTCATGCAAGCTTGAAATTAATTTCAAAGCTAAATAAGCATAACTTCGTGAATGACTCATCCTTGTGAGCTAGGAACATAACCCATATCCATCTAGTGTAATCGTCTACTATGACTAGACCATATTTCTTACCACTGACAGAGGCAGTCCTTGTTGGACCAAAGAGACCAACAAGGACTGCCTCTATCAGTGGTAAGAAATATGGTCTAGTCATAGTAGACGACTACACTATATGGACATGGGTTATGTTCCTAACTCACAAGGATGGGTCATTCAGGGTCTTCTCTGTATTCTGCAAACGTGTACAGAATGAAAAAGGCATGTGTATCACATCAATCAGAAGTGACCATCGGGGAGAGTTTGAAAATGAGCGATTTGAAGGTTCTGTGAGGAAAGTGGTATTCTTCACAACTTCTCAATACCAAGCACACCACAGCAAAATGGTGTGGTAGAGAGAAAGAACATATCTCTCCAAGAGATGGCTAGAACAATACTTAATGACAACTCTGTCCCTAGACACTTCTGGGCTGATGCTATTAATACTTCCTCCTACATTCAGAACAGAATATGCATAAGACCAATTCTGAATAAGACTCCTTATGAATTGTGGAAAGGACGAAAACCCAACATATCTTACTTTCATCCTTTTGGTTGTAAATGCTTTATACTAAATACTAAATATCAACTTGGTAAGTTTAATGCTAAAGTAGATATTGAAATTCTGTTAGGATATTTTGAGTCGTCTAAAGGCTTTAGGGTTTACAATTCTAGAACTTTAGTAGTTGAAGAATGTATACATGTTAAGTTTGATGACAAGCAGCCTAATAAGAAATTATCAGAAGCTTGATGAAGCCTTTGCAGATCTTAATCTCAATAATTCAGAAAATCCAGTAAACATCAAGCCTGATGATCGAGTGGACGGACAACAACAACCTGAGTCAGAAACTTTACAATAAGAAAGTGTTCAAAGATCATGGTACTTCAAAAATTACCATCCTCAAGATCAAATTGAAATAGACAACTATAAACATGAGAAGGGGGGTTGAATTGTGTTTATCAGAATTTAAACAAAGTTGAAATCTTTTTCACACACAGAAGCTTGGTTCATACGAGTGGAAAGAAACATGACAGACAGGTGACCTGTCTGATGAAATTTTAACAGAGACTAAGACAAACACACCACTTGATAAACGGATAAGAAAACTAAAGAGTTTGTAAGGAAAGAGAGATTGACACAGTAATTTATCCTGGTTCACTCTTCAAATCAAAGAGCAACGTCCAGTCCTTGGCAACACCAAGATTTATCCACTATAACTGATCCTGACTCCAAGTATTGCTTGCACACCTAGCCTCTTCAGGCTCCAAGACAAGTATTCTTTGCACACCTAGCCTCTTCAGGCTCCAAGATAAGTTTTGAGAAATGTGGTTTGAAATAAATACAACTTCAGACAGACAGATCTTTCAGTAACACTCAAAGAGTGGTTTAAATGTAAAACTTAGGAAAGTCTGTGTAATAACTTCAAATAATTGAAGAATACAGAATGAAAGAATGAAGAAATTAATGCGCAGAGAAATGGCTTTTAATGTTATGATTATTCTGTATCTTCATCTTCAATGACTTCTGTATTTATAGTCTTCAAGCTTTTAAGATCCATTAGAGACATTCCCTCAGATGTTGGCTTTAAGAAAAAATTCATTAAATGCAATAAAGTCATTCTGGGTAGCCATTAATGCAATAGGAACGTTAGTTGTACTCTAACTTGAAGGATCATGGCTTTATACATCGTGAAACATCCATATCAGAGTTGTGTAGAGAGCTTTTTGTACTTTGCTGAGTACAATTCCTTTTTCGTGTAAGGACCAGAGGTACTAGGGAATAAAGCATGTTGGAAGCATTCTTTAACTGGTCTTTGGTTTTGATATCCGAGGTTGCTTGACAGAGTAACTTCTGACTTTTCTTGTTAAGCGCGGGACTGAGTAGGAGAGAAGGCTTCAAGTCTCTTTTTGATAGGACAGCTCACAAAAGCTTGTTAGGTCCTTGGTTCTTCAACGAGTAACCTCAAACAAGTGTAGAAACTCATGAAGAGATAGGTTGAAAACGTCTCTTGAAAGAAGTCAATAATCCTAGTCAGCAGACAGGTTGACATTCGCTTATCTAGACAGGCAGTCACTAATATGAGCAGACAGATGATTCTTACTGTTTTTAATCAGCACACTAGATAGACAAGTTAGCAACTAATATGAAGGTTAATTAAATCATTAACCAATATTTAATTCTCATCAAAACTTAAGGAAATGTACATCAGACATTTAAGAGACTTAACAATCTCCCCCTTTTTGATGATGACAAACATTGAGATGATTTAATGAACCTTAGAAAATATCAACAAATGAAAGTAGCATATATCCAACGGGTTGAAATTTTCTTAAGCGGACAGGTTATGCAGATGCTTGATCAGACGTTAAGATTAATCATATAATCCGGTTAACTCAGTCACACATAGATTTGAATGGAAATTATCAGAGCAAACTTACTTAAGATTTATGTCAGAACAAACTTTGATCACATACTTTCATATCGGAACATACACATGTCCATATATTCATCAAATCACATACATTCTCCCCCTTTTGTCAACAGCAAAAAGGAGTAATCATAAAAAAAAACGTAAGAAAGAAATATATTTTATTCATTATGAGCTTTGATAAGTACATGTCAGTTTATAACAAAGAAACAAAAACTACCTAGATTGACTAAGTAACAAATATAAGGCAGCAACCCTTTGCTCTAAGAGCAGCCTAGCTTGCCTTTCTTCATCCAGTTGTCTTCTTAAGTCTTCTACTTGCCCTTGAAGCAGATGAAAGTCTTGTAAGACCACTGTCTGAGAAGTGGAGGCTTCTGCAGACAGGCTTGAGGAAGAGACAGATAGAGGAGAGTGCCAGGGTAAAGCTAAAACTGGGGGTGCCTTAGGTAGAGATAGGGGAGAGGTGATGGATGGGAAGAAAAGTTCATGAAGAGTTTAAAGGGCATGGAAAGGAAGAAAGACGAATTTGAAGATAAGACTAATCTTGACAGAGTCAGTATCCGGTGAAGGAAATACATAGGAAAGTTTCTCAGACAGAGACAGTCAGGTGATGGTTATTTGAATAGGTGGGGGAAGAGGTGTTTGAGCTAAAACAGAGGGGGGGGGATAGGTAATAAAGAATCAATATGGCAGAAAAAAGAATTAGATCCTGTGACCAACATAAAGAGATACCTAGACCTATGAGGTAGCATTACAACAGAAGCAGGATAGTGAGTTCCAGCTAATGTTATAATGAAGATAACAATAGGTGGGTAGAAGAAAAGTTCTCTACAGGGGTTAAGAATATAAGGTGGAGGAGAAGGGATGAAAGAGAAGTGTGAGATACTTGTAAAGAAAAGATATTGCAGATCAGACATAAAGAGTCTTGATGATATGCCACTTTGTTCTTTGAGAGCAGAGTCCCTGTGAACAACTGTGTACTGACAGTCATCAGGTACAACAGTGAAAAAAGAATTTTTAGTTTGAAGGGAGTGGACAGGTGAAGGAAGAGGAGATGCACCAGAGAGAGGTTGAATAAAAAGGGCATATGGAGAGGAGACAGATGGAGTGATGATACCTTGATGTAAGGGGAAGGGAATGAAGGAGATGTCAGCTCTTCAGATATCTTCAACTTCTTGTGAGAAGGAGACACTTGATCATCCTCAGGTACAACTGTCTGAGCTCCTCTAGACAGGTCTTCTACAGTGTTAACTTCTGCATGCACTTCAATCTTTGCATGTACTGGATAACCAGATCTTCTCTTTTTGGGAATAATTCCCAAAATGAAAGTCTTCTTTAGTTCTTTCAGGACTTACTTTGTCTGCTCCCCCTGAGCAGATGCTTCCTCTTTGCTAGGATCAGACTCAACTTGTCTGACCTTGGCAAAGGTCTGCACCAGCTTCCTTTTCTTTCCAGGATGAGCAGGAACATCCACTGATTCCTCAACTTCACTAGTCTTCCTTTTGGGAGAGGGTCTCTTCAGCTTGAACCTCAAGGGCTCAACTGTTTCAGTAGAATCTTTAGACACTGAAGGTGCAGCTCTGGAATTTGGTCTTGTCTGGTCACCTTTCCAGACAATTTGAACAGTCTTTCAGAAATGGGGACTTCTGACTCATCAGTGGAAACCACTGGTTCTTCCTCGTTCTGCTCAACAACATGTTTCTTCTTCTTCTTCTTCTTCTTCTTCTTGTTGTTGTTGTCTTCCTCTTCATCACCAAGAAGGATTCCCTTGATGTCCACCATAGACAGTATCTTCCTGTCTATGGGCAGTGACATGTCCACAAAGTGATCATCACTAGGAACAAACAACTTGTTCCTGAAGACCCTTGTCAGAAGTATCCCATAAGGATAGGTCTGCATGTTGGTTCTCTTGATCAGAGTCTCAAGGTACATGTAGATAAGGTCGTTGATGTCAACCTTGATTTTGTGGATCAAGTGGTACAGAGCAAATCTGTCCATCTTGGTCACACTGTCTCATGAACCTTTCATTGGCATCACGCATTCCAACAGCAATTTGTGCAAAAATCTGCACTTGACCACCATGTTGACAGGTTTAGGGTTCACAGGCTTGGGAACACCACAGATGGCAATGTTGACATTGTCAACTCTCACTTCATCTTCCCAGTTGGGTGCGAAGCCAGCTCTGATTCTTGGACATTTTGTGACCAGCTCAAGAGAGCTAATGGGGAAGAGAAGGGTTCTATCTCCTATTTCAGCCTTAAAGCTCTTGATTCCGTTGAGTCTATTGGTGACAACCACATCATTTCTCCAGAACGTTTGAACAAGCTTAGGGTGAACAAGCTCCTTGATGTCGAAGAAAGGAGTCCACTTGGAGTACTCTAGCTCTTCAATGACATCCATACCTAGCTTCTTCATCTGTTGAAGATCAACAGTCTTTCCCGGAATGATCTTCTCGATCTCAGTAACCTTGAGATTGTATTTCTCAGCGATTTATTTTGTATAGAGATGCTTGGATGATGCCGTTTTTGAGAGAAAATGGTTTTAGGGTTTCGAGAGAGAAGAGGGTTTGAAAGATGAGAAGACAAAGAGATTTTGGAGTATTGAAACGTAAAGGTTCAACCTTTCTGATGTATTGTCTTTTACAGTCATAAAGGTAGGAGAGGGAAAAATGACATTTTTAATTCAAAATGGCACGATTTGTATTGGGAACCGCAACGCCCACTTAAGACATAATGAGAACATGGTTTCAAGATATGTAAACTACCGTGCACATGATTAGCTTCAGATAAGGGAATGACATTAATTAATTAATAACCATTTCAACAAAACTGTTGAGTTCTAGCATAGTGACTCAGCAGAGTCAGACAGGTAAGCATGGACAGGTTAACATTTAGACATGTCATTCAACAATGCAATGTATGTTCAGATTATCTCTAATAAATAAAAACCTTTCTTCTGCTAGGGGTTTAGTGAAAATATCAGCCCATTGATTTTCAGTTATAACAAACTTAATATCAAAGATGCCTTTCTTAACATAATCCCTAATAAAATGATGTTTGATTTCAATATGCTTAGCCTTAGAATACTGAATTGGATTTTTAGTTAAGCAAATAGCACTGGAATTATCACACCATACATATATGTTATGTTCATAAATAAAGTAATCCTCAAGTTGATGTTTTACCCAGAAGAGTTGAGAGCAAAGAATCGGCAATCGAGATGTATTTCGCAGCAGAGATGAGCAGTGCAATAGTTGTCTGCCTCTTGCTTGACCATGAGACTAAGCCTACTCCAATGAAGTGACATCCTCCACTGGTGCTTTTTCTTTCTATTCTGTCTCCAGCAAAATTAGCATCACAATATCCCACTAATCTGTATTTTTTTGATCTTAGATACAACAAACCAAGATTAGTAGTTCCAAGCAAATATTTAAATATTATTTTAACAACCTTAAGATGAGATTCTCTAGGATCAGATTGGAATCTAGCACACATACAGATACTGAATTGAATGTCAGGTCTGCTTGAAGTTAAGTACAGTAGAGAGACAATCATACCTCTGTAGATAGTTTGGTCTACCTTTTTACCTTCATCATCTTTGCTTAGTTTTGCATTGGGTTGCATAGGGGTTTTCATGAGCTTTGCATTTTCCATTTTGTATTTCTTGACTATCTCCTTGGTATACTTTTGTTGATGAATGTAAATTTCATCACTTGTCTGCTTGATTTGTAATCCAAGAAAGAACTCCAATTCTCCCATCATGCTCATCTCAAATTCAGCTTGCATTAGATTTGAAAATTCCTTGCACAACTTTTCATTTGTTTCTCCAAAAATAATATCATCAACATATATTTGAACTAAGATAAAGTTCTTTGTAGAGCATTTCTTGAATAGATTGGTGTCTACTTGTCCTCTAGTGAAACCATTATGCATGATAAAAGAACTAAGCCTATCATACTATGCTCTAGGTGCTTGTTTTAAACCATATAATGCCTTTTTAAGTTTCAAAACGCGATCTGGTTTATCAGTATCCTCAAAACCAGGGGGTTGTTTAACATACACTTCTTCTTCAATTATACCATTTAGAAAAGCACTTTTTACATCCATTTGAAATAGGGTGATTTGGTGTTGTGCAACATATGACATTAAAATGCATCTTGTTCCAATAACTGATTTGTTTTTAAGCTTAGAGACAAGAGTCCAAACATCATTTCTGGTGAACTGGTTAAGTTCTTCTTGCATAGCAAGAATCCAGCTTTCATCCTCAAGAGCTTCTTCAATGCGTTTTGTCTCTAATTCTGATATAAAAGCCATATTGCTTGATTCTCTTAGTGTGGATCTGGTTCTTACTCCTTCAAAAGGATTTCCAATAATAAGATCCTTAGGATGATGAGGGTTGAACTTCCAATCCTTTTTGCAGATCATCATGAAGATCTTGACTTGTCTGCTGACTTGTCTGTTGACTCGTCTGCTGACTTGTCTGCTCCACTTGTCTGTCAGCCTCAAGCACAGGTTATGTCTTGGTCAGATCGGGTTGTTGACTTTCTGGCTTATTTATATCAAAACCTGCAAGATCATCTTCTAGATCTGATAGTTCTTTACATGAACAGATTCTTCAATAATATAGGTTCTTGAATTGTAAATTCTAAAAGCCTTAGACATTTCAGAATATCCTAGGAAAATACCTTTATCTACCTTAGAATCAAACTTTCCAAGATTATCTCTGGTATTCAGAATAAAACATTCACATCCAAAAGCATGAAAATAAGATATGTTGGGGCTTTTTCCTTTCCACAATTCATAAGGAGTCCTCTTTAGAAAAGTCCTAATAAGAATTCCGTTCTGTACATAGTAAGCAGTATTTACAGGTTCTGCCTAGAAGTGCTTAGGGAGATTATTTTCATTGAGCATAGATCTAGCCATCTCTTGCAGAGATCTGTTCTTTCTCTCAATCACTCCATTTTGTTGTGGAGTTCTAGGTGCAGAGAAATTGTGAGAGACCCCATTCTCCTCATAGAACTGTCTAAACTGCTCATTTTCAATTTCACCCCCATGATCACTTCTAAGGGTAGAAATACAGAAACCCTACCCATTTTGTACTCTTTTACAGAATACTGAGAAAGTCTTAAAGGACTCATCCTTGTGGGTTAAGAAGAGTACCCATGTGTATCTAGAATAGTCATAAACTATGACAAATCCATATTTTCTTCCAGCCAGGCTGGCAACACTAACTGGTCCAAACAAATCCATGTGTACCAACTGAAGAGGTCTATATATTGATACTTGGTTTTTAGATTTGAAACTTGATTTTATCTATTTACCTCTCTGACATGCATTACACAAGACATCTTTCTTAAAACTAATATCAGGCAATCCTCTCACAAGATTATTCTTTTTTAATTTAGAAGTAAGTATCATACTAGCATGTCCTAATTTCTTATGCCAAGACCATCTCTTATCCTCTTTAGACATCAGACAGGTTACACTTTGATCTGAGAGATCAGACAGTTGAATCTTATAAAGATTCTGTTGCCTTTTAGCTGAAAAGAGGGTTTTGCCACAACAGTCTTTAACTATGCATACATCCTTAGTAAAGGAAACATCAAATCCACTATCACATAATTGACTTATGATAAGCAAATTGTGTCTTAATCATTTAACCATAAGAACATTAGATATAGAGGGAAGAGGGGGTTTACCACCAATAGTATCGATTCCTATAACTTTTCCTTTCTGATTCCCTCCAAAGGCAACGTGTCCTCCTTTCTTAAGTAAGAGGTCTAGCAACATAGACCTTTCTCCTGTAATATGACGCGAGCAACCACTGACTAGGTACCAGCAGTGATGTTTTCTTTGTCCTGTTGAGGACATCTGCAACAAAAACTATTTGATCTTTAGGTACCCATATTTTTCTGGGTCCTTTTCTGTTAGTTCTAGGAGTCTGTGAAGACTTCCTTCTCTTCTTATGGATACACTTAGACATAACATGTCCAGTTTTTCCACATAAGTTACAGACACGTGTAGATTTGGTTATAGTTGACTTAACAGATACTGTAGAAGCTTTAGTTGATACTTTATGATGTGTCTGATGGACATATCCAATACCTTCTTTGTTAAGAGAGTGCCACTGACTGCCAAGTAGCTTAGTCAGATTATCTCTACGATTAACAAATTTGGCAAGATCAGAAGTGAGCTCTTCCACTTTCTGTTGAAGTTTTTCAACTTCTTCAGATGGTGACGTTTCACTTGAGATCTTAGCTTCATTAGACTTTGCAGTCTTCAGCCCACTATTCTCTTTAGCCAGCTTCTCACACTCTTGAGATTTCTGTTTATGCTCACTGGTGAGCTTTACATACTCTCTCATGAGGGATTTGAAGGCCTTAGATAAGCAGTTAGATTCCTACAGCAACTCCTCATAGGCATCAAGTAATTCTTCATAGTCAGGATATACCTCATCGTCTGAGTGAGTCAGTGTTGGCCATCAAACAGAGATTGGCTTCTTCCTCTGTTTCTTCATCAGAAGATGTTGACTCCGGATCCTCCCAAGTAGCCATCATTCCTTTCTTCTTCTTCTTGAAGAATTTCTTAAAAGGAGCCTTCTTGAGTTGAGGACATTCAGCCTTGATGTGACCAGGCTTCTTGTACTCAGAGCAGACAATTGAACTTTTGTCCGTTGAAGTAGATTCTTTGAAGTTCTTGTCCTTGTCGAACCTTCTGAATGGCTTATCCCTCTTGAACTTCTTTTTCTGTAGGAGAAGCTTTATCTTCCTGGTCAGGAGAGACAATTCTTCATCACTCTCAAAATCCTTGTGTTCAGACAGATCAGCATCATTGGATGACTCGTCTGCCTTTAGAGCCTTGGAAACTTTTGCTGACTTTTGGTCTGCTTTCAGAGCAATTGACTTGCCCTTCTTTGGTGTAACTTCATCTCCAAGTTCTTGCTCATGAACAATGAGTGTTCCAAGATGTTCATCCATAGTCAAGGTAGTGAGACCCTTGGCTTGAGAGATAGCAGTGACCAAAGGTCTCCACTATTTAGGTAGACTTCTCAGAATCTTTCCAACCTTCTCAGCATTGGTGTAGATTTTGCCAAGAGATTTTAAACTATTGACTATAGTTTGAAATCTTCCTATCATTTGAGCAACAGATTCTCCTTCCTCCATGACGAACAATTCATACTTTCTGATAAGTATGGCAATCTTTGACTCTTTGACTTTGGCTGTTCCTTCATGTGTGACAGCTAAAGTGTCTCATATTTTTTTGGCAGAGTCACAAGCACATACTTTCTCAAACTCCTCAGGATTGAGGGCACAAATGATGTTATATCTAGCTTTGTGGTTCAGCTCCCATTGTCTCTTCTGCAGTAGTCCGCAGAGCTTTTGGCTTGTCGGTGTCATCATCATTCTTGGGAATGAATGGACCATCTTAATGACATCCCAAAGATAAGAGTTTGTAGAAAGAATGAACCATTGAAATCTATCCTTCCAATAGTTGTAGTTTTCTCCATTAAAGTAAGGATGTCTAGTTAGGGAAGCTCATTCAGTCTGGTGACTTCCACTTGAACTAGCTCTAGCAGTCATGTCTATTCTTCAGGACCTTTTACCTCGCACTGTTAGATGCTTAACCTAGAGGCTGAGCTTTGATACCAACTGAAATAGACAACTATAAACACGAGAAGGGGGATTGAATTGTGTTTATCATAATTTAAACAAAGTTGAAATGTTTTTCGCACACAGAAGCTTGGTTTAGACGAGTGGAAGGAAACATGACAGACAGGTGACCTGTCTGATGAAATTTTAACAGAGACTAAGACAAACAAACCACTTGATAAACGGATAAGAAAACTAAAGAGTTTGTAAGGAAAGAGAGATTGACACAGTAATTTATCCTAGTTCACTCTTCAAATCAAAGAGCTACGTCCAGTCCTTGGCAGCACCAAGATTTATCCACTATAACTGATCAGGTTACATACTCCAAGTATTGTTTGCACACCTAGCCTCTTTAGGCTCCAAGACGAGTTTTGAGAAATGTGGTTTGAAATAAATACAACTTCAGACAGACAGATCTTTCACTAACACTCAGAGAGTGGTTTAAATGTAAAGCTTAGGAAAGTTTGTGTAATAACTTCAAATGATTGAAGAATACAGAATGAAAGAATGAAGAAATTAATGCGCAGAGAAATGGCTTTTAATGTTATGATTATTATGTATCTTCATCTTCAATGATTTCTGTATTTATAGTCTTCAAGCATTTAAGATCCGTTGGAGACATTTCCTCAGATGTTGGCTTTAAGCAGAACTTCATTAAATGCAATAGAGTCGTTCTGGGTAGCCATTAATGCAATAGGAACGTTGGTTGTACTCTAACTTGAAGGATCATGACTTTATGCATCGTGAAACAGCCATATCAGAGTTGTGTAGAGAGCTTTTTGTACTTTGTTGAGTACAAATCTTTTTCGTGTAAGGACTAGAGGTACTAGGGAATAAAGCACGTTGGAAGCATTCTTTAATTGGTCTTTGGTTCTGATATCCGAGGTTGCTTGAGAGAGTAATTTATGACTTTTCTTGATAAGCGCGAGACTGAGTAAGAGAGAAGGCTTCAAGTCTCTTTTTGATAGGATAGCTCACAAAATCTTGTTAGGTCATTGGTTCTTCAACGAGTAACCTCAGACAAGTGTAGAAACTCGTGGAGAGACTAGTTGAAAACATCTCTTGAAAGAAGTCAATAATCCTAGTCAACAGACAGGTTGACTTTCACTTATCTAGACAGTTAGTCACTAATATGAGCAGACAGATGATTCTTACTGTTTTTAATCTGCACACTAGATAGACATGTTAGCAACTAATATGAAGGTTGTTGGAAAGCTGCCTTAATTGCAGTTCGCCCCTAGCGGCCTTAATTGTGGCAAGTTTGTGTTGCCTTCATTGCAACCTCCAGCACCTTCATTGTACTGAGTGTGAGTGGTGTGTTTAGTTCCACATCGCCTAGAGATATGGCCAAAGTAGTGTTTATAAAGCTTGGGCAATCCTCACCTTACAAACACCCAAATTACAAGATGGTATCAGAGCCTATCCTAGATCCATTGTTGGGTTGCCCGCATCATCCAAGCTCCAAGCCCATTGGGCTTGGGCGTGAGGGGATGTGTTGGAAAGTCGCCTTAATTGCGGTTCGCCCCTAGCCGCCTTAATTGCGGCAAGTTTGGATTGCCTTCATTGCAACCTCCAGCACCTTCATTGTGCTGAGTGTGAGGGGTGTGTTTAGTCCCACATCGCCTTGAGATATGACCAAAGTAGTGCTTATAAAGCTTGGGCAATCCTCACCTTACAAACTAGCTTTTGGGGTTGAGTTAGGCCCAAACCCAAATAACAAGAAAGGTTAGTTAAATCATTAACCAATGTTTAATTCTCATAAAAACTTAGGGAAATGCACATCGGACATTTTAGAGACTTAACACAAATCAATGGAAGTCCCAATGATAGGCTAAGAACAAGATCAACATTCAAAGAGTAAGATGATTATGCTTTAGTCTTTGAGTTGGAACCAAAGACAGTAGATGAGGCTCTATTGGACAAGGGTTGGATTCAGGCAATGCAAGAGGAATTGAACTAGTTCGAAAAAAGTGAAGTTAGGACCCTTGTGCCCATGGCAAGGAATAAATCAGTGATTGGAACCAAATGGGTTTACAGAAACAAGCTTGATGAAAATGGTAAAGTGGTAAGGAATAAAGCAAGATTTGTTGCTCAAGGCTACTCTCAGGAAGAAGGTATAGATTACACTGAAACCTTTGCTCCAGTTTCTAGGTTAGAAGCAATACACATATTACTATCCTGTGATGCACATCATAATATGATGCTTTATCATATGGATGTGAAAAATGCATTTCTAAATGGCTTTATAAATGAGGAAGTGTATGTTATGCAACCCCCTTCGGCATTACATGGTGAACACGTGCGGAAATAAAACTTAAAATAAAGCAGCTGGTTGCTTTCGGAAAATTATTTTCTATAAGTCAGAAACTTCGGTATATATTTTTTCTACGGAATACTTTGAAAATGTGACACACACATTAAAACAGTAAAACTATAATATGCTTATCAACACACATAAACTGGTTGTATTCATAATCAAACCGCCACAGCGCACAAGTTGTCTGGAAAATGCCTTTAATATTTAAAACTGAAGATTTAAAACAAATAAGGGTTCACATATCACACATACCGATCTCCTCAAACCTACCACCTAAAGAAAATCCTAAGCTTGTCACTCTACAAAATACCCACTGGGAAGACCTCGTGATCATCCCCACTGTCAACGATTTCTTCAAAAACGGAACTAATATCCTGAATGAAACTGGGAACTCCTCTACATCATCTGTACTCGTATGCGAGATACAACAACAAAACCAGAAAAACAGATATATCGCAAGGGTGAGATACCGACAAATGAGTTTTATCATGATAACTACATGCACGACACATAGACAACAACATATACATATATATACAGCACATAGCTTTCCAACAATAATCATAATAATTTAACCAATGAGATTCATACCCGACAGCCATCGCAATTTGTAAAAATGCATGGCACTTCAATGTTCCTCATCTATATTTGATATTTATTCTCCGGAGATCCTAACTTCCCTTCGTCGAGCAGTATAGGCTGCAATATCCCCATAACACGATTGTTTCCGGAAGGTCGGCCTATTAATTTAGGTCCGAGCTCCAATTGTTCAAGGGTATCACACTCAAGCACCTAAATAATATTAAAAAGTTCCCTACTGAGTACATCCGTGCAGGGTAACCGAGTTCCACGACCCGAGATTGCAAAGCCCTGAGAATTCCGTAGATTTCGAGCCCGAATGTCCCTAATAGACCCAAAGACCCAAGAACATATCTTTGGTCCGTAACTATCCAATTTGTCAATCCACCCTTTGTGAATTGTAGCTCGATACACAATGACACGTCTGCCAGACTATGCATGTAAACCAGTTGTTTTCGTTGCTTTTCTTTTTCGTTCGTTCTTTCTTTGTCGAGGCTCAAAGCTCACGACTACATTTACTCAGGTATTAAATTCATTTCACTACCAACATGGGATTTTTAAAATCCGTGATTTATAATTTCTTTCTCATATAAACACTAGCCCGACGTCTCGGCAATCTAGGTCCTTATCTCTTTCCTCAATTTTTCCAACAGGAAATTAGCCTGATATTTCGGAAATCTAGATCCTTATCTCTTTCCTCAATTTTTCCAACAGGAACACTAGCCCGATGTCTCGACAATCTAGGTCCATACTTCTTTCCTCAATTTCCTTTTAACACAGTTTTCGTTATGTGAAACACAAATACCAAAAACAAAACTCCGAAAACTTATCCAAGTTTATCGGAAATATTTTCGCTGATTTAAAACCCTTTTTATCCAAAATATTTTCCGCTGAAATTCATTTATAAAACATTAAATCACAACGAAATTCGTTTTTTCTCAAAATCATTTTTCTGGATCCCCAGTAATAATATAAAATATAATTACCGGTCAAAAGACGAGAAAACGGGGTGTTACAAGCTTCACCCTTTTTGCCACATGTCTTACATTTTAGATGATGAATAATCTCTGAAGCAACCATGACATTATCAATAATAGATCTACTAGAGACGAAACCAGACTGCTCTTCAGAAATACATTTAGAAAGAACTCTTTGAAGTCTATTAGCAAGAGTTTTAGCAAGAATTTGTAGACAACATTACATAGAGAAATAGGCCTTAAATCGCTCATAGATAAAGGCATATCACATTTAGGAATAAGAACAATATTTGTATCTCCAAGAGAGCTCGGAATATTACCTTCATTGAGCCAAGAAGTGCATGCTTGACAAATGTCATCACCATACATGTCCCAAAACCTCCTGTAAAAAGCGGGATTCAAACCATCAGGCCCGGGGGCTTTGTCAGGGTGCATTTGGAACACTACTTTTTTAAACTCCTCTTTTGTGAAAGGATTAAGCAGTAAGGAATTATCTTCATCACTGAGCTTCCTAGCAACCGAATTAATCACTGGACCATAGCCACTGTCCTGAGCACAAAATAAAGCCTCAAAGTAATTTTTACTTAAGGCACAAAGGTCCTCATGCATCTCCACCAAATTATTATCATCATCCTGTAGCTTTATAATTTTATTTCTCTTCTTTCTGGATGTGGCAGCAACATGAAATTTTTTTGAATTCATATCTCTCATCCAAAAAGTTTTAGCCCATTGTTTCCTAAAAGTCTCCTCTTGAAGGAGCAAAGTTCCAAGTTTACTCCGAAGCTCCAAAACCTTTTTTATAGCATGCTTTGTATCAACATCAAGGAGCTCATCAATATGGGATTTACACTTGTCAATCCCTTCCATGTATCGTCTACGTAGGTTTCTACCCCATGCATCCAAATCCTCCATACATGCATACAGTTTCCTCAGCACTGGCTCACCCTCAGCTTTCGCCCAACTACTCGAGACCACTGGATCCAAATCAGGTTCAGTAAACCACCTAAAGGAAGCTATTAAGAGGTTGGGCTTGGCAGGTGGTTTTTCCTAAACCTAAAAAGGGACTCTTGGAGATTGACTGGGGATATCTTTGACTATATTTATAAAGGTTCTATATTTCACTAAAAAGATAGAAAAGGAGGGTGAATCTGGTCCTCAAGGGTATGACCTATAACTCAAGACCTGCCATTCTCTTTACTCCGACAGGCGAATCACTACTAAAGTAGACTACCGTACTTTTCCAACCCACCGCCCTCAGCTTCAATGCAAATAATTCCTTTCCTTCTACTTCTACGTGAGAAGATTCCTTATCCACCGTCAACGCTTCGTAGTCTAGGTGTGTCTATACGGAGTGATTAAGCCTTAAATGCTACGGCTTATAAGAGGACCCTTATATCCAGCCCAGCACCACAAAGCCTCATAGAGGTAGGATTCTGGAATAGAAGTAAACTAGCTCTGATTTTTCTCATTTAAGCCTTCGAATCCTTTCACCGGATGAAGTTACTTGGCGCTGTTCTGATAACACAAGCTAAGGGACAATTGGTTTCACTAAAAGGAGAAAGGCGCATAGGATCAGATTCAGATCACTTGCTCATACACCACAGCGGGCACATTGACTGGCTTACTCCAAAACATAGAACAAAGATTAGATTCCTGATTCTTGAATCGGGGAAAGGCAGGAACCCTTCTCCTATAGTACCCTCCATTCCCTCTTTTGTTTTGTATTCTCGAGCGAGTTCTATAGATTCCATAAGCCAAAAGAAGCCTTTCATATGATCCATGAAACAAGGGCCTAACTCTTGCTATGACACCAATCTGACTTTGCTACCTATCTATGGGTTGATGTAATACTTCTTTCGAACGTAGAGTAAGCCAACCCTTAAGGCCCCTTCATGCAATGACATTCCCATAAGGATAGAGTAAGGAGGTCTTTGATCCCATCCTTGGGCATTACAAGAAGTAGAAGTCTGATGCATAGAATGCTAGTGTTTGCACCTTATCCGCTGCTATTGACTGCGGTCTTCAAGAATCTATCTATTTCGTATATCCCTTTGTTGTGGAAGGAGGGATGTCACTTGCTCTAGAATCTGTTGGGATAGGTCAGAATGAAGCAAATCTACCTTATTAAATAGGTTTGCAAATGTGCACATGAAGAAGATCTAGGCTTTGAGGGGGAAGGAATCCCCAGCTTTTAGTAAGACCGCCTTAATGTCCGAGGATGAAGTCCTTGATGCTTTCAAGTCGATGAAATCCTTGTAAATAAGATGACATAGAGCTGCAGAATCCTAGGATGCAGATAAGACAAGAAAGATAAAATGGCATAGAAGAAATCGAAAGGGACATCTCTGGCTCTGGGGTAAAGACTAGGTTTCATATCTACCTTCTCATCGCGGGATAACGGCTCTTAGGAAAAATAAGCTATTCTTGTTCACCTGGGATAAAGAAGGCTCTTTAGCGAGATAATCGGAATATCCGATGCTAGTGAAAGGAAGTGACATAGTTAATGTACGAAGTCTTCCCCTTACTGTCCTAGAGCAAGAGAGAGTGAATCTACGAGCAGCCCAATCAGCCAGTTGCCGGTGGTACTCCTAAATCATTACGTGATGGTAGGAGTGGTCCAATACGCTTCTCAAATCAGTCCAAATCTGTAGGCGTAAAAAATTTATTGTTTTTTTTGTAACGTGTAACGAATTTGTTCATTCCACAGGCAACCTTGAGACCATTGCTTCCAATAAGCTTGTACTGTAACAAGTAAGAACTGAAACGCTTCCAACTCATAAGGAAGGGAGGTCAGAGAAGATCGTAAATGCTTGATCTTCTCTCGGCTTAACTTTAATTGACAAGTCCATACTTGTTGAGTTAACTTATGAGTTGGCAAGGCCTTCCAAGAGGGCATCCATGTCATCCCTTGATAAAGGGGAATCGTGGTGATACGAGGAAGGTTGATAGCGATAATAGTGGGTAATTTCTCTTTTATCTTCCCAACTATTGTCTCAACCCTATCAGGATCATCCCATGGACTAACGAGATTGACTTGTGATCATCTAACCACCCTTAAATGTTCTTTACTTACCTTCACGAGTCGTATTGGTTTACGATCATCGAACCACCTATGATAAAAAGACTAGTCAGTAAACTAAAGACAACCCAAGCATAACCCTAGCTCCGATAATCTAACGAAAAGGAGACGGATGAGTAATAACCTAAAGATCGACCTCTAAATCCATATAGCCTCGCAGCTACCAATAACCTGAAAAGGCTGTCGAAACTACATTAGTGGATTGCCTAATGCTGTCAGCGGAACTCAAAGTGAGCGCCTTACCAAAACAAATCGAGATCTTCAACGATGGAAGAAAGGTTTTTTGAAATATTGATATATGTTAATAACCAGACTTCTTGTTAGCACGTCCCACTCCTAACTGCATAAGAAAAATAACTCGAAACAAAGACTGTGGCGGTCTTTCAGAACCTGCTTTGCTTGTCCGCTAGCCAGTAAGTGCTTGGCCTTGGGCATTACTGATTAAGCGAGAGAGGACTCCCACTTTCACTCTCCCAGTCGAGCCAACGCATCACTTTCCTCACTTAAACTTAAGTGTAAAATGGTTTTGCCGAGTGCATTGAATCAATCAATCTTTTTGTTTTACGTGTGTACGATGACAATAATTTTGAACCTACTGTTCAAACCCAAGAGCAGGAACGAGAAGATGCTAATGCTTGGAGGGCTAACATGACTTGAGATATGTGGAGAAATGCAACTTAGGAGGATATGAAGCTAAGTCGATTTGACTATTAATTAAAATATTAGAAAAATTGTATTGTGTTTAACTTTTTTTTAAAATTATATTATTCATTTCTTTGATACTTTTCCATTGGCTCTTGTAACTTTGAATGTTTGCTAAAAATTCATGTTTTCCTTTCAAATCTTATAAATACATATAGTCCATTCAAATCTTATAAAGTCTGATGATAAATCTTTTAAAATCCACACATGAGAATCTTGATTATAACAATCTTTTAAAAAAAGTCTTTTAAAATCTTACAAGTTATTATATTCCTACAAGATCATTTAAAATTTATAAGACTTTTTTATGCCAAAACAATCTTTTAAAATCTCAATCCAATACACCCCCTTAAGTAAAATTTTTGATTTTCAGAGAAACAAAAGTATAACCATGTTTTTTTTTTCCTGTTCATAGGAGACATACATAGGCCTTATAAGGAAGGGGGAAATTGGAGGTATCGCGGGATCGAACCCGAAACCTCACTATCGCCATGTTTTTTTAGGGACATATATATATATATATATATATATATATATATATATATATATATATATATATATATATATATATATATGAATTTTGATTTTCATTTTGAAAATTAGATGAACTAAACAAATTTCCTTTCTATAATTCAAGGAAAGCAAAATCAAATTGGTTTTCTTCAAAAGGAAATTGGGCGCCTCAACCCTCAAGAAGGGTTTTGAAAACCGGACCGGACGGTCCGACCGGGTTAACCGAGAACCGTGACCTTGGCCGGTCCGGTTTACATGGAAAACCGTCCCTGTATTGAACCGGTGGAAAAACCGAAGAACCGGTTCAAAACCGGTCATAACCGGTAGTGAACCGGCCTGAACCGGTCTGAACTGGTTTCCTAAAAAAAAATAGTATAAAAGGATTTGGGTCATCCTAGCCAAAACCCAATTCTTTTGTTTTCTAACATATGTGGGCTGGTTGTAGATTTTGGGTTGGTTTTCCCTATGAAGATGATTTTAACATATATCTTTATATTTATTTAGTTTAATTTCAAAATAAAAAAAAATTATGCTTAATAATTTTAATTGTTATGTTGTTTTTTTGTTTAATATTGTTACAAATATTATATTAAAAATTAAACTAATATTATTTAATTATAACCGGTTCAACCACGGTTCAACCTCGGTTCGATGGCCGGTCCGGTTTTGTAAACCTTGCCCTCAAGTGAGAGAAGTGTCTTATTGTGAGAGTGAGAGGAACAAATCTGGGACATTAAACCATATATGGATGGTCAGGATTATAGGTTAGTTGGTGGTCATGTGACCACTTAAAAAATTCAGATGACTTTATATTCTAATATTGAGCATTCATGTATGATCTAAAGGTCCAGATTTACCCCTCTCATCTTTCATAATAACACACTTCTCTCAGTATATATATTGGGGGCAACTCAAGTGAGAGATATGTCTTATTGTGAGAGTGAGAGTGAGAGGAACAAATATGAATCATTAAACCATACAAGGATAATCGGGATTATAAGTTAGTTAGTGGTCATGTGATCACTTAAAAAAGTCACATGACTTTATGTTCTAATCTTGACCATTCATGTATGATCTAAAGGTCCAGATTTACTCCTCTCATATCTCATAATAACACACTCCTTTCACTTGAGTTGCTCCATATATATATATATATATATATGTGGCATATCTAACGAGAGGACCTTATTTATGTGAGAGTGAGATGAACAAATCATAATGGTTATGACGTAATCATGAATGATCAAAATTAAAAGTTAGTTAAAATATTAAAAAGTCACGTGCCAACTTAAAAAATTCACATGATTTTTTTACACATAAATAAAGCCCTTTCATTTGATATATCCATATATATATATATATATATATATATATATATATATATATATGAGACATATCAAGTAAGAAAATATTATTTATATAAGAATGAGATGATTATATCATAACTATTAAATCAAATTTTTAATGGTCAAGATTAAACCATTGTATGGCCCGGACCCGATCATATAAGAAAAACCCTGTTACTAGGCTAGGCCGGTGATATACAGCGCCTCTGACTGTCTGTGGTAGCTGAAAGAGCATTAAAGCTAAGGGGACTCAGCCACAGATAGCCATGGCCTCTTCGTGCTCCTCCTTCTTCTCCGCTGCCATTCCTGCTTATTCCTCCTGCGACAAGCCTCGTGCCATCTCGATGCCTCTCAATGTTACTACACCTCTAAGAACAAGAACGAGACGAAGCGTAAGGAATAAGAGCTCAGTGAAGCCTCTCGTTTGTGCCCAGAAGAACGCTTTGGAGTACAGGAAGCTTGGTGACTCTGACCTCAACATCAGTGAAATCACTCTTGGTACTGTAAGTTCACCTGACTAACTTCTCATTCAAATTGGTTTATCTTCTTTTTTATTTCGTATGTGTGTTCATTCATATTTATTAACAAGTAGAAAGTAGAATGCTAATTGGTGCCGTTAAAGAATTAAAAAAAGAATCTTTTTTTGCTGGGAATAGGTGCATTTAACATTTTGAGAGGTACAGGGAGTGAAAATGTGCATATTGTTTTTTTTTTTACTCTTTATAAAGTTATTTGAAAGAAAGAAACTTTGAAAACAAGAAAGAAATTGAAAATAAGAAAGCATCTTCTAATATGTTCACTGAGTTTGCCTCCAAAGTGTGTAAGGTGTATTCACAGTTGATATGATGAAGTGTATACTCACTTTAATGACGAACTCATTTTAGAGATAGAGCAATGCCCATAAACATTTGTGTTTAGTACCATGTTTTTCTGTGTAATCATTTTTGGAATCATATTAAAGTTAAAGTTAAAACTTTTGGAATCATATTTTAGTGGGGGTCTTCCAGTTATTATTTACAGCCTATGCTTGGCTTGAATTTTGCAGCAGAATTTTAGTTTAGTGAGAGTTTTTCTGTGTAATTATTTCACTTTACATAAAGGCTAGATATACATACCCTTTTAATTCAAGGAATATTAGATGTTGATTTTTACATTAGAGGGAAAGTTGAGGTAGCACCTATTATAGAAAAGATGGTAGCATCTTGTCTTTGGTGGTTCGGGCATGTGCGGAGAAGACCTAAAGAAAACACAGTAAGGAGAGTAGACCAGGTGGAGGTTAGTCCAATCATCAAAGGTATAAAGGTCGAGAAAAGTTATAAGCGAAACCATTAAGAATTATTTAGATGAAAATGGTTTGTTAATAGATTTGATATATGATAGGATATTATGATATCGTTTGATCCACGTCGCTGGCCCCACCTAGTAAATGCTTGGTTGTTATTGTTGTTGTATATGTTACTGAAAAATAGTTATCATGTATGACAAAAGGACGAAGATGAAAGGATCAAGATTAAGCTTAATCCATGGGACCTATGTTGTTTAAGTTGTGTATCGTACGACACTTGCTTCCTTGCACTCAAGATAAAACAGGAATAAAGGATTAAAAATGTATTTCTTTTGAAGTTGAGGCTCAGTAGCATATGGAAAATGCCATTATAGAATTCATGTCATTATCTTAAGCCACTAGCTGAAATTGTTTGGCGACCTGATGTCAGGTTGAGATGCATTGCAACAGTGTTCCTCATGAAAATGTCATTCTAAAAACAATTACATTTTGCATCTTCTTCCACTTAGATTCACTGCACCCTAGAAACCTGTTACATTATAAATGCTGAACTTGTATGGTTCATGACACTAGTTGTCGAGTTTACCTCCTAAATGCTGGTCCTACATCAAATATTTATTTATTTATTTTGATATTTGGATCATTTCATAAATCTAGGATAGGGCATGGTGCTATATTCATAAAGCTTTTAGTGACTGATACAAACCAGCCCCAGTAAGTTGGTCCACAACACACAAAGGCCCTCAAAGAAATCTATACCCGGATGCCCAAATGCCAAAGTAACCTCTTGCAGGAAGTAGGAAATATGCTAAATCGGAATTAATTAGGAAATATGTTAGTATGGAGAGAGAAATTGTAAAAGGGTTGGAACCGTGTAACAAAATCGGTTATATAGGGAGAGAGGTATGAGGGAAAGGGTATGCAGAATATTGTTGAGATTTGGGAGTCTGAGATTATTCTCTGACTTGGGGTCTAGAGATTTCTTCTCTAACCTGGGAGCCTTGCCTCTTATTTTCTTGTATTCCTCCTTCTTACATAAATAATACATACTCTTTTACTGATAGGAGTCTATTCCTATCAATGACCATGCTGCTTCCTTCATTTGCTTGATATACTAGTGTAACTTTACTATTGTAGCTTGCATATCCCTGATTTCACTATCGGTCTTTCAAGATCAATTTCACCTGAAAAGCTTAAGCTATTAAGGCCCAAAAATGATTAATACTCTAACTCACCTCTCAAGCAAAAGCACTTTGAGCTTCTCTAGTGGACAAAGCATAGGCCCTCACGGTGCGATACGACACAGATACAGGGATATGGGTGATTTTTTTGAAATTCAAGATACGATACGGCCTGGGTACGTTAAGAAAAATTTATAGAAAAACATATTTTATATAGATGCAAAATATTTGTAAAGAGACATTGATCATTGATGATCACAATTTATAAAAAAAATACTTGTGATCAAAACAAAAAAATACAGTTTCTACATATATCATAATATATTATTTCCCCTATGTTAGAATATCAACAAAAGCATCTTTATTAGAATTCAAAACAAGTCTCAACTCTATACAATAGCCAACAATTCAGTAACATCTTTACTAAATGACTGTCTAATGCTAATTGATTCAGTCTCCTCTCTCCTGTTACCGTCATCGAGAAAAAGCATAGCTTCTAAGTCCGGTTCATCAAGAGGGCAAGAGACAACTGAATAATACATGGGCCATGAAACCTTGTGCTGAAATTCTGGTTTTATTAGAACAGTGGGGGTGGCAACGATCAAACACTTCACTATTTGTTTGAAGAGGCCCTGAACCAATTCATTTCAAATTATTAATCTTTTAGGTGAAGACATAAAAAAGGCTAATGCTCTTACAAGTCTGATGTAACTTTCTGAATTTGTTTCACTTAATTGGCTGATAAATTTTCTTTATGGATTTGTTTAAATCCTGTTTTTATCAATTAGACATAGCTTTCTCAATTTGTTCACATATTTTTCTTTTGATTTCAATGTTGGGTATCTTGTGTGGTTACTGATGATTGATTGGCGCAATATTTCAGATGACCTTTGGGGAACAGAATACAGAGAAAGAAGCTCATGACATACTTAATTATGCATTTGAGCATGGAATTAATGCTCTAGATACTGCAGAGGCGGTATGTTCTTCGAATCTTAATGTGCATTTGCTTCCATCTCATTTGCCTAATGTTGGTGCACACACATGGAAACATCTTTGTTCAACTGGCTTCATGACATGTAAAACTTTTGGTTAAATATCTGGATTGTTTTTATCATTTATGCTTAGAGAATGGTTGTTTTGTTTTTCAATTCGTCTAGTTAGTTTATTTCATATATGAATAAGATATATATATATATATATATATATATATATATATATATATATATATATAATTTTTTTTTAATAGGCAAATGTTAGTATGTTAGTTGTTATGTTAGTTTTTCTCCTTTGCTAGGGTTTGAACCCCTGACCTCCAACTCCTTATCCCTTAGCTCAAACCGGTTGAGCTACGTTGTTGGCCACTTTCTTGGTGCTCTAATTTGAATTTGTCAAACCATTTCCAGCAAGAATTTATGTGGTACTTAGAACTGCTTTGGGATCTTTATTCTTCCTTTTAGGTCTGTTTTAATTTGTTGCGTGATTTGCATATGTAAGTCATATTCGGCTTTCTATTGTACCTTCTCAGATTCTTTGATTCATGAATTATATGATGTCTCAATCTAAGAGTTGGAAATGAAACTACCAATACTCAATTATTTTGAATCCATGGAATCTATTTTTCTTTTTTCTAACTGGTTTGTTCTCTTTACCCAACTCTGTTTCTGTCATCAACGTCTATTTCATCTCATGCTGGTAGCCTGCTACCATCTGTTCCACATGCCCTTTGGGATTACCTGGTGAAGCTTACAGTTCTGATCAAATTGCTTCTGTATTCAAATGTGTACCATATTATTGCCTTGGTATCCACCAGTTTGCTATTTGTTGTCAAATGCACTGACAAATAGCCAATGGTTTGCAGTATCCAATTCCAATGAAGAAAGAGACACAAGGAAGAACTGATCTCTATATTGGTAGCTGGCTGAAGTCTCAATCTCGTGACAAGGTATGTGGGTGCACTGTTCACAACTCTGTGTTCTTATTTTTCAATGTGCTTTAAGACAGACAGTTAATAGTATTATTACTTGATTACTACCCATGTGAAATAATGCTGATAAGGTTAGACAGTTTCTTAAGTAGTAATTGTCATTTTCGTTTGCCTATGTTCCTGATTCAAAATTGAGATTGAGATTGAGCTTTCATCCCTTAACTATGTTTTCTTTGTTGAGCTTGGAGTTTGAAACTATTGTGTACGATCTTTGTGCATAGATTATATTAGCAACAAAAGTATGCGGTTACTCTGAGAGGTCAAGTTACCTACGTGACAATGCAAATGTTTTGCGGGTTGATGCTGTAAATATCAAAGAAAGTGTAGAGAAAAGCCTTAAGCGTCTTGGCACTGATTATATTGATTTATTGCAAATTCACTGGTGAGTATATAGAATGTAAACATCAATATCCTGCTTATTTTTTTGGTTGCTTTATTGATGATGTATCTGATTTGAATGTCTGAAATATATTTTGGTGACTTGTGTGAAGATGCTTTGTTAAATATTATGATTCTTATCGTTTGAGGAGTCTGTACTGCACTTGTACTTGACCTAGGTTATTCTTACAAATTGGAATGCCAGGAAAATGTTTTGTAACACAACACACAACATATATCATTAAAATTATTGTCTCTCCTTTTTAGTCTTCCCGTATAACTTCTACATGCATAATATGTAACTGTTTCATATATGGTAATGTCATTTATAAGCTTAAAATTTTAGAGCTGGGTAAACTGGTTGGTCAACTTTCCGTAACTTTAATTAATTCTATTTTAGTCCTGAAGCTCTTTAAGTTGCTTTGGTTGTAGTATTGTTTTTTTTTTCGTCTTTTGTTTTTTATTCATTTCGTCAGCAGGGAAGAGAAAGAAGATATCAATCTTCAATCTTTTTTCTTCCTTTCTCAAAACCAGGTCATCCAATTTCTTCCTTTGTTTCTCCTCCTTTCTCTTTATCATCCTTTCTTAATGCACCAAAAAAGAAGTAAAATAAAAGGGACAATGAGATTTAGAAAAATGTTGATATGTAAATAGTTATGTAACATAAGTGAAATAACTGTATTGCAGTATTATTTACTTTAGACTAAAACATAACTTTATCCAGAAATTGCCTTTATTCTGGTATGAATGAAGGAGATCTATGTTGCTCTTTTTCATTAAATAAATTTTTGACTGATGCAGCCAGGCAAGTTGCAGATTTTCTCGTATCTGCCTATTTAGTCAGAAAACTAAAATATTAACTGTTTGAGTTATTGATTTCTGAATATACGGTGTTCTGCTTCATTATAGGCCAGATCGCTATGTTCCATTATTTGGTGAATATTCCTATGATCCTTCAAAATGGAGGCCTAGTGTGCCGTTTGTTGAACAGTTGCAAGCTTTTCAAGAACTTATCAATGAAGGAAAGGTGACTGATTTCTATATATTTAATTCATGCTTCAACATCTCTAGATTAATTAAAGGTGTGATGAATGGAATTTGTTGACACGGTGAAGGTGAACGAGGGCAGTTCTTTTATTTGCTAAATATTGATTCAAACTGAAACTATGAGACATATTACTTGAAATTTCTTACTTTCTTTTGCTTAATATTAATGATATGCTTCGTGGAGAAAATTCAATTGAGGAGTGACAGAGGATTATTTCTGTCCTTGACAAGAGCGGTATGAGGTCTACCGCTTACTTTGGTAGACTACTTTGTTATGTTGTGTGGCAAATGGCACCTATCTTATGACTTGCAAGCTCATAACTGTTGTCATCGTGGGGTATTTTGGTGCTTAGCTGTTTCCTCAGCTAATTCACACAGTTGACAATGATCCCCATTTTGTGTTTAGCCTATTACGCTGAGAAAGGGACTCTGTTTCTCAGCTATGGGTTCTTAGACTGCTAAAGAAAGTGTCCAGTGTAGAAGGTTGAACCAAGGTAGTCAATAGCGCGTGTTCGCGGTGGTGCGGGGCGGAGCGGCCGGCGACCGCTACACAGGCGGCGGAGCTGAGCGTTTTTCTGTAGCGGCCGTCGCGGCTACTAAAGAGGTGGAAAAATGCGGGATTGCGGGGAGTAGCGGCGCTCCAGAGCCGCTATTGCTTCATGGGCCGACAGCACCCTCCGGCGAGCCTCTTCCGGCCACACCCCACCATCGGTGCCGCTGTTCCACAGCTGGGTCTTCCTCTCCCACAACAGATCTTCCTCTCCTTTAGCTGGTTATTCCTCTTCTGTGGCTGGAATTTTAGATCTAGGGTTTTGGTTTAAGTTTTGGTCATTCTTTAATCTGATACTCCTATTGTACCCTCTCTTTAACTCACAAATTCTCTATTTTACCCCCCTTTAATTCATCAATTCTCTGTTTTGTTCTCTTTATTTATGCAAATGGCTTGTTTACCCTCATTTATACCCACTAAAATATCTCTTTTACCCTTATTTTTTTCACTCACTCTTCCTCCCACGCTTTTCTCCCTTACATATTCTTCTTCTTCTTCTGTTATCGTCCCGCTACACGCTATCCCGCAATAGCGTTCTCGGGGTCAGCCGCTCCGCGCCGCTATCCGAGATTGATAACTCTGGGTTAAACTAGGAAGCTAGCTAAAGTTGCATAAAAGCAATAAAAGAAAGCGATAAAGGAAAATGATAAAGGAAAAGAAAGTAAAGTAAAGAGTAAGAACAATATAAGTTGTTTGTTTGATTGGGTGTTGTCTCAAAATTGTCATGTACAACTTATATTTATAGGCACAAAACTCGGCTACTCTAAGGCCATTCCCATTAGCCACTATCTCCTAAACACCAGCAACTAATTGCTTCAATTGGCAAACAAAAACGGCTAAGAATAATGCCCACTAAGACCACTAACTATTCAACTGACCATGTTTAACCCAAGTGCTAAATTTTAGTCCTGGTCCATGTTGGAAATAGCTCCACTAGCCATCAACTAGTCTTCCTTATCTGATTTTTTGCACATGTAACAACCTCCAACCAACTTCTATCCATCATCCCATGTTTTTAGGACTTAGTTGCTTAATTTCATAACTGCCAGAAGCTACTCCTTCACGCAGTGTGTAGCTTTGGCTAAGACTTAATTTTTGGTGATAACAATTGCCCCCATGCATATTTTAGCCGACGATGATAAGAGGAATGTGAAAATGCATTATGTCATCCGAATCCAATTGTCGATTTTGATACCGTACCTTTACCCTATCGACTGCTCTTGTTCTCAGTTGACATGATTCATCTGCTTGTAGGATCTTCCTTCTGCTGCCCTTTCTCTCGACCAACATGACTCTGCTGCATGTAGAAACTTGAATCTCCTGAAACTACTAGATTTGTAGATATTAGACATGATGTCTAAATGCCCCCAACTTTAACCGATTCAACTGATCCAAGAGACTCCAACCTTCCAAAGAGACTGGGTTTGCAGAAAGTAGCCTCATCTTGCCTAGTTGACACGGCTAAATGTCCCCCCACACGGCGTATGCCTCGACTATTTCCATTTACCCTTTGACGTAGGAAATGGTAGGTCGTACTGGGCGTAGGCTATTTCTACTTACTCTTTGATGTAGCTAATGGTAAGTCGTACATTGAAACCATGCTAGGGAATGCAGCTGAGAATAATTCTTTATCAGCTATCATCTTAGCTACACCCTTGTCAGCTATTTTAGACTTTCCACCGTTCGAAGTCTTTTGGACAACATTTCCTCAGGATCTCGGCTGCCATGACATTAGCTGCCTAATCACTGTTATAATCGGCTGCTTCTTCAGACTCTTCATAATCTTCAACGAATATCAAGTGTTGCATCTCTAGAATGAATCGTTCAGTCGTGGATGCTTTGGTTGCCAGCTGACTCAAGTTTGAAATTCCTTGGCTAGCAACTTTTCTCTTAGCTGAGGGTGCATGTTACCTACAGCTATTGCAACACATTCTGCTTCCGGAATTTGTCTTGTATACCTTCTACTCAGCTTCCTGGATCTTTCTATGAAGTCAGCAGCCGTCTCATCCTCTTCTTATTTCAAATTCATCAAGTCAGCTGCTGTAACTTCAGGTTGAGATCTATGGAACCTATCATGGAAGCACCTTTTCATGTCTGCCCAATTTTGCATAGAATTAGAAGGCAGAGAGGAATACCAAGTGAATGCTATCCTTGTCAATGATAAAGGGAATAGCTGCAGCTTATAGTTCTCATTCTGGGTTGCCTCTCTACACTGGGCAGTAAATTTGTCAATATGCTCAATGGTAGACTTGCCATCTTCTCCTGAGAAAGATGAGAATTATGGGGTCTTAAACCCTTCTGGCAATGGCATCATTTTGTCCACCAATTCAGGATATGACTTTCGATACTCAGGCCTATCTAAAGGCCTTAATTGCATGCCAAAGTACCTTCTTATAGTGTCAGCTATCATGTTGGGATCAATCAGTTGAGGACAGTCGGTCCATTCTCAACAGTTGTCGACTGGGCAAAGTTTAGTACTGGAGTTGGAACAAGACCTGGTCATCTGAATGGCATTTGGTACATCAGCTCTGGCATGCTTGAAATCATTGTTTGATCAGTCTCAATAGGTGGAATTGATATCCATTGCTGCTCTGCTGCATAATCACCAAGATTCATATATTGAGTTTTGCTGACCACTGATTGATTAGCCGAGGTAGGCAGAATTAGACTCCATTGCTGCTCCCCAACATAATCGTCAGGTGACCTATACAAATTCCTCGAGGAGGAATTGAACCCATCTGAAGATAAGGCGGCTATTTTGGGGCTAGCTGATAGTCTGGCCTATTAGCTGAGGTAAGTGGAATCATGTTCCATGGCTGCTCCCCAGCATAATTTCCGTGCAACTTCGTTTGAATTGCCCCATAGCCCGTGGTAGGATACATCATACCCCCAGGCATAGTCATCGGTGAGTTTTCACCAATAGCCGTAGCATTTGATACAAAACATGGCATACCAAGCTGGCCTGACGTATTTGATGGCCTTTTAGCCGAGTGAACCTGTCCATACGATAATATTGGATGAGCTACAGTATCCTTTACAAACACTTGCCCGCTAAGGCTAGCAGCATTAAGACTAGTAAGTGCTTGTGTGATGGGACTTGGTTGAGGGGTCTACTGAATCATGTTCGGCTGCCCAGCTGAGATGGTCCTGCCTGAACATATTGATTTGGACTCTGCTGCATTTGTTGTGCATCACCAGCTGATTTTTGTTGCGTCGGATTCAGCTGTTCTGATTGCCCAATAATAGAAGTCGCCAAGTTTTCTCCAAAATTCAATTCTTGTTGTTCTTGCTCCCTCACTTGAAGAACTTCGTTATGCACCGTTGGTTTGACAATGTCTACCAGCTGCTTAGATACGTGGCACATAATGTCACGTAACCCCATATCTATTTGCTGGCGGATAGATGAAGTGGTCATCACACTTGGATGATTTTGATAAGCCGTATAAGCTGCTATTGTTGAATGTCCACCGGCAGTCGTCACCGATGCAGTAGACATTGACGCTTGGACTAGCTGAGTAGACGTAGTTGTTACTGATGGTTGAGAAGATGACATGCCTAAGGCAATTAAAGTTGAATGTTCAACTGCTATACGACTGTCAATCTTCTTGGTAGCTGCTTGAGACGGTACCTGGCTAAAACAATGTAATTGTGACCTGAAGAGGTAAACTTCCAATGAGTTCACCTTCTAGCTAGGTCTCACCGGGCGTGCCAATTGTTGTCATCGTGTGGAATTTTTGGTGCTTAGCTGTTTGCTCAGCTAATTCGCATAATTGACAATGATCCCCATTTTATGTTTAGGCGATTACACTGAGAAAGGAACTCTTTTCTCAGGTATGGGTTCCTAGACTACTAAAGAAAGTGTCTAGTGTTGAAGGTTGAACTAGGAAGCTAGCTAAAGTTGCATGAAAGCAATAAAGGAAAGCGATTAAGGAAAATGATAAAAGAAAGGAAAGTAAAGTAAAGTAAAGAGCAAAAACAATATAAATAAGTTGTTTGTTTGATTGGGTGTTGTCTCAAAATTGTCATGTACAACTTGTATTTATAGGCACAAAACTCAGCTACTCTAAGGCCATTCCCGTTAGCCACTATATCTCCTAAACACCAGCAACTAATTGCTTCAAGTGGCAAACAGAAACGGCTAAGAATAATCTTAGATTTTGGGCCTAACTCAACCCCACAAAACCGACTTGTAAGGTGAGGATTGTCTAAGTTTTATAAGCACTACTTAGGCCATATCTCTAGTGGCTGCAATGAAGGCTGCATAAAGTTGCTGTAATTAAGGCGGCTAGGGGCAGACTGCAATTAAGGCGGATTTCCAACACACCTCCTCACGCATAGACCCAATGGGCTTGGAGCGTGGATGATGCGGGTAACCCTCAACGGATCTAGGATAGGCTCTGATTCCATCTTATAATTTGGGTTTGAGCCTAACTCAACCTCAAGAGAGCTATTGGGAGTGAGATCCAAGCATATTTTACATGATACCATGTTAAATATGCTTGAATCTCACTCCCAAAAGCTAGCTCAAAGGATGAGGGTGTCCAATCATATATAAGCATTGCACAGCCCAGTAACCTTGGCAATGTGGGCCACAAATGCAACTTCAATACCCACCCTCACGCGGAGCATGGGCCTGGGTCCAATTCCCACATTACATACAAAATCCGAATCTGATACCATCTTACATTTTGGGCTTAACTCAACCCCACAAAACCGGCTTGTAAGGCGAGGATTGCCCAAGCTTTATAAGTATTACTTAGGCCATATCTTTAGTGGCTGCAATGAAGGCTACACAAAGTTGCCGCAATTAAGGCGGCTAGGGACAGACTGTGATTAAGGCGGATTTCCAACAAATAATGCCCACTAAGACAGTAACTCTATTCAGCTGACCATGTTTAACCCAAGACCTAAATTTTAGACACGTTCCATGTTGGCAATAACTCCACTAGTCATCAACTAGTTTTCCTTATCTGATATTTTGCACATGTAGCAACCTCCAACCAGCTTCTATCCATCATCCCATGTTTTTAGGACTTAGTTGCTTAATTTCATAACAGCCAGAAGCTACTACTTCACGCAATGTGTAGCTTTGGCTAAGACTTATTTTTTGGTGATAACAATAAAAAAGACATTATATATGCCATTCAGCAAGCAGACTAACCTTCTAGTCTAACCAACCAAGGATTCACTGCCTCCTCTCTTTTCTTTTTTGTATCCATAGTGCCAATTGTAAAGTAGAATTCCTGTATTTAGATCATGATGTCATGTTCATTCTCTCATGCATGTTTATAGGATATGGTTTTTCTGAGATTTTGCATGCATCAGGTACGCTACATAGGTGTTTCCAATGAGACTTCATATGGAGTGATGGAGTTTGTCCATGCAGCTAAAGTTGAAGGACTTCCAAAGATTGTCAGTATCCAAAATAGCTATAGTTTGGTTGTTCGATCTCGTTTTGAAGGTGAGTGCCTTTCTGATATGGATCGGTTTTAATTCTTACAACTTCATATTTTCTTGCTTTGTGATGCAAAGCTGTTACCCTGCCCCTGCTGCCCTGATAATTTAATAAACGGTTGCTCCTAAACAGTCCAAGAAATAAGATCTGCAATTCTGCATCTAAATCTTGGAACACAGGTTTTTCTTGTTAAGAAATGCATAAGATGCATTCATGCATGATGTTTAAAAAAGTATTATTGCTAGCTTGGTTTAGTTTAACTACCAGCAGAATTAGTTCTTATGTTGCATGAGGTGCAAGATTGAAGATGGTAAGAAAAATAGATGCAGGAGTCTCAATCTACTGTTCTTTGTACTTCGGGATGCTCTGAAACTTTTTTATCGTTGATAGAGAGGCAAGTTGGGCTTATTCAATTGTCTACAATTCCTGACAGTAGGGTTTGCCAATTTTTGGGCTTGTTCTCTTGTAATATTTCTTTCTGCTTCTCATTCAATTCCCAAACCATAATAATTGGAAGTTATGAGAATTGGTATCATGCAACAATTGCTTTTGGTCTTTGTAGCTGTTTTTCTTACCGCTTAATAACATATTATTTACTAATTTCAATTAATGCTCAGATGCTCAATTTTGGTTATACATGACTCTTGATTTTAGCTTGTCTTTTAATTTTCATCTTCATAATATTCTGTTTGTTGAACTTTTTGCAGTTGATCTTGTGGAAGTTTGCCATCCGAAGAATTGCAATATTGGCTTACTATCCTATTCCCCACTTGGAGGTGGATCGCTGACAGGAAAATATATAGACATCAATTCTGAAGCTGCAAAAAGGGGAAGGTTGAACCTCTTCCCTGGATACATGGAAAGATATAACAAGTCGATAGCACGGGTACGCCATAACTCTACTTTTAGTAATGTTCTATAATATGATAACAAAATAACTAATGATAATTTTCTTTTTATCCCTTCTTAAGAACTAATTTAGATTTAAAATGGAATTCTACACAAAAGGTTATTGCTCTCCCTGTTATTGTCTTAAATAAATAAAAAAAAACTTAGGTGAGTGTAATGTGGACCTCAGTAATACATACAATTTCAGGAAGCAACTATACAATATCTTGAGTTGGCCAAGAAGCATGGTCTAACTCCTGTTCAGCTTGCGCTTGGATTTGTAAGAGACCGTCCATTCATGACAAGTTCAATTATTGGTGCAACCTCAGTGGACCAACTAAAAGAAGATATTGATGCTTTTATAACAACTGAGCGGCCTTTATCAGCAGAAATCATGGCAGACATTGAAGATGTGTTCAAGAGATACAAAGATCCTACCATCCTTTAAAGATTATACCTGTCAAGTTTTTCATGGATCAATTGTATCACTACTATTGATTTATCCGTTTCCCCGTTTCTCTATCTATTTTTTTTGTTCTGATTAAAATTAGATGATGTATAAATATTGATTCAATAGATGATGCAAAGAAGAAAAGTTTAGGAAAACCATACCCAATATTTGACGAACACTACCAGTCACCTTCTTCGTCCCATGTTCATGAAAAATTAAAGAGTCATGGGAAAAATAAACACTACAGTTGAAAGAGCGAGTAATATGACTAATAATGGGTTAAACAAAAACTAGAGCTGTGTTATTCTAACACAGAAATTTATAACATACCTGACAACATATGGTACTTGGTGCAACTTTTTTGTTTTTTTTTTATTTACAAACTGACCTTTTTAAAAAAAAATAAAAATTTTATTTCTAAAAAAAAACCCATTAACCATATAATGAACTGAATTAATCAGATAAACATATATTTGTACCTAATTAACTAGATATTTGTGCATACTTAACAAAAAAAAATCGAAAATTTTATTTCTCAAAAAAATAAATATTTTAGAAAAAGAAAAAAATATTTGTTTAAAAAATAAGTCAAAATTTGAAAATAAAAATAAAAATAAAGTAGCGCTACAGTGTTGCACCGTGTGTTATCGTATGTTGTCCCAAAATGTGTCAAAATATCATTTTTGCAAAAACTAATGCTGTGACACCCTGTTTTTACTGTTTTTATCATTTTGCTGTTTTTACTATTTTTCAATTATCGGTAGAATTTTAATTGTTTGTAATTTTTATATTAGATCTAGAAAATGATTTTTTTAATAAAATAAAATCATAATTTTACTCTACCTTATGGTATAAGGTTATGATAAAAATTTAGGTTTAAAACTCAGACGAAACCCGGTCTGCGTTTTAACTGATAGTAAGATTTTACTGATCAGAAAATCAAATTTTCACCCGAGAACTAAACAGTTTAGTTTTTTATTTTATTTCCAACCATAGTGGTTATTTTGAAAATTTTCAAAATAAATAAGTTATTATACGTCAGTCAGGCGAATATCGACGATCAGGGATCGACAGAATCGAGAACGGACGTGCAGAGACAAAACCTGACTTCAGATGCTTAGACCTCTTGCCACCTAGGGCGGTGAGTCACATGGGTGAGTCACCAATGTCATGATAACATTTAAACAAAAATCTAGATATTTCTTCAAACTAGTGTAATGACCATTATGCCCTTGAACCATTTTACCCTTGAACTTCTATTGAAATGTCAAGTTTGCCCAACAATATGTGGACATAATTCAGCCACACTTACAACCAATCCTCACCACATGGTGGTCATGATGGCTTTTGGAGGGAAATGATCAAAATGTTCTTAAGTCCTAACTTAATCACAAAATTGCAATTGTATAAGATTACTCTTTTGCCCTTAAATTTTTATGATTTGGACCCATTCACCCCCAAAACCCACGGCCCAACACTCTTTCATGAGGCCACTCCATTGTTATAAAAGCCATGTATCATCTTCTTCATCAAGATTTTCCATTTTCTCCATTAAAAAGCTTAAGTTCCATAAGCCATTTTTGTGAAGCAACTACTTGATTCCTAGCTCATTTTTCAATTCCAAGAGGTATACCATACTCCTCTCACTCATTCATCATCATGTTCTTCAATTATTTTTGTGATTTGGAGCCATGATCATATTTTACAATTCTTAGATCTAGAACTTTAAATAATTCTAGAAAATTGTATAAAAATCATAAAAATGTGAAACCAATTTCTATGATCTCTAATTTCATCATCCAAGAGCTCGAAAATTTTAGAGATCCCTAGCTATTTCTTTTGGTATGGGCCGAACCTATGTATTAGTGGGTTTAGGTGATTTTCTTCATTCTTTAACTAGATTTCTTGTTGGTTGTTCATGGCTAGGTTTGTGGGTTCAAAACCTTGTGATTTAGGTGAACAACATCTTTCTACTACTTGAGTTTCAAGTGATCTACAAGAGGTAGGGGGGAAGGGGAAGGGGGGATTACTACTATCCTACCTTAATGTAGATATGTATGTGGTTTAAAATATTTGTATGTTGTTATTCAAATCCTAAGTGTTAGGATTATGTATTATTGTGTATTATTGTTTATGGTTGTGTGATCCTCTTGGAGGATTTGATTTGATGTTTGGTTGTGGCATGATATGTCATATGGTTGTTTTGGTTCCAATGACCTTAAGTTGGAACCATGATTGTTGTTTGCTTGATGTGTTAAGAAAAATACCTAATATATTTATTTACGGCCATTCGGCCATAACTGGTTGAGGGAGTTCCATGGGGATTTAATTTGGTTGGATAATTTTTATAAGAATTGAATGAATATATAAGAGTATAGAAATTGGTTTGGATTGATTTGGAGATGTATGTTAAAATATAAATTTTTGAGACTTTAGGGACTTTTATGCAATTTCAGGAAAATTTCGGGACTGAACTATAAATATGAAAATATGTCATACAGTTGTAGTGAATGATAAAATAAGACCATAGAAATAGGTTTGGTGTTAATTGGATTAATACATAAAAAGATATAAGCTTTTTAGTAAACAATGACCTTTTTGCAATTATTGTAAAATATTTGGGGGCAGAAATGTAATTTTTGGAAAATTGAGGGTAACTGAAAAATATTTCTATAGAAGTTGGTTTGGTGTAATTTGAAGTTATAAATAAAAAGTTATAAGGTTTTAAGTAAATAAAGACCTTTTTGTAATTAATGAAAGTTTAGGGACTAAAATACAATTTTTGAAAATAATTGTTATTGGACAGTGAGAGACATTTCATACCTATTAAACTGTTCTAAGACTCCAAAATGAGTTTTGGACTATTAGAGTGTAAAATCGTTGAAAAAGGATTTACGCGATTTACAAACTTAACGATATTCGGTCAAATTTTTAGGAATTTTGTATACATGGAAAGGAAATTGTAAAAACAGTGTTTTGAACATCTTAAAATGAGTATTATAACCTAGGTGAGTAATAGATTTGAGGTGAAGAACCATATTTTCAAAAGTATGGCTTTTGGGCCTAAAACCAGTAAAAAACGACGAAACCATTGACGATGTTTTTAAAGATTTTTGAGAAAACAATGATATAGAGTTTGAAATTAGTATTCCAATACTTTAACATAAGTATGGTAACTTAAGAAAGTAAAAGATTTAAGAAAAATGATTATGTTTGTGAAAATATGGAATTTAAGTTGAAATACAGTAAAAAGCGGTAAAACGGTACTTTAAGAGTTTCGATGTTTTTCAAGAAATTGTTTTGAGGAATTTAGTATTTATGTACTTTAATGGAATCTGATTTCAAAATGGGTTGGTTTTAACCAAAGATTTTGGGTTTTAAGACAAAAGAGAATTTTAGTCTTTAAAACTAGTATTTCAAGTAAATGGAAAACCTAAGTCAAGGATGACTTAGTGAAAATATAAACTTAATAATTTACGATTTATGGTGAAGCAAGACCATTTGTTGTAGAGTGTGGATAACTCAATATCCATACCTCCATAAGATTTAATGGACTAAGAGTTATTTGATTTCTTGAAAGCCTAGAGAAAGGCTCAATTAGAAAAGTGTAAAGAAATAAATGATTGGACTGTCGATCCAATTTCATAATGTGTTAGGACTTGTAAGCAAGTACCTTAAAATATCTTTACACAAACATGAAAATCCTGTTTGAGAACTGTGGATTAATGTTAGTCGATGATTTGTACTCGTGAATATCATTCGTCAGAGATTGACATCAAATGGATTTTGGTGGAATCACGAGGTTATTCGATGGATAGATCAATTGGACGTATTCCGGCAATTTTGCCCAACTACATAGTTGATACTATGTTCAGAAAGGTCGTTGTGCCAAGGAAGCCAAGATTTCCAGTAGTAGAGGTTTCATAAAGAGCCCGTTGTTCCACAGAAAGTTGAGATCACATGTGATTAGGATAGTACGTACATTATGATTATGATATGAGCCTTGTGTGCTATGATAGCCACACATGGTGCCTGAAGGTGGGAGTAGATGAAACCTGTACTAACCATTCCTTTCCTAAATATCAAATTAGCTCTGATGTTAGAATCGAATATTCCTTGAGGCTGTGTAGGAATGAGACTATATGGTTTCAATCAGTTTCTCTCTATTCCTGTCCTTCGATGGACAAACCGTGTCCAGTATGCTTGATAAGCTTACCGTCGAGTTTGGTATAGTATATTCTTGGAGTTTTGAGTTGTAGAATTAAAATGAGAGATAAAAGAAATATAGTACTGTTGTATTATGTACCTGTGAGTCGTACTGGTGTGCGTCGTGCGATTGCACGTGCGATTCCGGCAAGTGTACCGGATTGTCGCCAAGTAATAAAAGATATCGATCCCACAGAGACTGTGATCTCGAATCACAACTAATTTTCAATTTGGTAAATCTGGACTGTATAAAAAGATTTGAAAAAGGATTTGATATTTTGAAAAGGTTTTGACTTTGAATTAAGAGATAAATAAAACAGAATCAAATAAAACAGAAAACAAATCTTTTTTTTATGGTTTTTCAGATCTAAATGGATTCCTAGGGATTTAGGTTACCAACAAGATCGTTTACGTTGCTAACTCGATTACCCTTGTTAACTATCGAAATTGCCTTGAAGGCGAATTTATCCTCAAATAGCTTAAGCTCCCTCTCGGGTTACAAAAGCCGTGCCCAATTGAACCAACCCCTACTCTCGTGGTAGTCGAATTCAGATTGGACCCTTTGCGTTTCGTGACAATTCGTTGATCCTCGAAGGACGGCTTCTAACTCTTGTGATTTCAGTCCTAAGTCTGATTCTATAGATCCGACACCTAAGTTCACCGCTAGGTTCCTCCTTAGAATGCCTATGACACACAAACAAGTGGCCACCGAATTTACGAGTGATTCAAACACTAGAAATCAGATCTAAAACAAAATCCTAATTAACAAAGATATTAAATCAAATTAACATCATAAACAAAACTTGGACCCCTAGAAACTAAGCTACTACTCAAGCCTTGCCATGGAGATCACAAGCTTGATTACAAATAACATGAAAATAAACTAAGAGACGAGAGGAGGAGAAGAAGAGAGAGATCCTAAATTGTAGCCTAGGAGTAGCAGCCCAAAAGTCCCCTAAGCCTCTGACTTTATCCCATATTTATAGATTTGGGAAGTTTGAATCCCAATCTAACTCAAATTCTGATCCAATTCAGTTGCTTCAGGTCCAAGTAATGCGCGTCACGGCCGTGATGTCCATCACGGCCAGGCCGTGACGGCTTTTTCCTTGGGCACTTCTATAGATTTCAGATTCTCGCGAGGCGAGTGGACTCTCGCGTCGCGAGACTTCAAGTTTTAGACCGTGATAGGAACCACGGCTAGGCCGTGACAGATTCTGACTTGTGGGGGTGAAAGGTCACGGCCGTGATGGTCATCACGGCTAGGCCGTGACCAGTTCTGACTTCAGTCTTTCTTCCTTTTCAGTTTTGTTCGATCATGGCCGTGATGGGCATCACGGCTAGGCCGTGATGGGCTCTGTTTAGCTCATTTTCTTCACTTTTCAAGCTCCACCTTCATCCAAACTCCATCATGGTTGATCTTGAGCATTTTACCCTTGATTTCTGCAAAACAACACCACGAAAACCGCCTTACCCGTTCCAAAGTAAAAATAACCAAAAATCCAATTAAATGTCCCTAAACTACATGAAAATGCATGCAAAATGATAGACAAAGATGAGGTGAAATCACACTCATCACATACCACTGCATGTCTGCCTTATGTGTAAGATAAATGGAAATATCACCTCCTTATTTTATTTTGCCTATGTCGGCTGGCTATGTGCCTTCTGTATTCCATTGAGAAGATTGAGACATCAGGATGACGCTTGACTGATTCATCATAGAGATCGAGGTTCGAGCATGTGAACGTTATGGTGGATCTTATATTGGACGTCTTCCAGACTTCAGAGGGTTCGAGGAGATGGTATTAGGGTTTCGGTTATGCCTAACCTTTCTTTTATTGAGATAGGCATAATAGTCATTAGTTCGCAAGTTATAGTTTTCCTTAGAAAGGGAAATGGTTTAGTCTGAGAGTTACTTTTGTAGTGACTCTTGTAGAGACTTTTGTAACGACGTCGGCAGTGGACTCAAATAGAGTTTACACTAGATCTCGTCAGTTGGGTTTATCCTTCTCATGATGTACGAGAGAGGATTGTTTTTTCTATTTTAGTTTGGCCAGCTGGGTATGTGAGACACCCCGTTGTGCCCCGATGTTTTATTAGATTAATCACCTTCCATTACCAATTCTTAATCGCGTGCTTATCATGAAAATACGTAAAAATTAAAACTTATTTTATTATCATATAACTTCTACAAATTAAAAAAAACACAACAACTTTAGCATATATAAATACACACCTAATTGTTCATTACAGTACCAAAAAACTGTTAAGGGTATCCTCTCAGTAGGATCCCTCACAGGCATAAATTTAATAACATACGTTACTTAGCGGAAATATAAAATACTCCTTAGATACACTGGCCATAATGTCTATACTCTAATCGCTATGGATCACAGCTCGACCTCCAGCGTCTGGTTCGTAAGGAGCTCCATCCAACTCCTCAGCAATCTCCGTTTCATACAGAGTTCCATCCATCTCCTCAGCAACATAACCTTCCATCAGGTCTCCTAACGTAAACCAAAGTAACCCACAAAAATATAGAAACATAGGGGATAAGAAGCAGTTTTATCATCAAAAAGTGGAAAAGATTCATAGTACATTATACATTAATTGTCACAGACAATCAACACACATAACTAAAGAATCAACCTCAAGTTAATATATATCATCCTCTACCCTTACTCTCAGGCAATCCGACACTTTATTTTAACGTAACCTCTCAAATCCTGTCACCATGTCTTTACGTTATCGTGGCCACTACCACTCCTGTCGCCATCCCTCAATTGCATCGGGGCACACCCTCATTCCCGTTAGGATGTTCCACCTAGTGCATACCTCCATTCCCGTTAAGGTGTTCCACCCCCATTCCCGTTAAGGTGTTCCACCCTCATTCCCTAAGGTGGAAGTGGTCTCGCGAGAACTCTTGATTTTACCTGTATTATATTACCAATACACGATGTGTTTTACGTGTATTATATTACCAATACACAAATGTCCTTGCGTATTATATTACCAATACACTTTGTCTTTGTATATTATATTACCAATACATTTTTGTCCTTGTGTATTATATTACCAATACACGGTTGTGGACAACAACACCTATATTTGAATCTCACCAACCCGTTTTAACAACATCCTAGTGCCTTAACCTTCCATTAGAACTTGACACATATTTTATGCCATAACACCTCTTTAACATACATCATCTAGGTTAGGCACTTCTAAATCATTATTATCCTCAGGCCCAAAACAATCATCTCTTAGGCAACATATATATATATATATATATATATATATATATATATACACTTAAAAACCACTAAGCATAATAATACAAACCAGGCAGATCATGCATAACAGAATATCAATCAAAATATTCCCATATCACCAACATAGGACAAAATCAATTCAATAAAGGTAATAAAATCAAATCAACCATCAACAATATAAAATCAACCTAATATAGATAAACATACAATCCCGGAATCACCATTGGTTTTTCAGAAAAGGTTTCCAATGTGATTTTGGACTTGTCGATTACTCGACTACTAGTAGGGTTGAGGTCGCCCTACACAATTATTATATAATCTACTACTTATCCATTCCGAAGATAGGTTGGTTCTTTCCCCCACATGGGTTATCACCGAACTTTCGAACTCGAAGCTCCTAGTTGTCACACCACAAAGTACTAACTCCACCTTCAACCAATCAACATAATAACCAATAAATCAAACAAACTCATCTATGTTCTCTTTAGTCTAGGTTTGGCCATTTAATTCAAATTAGAGTTAGGATTATTTTGTCAACATAAGCCTTTGGATACTTATCACTAAGGTTCTAGGTAACTTAGATAAATTGCTTTAACTTGAAGATATGGAATAAAAATCATCCAACCACTTAGGGTAAGTTTCGGTCTTGTATTACAACATAGGCTAGAAATATTTAAACATTCCAATCTCTTAGACTTAGCATCCAAATGTATCAAGGAGCTCAAGTCCATGATTATATTGGAAAATGAAAACAAAACATCCTAGGTTCACAACCATCATAGTTTCGGCCATCATAGGATAAATAGGCTAGAAATCTTTAAACTTTCCAATCTCTTAGACTTAACATCCAAATGTATTAAGGAGCTCAAGTCCATGATCATATTGGAAAATGAAAACAAAACATCCTAGGTTCACAACCATCATAGGTTCTGTCGTCATAGGATAAATAGGCTAGAAATTTTTAAACTTTCCAATGTCTTAGACTTAGCATCCAAATGTATTAAGGAGCTCAAGTCCATGATCATTTTGGAAAATGAAAAACAAAGTATCCTAGGTCCATAACCTTCGAGGTTCGGCCTTCATAGGATTTATAGGCTAGCAATCTCTAAACTCTCCAATCTCTTAAACTTAGCATCCAAATGTATTAAGGAGCTCAAGTCCATGATCATATTTGAAAATAAAAACAAAACATCCTAGGTTCAATAACATAGAATAAACAAGTTAGAAATCCTTAAACTTTCCAATCTCTTAGACTTAGCATCCTTCTATATTAAGGAGCCTTAGTCCATGATCATTTTGGAAAATGAAACTCAAACATCCTTGCTCTAAAGCATTTAAGTTTTGGCCTACATAGGATAATGAGGAAAATATTCTTTGTTTGATAACAACTCTTAGGTTTAGAATCACAAGGTATTAAGAGTTCTAAATCCATGATAATACTTGGAAAGTTGAAACATAGTATCCTAGGCCTACTTATATATATTTTCAGCCATCATAGGAAAACAAGCTATCAAACCTTCCAAGATTTATAGATTTAAGATCAATGAATAGTTAGAAACTCAAACACATGATCATATTCCAAAAGTTGAAGCAAAAACCTCCTAGGCCACATATGCATAGCTTCGGCCTTCATAGGAAGAGATAGGTAGAGATTTTTGTTTTACACAACCTCTTAGTATGTGAAAATATAAGTTAATACAAGACTATAAAAAGTGGTTTCAACTCAAAAGGAGTTTTCTACCATTTTAGAGAGATTTTAGAAATTTAAAGCATATAAAAAACACATAAAGCAAACTAAGAAATAAAATATGAAACTTGCAAAAAGATTCATATGAGAGCATTACCCTTAGTATAAGGAAGAACTTTAATGAAGAACTCAAGTAGAAAAGATGAATAAAAACTAAATCTTTAAGAGCTTGAACTTTTAAAAGAAAAGGAAGTAGATGGAGTTTTAATGGAGTTTTGGAGAAGGAAAGTGATGAAGTGAAAATGAGAGGTGTATATATAGAGAAGGGATAGAGTGGCACAAAATTGAGGAGAGATGAATGAGCTTGGAGAGCAAGTTTTGACCTTGTGCCTTGTTTGGTTTGAGAAGAGAGAGAAAAATAGGTTTTTAGAATATAATATGATATAATTTGAAAAGTGTGATGATTTCACTTTTTGAGTGTGTCATAACCCATTTCCATCAAGTCTCATCAAGTCACTTAACTTCTTTTGTGCTCCCTAATTTGCTCTATTTCATACCCGGTTGTATTTTCCGATCGTAATTCTTCCGACGTTTTCGCCCGAATAAAATATTATATTCTATTTTTGAACGAAAATTTTCAAAATAACCAAAGTTGTAGGAAACATATTAAAAACACTAACCGTCTCGTTCATGGGTCAAAATTAGGTTTTCTACACTGTAAACTTGTATCGGCAGTGAAAATGCAGACCGACTTTCGTCTGAATTTTCAACCAACAATTTTACCGTAACCCTCTACCATAAAGTAGACTATGAATATGATTTTATTTTAATCAAAAACACTTTCTAACTCTCAAATTAAAATATAATTAATTATATTTTAACTGGTTGAACAACATAATTAAAATCAGGCTGTTACAGTATGTATGGGAATTAATGTTACTGTTTATGGAGCTGCGACTCCAAGTATCTTATATTTTAGGAGCTACGTCTCCATATATTTATATTGGATCTGTGTATTTTAATGATTTTGTTTATGAGTCGGGTTGGGTCTTGTGTAATTGATTTTCGAACTTACAACCCTAAAAAGGTAATGGAATATTTTATTGTCCATTCACTTGAATCAAAATATTTATATTTGCGACATGCGAAAAATAAAAAAATTACCCCATTCTTTTATAGCCAATTTTAATCAACCTACTTTTCAGCCGTAAAATGTCACGTACGATGTAACGCTCGAGAAGGGTGTTACAAATGCAAATACAAAACACGGGACAAAGGAAGAGTACATGCTATCGTTTTCCACTCGAGATCTCCTCCTTGAAGGGTTTACAAATTGAAACAAGATTCAAGAAATATTAGTCTCAAACAATAGTGACAAAACAACTCTAAAACAAGCAACCACAGAGGACAATAAAAGTGAAAAGAACTAATACAAAACCAAAGGAGTTTAAAAGACATACTGAAAAATGCTACAAAAGATAGTACTACTCAAATTGATTTCAAAGAAGACAATGTGGAAGTGGATTTGATTAAGGTTTCAATTCAAAATTTCAAATAAATTTTGAAGAGCAACCTAAAACCAAATGTGATTATTATGCCAACCAATGATAAGCACTTGAAAGTAAAATAAATTCGGGTTTGAAAGTGCCAAGAATTGCCTTCATGGAAGGCTTCTGCTTGCTAAAGGCAATCAACCTATTAAGGCCTCTGACTTGCGAACCAAGTTATCCACTCTTTGGAAGCCAGTGGAGAATGACTCCTTTAGGTAAAGGCTATTTCAAAATTTTCTTCTCCTCTCAAGATGATCTAAGGAGAATATGGTCTTTTGGATCTTGGAACCTCAATCCAGGCATCTTGTGACTCTCTCAATGGAATGCTGAATTCAATCCAAACAAACAAAAACAAACTCTTACACAATGCTGGATCCGGATTTATGATCTTCCTCAAGAACATTGGCTTCCTAAAATCCTATTTGAGATAGCAAATGGGATTGGCACTCCTATCACTCTGGATGAGGCCACATGAACAAGATCCTAGGGGCACTTTGCTCGCATCTTGGTGGAACTTGATCTTAATAGCAGAATTCCAAGTGAAATTATGGTAGAAAGGAATGACTTTGCTCTATATGTCAATGTTGAGTATGAGAAATTGCCACCTTTTTGTGACTTTTGCCAGATGATAGGGCATGACCTTTCAAACTGTTTCAAAAGCCATCATAATCCTGCTAAGAATATTAAAGACTCATCCAGGAAGGGTGGCACTTTAGTTTATGTTCCAAAACAGAATCAAGATCCAAAGGACAGACCAGTCTCAAATGCATGATTGTCTCAAAAAGCTCCAAACCAGGAGATGTGCCTAATCAGGATGATGTTGGTCATAAGGATATTGTGGATAATAATGTAATCAATGATGTTGTAGATCCAGCTTGTAACATCCTAAAATTTTAATATAATCTTTTTAATTAAAAGATTAAGATATTATGAGGTTTGGTGTTTAAAATTGTTAGTATAAAATTTAACAGGATTTTTTTAGAAATTATAAAAGAATAAAAAGTTTGAATTAGAACTAATAATAATAATAAAAAAACCCAGCGGCAGTACATGCTTAGGGACATGTAAGAGATTAAAAAACTATATAATAGAATTCAATGGGCCATAGCAAATTATGGGCATTCTTTGCCCTTGGGGGTCCATGTTTTTCAGCTCCACCTCCAGGATGTGGAGAGTTAATTTTACATGATTGTATGGGGGTATCCTTTATTAGGATGTTAGTGGTTTAACTTGGGCTTGAAGCCCTCCTGTTTACCCAAAAAAAGAAAAAAGAATTCAATGGGCCATAATGATATAAAATTGTTTTAAAAGAAAAAAAAAGAAAACTATATGATATTAAAAACTAGGGGTGGACAGCTTTGCCCGAACCGACCGGGACCCGATTTACCCGCCAAACCCAGCTGCTGAACGGGCGGGTCGTCACGGATTCACGAGTCATCGGGTCTGTGTCTCGGTTTCAAATGGGTGTGGTTGGGCGGGTGCGGGTTGGAAAAACTGAACCCATGGGTACTCGTACCCGACCGACCATGTTAGTTTCAAATAATTATGTATATATTTTTAGTTATGATTCTCCTTTATTCTGATTGGCTACATATGAATTTCCTTGGATCTCATTGGTCCTCGTTTAATCCTATCCTTATCCTTATCTTTAATAATAAATTATCAAAATCTCTCATAATAACTTTTCAAAATCTCTCATCCTCTCTCATTCATTCGTTCAACACTTCCCTCTCAAGTTCTCCACTCTCCAGACTCTCACTTCTCAATCTCTCATCTCATTCCAGACGAAGCAAATACATAGCACCGCCGCCGCCGTCCCTCTGATTCCTCTCTCACCACTATGACTCCTGGCCTACCATCGCACCATCGCCCCTCTGCTTCCTCTCTTACCACCTAGCTCTCTCTCTCTTCCCTTCCCTGTACTGCGCCGCTCCATGCCTCCATCTCTTGTTCAAGCAGAACGCTGGGCTTAGGGTTTCTATGAGCAAATCGTTGTTGGTTTCAAAGACCAGATGAGCAGATTGATGTCCCTCTGAGTCAATCTGCCTCTGCATCTTCCACTCCGCCGAGACACACCATTCCACCTCTGCTGCTGAGCCGCTCTGCCATCTCTTCGTCTTCATCCTCCGCCTCGAGACGCATCAAGCTCTTCCAAGCCAGTCATCCCTGTTGCTGTGTGTTTTGCTCTAGATCTGCGAACGAGGAAGCATGCAACAAAGAAGAAGAGTTGCTCGGTGTTGAAAGTTTTGATGTTTTTTTTTTGTTGAAAGTTTGAAACTTTCTGGGTTAATGTTTTTGTTTACGATTTCTTGTTTGAAAGTTTGGTCAGATCTATTCTCTTCTTGCTCTGGTTTTGTGTTCTTCTTTCTGGTTTATGTTAATGTTTTTTGTTTCTCCGTTTATCTTCTTCTTCTGGTAGCTGTGTAATTTGTTTTTGTTTGATCCTTAACCGAGACAATCCGACCCGCAAACCCATCAACCCGCCTAATCCGAACCCGCTCAAATTGAAGCTTCAATCGGACGGGAATGGGTCACGTATTCTGATGTCCAAAACCGATCAAACCCGACCAGCTATTTGTCTTCTTACTTTCACTCGAGTCACGGGCAGCTGGGAAATAGAAGGAGAGTAGCGCCGCCACCGACCAGGAAAATAAAAGGAGAGTAACGATGACTGTTGATTTCGGTACCAAATAAAGAGTCACACAGATAAACAATAATTGACAAAAAGAAGAAAGATTTTTAGTGAAGCACTGGAGTTTGTTATGGATAATGTTTAGAGTTTTTTGAAGGTCTACGAGAAGTAAATAAACATCCATTTTCTTAAACTTCTATGGTATAGATTTTAAAGGGTTTGAGTATGAAATCAAAGGGTAATTATTTGGGGTTTTGTCCTTATAATGAAATTGATATTTTATTGGTAATTGATTATTATGATATTGAATATTTATATATTTAGTGATATGACTAATATTATTTGGTATGACGTTTTGTGATATGTGATGTCTTAGTATTGTTGTTGTTTTGATATGAACTTGACGAATATTGATGCATGTGACATGATGTTATTTATTGAGATTATTTTGGAATGACTTCATGGTAAGATACGTGTATTTGATTATCTCCCTTGGGCAGAGATAATCGTTATAGATACCTCATTCAGAGAAGGGGATGGCAGATGGCTCTCGTTAGAGGGGACAAATACCTCCTCGTTAGAGGGGAAGATAGATACCTCCTTCTGGGAAGGGGAAGACCCATTATAGATACCTCCTTTTGGGAATGGGAAGGCAATGGGACGCCATTGCATTTGTCATGAGCTCATAGACTAAAATTTGGTAATTAAATAAAAAAGGGTTGGATGATAAATTGAGATTATTTGGACACAAAGAAATGTCCTTTGTATGATTTTTTTTATGTTATGCGTACTTTAGTGATGGACTATATCTATTGATGATGTTATGACTTGTGCATGAATTTCGTGAGATTATATTGATTATCCTTAATTTATAGAAAACATTTTGAGTTATATTATTTTGGAAATGACGGATTACCATGGTTGTTTTTCCGGTTACCGCGCCGGCTGAAAGCAACATCTCTTCGAAAAACCTTTTAGAACCGTGTTTACTTGCTGGGATTATAAATCTCATTAGTCATGTTGTCTTTCAGAGTTTACAGGTGATGAGATAGATGATGCAGCGTATTGAGAGAGTCTTGAAGATAATGTTCTAGTTTTTCTCGTTTTATTTATTTCTTTTGGGTTTATTAGACGCCCGTGTTTTGAGGCAAAAACAGCTGTAAAAGAGTTATGTGTTTTTTAATAAGTAATATTTATGAGACTATATTTTATTTGGATATATCGATTTATTTAATACTATTAATTATTTAATTATTTTGAATATACGAGATACTTTCGGACTTAAATATATTGTGAAAAGTTTTATGATTCGACTATTTAATTTAAATGTTTTAAAGGTTTTTATAGAAAATTAATTTGGACAACTAATGTAACGAAGGGCGTTACACAGCTTCTGATAAGAATCACCTTGATTTTGTTCCTGAAAGAGGAAACAAAACATTTGATATCCCTCGAGAAATTGATGTACAGTTGATTGGTAAGAAAATTTTGAATGATTTGAATAAATCTCCTTTAGAACAAAGGTCCGAGGTTCCTGTGCAGACTGGTGATGTTGCCAAAAGATCCAGATGATGATGCAGTTTCTGTTGATACTATCTATGATGAGTCTCATCCTACTCTTAATGAAGGTTTCCAAGATGATGCAATTAATCAGCGAGACTATGTTCCTGATTCTTCTGAAGGCAATGCTAGTTCCAATTAATCTATCTCTCCTGAAATCCTAAGGAATGTGGTCCAGGATTCTCATGTTTCAAACTCAGCTTCAGGATTGAAAGGTAACTCAAATTCTGCTAATGTAGTTGTTGATAGCAGTTTAGTTTCCCCTCAATTTGGTTCCCATGTCTCTCCTACCCCTATTAAAGATTATATTAATCCAGTTGTGAAAAAAGACACATTGCAATTTTCTCAAAGTTTTGGGCTGATGGAGACAGTGGTAATGATGATGAAATGGTGACTCTCAGTCTCAACCTCCTTCTGATAAAAATGATGAAGATTTCACAGTGGTTTTGACCAAGTCACAAAAAAAGATCATGAAGAATAAAAATAAGGATAAACCTCATGTTGCTAAGAATACCCGAAGCAGGGCAGACACTAGGAACTATGCTCAATGAGAGTTCTTTTTTGGAATGCCCGAGGGGTAGGGAACCTTGACACAAGGTTGGTTATTAAGAAATTTTGTCTTCAATACAGGCCTGATTTTTTGTTTATATCAGAACCTATGATTGAGTGGACAGTTTTCCTGACAATTTCTGGTTAAGCCTCGGTTTAAAGGTATTTTTGTGTAACAGTAGAGATTCTTTGATTCCTAATATTTGGGGAGTTTGTTCTTTATCTTTGGTTCCATCAACCATTGACCTTTCTTCTCAGTATATTGCCTTATCTGTTACTTGTGATCATCAAACCTTCTTCATAGCTGCTGTTTATGCTGCAACTTCTCATGTGGTTAGGAGACAGCTTTGGTTTGATTTAGCCAATATCCAACAGTCTAATCCAGGGCCTTGGCTATTCATTGGTGACTTTAATGCAATATTGGGAGCTCATGAAATGAGAGGTAGACATTCTCCTAGTAAGACTTCATGTGATGAGTTTCAAGCTTGGACAGATCAATGCAACCTGACTCACCTTCTAACAAGAGGTGCCTTCTACACATGGTCTAATAAAAGAAAGGGAAATGCATTAACAGAAAAACGATTGGATAGGGCTATTTGCAATCATGAGTGGTTGTCCTCTTGGAGTTGTGTTTCTTGAAGCACTCTTCCCAGAAGTCAATCTGATCACTTCCCAATCCTGCTGAACTTGAAGAAAGATGATTTTTCTTTCCATTCACCTTTCAAATTCTTCAAAAAATGTGGACTATGCATCCTGATTGCAAAAGAATTGTTACTGATGTTTGGAAGAGGTCTATATATGGTTGTCCTATGTTTGTCTTTTCACAGAAGTTGAAGATACTAAAAACAGAACAGAAGGTGTGGAACAAGGAGGTTTTTGGTGATGTTAATCAAAAGGTTGATCTTGCTCAAGCTGAATTGGACAAAATTCAGCAGCAAATTGACTTGTTGGACAACTCTGATGAATTACTATCATGTGAAGGGTGTTGTTTTGGCTTTAAAGACTTGAGAGGGGGGGGGGGGGGGGGGATTTAGCTTTCAAAAAGCTTTTCAAATCAAAGTTGCGTCAGGATCTTTTATAAAAACAGTGAAGGGCATTTTATGAAATCTTGAATAGAAGCTGGTGAGGAAAGAAAGATTAATTCAGAAAGATAAATCAGTAATAAGATTCAAGTTCACAGCTCATAGCTATCAGTTAAACAGTGATTGAATCAAACAAGAAGAAGTTCAGTTCAGAGTCATACAGGTATTAGATACAGGCCTTAATCAGTCAAGAGCTGAAGTTACAATATACTAGTTTCAGTTTCAGTGATCAAGAACAGTCTTAATCAACTCAGTTTTGAACAATTAATAACTCAAGATTGATTGCAGGAATACTTTAGTTTTAATTTATATTAAACAGATCAAGAACTGATATCAATTGAAAACTTAGAACATCAAGATTACAGTTATATGCGCAAGACATAAATTAAAGAGTTTGAGTTTAGAGATACCACATAATCAGTTTTATACTGGTTCAGCCACCACCATCGTGACCTACATCCAGTCCCCACTCCACCTATGGGTATTCACACACTAACACAACAAGCTTTAGGCAGGTAGCTTGAAAAACCTTTACACCACAGAGCACTCCTTCACCTTGAGATACCACACTCTTGTGAAGAGCCTCAATCAATGTTATTCCTTAGGATTCCTCACCCTAATCACACAGAGAGACTCCCTCTCTCTTTACAATCGAAAAGTACATAAAGATTGATTCCTAACTCTCAGAAGTCAGATATACAATTTGAAGTTCTTATGAGAATTGAAAAACTCTTTTCCCAATGAAGCTCAAGCAAGAAGATGAATGATTTTCACAATTGATATCTCAAGTTGATTTTGTAAAATTTCCGATATATTGTAAAAAGTTTTCTTTTGATCCCTCTATATATAGGAAACAAGTTATAGTCGTTGGAATCAATCAAAACAGATTTTGGTCTGATAATAGAATCTGTTTTCTTGATTCTGATTCTTGAACATGGGTTGAGTACATGACTGTATTAACCAATTTCATACTGATAGTTCTGATAGTTTTTGTACACCTGTGTAAGACATGGTTGTATGTGTTTTTCAAAAACTTGAACTTGGTTAATCCATCAGTATACCCATTCAGTACATCTATGTATTGAATCAATAACCTTAAATAAATTTGTCTGTTACAGTAGCAGACATACATCCATTGATTACATGGCTGTACTTGACAAATAATTTTCTTATTTCCAAAAATCATTTCATTAAACAAAAACTTATTCCTTTTAATGCAGGTTATGAAAATTGATTTTCTTCATGCATCTTTTTAGTTGAGCTATCTTGTGACTAAGAGATTTCTTTCTCTTACAAATCTTCTAAGACTTAAATCTAAATTCTCCTTTAAGCTTGGTCTTGATGATCCTTTGATTTTTAACTTTGCTCTTTTGATTTCTACATGCAGCTCCTTGATTCCCTCAAGTTCTTCCATGAATATTTTCCTTGAATTTGCTTAATGAACTTCTTGATCACTGCTTGATACATGTCTTTGCAATTTGACACTAAAACACTTGCACACTCATTAAATTGTATTTGTCATATATCAAAATCTCTAAGTCATTGAGTCTTACAAACTATACCTTTTTGATTATGACAAATCTTTTAACAAATTATAAGATCAGAGTATAAGTGTAGCAGAAGCTAAGTGTTTTTAACAGATTTATATCATGGTATCAGAGCAGAAGTATATCAGAGCAAAAAAAAAATTATCAGAGCAGAATTTGATTTACTCCCCATTAATCATGTAAGCTTATAAGCTCCCTCTCAACATATGCATGTATAATTTGTTATTATCCCCTTTCTCTATATCATACTTTTTCCTCCCCTTTTGGTATTATAAAAAATGTAAAGAAAAAAAAAACATTCAAAGCAATAGAGAAGGCAAGCATTTAAACATTCAAACATAGCATATAAAATTGTTCATGATAGAGGGATAAGTGCAGGGACAAATCAAAAAGAACAGAAACCATCAGCCAAAATTACAAACTAAGGCATTTTACCTTTCAAAAACTAAGTTCTAATTCCTGTGAATTCCTAGAACTAGTTCTTCCTTTTTGATTTTCTTTTGTTTCGGCCTTTAGGTGATGGTTCAGTAGGGGTGTGCTCAGCTTTCTTCACAGCAGCTGTTGCAATGTTTGTAACATCAACATCTTCTTCTGTTTGAGCTGGAGGCGCAGGGAAATGAAATTCCACTCCTAGGACATCTTTGAGTTTATCAATGTCCTTTTCTTCCCTTTTTATCCTTTCATTCACTTCATCAATTGCAGCCATTTCAATTTCATGATTTTTCTTCTGATTTATTTTTCAGCATTTTCATCAGTTTCTGCTGGAAATCAGAAGGTGCATTTTCTTGTCCAGTTGAAGCACTAGCTGCAGTAGTTTCCTTGTTTCCAGCTTTCCTTATCCATCTTCCATCTTCTTTCTTCAGTTTCATTTTGGTCACAACTTATTCACCAAACTTGTGAGTTATTCTTCTTGCAAGCTTCTTTCCTTTTCCATCAAAAGGAACATTAAAATGAGCTAGGATTATGCAGACCAGTGCAGGGTAGGCAAGCATCATCTTGCTTTTCTAGCATTCTATCATGTGTGCAGCAACACAGTACCCCCAGCTGATTTGCTTCTCATTCAGCATATCCCACATAAGCATTAAATCATAGTTTTGAAGAATAGAGTGATTTCCTCCTCTTGGAATTAAAATTCTTTGAAGAAAAGCATCATTGTCCATGTATGAAGTTGGAGCACCACTTTCAGTGACTTCCTTTTCTTTGGAAGATTCCACTTCCTTTCCTTTGTTCCTCTTTTTCTCAAGAGCCTTTGAAGTCTCAACTCCTTTCTTCTTCTCAACTGACTTAAAAGTTTCCATTTCCTTCCTCTTGTTCTCAGTAGCTTTTGAGGGTGAAGATCCAGTATTTTTGGTTCTTACCATATTAGGGTTGGTTTGGGTACAAGAAGGATTAAGGTTAGCTCTGCTAGGGTTGCGGAATTAGGTGAAGAAAGAGTGGGTTTCAGAAGATTTGAATTTTTTAAATAAGATTCTACATCGGCGTCGTCTTTAATTCTCAGGGCTCATAGTTGAGGATCGATCCTTTTGTAGTTATAGCCATAGATTTAATAATTGGTAGTTAACGGTGCAGATCATTTTATTGCCAACCGGTTGGGAAACAAGCAACCGGTTAATAAGGCAACCGGGTACTCCTTTAACTGGTTGAACGTAACCTAGTAAACGAGCTCCATATGCCACGTCATTGGACAGAGCTTCTCATTAAGGACTTAGCAAGTCCAAAGACTTGTGTGGACGAGCGCTTCTGTCACTTGTGTGAGCGCTTCTGTCACTTGTGTGGACGAGTGCTTCTATAACTTGTGTGGACGAGCGCTTCTATCACTTTAGTGGACGAGCGCTTCTACCACTTCAGTGGACTAGCAGAATTAGAATCTTGTGTATCAGACTTTGCATACATGCCTGCAGTACACCAGTGTATATTTATGACATTCAGGAATTGTGTCTCAGACTTTTAATACATCTGTTTATCACAGGAATGTATCAGACTAAAAACACAGGGGATCTATTCCCGAACCTCTATATAGCTATTGATCACATCCATGTTTAAAACAAATTTCCAGTTTTTACACATGTACATGGGTTAGGTACATAGGTGTTCCTGATCAAATCTATTTCTTCTGAAACTCTCTTCTAATCATTTATAGATATTCCAAATCAATTCATACAAGAATCAGAGCATATTTACACAAAGATACAGTCATATAAACAGTTTCTTTAGAGATTAGATATAGGATTGATCAATTATGCCCAATTCTCTTCTAATGAAAAAGAAGCTTTCCTTGTTCAAGGGCTTGGTAAAAATATCAGCAAGTTGTTTAGTTGTATCAACATACTCAATCTCAATTTCTCTACTTTGAACATGATCTCTAATGAAATGATGTCTGATTTCTATATGTTTGGTTCTATAGTGCATTATGGGATTCTTAGTTAGGTTACTTGCACTTGTATTGTCACATCTAATAGGAACTTGGTTTAGTTGCACACCATAATCAACTAATTGTTGTTTCATCCATAAAACCTGTGCACAACAGCTACCAGCTGCTACATATTCTGCCTCTGTAGTGGATAAAGCCACACTAGATTGTTTCTTACTGAACCATGATACTAATGAGTTTCCTAGTAAATGGCAAGTTCCACTAGTACTCTTTCTATCTAGTTTACAACCAGCAAAATCAGAGTCTGAATAGCTAATTAAAGTACATGTAACTCCCTTGGGATACCATAATCCCATGTCTTTTGTTCCTAACAGATACTTAATTATCCTTTCAACTGCTGTTAAGTGTGATTCTTTTGGATTTGCTTGATACCTAGCACACATGCATACACTAAACATGATATCTGGCCTACTAGCAGTAAGATAAAGTAGTGAGTCTATCATACCTCTGAATTTAGAAACATCAACAGGTTTACCTTGCTCATCCTTGTCCAGATAACAGGAGGTACTTATTGGAGTAGCCATCTCCTTAGCATTTTCCATGCCAAACTTCTTGATCAACTCATTGCGGTACTTGGTTTGGCTAACAAAGATTCCATTATCAGTTTGCTTTATTTGAAGTCCAAGGAAAAAGTTCAGCTCACCCATCATTGACATTTCAAACTCACTCTGCATAAGACTTGCAAACTCATTGCACAAATGCTCATTAGTGGCACCAAAAATTATATCATCCACATATATTTGTACAAGTAAAATGTTGTGTGCCTTTTTCTTAGTGAACTAAGTTGTGTCAACTTTACCTCTTTTAAATCCTTTTTCAATGAGAAAATTACTTAACCTTTCATACCAAGCTCTAGGGGCTTTCTTTAAGCCATATAGTGCTTTAGACAGTTTATAAACATGGTTAGGCAATTCATCATTCTCAAAACCAGGTGGTTGACCAACATAAACTTCCTCTTGTATAAATCCATTTAAGAAAGCACTCTTAACATCCATTTGATACAATTTAAACCCCATTATGCAAGCATAAGCAAGTAGCATTCTTATAGCTATTAATCTTGCTACCGGTGCATATGTTTCATCATAATCTATGCCTTCTTCTTGGTTATACCCTTTGGCTACCAATCTAGCCTTGTTTATTACAATTATACCATTTTCATGTAGTTTATTCCTAAAAACCCATTTTGTACCTATTACTTGACAGTTCTTGGGTTTAGGCACTAGTTTCCAAACTTAGTTTCTTTCAAACTGGTTTAACTCATCTTGCATAGCCATCATCCAATGTTCATCAATTATAGCATCATCTATGTTCTTAGGTTCTACTTGAGACACAAATGCCATATGATTACAATAATTTCTAAGAGATTGTCTAGTAGTTATCCCCTTTGTAATTTCACCAATGATGTTATCAATTGGATGATTTATGACAGTCCTCCATTCCTTTGGTAGGTCAGGCTGTTGTTCTGTTTGCTCCTGCTGCAGCAATTCATTCTTTAAGCTTTCATCTTCTTCATTGTCCTGTTTCTCTTCTAGGAGATTTTTCTCAATTGAATCTGCAAGATCATCAATAACAGAATCCTTTCCCAACCTTTTGGGGTTGGACTCATCAAAGTCACATGCACAGATTACTCAATAGTTTGTGTTCTCTTATTATATATTCTAAATGTTTTACTAGATAGAGAGTAACCTAGGAAAATTCCTTCATCAGCCTTTGCATCAAATTTTCCAAGATTATTCTTTCCCAAGAACAAAGCATTTGCAACCAAAAACATGAAAATGTGCTATATTTGGTTTTCTTCCTTTTTAAAGCTTATAAGGGGTTTTCTTTAATATTGGTCTTATCAAGACTCTATTTAGCACATAGCAGGTTGTATTGACAGCATCTGCCCAAAAATGTTTTGGCAAGCTAGAGTCGTTCAACATAGTTTTTGCTATCTCCTCTAATGATCTATTCTTCCTTTCCACTACCCCATGATCACTTCTTATAGAAACAATTTTCATGTCCTTTTCATTTTGCACAATTTTTGCCATTTTCTTAAATGCAGCAAATGAATCACTCTTATGAGATAGCAAATATGTCCATGTATATCTAGAGTAATCATCTACTATTACCAATGCATACAAGTTACCACCAAATCTTTTGGTTCTAGATGGACCAAGTAAATCCATGTGTAAAAGTTGCAAGGGTCTAGTTGTTGAAACAATGTTCTTTGGTTTAAAAGAGACCTTAACTTGCTTTCCTTTTTGACATGCATCACATAGTCCATCTCTCACAAATTTCAGTTTAGGCAAACCAACTACAAGATCTTTACAAATCAGTTTATTCAAGTGGTTCATGTGAATGTGTGCAATTCTTCTATGCCAAAGCCAATTCTCTTCTTCTTTTGAAATAAGACAGCATGCAGTATTTGAAGAGATATTATCTAAATCAAGCATATAGATGTTATCTGTCCTATGTCCAATTAATTTCAAATTTTCATCATGCTGATTTTCTATTAAGCAACTATTGGAATTGAATTTTACCTTGAAGCCGTTGTCACATAGTTGACTGATACTTAATAGGTTGTGTTTCAGTCCCTCAACATATAGTACATCCTCAATGATTGTTGTTGAGCCACTTCCAATGTTGCCAATGCCAAGTATTCTCCCTTTATTGTTGTCTCCATAGGTAACACTACCACTTGACTTAGGGGTAAAGGAAATGAACTTGATTTTGTCTCCAGTCATGTGCTTGGAACAGCCACTGTCAAGATACCATTTCACATTCTTGAATTTCCAACACACCTACAAAAACAGAATCATGTTTGTGTTTTAGGTACCCAAATCTGTTTAGGTCCTTTTGAGTTAGTTGCAGCAATAGTTCCTTTAGGAACCCATATATACTTAAATTTATTGTATGCTGATTTTCTGTATTGACATGTAGAAGCTGTGTGACCTTTTCTAGCACAGAAGTTGCATTTAACAAATGGTGTGTTTGATGTCTTAGGTGCATCAAAAAAATTCTTGAAAGATTTCTCATGTATCTTAGGTTCATAGCCTATTCCAGCCTTATCATAAACACATTTTTGCTGTCCTAATAAAGCATTCAAGTTATCTCTACCATTTGTGAACTTGGCTAAGTCATTTTTCAGTTTTTCAACTTCTTTAATCAATGTACAACACTTAGAACAATTAGAGCTAGATGCAATCAAGACCTTATTCCTAGCTTCTAGTTCTCTTTCTTTCATTTTCAAGCATGCATAATCATCACATTGTTTAGCAATTATTTTTCTAGATGAGACAAGTTGTTTAGCAATCTTAAGATATTCAGCATGTAACTCATCAAATACATCTTGCAATTCATCAAAAGTAGGATGTGAATCAGAATTTACCTCACTCTCTGAATCACCGTTATTGCTGGCCATCAAACGCAAGTTTGCCTCCTCAGATTCAGATTCTTCAGTGGAATCTACATCATTATCATCCCAAGCAATGTAGGCCTTTCTTGGCTTTCTCCACTTCTTGTCCTTTGAGTCAAACTTTTCTGTTTTGTCCTTCTTTTGCAGTTTTGGAAAGTCAAGCTTCGTGTGGCCAATCTTTCCACATTCATAGCATGTGATGTTGTTGGAAGAGTTGTCACCTTTGCTGAAATTTCTCCTTTGAAAAGTGGATGACTTTCTTTTGAAGTTACCTTTCTTCTTTAGGAACTTCTTGAATTTTCTAACTAGTATTCCCATCTCTTCTTCAGATTCTGGCTCTTGCGCTGAATCATTATCATCATTGTCTTCTACTTCTCTAACTTGTGATTTCAAAGCCAATCCCTTTTTCTTTTTGTTAGTTTCTTCATTCTCATTCAGTCTGTTCAACTCCAATTCATGTGCTTGCAGTTTTCCAAACTATGTGGCAATGGTCATTGATGAGAGGTCTCTAGATTATGAGGTTGCAATGACTTTAGGCTGCCATTCCCTGCTCAAGCAACTCATTACTTTGTTAATTTGATCCTCATTTGATATAGCTTTTCCAAGACCAGCAAGTTGGTTGACAATGTGAGTGAATCTCTTTTTGCATTTCAGTCATAGGTTCTCCTTGCTTCATTCTGAACAGCTCATACTCATGTGTGAGGGTGTCCATTCTTGCTCTTTTGACATCTGTGGTTCCTTCATGTGTTACTTGCAATGTATCCTACATTTCCTTTGCTGATTTGCAATTTGAAACCCAGAAAAACTCATCACGGCTTAAAGCAGGTGTTATAATCTTATTAGCACGTGCATTATATTGAACTCTTTTCTTATCATCCTCATTCCATTCAGTTTTAGTCTTATTTCTTGGAGCACCATTAGCATCTATAGTAGAGGGGACAAATGGTCCATTTTCTACTGCATCCCATATGTCAACACCTGCTGCCTCAAGAAAGATTACCATTCTTTCCTTCCAATAGATATACTCAGATCCATTGAAGGCAGGAGGGCGTGCAAGGGAAGCCCCTTCATTCAAACAGTCATTGGAAGCCATACTCTTATAGCTATTAAGCCAAACTTAAGAGTTTAGCTCTGATGTCAATTGTTGTTTTGGCTTCAAAGACTCGAAGAAGAGGGGGGGTGAATTGAGCTTTCAAAAAGCTTTTCAAAAACTTTACTTTTCAAATCAAAGTTGCCTCAGGATCTTTTACAAAAATAGTGAAGGGCTTTTTATGAAATCTTGAATAGAAGGTGGTGAGGAAAGAAAGATTAATTCAGAAAGATAAATCAGTAATAAGATTCAAGTTCACAGCTCCCAGCTATCAATTAAACAGTGATTGAGTCAAACAGGAAGAAGTTCAGTTCAGAGTCGTACAGGTATTAGATACAAGCCTTAATCAGTCAAGAGCTGAAGTTACCATATATCAGTTTCAGTGATCAAGAACAGTCTTAATCAACTCAGTTTTGAACAATCAATAACTCAAGATTGATTGCAGGAATACTTTGGTTTTAATTCATATTAAACAGATCAAGAACTGATATCAATTGAAAACTTAGAACATCAATATCACAGTTATATGCGCAAGACAGAAATTAAAGAGTTTGAGTTTAGAGATACCACACAATCAGTTTTATACTGGTTCAACCACCACCACTGTGACCTACATCCAGTCCCCACTCCACCTGTGGGTATTCACACACTAACACAACAAGCTTTAGGCTGGTAGCTTGAAAAACCTTTACACCACAGAGCACTCCTTCACCTCGAGATACCACACTCTTGTGAAGAGCCTCAATCAATGTTCTTCCTTAGGATTCCTCACCCTAATCACACAGAGAGACTCCCTCTCTCTTTATAATCGAAAAGTACAGAAAGATTGATTCCTAACTCTCAGAAGTCAGATATACAATTTGAAGTTCTTATGAGAATTGAAAAGCTTTTTTTCACAATGAAGCTCAAGCAAGAAGATGAATGATTTTCACAATTGATATCTCAAGTTGATTTTGTAAAATTTCCGATATATTGTAAAAAGTTTTCTTTTGATCCCTCTATATATAGGAAACAAGTTATAGTCGTTGGAATTAATTAAAACAGATTTGCGTCTGATAACAGAATCTGTTTTCTTGATTCTGATTCTTGAACAAGGGTTGAGTACATGGCTGTATTAACCAATTTCATACTGATAGTTCTGATAGTTTTTGTACACCTGTGTAATACATGGTTGTACGTGTTTTTCAAAAACTTGAACTTGGTTAATCCATCAGTACACCCATTCAGTGCATCTATGTATTGAATCAAGAACCTTAAATTCATTTGTTAGTTACAGTAGCAGACATACATCCATTGATTACACGGCTGTACCTGACAAATAATTTTCTTATTTCCAAAAATCATTTTCATTAAAAAAAAACTTATTCCTTTTAATGCAGGTTATGAAAATTGATTTTCTTCATGCATCTTTTTAGTTGAGCTATCTTGTGACTAAGAGATTTCTTTCTCTTACAAATCATCTAAGACTTAAATCTAAAATTCTCCTTTAAGCTTAGTCTTGATGATCCTTTGATTTTTGACTTTGCTCTTTTGATTTCTACATGCAGCTCCCTGATTCCCTCAAGTTCTTCCTTGAATATTTTCCTTGAATTTGCTTAATGAACTTGTTGATCACTGCTTGATACCTGTCTTTGCAATTTGACACTAAAACACTTGCACACACATTAAATTGTATTTGTCATATATCAAAATCTCTAAGTCATTGAGTCTTACAAAGGGAAGGCTCATATAGATCTTCAAAAGGCCCTTTCATTTCAAGAGGAGTTTTGGAAATAAAAGGCTACGCTGAATTGGTTTTCTTTTGGTGATAGGAACACTTCCTACTTCTATAAAGTGGCCAAAATTAGGAATGCGTCCAAACAAATGACTTGTCTTAGGCAAGGAGACTTAATTGTGGATAAAAGAGAGGACATTGAACAACTAGTCCTAAATGAAATGAACAGATATAAAACACTTGAAGGGGGGTTGAATTGTGTTTTAAATACTTTTTCGAACCCAGTTAGCACAATTAAAGTAGTCTACTTTTGACCTATAAGACACCAAGATGCGTCTGATAACAAAAAGTAGATTCACTTTCCAACCCAGTTAGCACAGTTAGAGTAAAGCAAACTGATAATATTAAGCTAAGAAAAGGAGACACAAAGATTTATACTGGTTCACCACAAACCTTGGGCTACGTCCAGTCCTTGGCTTCACCAAGTATTTGCACTATAACTGATCAGGTTACTGAAGGTATTATTTTCACACCTAGCCTCCGCAGGCTCAAACAAATATTGTTTGCACACCTAGCCTTTTCAGGCTCAAACAAGTATTCTTTCAGCAAGCCTCTTCAGGCTCTACAAACAGTAAGAGTTTGCATGAAGCAGCAACTTCACGGATTACAACTTTGCATATCTATCGAGTAACACTCACAGAGTGAATAAGTATTTTAGGTGGGTGAGGTCACAATAAAGACTTCTCAATAAATACAAATGATTTGAGCAGAGAAGTATTCTATGAAGAACTTAAGAGAGCTTTGAATGCTTGAGAGTAATGAATGCGTGAGTTAATGTATTCAGGTGTGTGTCGTCAATGGTTTTCAAAGTCTTCTATTTATACTCACGAGAGATAAGTCCGTTGAGGAGAGTTCTTCAGCTGAGTATTCTTTTGTTCTTCATCCATAAATACCAAAGAGTCGTTCTGGTCTTGCATTTAATGTTTATGATCGTTGGCGAGGTTGAAGACAAATTGAATGTATAGGTTGGCATAGCTTTATCTGAGTGCAGTTTGATTCAGAGCAGTGTTTGTTGCTTTTTAGACTTGGGCTGCGTGACTTTCCTTATTTAAGCTAAGCGGGTCTGCGATCAAGTAAAATTTACTTTGCCTTTTGCAACAAAAAGATTCTTCAGACGTGGAATGGTGCTTTGAGCTTTCTGATATCGAGTTTCTTTATTCGAAATAATCAGGGAATGTTCTTTGTGTTTGAATATTGTTGAAGCAAGGGACTTTCAGTCGCTTAATCAGAATTTGGTAGAGACCGAGTCATTGTTCAGACGTATCATACCACAAACACATCATTAAGACTTTGTTTCTTTGTCATGAGACTCTTGAATATAGATATACACACTTAATACACATATTAGTAGATTTCACAAGGTTTACTTAAAATCATTCTTTGTTTGAATTCATCAAAATCAGAGATGTCTAAAGATGTAGTCTTAACACTAAAGTTTTTCACAAACCTTTATGCCCCAGATAATAGTTGTCAATCTAATGATCTGGTGGATAGAATTATTCCTGACTTGGTTACATTGGAAGATAACATTATGCTTACCAATCTGCCCTCACTTGAAGAAGTTAGATCTGTTGTTTTTTGTCTTAATGGAGACTCAGCCCGTGGACTTGATGGATTTGGAGGTATCTTCTACCAAGTATTTTGGGATGTTATCTGTCATGATGTGCACAAATCAGTTCTGCAGTTTTTCACTCAATCGTGGCTTCTGCCTAATCTAAACTCCAACCTAGTTGTGCTTATACCTAAACATCCTGACGCTGACAGTGTGGAGGATTTTAAGCCTATTGCATTAGCAAACTTCAAGTTCAAGATTATTTCTAAGATCTTGGCTGGAATACTTTTTTCTATTGCCCCCAAAATTATATCAGAACAATAAAGGGGATTCATCAAGGATAGGCACATTTCAGAGTGTATTTCAGAGATGTCTAAAGATGTAGTCTTAACAATCTCCCCCTTTTTGATGATGACAAACATTATCTTATGATTTTAATGAACTAAGGATAAAAGTATATTTAAGCACAGAGAATCATATGAAGTATGACTATATTCAAGCTCATAAGTATATTTAAGTTATTTAAGCTCTTTAAGCTCCTCCTGAACTAATGCTTCCATAAAGAAATCAGACACATGATTAAAGTAGTGTCTTATCTTTTGAGTTTCATTATTTAGTTATTTAGTTCAGATATACAGATATATTCTCCCCCTTCGTCATCAGCAAAAAGATAAGGTAACAGAATAAAATGCATCTGAAAATGACATTTATTGATTTAACCATCATTGACTTATTACATTGCTGACAAAGGTAACGAAAACAAAAGTTGTTGTTTTTCAACAATCTTGGTGAGAGGCACCTCAACAGTTTGCACGGTCTCACGAAGATCGTTGATTTCTACACGAGCTACTGGATCTATTCCAATGATGGTGGATGCCGATGCAACAGGATCATCTGGTCGAGATGAATAGGAGAGGCCAGGGTCAGAAGGGGTGGCAGTCGTGGGTAGTTCATATGGAACAATTTCTAGACAGTGCCAGGGAAGAGAATGACCAGAGGATAAAATAAAAGTGAGATAAAAAACAATGGGGAACGGAGAAAGAGTCAGGGGAAAGACTGAGTGCAACGAACCAAAGGGTTGCAAACAGAGAATTTTAAAAGAGGGGGTTTGTAAACTAGATAACGAAATGAAAAGAGGGGTAAGATAATTGAAAAACCAAGTAAAATTTTCATCAGAGATTGGTAAATCAAAAGAGTAAACAAAAAAAGGGTTTTCATAAAAAGACAAAGGTAAAATGAAAACAAAATGAGTGAAAATAAGAGTTGGTTGGAAGGGGTAGAGTTGCCTTGATTCTGTTCTATCTTCATATGGATATCCGATCTAGGGAATCTGGTAAGAACTGAGTCGGGCACTATCTGTAGGCGTCTTGAGTTTGTCAAACAGAGATAGGTCATAGTGATGAGCTGGGTCTTGAAGAACATGAGGTTCAGGGTGACTCATGAACGAAGTCGACCATCTAGGGAACTTCAGTTTCTTATGCTTCCTTTCCAGCTAGACAAAAGGCTTCTTGGATTTTGGATTCAACTTTGGCTTTGGACAGACAGAAGCTCTGTCAGGACAGATCTTCAATACAGTATTGGCCTTCATGCAAGCAGTAGGATTGGGTCTGTGTTTCCAAGAGGCTTGATTCAGCCTTACTGCAGCTTGCTCAGCAACAAGATTGCTGATTGCTTTTAGATCATCCGGGCTAAGAAGGTCAGGGTTGATTTGATCTAAAGGTAATGGCTCAGAAGAGTTGAAAAGATTCGATAGAGGCCTATTCTTGAAACAAGAACAAGAGTTTGAATTTCCTGAGTTGGTGAGGGAAAGAGTGATGAAGGGTTGGATATGTGATTAGGTGAGTTATGAAGAATAGGTTGTGGTGAGGGGTGATCTGGAGTGAGATTCAATTTAAAATCTCGAATAGATAAAGCAAGCAGATTTTCAGCAATTGAAATCTGATTATGAAGAGGTGAGTTATAGGAGGAAGAGGATGATGAACCAGAGGGTGAGGATAGTACAATGGTTGAAGAGGGTGAGGGTTTAGATGACCTAAGAGGTGATGCAACAGGTTGCAAAGAAACTTGCACAGGTTCAGCTATCTTCAGCCTTGTAGATCTTCTAACTGGTGTAGCTGCAACAACAACTTTCCTCTTGAGTTCCTTTCGAGGGGCAACAACAGGTTTTTGAACCATTTCCTTCTTCAGAACCTAGGAAATTGGTTAGTCATCATCATCATCAGATGCTTCTGAGATGACCAGCTTCCTCTTTACTTGAAGTTTTGATATGACCTTGGGATCCAAAGGTGCAGACACTTCTGTTGCTTCTGAGTCATCAGACTCATCAGTTTCTTCTTCAGATTCTCCTGATGATTTCCTCTTCTCATCATCTTCATCAGAATCAGAAATCCTTCCTGGTGGTCTCAACTTCATCTAAGAGAGGGTTCTTTCATAAATGGCAGTAGCCATATCAACCTTTCCAGTGAGGGGAATTCCCTTGATGTTTAGCAGTTTGGTAATCAACATCCCATATGTGTATGAGGTCCTGATTTGCGGCTTTACCATCCTTAGCATGTACTTGAAAATCAAGTCATTTATGTCAACCTTCATCATATTCAGGAGATGGAATAGGGCAAATATATCCATCTTGTTGACATTATCACGAGCACTTGTTCCCATCACACAGTTGATTAGCAACACATGCAAGAACCTTCCTTTTGGAGTCAGTTTGGAGGCAACTTTGCTTATAGGGTTGGATATCCCATAGAGAACTTGATGAATAGTTTTTTCACCATACTCAGTTTCCCAGTCATCTGTAAAAGCAGCACCTTGCCTAGGGTAGCCGGTTGGTTTTTGAATACTGTTGAGAGTGAAGAATTTGGGTTTTTTGTTACACTTGGTTCGAATGGAAATTTGAGTCTGAGACATCTTTTCTTCGGCATTTTCCCAGAATTCTTGAAGTAGCAGAGGGTAAATATGTTCATGTAGGGAGAAAATGTTGACCCATTGTGAAGCTTTCAATTCTGCCATAATATTCATGCCTCCTTTGATGATCTTGTTCATCTTGACAAATCGTCCGGGGACGATCATAGATAAGTTCTTCCACACTCATCCCTAACCGAGCAGCAGCACGAGTAATTTTCTGAGAGGGTGCTTTGGGTGCCATGGATTTGGGTTGAAATAGAGAGAAGACGAAAGGGTTTTGAAAAGATTCATTCACAAGAGAGAGAGAGAGAAAAGCTTTTTGAAACAATAAAGTGTTTCAGAGAGAAGACTTTAGGTTTTAAAGAAAGAGGTTTCAGAAAAGAGCAGTTGAGAAATAATAAAGACAAAACGTTTTGAATTCAAAAACATTTTAGATAACTGCAATATAAAGTCTCAGTAAATAATCCACGTTAGCAGACACTTTATCGAAGAGCAGACGCATTATTCATTTATGAAATGCATGTTCATATTATCTCTAATATAAGTGAATCTATCTTCAGGTAAGGGTTTAGTTAATATATCAGCCCACTGATTTTTAGTTTTAACAAACTTAATATCAAAAACACCTTTTTGAGCATAGTCTCTTATGAAATGATGTTTAATTTCTATGTGCTTAGCCTTAGAATGCTGAATAGGATTCTTAGATAAACAGATAGCACTAGAATTATCACACCAAACAGAAATATTATGTTCAAAGATAGAATAGTCTTCAAATTGATGTTTTACACATAAGAGCTGCGAACAACAACTTGCAGCTGAAATGCATTCTACTTCTGCAGTGGATAAAACAATTTTAGTTTGTCTTTTGCTTATCCAAGAGACTAAGCTTGCTCCAATGAATTGACATCCTCCACTTGTGCTTTTTTTCTACTCTGTCTCCAGCATAATCAGCATCACATAATCCTACTAATTTGTATTATTGTGTTCTTAAATACATCAAACTAAGATTAGTGGTTCCAAGCAAATATCTAAATATTCTTTTGATAGCCTTGAGATGTGATTCTCTGTAAGTAGTTTGATCTACCTTTTTTACCTTCTTCATCTTTGCTTAATTTCACATTTGCTTCCATGGGAGTTTTCATAGGTTTAGCTGTATCCAGCTTGTATTTCTTTAAGATCTCCTTGTATATTTTTGTTGATGAATGTAAATTCCATCATCTATCTGTTTGATTTGTAGACCAAGGAACAACTTCAATTCTCCCATCATGCTGATCTCAAATTCATTCTGCATAAGCTTGGAGAACTTTTTGCAGAGCTTTTCATTAGTAGTAGCACCAAATATAATATCATCAACATAGATTTGTACTATAATGAAATCCTTTTTAGAACTTTTTCTAAAGAGAGTTGTATCTACTTTTCCTCTAATGAAATCATTTTTCATAAGAAAAGAACTTAGTCTGTCATACCAAGCTCTAGGTGCTTGATTTAATCCATAGAGACCTTTCTTAAGCTTATAGACATGATTTGGTTTGTCACTACCCTAAAATCCAGGTGGTTGCTTAACATATACCTCTTCTTCAATAATTCCGTTCAGAAATGCACTTTTAACATCCATTTGAAATAAGGTGATTTGATGTTGTACATCATATGACATAAGTATACGAATTGCTTCTATTCTAGCTACTGGTGCAAAAGTTTCAGTGTAGTCAATACCTTCTTGTTGATTATAGCCTTGAGCTACTAACCTTGCTTTGTTTCTGACTACTTTTCCATCTTCATCAAGCTTGTTTCTGAATACCAATCTTGTTCCAATAATTGACTTTCCTTTTTCATTTGGAACTAAGAACCAAACATCATTTCTTTTGAACTGATTTAGCTCTTCTTGCATAGCTAAAATCCAGCTTTCATATTCAAGAGCTTCTTTGATGTTCTTTGGTTCAATCTCAGATAGGAATGCCATGTTGTTTGAATCTTTAAATGTTGATCTGGTTCGAACTCTTTGAGACGGATTGGCGATGATCAACTTTTCAGGGTGATGAGTCTTGAACTTCCAGTCTCGTCTAGGTTCAATCTCAGATGGTTGTTGAGCAGGTGGATCAGATGGTTGAATATGAGTTTATGGATCCTCATTTTTCATGTTATCTCCAGTTTGATTACTTTGTCTTCCAAGATCTAATCCTGCAAGATCGTCTTCTAGATCTGATAGTTTCCTATCAGTTTTTAAACCATAATTAAATTCAACATGAACAGATTCCTCAACAACTTATGTTCTAGAGTTTTAAACTCTAAAAGCTTTAGAAGTGTCTGAGTATATGAGAAATATAGCCTTATCTACTTTTGAATCAAACTTTCCAAGTTGATCTCTATTATTCAAAATAAAGCATTCACATCCAAAAGCATGGAAATAAAAAATGTTGGGTTTTCTACCTTTCCACAATTCATAGAGAGTTTTATTCAAGAAGGGTCTTATCAATATTCTATTTTGTACATAACAAGCAGTGTTTACTGCCTCAACCTAGAAGTACTTTGTTTTCATTGAGAATTGTTTGAGCCATCTCTTGTAGAGATTTGTTCTTCCTTTCTACAACTCCATTCTGCTGAGGAGTTCTAGAAGCTGAAAAGTTGTGAGAGATACCATTCTCTTCACATAATGTATTGAAGTGCTCATTTTCAAACTCTCCCCCATGGTCACTTCTGAAAGCTGAGATACAGAATCCCTGCTCATTGTGAACTTTCTTACAGAATATAGTGAACATCTTGAATGACTCATCCTTGTTGGTTGTAACACCCCGTTTTTTGTTAAGCGCTTTGTTGTATGCTTGTTTGGTTGTTAAGTCCTTAGAACTTAGTCTAGAGTTGTTAGTTAAGGGCTAAGTGGGGGTTTTAGCCTTAAAATCCCTTTCTGGTACATGCCCGTGCTCATTGACCAGCACGCCCGTGCATAGGCTGCAAGCGTCTCGTTGATGCTAATGTGAGCACGACCATGCTCAGCAGTCAAAGGCATCTCGTTGATGCTAAGTTGAGCACGCCCGTGCTCAACGGTAAGCACGACCTCACTCGGGCCTGAGTCTATATATAGACATCAGTTTGTGAGGGTTACGAGTTACAACCCTAAAATTGGCATTTTAGGCAACCCTTATGTGACGGTAGCCATTTCTTTCCTTTTTCTTAGAACCCAACTGTTCTTGGCATTTTTGCTCTTTGGGAGAGCCTTTCACGTGCTAGTGCCAATCAACGTAAGGTAAATGTCTTTCCCTTTTGTGTTTCCTTTTCAATTCTTTTGATTTGGGAAACTAATTGGTTAACTTTTCTATGTTGGCCAAGACTTGAGACAATTCATCGAGCCAATCGAGAGAACCGATTAGAACGATGTTTTTTAGAGAGGAATCTTCATACCGGGTATGGGGAGAAGGGACAATATGAGTATGTAGGCTTGGGGGTAGCGTAAGACGAAGGGTTCCCATGACCCTTTATGTTTGATAACATGACTAGATGTATATGTGATCAGCTGCTGGCTCATCTAGTTTTATGACTAGTATGACCGTGGTTTTGTGCTAATTATATCTCATTTTCGTCCAAATTAGACTTGATTGTCTTTAAGCAGCATTTTGAGTCTCTAGAGTATTTTTAGGCTAATTTAGTTAGTTTTGAGTCAAATAAAGCACTTACTGCTATTTCCTATTGTTTCAGGTTAGAATAAAGCACTTAGAGCCAAAGGAATGAAGAAAACAATGGAAAAATGCAATTCTGGAGGATTCGCCTCGCGAGCCCGAAGACCAGCACGAGCAGCCACAGTCACCCTCTTTGGCTCGCCTCGCGAATCATGTTTCGCCTCGCTAGAAAGCGACTGTTCATAATATTCACCTCGCGAAACATGTTTCGCCTCGCGAGCGACCGCAACCCAGAATCTGTATTTATATCTGTTTTGGGGCAGAACTGATCATCTTCTCTTCTCTTCTTCTTTTCTTTTCATAGTGCGGCTACAAGTATGTTTAGGTTTATGTTTGTAATGGAGAACTAGTCTCCCTTGATCAATCTACTGTAATCGGGTTTTCATTTATGCTTGAGGTTTTGTAATTCCTGGAATTTATGCTATTCTCTTTCAATACTTGTTTTATATGTTCTGTTTGCTTAATTCAGAATCGTATAGAATAGGTGTTGATTTATTTCGATGATTGTATGTTCCTATACTTAATCGCGTTTGCTTAATTCGCGTGTGTTCGTTCATGTTCGCTTAGTTCATGAGTGCTTCACCCCGTTTGCTTAATTCGGGAATAGGAACATATGTCTCGTAGCATTGGTTTCGTTTGTTAATTGATGTTACAATCGAAAAGAGAGTAGAATCTGCTTCGGGCTTGGAATTATATAAATCGATGATAGTGGGAAACCGAAAGCAGTAGGTTGATCGCTTAGCTTATTTGGTAATTGTTTAGTTTACATTGTTTTTCTGCTTTGTTTTCTTAATTCAATTCCAAATCCAAAACCCCCCAAATTCTGACTTTTTCTGTTAACAACAACCCAAGAGTCCTTGTGAGACGATACTCGAGTTGTCGCTCTCTAAACTACATATTTTTACAAACCGCTCGCTTTTTGGCGCGTGCGCGACAGCGCGACCAATATGTTTGATGATAATATGTTTATGTGAATTGATGTCTTGGCATGATAATATGAGTTATGTGTTATGATATGTTTATTTGGACCATTGATGATGATGTTGTTATTATAATTATAATATGTTATTTGTTGATGCCATGATTGAATGAATTACCATGAATTGGTTGTGGTTGTTCGTCGTGAACGTTAATGATAAATGGTGTTTAATCTAGGATGATAGGTTAATGATAAAAGGGAGGTTTTTTCCCTTTGGTTAATAAGACATGAACGTTAAGGATAATGCGAGGACTTTTGCCTAATGGTTTAGAAAGACCCTAGGGAATGATTTGTGAGAGTTTGAGAGAGGTCAATTAAAGGATTAATTCCCCAAAAAGCTATAAGCCATAAAAATTAAGCCTAAGTGATAAGATCAGAGTTAATGGATTTAGTAATGCCAATAGGTTTAATCTAAGTTTTACCCCAAAGGATTTGACCAGGGTTTACAACCCTTGCTGCCCAGAAACAGTGCGGCTTGCTCTTGAGCACGGCCGTGCTTAATAAGGAGCACGCCCGTGCTGCATCAAAGAACCCAGAAAAGGTCATGCTCTTCAAGCACGACCATGCTTAAGAGTCAGCACGACCACGGAATGTGAAGACCAAAAGACAAGTGAAAAAATGTTTTACCTTGGTAGCCTAGTGGCCAATGGGACCTTGATGCATGATGGTCAAGGTGGTAATCTCTAGTGGATAATGGCTAGAGTGATGATAATGATGTACCTTGGTAGCCTAGTTGCCAAGGGGGCCTCGATAGCCGAGTGGTGGATATTGTAATCTTTGGTGCAGAACGGCTAGAGTGATTAAAAGACTTAACGATGAATGTTAAACGATAATCCTCGATAGCCTAGTGGTCGAGGTGATGATGGTGATAAAACTTGGATAGCCTATGGGCCCAAGTGGAGGTGGTGATTGTGATGGTGTGTTGTTTGACATGGATTCACGCATTGGAGATAGTAACGGGGATTGTGCAACATAGGGGAGGTTGCCCGTGAGTAAGACGATCTTGCCGTCCGTGGGACCCGGTACCCTCGCGGTGGCGCATCCGAGGGAAAGAGAAGTGGAGTAGAACTGCATTGCATAACATACAAGTTATGTGATGACGACCGTTATGATATTGTTGTCTGATGATATTCCTGCTTGTTTGATGTATGCCCGTCTTGCTAACTGCTTCCTTGCCATTATATTCATGTTAATGTTTCTTACTCCCCTTTGATATGCTTTGTGTCGCATATATATTTCTATGTGCAGAGGATGGCGATCAGCCCGTTGAGGAGTGACTCCCAGGAACCGCTACTTTCGTTAGGACTTCTAGTTTTTCAGTAGTTGTTTCAGTTTTATCCGATGATTTGTTATTCCGGATTTTGGTTATACCAGCTCTGTATGTGACATCGGGGTTGGGTTTGATTTTATGTTATGTTTCTGTTGAACCTTATGATATGCTTTGATTTCCGCATTTTGAACATGTTGCAATGCGGCAACCTCTGCCCGTTGTTTTAATTCCCTTATTAAATGAAGTATCTTTATATAAATATTCGTCTTTATCTTTTATATGTTTTTATATACGTATGCAAGCTAGAGGGTGTCACATGGGTTAAGAAGAGTACACATGTATATCTAGAATAATTATCGACTAAGACAAAACCATATTTCTTTCCTACCTTACTAGCAACACTAACTGGACCAAACAGATCCACATGAACAACTGTAAAGGTCTAGAAGAAGATACCAGATTCTTGGGTTTAAATCTAGTCTTAACTTGCTTTCCACATTGGCAAGAATCACATAAGACATCCTTTTTGAAACTTATATCAGGTAGACCATTCACAAGTCTATACTTTTGAAGCTTAGATATCTGTTTCATACTTGTATGTCCTAGCTTCTTATGCCATACCCATTTTCTTCTTCTCTTGACACAAAACAAGTCACATTTTGATCAGTTAATTCAGTTAGATTAATCTTATAAATATTTTGTTGCCTGCTTGCTGAAAAGAGAACTTTGCCATTAGCCTATTTGACTATACATGCATTCTTGGTAAAGGAAACATTATATCCATTATCACATTGTTGACTTATGCTTAGCAGATTATGTCTTAATCTTTCAACTAAAAGAATGTTAGAAATAGATGGTAAAGATGATCTCCCACCAATTTTACCTATCCCGATGACCTTTGCTATTTGATTTCCACCAAAGGTAACATGTCCACCTTCTTTAGGTTGGAGGTCTAGGAACATAGACATTTCTCCTGTCATGTGTCGTGAGTAGCCACTATCCAGATACCATGATAGGTGTGATTTTTTTCCTATTAAGGATATCTACAACAGGAATAATCAAAGCTTTAGGTACCCATATTCTTTTGGGTCCTTTCTTGTTAGTTCTTAAAGTTTGTGACAACTTCTTTCTTGTGTGAATACACTTAGACGTGATATGTCCAGTTTTTACAACTACTTTTGTAATAGATGACCTTATCATAAAGAGTTTTAGGTTTTTGTCCTAAGACTTTGTTAGATACTTTATGCTGTGTCTGGTAAATGAATCCTATACCTGTTTTATCAAGAGAGGGTATCTGACTTGCTAATAACTTAGTCAGGTTATCTCTTCCATTGACAAAACGGGAAAGATCAGAGGTGAGCTCTTCAACCTTCTGTTGAAGTTTGACAACTTCTTCAGATTGTAGAGTCTCAGCTGTGATCTTAGCCTTAAGCTTTTCAGCTTTAAGCTTGATGTTTTCCTGAGACAGTTTGTCACACTCTTGAGTCTTATGTTCATGCTCTTTTAGGAGTTTCACATATTGCCTCTTAAGTGTTCTAAAAGCCTTAGTTAAACAATTAGATTCCTCAATCAATTTATCATAGGCATCTTGCAAATCCTTAAAATCAGAAATTACCTCAGAGTCTGAGTCAGCATTTGCCATGAGACAGATTTTCCTCTTCACATTCTGCATCTTCATCGAATGAGTTGCTATCAAGATCTTCCCAAGTTGCCATCATCCATTTCGTTTTCTTTTTATAGAACTTTTTGAAGGGTTGCTTTTGCAATTGAGGACATTCAGATTTGAAGTGCCCTGGCTTCTTACATTCATAGCATACAATAGAACTTTTGTCAGAACTATTGTTCTCTTTGAATAATTTTTCTTTATTGAACTTCTTGAAAGGTTTATCCTTTCTGAAATTCTTATTCTTCCATAACTTCCTCATTTTTCTAGTCAATAATGACATTTCATCATCATTGTCTGAGTCTTCTTCAGAGGCGTTTGACTCTTGATCTGATTCTTCAACCTTTGGAGCTTTTGAAGTTCCTTTCTCTGCCTTGAGAGCAATGGTCTTTCCTTTCTTATTTGAGCTGTCTTCATTTAGCTCCTGCTCATGTACATGTAAAGTTCCAAGAAAGGTCACTCATTTGAAGAGTTGTGAGGTCTTTGGCTTGAGTTATTGCTGTAACCAGAGGTCTCCACTGTCCGGGCAGACTTCTTAGAATTTTACCAACTTTCTCAACATTGGTGTAAATTTTTCCCAGTGACTTTAGATTATTTGTGATAATCTGAAATCTTCCTATCATCTGAGCAATGCTTTCTCCTTCTTCCATAGTAAATAACTCATACTTTCGTACAAGCATGTTTATCTTTGTTTCTTTCACTTTTGTTGTTCCTTCATGAGTAAATTCTAGAATATCCCAGATTTCCTTAGCAGATCCACATGTATGGACCTTTTCAAATTCTTCCCGACTGAGAGCACACATCATGGAATACCTTGCTTTATGATTTAGCTCCCACTTAGTCTTTTCTACAACAGTCCACTGAGCTTTGGGTTTTTCAGTGTCATCATCATTTTTTGGAATGTAGGGACCATCAGTAATAATATCCCATAAATCAGAGTTTGTTGACATGATGAACCATTGAAATCTTTCTTTCCAATAGATGTAGTTTTCACCATCAAAGTAAGGAGGTCTAGCCATAGATGCTCCTTCTCCAGCGTTGCTTCCGCTTGTGCTAGCTCCAGCAGTCATAATGTATGTTCAACAGGATCTTTCCTCAACACTGTTAAGTGCTCAACCTAGAGGTTAAGCTCTGATACCAACTGAAATGAACATATATAAAACACTAGAAGGGAGGTTGAATTGTGTTTTAAATACTTTTAGGAAAATGTTGCAGTTTGACCTATAAGACACAAGGATACGTCTGATAATAAAAAGGAGATTCACTTTCTAACGCAGTTAGCACAGTTAAAGTAAAGCAAACTGGAAAGATTAAGCTAAGAAAAGGAGACACAGATTTATACTGGTTCACCCCAAACCTTGGGCTATGTCCAGTCCTTGGCTTCACCAAGTATTTGCATTATAACTGATCAGGTTACAGCAGGTATTATTTGCACACCAAGCCTCCGCAGGCTCAAACAAGTATTGTTTGTACACCTAGCCTCTCCAAGATCAAAAAAGTATTCTTTCAGTAAGCCTCTTCAGGCTCTACAAACAGTAAGAGTTTGAATGAAGCAGCAGCTTCACAGATTACAACTTTGCAGATCTACGAGTAACACTCACAGAGTGAATAAGTATTTTAGGTTGGTGAGATCGTAATAAAGACTTCTCAATAAATACAAATGATTTGAGCAGAAAAGTTTTCTATGAAGAACATAAGAGATCTTTGAATGCTTGAGAGTAATGAATGCGTGAGTTAATGTATTCAGGTGTGTGTCTTCAATGGTCTTCAAAGTCTTCTATTTATTATTAAGAGAGATAAGTCCGTTGAGGAGAGTTCTTCAGCTGAGTATTCTTTTGTTCTTCATCCATAAATGCCAAAGAGTCGTTCTGGTCTTGCATTTAATGTTTATGATCGTTGGTGAGGTTCAAGACAAATTGAACGTATAGGTTGGCATAGATTTATCAAAGTGCAGTTTGATTCAGAGCAACGCTTGTTGCTTTTCAGACTTGGGCAACACGACTTTCCTTATTTGTGCTAAGCGGGTCTGCGATCAAGTAAAGTTTACTTTGCCTTTTGCAACAAAAAGATTCTTCAGGAGCGGAATGGTGCTTTGAGCTTTCTGATATGGAATTTCTTTATTAGAAATAATCAGGGAATATTCTTTGTGTTTGAACATTGTTGAAGCGAGGGACTTTCAGTCGCTTAATCAGAATTTGGTAGAGACCGAGTCATTGTTCATACGCATCATACCACAGACGCACCATTAAGACTTTGTTTCTCTGTCATGAGACTATTGTATATTGATATGCACACTTAATACACATATTAGTAGGTTTCACAAGGTTCACTTGAAATCAATCTTTGTTTGAGTTCATCAAAATCAGATATGTCTAAAGATGTAGTCTTAACACTAAATTTTTTCACAAACCTTTATGCCTCAGATAATAGCTGTCAATCTAATGATCTGGTGGATAGATTGATTACTGATTTGGTTACTTTGGAAGATAACATTATGCTTACCAATCTGCCATCACTTAAAAAGTTAGATATGGTTTTTTGGTCTTCATGGAGACTCAGCCCCTGGACTTGATGGATTTGGAGGTATCTTCTACCAAGTATTTTGGAATGTTATCTATCATGATGTGCACAAATCAGTTTTGCAGTTTTTCACTCAATCATGGCTTCTGCTTAATCTAAACTCCAACCTAGTTATGCTTATACCAAAACATCCTGGTGCTGACAGTGTGGAGGATTTTAGGCCTATTGCAATAGCAAACTTCCAGTTCAAGATTTTTTCTAAAGTATTGGCTGAAAGACTTTTTTCTATTGCCCCCAAAATCATATCAGAACAACAAAGGGGATTCGTCAAGGATAGACACATTTCAGAGCCTTTGAAGCAATTAACCTTTTGGATTCTAAGGTTTTTGGTGGTAATATTGCTATCAAGTTTTATATCAAGAAGGCCTTTGAAACAATTGATTGGAAGTTCCTCCTCAAAGTTCTAAATGCTTTTGGTTTCAACCAAACTTTTTGTAATTGGATCTCAGTCATTCTACATTCAGAAAAGCTGTCATTTTCAATAAATGGTCACTCAGTTGGGTTCTTTTCTTGCAACAGAGGAGTGAGGCAAGGGGGTACATTGTCCCCTCTCCTCTTTTGAATATCTGAAGATGTTCTTAGTGGGGGCATTGCTCAATTTTTGGAAACAGGCAGGCTAAAGCCTATGTCCAGCCTTAGAGGTTTCACTACTCCAAGTCACCTAATGTATGCAGATGACATTTTAGCCTTTTGCAAAGGCACAAGGCATAACCTCAGATCTTTGATGGATCTTTTCATAGGGTATGGGGAAGCTTCAGGCCAAATTCTTATTCCTGGAAAATGCAGATTTTATGCTAGCAGACTCTCTAATAGCAGGATCATAAGCATCTCCAACCTTCTAGGCTTCCCTACTGGTGCGACACCCTAAAACCCGGCATCACATGGTTACCCGTTGCGGAAAAGAAACTTATTTAGAACGTTGGTAGCCTTCGGAAAAATAACCTTTTTTATATGGTTACTGAAAAAGGGTACTGAATTTTTTTTTTGTTAAAAGTTAAGAAAAGGTGATGAACACTCAAAAGATGAAAATAAACATCATACATATAGATATAACTGTCCCACTTGGGATCTTAGGTTTGATTACAAAACAGGCCTTGTCGAACTGGTCAACATACACTAAAACAGCTACTGAAGAGACAGGTAAAAAGAAACATCAAACCGGGGATAGGGAACTGGGTACAAGACTCAAAAGATGGCTCAAAAATCCTTAGGACTATCGGGACAACTCCGAAAGCAGACGAACGATCTACTAATGCCTCCATCATGCAGAGTGACCACAGGAGCTACCCTCAGATGAGATATCAGATGTCGGATCGATAACGTCACCGCCATCGTCGATAGGGACGTCGTCATCTCTGGGATCCTGCGGATGGTACTCTGGCTCCTCCTCCTCCTCCTCCTCGACCTCTATGAACTCAAGAGGCTCTTCCTCGGGATCCTCCTCCACTGGATCCTCCGCAAGCGGTTCGACTGGCTCAAAATGCTCATGAAGGAGACTAGTGACTTGTAGCGTATGAAGGTAGTACCATGGAGGTGGAAGTGTCACAGTCCTCGTCTCGACGATATGAATCCTTTGTACAGGCACTCCGTTAGCATTCGTCTCGGTAGTCGTGACTAGTCCTCGATACGTCGCGGTCGTCACACCCTCATGTATAGTCCAGTTCCCTGCCGTCCCAGCATGATCAAACACTTCGCTCCTCGAGCTCGACTGTGCCAAGGGAACGTCCGGATCCATCTAAAAGCACGCGCATACTCGATGCAAGAAGAAAAGAACAGAACATACAGATGTACAAGAGTGAGATACCGTCATAAGATATATCCCACAACAACCATATACATGATACATACATCACATAATCATATAAGCAGTTAAATCATGCATATACATAACATAACAGTGTTATATCATAGGGTCTCAAACCCGCACAGTCGACCTTTGAAAATATGCATGGCACTTCAATATCAGGCTCTAACTTAATCTCATGAGATATCAAGACCGTTTTCCACTGGAGAAGAATTAGAGTTGGTCAATATCTAGCCCACCGGGCAGTTGCCTCCATACCCTCATGCATTTAAGGTCTCAGGACGAGCAACGTCACATGTGCCTCTGAGCTAGTCACATGGACTGACTCCCAGATACCACCTTGTATCTGATATGTAAGAAAGCACGCCTGTCTGGGGAAATGCACATGAGAAAATATTTTATTCAAAAGATTTTCTTTGTGTTCATTCTTTTTCGTTGTCGCAGCTCAAAGCTAACGACTTAATCATCATTTCCCCATCACTTGAAAACTTAGAAGCAAAGGACACACAGCCCGAATGCTCAATCACAACGCCCGAGACCGATGCACCAGCCCTTGGCTTATGGTCGTAGAAAACAACATTCACTTTTAACAACGTTCATTACAACGTGGTTAGGACACACAGTTGATGTGTGGATTCCGGCAAGTGTACCATATTCGTCGCCAAGTAATAAAAAGATCGATCCCTCAGAGACCGTGATCTCAAATAACAATTAATTATTAGATCAGTTAAACTGGACTATAAAAAAAGGATTTTGAAAAGATTTGATTTTTGAAATAAGAATTAACTAGAAAAATCAGATATTTAAGAATGCAATCAATTAAAACAGGAAAGTAAATCAATTAGGGGTTTTTCAGATCAAAAGGGATTCCCAGGAATTAGTATACCACAAAACTACTTATGTTACTAAATTGACTACTCTCCTTGTTAATTACCAAAATTTGCTTTGAAGGCAAATTTATCCTAAATTAGTTAATGCTCCCTCTCGGGTTACAAGAACCATGCCCAATTAAACCAACCCCTACTCTCGTGGTAATTGAATTTAAATTGAACCCTTTAAGTTTTGTGACAATTCGTGAACCCTCGAAGGACCGCTTCTAACTCTCGTGATTTAAGTCCTAAGTTTGATTCCTATAGATCCAATACCTAAGTTCACCGCTATGTTCCTCCATAGAGTATCTATGACATGCAAATAAGTGCGCACCAGATTCACAAGTAATTCATGTGATAGAAACCAAATCGAAAGCGAAATCGAAATTAACAAAGGGAAAACATGAATTCATAACATAAAACAGATCTTGGGCATAGCCCCAATCCCTAGAAATAAAACTACTACTCAAGCATTGCCATGGTCATGGCAAGCTTGATTAACAAAAACATGAATGAAAACCTAAGAGAAGAGAAGAAGAAGAGGAAGATAAATCCTAATTTTGCCTAAGGTAGCAGCCCCCAAAAAGTCCTCTATTTTCGAGCCTAATTGCTCTATTATAGATTAGGGTAACTTGAATCGCCCAAGCAATTACAAATTCAGATCAAATCAGTTTCTAAAGATCCATATATTGCGCGTCACGGCCATGATGGCCATCACGGCCAGGCCGTGACGGATTCTGCCTTGGAGGTTACTTCACTGGTTGGTCTGTCATGGCCGTGACCACCATCATGGCCAAGCCGTGATCAGTTCTTCCTGTGAGGGTCTGGTTTAGCTGACATGTCATGGCCGTGATGGGCATCACGACCTGATCGTGACCATCTCTGACTTTTCCATTCTTTCTTTTCAGCTCTACTCGATCATGGCCGTGTTGGTTGTCACGGCAAGGCCGTGATGGGCTCTGTTTGGCTCATTTTCCTTACTTTTCAAGCTCCGTATTCATGCAAGCTCCATCATGGTTGATCCTAAGCATTTTAATCCTCAATTCCTGCACAACAACACCACAAAACCGCCTTACCCGTTCCAAGGTAAAAACTAACAAAAATAAAATTAGAAATGCCTAAACTATATGAAAATGCATGCAAAATGTCAATGAAATATGGGGTGAAATCACACTCATCAACAGTCCACAACAACGTGATTAGGACACACAGTCCACAACAACGTGATTAGGACACACAGTCCATAACAACAAAATCAGAACGCACTCTCCTCGATTTCGAGAATTGGACCCTCAGTCCAGAACATCATGAATATGACTCACGGCCCCGAATTAACACTGATACAAGATCACGTGCGTATAACTGAATACTAGAGGAAACGTCTCGCGTACTAGATTCTCTTTCTTAAGTATTTATTTTTCGTTCAGTGAAAATCAAATTCAAAACCGAATCCTCGATAACCTATCCAGGCTATCGGAAAGTTTCTAAAACATTTAGGATAAAACCTTTTCTTTGAAAATCTTTTTTAAAGCATCTTTGAAATACTTTTATCTTTGAAAATCCCCAATAGGATATTGCCAAATAATCTTGGAAGTTTTCACTTGAAGACACATAGTTCGAAAAGGATTTTTCTCTTGTATAACAATAGTTCTCCAAAACCATTTTCAACATTTAAAACAAGTACTTTAAGTTAATGAGCTTTTGGAAAAGAACACCAATCCCTTCATCTTCAAAGCTTATTAAGGTTTTTAATCCTTATAACAGTTGAGCACAGACACAAGTCTGGCTTAGCAAACTTTCAATCAACAGTAGTATATATTATCAGTTCAATGCTAATATCACAGTTGAAAGCAGTTCATCACAGATATGCATTATAACATTTAGAACAACATAGTTCAACATCAGATAATATATAGAATAACAGTTCAAGTACATTAGATAACCAAGGAAGCTCAATCAACATATAAATATCCAGTTAAACACATACACACATGCATACAGTTATTGAATATCTTTAGAAAATCCCCTCTTACCTCACGCCGGAGTTAAGAGTTTTGGATTTGAAAATAAGGTTCACGAACGTCCTCCTTCTCCGGTGATGGAAGTCTAAGGTTATGAACATAAAATCATGAGTTAAAAAAAATCAACTCGAGAACACTAACCACAAAGTATAGGTTCGGTTCATACAATAAACTAGGATTAGGGGTTTCCGAAATTTATGCGACTCTTGGATTTATGATCCTTAAGTGATAGAATTTCATAAACAACAATCTTTTAACAAAGTTGAATTAAAAATCCCACTAAGTACTTGACTTAGGGTTTCGGCCAAGCATAGGTAAATAGGCTAGGAATTTCTAAACTTTCCAATCTCTTTAGGTTAGCATCCATACATAGTAAGGAGCTTGAAACCATGATCATTTTGGAAAATGTAAAAAAATTCAAATGTCTTAGAGCATGAACTCTTAGGTCGGTCTTAACAAGTTTGTGAGGTTAGAGATCTTTAAATCATCCAATCTTTTGGTCATAGCATCCTTTAACATGAAGTAGCTTTAATCCATAATCATCTTGGAAAACAAAATAAAATAACACATCCTAGGTCAAATGTTACATTCGGTCATCATAGGAAAATAAAGCAAAAAAATATTTTAAACTCTCCAATCACTTAGACATAGCATCCTTTAACACAAGGAGCTTTTTAGTCCATGATCACTTTGGAAAACAAAACTCAACATCTTTGCCATAACCATTTAAGGTTTCAGCCTTTTCAAGAAATAGGGGTTAGAAATCTTCAAACTTTCCAATCCCTTGGACTTAGCATCCTCCTATATCAAGGAGTCTTAATCCATGATCATTTTGGAAAACAAAACTTAAACACTATTGCCTTAAAACTCATTTTTTTGGTCTTTACATAAAAATAGGGTAAAAATCTTTAAACTTTCCAATCACTTAGACATAGCATCTTTAACATAAAGGAGCCTTGGTACATGATCATCTTGGAAACGAAACTCAAATACAAACTCATACATGTAAAAGTTGAAACAAGATTCACCTAAACCATATACATGGTTTCGGCCTCCTTAGGAAGAAGATGTTAGGAAACTTTGTTTTACACAACCTTTTAGTATGTGATAGTATGAGTAAATACAAGAATATAGAAAGTGGTTTCAACTCAAAAGGAGTTTTCTACCATTTTTTAGAGGTTTTAGAAGTTAAAAACACATAAAAGACATATGAAGAAAACTTTGAAATAAAAGATGAAACTTTGAAAAAAAGAACTACATAGAATTATTATCCTTAACAAGATGAACAACTTTGATGAAGAACTTTAAGAGAAAAGCTTGATAGAAATGTAAGCTTTGTAAGAGAGAAGAAGAAGAAGAAGAAGAAGAAGAAGAAGAAGAAGAAGAAATGTAGTTAGGTGTAAATGTGAAAAATGGAGAAAAGTGATGAAGTGTGGAAATGAAGAGTATTTATAGAGAGTGAGAGAGAGAGACCATGGTTTTGAAGGGAAAGAAGAGAAGAGAAGAAAAAAAGTGGGTTGCTTGTAGAGAGGATAAGGAGTTAAGGTGATGTGATGTGATTGAAGAGAGAAAGATGAAAAATTGAGATTTTTGAAAAAAGTCAAGATTCACTTTTTGAGGTGTGTCATAGCCTTCACATCAAGTCACTTCATCCTCTTGATGCTCTGCTCCATTGCGTACCAGATGACTTTCCCGATCGTATTTCCCGACGATTTCACCCGAGAAATCCCTAAGATTTGGCCCGAACAAGATTTTTCGAAAAACTCCAAACCCACACAAAACATCATAAAAACACTAACCGCCTCGTTCACGAATTAAAATTTGGTCTCTAGCTCAGTAAACTTGTACTGGCAGTGAGAACCCAGACCGATTTTCGTCTGAATTTTCGACCTAAAATTTTACTGTGACTTCATACGGTAAAACAACACAAGAAAATGATTTTATTTTAAATAAAATCATCCTCAAGATTTTATCAAAAATAAACACATTAAAGCATGTATTTACTGATAAAGAAACATACGAAAAACAGGGTGTTACAACTCTACCCCTCTAAAAAGAACTTTGTCCTCTAAATTACGTACCTTGAAATAACTCAGGGTACTGCAACTTCATCTTGTCCTCAGCTTCCCACGTTGCTTCTCTGGTTGTCTCATTCCAGATGACTTTGAGCAAAGGAATTTGCTTACCTCTGAGCTGCTTTGTCATCCTATCCACGATTCGTGCCGGCGAAGACACAAAGAACAGGTTCCCTTTTAACTGTACTTTATCAGGCTTTATGATATGTGATGGATCAGGAATGTATTTTCTCAACTGAGAGACATGAAAGACATCGTGGATATTGGAAAGAAAGAGTGGTAAAGATATTTTATAAGCTACTGGACCTACACGACGAAGAATTTGGTAGGGTCCAATGAACTTGGGAGTAAGCTTTATGGACTTTAGTACTCTGCGAATCCCAGTCGTTGGAGTGAATCTCAAGAATACATGTTCAACTTCCTCAAACTCTAGAGGTCGTCGTCTCTTGTCCACGTAGCTCTTCTGTCGGCTCTGAGTAGTCCACATTTTCTTCTGGATCATCTTCACCTTTTCTGTCGTTTGTTGTACGAAGTCTAGACCCAACAGTAAACTCTCACCATCCTGGTACCAACAAAAAGGCGTCCAACATCGTTGACCATACAGGGCTTCATAAGGCGCCATTCCAATGCTTGAATGGAAACTATTATTGTAGGTGAATTCTATCAACGGTAGGGACTTGTCCCAACCCCCGACATCCTCCAAAACATAAGCTCTCTACAAGTCCTCTAGTGACTGGATTGTCTTTTCCGTTTGTCCATCAGTCTGCGGATGATATGCGGAACTCAATCTGAGTTTCGTTCTAAGCAATTTTTGCAAACTCTGCCAAAACCTCGATGTAAACCGAGGGTCTCGGTCTGAAACAATGGTCGAAGGCACACCATCCAGTCTAACAATCTCTCCGAGGTACAGTTGGGTTAACTTCTCCATAGAGTATCTCATATTTATTGGCCAAAAGTGAGCTGACTTAGTCATTCGGTCCACTATTAACCATATAGCCTCATAACCCTTCTTAGTCCTTGGTAAACTGGTCACGAAATTCATCGAGATTCCATCGCATTTCCATTCTAGAATATCTAAAGACTGTAACATTCATGCTGGTCTCTGGTGTTCCACTTTGGATTTCTGACATACCAAACAAGAAGTGACGTATTCCATTACATCTCTCTTTATCACATATCAAAACAGCCTCGACCTTCATCGGATCCACAGCGATTCCTTCGCGGGATATTACGTGACCCAAGAATTGAACTTGATCCAACCAAAACTCACACTTCTCTGGTTTCGCATAGAGCTGCTTGTCTCTTAGGATCTGAAGAACAATGCTAAGGTGTTCAGCATGAGAGTCCTTGTCCGGAGAATAGATTAGAATGTCATCAATGAAGACGACTACAAACTGATCCCAAAAGGGACGAAAGATCCTATTCATATAGTCCATGAATATAGCAGGTGCATTCGTCACTCCAAACAGCATCACCAAATACTCATAATGCCCATAGCATATTCGAAACGCTGTCTTAGGAACATCGTCTGCTTTTACTCGTATCAGGTGGTATCCTGACCGCAGATCTATCTTTGAAAACACTGTTGCGCCACGCAACTGATCCATAAGATCATCTATCCTTGGAAGAGGATATCTGTTTTTAATCGTGACTTTGTTTAACTGACGAAAGTCCACACACAGCCTAGCCGTTCCATCTTTCTTCTTTACTAGCAGGACTGTAGCTCCCCACGGTGACACACTGGGTCGTATAAACTGTTTCCTCATCAGCTCCTCAAGTTGGTCCTTCAAGGTTTCTAACTCTAATGGCGACATGCGATATGGTGCCATGGATATTGGTCCAGTGCCTGGAATCAGATCAATCGTGAACTCGATCTCCCGAACATGTGGCAATCCAGGTACATCCTCAAGGAAAACCTACAGAAACTCTCGAACAATAGGTACGGGTTCCAAGTCAAACTCGCTCTCGACGTCCAAGGAAAACAGCAACATGTAACCTTGAGCTCCTTCTTTCCAAGAAGCTCTTACCTGACTCACAGATAAAAATCCAGAAATATCTTCCCTAAATATTAAGGTTTTCTGAGCATCATCTATTAGGATATGGTTGAAAGACAACCAATCCATGCCTAAGATTACATCTAACTATACTAAAGGCAAACAGATCAAGTCTACAAGGAAATGTCTATTCTGAACGATGATAGGACAATTTAAGCAAACAGAATTAACGGTCACAGGTTCAGCAGTTGGGGTAGAAATAATCAGATTATATGGCAAGGAAGAGATAGACAAATCTAGAATTTTCACACGATCCATCGAAATAAAAGAATGAGTTGCGCCTGAATCGAAAAGTACAGACAAGAGATTACCAGCAATGTCGCACTTACCTTGCACAAGATCAGCGGAGTTCGATGCCTCAACACCACTCATAGTATACACACTTCCCTTAACGGTTCGCTTGTTTACTCTGGCATGATTGACAGAATGCTCCCTCTTCGGTGCACGGCACTCCTTTACCAAGTGTCCCACGCGGTCACAGTTGTTACACTTGTAATCCTTCTTCGGCCAAGCATTGGCCAGGTGGCTCGGATCTCCACACCTGAAACATCTCCTTTCTTGGCCTTGATCGTTGTTTCTCTGGCCTCCACTTCCCGTCCCCGAAACACTGGGACGAACTTGTTGTTTCTGGTTGTAGCTAGATGCCTGGTGATACGGCTTCCTCTGGTTCTGCTTCCATTTTGAATTCTGGCCTTGATTCTGGCTCTTAGGACGAACAGGTCCTCCTGCGTTTCCTTTGTTATCCTTTCCTCTGCGCATCATCTCAATTTTCCGGCACTTCTCCACTAGTGCTTGGAAGTTCCTGATCTCCAACGGCAATACTGATTCTTTAATCTCGAAGCACAGACCGGCTTCAAACTGCTCACACTTCCATTCCTCACTGGGATTGTCTTGAAAGAAACGGAAATACTTAGCAAGGGATTCAAACCTCGCCGCATACTCCCCTACTGTCAGGTCCCGCTGACTCAGCCTCATGAACTCCTGCTCCTTCTCTTTCCGGGCACTCTAGGGAAAGTATTTGTCTAGAAACTTGACACGAAATACTCCCCAGGTGATCGCCTGGTGCTCAGCCTCCAACAACTGCCTGGTGTCCTTCCACCAGTACTCAGCATCGCCCACTAGCTGGAACACGGAATAGGGTATCTTAGATTCCTCTGGAGTGTTTACCAGATCGAAGATCTTCTCTAGCTTCTGAATCCAAAGATCAGCCTTTATTGGATCCACGTCTCCATCAAACTGCGATGGATTCTGACGTCGGAAAGCATCAAGATGCCTTCCCTCTACAGCTTGTTCTGCCCTCTATTGCTCCTGTTGGTTCTGGGCAGCAGCATTAGCCGTCTGAATAGCTACGGCAGCAGCCACATCAGCCAGTGCTTGGGCAGCGAAATCCATTCCTCCGTAGCCTCGTCCATGTCCACGAGCACCTCTCTGGTTCATACTGACCTATACCACACAAGCAGTCAGATAACAGCCAGAAAAGGGATGTGAACCACGGGTTATCACACATTACCTCAAAGAAGTAATTCAAACAACATCCAGATAGAGAAAAACACAACTTCAACACAACAGACCTAAACCCAAACATTCCCGAAAGACTCGAATAGCTCTGATACCAACTAATGCGACACCCTAAAACCCGGCATCACATGGTTACCCGTTGCGGAAAAGAAACTTATTTAGAACGCTGGTCGCCTTCGAAAAAATAACCTTTTATATAGGGTTACTAAAAAAGGGTACTCAATTTTTTTTTTTTGTTAAAAGAAGTTAAGAAAAGGTGATGAACATTCAACATGAAAATAAACATCATACATATAGATATAACTGTCCCATTTGGGATCTTAGGTTTGATTACGAAACATGCCTTGTCGAACTGGCCAACATACACTAAAACAGCTACTGAAGAGACAGGTAAAAAGAAACATCAAACTGAGGATAGGGAACTGAGTACAAGACTCAAAAGATGGCTCTAAAAGCCTAGGGACTATCGGGACAACTCCAAAAGCTGACGAACAATCTACTAATGCCTCCTGCATGCAGAGTGACCATAGATGTTACCCTCAGACGAGATATCAGATGTCGGATCGATAACATCACCGCCATCATCGATAAGGACGTCGTCATCTCAGGGATCCTGCTCCTCCTCGTCCTCGACCTCTATGAACTCAAGAGGCTCTTCCTCGAGATCCTCTTCGGGATCCTCCTCCACTGGATCCTCCGCAAGCGGTTCGACTGGATCAAAATGCTCATGAAGGAGACCAGTGACTTGTAGAGTATGAAGGTAGTACCATGGAGGTGGAAGCGTCACATGTAACAGTCTGATTTTAATTATATTGTTCAACCGGTTAAATATAATTAATTATATTTTAATTTGAGAGTTAGAAAGTGTTTTTGATTAAAATAAAATCATATTCATAGTTTACTTTATGGTAGAGGGTTACGGTAAAAATATCGGTTGAAAATTCTGATGAAAGCCGGTCTGCGTTTTCATTGTCGGTAAAAGTTTACTGTGCAGAAAACCTAATTTTGACCCGTGAACGAGACGGTTAGTGTTTTTAATATGTTTCCTTCAACTTTGGTTATTTTGAAAATTTTCGTTCAAAAATGGAATATAATATTTTATTCGGGCGAAAACGTCGGACGAATTACGATCGGAAAATACAACCGGGTATGAAATGGAGTAGATTAGGGAGCATAAAAGAAGTGAAGTGACTTGATGGGACTTGATGGAAATGGGTTATGACACACTCCAAAAGTGTAATCATCACACTTTTCAAATTATAACATATAATATTCTAAAAACCTATTTTTCTCTTTCCTCTTCAACCAAACAAGTCTTAAAGACAAAACTTGCTCTCCAAGCTCATCCTCTCTCCAAAATTTCGTGTTCCCCTCTCCATCCTCTATATAATCATCACTCATCTTCATTCTCTCATTTTCTTCCTCCATCTTCATACTTCTTCAACTTCTTCCATTTCTTCCTTTTTTTCAAACACTTAAAGCTTCCATTTTTATTAGTCTTTTCCACTTAAGTTCTTCATTAAAGTTCTTCCTTATACTAAGGGTAATGCTCTCATATGAATCTTTTTGCAAGTTTCATCTTTTATTCCTTAGTTTACTTTATGCGTTCTTTATATGCTTTAAACTTTTAAAATCTCTCTAAAATGGTAGAAAACTCCTTTTGAGTTGAAACCACTTTCTATAGTCTTATATTAACTTATATTTTCACATACTTAGAGGTTGTGTAAAACAAAAATCTCTACCTATCTCTTCCAATGAAGGCCGAATGCTTGCATTTGTGACCTACGAAGTTTTTGTTTCAACTTTTGGAATATGATCATGTGTTTGAGTTTCTAGCTATCCATTGTTCTTAAATCTATAAATCTTGGAAGTTTTGATAGCTTGTTCCTATGATGGCTGAAAATATGAATAAGTAAGCCTAGGATACTATGTTTCGACTTTCCAAGTATGATCATGGATTTAGAACTCTTAATACCTTGTGATTCTAAACCTAAGAGTTTTTGTTAAACAAAAAAATATTTTCCTCATCATCCTATGATGGCCGAAACTTAGTGTTTAGGTGCTAGGATGTTTGAGTTTTTATTTTTCCAAAATGATCATGGACTTAAGCTCCATAAGATATTTGGATGCTAAGTCTAAGAGATTGGAAAGTTTAAGGATTTGTAACTTGTTTATTCTATGTTATTAAAGCTAGGATGTATTACTTTCATTTTTCCAAGATGATCATGGACTTGAGCTCCATATGATATTTGGATGCTAAGTCTAAGAGATTGGAATGTTTAAGTTTCCATTGTTTTCCAAAATGATCATGGACTTGAGCTCCATAAGATATTTGGATGCTAAGTCTAAGAGATTGGAAAGTTTAAAGATTTCTAACCTATAAATCCTATGAAGGCCGAACCTAGAAGGTTATGGACCTAGGATACTTTGTTCTTATTTTTCCAAAATGATCATGGTTTTGAGCTCCTTAATATACATATGGATGCTAAACCTAAGAGATTGGAAAGTTTAGTGAATGCTAGCCTATTTTACTAGCCTTGGCCGAATACCCTAAGTGTATAACTTAGTGGGATTTTAATTCAACTATGTTAAATGATCATTGTTTATGAACTTCTAACACTTAATGATCATAAATCCATGAGTTATATAATTTTAAGGATTCTCTAACCCTAAGAACTAGTCTTGACCGAACCTATACCTTGTGGTTTAGTGTTCTTATTTGATTTTAACTTGTGATTTTGTGTTCATAACCTTAGACTTCCATCATGTAGGAAACGAGGACATTCGTGGTATACCTCTTCGAATATCTAATCTCCTTACCTTCACAGAAGGTGGAGTTAATAATTTGTGGTGTGACGATGAGGAGCTTCGAGTTCGGGAGTTCGGTGATAACCCAGGTGGGGGAAAGAACCAACCTATCGTCAGAATGGATAAGTAGTAGATTATATAATAATTATGTAGGGCGACCTAAACCCTACTAGTAGTCGAGTAATCGACAAGACCAAAATCACATTGGAAACCTTTTCTGAAAAACCAATGGTGATTCGGGGATTGTAGGTTTATCGATATTAGGTTGATTTTATATTCTAGATGGTTGATTTGAGCTTATTACCTTTATTGAATTGATTTTTGTGCTAGGTTGGTGATATTGGAATATTTTGATTGATATTGTGTTATGTATGATCTGCCTGGTTTTTATTATTATGCTTAGTGGATTTTAAGCAAAGATATATATGTTGTCTACGAGATGATTGTTTTGGGTGTGAGGATAATGATGATTTAGAAGTGCCTAACTTAGATGATGTATGTTAAAGAGGTGTTATGGCATAGAATATGTGTCAAGTTCTAATGGAAGGTTAAGGCACTAGGATGTTGTTAAATCGGGTTGGTGGAATTCAAGTATAGGTGTTGTTATCCATGACCGTGTATTGGTAATATAATACAGAAGGACAAAAGTGTATCGATAATATAATACACCAAGACAAAAGTATATTGGTAATATAATACACGAAGACAAAAGTGTATTGGTAATATAATACGCAAGGACATCTGTGTATTGGTAATATAATACACCGTGTATTGGTAATGTAATACACGTAAAACATTTATGTGTATTGGTAATATAATACACGTAAAACACTTCTGTGTATTGGTAATATAATACACCGTGTATTGGTAATATATTACACGTAAAATCAAGAGTTCTCACGAGACCACTTCCACCTTAACGGGAATGGGGGTGGAACACCTTAACGAGAATGGAGGTGTGCACTAGGTGGAACATCCTAACTGGAATAAGGGTGTGCCCTGATGCAAATGAGGGATGGTGACAGGAGTGGTAGTGGCCACGATAACGTAAAGACATGGTGACAGGATTAAAGGGGTTACGTTAAAATAACGTGTTAGATTACCTGAGAGTAAGGGTAGAGGATGATATATATTAACCCGAGGATGATTCGTTAGTTATGTGTGTGGATTGTCTGTGACAATTACTGTATAATTTACTATGACTCTTTTCCACTTTTTGATGATAAAACTATTTCTTATCCCCTGTATATTTCTGTATGTTTTATTTTATCTCCTTGTGGAATTGTACAAGACGACCTTGTGGATGAGCATAACCAAGAGGCGTTGGAAGGAACTCCCTACGAACCGGAGACTGGAGGACGAGCTGTGACCCATGGTGATTAGGGTCTAGTTAGTTATGGCCAGTGCGTCTCGTGAGGCGTATTTTTATTATGTTTTCTGCTGTTTAACTTTTGTCTAAGTATATGCCTGTGAGGGATCCTACTGATAGGATATCCACAATAGTGTTTTGTAATATGCATAATATACTTATATTGTGATATACGATTCTATATGAAGTTGTATACTTTTTTTAAGTTAAGTTTTAATTTTTACATATTTTCACGTTAAGCATGCGATTAAGTAATTAAATAATGAGGTTTTAATCTAATGACACAAAGAGGCACAGAGGGGTGTCTCATCACAGTCCTCATCTCGACGGTATGAATCCTTCGTACGGGCACTCCGTTAGCATTCGTCTTGGTAGTCGTGAATGGTCCTCGATACGTCGCGGTCGTCACACCCTCATGTATAGTCCTGTTCCCTGCCGTCCCAACATGATCAAACACTTCGCTCCTCGAGCTCGACTGTGCCAAAGGAACGTCCGGATCCATCCAAAAGCACGCGCATACCCGATACAAGAAGAAAAGAACAGAACATACAGATGTGCAAGAGTGAGATACCGTCATAAGATATATCCCACAACAATCATATACATGATACATACATCGCATAATCATATAAGCAGTTAAATCATGCATATACATAACATAACGGTGTTATATCAAAGGGTCTCAAACCTGCACAGTCAACCTTTGAAAATATGCATGGCACTTCAATATCAGGCTCTAACTTAATCTCATGAGATATCAACACCGTTTTCCACTTGAGAAGAATTAAAGTTGGTCAATCTCTAGCCCACCGGGCAGTTGCCTCCATACCCTCATGCATTTAAGGTCTCAGGACAAGCAACGTCACATGTGCCTCTGAACCGGTCACATGGACTGACTCCCAGATACCAACTTGTATCTTTGTGTTCATTCTTTTTCGCTGTTGCAGCTCAAAGCTAACGACTTAATCATCATTTCCCCATCACTTGAAAACTTAGAAGCATAGGACACACAGTCCGAATGCTCAATCACAACGCCCGAGACCGATGCACCAGTCCTAGGCTTGTGGTCGTAGAAAACAACATTCACTTTTAACAACGTTCATCACAACGTGGTTAGGACACACAGTCCACAACAACGTGATTAGGACACACAGTCCACAACAACAAAATCAGAACGCACTGTCCTCGATTTCGAGAATTGGACCCTCAATCCAGAACATCATTAATAGGACTCATGGCCCCGAATTAACACTGATCCAAGATCACGTGCGTATAACTGAATACTAGAGGCGAAGTCTCGCGTACTAGATTCTCTTTCTTAAGTACTTATTATTCGTTTAGTGAAAATCAAATTCAAAACCGAATCCTCGATAACCTATCCAGGCTATCGGATAGTTTCTAAAACATTTAGGAGAAAACCTTTTCTTTGAAAATCTTTTGTAAAGCATCTTTGAAATACTTTTATCTTTAAAAATCCCCAATAGGATATTGCCAAATAATCTTGAAAGTTTTCACTTGAAGACACATAGTTCGAATATGATTTTTCTCTTGTATAACAATAGTTCTCCAAAACCATTTTCAACATTTAAAACAAGTACTTTAAGTTAATGAGCTTTTGGAAAAGAACACCAATCCCTTCATCTTCAAAGCTTATTAAGGTTTTTAATCCTTATAACAGTTGAGCACAGACACAAGTCTGGCTTAGCAAACTTTCAATCAACAGCAGTATATATTATCAGTTCAATGCTAATATCACAGTTGAAAGTAGTTCATCATAGATATGCATTATAACATTTAGGACAACACAATTCATCATCAGATAATAGCATAACAGTTCAAGTACATTAGATAATCAAGTAAGCTCAATCAACATATAAATATCCAGTTAAACACATACACACATGCATACAGTTATTGAATATCTTTAGGAAATCCCCTCTTACCTCACGTCGGAGTTAAGAGTTTTGGATTTGAAAAGAATGTTCACGAACGTCCTCGCTTCTCCGGTGATGGAAGTCTAAGGTTACCAACATAAAATCATGAGTTAAAAAAAAAGAAATCAACTCAAGAACACTAACCACAAGGTATAGGTTCGGTTCATACAATAAACTAGGATTAGGGGTTTCCAAAATTTATGCGACTCTTGGATTTATGATCCTTAAGTGCTAGAAGTTCATAAACAACAATCTTTTAACAAAGTTGAATTAAAAATCCCACTAAATACTTGACTTAGGGTTTCGACCAAGCATAGGTAAATAGGGTAGGAATTTCTAAACTTTCCAATCTCTTTAGGTTAGCATGGATATACATAGTAAGGAGCTTGAAACGATGATCATTTTGGTAAATGGAAAAAAAATCCAAATGTCTTAGACCATGAACTCTTAGGTTCGGCTTTAACAAGTTTGTGAGGTTAGAGATCTTTAAATCATCCAATCTTTTGGACATAACATCCTTTAACATGAAGGAGCTTTAATCCATAATCATCTTGGAAAACAAAATAAAATAACACATCCTAGGTCAAATGTTACATTCAGCCATCATAGGAAAACAAGGCAAGAAAATATTTTAAACTTTCCAATCACTTAGACATAGCATCCTTTAACATAAGGAGCTTTTTAGTCCATGATCACTTTGGAAAACAAAACTCAACATCTTTGCCATAACCATTTAAGGTTTCGGCTTTTTCAAGAAATAGGGGTTAGAAATCTTCAAACTTTCCAATCTCTTGGACTTAGCATCCTCCTATATCAAGGAGTCTTAATCCATGATCATTTTGGAAAACAAAACTTAAACACCATTGTCTTAAAACTCATTGGTTTTGGTCTTTACATAAAAATAGGGTTAAAATCTTTAAAATTTCCAATAATAGACATAGCATCCTTTAACATAAAGGATCCTTGGTCCATGATCATCTTGGAAATGAAACTCAAATACAAACTCATACACGTAAAAGTTGAAATAAGATTCACCTAAACCATATACATGGTTTCGACCTCCTTAGGAAGAAGAGGTTAGGAAACTTTGTTTTACACAACCTTTTAGTATGTGATAGTATGATTAAACACAAGAATATAGAAAGTGGTTTCAACTCAAAAGGAGTTTTCTACCATTTTTGAGAGGTTTTAGAAGTTAAAAGCACATAAAGGACATATGAAGAAAACTTTGAAATAAAAGATGAAACTTTGAAAAAAAGAACTACATAGAAGTATTACCCTTAACAAGATGAACAACTTTGATGAAGAACTTTAAGAGAAAATCTTGATAAAAATGTAAACTTTGTAAGAGAGGAGAAGAAGAAGAAGAAGAAGAAGAAGAAGAATAAGAAGAAGAAGAATAAGAAATGTAGTAAGGTGTAAATGTGAAAAATGGAGGAAAGTAAGGAAGTGTGGAAATGAAGAGTATTTATAGAGAGTGAGAGAGAGAGACCACGACTTTGAAGGGGAAGAAAGAAGAGAAGAAAGAAGATGGGTTGCTTGAAGAGAGGATAAGGAGTTAAGGTGATGTGATGTGATTGGAGAGAGAAAGATGAAAAAGTGAGATTTTTGAAAGTCAAGATTCACTTTTTGAGGTGTGTCATAGCTTTCACATCAAGTCACTTCATGTCACTTCATCCTCTTGATGTTCTGCTCTATTGTGTACCAGATGACTTCCTCAATCATATTTCCCGATGATTTCACTCGGGAAATCCCTAAGATTTGGCCCCGAACAAGATTTTTCGAAAAACTCCAAACCCACACAAAACATCATAAAAACACTAATCGTCTCGTTCATGAATTATAATTTGGTCTCTAACTCAGTAAACTTGTACTGGCAGTGAGAACCCAGACCGATTTTCGTTTAAATTTTCGACCAAAAATTTTACTGTGACTTCATACAGTAAAACAACACAAGAAATGATTTTATTTTAAATAAAATCATCCTCTGGATTTTATAAAAAATAAACACATTAAAGCATGTATTTACTGATAAAGAAGCATATGAAAAACAGGGTGTTACAGCTGGCAACATGCCATTCATCTACTTGGGTGTGCCTCTCTTTCAAGGTAAACCAAGGACAAGACACTTGCAGCCAATTGCAGACAGGATCAAAACAAAGTTATCGGCTTAGAAAGGATCCCTTCTATCCATAATGGGAAGGGTTCAGCTAGTGAAATCTTTAATTCATGGCATGATAACTTACAGTTTCCATGTGTATGTCTAGCGATACATGGGTGAAGAGTTTTATTTGGTTAGGGGACATCCACCAAAGAAACCTTGTTACTGTTGCTTGGAGCAAAGTTTGCTCCCCTTGTCAGGAAGGAGGTCTGGGGCTTAGATCCTTTAGAGAAGTGAATGATGCTGTAATGTTAAAATTGTGCTAGGAGGTTCACACTGCATTTGGTCAATGGGCAAGGTTTCTCAGGGCTAGATTTCTAAGGCCTAAAGGTCCTGCCCTGAACTATATTAAGTCCTCAATATGGCCCTCTTTAAAGCCTCATTTGCATTCTGCCAGTGAAGGTAGCAGATGGATCATAGGGGATGGACAGTCAGTTAACTTTTGGAACCAGAAATGGCTTCCAAACACAGTGGCAGAATCCTTGAACTTTCTAGTCTTAGTGCAATCTGATCTATAGGCCACTGTGAGTAATATCATCCATAATCACACTTGGAACATCCCTAATGTGTTGAGGTCCAGAAATTCTGCTCTAGTTGCAGAAATTGAGCAGGTAATTAATATCCCCTTAGATCAGAAAGATGATCGGGTTATTTGGAGTTCTTTTGAAAATGGAGCTCTTTGTTTTAAAGATGCTTACAACTATCTGCATAAACCTGGTCAGAATCTTTTTTGGGGGGTAAGATTATCTGGATTTCTATTGTGTCTCCTTCAAGGTCCTTTCTACTTTGGAGACTTTTGCATCACAAAATGCCAACAGATGAGAATCTGAAAGCCAGACTATAGTCTCAATGTGCAGTTTGTGTTCTAATAAGGAGGAATCATCTGCTCATATGTTTCTAGACCGCCCTTTTGCATCTCAAATCTGGAATTAGTTAAGTTCTCTACTGCACTGTCGTATTGATACCACTTCATTTCCATCAATCCTTTCAATCTTTCAAAAGAACTGGAGTTCTCAATTAAAAGACATTGTTCTGTCTAGCCTGATCAGTGTAATATGGGTCATCTGGTATTTCAGGAATCAAATTCGGTTTCATGATAAGAATGTATCTGTTAGGCAAGCATTTGCTATTATTACTGCTTCAGTTTCACTGTCTGGCAGGCTATCTACTGGCTGTATGTCTCCATCTATAGAGGACTTGGTTGTTCTGAAGTCTTTTGCAATTGAGGGCCATCCTTCCAAAGCTCCAAAAATTATTCAAGTCTGCTGGTTTCCTCCTAAGTTGGGTTGGATTAAATGCAACTCAAATGGAGCTGCCCATGGTAGTCCTGGTCATGCTTCTTGTGGGGGCTTGTTTAGAGACTGTCATGGTGCTTTCTTGGGCTGTTTCTCAAATTATGTTGGTGTTTCTTTAGCTTTTCATGCTGAACTTGTTGGAGTCATGTTATCCATTGAGATTGCTTTCAAAAGGGGATCGAAAAAGCTATGGCTAGAGTGTGATTCAAGCCTTGTTGTACAAGCTTTTAGTGACTTTAAATTAGTGCCTTGGAAATTTATAAACGGGTGGTTGAATTGTATCCATTTAGTTAAGCAAATGCACTTTCATGTATCTCACATATATAGGGAGGGTAATTCATGTACTGACAAGTTGGCCTTGTATGGTATTAGGAATCATTCTTTTGTTTGGCGGGATTCAATCCCTTATTTCATTTGGGATGATCTTAACCGAAATACGTTAGCACTACCTAGCTACAGGTTTAGATGTCTGTTTTATCATGGGTTTTTGTTTGGTCCCCTCTTGATTTTTGTTTTCTTTTTTTCTTTTTTTTTTCTTATTAATAATATTAAGGTATTCTGCATATGATTCATAGGTTTGGAGGTGCCAACCTCGTTGGGAAGCCCTCTCCTATAGTGATGCTTTTGCATACCTTGCCTTTATTAAAATGATGAATAAGCACTTGTTAGGTGCATCAACCAATCCTAAGTCATAATCACAAAAAGGACTCCAAGTGAAGTCAACAAGTGTGTAGTGAACAAGTAATGATCCAAATCAAATGTACTTTACACTAAAATTGAAGGCGCAATACGATACAATCATAGCAATGTAGTAGCAAGTCTTTTTCTGTATTCTGGATTTTTTTTAAAAAATTTCACTTTGGCCCAAAACTTTTGATATTTACCGTTTTGGCCCTTTTTCTTTTACATTGATTTTTTTTTTAACTTGCAGCCACTGACTTTTACTAATTACACAATTACCACAGTAATATCACAATTGCATAATAAAGATCAATAAACCTTCAACATGAATAATGATGAACAATAATGTACAACTTTGAAATTGAATCAACAATTCAAAGTGAAGCAATATTTCAATATTTCCAAGTAGAAAAGCACAATTCACAAAATTAGAAACCAAGATCTTTCATTCAAGTGGTTGAAAAACACTTCAACTCCACTATTTGAATTTCATCAAGATCTATTAGGCTCTAAAGTTTGAAAATCATTAAGAACACTTTGAACAACACTTAAAGAACAACTTACTTTGTGAAATTGAATCAAATTTTGATCAAATTCACAATGTAAGATGTATGGATCAATGCTTGATTTTCACAAATGCACACAAAATTCACATGCAACACATGATTAAGATCATTGGGGATCAATTAACCATGCATTTCAAGCAAAGTGGCACCTACACAGATTTTGGAGGAAATTTTTTTTCCTCCAAAATTCAAGCATGATCAAAATTCAACAATTCAAATTTCTAGATCTCGGATCAACATTTGACACAATTTGAATTCCAACTTTCAATTTTCAATTTGAATGCGGCGCCTAACTTAAAAGGTTTGTAGAAGATTTTGGCATCAAAATTCAAATGATCATAGAATTCAAATTTTTTGATCAAGTTTTCAACAATTCAAGTTCAAAGAACTAGCTCATGATACCACATGATGTGATCTAAGGTAGATCAACATAGTTTTAGGATATTTCTTTGAATTTGATTTTTGAAAATTGTAGAACAAACACAAGTAATTGAAGATCATGAACACAAACTGGATTTTCAAGTGAGAATTCAAGCAAACCAAAAAGGGTAGAAGAAAAGAACAATTGATCTACACGAAAACTAAAAGTATAAAATGGAGAAGGAAGAAGATGGGAGAATGATGCCACATTCAATCCACTATGAGGATTGGATGATAAGCCTTTGGGAAGATTCGTCACTAGGGTGATGCAACTCTAGATGAGGATAACTCTCTCAACTCTCTCTAGTCTCAAGTATGAGATTCTAAACAAATGATTCATTAATTGGAAAATGAAGTACAAATGGTCTTTATATAGATGGGAGCATGAGCTCTTGCACCTCTTTTAGTCTTAATGGACTAGGAACACTCTTAAGCCCAACTACAAGCCTAACTAAGTCAAATTCGTACAGAATTGCGTTCTAAACTTTTAGTCCAGTTTTAGACACGATAGATGCTGAATCTGGTCTTGAGTCTTGAAATAAGACTTGTAGATAACCCTCTGAGCTTTCCAACGCATCAAAAATCACTTCAATCAGACATCTATAACTCAAGATTCTGCTAAAATAGTGAAACAAGTTTGATTGAGTTTTGCTTCAAAGTTGACTTATCTTGTCTTGTCATTGGCCTATTAATGTTGTGCTTCCTAGGAACACATCAACACCCATAAGCTAAAGTAACACTAGCCATATAGGAAAAAGAAATGAAGGATGTAAGAGTACTTGTTTGGGTAGTTATGTGATATGATGCTCCTGAATCAATTGCCCAATTTAGGGAAGGAGAGGACAAGTAAGCGGTAAAGTTGTATAAGCAACATTGGCAGTAGAGGATAGAGGAATTGATCAGGAAGCTTGAAAATGGGTATCAAGGCCGTGCAACCCTACGGGCAAGTAAGTCAATTTCCTTAGGCCCCAAAATTACTTAGCTATTGACCCTTTGTAATTTTATATTTTATATAAAGGCCAAAAAATCTAACATGTAATAAATACATCAAAACATGATAAAGGCCCAACAATAACATGTATGTAAGAGAGATTTTATTTAAGCACCAAGTAGTAACGTTTCTAGTCCAAGCTGACAGCAAGTGCTATAATTATATCACTCAACAATCTTAATACATTTTTTTTAACGGGACGGTCTTAATACTTATGAGTGTGCATGAGTGAAATTTCGGGAAATTTATTGCAATTGAAATCATTTGTTTCTTTCATCTAAGAAGATTCAGTATTGATACCATTGAAGAAAAATCAGTTGTGCATGTCTTTTTTTTATTAACAATAAATTAAAATTAATAAAGTAACGTTTATATTTTTTCTATATATACAATAAAATTTGAAAAAAAAAAATTTACTTCACAATGGTAACAATGATGAATGATTTTGCAGCTCTAAATGCTAGAAGAATAATATGATAATTAATAATTTATATTATATTAAGTTTCTCAGGTTATATCCCAAAATATCTGGACAGGACCCTGTTGGCTATACCGGGCAAACCCCTCTGCTATCACGGCAACTGCCATGTCTAGTGTTTGAAGAATGAGGAATGTCTTGCTAGCAACATGAGCAAATTCTTGTGAGTGCTAGCAATATCATTTATACGGGATCAAAAACAACTCTAATATCATGTAGAGAAGAAAGATTGTGGAAACTATATTCACTATGGTTCCAAGTCTTTGTTTTTATATTAGGACTAAGGTTTAATGAAGTTTTTGATCCCGCGAGGGGACGAGTTTTGATTTTAATTCCTACAATTAAATTTTATTGGTTTTGGTCCTGTAAGTCTAAATATTTTGGTTTAGTCTCTGTCATTAGTGACCCACCATTAAGTATTGACGTGACTAATGGAATGTGATGCTTCAACCTAAATAATATTATTTAATGCCATATAGGTTGCCACATAATAATAAATGGTAACAATTATTTTAAAAATTTTAAATAAATTAAATAATACCTATTTGGCTTTAAATAATAATATTAAGGCCGACAAGACAATATAAATGTGACGTTCCGTTAGTTACATCAGCACTTAATAATGAATTGTTAAATGCAAGAATTAAAATAAATTTTTTTAAATTTATATAAATCAAAACCAACAGAAATTAACTGTAAAGGTTAAAATTAAAATTTAAAACCCACTCATTTACGAGGACAAAAAACTTAGTTAAACCATAAATGCAATAAAATAGAGTATGATAGGATATTTTCTCAGTACAAAATTTGAGGAGAGGGGTCGTAAAATATATAAAGAAACAAGGTAGTAGTGAATAGTTACTTGGTAGACGTGGAAGACATTTAAGAAGCGCCAATATCTCAACCCCATTCCTTTTACGTAACTTTCGCCTCTTCTCTCTCTTTCAATTTCTCAATCCAATTTTGCTCTGAAACTGATCACACACTTGTTTATGCTAATTTCACAATCCCTTTTACCAAATTTCAATTTTTTTGGAATTGACAAGAGAAATCTTCGTCTGGGTCATTCTATATTTTTTAATCTATAAGCACACACGTACCCATTGAGACCTTTTCATTTTGTAAATTTATTTTTCATATGTTTACCTTTTTTCGGGAAATTATTCATCTTCAGTTTTTTTTCCGGAGAATTTGATGAGAGGCCCAAGTAGAAAGCATGATGCTTGAGCTTTGTCTTCAGTGGTTTCCTTACAATTTCTTTCAGATGGAATGGCAGATCCTGCTAGTTATGGGAATAATCATGAGCGTGATATTGAGCAAGTTAGTTTCACAAGATTAATCTTTTCTCTTCATTCTCACTGGAAAAAATAATATAATTGTTTGATTTGGTAGCCATGAAAAATTAGAATTCTAATTTTTCCTTTAGGCATTATCATGTATGTTGAGTTCAAGTGAGTGTTAAATTTTGTGTCTTTATTATTTTATTTTTGGTAAAATTTTGTGTCTTTATGTACCAACAAGCTATTGGGTGTTAGTATATCATAAAAAGATGATTCAAAATGTTGTGGGGAGGAGGCTCTTTGCTATGCTGTAATATTATATGTACTTCAATTTTTATGTTGCAAGTAAAAAGTTTAAATGTTATCTTCTGTATTGGCAATTATGGGTTGGTGCCCTACCCAACTACATTTTGTTTGATTCCACGGACAAAATAGGGTAGAAAAGGAGGAACCGGATCCTCTCCCGTTACTGGAGAGGTCCATTATGAGAGATAAAGACACAGTTAATAAAATAATATTATTTTTCAAATAATATTATTTTATTAACTGTGTCCCTCTCTCTCCTACTGGACCCATCCAGTAACTGGAGAGGAACCAGTTCCAGAAAAGGAAGGGGAAACTATGTTGTGAAAAAACACTGCATGTTTGATATTTTATTTTTATTTTTAAAAGAAAAAATCATGGTACAGTTGATTATTAGTATTTAGAAGGGGGAAATATCTAAGTCGATAAACAAGACAACGGAAAGAAAGCAATTAAAATGATATTGAGATGCCTTGGTTTACATATATAGGCAACATGATATGAAACTTGGATAATTCTACTTAATTTCAATAGATGGTATTACAAGTAGAGGAAGACCTAGGAAGGACCCTTAGAAAGTATTTAAATCTAAATGACCTCTTAGAATATTTGATTTATCATATAACACAGTGACGTTGTTTGATCTATGTTGCCGACCCCATCTTGTAGGAATAGGCTTTGGTTATTGTTGTTTTCAATAAATGGTATTCTAGGAGTGGCAAACTGAATATTAGCTCAAACCATGCAGAATAGCCTTGCTGAAGAAGAAAAATGATGGGGAACACCACTTTCACTGAAAATTTTCATGATATTATTCCTTCCTAAGTGGTTTTTGATTGGGTAACAATCATAATCACTTTACGAAAATGGGGAAACTACTAAGCAAAACAATTTGTGGTCATCAAAAACATTTTCAAGTTTGCATTTCTGCAATAGGAATTTGTTAATTAACATTATATTTAAACATTATGCTTCTTAGGTGCTCCATCTACTTGGATTTAATTTCTGTTTTACCTCTCTGTGAAGGTATTCATTAAACTAAAAAAGGGCACTCAGTTAGTTAAATATAGTCGGAAAGGGAAGCCAAAATTTTGTCCGTTCAGGCTCTCACCGGTAAGTTATTTACTGAAAAAATTTATCTTATGCCCAACATACATGCATATTATATATTATTGAATTTCATATCTCTGTATGGATGATTTCATATTTAGTGGCATTAGCAGGACGAAACAACATTGATTTGGATTTCTCGTGGAAGGGAAAAGAACCTGAATTTATCTTCCGTTATACGCATCATCCCTGGACAGAGAACAGTAAGTTCAATACTTGGTCTTTGGAAGGTAGATTTATGGTTATGTTTGATCCGTTGTTAAATTAATCATAGGCTTTCTTTTAACTTAATACTTTGCAGGCCGTCTTTAGAAGATATTTGCGCCCCGAAAAGGATTATCTGTCATTTTCACTTCTTTACAAAAAAGGGGAACGATCACTTGATCTGGTTAGGAAACATAGTAACTCTCGTGCTGGACTTAAATTTGTTAATTTCATGAAAATTTTGAATCTATTGCCTCCCCTTTTCATATTTCTAGATCTGCAAGGACAAAGCTGAGGTAGAGGTATGGTTTGAAGGCCTTAAGGCATTAATTTCTACTGGACAACGCAGTAGGCGCACTAGAAGTGACTTAACTGATGTGAGTGTTAATAGAATTTGTTTACATGATAATTTAATTTGTAACTTATCTTAGTTTACACATTGTTAAATAGTTCATGCATCCTACTTATTCCTTATATTTCTCACTCATGCATGGATTAATTTCTTAAGTTTATATATTGAACGATCAACTTTTAACTAAGATCAGTAGAATCTTAAAGTAGGAACTAAGGGTGTTCATCAACCGATTCAAACCGCAAAAACCGAACCGAAAAATCGAAAAATGAACAAACCGAAAACCAAAAAAATCGAAAACTGAAAAAACCGCAATTTTTTATTGGATTGGATCGGATTTTGGATCCTATAATTAGGGATGGGCAGCTTTGCCCGACCCGACCGGGACCCGATTTACCTGCCAAACCCAGCTGCTGAACGGGCGGGTCGTCACGGGTTCGCGGGTCATCGGGTCTGTGTTTCGGTTTCAAATGGGTGTGATCGGGCGGGTGCGGGTTGGAAAAACTGAACCCATGGGTACCCGTACCCGTACCCGACCGACCATGTTAATTTCAAATAATTATGTATATATTTTTAATTCTGATTCTCCTTTATTCTGATTGGCTACATATAAATTTCCTTGGATCTCATTGGTCCTCATTTAATCCTATCCTTATCCTTATCTTTAATAATAAATTATCAAAATCTCTCATAATAATTTTTCAAAATCTCTCATCCTCTCTCAATCTCATTCATTCCTTCAACGGTTCAAGTTTCAACACTTCCCTCTCAAGTTCTCCACTCTCCAGACTCAGTCTCACTTCTCAATCTCTCATCTCATTCCAGTCGAAGCAAACACATAGCACCGCCGCCGCCATCCCTCTGATTCCTCTCTCACCACCACGACTCATGGCCTGCCATCGCACCACCGCCCCTCTGCTTCCTCTCTCACCACCTAGCTCTCTCTCTCTTCCCTTCCCTGTAGTCCCGTCTCGCGCGCGCTCCATGCCTCCATCTCTGACTCTCTGTCTCTCCATCTCTTGTTCGAGCAGAATGCTGGGCTTATGGTTTCTATGAGCAAATCGTTGTTGGTTTCGAAGACCAGATGAGCAGATCGATGTCCCTCTGAGTCGATCTGCCTCTGCATCTTCCACTCCGTTGAGACGCACCATTCCACCTCCGCTACTGAGCCGCTCTGCCATCTCTTCGTCTTCATCCTCCGCCTCGAGATGCATCAAGCTCTTCCAAGCCAGTCTTCCCTGTTGCTGTATGGTTTGCTCTAGATCTGCGAACGAGGAAGCATGCAACAAAGAAGAAGAGTTGCTTGGTGTTGAAAGTTTTGATGCTTTTTTTTTTGTTGAAAGTTTGAAACTTTCTGGGTTTATGTTGTTGTTTGCGATTTCTGATTTGAAAGTTTGGTCAGATCTATTCTCTTCTTGCTCTGATTTTGTGTTCTTCTTTCTAGTTTGTGTTAATGTTTTTGTTTCTGCGTTTATCTTCTTCTGTGTAATTTGTTTTTGTTTGATCCTCAACCGAGGCAATCCGACCCGCAAACCCATCAACCCGCCTAATCCGAACCCGCTCAAACCGAAGCTTCAATCAGACGGAAATGGGTTACGTATTCTGATGTCCAAAACCGATCAAACCCGAAATGGGTCACCCGAAACCGACCATACCCGACCGATGCCGACCCCTACCTATAATGAAATCCAATCCAATCCAAACCGATCTATTATATACATATACTATTATTTTTGAAATTATAGTATTACTCATTCTTAAACATTATTCTTCATACTTTTATGTCCCTCATTCTCTTTAATATTTTTGTTGGAATGACATACATAAGACTATTTAGAATAAATATTAATGTCTTGAAGTTATATTTTACTAAAAGTTTTGATGCATAACATATATATATATTTGATTGAGTAATCATGAAAAATAGGAAAACAATTAAGTAAATTTGAAAAATAATTAGCTACAATTTATTTGTAGCCGATTCAAGGAAAAAAATAGGATAAGTGGGAGTAGGTATAAAGAATTAATATAAAAGAACGTGTTAAAAGATATCAATAATTTTTTTCTTCACAAACTCCCAAATTAAAACAAAGATTATCTTTTCTCCACTATTAAATAAGTAGAAATGACACTTGACATTAGAAAAAAATAAAGTATGACAAAAACCGAATTATCCAATCCAATCCAAACCGCATTTGATTGGATTGGATCGGATCGATTTTTTTTAAGGAAGCAAACCGATCCAATCCAAACCGCACAATATTTTCATCATTGGATCGGATGACTTTTTAACTCAAAATCGATCCAATTCAATCCGCGAACACCCCTAGTAGGAACTTCAGCTGGAGTTAAAAAAAACTCAAGGATGTGCATTGTGATTTATTCTAAATATGTTTGAGGAATATGCAAAACTCATATCTTACTAACTTAAAGACTAAATCTATATATGCAAAACTCGTCAAAATATCTCAATGCTCAACATGGGCTTTAGTAGTCCATCATGTAAGCTTGTTTATAATTTATGATAAATGGGGGTGACACAGATCAAACTCTTAACCACTTAAGTCTTAAAAGCTTTTATGTCATTTCGAAGACAGATTCTCCTTAAAGCGTAGTGCTTGGTATAGGCCCATGATTTTTTTTTTAATATTTCTAACATTATATTTTTGTTACATTTAAGTTAAGTAAATTTTTTTATTTTATTTCATATGCAGGATAGCATTGACTTTGTTCAGAATGATCGTCCTTTTGGTGGAACACTAGAGTTTACTTCAAGCATTGCCCGTGGCAGGTTTTCGTTTGACTCAGATGTGGGGTCAGAACGTGCAAATATGCCACTAAGGACAAGTGTTGGAGATGGTTCTCGTGTTAGTGTGTCAAGTATTGGGTATGCAAGTAGTGTAGCATCAGGACCAGATGACATAGAGTCTTTAGGTGATGTTTATATATGGGGAGAGGTTTGGACAGATGGGATCTCATCTGATGGGTTGGGGTGTCAAGCCCCTTCTAAGACAGATGTTCTGACTCCTAAGTCATTGGAGTCTAACGTTGTTCTTGATGTTCATCAGATTGGTTCTGGTGTAAGTCACATTGCTCTGGTTACAAGGCAAGGAGAGGTTTTTACTTGGGGAGAAGACTCTGGTGGAAGACTTGGTCATGGGTTCGATAAAGATTTTGGTCGACCCCATCTTGTGGAGTCCTTAGCAATCACTAATGTGAGTTTTGTTTCATGTGGTGAATATCATACATGTGCTGTATCTACATGTGGTGATGTTTTCACCTGGGGTGATGGTACCCATAATGCTGGACTTCTTGGCCATGGTACTGATGTTAGTCACTGGATACCAAAAAAGGTGACTGGCCCTTTAGAAGGACTTGAGGTTGTATCTGTAGCTTGTGGTACATGGCATACAACATTGGCAACCTCCAACGGAAAACTGTTTACATTTGGTGATGGAAGATTTGGTGTCTTAGGCCATGGAGATCGAGAGAGTGTATCATATCCAAAGGAGATACAGTTATTGAGTGGACAAAAGGCAATTAAGGTTGCATGTGGAGTATGGCACACAGCAGCTATCATAGAGGTTATGGATCAGTCTGGCTCAAATGCTTCATCCAGAAAGCTCCTCTTCACATGGGGTGATGGTGACCAATATCGTTTGGGTCATGTTAACAAGGAAACCTACCTTGAACCAACTTGTGTATCTACACTTGCTGAATATAATTTTCAGCAGATAGCATGCGGGAACACTATGACTGTTGCCCTCACTGCATCTGGTCATGTCTTTACTATGGGAGGTACTGCATACGGTCAGCTAGGAAATCCTCTCTCGGATGGAAAAGTGCCAATTCTTGTCCGAGATAAGTTGGTAGGTGAGTCTGTGGAGGAAATATCATGTGGATCACATCATGTTGCTGTGTTGACTTCAAGAAGTGAACTATATACTTGGGGGAGAGGTGGCAATGGGAGATTGGGACATGGAGACACAGATGACCAGAAATCTCCAACATTGGTGGAAGCCTTGAAAGACAGGCATGTAAAGAATATATCATGTGGCTCTAGCTTTACATCTTGTATATGCATACATAAATGGGTCTCTGGAGCTGACCAATCTATTTGCACAGGTTGTCGACAACCTTTTGGTTTTACTAGAAAAAGGCATAATTGTTATCATTGTGGATTGGTGCATTGTCATGCTTGTAGTTCCAAAAAGGCATTGAAAGCAGCATTGGCTCCAACACCAGGCAAACCACATCGTGTGTGTGATTCTTGTTATGCTAAGCTTAAAGCTCCTGTGACTCGTCCTCGTAGTTCCACATATGGAAGGGAAAGGTTTGACCGGGGAGAAGTAAGGCATTCAAGGTTTCTCTTGTCTCCCATCACAGAACCAGTAAAATACCTTGAGATAAGAACTAGTAAGCCTGGAAGTACACATGACTCTTCTTCTATAATCCGAGCTTCTCAAGTTCCATCACGTTTACAATTGAAAGATGTTGCATTTCCAAGTTCATTGAGTGTCATGCAGAATACTTTCAAGCCTGTTGTATTGCCAAGCCAACCTCCAACTCCACCTGCACCAGCTATTTCAAGACCTGCATCACCCTATGCAAGAAGACCAAGCCCACCCCGTTCTACCTCCCCTGGATTTTCAAGAAGCCTTATTGATAGTTTAAAGAAGAAAAATGAGCTTTTGAATCAACAAGTCTCAAATTTGCAAAGTCAAGTATATTTGATAGTTTATACCATTTCTTTATTCTGGGAGGAATATAATTTCTCTGCATAAGTTTTTATCAACATTTCTTTTCTTGCATATAGATTCGAGGATTGAAGCAGAGGAGTGACATGCAAGATATGAAGATTGAGGAGCTACAGAAAAATATTGAGGAAGCCACCTCATTAGCTGGAGAGGAATCTTCTAAGAATAGAGTAGCAAAAGAATTTATCAAGTCCATGACAGATCAGGTATCTTAATTCTATATTCCAAAATCTCAGTCATCAAAATGAAATTGCATTCCCTCTTGCATATATATGTATATATATAATAAAATAATTAAAGAAATAATCAAATTTAATAATGATCTAGCTGGAAATTAACTGAAACTTGAGTTATTGTCTGCAATTTGCCTATTACTATAATTAACAATTTCATCATTACTTGGCAACAATTCATTGTCAAAACAAAAATAATAATCAAAACCTTAATAGCTGATTCTTTTTGGAATCATAGAGAATTTCAAGAAAAACTTCCAATCATTTTTTGATAATTAAAAAATGTCCAAAAGTCTTATTATTCCCCGGTGACAAAAATGGAAAAATAAAATTGTCCATTTTTTAGCTTTAATACATCATTGTATATAGATTTAGAAAAACCAAGACTAGTTGAATATTTTATGATTGGACAGATGTCCATGAAAAACTTTGTATTGATAGGCTTAAGGCACGTTTAATTGTTGCAACAAAATTATTCTAGATGACTATGTTCACTCTATCTTACCATGGCCTAAACTGAGCAATATGAGATGCAAGTAATAAGTCTATGGAGTCATTGGAAGTGATCTGACAGAGTGGAGACCAATAATTCTAAAAGACTTGATATTATATAAGTCAGATGCAATAAGAATTGTATCATTTTCTGCAGACTATTTTAATTATAGATGTATTATTTTAAGAAAAAGAGAGAAAAGATTGGGTTGTTTGTTTCAACGGGAATTATAAAATATTATAGACGAAGAATGAAAAATGTCAATCAAAAGAATAATAATGTTTAAACGATTGAAATATGTTTTATCATTGTAGATTAAAAGAAAGTACATGCATTTATTGTCAGCAGACAAAGTTCAAAGTTAGACTATACTTTTATAGATACTTATTGTTATGCTGATTAAAGATTTACTACCTGACATAAGCTTAAACCTTCATACTGAATAACTGAACTTGCTTCTATGTTTGGTTTTCTTCAGTTGATGGAAGTGACTGACAAGTTGCTGCCACCTGAGATTTCTGGAAGTGAAACATTGAGAACAATGCAAGCTCAAGCTAAAGATTTTATTGAAGACAAAATAGAATTTGAATCTTCTTCCTTCCCGTCGAGCTATGAGTCTATACAACAGTGTGCACCTGATATAACTGCTTCAGAGAGTGACTCTCCAAAACTGCAACAACAGAGACTGGAAGAAAATCCTGCTGCTGCTGAGGTCAGTTCATCTAGAAATGTAGGAAATGTTCTTCAAGAAAGCAACAGACCATTAGACTCTAGTACTGAAGTGCCTCCACCAAGCTCAGGAAATAGTTCAACATCACTTGACTCATATAAGCCTGGGAAAGAAGGAGAAACATCAGTCATTGAACAATTTGAACGTGGTGTTTATGTCACAGTCATAGTACTACCTAGTGGTAGCAAAGTTTTCAAACGAGTTAGATTCAGGTATAGCATTTACTTGCTAATCAAACAAATTTCCACATCTTTTTTCTGTGTTTCAATATGCTCTGTATCTATGGACCATTTTTTTTAAAATAGTTACTAAATTAGTCAATTCTATAAAATTCCTGCTTCTCAATGTGGGGATATACAGAAGTCATCTATGCATGTGTGCATGTGACAAACAGTCTATTCCCGTTTAGACCATTAAACATATGATGTTCATTGGCAACTGTGGAGGGAGTGATGTGTACTAAAATGTTCTCCAATTCATTTTATATTATCAGTTGCTACTTGATCTGTATTCTTGTACACAATATTGGCATGTGCAGTTTATTGGATTACATGAGAAGTTTTTATGTTAATTTGGTTGTTGCTATGGTTTGATGACAGTTGGTAAACACTTATAATCCACTAGGTTATACCAATAATATGACTGATGGTTTTCTTATTTCAGATCATTATATCTTTAACACCTTTCTCTTTTCTTCTTTTTTTCTTCTTTTTTGGGTGCAGTAAACGAAGATTCGATGAGCATCAGGCAGAAGAATGGTGGAACCAAAACAAAGATAGGCTGCTTAGGAAATATAGTCCAACAGGAATAAAAGATGCAGGTACTAGTTCATCTGTCACCCCACCACATGACGAAGAGAATGTTGAGGCATCGTCTTCTTCTAAAACGTAGTTTTTGGTTTATCTAGGCATTACCATACTCTGATGAAATGATATAAAATTAATTAGAAGCAGTTTCATTCTACCAATTGTAAAGAAATCTATATTAGGTAAATTAGTGCAAAAACTCCACGGCATTCTACAATGGTCTGGATATGACCTGTAATAGAGGATACTAGGTAATTTTGATTTTTACATGCTTCAGATCCCACTCTTTCCTTGTAACTCTTCCACTATATGGCCCTGTTATTGTGTCTCGGATGTCCAGATCACAAAGATCTCCTATTATTGGTATTGTATAACAGTGCTTGTGTAGTTTTAACTCCTCTAACTAGTCTAGAGAAGTAGGTAATGTTAATATATGAACGAGGAATAATGCTAAAAGCACAGTTCTTTGTGTTTTCATAAAGGTTCATACTTCTTTGCTTCTGTATTGTTTGATTACGCTAGACAACTATTCCCAAGATATATCAAATAACGTTGAGAGTTTCGACAAAAGGGAAATGTCTGTGTTTTTTATACTCACAGGGTATACCTATAAATCTAGTAAACTATTAATTACCTATATGTTTCTTTTTTCTTTTTTCAAAAGCATATGTTGTTTAAACTCTATAAATCAACATGTGGTTGGTCCAAGTGGTAAGGGATTTGAACACCTTAAGCTAGTGGTCAGAGGTTCGAATATCCCGACTCTTGTGTATGGAGAAAACCTAGTTGGGAGGGGAGAACTCACCTTGCGTGCCCAACAAGTTTTGTGACACCCTTCTTGGGCGCTATATTGTCCGTAACGTTTTAAGACCGAAAATAGGGTAATTTAAAATTCGTTGTAATATAATGGAGAATTTTTCGCTTTCGCAAGACAAAAATATAAATATCTGGAAATAGTTATTGTACAATAAAATACTCACATTACATTTCAGGTCATAAGTTCAAATATAGAATTACATTAAAATCTCACGCGACTAGTCGAACAAAACATATACACATATAGACCCAACATAAAGATATGGAGTCACTGCTCCTAAAAGCATAAGGTACTTGGAGCCACATCTCCATAAATCAATAACATTAACTCTCAGACATTACAAGCTGGCCAAACTAAAATATAAAAGACAATCCTCTCTGGTACATTGTGAGAAGGACAAACCCAACTGATGAAATCTAGTGAAAACTCTACAAGAGACCACTGTCGACGTCATCACAAAAGACACTTCTAGAGCCACTACCAAAGTAGCTCTCGATCTAAGCCCTTTTCCCTTCCAAGGGAAGAGTCATGGCCTACGAACCAACGACAGTCATGCCTATTAGAAGAAAAGGAAGATCAGGCACGACAGGAAACTCAGACATCCTCGTCTTGAACCATCCGAAAGATGGAAGTGACGTCTCCTAAAGACTTCCTCATGTCGTCCTCATGCTCGAGCCCCAACACCTCTGGTGGGTCAGCCAAGCGACATCTCGACATCCCATCCTTCTTAGAAGAACACAAAAGGCACATAACCAAACCAGACACAACAATATAAAACAAAGGAGGTGAGATTCCCAACATCACACAGCATATGGCAGATATGAAAATAGCACGACACAACATGGCACATATGCATACACTTACTCTTACTAACATATCTCATGTTATCATCTATTTGCAAACCAATGATTCAATCAATATACCAACAACATATAGTATATGCGTATCATAAAAAACATACAACATCAAAGCATTACAAGACACAGCTTATACACAAAAATGACCCAGTGACACTGCATAGTCCCATACCTACACAGTCTCACAAGAACTGAGAGATGACTGATTGAAACTGCATAGTCCCATACCTACACAGCTTCAAGGAAGATCTGACTTTACTCCGGAGTTAAGAGAATGTTTGGAAGGAGTGGTTAGAACACATTTCACAACTGCTAACATTAGGCATACTTGTGCATCAATAATAACAACCCTATTGATTGTGAAACGCAACTGATAACCAGGATTGTACAACAGCAAGTAGAAGATGTCGGTGTTTTGCACAGGACTCAACAACCCATCACCCTGAATGGCCATCCGTTGTCATGCCAACCCCGACATTCCCAAGATCATTGAAGAATCGTCACCCTACAATCCACATGCACACAGAACATGTAGGCCTACTTCCTATGCACAAAGGCCTTACTGACAATATTCTTTGGATCAAGCCGCTCTCGGCATGTGCATTAGTATTTATCCGCCAAATAAATTTCGGGATTCCTTTGACGGAATCAAGAGCCATTCCAGAGGCAAGATAGTACCAACCCGTGAATCCTTGCACAAGTTTAGGATCCCCTCATTGGTCTATCCATGTTTCAACGCTTAAGTGCATTATGGAGATTGATCATTCCCCAATCCATTATATTTCTTCTGATTCTTCCCGAACGAGATTACTTACTCGGTAAGTAATCTTAGAATACTCTTGGTTATTAAGTATTATGGATCCTTGGATGATAAAATCATCTAGGGTATGAAGACATAGTCTTGCTCCACTATATCTCATACTTTAAACATTCCATTTCTTTTAATCGCTAAGTCCTACCCCTCGACTTAGGTTTTGGAATACACGTTTACTTTGGTGTTAAAATCCTTTTGATGGTAAATCCAAATGTTTAAATCCCTTCTTTTGTAAACAGATCTCCTTAAATACCTCGGTCTTATGGCCTTAAGTACTTCAGCAATGGTTTGAAATCAAAATAAAAGAAGAGTTCTAATGGCTTAACTTCCTTGTTCATCACCCTTTAAACTTCAAATGATAGAACTCTTATGGCCCAACAATTGTCAACCAATTGAATGTCACGTGGAAACTTTATAAAAGTCCCTTATTTAGGTGAATTCATTCAAAGCCTAAAACATGGTTCCATCTTTCATTCATTTGGGTTTTGAAATCCATTTTGAAAAACCTTTAGAGCCATCACATAAAGTTAATACGTAAAGTTCATTATAAGGTCTGTTCTTATCAAAATCATTTTGATTTAACTAATTTATGACTTAAACGAAGTCATTTAATTAGTGGGCTAAGTATAGAAAATGTTTCTCATTCAAGTTATAACTCAAACCCCAATTAAAATAGACATACGTTTTGGATGGTTTTGTATTATAAAAGTTTACGCGATTTGATTTCCAAATACGATTTCAACTGAACAATTACCTTGATTGAAAATCAAAACATTCTAAGTAAGGATTCTAAGGAAAACGTACATATGCCTTGCTTAGAGTAGGCTTTTAATTAAATCTTTACTTGTAGTAATTCGATAATTTCATAGCTCAAGAACTTGTTATTTTCCTTTCTTCATTGTCATTGTTCATATCCCCACTTAAGTGTTGTGAAATTCACTTAAAACTCAGGGATTGGCGTTAAACTCCCATTTGTTCCATATATGCCGAAACTTGACCACGATTCACGAGAAGATTCCACTTCTCTCCAAAAAATACTCATAGTCATAACCATACATCAACATAACATATAACTACTCAAAAAGTCCCGTTATAACCATATTGACAATTCAATCCAATTAATCAAACCAAGGCATATAAATAATCAATCAAACATAGCATGTTCATGAGCATATAATCATACCAATTCCAAAGTACTAATCACACCACAACCAATATTACAATCATGTCGACATAGAGGACCAAACCAAACAAAATGGATAACCCTAGGTTTAGGGTCTCCAATCACAAGCAAATATAAGCCATCTTCACACCCACCAATATGGTGTGAGATGGTTCACTTCCCCCTTACCTTTTGTAGCTCCCAAAGGCAAGATGATCCTCTTTGATCCACAAAGCCACAAAATCAACTCTATCACCATCACCTTCATCAACAACCATTTCACCAAGTTAAAACAAACAAAATCCTAGGGTAAAAGTTCTATATAGCTCACGGCCTCATGAAGATCATAGAGCTAGGATCATTTGTTTTTAAAACCATTTGGTAAACATAAAGACAAAGGTGTTTCCATGGTAGAAAATTTGTTCAAAGTCCAAAAACAACATCATGCAAATTCCTATGAATTAATACATTATTTTTTGAAAGTATGTAATTCAAAATAAATTCATGAAGCCAATTAAGCATAGATTAAAGTTACTAACTAGGGTCTGGAGAAATTTACCCCTTTGTTGATGAGAAAGTGATGAACAAAGTGTAGGCTAGAAAAACTCATTTTGCAAACAAGCACCAAATGGATTTTTGTGTGAAATAGAAAGTGTATAGATGATGTAGGGGAATAAGAATATGTAGTTGGAATGTTGAAACAAAGATTGGTTGGTGATCTAGAGGGCTTGGCCGAATTTGAGGATTAGGAGAAAAAGAACTTGAATGTTCTTGGATTTAGGAACATGATAGCTCAAAGTGAAGGCAATGATCTAGGGAACAAGTTTCATGAATTAAGAATCATGAAATCATGTCTCTAAGATGATGAAATATAGGGGAGAAATGAAGAATATGTGAATTTTCAAGAACAAGTGAGAGAAAATAAAACTTTTGCTTTTGATCCTTGAAACTTAGGAATCAAGTGTGTTTAGTGTTTTTGTGAAATGAAAATGAATGGATGGCTTTTGATGTAGCTTGGCACGAAATTAACAAGGTGAGAAAGGAGGGTAGTTTGGTCATTTAACGTGGTTGGACATGAAAGGAATAAACAAAGAAGTCCAAGGATAATTAGGTCATTTCACATGAAAGATTAGATATTTTGTCAAAATCAATCATGAATATGGTGAGTCATGTAGTGACTCACCATGTGACTCATGTGGAGGAGTCATCATGGATGACTCGTCGCTCTTATCCTCCGGCACACCTCTGCAGATCCGTTTCCAGCTCCGTCGTTTACCCTATTAGGGTTTCCTCTTGTTTTTCACCAAATTTCGCCCGAATAAAATACAATATTTTATTTTTAAGCTAAAACTCTATAAATAGACTTTATCACTAAAATAATGATAAAATCTAAAAATTTTCAATTTCAGGTCAAATTAGGGTTTTTCTGACCGGTACAAAATTATAATGTCAATAAAAACACAGATCGGTTTCCGTCTGAGTTTTAAACCCAAAATTGAACCGTAACTTCCCACGATATGATAGGTTCCAACTATGATTTTGTTTTTTTTCAAAATCATTTTCTGGATCCCCGGTAATAATATAAAATATAATTACCGGTCAAGAGACGAGATAATAGGGTGTTACAGGTTCCCTGACGGAGATTAATCATTGTTAATGGTGGTGGATACTTCATATCTATAATATGGTTATAAAAAAAAATTCTACAGACTATTGTTGACATGTAAATCTATTAAACTATTAATCACCTTGTGAAATTCTGGTGACAAATATACAGACTCTACTATTTGTGGTTATCGCTTTCTAAGCTAACAAGTGGCTGGTAGTATGTTTTGTGGCAAGTCACTATCCTATCTACTTTAATGCCGAATTCAGCTTATCCACACTTCTTCTAAACCTGATGGAGTTTTTAGGACCAGCTAGTGCTGGTTTTTTTTTTTTTTTCTCATTCTTTCGGTATGATCAATAGGGTACATTCAAATACTCGTTGAGTCGTTATAGGGGAAAAAACTAATACAGCTTATGCAAACTCTTTTTTTTATTATGAATTGTTGATCATTGCTTGTGTAGTTCAATTGAAACTCAAATGAGTTTCTGCTCACATAGGAAGTCTTAGATTTAATATGGAGAAGGGTTGTTACACTGGATAAAGATCACATGTGTCTCAAAATAGTTTATCATTTCATGTCTCATTCACTTTGATTGTGCCATGTCATTTAAAAAAAGACACATTTACAAATATGATTAATTTTTCAAGTGGCACAATCTAATTGAATGAAACAGGAAGTAAGCATTTTGAGACAGATGATCTCTATATCGTGCCACTAAAGTTGTAGATAAAGCAATTTATGAGACTTGGCTCAAGATCGCTAAAAAATTGGTGTTGCTTGAGTTATGACTAGGGGTGAGAATATGTTAGACCGCTCGTTAGTTGTAACGTTTGTGCTTTTATTAGTTTGTTTTATGTATGATGATGAGGTTTAGAGGAATAAGATGTTGATAAAGGTCTAGGAATCTTTGCATGGAAAGTACGCAACCAACTCATGTGAAATTGAACGAAAATATAACCTAGGGTTTCTGTATCTTGTTTAAAAATGCTTAAGTATGTGGAATAAGGAATTTGAATTTAAGAAAGAGATTATGAATTTTTGATGGTTTGAGGTTGCTTATTAGGTATTGATGAGCCTATATCTCAAATTTGGGATCAATCGGACGTACAGACTCAACGCGACGAAACATGAAAGTGGGATTTCTAGTCAATGGTCAACGCTCAAGCGTGACCTTTCCCACTCTCAAGCATGGAGGTCAACCAAACCAGCTCTGCTGTTGACTCCACATGGCACAAGCTGGCCTACGTGGCACTATCTAATTGGTTGCATGCGTGGTGGCGCTACCTACCTCCCACGCTCAAGCGTGGGCATTCCCATGCTCAAGTGTGGCGTGGCAGTTTGTGAAAAATAAAAAGGGGTGTAAGTGAACATAAGTTCACTTTCACCTTGCGAAAATAAAAGAGAGCAGAGTGTGGGGAGAGTATAAAGAAATAAAGAGAGAAAGTTAGAGACAGATAAGGCTTCAGGTTCAGTTTCCGGCTCGATCGATCACCCCGACACAATTCCGAGTACGTAGTTGTGATTGTGGCAACGACGTCTTCACAATCCTACCTTCCTTTTCTTATCTAGTGAAGGTAATCCTTACCCTTTTTATGTCGAAATGCCGTCGGTAACGGTATTCGGCTTATCTTTCGTTTCGGTTATCGGTTTTCAATTCCTACTTTATATTAGGATTCCTTGTAACGTACACTTTGTAATGTGGTGTTCATGTGAATATTCGGAGGCCCAGGGACCCTTGGACTGTGTGTGGCATGATTGAGAGGAGTCAACGAGTGTTCGTTTCGTGACGTTCAAGTTATCATACGACATCTCAGGTGGGGGAAAGAAGCCATCTAACGTCGGAAACGACGAAGTGGCATTTATTTCAATAATGGCGTAGGGCGACCTAAACCCTACTAGGGAGCGAGTAACGGACAATATCAATATCACATTGGGGACTACCTAGTGGTATCAATGATAATATTGGAATTGTAGGTTTATCGTCGTTAGGTTAAAAATATTATATTCGAGGTTGCATGGTGTATCAGTTTGACTGTTCATGATGTGTTGTTTGATATATGTTGGATTGCCTAGAATGATTGTGATTATTTAGTTATTTATATATTATTTTAATATGTGGAGATGATTGGAAATGATGACATGTTGGGTGATGATTTTGTGCTTATAAAATTCTAAGTGTTGATACATGATTATTTATGATGATGTACGTAGGGGTACATGATACATGTGTTCAGAAGTGTCTAACCGAGATATTTATTTTGATATTATGATGAGACTGATGAAATATGATTGTTGAGGTTATCTATGAGATAGCGATGAGAGGTTAAGGCACTAGGGGATGACCCGAGAGATGGTCGGTGATATTATTCATATGCATGGGGTGTATTCCCGAGATTCAGAGTACTTGCAGGACCGTCCCAGATTATTATTATTATTATTTGAGTTGCAGCTATAGTTCATGCATTACATGAGCACCCTCGCGAGAGAACCAGGGTGTGCACCGACGTGTGTTGTGCAACTATAGTGCCATTGCTTTGCATGAGCATTCTCACCGCGGATGAGGATGTGCACCGAGGATTCTGGAGATGTGTTGTTTGATTGATTGAGATATGTATATCCGGATTGGTGGCAGCCACATTATCATACACATTGCATTTGCATCATGGTAAAGGGTAGAGGAAATAATATGTTTCGAGGATGGTTGCATATATATATATAGCATGAGCATTTTCACCGCGGATAAGGATGTGCACCGGGGATTCTGGAGATGTGTTGTTTGATTGATTGAGCTATGTATATCCAGATTGGTGGCAGACACATTATCATACACATTGCATTTGCATCATAATTAAAAACAGGCTGTTACAGGGGCTCTATTCCCTACGCCAGAAGTCACTAAAACATGACCCGTATATATATATGTATGTATGTATGTATATGTGGTGATGTATGTTTTGTGTGTTGTTATTGATTAGATGTTGCTAAACCCTTTCCATGTTGATATTAGATGTATTCTTATCCTCTTTCTTCTTTCTTTTGTATGTTGTTTTCTTTATTGTTTTACTTAGACCCGGATCACACTGATGGCTCATTAGGGGCATCCTTGGATGGAGGCTCCGGCGGGGTTCCCCCTAACGGGGACCTTTGAGCTTGAGTTTATTGATGAGCACGAGTGGCTAGTGGACCCAGTCCCTCGGTTTACTGTGTATACGAGTCATGTTTCAGTGACTTCTGGTGTAGGGAATGGAGCCCCTGTAACAACCTGTTTTTAATTACGATGTTTTAACAGTAAAAATATATTTATTTATATTTTTAATTGAGACTTAGGAAATGATTTTGGAGAAAACAAAATCATATCTTGAACTTACTCTACGGTAGGAAGCTCTAGTTAAAACTTGGGTTTAAAACTCAGACGGAAACCGGTCTGCGTTTTGTTAACTGACAATATAATTTTATATTGATAGAAAACCCTAATTTGGCCCGAAAACTGAAAATGGTATATTTTTTTATATTTTGTTCGTGAGGAAGTCTACTTTCCAAATTTCTGATCAGAAATAAAATATTATGTTTATTCGGATGAATTTTGGTAAAAGTTCGGACGGAAAACAGTCGGTGTTTTCACTGACAGTAAGATTTTAATGATCAGAAAACTTAATTTTGACTCGTGAATGAAATGGTTTATATTTAAATCATATTTCCAACGATTTTGGTTAGTTTGAAAATTTTCAGTCGAAAATGAAATATTACGCTTTTATACGGGCGTAAAACCCTAATCGGGGAAGGCACTTGAGTCGAGAAGGGAGGTTCAGAGACAAAACCGGACACTGGAGGAGCTGAGTCATGGCGTGAGTCACCACCATGACTCACCAAGCATTTATGAAGCATTAAATGCAAATTTAGGTGAAATGACCAAAATGCCCTTTTGGCTTAACCTAACCAAAGTTAAGTTAGATTTTAACCATGGTTAAGGAACCATGGTTAGTTTGTGTGGTCTAAAATTAGCCACACCCTTCACTAAATGTGAGCCATATATGTATTAACCATAGTTAGAAAAGTAACCCTAGTTAAGTTAATTATTAACTATAATTAAGCTTATATTAATTAAATAATCACAAAACTCATTAATCTAATAGTTAAAAACCAAACAAGGCCTAAGATTTTCCATATAAAGCCCTCAAAACCGTGGCCTCCCCTCCCTATTTCTTCTCTTCATCTTCTTCATTTTCTCCACTTTTCTCAAGAACACTTCAAGCAATTTTGTGAAGGTCTTGATCCATTCCTTTCAATTTTCCGACATCTAAGAGGTATACCTTACTCTTCTTGATAAATAAACATCATGTTCTTCATTGATTTTCTTGTTTCCAAGTCATGATCATCAAGTTTTCATGAGTTTTTGATTCTTAGATCTAGAATTTCAAATATTTCTAGAAAATTGTAGAAAAATCATTTTAATGTGAAACCAATTTCTATGATCTTAACATGTCCTCTACTATCATCATCTAAGAGTATGTAATCCAAATCATTTTCCTTCCCATTTATCTATTGAAGGCCGAATCTATATATTTTTAGGCAAAGGAAGTTTTGTTCAATTTTTACAATATGACACTTGATCTTTACTCTGTAATACCTATAGTAGTTATAACTAGAAACTTGAAATCAAAAGAAATTCGTAGCCCTATTTTATAGCCTTGACCGAATTTGTGTTTATGTGAGCAAAATAAGTTTTCTTCAATATTTAACTAGATCATGATTTGTATGAACTAACTAAGGTGTGTAGGTTATAGATCCAAGAGTTTGTGAGAAAAAGGACTTTCAAACCTATTTTGCTCATTGAGGCCGAAACTCTAACCTAGTTGGTTAAAGGATTATGTTTTACAATCTTAACTATTAACACTTAATCTATGCTAGTTAATACTTTGGAAATTAGTATCTAAAAGATTGGATTAAGAAAATAACCCTAGCCTTATTGTTATGACTTGGCCGAACCTAGCACCATATGGTCATACTTAGATTTGTTTGATTAATTTGTTAATTTGTTGATTTGGTTGAAGGTGGTTTTGGTAACTCGTGGCAGGATATCTAGGATCATCGATTTCGTGTTTCCGGTGGTAACTTAGGTGGGAGAAAGAACCATTCCATCGTCGGAACCGATAAGCAGTATATAATTTATAATAATCGTGTAGGGCGACCTAAACCCTACTAGTGGTCGAGTAGTCGACAATACCAAAATCGTATTGGAAACTTTTCCGTAATACCAATGACGATTTGGGAATTGTAGATTTATCGCCTTAGGTTAATTATTCATATTTGAGGATGTCTGAATTATTTACTCTTGACTATTTGTGATCCGCTGGCTATGGTATTCTACTACATGTGACATTTATTTTGGTGTTTGAATATTTTATTGATTATTGTGTTATGCATAATCTGCCTGGTTTGATAAATTGCTTAGTTGATTTTAAGTAAAGATATATATTGCACGGAGGTATTTTGTTTGGGTGAGAGTTTTGAATATGAATTAGAGGTGCCTCGTTATTATTTTATAGAAGTGATGTGATATAGAATGTAAGTGGAGGTTATGAGGAAAGCTTGAGGTACTAGGTTGTTATTGATAAAAGTCAGTGAGAATCATATATTGCATTGTTGTTCATAACCGTGTATTTGAGATATACGAGGTCCGAAGTTTTCGTGGACCGTTTCAAATTAGAAGTTAAGTTGTGCAACTATAGTGTCATTGCTATGCACGAGCACCATTGATAGAGATGAGAGAGAAAATCAGGGTGTGCACCGACGGTACTGTGCAGCTATAGAGTCATTGCTTTGCATGAGCATTCTCACCATGGATGAGAATGTGCACCGGCGTTGGGAACGTGTCACTTGGACGACCGACTGACATTCCTAACGAGGGATGTGTGACAGGATTAGCAGTGGCCACGTCAGCATAAAGGTTTAGTTGCAGGAGTTGGAGGGTAGAGGATGATGTTATAAAGTATGGATGATTGTAGATTGTGAGTGATGCATGTTTATGACTATTCACTACAAAAAAAGGTCATTTAGCGACCGAAAATAGTGACCGAATTTTTAGGTTCCTTTTTGCGACCGAAATAGCGACCGATTGTAGGATCTACATGAAACACTGGTTAGAGTTGAATCTGCGACCGAAATAGCGACCGAAATAGAGCGTAGCAGAGATATCGGTCGCTACTTCGGTCGCTAAACAAAGGAAAGTAAAAGTCAGAAATTTATGAATTGTTAGCGACCGAAATGGCGACCGAATAAAATGCAACGGTCAAAATGTGTTTATATTAGCGACCAATTTATAAATCCGTCGCTAAATTTATGAATTCATGCTTTAAACTTTAATTATATTTGCGACCGAAATGAATTCGGTCGCTAAAAGGCGCGTTAAAAAATAAAATTGCGCGTGTTAGCGACCGAAATTTATATCGGTCGCTACAATTACAAATTCAAATTAAGACTAACCATATTAGCGACCGGTTTAGCGACCGAATTAATTCGGTCGCTAAAACTGAAATCCCTAAATTCGACAGAACCTCCTTCTTCCTCATTTTTTCCGTCGCGTTTCTCTCTCCCACCCACTGTTTCTCTCTTCTACGGCGCGCGCTCCGGTCACCTCAACACCGCAAGACACCTCTGGTCACCACCGTCATCTCCCCTCTGCTCAGGTAAGCTCTCCTCTACTCCATCTCTCTGTCTCTGTTTCTGTCGCATATATCTCTCTCTGTCTCACTGTTTCTCTCTTCCTAGCCGCGCGCTCCGGCCACCACAAGCCACCTCCTGTCACCACCATCATCCCCTCTGCTCAGGTAAGCTCTCCTCTACTCCATCTCTCTCTCTGTCTCTGTTTCTCTCGCATCTCTCTCTGTCTCACTACCATTTATGGATCAATGCCTGCATTTTCTTTTTCTTTGTTTCCATCGATTTCTCAACTCTCATATTTGGGTTAGCAACAAAAGTTTCATAAAAGGAACAAAAGTTTCATAAAAGTTTAATATGGAATTGTAGGGGTGCTGGTGGTAGGAATTTTGCCAATTTTGTCAAAGATCTTATCAATATCTATCACCAAGATTTTGTTGCAATTCTTGAACCTAGAATAAGTGGCTCTTCTGCTGATAGAGTCATCCAAAAAATAGGTTTAGTAGAGGGTGCAAGGGTTGATGCTAGTGTCTTCTCAGGAGGCATTTGGTGCCTCTGGAAAAACAGCTTTATGCCTACCATTGTAGTTGATTCTTCTAGGTACTGTATCCACCTCAAATTAAATCACAACTCTCTGGACTTTTGGTTCTTTTGTGGTTTATGCTAGCCCGAATGTTGGTATCAGGCAACAAGATTGGCAAGAACTTAGGGATTTTGAGGCTTCCAACCCGAGTCCCTGGTGCTTGGCTAGGGATATCAACTCTATCATCTCTCATAATGAAAGGTTGGAGGAGCCACTTTTAACCAAAGATCTAGCTCTAACTTTGTGGAGTGTATTGATGATTGTGGCCTGATAGACATGGGTTTCTCTGGAGTCCCCTTTACTTGGTCTAGAGGAAACCTTAAATAGAGACTTGATAGAGTCCTATGTAATTTGGAATGGCAATCCAAATTTCCTAGCAGTTCTGTTACCAATGTCCCATTAGAATCCTCGGACCATAGTGGTCTTTGGTTTAAAATGGAAGGTGGTATAGAGAGACCTAGGAGAAACTACTTTAAGTTGCTTGGAGCTTGGTTAGATCATGCTGACTTTGACAGTATTGTTCAACATTCTTGGTGCAGTTCAAGCACTTGGAATGATAATATAAATAAGCTTACCTCTAACCTTAAGTCCTGGAATAAAGATACTTTTGGGAATATCTTCAAGAGAAAACATTGAATTATTAAAAGACTTGAAGGTATCAAGAATGCTATTTTAATTGGCCCTAACGAAAGACTTCAAAACCTAAGAGCCGAGCTTTGGGGCAAGTACAATTTAATAAATGCTCATGAAGAAAGCTACTGGTATCAACAAGCCAGAAGCAAATGGGTATCCCTAGGTGACTCCAATACTAGATTTTTTCACTAATCCACTCTAAAAAGAAGGAGACAAAACAATATTATGGCCTTACTTGATAACAATGACCAATGGATCTATGATGACAAAGATATTCAGAACCATGTTATCCAACACTTCTCTAATCTCTACTCTTCTAACAACTATGCTTTAAACTAGTTTCATTGTATCTCCTCCTTCCCAGTTATAAAAGAAGAGGACAGAACCTTTCTAGAGAAAGATGTGACATTAGAAGAAACAAGGAAAGCTCTCTTTAGCATGAGTAGCTACAAATCCCCTGGGCCTAATGGCTTCCATCCCATCTTCTTTAAAAGGCAGTGGCACTCCATAGGACATTCTGTTTTCAATCTCGTAGCTGAATGTTTTGCTAATCCTAGCAAAATTAGGGACTTGAATCAAACCCTCATTACCCTTATCCCTAAATGTGATGACCCTTCTAGAGTGTCTCAACTAAGACCTATTGCCTTATGCAATGTTAGCTACAAGATTATTTCCAAAATAATAGTTCAAAGACTGAAAACTTTTCTTCCTTATGTTATTTCTCCCAACCAGAGCAGTTTTATAGAAGGAAGATCAACTATAGATAACATCCTTGTGATGCAAGAGGCCATTCACTCCCTCAATCATATCAAAGGGAACAAGGGCTTTATGATCATCAAACTAAACTTGGAAAAAGTCTATGATAGGCTAGAATGGAGTTTCATCTTAGAATCCCTTGAATTGCTTAACATTCCCGCTTCTTTGATTAATTTGATTTATTACTGCATATCTTCATCCAATCTAAGCATTAATTGGAATGGCAATAAATCGGACTCCTTCTCTTCCTCTAGAGGCTTGAGACAAGGAGACCCCATCTCTCCCTATCTCTTTATCATTGCCTTAGAAAGACTTGGACATAGAATATGTGATTTGGTTAATGCTGGTTCTTGGAGTCCTCTGACTTTTGGAAGAGGCAGCCATGGCCCCAAACTCTCCCACATTTGCTTTGCCGATGACCTTGTCTTTGTCTCAGAAGCTAATCTAACTCAATCTTAGACTATCAGACAAGTTATGAATGATTTCTGTTTAAGCACAGGACAAAAGGTAAACTTACTTAAGTCCAAGGTTTTCTTTTCCAAAAATGTGAGAACTGAACTTGCTGATCAGATTAGCCTTGATCTAGGAATTGAAAGAACTGAGAACCTAGTTAGTTACCTTGGAGTGCCTCTTCTGCACCAAAAAATAAATAAAGATTATGTTTCCTTTGTACTAGAGAAATTGAGGTGGGATACATAAAATATCATAAATAGGGCGATGATATAGCAGATATGTAGTATAACATATTGATTGTTATAGATCCCAATACTAACATTCTGTTAAACCGTTAGAGAGATTATTCAAGACCTAGATGACATAACTTGTCTGTGAAGTTATCATACATGGGTCCACGCCTTTATCCATAAATCAGTGCTTTTTGTGAACAAGAATTACTGCATTACTAATTCACAACCTACAAGAGATCGATTCACATATCTATTGTCATACCCAATTACCCATAGTTTACTTGAATAGAGATGAAATTTTATTAACACGAGGAAGAGTAATAAGGAGTAGGATAAGACATCTTTTGTAGCGAAAGACAAAATTGGAAAGTTGGAATGGACAAGTGAAACTCATTAATTTGATTGTTTTTCATTCTCCTTGCATTTTGAAATGAAAGAATTAATTAATTTAATACGAGGAGAATATTTCGAGAAAGAAACAATGAATAGTTGTACTTGGATTTCTGTATATATAGAATAGTGATTTGATTTGAAATGACTAATTTCATTTATGCACGATAGGTCCTTGTTGTCATATTCTTCTACTCTCTGTTGGCTCCGGCTCCTCCCCTTATCCTTGCTCGGTTGTGTTTTCTCTCTCAGGTAAGTTCTCTGAACACTCAGTGTAATGTATTATGTGAATTATCGTGTTGTTTGGTAGTGGAGAGCTGAGCTCAATAGGATGTGATCTTGTCTGATTGTACGCTGATAATTTAATGTTTATGCATGTGTTTGTCAATATGTGTTGTTTGTTAGTGGAGAGCGGAGCTCAATAGGATGTGATCTTGTCTGATTGTATGCTGATAATTTAATGTTTATGCATGTGTTTGTCAATATGTGTTGTTTGTTAGTGGAGAGCGGAGCTCAATAGGATGTGATCCTGTCCGAAAGGCGGGATGCTGGTTGTGTGCTGATAATTTAGAAATTATGCATGTGTTTGACAATTAATTGCTACTTGTTAGTGGAGAGCGGAGCTAAATAGGATGTTTGCTACAATATTTAATCTAAATTTGTATTGATTTACGCTGCAATTTATATAAGCTCAACAATGTTGCAATATTTATAGGTTAATGGTTTTATTTTCTGTTAGAGTTAATAAGTAATTTACGAAAGCCTTAGTTTCCTATTTGAGATTCAATATTAATGAGCATGCATAACGTATCAAGGTATGCATGCTCATTGTATTGAATCTTGAATTGTCCAAGTAGGACAGTTTGGGAAAAAACCTTTTTCACACTCGTACAATAGTCATTTCAATATTCAAATGCCTTATATACTTGTTGAAATCTCGGTCTGATGCATTTCCTTTTGTTCTCCTGGTGCATACTTGATCGCGGTGATTATGACCGTGCTTGAGTCGTGTAACTTGGAGACCGATGGGAAATGCTGTCGAAATTTTGTCAAGTATAAGGTATTTGAATATGGGAAAAACTATTAGTAGCCGAGTGTGGCAAAGGTTTCTTCTCGAATAGGATAGGTTCATACCTTGTCATAAGAACGAGATTGATGGAGTTATTGGAATGCACCGTAATATATAAGTGTTATTGTAGGATTGGTCAGGCTATTTAATTGCCAGCAATGGATATTCCGGAGAATCGGAAATGGATGTATCGTAGGTTGGATCGGAATAAACGTCTTAGGGAAGAGTATAGAGTTGGAGTGGGTGAGTTTATAGAGTTTGTTGTTAGCCAGGAGAGATTTATACTACTGGGCGGTGATCAATTGAGGTGTCCTTGCAAAAGATGCAAGTGTCAATCTTTCAAAAGCGTGGATGGAGTTGTAGCCGATCTTTATGAGAAGGGCTTCATGCCTGATTACTATTGGTGGAGTAACCATGGTGAGACGTTGCCTGACTTAAACCCGATTGTGGTTGAAGGTTCGTACTATGGAAGTGGTGACGGGAGGGAAGAATTGAATCCATACCAGCAGATGATAATGGATCATGCTGGACCATCGGTTGGTGTTGTACTAGAAGAAGATGGGGGAGAAGATGGTGGAATGGGTTCCCAATACATAGAGGAGAATCCGAATCCCGAAGCTCAAAGATTCTATGATATGCTGAGTGCTGCACGATCTCCATTGTGGGAAGGATGTCGGGAGTACACGGAGTTGTCGATGTTCATGGAATGGTTGAGTATCAAATCTGACTACAATATGCAAGAAGGCTGTTTTAATCGCCTCACCAGGTCAGTGTCCAAGGCGTTTCCAGAAGGCAATCGGATGCCTACAAGTTTTTATCATGCTAAGAAGTCCGTGGAAAATTTGGGTCTGGGGTGTTTGAAAATTGATTATTGCCTGAATGGATGTATGTTGTACTATAAGGATGATTCAGCGGAAAGCATAACGTGTTGTCGATTTTGTGGTGAGGATCGGTATAAGACAACCACTAGGATGGGCATTGAGAAGAAGAGGTCACTAAAAAAGATATGGTACTTTCCGCTCGTGCCAAGACTTACAAGATTGTACTCTTCGATGGCCACTGCAGCTCACATGAGGTGGCATAGTGAGCATGAGAGGGAGCAAGATATCTTGTGCCATCCATCTGATTGAGAAGCTTGGAAGCATTTTGATAGGGTTCATATGGCATTTTCGCAGGACCCTCGCAATGTCCGATTGGGGTTATCTGCTGATGGATTTAATCCTTTTGGGCAGTCTGGAAAAGCATACTCTTGTTGGCCGGTTATCCTGACTCCGTACAATCTTCCCCCGGGGATGTGCATGAAGCGGGAGTTTATGTTCCTAACAGTCATAATTCCGGTCCGTCTAATCCAAAAAGGTAAGATTGATGTGTACTTGCAGCCTGATAGATGAGTTGACAATGCTTTGTGGAATGATGGTGTGTTGACATATGACGTATCTTTGAGGCAGAATTTCATCATGAAAGTAGCTTTAATGTGGACGATCAACGACTTTCCCGCTTATGGGATGATGTCGGGTTGGATGACCGCGGGAAGCTTGGATGCCCAATATGTATGGAGCGATCGAAGGCATTCACGCTTAAAAACAATCGAAAGATCTCATATTTTGATTGTCATCGTCAATTCCTTCCGGAAGATCATCCTTATAGGCGGAACAAGAATGCATTCAAGAAGCGTTGTGCGGAGAGAACACCGCCTCCACCACGTTTGACTGGTCCTAATGTATGGCGCAGAGTACAAGATTTACCGCTCGTCCATGAAACCCAAGGAGAACATATTTCTCGATTATGGCGTCAACCATAATTGGACAAAACAAAGTATATTTTGGAGGTTGCCGTATTGGAGGACGCAGCTACTCCGTCACAACATTGATGTCATGCATACTGAGAGGAATGTGTTTTTGAATGTGTTTGACATTGTGATGGACATCAAGGGGAGGACAAAGGATACAAATAAAGCCCGATTGGACCTGGCTGACATTTGTAATCGGAAGGAGCTTGAGTTGCAAGACGGTGGTCGTGGCAGACTTATCAAACCGAAGGCAAGTTATACACTAAGCAAAGCACAGAAATTGGATGTCTGTAAGTGGGTTAAAGAACTAAAGTTACCAGATGGGTATGCTTCCAATCTGGGTAGATGTGTTGACATTAAGGAAGCAAAGTTACATGGAATGAAGAGTCATGATTGCCACGTTTTCATGCAACGGTTGCTTCCAATTGCGTTCGACGCATTACCGAAGCAAATTTGGAACCCACTTGTTGAGCTTAGCCACTTTTTCAGGGAGCTTACATCGACAACACTAAATGTGAATCAATTAAAGGATATGGAAGTCAAGATACCCGTTTTGTTATGTAAGCTGGAGCAAATCTTCCCGCCGAGTTTCTTTGATTCCATGGAACACCTGCCAGTTCATCTACCTTACGAAGCAAGAGTTGGTGGCCCAGTCCAATACCGCTGGATGTATCCATTTGAGAGGTAAACAACATCAACTATTTTACTTAATACATATGAAATTCACGAACACGAGAGCGTAGTTTAGCTTTCCCTAAAACTAGTAATTATTTGTATGTATCCCTCTGTAATAGGTTCCTGCACTCCTTTAAACACAAAGTCAAGAACAAGGCACGAGTGGAGGGTTCCATTTGTGAAGCATACTTAGTAGAGGAGACTTCCACTTTTGCCTCTTATTACTATCCGGACGAAGTTAACACGAGAAGGACAAGGATGCCTAGAAACGTTGATTCGGGTGAAGGATGTTCAACTAGTCCTCCTATATCAATATTCAACTATCCGGGCAGATTTAGTGGCAAATCAAAAGGATATTTCTTGGAGCAGCGTGACATTAATGCTGCTCATCTGTATATCCTTCAAAATTGTGAAGAGGTGGCGCCATATTTAGAGTAAGTTTCTACAACGTCTTTAATAAGTTCAATTGACATTTATTATTATTAATCGTCCTGCTGTTAATCTCCCATATGTAGGATGTACGGCAATTTTCTAAGGGATCTCCAACCTGACATTTCAAATCATGATCAGGTTGATCGAGAAATTACTTCTCACTTTACTACGTGGTTCAGTAAATATGTAGGTTAAGCATCTTCATTTTTTGAAGCATACATTTTATCTCCTTAAATATATAGCATGTATAAGAATAATATAATATTTGATTGTTTAGGTACTAGATCCAGAAAACAATGTTCAAAATCCATTGTTGACAAATTTGGCATGGGGGCCTAACAGATGGGTTACATCATGGAATACTTATATTGTAAATGGATATAAATTTAACACAAAAACATGGAATGAAGGAATGCAGACGTGTAACTATGGTGTTTGTGTGCGAGCCACTGATGGCAATGTAGAGGATGATTTCTATGGGGTTCTAACTGACATCCTTGAACTCGATTATACCAGTTTCCCCGTGATGAAATTAGTTATCTTCAAGTGTGATTGGTTTGATCCTACTCTTGACGTAGGGACAAAAATAGATAAAAATTATGGTATTGTTCAAGTTAGGCTGTCTCGAAGGTATAATAAGGCGTACGACCCATTCATTTTTTCACAACAGCAGAGAGCAGGTTTATTACTCGCCATATCCCGAAGGACATCATGGCTGGTTGGGTGTTATTAAGATAAAGGCTCGTAGTATAATTAATTCGATAATGTAATCAACCAGCCTGAAAAAGATGCTCCGTACCAAGATGATGAGTTTTCAAGACCCCACGTACAGTTGCAAATTACCCTGGACATTATTGTTAATTCTCTGGCGGACATTTCCGGAAATGGGGAAGAAGTTGAAAGAGAGTTAATGGATCAATCCGAGTTGGACGCATCTAGCGAAGGTACATTCCGATCAAGTGATACTGATGAGAGTGAGGGTGAATTTAGTGACGGAGATTCTACTTAGGTAATTTATTTATGTCATAATTCATTGTGTGAATGTCATTCTACTTATTAGGTAATTTATTTTTGTATTATTTTCACTGTTGTGTAATCATATTTTCATTTTTTTCACAGATGGCAGATTCCTCCAGAGGTAGGGGTCGTCGTGGAGGTCGTCGTGGAGGTCGTGCTGCGAGAGTCCCTTCGTCGGCCGACCCACAGCCTTCAGATCGAGACCATCCTACCAGCACCTCTGTTGACGGGATCCTCATGTGGTCGGGACACAGGCTGCACCCTCATCATCCACACCTACGATGATAGAACCATCATCATCATCGGGACAGGAGAGTCGTGGTCCATCCGACAGGAGGATTCTTCTTATCCTCAGGGGGGATAACGAGTATGCTAATTTAATTTTTTTAATATATATAAAGTATCGTTAATTTCTATTTGCTTGTTTTTAAAATTTAATTATAACATTTATTAATGCTCTAATTTTCTTCAGACTTTCTCGCGCATGAAGGGCCCTTCTGATTCGATATCGAAGATCCTGCGACGCAAGTTTGATGGTCCATGGCCTACATGGAAGGCCATCCCACTGGGCCATAGGGATCAATTGTTTCTAGAGTTTAAGGTAACAATTTATTAAGTTTTTTAAATTAAATTTACATTATATATATGTACACACGAATTTCCTAACAACTGTAAGTTGCAGAAAGAGTATAGGTGGGACTTAGCTTTAGAGGCTCTCGTCAGGGACATATTTGAGCATAAAGACTCACTGGTTATGAAGAATCTAATGAACAAGCTGAGGAAGGGGCAGAATAAGGGGAGGTGGGTGGATCCTGAGATCAAGAGGCAGCTGGACCAGTATTGGGCTACGAGAAGTTCCGGAGATCCGAGGCCACAGCTCGGCGTAATCGAGCTTCTGATGGTGGCGCATGTGCTTGGACCGGTGGGTCTAAATCAGCCGCCGCCCACTACGACGAGCTGGTAATACATTAAACTTTTGACTTAATATACTATTTAATTAATTAGTTTTTATTTTTAATTATTCTTATGAATTTAATATTATATTATAATGTGCATAAAGCACAGAAACAGCGGGACCCGACTGCTATGGAGTTGGTGGATAGTAAGAAGAAGTTGAAGTCGTGGACATGGGTCAACGACAAGGCCCGTGAATCGTGTCTGTAAGAAAAAAAATAATTTAGTGTTTACTTGTAATTTATTATAAATGATTTGTTAATATTGGATATAATTTTTTTAACTAAATCTCTTCATCTATTCTTTGTAGGCGGGCTTCAACGAGAAGAAGGACGATGACATATCACGTGCCTCACAAGTCACAAGATGAGGCTTTGACCGGTGATGGCCGCTTTCTCTGCTCTCCGTCGACGATAATGCCATTTATTTGGAGGTCGTCGGGGCGGGAACAAGAAGGGGCACGTGTATGGCCTCCGGACACCTGGGAGCCGAAGTTCATCGCTTCATCGCCCCGCACGCCTTTGCTCCTTGCTGCGCCGATACCGTCCCTCAGGAGCAGTTCCACCAAATGCAGGACACCATCACGCAGCTGAACGCGGAGCTTCGGGAGAAGAGCGAGAGAGAGCAGCAGATGGCGAACCAGATTGCACAGTTGACTCGGGCACACCAGCAGTTGATGGAGGCGAGCATCGAGCAGGGCCAGACACTGCGGCTGGTGTTGGGGCAGATGAGGATCCAGACTCCAGTTGCTCAGGATGATGCTCTGACGGTTGTGCCGCCTGCTGCCGCTCCTCTAGTTTCGCCGCCAGCTACTGATGCTGCTACTGCAGAGGACGATTAGCTAGCAGACGTTGGTGGTATGGACGCTGAGGATGATTGGATTCCTCCATCTCCCCCTCATCATGACTGATTTTTTCTCTCCATATTTTTGACTTTAAACGATTCTTGTACGACATTTTGGATTATTCTTTTTATATATATTTATTATTTTTTATGATTGTATATTTCATAAGTTATTTGGTGTGTTTTATTAGTAATTTTTCTAACGTTTAAAGAAAATCAGGAAAAAAATTATTATAAAAATTAAAATTAAAAAAAAATAAATAATAATAACCAGTTTAGCGACCGAATTAGAAACCAATAATTCGGTCGCTAAACTTTATTTAACATTTACAGATGATGTATAGCGACCGAAAATCCGTCGCTAATATAGGTTAACAGTAACCAAAATTAGCGACCGAACTAGCAACCGATTATCGGTCGCTAGAAATGGTTACCCCAAAAATGCGACCAACCTAATAGCGACCGATTATTATTATGTAGCGACCAAATTTACGGTCGCTAATTAGAGACCGAAATAATAATTCGGTAGCTAAAACCTTAGCGACCAGGTATTCAGCTACCATCATAAATCGGTCTCTGATTCGGTCGCTAAAACAAATAGCGACCGATTTACATGGTTTAGCGACCGAAAATTACGGTCGCTAAACAATTTTTTTTGTAGTGATTATTGTATTATATGCTATGAATCTTTTCCACTTATGATGATAGAACTGTTTCTTATCTCCCTATTTCTGTGTTTTTGTGTATGTCTACTTTATTACGTTAGAAGACTAGATGGAGGAATATGTTGCTGAGGAGATGGAAGGAACCCTGTATGAGACAGAGGTTGTTGAGGAGTTGAATGACATTCCGTATGAAGCTGACGCTGTAGAACAACCTACTGATCCTAATAATATAGTGTAGTAAGTTTAGGGTCAGTGAGTCATGTAAGTCATTTTTATTTTCCACTAGTTATAAGTAGTTTGTATAAATAGGTACCAGTGCGGGATCCTACTGAGAGGATACCCTAAACAGTGTTGTGTAAAATAAAGGATAAGTATGTGTGCATTTATGTAATATAACTTGGGAGTGTTTTATATTTGCAGAAGTTATATGATTATTAATTAAGTTTTAATTTTTATGTATTTACAATGATAAGCGTGCGATTAAGTAAATAAATAATAATGTTTTAATTTAATAATACAATGTGGCACAACAGGGTGTCTCAGCCCCATTTGGGATGGTGGGGACTTTCAGAGTAGGACAAACTTTCCCATGCCAGATGTGGTACCCGTTCCCATCCTCGTACCAGTTGAGGCACCAGCACCAAAGCTAGCACTGGAACCCACACCCGCACCAGTGCCTATCATTGCACCTGCTCTTGAGGAGGATCAGCACTACAAAAAAAGGTCATTTAGCGACCGAAAATAGTGACCAAATTTGTTGGTTGCTGTTTGCGACCGAAATGGCAACCGATTGTAGGATCTAAATCAAACACTGATTAGAGTTAATACTGCGACCGAAATAGCGACCGAAATAGAGCGTAGCAGAGTTATCGGTCTCTATTTCGGTCGCAAAATAAAGGAAAGTAAAAGCCAAAAATTGCTGACTTTTTAGCGACTGAAATGACGACCGAGTTAAATGCAACGGTTAAATTTTATCTATCTTTACGACCGATATTAAATCGGTCGCTAAATGGCGTGCAAAAAAAATAAAATAGAGTGTTTTAGCGACCGATTTAAAATCGGTAGCTAAATTTATGAATTCAAATTTCAAATTAACCCAGTTAGCGACCGATTTAGCGACCGAATAATTCGGTCGCTAAAAATAAAATCCCTAAATCGTGATTTCCTTCCTCTCTTCCCCCATTTCTCTCTTTTCTTCTCTTCTCTCTCATGCGCAGCTCCGCCCCCTTCCCTGTTCCGGCCGCGCATTGCCACCTCTCAGTGTCTCGTCCTCCTCCGACCACCACTTGGTAAGGTTCTCCTTTTATCCTTCTCATTTTGTGTTTCTCCAAACCGTCTCTCATTCTCTCTTCCTCCTCCCAGCAGGATCGCGCCACCACCGCCACCACGACCACCACTATAGCACCGTGACCTCCTTCTTTGGTAAGGTCTCCTCTCCTCTCTCTCTATGTATCTCTCTGTCTCTCTCTCTTGCTTGGTTCTCTTTGTCTCAGTTTCTCTCAATGTCTCTCTCAAGTGTTGTCTCTTCCTCCTCCGGCCACCACCACCATCTCAAGGGGTTCTGTTCACGCAACCAGCACCCCCACAGTCTCCTCTGATCAGTTTTGTCTCAAGTTATGGTTTAGGGAAGTTCTGTCAGTATGGGTATTTATGCTGTCAAATCAATCATTGATGTTGTTCTAGTGAAATCCAGAGTAGAGAAATTCTGACAGTAGGGGTATATTGATTTAAATAACTTATTGGATAGATAATATAAGTTAGCTTCCTCTTGATTCACTATCTCTAAGACTGTAATGCTTGGAAGTAGGACTACTATAAGTTTCATGGCCATCCCTGCATAAAATAAGCAAATATGAAGCCAAGAATGTAATTAGTAAATTACAGGCACATTGTATTAGACATAAGGAAGACTATGTTAATATGAGTTTGAAGGCACTTTGCAGGCTCTGTTTGCAGGTTTTGCAGGTTTTCTGTTATGATGAGTCACTACACTAGTCACCAATTCTGTTTTGCATTTGTTATTAGATTTAGTTGCATATATGAACTTCTTGATTAGGCTTGTTTTCTGTTATGCTCAGGTGCTATATATATGTAGATATCTGATGAATGAATAATAGAGAAGAAAGATGATGAATGAAATTAGTATTTTTCAATAATAGCTTAGCTCTTACATTTTCCTAAGCTTAGCTAGTAGATTGTTAGTGAAGAGCATATTTGAATTGATTTGTTGATGGTTAGTGAAGAGCTGAGCTCAATAGGATTCTGGTTGTGTGCTGGTAGATTAGAAATGATGCATGTGGTTGCAATTGAATATGTTGTTTGTTAGTGGAGAGCTGAGCTCAATATACTAGTTGTGTGCTGGTAGATTAAAATTGATACATGTGGTTGTAAACTTTATATGTTGTTTGTTAGTGGAGAGCAGAGCAGAGCTCAATAGGATGGATGTGTCAATTCTATGCCTTGATTGCCATTAGTGGAGAGCAGAGCTCAATAGGATGTGATCCTATCAAAAAGGCGGGATGCTTGTTATGTGTTGCTAATTTAGAATTTATGCATGTGTTTGCCAATTATGTGTTACTTGTTAGTGGAGAGCGGAGCTCAATAGAATGTTTGCTACTATATTTTATCTAAGTTTGTATTGAAATATGCTTCAATATATATTTGTTGAAGTATGTTGCAATCCTTATAAGTCAATGGTTTTATTTTCTGCTAGAGTTAATTATTAAGCTACGAAAGCCTTAGTTTCCTACTTGAGATTCAATATTAATGACCATGCGTACCTTCTCAGGGCACGCATGCTCATTCAATATTTTGGACGTGCTTGAAGGATTCTTGAAGTTTGAGGTTTTTCTTTAATTCTGCCTTAAGGCCAAGGTCTTAGATAATGAAGGATTAAGTATAGGGTTAGATAAAATGAAGGGTGGGGCACAATTTGCCAGGCACATGACGTGCCGTCATCATTCAAACATTATTCACATTAGAAAGCAGCTCTGTACACAATATTATGAAAGCAACTCTAGTTTTCTACTCATTTGTTTCACTAGGCAATGGAGCTTTCCAGAAATAGTTGTTGATGACCATCCTTACTAGGTTATCTAGGCATTTCCAGTAGGAAAAGGCCTCTCTATGACCATCCTTCAAAACGACGTAAAAGCATCTGCTTTCCTGAAAACTACTATGTTTGCTAATCTGTAAAGTTGCATGTGAAGTTGCATTTCTTTGTTCTATTTTAACATGCTAGTATGCTACATGGATCTTTCCATCTTTTCTTATTATCACTTGATGAAGTTTAGACATATGACTTGTTTTCCTTATCGTTTTATCAGAAAATGGATCCGACTAAATGTTTTGAGACAGTCATCCATTTAGACCAGGTACAGTATCTCCTCAACTTAAGAATAACGATCGGATTCACGTAATGATGGTTAAGGCATAAACTAATCATTACTAAATTGTTCTTGTGTATTTGCAGGATTTGATTTCAATCCCGCGATCATTCTATCGTCGTTGGGGAAGAGGAATACCGCATGTTGTGACTATTGAAGACAAATGCGGAAATCTGTCAATGGGAATATAGTAATCCATGAGGATCGCCCATATTTTGCAACAGACACAAATGGTATCAGGGAGTTGTATTTGTTGTCCATTGGTGTATTGGCAAAGTTTAAGTACCATGGGGGTTCTCGCTTCTACATGTTCATACCTTTGGAAGATTGATGAGTTTTGATATTTTGATTAGTACTTATTGACTGTGGTGTGTTTTTATGTTTTGATCGTTAATTAGTACATTATTAAACTTTTTTTTTATAAACAATTATTAAACTTGCATTAATTAATGTATGTGTTTTCTTGATCATATTGACTGTGGTGTTTTGGATCGTTAGTACATCATATTTACGTTTTCTATTTATTCAACAAAAATATTGGTGTATTTTGTTTATATCATAAATTAAAAATCTATGGGGTAATAGTTGAAAAACAAAATTTGGTCGGTAGGATTAAGTTACAGGAAAATTTTTATTAAAAAAAATTCAAAATTTGCGACCGAAATAGCGACCGAATATCAGTCCCCAAATTCGGTTAACTGAGCGTACGACCAACTATACGGCGACCGAAATATATAATTTTGTGACCGAAATATCGGTCGCAAATTTGCGACCGAAATACAAATTCGGTCGCTAAACATTTAGCAACCAGGGTTTCTGTTACCCCCTTAATTCGGTCGCTAATTCGGTCGCTACACAATATAGCAATCGAATTATCATGTTTAGCGACCGAAATCTTCGGTCGCTAAATAGGTTTTTTTTTTTGTAGTGCAGGTTGTACCAGACATTGATCATATGCTTGCTCCGGAGGTACCTGGGCTTCCAGATGTTAGAGCGACAGGGTCTGAGTCTTCCCGTTTATCATCTCGGCACAGCTTCAATTATCACCGACTGTTTCATAGGCCTGCTGGAAGGAGCTCTTCTAGCAACAGTAGAGGAGTAGTGGGACCCTCCAGGCTCAGGGGTGATAGTGAGGGTAGCAGTAGTCGCATGTGATGGTACAGGCCAAGGCTATCCAGTTAGGCGTGTATAGGTGTGTGTGTGTGAGGATTTTGATGTACTTTTGAGAGGGGACTGGGGTGTTGAGAGTCGGTGAGACATTTTCTGTTCAGTCCTTTGATGTATTTTTATTTGTCTCAGTTTGTATATATATGGGATTCTACTGATGTGATTCCATTGATAGTACTAGACGTTATATATATATATATATATATATATATATATATATATATATATATATATATATATATATATATATATATACTTGTGTGATGGTTGTTTTATATTTAAGTTTTAATTTCTTCCGCTGTTTATAAATAACCATTTAATGCTAATATCACGATTATAAATTAAATAAAATATGGTTCTTTAATGGGACATCGGGTTGTCTCATCAAGGCCTATGGTCTAGCCTATTTAAGGCCTAATCAGGCTTAGTCTATTTAACAAAAAAGTTAGGTCAAGGTTTTTTCAAAAACCTATATAACTAAAAAGGTCAGGTCAGAGTTTGAAATATGTCAATCTCAAGCCTTAAAAATTTACCTATATCAGGCTAATAGGACAAGTTGATTAGGCTCAGACTTTAAGATTGTAACACAGACTAAACCTGTTTATGTCAGGACCTTTCTCGGTCTAGCTTATTCCCACCGCTAGTTATGACTATTAGATAAAAATTCAAATTACTTATTTGTAAGTATTATCTAAAACTTAAATAGAATTATCTCAATAATTGTTGATAATTCATAATAAAAATTATATAAATAGGGTTACTGAAAACTTTAATGCCAATGGACTAAATACCAAATGAATAAAATGCTATTTCTTCTTCTCCTTTTGTTTTGGGAGAGGGGCACTGACCAGTGATCACTTGCCTTTACATATGAAAAATAGAACTTGAGCCCACAAAGACAGCCAAAAGTTTCATACCACATGGGAAAACCAATATTGGTGGCCTTTCCAGAATAGAGCTTTCCATATTCTCAGTATACTTAGCACCCAAGGTTACTGCCATGCTGTCAATTCTGCCGAAAGCGATGAGCTAGCTTGGACTGAGAAATTACACCCTTTGAGATTAAGATTTCATTATATTACAACTTATGCCATCAATATATCTCACTATGTTCCACATTTGCTGGCTATAGAAATCAAATCAAAACGATGGCGCATCTGTAATTCTACTGACAATAATGTGCCAATTTTAATTAACACCACAAAGAGTGTAGCAACTTGTAGGAAAAAGTGATTATATATATAAAACTAAAAATGGGCATCAAACGTTCCTTCATGAGATTGAGAACCATTTCTAAGGCTCTTGCCTACACTTTTAAAGGCATTCTTTCAAGCCTTCCCTATCTAACTCTTCCCCTCTTCAGACAAAATACCTTATTGTTGTGATGTCTCGTCTGAAGTTAGCAAAGAAGCTTCAACCTGCCAAGAAGGCATGGAAGAGCTTCTCCAACACACTCAAATCCAAAGTCCACAAACTCAACATTCCCATGCTCATCAAAACCACCCTCCAACGCCTCATTTCAACCTTCCATTCCCTTAGTCACCTCAAATCCTCTAGACGTCATCGCTCTCTTACTACTACAAGACCATATTCTACTTCTTACTATCACGTTCAACGCAAGAATTTTGCTGCCATAAGCATAGATGACCTCTTTGCTGAGACTGCTTCTGTGTCTGTGCATGCCACCAGCAATAGTACTCACCATGCAAAAGGGCAAACAAGCAGAGGTAAAGGGGTGAATGGCAACATGGATTTGCATGGTGGAGAGAGCAGTGGCATGAATACTATTGAGGATGCATGGAAGGCTGTGGTTGCTAAGTCTCCACAGCTTCAGGTGGATGAGAAGGCAGAGGAATTCATCTACAAATTTCGTGAAGATATGAGGCTTCAAAAAGAGAGATCTTTGCTTGAGTTTCAAGATATGCTAGCACGCAGTACCTAAATTTGATCCTCAAGAATTCATTTTCTTATTTGAAATATAATACCAAGATTTACACACACATGGGGTATGCTGGTTTGAGATTTTTTTTAATCTATTTATTTATTTGTGTTTTCGGGTTCTCTTGAAAAGCAAAGTCAGCAGATGAAGTGGTTTTGCAATGGTTTATGAAGATGTATAGGAAATTTAGGCTTTTGTGAGGGGTTTGTTTTTTCTTTCTCGTGTATAGGAAATTTAAGCACATGAGGGCTTCTGTGTCTGTGCATTGGTTTTTTTAATCTGATAATAAATAAGTATGTTTAAAGTTTTTTTTTATAGTCAAATATTAGATTATTAGTATTTATTATTATTCTATTAATGGGCTCCAACTTTTCACTCTAAATCTTCCTCCCAAAAACTACAGAGCGACCTTATATATAAGCTACAACTCCCTATTTTGACGAGTGAATTTTTGTTCAGGTTTTTTTTCCCATATGATTATACTGTAAATTGGTTGCTGTTATTAATTTATTGACTCCTACAAATCAGTGATTTTTTTTTTCCTCTGTCGATACATATATCCATTTTCTATTCCAAAGTTGGATTATTCCCATCGAAAAGCAATGCTATATTTGATGTAAAATTTCTTTTATTATATCTTAAATTTAATTTGATGGCATGCCTAATTTTTCTTTCTTTATTGAATTTATTATCTATTATCTATTATTTATTATATATACATTTTTAAATGTACCTCAAGACAACTTTTCTTAGGTGTCTTTGTCTAAGCAATGACATATCAGCAACGCCCCACATGTCCTTATGAGAGAGATTCAACGGCTGAATCAGCATTAGCTTTTTGAAATTTGTAAACATTAATTTATTTAAATTTGAATTTGATTTGAAACTAATTACCTCCACGAACAATAATTTGATTTATAATAAAATTAGACAGTAATTTAAATTGATTTTCAAATACATGAGCAACGAAAATCGTGGCAAAAATTAATTAGTGTTTATCAGTCAGTAACTCTATAAATGTGCACTCCATGTGCCTTGCTCATTTCATATTTTCTCACCTCATGCTCACAATTTTTTTCCTCTCGAGTTCTTCGAAGACCATCTTTGCTCCATGCTCATTGGGTCATCTCTCATCTCAAGTAATGACTCCAATCTCTTCCAAGACTATCTCTGTTTATCACTACAAGGTTTGAAAATTAGAACCCTCTAATTCTCGCTCTTTTTAAATTTTCAAGAGCACCGTCCCAAATCTTTAAAAGGTAAGCATCCCTTCTCTGTTTACATTTCGTCTGTTTGCATTTCGTCTGTTTGTTACTTTATGGGTTTATGTTTTTCATTGCTATATAGAACAGAGAAGGGTAATAATATATATTGATCCATTAATAATAACAACAATAATGATGATGATGTATTATAAAGCAAGATTTTGTATTTTTGTTTGAAACTCAGTGTTATCATCACATTAAATTTTTTGTTCTAAAAATCTTTTATTATCTCCTCAAAAAAATTATTTTATTATTTATTACATCACATATAATAAAGTTTTAATAATAGGCTAATATCACTTGACAAACATTAAATTAATTGATTTGTTCGCCTAAAATATTTTTGTTTTTTAATTATCTTTTTAACAACTTTATTTCAAGTATTCCCATAAATAGATCAAATCTATAATATATACATAAGAAAATGTATGCATGAAATTTTTTTGCCACATGTCGCTCAATTACAACGCCACTTCATATGAATCCGAGGTATCCATCAATCCATAAAATTAGGGATTACTTCCATGCATTACCTTATGAATGCTATCATAGATCATTATGAATTAAGATATGCAACCCTACAAGAATCAAATATTAAGACAATCAAATATTAAGCATGCATAATATACTAGCAATATTAAAACAAAGACATAATAACAAATCAGATTTTCCATACATGAACGAATATTCAAAATTCAAAATAATGGATGGTAATCAGTATTAAGAAGCAATAAAGATTATAAACTACATAAAATTATAATTGGTGAGGATCATTATGAAGAAAATTCAAATATTCGAATAATAATAAATATTATTAAAGGTAAAATTTAATTTGATTGATTTCAATTTAATTATTCATCATGTTTGAGTTTTTCAAGCACAATTATTCTGTTTGGTGATTTCCAGGGTAATTATTTATTATAGATCGCTCTAAATCAGTTATTTTCAAATATTAATGATTTCCACAGTTATAATCTGGACATCTTATTTCATGGTAGATTTTCAGGATTTTTTTTTTTCAAAATCAGTTGATTTTCCTATAAGATTATGTCACTCACCGATCTGATTGCCTCGTGATTTACATACAACAGTTGTTTCACGCACTCTTCATATTTCATTGTAGGTGCATTTGATACAACGTATGTTGCAGTAAGGTACTCCCTCTTATCAATGTTATAAGCAAAATTTAATGAAACATATATATTAAGGTGATTATTTAATCTTATTTAAAAGAGTCATTGGGAATAAAAAATTAAGTTTGTTACCTAAATTGTTCTTCCCCTTGTTCATTAAGCTTATATTGTATTAAGAATAAAATGAGTCATTGGAAAACACAATTTATATTAAATGAATGGTATTTTGATAATACCTTCATTAAATAGGATGAAAGTAGTTGAAATTTGCTTATATTTTAGACAAAAAATTTGAAATTTTTGCTTATATTGTTGAACGGAGGGAGTAATGTACTGATTTTTGTGCTTGAGATTTAACCTCTCACAATATTGTTGATTTAATTAAGCTTATGTAAAGTTTCATGGGACTTTTTTTGTATTTTGGCATGTAAAGTTTCTATTATAATTTTCTGTTGTATATATTAAATTAGCATTAACATTTACAATTTGATGATGTCATGTTTTTAGATGTTATACATAAAAATGGTATCTAATTTCATAGGTGTCGCTTCCACATACAATTTCAAGCTTTGGTTTACACGTGTCGAATTATCATGTTTCGTGTCTCTATGGTCTGGTTTTGATCCTAAAAAAATTTGGCTCGGATTCTTGTCATAAATACCTTCCAAATAGCTAATTTCAAAATATTAATTAAAATTATATTGAAATCAAATGCAATCAATCACCATCATGTAGGCTGAATCAATATATTAATGACAATAATGATAATTAAATGAGTAGGCTGAATCAATTAAATATCAATATCAATATATTAATGATAATAAATGATATTAATTCTGACATAAATCATATCATATTGTTATCCCCACATTTAAACTGATTCGGCCTAGTGGCCGAGCCAACGGCTAGTTGGGAAATTATTAACCGAAGATGGAAATAGCTGAGAAAGGAAGGAGCACATTCGGTTAAGAGTTGGATTGGGCCTTGTTAGTGGGCTAGACTTGAAAGATAGCGTGGTCTGAAGTTTGATGGATCGCGAGCTGGTGGAAGGACTCAAGAAACCTGGAAACATGCGAGTTTGAAGAACACTAAGCTGCTGTTAAACGGTTGCCGTAAAACATGCCAAGAAAATAGGAGCAGAGCTGTGGAAGGGTAGCCGTTATGGCTGAAACAGTTAGGAAACGTGGGCAGTGGAGTTGAGGATAGTTGCATGTATTTAGAAGGATTAGCCAATTAGAAAAGGATTATGATGATTAGGGATTCAACCATTTTTATTGTTATAGACAACTAATAGCCAATTCATTAGTTCTCAGTTCTTCTCTTGTTTACCTAATACCAAACGCTTTCTTTAGTAAGTTTGGGAACCCTTTGCTAGGAGTTGGATTTTGCTTCTAGTTCAAATCGCCTGATACCCTTTCAAAATCCATATGTGATTATCGGCTGAATCCCCATTCCTGAAAAGTTTCCATCTCCCGGTTCTGATCACCATTGGCGCATGCACCTAAGGTCCGATAAGAACCTTAGCAGTATGGATACTAAACAACCAAGCAAGAAGAACAGGACAAAAAAGACAACAGAGAGGATTCCACAAACTACTCTAGGGATGCCAGTCACCCATCCACCTATGAGTACATCGACATCTTCAACTTTGACTACTACCCCCACGGTAGAGAGTTCAGACCAGCCTCAGCCGATCATAATGACCACTTTGTTTATTCGTGATCAAAATGATCAAAGGATGAATGAATGGATGTATCAAATGTCAAGACAGCTTTCTGAGATCGTGAAGCCCATGGTGCATAATGAATTGCATTTTTCTAGGGAAGCTGAGAAAAGACGCTCCAACATGGGTGAGACTTCGGCTTACTCAGCCATTGCTGGCACCTCTGCTGGCGGACAAGCTCAGGTAGGAACATTAACAATGGTCCAGCCGAGTCTGGGCATGCCGCAGGTGGTTCCAAATATGCAGTCGAGCTTGCAATATGGGCATGTACTACCTAGGAGACCTCCTCAGGCAATAGGAACAGTTGGCTTGCCGTATCTGGCACCTAATACTTCGGGTGCTAGTCCACAGGTGGCCATGACTGGGGGTATCATGTATTCGGCCGCAGCAGGTCCTCCTAGGTACATTCCGGATTATATGGGGGAGTTACCTTAGTCTATGATAACTCTTCGAATGAAGAGTTATTTTGCTCCTTTTGACTCCTACTTTTGTTTGTCTTTGAGGTTTTGAGTCTTATTTTGATAGGAATTATTAGCTTGAAGTTATTTGTCTTAAGTTTTGTAAATAATAGCTTTTGATCCAGAATGCTCTATCATGGTCTTAATTTTGTGTCTGTATATGCAGTTCTTTTGCTGGAGCGTAGCTGAAGTAGAAGATATTAAGCTATTGGATGTTGAAGCATGGCCCTTTTTCCAGTGGCTTTGCACTAAAAGACAAAAACTAACAAGGACAACTTTCCTTTCTCCTCATGGAGGTTGGCACTGTCCTTTTTAAGGAGACACACGTGCCTAGGATCAGCTGCCCCTCACTTTTAGGAAATGGGCTAGGGTTATTTTATTAATACTTTTGAATGTTGGCCCAAAATGGAATGCAAGAGAATAGGGTTTTATGTGTACTATAAAAGCATTTAGCAAACCCTAGTAGATGACACTTTGAATTTATTACACATTTTCTTGTCCTCTTGAGAGTTGCGATGGTTTTTTCTTCCTGAGCTGCTACTGCTGCGTTTTTCGTTGTTCGTCCATTATAATGGTTTCTTGCTTATTTCTTATTTTTGTTCTTTGTAAGCTCATTATGAGCTAAATACTTTAAGCTTTGGGTATGCTAATATAGTGAATGTTTAGTTGATTTATGTAACGACAATGTTCTATATCTTCTTTTATCACGCACTTAATGTTGTTTGATTAAGAGTGATCAACTTGATTGAATATTTAGTTTGCTTGATTTGGAAAAGTTAAGTAAATCGAACTTGATAGAAGATAGGGATTAAGTCATTAATTGGAAAATGAATTGATGTTGGATAGGCTAGGAATAGCTATTCTTGTCCCTCAGCTAGCTGGAATATGCTTAACTAAGAGGGAGGTGTAATTAATCTGAATCTAGGAATAGAACAAAGTTAATGACCCTGACCCTGTATTGTTGGAAAACAAACTTTAATTTCCTGGAGCTAGATGCTAGAGCATAATGAAGGCTAAACAGGATTTATGCTGCAACATACCTGAATCTATTTTAATCACCTAAATCAACAAATCATTTCTTTGTTAACTTGTTTCATTTCTACTTTCAATTTAAAACTTATTTATTTTTTTTACACTCATACCCTTTATTTTAATCTGTCCACACACAACAATTTTTGGTTACTCAATCCAAACTCCTAGAACATATAATCTGAACTAGAATTTTGTTGCATCAATTTAATCCCTATGGGAACGATATCTGAACGAAAGTTCTATATTACTTGAGGCATTTGTGTATACTTGCACAAGCTTAAGAACAACTGTTTTTAAGGCAACAAGTTTTTGGCACCGTTGCCGGGGATTGTAATTGGTGTTAAAATTATGTTTCTAGATTATTAGTTCTGTAGTTAGTGTTACCGATACTCTTAGTGCTTTGTTGTAGCACAGAGTAATGAAATTGTATGCACAGGTTCTTGTCACCTAATTACAGATTTGATCCATAGATAGAAAGAACATTCAGAAGGCTTAGAAGAGGTCAAGCATCTCAGCCTGTACCTGAGTTGGTTTCGAACACCCTAGCCAACTCCACACCAGATTTTGATGAAGCATTGTCCCCTGCTGCTTCAGAAATGACTGAAGAAGGACCACCACAGGACAGCATGGCTATGGCCAATGATAAAAATTGTGCTATCAGAGGCTATGTTGTGTTTGACCCTCAATCTATGAACACTGGGATAGTGAGGACTCCCATCACTGCACCTCAGTTTGAGTTCAAGCCAGTGATGTTCCAAATGTTGCAAACAATTGGACAATTTAATGGAGCTGCAACAAAGGACCCTAATTTGCATTTGAAGCAGTTTCTGGATGTAGCAAGCAACTTCAAGATCCCATGAGTCACTGATGATACATTCAGACTGAGACTATTTCCATTCTCCTTGGGAGGGAAGGCCAAGAACTGGTTGAATTCTTTGGATGAAAACTCAATTGATACTTGGAACAAACTTGCTGAAAAGTTCTTAACCAAGTTCTTTCCACCAACTATGAATGCAAAAATGAGAACTGACATCACTTCTTTTAGGCAGCATGATGATGAGACACTATTTGAAGCATGAGAGAGATATAAACAACTGATTAAGAAGTGCCCCCACCATGGCATTCCATTCTGTATTCAAATAGAGCACTTCTATAATGGAGTTTCACTTAGCTCAAGGATGATGTTGGACGCCTCAGTTGGAGGCAGTCTCCTCACTAAATCCTACAATGAAGCTCATGCTCTAATGACAACTATCAGTGGCCAACAATAAGACAAGTTTTCGGAAAAAGCAATGCTGCAGCAAGAGCATATGAAGTGAGTGAAGTTTCAAAGATCGGCTCAAATGACCTCCTTAACTAATATGGTTAGGGAGTTGACCATGGCAAATCAAGGAAATTCCTCTGCTCCACCCATATTGACTGAAGAGATGGTGAATGAGCAAATTTTCAAGGTTGATGTTGTATCATGTGTTTATTGTGGAGGAGATCATTTATTTGAGAATTGTTCTGCAAACCCTACTGCAGTCAACGATGTAGGAAATAACAATTATTGGGGCAATAATTCTTATGGTAACTCAGGATGGAAGCAATCACAGTAACCTAATCTGAAGTACTCCAATTTCAGCAACACACTGAATCCACCTCCTGGTTATCAGCAGCAACAACAACAGAGGCAACATCAACCACAAGTTCAATAGAAAGCTCCAGAATCATCCTTAGAATCTGTGCTGAAGGCATTTATGACAGAGACTAAGACTGGAATGAGGAATTTAGAAACTCAAGTGGGACATCTGGTCAATGCAATTAACTCAAGGCAAAGCGGCACATTACCTGCTTCAACTGAAGATCCTAAAGCCTCAAAGTGGAGGAGGTAAAGAAACGAGTGCAAGGTACACTTGAGGAGTGGTAAGGATGTGGAAGTGTCTCGAACCTAAGAAGAAACGAGAAGATACAGAGTGCAGAAACCGAGGAAGAAACGGCTAAAGAAGATCTTTGCAACAGAGCAACCTGCGAGTTGTTGAGAAGTCGCTTGATCTTTCGCAGACACCTGCTGTGCCCAAACTGATTCCAGAAAGGCCTCCACCACCTTTTCCTCAGCGATTGAAGAAAGTTCACCAAGAGAAACAGTTCAACAAGTTCCTAGATGTACTAAAGCAGCTTCATATCAACATAACCTTGGTAGAAGCCTTGCAACAGATGGCCAACTACACAAAGTTCATGAAAGATGTGCTCACTAAGAAGAGAAGATTAGGAGAATTTGAAACTGTGGCTATGACCAAAGAATGCAGTATGATGATGTAGAATAAAGTGCCTAGGAAGATGAAATATCCTGGAAGTTTGACCATACGATGTTCCATTGGAAATACTTACTGTGGTAGAGCTCTATGTGACTTGGGAGCAAGCATCGACCTTATGCCCATGTCTATTTTCAAGAAGCTGGGAATTGGGGAAGCAAGGCCTACATCCGTTACACTTCAGTTGGCTAGCAGATCCATTGTATATCCAGAGGGGAAAATTGAAGATGTGTTAATCAAGGTTAATAAATTTGTATTTCATGTGGACTTCATCATTCTAGATTTTGAAGTAGACAGAGAGGTTCCCATCATCCTAGGGAGACCGTTCTTAGTAACAGGAAAGACATTGATTAATGTCCATAAGGGAGAACTTACAATGAGGGTTAATGATCAGCAGCTCACATTTAATGTGTTTAATGCCCTGAAGTATCCTGATGAAGGAATGGAAGAATGCTCTCTCATTCAGACATTTGATGAACTGGTGCAACAACAATTTCTCAAGAACCATACAGATTATGCTGTAGCATCAGTGGAAGATGACACTTGTTCTGATGAAGAGACTGAAAAGTCCCTAGATAGCAAGGTGGTTCAACATCTATGGAGCATAAAATATTAGTCATTGGAGGTAACTGATGATACTTTCAAAGACAATATTCCCTCCATTATTAAATCTCCATCTCTTGAACTAAAAAAATTGCCAAGTCATTTGAAGTATGCCTATCTTGGTGATAATGAAACCTTGCCTGTAATTATATCCGCTTCACTAAATTCTCTGCAAGAAGAGCAATTACTGACATCTTTGAAAAGACACAAAAATATAATAGGGTGGCAGATATCAGATATCAAGGGGATTAGTCCATCAATATGCATGCACATAATTCTCTTAGAAGAAGGTTAAATGAATATCATTGAGAGTCAGAGAAGGCTGAATCCAATCATGAAGGAGGTGGTCAAAAAGGAAATCATCAAGTGGCTAGATGTAGGGATTATCTACCCTATTTCTGACAGTGTTTGGGTGAGTCCAATCCAATGTGTGCCTAAGAAAGGAGGTGTGACTGTCATCACTAATGAGAAGAATGAGATCATCCACACAAGGACTGTGACTGGTTGGAGAATCTGCATGGATTATAGGAAACTGAACAAAGCTACTAGAAAGGATCATTTCCCCTTGCCTTTCATTGATCAGATGCTGGACAGACTTGCTAGGAAGGACTATTACTGTTTTGTGGATGGATACTCAGGATACAACTAGATTGCTATAGCACCGGAGGATCAAGAGAAGAATACTTTCATGTGTCCTTATGGCACCTTTGCTTTCAGAAGAATGCCATTCAGTTTGTTCAATGCTCCAGCAACCTTCCAGAGATGTATGATGGCCGTTTTCTCTGATATGATTGAAAAATCAACGGAAGTGTTTATGGATGATTTCTCAGTGTTTGGAGAGACTTTCCAAACCTTTTGATGAATCTGGAGCAGATCCTAGACAGATGTGAAGAAACAAATCTAGTTTTGAATTGGGAGAAGTGTCACTTTATGGTAACTGAAGGAATTGTGCCCCATAGAATCTCCAGAACTAGCGTTGAAGTGGATAAGATAAAGATTGAAATTATTGAAAAGCTGCCCCTCCCACATCTATGAAAGGAATCAGAAGCTTCCTAGGCCATGCTGGTTTTACAGAAGATTCATCAAAGACTTCTCCAAGATTTCCAAGCCACTGTGTCAGTTGCTGGAGCATGATAGGGCATTTGAGTTTACTGCTGAATGTCTGAAGGCCTTTGAGCTGCTGAAGACTACTCTGATCCCTACGCCTATAATTGTTCCACCTGATTGGGAGAAGCCTTTTGAGCTCATGTGTGATGCTAGTGACTTTGCTGTAGGAGCAGTTTTGGGACTGAGATACAACAAGGTGCTACATCCTGTCAATTATGCAAGCAAGTCCCTAATTGATACTCAGATAAACTATACCACCACTGAGAAGGAGTTGCTAGCTGTGGTGTTTGCCTTTGAGAAGTTTAGATCCTATCTTGTTGGTACAAAAGTGGTAGTCTACACAGACCACTCAACAATCAAATATTTAATTGACAAGAAGGATGATAAACCAAGACTGATAAGGTGGGTGTTGCTGCTACATGAATTTGATCTGGAAATCAGAGATAAGAAGGGAGTGGAGAACCAAGTTGCTGATCATCTCTCAAGACTGCCAAAGGATGTTGTAGCATCCATGGGAATAACCATTAATGAATCTTTCCCTGATGAACAACTGCTAGCAATGCAGGATGCTGCAGCATCCTGGTATGCTGATCTGGTCAATTTCCTGGCCAGTGGTGTGGTCCCCCAGACATGAATTCTCAACAAAAGAGAATATTTTTCCATCATGCCAAGCAATATGTTTGGGATGAACCGTACCTTTACAAGATGTGCCCAGACAATCTGAACAGAAGATGTGCTGCAGATGAAGAATTCCAAAATATTCTGACTTAGTGCCATGCTGCAGCATATGGTGGACACTTTGGTGGCATGAGAACTGCTGCCAAGGTGCTCCAATCAGGTTATTTCTGGCCTACTCTTTTTAAAGATGCACATGAATTTGTTAAGCCCTGTGACAGGTGCCAAAGGGTAGGAAATGTGTCTATTAAAAATGAGATGTCCCTAAATACCATTTTGGAAATTGAACTTTTTGATGTATGGGGGATTGACTTCATGGGACTATTTCCTCCATCCTTTGGCAACCTTTACATTCTGGTAGCTGTTGATTATGTGTCTAAATGGGTGGAGGTTGTGGCAACAATAAAAAATGATGCTAGGGTGGTATCAAAATTTCTACAAAAAAACATCTTTTCTAGATTTGGAACCCCTAGAGAAGTCATTAGTGATGAAGGAGCCCATTTTTGCAACCAAGTTTTTTCCAAACTGCTTGCAAAATATGGAGTTAAGCATAAAGTAGCCACAACCTACCATCCCCAAACTAATGGCCAAGTTGAGTTGTCTAACAGGGAAATCAAGAGAATCTTAGAAAAAATGGTCAATCCAAGTAGGAAGGATTGGTCCTCCTACTTGGATGAGGCTCTGTGGGCTTATAGAACAGCATTCAAGACTCCACTGGGGATGTCCCCATATAGATTAGTGTACGGAAAAGCTTGCCATCTGCCCCTGGAATTACAGTATAAAGGTTTCTGGGAAGTTAATAAGCTGAATTTTGACCTTCGGTCTGCTGGAGCAGCACGCATGCTGCATCTTAATGAACTGGAAGAACACAGACTGTTCTCTTATGAAAATGCTGAAGCATACAAAGCAAAAACTAAGGCTTGGCATGATAAGAGGATTCATCACAGATCCTTCCATGAAGGAGAACAAGTACTGTTGCTCAACTCAAGACTCAAGTTGTTTCCAGGCAAGCTGAAATCAAGGTGGTCTGGCCCATTGAAAGTAGTGAAAGTTTATTCACATGGAGCTGTAGATCTTTTGGATGCTGAGAGTGGCAGAGAATTTAAAGTCAATGGGAAGAGAATAAAGCATTACTTTGGTGAACCTTTGAACAGAATGAAGGTCACCACCACCCTCAATGACGCTGAATGATGCTGCATCATGGTCTGGCTGAGGACCTGATAAATCAAGCGCTCATAGGAGGAAGCCCATCAATAAAGAAGAAATTGATTGTGAAGTGCTACAAGTACAAGCAGTAAATAATGGATCAGCGGCAAGGGTAGAAATGAGTCAGGCTGCAGCAATAAGGAAATATTGGGTTGCTACAACATTAATGCTACAACATGCTCTCTGATGGCAGAAGCATAGAAATACAATCTTGTGGAAAGGAACTATATGCTTAAAAGAGTACAAGTGGGGGCCAGCTTACTTTTTATCCGTTGTGGAAAAAGGGAAAAGGTTGAGAGTTTTATCATTTTTTGAAATCTAATAAAGATAAAAGATGTGGAGAGTGAAAATCCAACTCTCCTACACTCAACCCCCAACCGTACCATCTCTACCCCTCTCTCCTCTTTATTCCCCTCTTTCCCCACGTCTACCACCCACAGCAGCCAATACCTCTCTCCACTTGACACATTAAATAGCCCCTAACCCCTTTCTTCCACCCACTCTTCACACTCTCAAAGCTTCTATCTTCTTCTTCCTCAACCCACAACCCTAACGTCCAAAACCTTTCGCCTTCTTCACCAACCCAACTCTTAACCTTACCATGACTTCCAAGAAATCAACCCGTGTTAAGCACAAGACCATCAAGAACACCACTCCCACCTCTGTTTCCCAAAAAGAAAGCCTAACCACATGGGCTAGTGATGAAGCCCCAGACAAATACCAAAATGAAACCCGAAACTGCAGCCTTCACCATGAAAGAGGGTTCAAGTATGGAAAGGGGGTTAACTGGGGTTTGTTGCCTGAGCTGGTGGATGTAATCGAGGCCCATAACTGGAAAATCTATGCTGAGGACCCCGAGGGTTTCTACACTCAGATGGTGAGTGAGTTTTATGCCAACATTGAATCTGCTGCTCAGAACTTCGTAGTAATCAGGGGAGGCAAGGTCTCGTTCTCTGCTAAGACCGTCAACAAGCACCTTGGACTGGAGGATGTAGAAAGTGAGTACCAACAAATTCTAAATGTTGTAACAGACAAGAAGCTGCAACAAATGAAGAAAGAAAGTCCCCTCCCTGGTGCAGAGTTTATTCAACGGGCAGAAGGACATCTCAAACTTCCCAGATCCAAGCTGCTGCCTCTTGCCAAGGTCTGGTATCATTTTCTGAGGTATTCCCTCTCCCCTACTGCTCATCTGGAAACAGTGGACAAAGAACACCTAGTTCTGCTCCACTGCATCATGAACAAGAAAAAGATAAATATGGGGAAGGTGCTGAAGAACCAGATCTCTACTTGTGCCATGAAGCAGCAAGGCAACCTAATCCTTCCTTGTCTGATAACTGATATGTGCATTGAGCAAGGAGTGGAATACAATCCTGGGGAAGGATCTGAAACCAACAAGGGCCATATTGACATAAACACCATTTTAAGGATATATTCCAACTCTGAGAAGGCCAGTGCCAGTTGAGTCAAGTCCCCCAAGATCAGGCTCCCCAGAGTAGGATGCTGGAGCAGAAAATTGACAATCTGACCACCATGCTGCAGCAGCAGATGCAGAAAGAGCAAACCTTCTGGCAATTTTGCTTCTGCAAGTATGAGTGGGAGAAGCAGACAATGAAGCTGAATGGCTGGAAGCTTGAAACTCCAATCCCCCCAATTCCCCCGTGAAATCTTGCCCCCTATATTGAAGATGTCACTATAACACCCCATCAACACAAATCTATTTCTGACCCAGTATCTGAGAACCCTCAAAATATTGCCAACACTAACCCTTCCCATAGCTCAGCTTCTGATGAAGCATGGATGGGAGTCCCTCCATCCAAGCAGCAAGAAGAAACAGTGGCCTCTGAGCCCAAGAAGAAGAAAGCTTCCTCTCAAACTGCCCAGCAGGACCAAGGGAGTTTGAAGAGACCTCGTGCTGTAGCCCCTGAGACAATGCCCTCCTCTGCTCTTGTTATGGCAAAGCCTCACTCTCCAACACCTAAAGCAACAAAAGGCATCAATGCAGCTACTGAAAAAGGAAGCCCAGCAACAAAGATTGCTACGACCTATGCTGCAACAGAGGAGGAGGACGAAGAAGACACAACACCTCTCTCAAAGAAGTTGAAGCTGGTTACACCAACTGCTGCAGGCAAGATTAAGAAAGAAAAGGTTGCTGCAGCACAAAGAAAGGAGGAGGCTAAATCTGATGCAGCTGAAGAAACTGATAATGAGCAAGAGGCTGAAGCAGAGGAGGAGAAAACATAGGAAGCTGAAGAGGATGCTGAGGGGGGAAATGAGGATGAGGCAGGAGCTTAATAAGAAGCAAAAAAAAAAAAAAAGACGAAGAAGAGGATGAAGAGGAAGAGGTCCAAGTTGTAACACCATGTTTTTCCTACTTTTCTGTAGCGGTAAATACATATTTTAAATGTGTTTATTTTAGATTAAACCTTGAGGATGATTTTAATTAAACTAAAATCATTTTCTTGTGTTGTTATATCATATGAAGTCACGGTAAAAGTTTCGGTTGAAAATTCAGACGGAAGCCGGTCTGCGTTTTCACTGTCGATACAAGTTTACTGTGCAGAAAACCTAATTTTGACCCGTGAACGAGACAATTAGTGTTCTTATTATGTTTCCTTCAACTTTGTAATTTTGAAAATTTTCGTTCAAAATAAAATATAATATTTTATTCTGACGAAAACGTCGGAAGAATTACGATCGGAAATGCAATCGGGTACGAAATGGAACAAATTAGGGACCATAAAAGAAGTAAGGAGACATGATGGAAGAGGCTATGAAACACTCTAAAAGTGTAATCATCACACTTTTCAAATTATAATACTATTCTAATCCAAAAAGTCATTTCTCTCTCTTCCTTCATCCAATCAAGCATTAAACCACCAAGCTTGCTCAACAAGCTCTCTCTCACTCCCCTTTGGCCGTGTAACTCTCCCCCTTTCCCTAGATATACCCATTTCATGTTCACTTCATCATCTTCCTCCTTCAACCTCCATTAAACCTTCATCTCCTTCTTTCTTCTAAAGGTTCAAGCTCTTAAAGCTTTAGTTTTTATTCATCTTTTCTACTTAAGTTCTTCACTAAATTTCTTCCTTATACTAAGGGAAATGCTCTCATATGAATCTTTTCACAAGTTTCATCTTTTATTTCTTAGTTTACTTTATGTGTTCTTTATATGCTTTAAACTTCTAAAATCTCTCTAAAATGGTAGAAATCTCCTTTTGAGTTGAAACCACTTTCTATAGTCTTGTATTAACTTATATTTTCAAATACTAAGAGGTTGTATAAAACAAAAATCTCTACCCATCTCTTCCAATGAAGGCCGAATGCTTGAATTTGTGACCTATGAAGTTTTTGTTTCAACTTTTGGAATATGATCATGTGTTTGAGTTTCTAACTATCCTTTGATCTTGAATATATAAATCTTGGAAGTTTTGATTGCTAGTTCCTATGATGACCGAAAAATATGAATAAGTAGGCCTAGGATACTATGTTTCAACTTTCCAAGTATGATCATGGATTTAGAACTCTTAATACCTTGTGATTCTAAACCTAAGAGTTATTGTTAAACAAAGAATATTTTCCTCATCATCCTATGATGGCCGAAACTTAGAGTTTAGGTGCTAGGATGTTTGAGTTTTTATTTTTTCAAAATGATCATGGACTTGAGCTCCATAAGATATTTGGATGCTAAGTCTAAGAGATTGGAAGTTTAAGGATTTCTAACTTGTTTATTCTATGTAATTAAAGCTTGTATGTATTACTTTCATTTTTCCAAGATGATCGTGGAGGCCGAACCTAGAAGGTTATGGACCTAGGATACTTTGTTCTTATTTTTCCAAAATGATCATGGTTTTGAGCTCCTTAATACATATGGATGCTAAAACCTAAGTGATTGGAAAGTTTAGTGAATGCTAGCCTATTTTACTAGCCTTGGCCCAATACCCTAAGTTTATAACTTAGTGGGATTTTAATTCAACTTTGTTAAATTATCATTATTTATGAACTCCTAACACTTATGGATCATAAATCCACGAGTTGTATAATTTTCGGGAATCTCTAACCCTAACAACTAGTCTTGGCCGAACCTATACCTTGTGGTTTAGTGTTCTTGTTTAATTTTAACTTGTGATTTTGTGTTCATAAACTTAGACTTCCATCGCGGAGGAAACGAGGACGTTTGTGACATACCTCTTCGAGCATCTAATCTTCTTACCTTCACAGAAAGTAAGAAGGGATTCCTTAGGGATATTCAATGACTATATGCATGTGTGTATGTGTTTACTTGAGTGATTTGAATATTATTATGATGTGGAGCAAACACTTGAATGACTTGTTTACTTGAACTATTGTGATTATTACTTGGAGTTGATTATTACTTGCCTTAAAGTATTGTGAGTTGTATATATGTGATGAACTGTCATTCACTGTGATATTATTGTTGGGAATATATTATTGTTGATTGAAGTTCGAGAAGCCGGGCTTGAGTCTGTGCACAATGATTATAAGGATTAAAAGCCTTAATAAGCCTTGAATAGAACTTTGAAAGTATTGGTTTCATTTATAAAAGTTCATTGTTTAAAACGCTTACTTCAAGAGAATGAGATTCTTGTTTTGAAAAGAACGTTGAAGTGTTTTTAAGTCAATAGAAACTACCTTTTTATGATCCAAAGTTGTACGAGAGAAAACCTTTTTCGAACTATGTGTTTTATGAATGAAAAATCCCTTTGAAAATATTTGAACTTATTCCATCAAGGATTTCAAAAGCAAACAAATTTCCAAATGTTTTATAAAAGAATTTGTAAAGGAAAAGATTTTCTCCTAAATGATTTAGAAACGTTCCGGTTACTTGGATAGGTGACCTAGGTTTTGTTTTGGTTTTTTATTTTCACTGAGCGAAAAGTAAGCACATGTGAAAGAGAATCTAGTTCGCGAGACGTTGCCTCTAGTATTCGGTTATAAGCACGGGATCTGGGATCCGTATCAAGGATTATGGGCCAAGGGTCCTAATCACGATATTATGGGCTAGGAGTCCAAATTTTGTAATTGAGGACCATGTGTTCTAATTTCATTGTTATGGGCTAGGAGTCCTTATCATGTTGAAATAAAACATGGATAAAATTATAATTGTTTCTACGACCACAACCTTGGACTGCGGCATCAGTCTAAGGAGTTGTGATTGAGCACTCGGACTGTGCATCATGTGTTATTGATTTTCAAGTGATGAAAATTGTGAATAGTCGTTAACTTTGGGCTTCGACAACGGAAAAGAGTGAACACAAAGAAAAGTCTCGATAATGAAAAGTCTTTTATTCATATGCATTTCCCCTTGGCAGACGTGCTTGAGTTACCGAATACCCGCTTAAGATGTGGTATTTGATGATGTATACATCCGAATGGCCGTTATAAGGGATTCGCGATGGTGTTGATCCCGGTACACGAGGTGACGGAGACAACTTGCCAATACGGCAAACGAGCCTGATCAACTCTTTATTTCTTATATCTCATGAGATTAAGTTTAGAGCCTGATGATTGAAGTGTCATGCATTATCTTTATAAAATTGATTGATTCGGGTATGAGACCCACTGAAATAATACTTGTTGTTTACCTATGTGTAATGTTTAAAATGTTAATATGCCAAGGTGTTGTATGTATCATTTGTATGGTTGTTATGCGATATATCCGTTGTCGGTATCTCACTCTTTCATTTCTACTTGTTATTCTCTCTTCCTTTTTGGTATCGTCGTACGTATATGAGTTCTGATGGATCCCAACATCCTACTTGTGCCGAAAATGTCGATGACTGAGGTCTTCGAAGATGCAGGGAATGCCGGGGCATGGCTGATACATCCAGGGGCGACATATGTCACATACCACGGAGCAATCACCACAACAGATTTAAATGATGATGGAGACCCTATCTGTAGGAGCCATACCGTGGAGACTAGGAGGGTAGCTCTGCCTCCGACTTGGTATTACCGTCACGCACTACGAGCTAACGGACTGCTACATGAGCCACCACCTCTAGACGTAGAGCCGACAACACCGATTGAGGAGGATCCCGAGGAGGACCCTGAGGAAGACTTCTATGAGGTCATGGAGGAGGATGTGCCGGAGTATCATGTTATGGATCATGACAACGACAATGATTCCGTAGATGAGTGCGGCAACGTCATAGATCCATTACCCGATGTCTCGTCTCGTGGGAGTATTTGTGGAGACCTGGTTGCAGTCATTGTCAGTAACCAGTTCGGAGCATTTTGTGGATAGTCTTCCGTCATCTGACTTTTTAGAGTTACCTTTTTGGATGTGGTTCCGGACCCTCTTTCACTGTGTCTTTACTTACTCTCTTTGAAGTTGTATCTTCTAGATGTCTAACTCTGTTGCAATGGCCGTTGATAAGGCCCTATCTTATGTACTGGAACTTGGCTCTCATTAGAACATGTTTTATATATATATATATATATATATATATATATATATATATATATATATGTTGTCTTCAATTCATGTTCTGAGCGTTCATCATCTTTATCTTGTTTCATCCTTTCAAAATCAAATGACTACAGTTTTTAGTGTACTCATCCATCGAGAAAATGATACTTTTCGAAAGTAACCAGCATTGTAAATCAGAAATATTTCCGCAATTGGGTAACCATGTGATGCCAGGTTTAGGTGTCACATTAGTGGTATTAGAGCGAGTCGAGTCTTTCGGGAATGTTTGGGTTTAGGTCTGTTGTGTCGAAGTTGTGTATTCTCTGATCGAATCTTGTTTGAATTACTTCTAAGAAGTAATGTGTGTTATCCGACAAGTTACCTTTTATTTTCCGGTTACCATCTCACTGATTGTGTCTTACAGGTCAGTATGGAACCAGGAGGAGCACGCGGGCTTGGCGGTCGTGGCCGAGGCAATGGCGGGATGGACTTCGCTACCCAATCTTTGGCTGACGTTGCTGCTGGCATCGCTCTCCATACTGCCAACGCGGCTGCCCAGAATCAACAGGAGCAACAAAGAGCTGAACAGGCTACAGAGGGGAAGAATCTGAATGTTTTCAGACGTCAGAATCCGTCACAGTTTGATGGGGACGTAGACCCGACTAAAGTCGATCTTTGGATCCAAGAGCTGGAAAAGATCTTTGAGCTGGTGCACACCCCAGAGGAAGCAAAGGTGCCTTACGCAACTTCCAACTGATTGGAGATGTTGAATACTAGTGGAAGGGCACCAGACAACTTCTAGTAGCTGAGCATCAGGCAATCACCTGGGGAGTATTTCACCACAAATTTCTGGACAAATATTTTCCCCAGAGTGCTCGAACAGAGAAAGAGCAGAAATTCCTGAGGATGAGTCAGCGGGACATGATGGTGGGGGAATGTGTGGCAAGGTTTGAGTCCTTTGCCATATATTTCCGCTTTTTCCAGAACAACCCCGATGAGGAGTGGAAGTGTGAAAAGTTCGAAGCCGGTCGGTGCTTCGAGATCAAGGAATCTGTGATGCCCTTGGAAATCAGGAATTTCCAAGCATTAGTGGAGAAATGCCGAAAGGTAGAACTGATGCGCAAGGGGCGAGATAGCAAAGGGAATGTTGGAGGACCCATTCGTCCCAAGAGTCAATATCAGGGACAGAACCAAAATTGGAAGCAGAACCAGAGGAAGCCATATTACCAATCACCCAGTAACAATCAGAAACATCAGCAACAACATCATTCCGGTACTTCGGGAACGGGAAGTGGAGGCCAGAGAAATAATAATCAAGGTCGAGAGAATAAGTGTTACCGGTGCGGACATCCCAGACATCTAGCTGATACGTGCCCGAGGAAAAAGATGAAGTGCTTTAATTGCGATCGTATGGGGCATATAGCCAGGGACTGTAGAGCACCGAAAAGATAACCAGCTATCAATCATGCCAAAGCAAGTAAGCCGACTGTTAAAGGGAGAGTGCATACGATGAGTGGAGCTGAAGCATCGAATTCCGCCGATCTGGTGCAAGGTAAGTGCGATTTAGCTGGTAATCTTTTAACTGTACTTTTCGATTCAGGTGCAACTCATTCTTTTATCTCGATGGATCGTGTGAAACTTCTAGACTTGTCTGTTTCTTCTTTACCATATAACTTGATTATTTCTACCCCAATTCTTTGAGCGAGTAACTGTTAATTATGTTTGCTTAAATTGTCCTATCATTGTTCAGGATAGGCATTTTCTTGTAGACTTAATCTGTTTGCCTTTAATACAACTAGACATAATTTTAGGCATGGATTAGTTATCTTCCAACCATATCCTGATAGACTATGTTCAAAGAACCTTAATCTTTAGGGATGAGATTTCTGGATTATTATCTGTTATTCAGGTAAGAGCTTCTTTGAAAGAGTGAGCTCAAGGTTCCATGCTTCTATTTTCCTCAGATGTTAAGAGTGAGATAGACTTAGAGTCTGTACCTATCGTCAATGAGTTTTCGGAAGTTTTTCTTGAGGATGTACCTGGTCTACCTCCTGTTCGAGATATCGAGTTTGCGATTGATCTAGTTACAGGCACTGGACCGAAATCCATGGCACCGTATAGCATGTCACCATCGGAGTTAGAAACCCGGAAGGAACAACTTGAAGAGTTGATGAGAAAGGAATTCATCTGACCCAGTGTATCACCGTGGGGAGCTCCAGTTCTATTAGTGAAAAAGAAGGATGGGACTTCTCAACTCAGTGTATATTTTCGATAGTTGAACAAGGTTACGATTAAGAACAGATATCCGCTCCCAAGGATTGATGATCTCATGGACTAGTTGCGTGGCGCGACCGTATTCTCGAAAATAGATTTACGGTCAGGCTACCATCAGATTCGTGTGAGAGCAGAGGATGTCCCAAAGACAGCTCTTCGAACACGCTACGGGCATTATGGGTACCTAGTGATGCCGTTTGGAGTGATGAATGCTCCTGCCATATTCATGGATTACATGAATAGGATTTTTAAATCCCTTACTTAGATCAGTTTGTTGTCGTCTTCATTGATGATATTCTGATGTATTCTCCAAACAAGGAAAGGCATGCTGAACATCTCAGCATTGTTCTTCAGACCTTGAAAGTGAAGCAACTCTATGCGAAGCCATAAAAGTGTGAATTATGGTTGGACCAAGTGCAATTCTTAGGTCATATAATATCATGCGAAGGAATCACAGTGGATCCGTCAAAAGTCGAGGCTATTTTAGAATTGAAAAGGCCAACAACGGCAACTGAAATCCATAGCTTTGTGGGTTTAGCGGGCTACTATAGGAGATTCATTGAGGGATTTTCCAAGATAGTGGTACCCCTTACCCAGTTAACTCGGAAAGACCAAGCGTTTGTCTGGACGGAGGCTTGTGAAGGAAGTTTCCAATAGCTTAAGAGAAGGTTGACAACCTCACCCGTGTTGATCCTACCTGATCCTAAGGAACCTTTTGAGGTTTATTGTGATGCTTCACATCAGGGATTGGGCTGTGTGCTGATGCAGAACAGAAAGGTTGAAGCATATGCTTCAAGGAAGTTGAAGATTCACGAAAGGAATTACCCGACACATGACTTGGAGTTAGCAGCGGTAGTCTTTGCCTTGAAAATCTGGAGGCATTATTTGTATGGATCTACTTTTAATGTTTTCAGTGACCACAAGAGTTTGAAGTACCTCTTCGACCAGGAGGATTTGAACATGCGTCAGAGACGTTGGTTGGAGTTTTTGAAGGACTATAACTTTCAACTACAGTAACACCCTGGAAAGGCGAATGTAGTGGCGAATGCACTGAGAAGGAAGTCAATACACGCGTTAGTAGTGATGGTTAACGAGCAGGGATTGTTGGAACAATTCTGGGATCTAAGTTTATCAGTTAAGACATTTCTGGGAAGGCTGTGTCTAAATAGGATCACCGTTTCGAACGGATTGATGGAACAAATAAAAGAAAAACAAGGGAGTGATCGGTATCTGCAGGAAGAAAGGGACTTAGTACGACAATGAGCACTGTCAGAATTCAGAGAAGGAACGGATGGAATTTTGAGATTCGGTGAAAGAATCTGTATACCAGATGACGTCGAGCTTAGGAAATTGATTTTAGAGGAGGCTCACAGGAGTAGGCTAAGTTTACACCCAGGAGCCACGAAGATGTATCAAGATCTCAAGAAGTATTACTGATATGTCAGAAGGCTAAGATTGAACACCAGAGGCCAGCAGGAATGTTAAAACCATTGGACATCCCAGAATGGTAGTGTGACGATATTTCAATGGACTTTGTGACCAGCTTACCAAGAACTCGGAAGGGACAAGAGGCTATATGGGTAATTATGGATTGACTGACCAAGTCAGCTCACTTTTTACCTATCAACATGAAGTACCCGATGAAAAGGTTGACTCGATTGTACATCGACGAGATTGTCAGGTTGCACGGTATACCCTCGAGTATCATTTCGAATTGTGATCCAAGGTTTACGTCAGAATTTTGGAAAGGACTACAAAACTCTTTGGGAACAAAACTCAAATTGAGTTATGCGTACCATCCACAAACTGACGGACAGTCAGAGAGGACAATCCAATCACTCGAAGATTACTAAAAACGTGGGTGATGGAAGACACCAGGAGCTAGGACGAGTTCCTACCATTGATAGAATTCACCTACAACAACAATTTTCATTCAAGTATAGGGATGGCATCCTATGAGGCTTTGTATGGTCGACGATACCGAACACCTTTGTGTTGGTACCAAGATGGTGAGAGTTTGCTGTTAGGACCAGAGATCTTGCAACAAACGACCAAGAAGGTGAAGATGATTCAGGAGAAAATGCAGATGGCCCAAAGTCGACAGAAAAGTTACGCTGACAAGAGACGACGACCTCTCGAGTTTGAGGAGGGCGAGCATGTGTTCTTGAGAGTCACACCAACGACTGGGATTGGCAGAGTAATAAAATCCAGAAAGCTTACTCCCAAATTCATTGGACCCTACCAAATTCTTCGTCGCATAGGTCTAGTAGCTTACAAATATCTTTACCTCATTTTCTTTCCAACATCCATGATGTTTTCCATGTCTCTCAGTTGAGAAAGTATATTCTTGATCCAGCACATGTTATTAAACTTGATAAAGTACAATTAAAAGAGAACCTGTCTTTTGAGACTTCGCCGGTACGAATCACAGATAAGATGATGAAGCAGTTCAGAGGTAAACAAATTCCTTTAGTCAAAGTCATCTGGAACGAGACAACCGGAGAAGCTACATGGGAAGCGGAGGACAAGATGTAATTGCAATACCCTGAGTTATTTCAAGGTGTGTAATTTCGAGGACGAAATTCTTTTTAGAGGGGTAGTATTGTAACACCTTGTTTTTCCTATGCTTTCTGTAGCGGTAAATACATATTTAAATGTGTTTATTTTAGATTAAACTCATAGTATGATTTTAATTAAACTAAAATCATTTTCTTGTGTTGTTATATCATATGAAGTCACGGTAAAAATTTCGGTTGAAAATTCAGACGGAAGCCGGTCTGCGTTTTCACTGTCGGTACAAGTTTACAGTGCAGAAAACCTAATTTTGACCTGTGAAGGAGGCAATTAGTGTTTTTATAATGTTTTCTTCAACTTTGGTAATTTTGAAAATTTTCGTTCAAAAATAAAATATAATATTTTATTCGGGCGAAAACGTCTGAAGAATTACGATCGGAAATGCAACAGGGTACGAAATGGAGCAGATTAGGGACCATAATAGAAGTAAGAAGACATGATGGAAGGGGCTATGAGACACTCTAAAAGTGTAATCATCACACTTTTCAAATTATAATATTATTCTAATCCAAAAAGTCACTTCTCTCTCTTCCTCCATCCAATCAAGCATTAAACCACCAAGCTTGCTCAACAAGCTCTCCCTCACTCCCCTTTGACCGTGGAACTCTCCCCCTTTCCCTATATATACCCCTTTCATTTTCACTTCATCATCTTCCTCCTTCAACCTCCATTAAACCTTCATCTTCTTCTTTCTTCTAAAGGTTCAAGCTCTTAAAGCTTTAGTTTTTATTCATCTTTTCTACTTAAGTTCTTCATTAAATTTCTTTCTTATATTAAGGGTAATGCTCTCATATGAATCTTTTTGCAAGTTTCATATTTTATTTCTTAGTTTAATTTATGTGTTCTTTATATGCTTTAAACTTCTAAAATCTCTCTAAAATGGTAGAAAACTTCTTTTGAGTTGAAACCACTTTCTATAGTCTTGTATTAACTTATATTTTCACATACTAAGAGGTTGTGTAAAACAAAAATCTCTACCCATCTCTTCCAATGAAGGCCGAATTCTTGCATTTGTGACCTAGGAAGTTTTTGTTTCAACTTTTGGAATATGATCATGTGTTTGAGTTTCTAACTATCCTTTGATCTTGAATCTATAAATCTTGGAAGTTTTGATAGCTTGTTCTTATGATGGCCAAAAAATATGAATAAGTAGGCCTAGGATACTATGTTTCAACTTTCCAAGTATGATCATGGATTTAAAACTCTTAATACCTTGTGATTCTAAACCTAAGAGTTATTGTTAAACAAATAATATTTTCCTCATCATCCTATGATGGCCGAAACTTAGAGTTTAGGCTCTAGGATGTTTGAGTTTTTATTTTTCCAAAATGATCATGGACTTGAGCTCCATAAGATATTTGGATGCTAAGTCTAAGAGATTGGAAAGTTTAAGGATTTCTAACTTGTTTATTCTATGTTATTAAAGCTAGTATGTATTACTTTCATTTTTCCAAGATGATCATGGACTTGATCTCTATAAGATATTTGGATGCTAAGTCTAAGAGATTGGAATGTTTAATTTTTCCATTGTTTTCCAAGATGATCACGGACTTGAGCTCCATAAGATATTTGGATGCTAAGTCTAAGAGATTGGAATGTTTAAGTTTCCAATGTTTTCCAAGATGATCACGGACTTGAGCTCCATAAGATATTTAGATGCTAAGTCTAAGATAATGGAAAGTTTAAAGATTTCTAGCGTATAAATCCTATGAAGGTCGAACCTAGAAGGTTATGGACCTAGGATACTTTGTTCTTATTTTTCCAAAATGATCATGGTTTTGAGCTCCTTAATACATATGGATGCTAAAACCTAAGAGATTGGAAAGTTTAGTGAATGCTAGCCTATTTTACTAGCCTTGGCCGAATACCCTAAGTTTATAACTTAGTGGGATTTTAATTCAACTTTGTTAAATGATCATTGTTTATGAACTCCTAACACTTAAGGATCATAAATCCATGAGTTGTATAATTTTCGGGAATCTCTAACCCTAAGAACTAGTCTTGGCTGAACCTTTACCTTGTTGTTTTGTGTTCTTTTTTGATTTTAACTTGTGATTTTGTGTTCATAACCTTAGACTTCCATCACGGAGCAAACGAGGACGTTCGTGACATACCTCTTCGAGCATCTAATCTTCTTACCTTCACAGAAAGTAAGAGGGGATTGCCTAGGGATATTCAATGACTATATGCATGTGTGTATGTGTTTACTTGAGTGATTTGAATATTATTATGATGTGGAGCAAACACTTGAATGACTTGTTTACTTGAACTATTGTGATTATTACTTGATGTTGATTATTACTTGCGTTAAAGTATTGTGAGTTGTATATATGTGATGAACTGTCATTAACTGTGATATTATTGTTGAGAATATATTACTGTTGATTGAAGATTGAGAAGTCAGGCTTGAGTCTGTGCACAATGATTATAAGGATTAAAAACCTTAATAAGCCTTGAATAGAACTTTGAAAGTATTGGTTTCATTTATAAAAGTTCCTTGTTTAAAACGCTTACTTCAAGAGAATGAGATTCTTGTTTTGAAAAGAATATTGAAGTGTTTTTAAGTCAATAGAAACTACCTTTTTATGATCCAAAGTTGTAGGAGAGAAAACCTTTTTCGAACTATGTGTTTTATGAAGAAAAAACCCCTTTGAAAATATTTGACCTTATTCCATCAAGGATTTCAAAAGCAAACGAATTTCCAAATGTTTTATAAAAGAATTTGTAAAGGAAAAGATTTTCTCCTAAATGATTTAGAAACGTTCTGGTTACTTGGATAGGTGACCGAGGTTTTGTTTTGGTTTTTTATTTTCACTGAGCGAAAAGTAAGCACATGTGAAAGAGAATCTAGTTCACGAGACGTCGCCTCTAGTATTCGGTTATAAGCACGCGATCTGGGATCCGTGTCAAGGATTATGGACCAAGGGTCCTAATCATGATATTATGGGCTAGGAGTCCAAATCTTGGAATTAAGGACCGTGTGTTCTAATTTCATTGTTATGGGCTAGGAGTCCTTATCATGTTGAAATAAAACATGGATAAAATTATAATTGTTTCTACGACCACAACCTTGGACTGCGGCATCGGTTTAAGGTGTTGTGATTGAGCACTCAGACTGTGCATCCTGTGTTATTGATTTTCAAGTGATGAAAATTGTGAATAGTCGTTAGCTTTGGGCTTCGAAAACGGAAAAGAGTGAACACAAAGAAAAGTCTCGATAATGAAAAGTCTTTTATTCATATGCATTTCCCTTTGGCAGACGTGCTTGAGTTATCGAATACCCGCTTAAGATGTGGTATTTGATGATGTATACATCCGAATGGCCGTTATAAGGGATTCGTGATGGTGCTGATCTCGGTACATGAGGTGACGGAGACAACTTGCCAATGCGGCATATGATCCTAATCAACTCTTTATTTCTTAATGATAAAACGGTGATGGTATCTCATGAGATTAAGTTTAGAGCCTGATGATTGAAGTGTCATGCATTATCTTTATAAAATTGATTGATTCGAGTATGAGACCCACTGAAATAATACTTGTTGTTTACCTATGAGTAATGTTTAAAATGTTAATATGTCAAGGTGTTGTATGTATCAAGTGTATGGTTGTTGTGCGATATATCCGTTGTCGGTATCTCACTCTTTCATTTCTACTTGTTATTCTCTCTTCCTTTTTGGTATCGCCGTACGTATATGAGTTCAGATGGATCCCAATATCCCACTTGTGCCGACAATGTCAAAGACTGAGGTCTTCGAAGACACAGGGAATGCCGGGGTATGGCTGATACATCCAGGGGCGACATCTGTCACATACCACGGAGCAATCACCACAACAGATTTAAATGCTGACGGAGACCCTGTCCGTAAGAGCCATACCGTGGATACTAGGAGGGTAGCTCTGCCTCCGACTTGGTATTACCTTCACGCACTTCGAGCTAACGGACTGCTACATGAGCCACCACCTCTAGATGTAGAGCCGGCAGAACCGATTGAGGAGGATCCCGAGGAGGACCCTGAGGAAGACTTCTATGAGGTCATGGAGGAGGATGAGCCGGAGTATCACATTATGGATCATGACAACGACGACGATTCTGTAGATAAGTGCGGCAACGTCATAGATCCATTACCTGATGTCTCGTCTCGTGGGAGCATTTGTGGACACCCTGGTTGCAGTCACTGTCAGTAACCAGTTCGGAGCATTTTGTGGATAGTATTCCGTCATCTGACTTTTTAGAGTTACCTTTTTGGATGTGGTTCCGGACCCGCTTTCCCTGTGTCTTTACTTACTCTCTTTGAAGTTGTATCTTCTAGATGTCTAACTCTGTTGCAATGGCCGTTGATAAGGCCCTATCTTATGTACTGGAACATGGTTCTCATTAGAACATGTTATATATATATATGTTGTCTTCAGTTCATGTTCTGAGCATTCATCATCTTTATCTTGTTTCATCCCTTCTAAAAAAAAACTACCGTTTTTAGTGTACTCATCCATCGAAAAAATGATACTTTTCGAAACTAACCAGCATTGTAAATCAGAAATATTTCTGCAGTTTGGTACTCATGTGATGCCGGGTTTAGGGTGTCACACAAGTCACTGGAGCAACCCAAAGCAAGGTACCCTCAAAGAGTGGAGGCACCATGAAGAGTTTGCGCACCAGAGCACCACATGCTTGAAACAGAGCCAAAGTGGATGTTGCAGCTTGCTACATCATCCCTGTGACACATTAATCAACAGAATATTCAAACATCTCAATATCATATAAGTCAATTTATCACAACCAAATCATAATAGTTCAACCAAATAAATAACGAAGCCAGATACTGTCACGGCCTGACCATGACAACCATCACGGACGTGACAGACAACAAACATCCTCAATATCATAATATTCAAACACTGCAACAATACGTCACATGCAGATGGAATACCTCAACCAGCGTATCACAAACAGTCAAAAGTAAATAATTCAAACATCCTCAAATATGAATCATCAACCTAAGGCGATAAACCTACAATTCCCAAATGGTCATTGGTTTTACGGAAAAGTTTCCAATACGATTTTGGTATTGTCGATTACTCGACCACTAGTAGGGTTTAGGTTGCCCTACACCATTATTATAAATTATATACTACTTATCGGTTCCGACGATGGAATGGTTCTTTCTCCCACCTGAGTTTGCACCAGGAACACGTACACGACGATCCTCGTTATCCCGCCACGAGTTAACACAACCACCTTCAACCAAACAACATAATTTATAATTAATCAACTAACACCCATCTATGACACTTTAGGGCTAGGTTCGGCCAAGACTTAGAAATAGGTTTAGGATTATCTTCTTAATGTCATCTTTTGGATCCTAATTACTACAGTATTAACTATCATAGATTACTTATTACAAGACTAAAATTTGAAACAAAATCCTCTAACCTTTAGGGTTAGGGTTTCGGCCAAGGGCTGACCTTTAGGGTTCAAAATCCTTAAAATTCCTAATCATGATTAAGTCATAGATTAATGATCCTTGATTAACCTAAATCATGGATTAGTGACTAAACAGCTAAAGTTGAAACTCAAACCTTCCTATCTCTTTTATACAAGGATTCGGTCTCAATAGGATCATAGGGCTAGGGTTCTTAGTTTAATAAACCAACTTGGATTTATTAAGCATACATACTAATAGCTTGATTAACAAGATCATTAAGGAAAACTTTGAACAAAACTCAACAAATCTAACCCACCTAGGGTTTCGGCCAACACAAAGATTTTTGAGTAAAATATTCATTTTAAGAGACTAACATGGATTAGAGTGTGTAGTCATACATGCCATATAGAATACATGATCATACATGACAACACATGAACAAAACTCTACCAACCCTAATGTGATAGATTCGGCCAAGGCTAGATTTTTAAGAAAGAAATTTTTGATTACATCATTCTCTTGGATTTAGATAATATGCATGATATCAAGAATATAGAAAGTAGTTTCATCATCATTAGATTTTTCTAGAATTTATTATGACTTTTCAAAGTTCTAGGGTTAGAAACTTTAAAGTGATGAACAACTATGATATAAGCCTTGAATCAAGAAACTTGCTAAATAACATAGGCATGATTAAGAATGAAGATTTGAATTTACCTCTTGAAGATCAATGACAAAGGAAATCCAAGAACTTGTTTTACAAACTTAGCACTAAGAGACTTATGAACTTTAGGGTTTTGGAAACAAATGGCAAAAGAAACTAAGTGAAAAGTGAGAGTATGGTATTTATAGAGGTAGCGGAGCCATCTTAGGAAGGATCTAGATGATGATGAGTTGTCTTGCTAAAGGATTCAAATGCAATTAAGTTCTAAGGACCAATTTGCAAAGATTCAAAAAGTTGAAGGACTAGTTTGCAAATTGTCAATAAAGTGCCATGATGATGATTTTGCCACATTTATTGCAAGCTTATCTTGACTTTGTTGGCTGAATTTATGAGTCAAAGATAGGTTAAGAAGAATCAAGAAACTTGAAGAAGATTTGAGAACATTAGAGAAGAAGATGAACATGATGAGGGTTTAGAACAGTTTTAGTAATTTGGGTATATCTATCAACATACTTGTCCGTTTTGGATGATATTTATGTCATTGGAAAGAAGAGAAAAATATGAACAACTTTCATGTTGAAAGTTTTCCGAGATTCAGAGCATAAACTGGTCAGAATTTCGTGGCCGTTTCGGGTGATTGATGAGAGAATGACTTTGCCTTATAACTCATCCACTTAACATAAATGTCATTTATGGCTTAGGAAAAGTGATGTCCAAGTGATTGGAATGGATGAAGGAGCCGCGAGTTTTGGGTTGGATTTGGTCAAATTTTCCAATGGCATGGCTTGTAATTGTCATAAAAAGACAAGGGTAAAATGGTCATTTCATAGCAAAAATTCACTTTGTCATAAATGCGCCATTATGGCCATTATAACTCGGATAAGCTCGTCATAAATGCTCGTCAAGTCGGTCAAATCCATTATCTAACCTACGTTGCCGACTCCGGGTTTCATTTGGCGCAGGTTTTTCCTAGAGATAATCTCGACATATACGCCCGCAACAAATATAATATTTTAATTTTTTACCAAAATTTTCAAAACTTCCAGTATCGTAGCAAATACGATAAAAACTTTTTTCATCTCGTTCACGAATTAAAATTAGGTCTTTTGAGCAGTATAATTATACTGTCAATGGAATTCGCAGGCCGGGTTTCGCCTGACTTTCCAACCTAAATTTTAATCGTAGCTTCTTACATTCAAGTAGCATTGAGTAGTAAACTCCGTTTAATTAAAATAATTTTCTAAAACTCAAATAAATTTATAAACATATTTATATGTATTACTGTTATTTCAAACAGTGAAATACAGGGTGTTACATTACTACCCCACTTAAAAAAAAATCGTCCTCGAAATTTACATACTTTAGAAAAGATGTGGATATCGTTGTTACATATCTGCTTCACGTTCCCAAGTAGCATCTCCCGTATTTTCATCCCATATGACCTTAACCAAAGGAATTTGTCTACCACAAAGCTCCTTAATCTCTTTATCTGCTATCCTTACAGGTAGAGCCTCATACTCTAGATTCTCTCGCAATTGTATAGACTCAAACTCAATAACATGTGAAGGATCAGGATAATATTTTCTCAACTGAGACATGTGAAAGATGTCATGAAGGTTAGCAAGGTTAGGTGGTAAAGCAATATGATAAGCTACTGGACCAATCCTTCGAATAATCTGGAAAGGTCCGATGAATCTAGGAGTAAGTTTTCTAGTTTTGATAGCCCTGCCAATTCCGGTCTTCGGAGTGACTCTCAAAAACACGTGATCGCCCTCCTGGAATTCTAAAGGTCTCCTTCTCTTGTTACTGTAGCTCCTTTGCCCATCCTGTGCCTCCTTCATCTTTTCCCTTATCTTCCTAACTTGTTCCGTTGTCTGTTGCACCACATCTGGATCCAAGACTTGATTTTCACCAATCTCATACCAACATAACGGTGTCCTATATACTTCCTACCATACAAAGCCTCATATGGTGCCATCCCTATACTACTGTGAAAACAATTGTTGTAAGTAAATTCAATCAATGTCAAGAACTCATCCCAACTGCCAGTGTGTTCCAAAACACAAGCTCTTAAAAGGTCCTCCAGTGATTGAATCGTCCTTTCTGACTGTCCATCCGTTTGGGGATGATAAGCAGAACTCATTCTCAACTTGGTCCCTAAAGCATGATGCAACTGTTTCCAAAATCTAGATGTAAAGCTAGGATCTCGGTCTAAAACAATGCTCGATGGCACACCATGCAACCTAACAACTTCTTTGATGTAGATTTGGGTCAACTTCTCCAAACTATAGCTTTCCCCCATAGGTAAGAAGTGAGCACACTTCGTCAACCTATCAATGATAACCCAAATCGTATCATGTTTCTTAGGAGTTCGTGGTAGTCCAACCACAAAATCCATAGCTATACTATCGCATTTCCATTCTGGGATATCTAATGATTGCAATAAACTAGCTGGCTTTTGATGCTCTATCTTAGCCTTCTGACACACTAGGCAAGATAAAACATACTCTGCTACCTCTTTCCTCATCCTTGTCCACCAAAACAATTTCTTTAGATCCTGATACATTTTAGTAGATCCCGGATGAATACTCAACTTACTCTTATGTGCCTCTTCTAATATCAACTTCCTAAGTTCTAAATCCTCGGGCACACATATTCTATCCCTAAACCTCAGTACCCCATTTGCTCCTCTACTAAACTCAGAATTTTTACCTTCATCTATACCTCTACTTATCTCCTGTAAATATGGATCCTGAGCCTGTTTATCCTTAAGATCTCTCATAAAATCACTACTAATAGTGATCATACCTAAGCAAATTTTATCCTCAACCAACTCCATTCCTAAGTTCAAATCTCTGAACTGTTCCAGTAATTCCAACTCTTTAACCATCATTGCGGACACATGCAATGATTTCCTACTCAAGGCATCCGCTACTACATTCGCCTTCCCAGGATGGTATAGTAAAGCAAACTCATAATCTTTGATAAACTCCATCCATCTTCGTTGTCTCATATTCAACTCCTTTTGATTGAACATATACTTCAGACTTTTATGGTCATTGTAAACATTAAATTTTGCCCCATAGAGAAAGTGTCGCCATATTTTTAATGCGAACACTATGGCTGCTAATTCCAAATCATGAGTCGGATAGTTCCTCTCATGAATTCTCAATTGTCGGGAAGCATAAGCCACCACTCTTCCCTCTTGCATTAGAACACAACCTAAACCTTGGTATGACGCATCACAGTATACGTCAAACGGTCCTAATGGATCCGATAAAGTCAACACTGGTGATGTAGTCAACCTTTCCTTCAGCTTTTGGAAACTCTGCTCACAATTGTCCGTCCATACAAAAGCTGTATTTTTCCTCGTCAATTGCGTCATAGACAACGCAATCTTCGAGAAACCCTCTATAAACCTCCGATAATATCCAGCTAACCCTAGAAAGCTTCGTACTTCACTTACTGACTTAGGCCGTTCCTATTTAAGAACTGCCTCAACCTTTGTTGGATCTACTGCTATACCTTCCTTGGTGATCACATGTCCTAGAAATTGGACTTCTTCCATCCAAAACTCACACTTGGAAAGTTTAGCATAAAGCTGCCTATCCTTCAAAACTTGCAGCACTATCCTTAAATGTTTCTCATGAACTTCCCAGGTACGAGAATAAATAAGGATGTCGTCGATGAATACAACCACAAACTTATCAAGAAACGGTCTAAATATCCTGTTCATATAATCCATGAACACTGCTGGCGCGTTAGTCACACCGAACGGCATAACTAAATACTCGTAATGTCCATACCTTATTCTAAAAGTCGTTTTTAGTATATCTTCCTTCTTTACTCTAATATGATGGTATCCAGATCTCAAATCAATCTTGGAAAATAATGCGGCTCCTTTCAATTGATCCATCAGATCATCTATCCTAGGCAATGGATACTTATTCCTAATTGTTACCTTGTTTAACTGTCTATAATCTGTGCACAACCTAGCACTTCCATCTTTCTTCTTAACAAACAACACTGGAGCTCCCCATGGTGAAACACTCGGTCTTATGAATTCTTTTCCCAACATATCATCCAACTGTTTCTTCAACTCCGCCAATTTTATAGGTGACATCCGATAGGGCGCCATAGATATAGGTCCTGTCCCTGGTACAAGATCTATGGTGAATTCCACATCTCGTTCTGGTGGTAAACCTGGAACGTCGGGAGGGAAAACTTTAGGAAACTCTCTCACGATAGGCATAGAATCTATACTAGGGGTCTCAATAGTTTCCACCGCGAACAGCATCACGTACTGCCGAGAATTGTCACCCCTCATGGTTATTCCTTCATTGGCAGAGACTATACTAGAAGACTGAAGAAATGATAAGGTCTTACTAGAACAGTCTAGCATTACATGGTTAGCCGAAAGCCATTCCATGCCAAGAATAACATCTATCTGTTGCATAGGCAAACAGACAAGGTCTACAATAAATGTTCTATTCTCAACAACTATAGGACACTGTAAACAAATAGACATAGTAGTAAAAGGATTACTAGTTGGAGTAGATATTGTAAGGATATAAGGTAATTGAGAAACAGTTAATTTTAATTGATCCACACATTCATACGAAATAAATGAATGTGTAGCGCATGAGTCAAATAACACGTACGAGAGTCTACCAGCTATCAAACACATACCTTGTATAAGATCAGCAGATTGAGAGGATTCAGCTCCCTTCACGGTAAACACTCTTCCAGTGGCCTGAGGTCTTGCTCCCTGTTGCCCTGCTGATATTACTTCTCTCCCAGCTCCACCCCGATTGCCTCCATTTCATCTTCCTACAGCTATCGGCGGTCGCCTAACCTGCTGTCTGCAATCTCGGGCCATATGACCTATTTTCCCACAGTGAAAACAACCAGGTCGCTCCCTGCAGTCTCTAAGATAATGCGGTCCTCCACATATGAAACAAGATAAACCTTGCCGCTGTTGACCAGTTCTAACCACTGATGCTGGTGCTGGTGTCTGCACTGGTCGGGCATACGGTCTCTGTCTCCATTGAGAGTTACTACCTCCTCGCCTCTGAAAAACCGGTCGAGTAGGACCCCCACTCCTTAATTGTTTCTGCTCATTAGCCAGCCTCAGATCTAGACTTTCGATCGCACTGCATCGTTCCACTAGCTCTGGAAACTCTGGATGTCAAGAGATACTATAGCCCTCTGGAGTTCATGTCGGAGTCCTTCCTCAAACCTTCTACATTGCCAATCTTCATCTGGAAATCTCTGATAAAATTCGGAATACTTAATCAGAGCCTCGAATCGTGATGCATAATCACCAACAGTCATGTTGCCCTGTTTGAGACTCATGAATTCCCTTTCTTTCTCGCGTCGAACTAGACGCGGAAAATACTTCTCAAAGAAGCAGTCACTGAATAGCTGCCGGTTGATAACTCTGCCTTCGGCATCCAGCAATCTTTGCTTACCTCTCCACCAAGACTCTGCTCCTCCAGTTAGCATGAAGGCAGCATACGTCACCTTCCTATCCTCTCTGCAGCGCATGGTATCGAATATCTTCTCGATCTCTTGTATCCACCACTCCGCCTTCTCTGGATCATAATCTCCTCGGAATTGGGGTGGCTTCCCTTTCAGGAAAGTAGCCATTCCGGCATCTTCAGCTGCAGCAGCTCTCCTTTGATTCTGTTGTTCCTGCTGTTCTTTGTTCATCTGTATCTCAGCATTCTGCTGTGTTTGTAACAATAGAGCAGTAACTATGTTTTTCATGGTATCTTGAGTCTCAGATGAATCTCCTCCACTTCCAGTATGATTATTTTCCACATTGTTAGCTCCCACAATTCTTTCAGGAGTTCTGTCATTACTGTCAATCGGACGTCCTCTTCCACGAGCCATGATTCTGTAAAAGAAATCATTCGCTCTTATCAGCATGACATATAATACGACATAGACCAGTATATAAATACCATATGCCACACTAATGTTATTTATCGCGTCGGATTCGGACACACTACCCATCTTCTAAGCATAGTTAAAATCCGATGTGGACTCAACTAGACACGGCCAGTAACAACATCCTAAACCTCACAGTCCGATTAGAATCGAATTGCTCTGATACCACCAAATGTGACACATTAATCAACAGAATATTCAAACATCTCAATATCATATAAGTCAATTTATCACAACCAAATCATAATAGTTCAACCAAATAAATAACAAAGTCAGATTCTGTCACGGCCTGGCCATGACAACCATCACGGCCGTGACAGACAACAAACATCCTCAATATCATAATATTCAAACACCGAAACAATACGTCACATGCAGATGGAATACCTCAACCAGCGTATCACAAACAGTCAAAAGTAAATAATTCAAACATCCTCAAATATGAATAATCAACCTAAGGCGATAAACCTACAATTCCCAAATCGTCATTGGTTTTACGGAAAAGTTTCCAATACGATTTTGGTATTGTCGATTACTCGACCACTAGTAGGGTTTAGGTCGCCCTACACCATTATTATAAATTATATACTACTTATCGGTTCCGACGATGGAATGGTTCTTTCTCCCACCTGAGTTTGCACCAGGAACACGTACACGACGATCCTCGTTATCCCGCCACGAGTTAACACAACCACCTTCAACCAAACAACATAATTTATAATTAATCAACTAACACCCATCTATGACACTTTAGGGCTAGGTTCGGCCAAGACTTAGAAATAGGTTTAGGATTATCTTCTTAATGTCATCTTTTGGATCCTAATTACTACAGTATTAACTATCAAAGATTACTTATTACAAGACTAAAATTTGAAACAAAATCCTCTAACCTTTAGGGTTAGGGTTTCGGCCAAGGGCTGGCCTTAAGGGTTCAAAATCCTTAAAATTCCTAATCATGATTAAGTCATAGATTAATGATCCTTGATTAACCTAAATCATGGATTAGTGACTAAACAACTAAAGTTGAAACTCAAAACTTCCTATCTCTTTTATACAAGGATTCGGCCTCAATAGGATCATAGGGCTAGGGTTCTTAGTTTAATAAACCAACTTGGATTTATTAAGCATACATACTAATAGCTTGATTAACAAGATCATTAAGGAAAACTTTGAAGAAAACTCAACAAATCTAACCCACTTAGGGTTTCGGCCAACACAAAGATTTTTGAGTAAAATATTCATTTTAAGAGACTAACATGGATTAGAGTGTGTAGTCATACATGCCATATAGAATACATGATCATACATGACAACATATGAACAAAACTCTACCAACCCTAATGTGATAGATTCGGCCAAGGCTAGATTTTTAGGAAAGAAATTTTTGATGACATCATGCTCTTGGATTTAGATAATATGCATGATATCAAGAAGATAGAAAGTAGTTTCATCATCATTAGATTTTTCTAGAATTTATTATGACTTTTCAAAGTTCTAGGGTTAGAAACTTTAAAGTGATGAACAACTATGATATAAGCCTTGAATCAAGAAACTTGCTAAAGAACTTAGGCATGATTAAGAATTAAGATTTGAATTTACCTCTTGAAGATCAATGACAAAGGAAATCCAAGAACTTGTTTTACAAACTTAGCACTAAGAGACTTATGAACTTTAGGGTTTTGGAAACAAATGGCAAAAGAAACTAAGTGAAAAGTGAGAGTATGGTATTTATAGAGGTAGTGGAGCCATCTTAGGAAGGATCTAGATGATGATGAGTTGTCTTGCTAAAGGATTCAAATGCAATTAAGTTCTAAGGACCAATTTGCAAAGATTCCAAAAGTTGAAGGACTAGTTTGCAAATTGTCAATAAAGTGCCATGATGATGATTTTGCCACATTTATTGCAAGCTTATCTTGACTTTGTTGTCTGAATTTATGAGTCAAATATAGGTTAAGAAGAATCAAGAAACTTGAAGAAGATTTGAGAACATTAGAGAAGAAGATGAACATGATGAGGGTTTAGAACAGTTTTAGTAATTTGGGTATATCTCTCAACATACTTGTCTGTTTTGGATGATCTTTATGTCGTTGGAAAGAAGAGAGAAATATAAACAACTTTCATGTTGAAAGTTTTCCGAGATTCAGAGCATAAACTGGTCAGAATTTCGTGGCAGTTTTGGGTGATTGATGAGAGAATGACTTTGCCTTATAACTCATCCACTTAACATAAATGTCATTTATGGCTTAGGAAAAGTGATGTCCAAGTGATTGGAATGGAGGAAGGAGCCGTGAGTTTTGGGTTTGATTTGGTCAAATTTTCCAATGGCATGGCTTGTAATTGTCATAAAAAGACAAGGGTAAAATGATCATTTCATAGCAAAAATTCACTTTGTCATAAATGCGCCATTATGGCCATTATAACTTGGATAAGCTCGTCATAAATGCTCGTCAAGTCGGTCAAATCCATTATCTCAGCTACGTTGCCGACTCCGGGTTTCATCTGGCGCAGGTTTTTCCTAGAGATAATCTCGACGTATACGCCCGCAACAAATATAATATTTTAATTTTTTACCAAAATTTTCAAAACTTCCAGTATCGTAGAAAATACGATAAAAACATTTTTCATCTCGTTCACGAATTAAAATTAGGTCTTTTGTGAAGTATAATTATACTGTCAATGGAATTCGCAAGCCGGGTTTCGCCTGACTTTCCAACCTAAATTTTAATCGTAGCTTCCTACATTCAAGTAGGATTGAGTAGTAAACTCCGTTTAATTAAAATAATTTTCTAAAACTCAAATAAATTGATAAACATATTTATATGTATTACTGTTATTTCAAACAGCGAAATACAGGGTGTTACAATCCCATATCAGGATGCCCTAAACCTTCCACCCCATTCCCAGTTTACTGTTTAAGATTCTTTTTATCTTCTGCAACGTAGTGGTCATTAGGACCTTAGTATCTGTTTGTAGGACCTTTAGGGCCATAGTTGTTTTTAATTTCTGATGAATGAATAATGGCTATGCTTAAGTTCCACCCCTTTTTTGGAATCCACATGATTAATGATTAAGTGGAAATGGCCTCTGGCCTCTGTTTCTATGTTTAACTCTTGCATCTTGGACTGAAACTCTTGTTTAATAACTAAATCCACTAACTTGAATGTGATCACCAACATTGCTACATCACTCTTTTAGGATAGAGGACACATGTGCCGCAACATGAATATACAAATTAGAGCCCGAGAGAAAAATTACATGTACATAGCTGCATCATACTCATGCAATTTCTGTAAGGTTTGCTTTAATTTTGTCTACTCTGAACACACTTGATTGCACACACTTTTTAGCTTGAGGCATTTTTCTTGTTTATTTTATTTTTAGCCAGAGCCTAAATAAGACCACCCAACTCTGATTGCCCCTTGTGAACCCCTTTGAGCCTTAGACCTTTATTGAGAAGACTAGCACATTACAAGCTTTAATCCTAGAAAAAACAAAAATCACCTGAAAGGTAGATCTTGAGGATGCTTTTGTGGCTAATTCAAACATAAGTTTGGGGGGAAGCTTTAGGACAAGCATCAGCCTTAAGTTTGGGGGTGCTGTGCTGCAATAGATGTGCATGCTGCAGCAAGAATATAAGCAAAGCAGCAAATGGATAGGCAGCAAAGAAATCAAGAAGTCGTAAGTTTATAATGTGAAGCTGCCAATCCTTCTGTAAAGCTGCATACTGATTTAAAAAAAACTGCAAATTTGAAACTGTTGAGTAGAGAACAGGGCAAAGCCTGAAAATCATTTTAGTTTGTTCTCTGTTCACATCAAAAATAGAATAAGCTGTGGACTTAGTGATGGAAAGGAAAACCCAAGAAACCAAAACAGTGAAATCTATGGGAATGAATGGAAAGTTGAGCTAGATAGAAAAGCATCATTTTGCTCTACCTTGAGAAAGCTACTTTCCCAAATAACTTAACTCCACCTGTCCTAAGCCCGGTTATAGCTCGAAAGACCTCTTGCTGTGTGTAAATCTGTGATTGTTTTATCTGTGATAGAATTTTATCAAGCCTAAATCAGAGGTGCATGTTTGTGATAGAGAGTGAATAGCCTGATGTGAGGGTGAGTTGAAGAACCGACTGTTCTGAGTAATGTATGCTGCAGCATGTGTTAATCTGCCTGAACCAGTTTTGCAGTAGTATTGTTGAGAGCATAATAGAAAGAGTATTTTGGTTAGGAAAGCAAGTGTGGATTTATGGATGTGAGTTGTTGGAAGAAAGTAACTTAAGGGTGAATTTTGCAGGCCATTCATTGTTTGGAAATCTTGTGTTTCTTGTGTCTTATTTGCATTACTTGAGGACAAGCAATGGTTTAAGTTTGGGGGTGTGATAACTCTTTGAATGAAGAGTTATTTTGTTCCTTTTGACTCCTACTTTTGTTTGTCTTTGAGGTTTTGAGTCTTGATTTTGATAGGAATTGTTAGATTGAAGTTATTTGTGTTAAGTTTTGTAAATAATAGCTTTTGCTCCATATTGCTCTATCATGGTCTCAATTTTCTGTGTCTGTATATGCAATTCTTTTGCTGGAGCGTAGCTGAAGCATAAGAGATTAAGCTATTGGATGTTGCAGCATGGCCCTTTTTCCAGTGGCTTTGCACTAAAAGACAAAAGCTAACAAGGACAACTTTCCTCTCTCCTCATGGACGATGGCACTGTCCTTTTTAAGGAGGCACACATGCCTTGGATCAGTTGCCCCGCACTTTTAGGAAATGGGCTAGGGTTATTTTATTAATACTTTTGGATGTTGGCCCAAAATGGAATGAAAGAGAATAGGGTTTTGTGTGTACTATAAAAGCATTTAGCAAACCCTAGTAGATGACACTTTGAATTTATTACACATTGTCTTGTCCTCTTGAGAGCTGCGCTGGTTTTTTCTTCCTGAGCTGCTACTGCTGCGTTTTTCGTTGTTCGTCCATTGTAATGGTTTCTTGCTTATTTCTTATTTTTTTTTTCTTTGTAAGCTCATTATGAGCTAAATACTCTAAGCTTTGGGTATGCTAGTATAATGAATGTTTAGTTGATTTATGTAATGACTATGTTCTACATCTTCTTTTATCACGCATTTAATGTTGTTTGATTAAGAGTGATCAACTTGATTGAATATTTAGTTTGCTTGATTTGAAAAAGTTAAGTAAATTGAACTTGATAGAAGATATGGATTAAGTCATTAATTGGAAAATTAATTGATGTTGGATAGGCTAGGAATAACTATTCTTGTCCCTAAGCTAGCTGGGATGTGCTTAACTAAGAGGGAGGTGTAATTAATCTGAATCTAGGAATAGAACAAAGTTAATGACCCTGACCATGTATCGTTGGAAAACAAACTTTAATTTCCTGGAGCTAGATGCTACAACATAGTCAGAGCATAATGATGGCTAAACAGGATTTATGCTGCAGCATACCTGAAGCTATTTTAATCACCTAAATCAACAAATCATTTCTTTGTTAACTTGTTTCATTTCTACTTTCAATTTTTAACTTATTTATTTTTCTAGCACTCATACCCTTTATTTTAATCTGTCCACACACAACAATTTTTGGTTACTCAATCCAAACTCCTAGAACATATAATTTGAACTAGAATTTTGTTGCATCAATTTAATCCCCGCGGGAACGATATCTGAACAAAAGTTCTATATTACTTGAGGCATTTGTGTATACTTGCACAAGCTTAAGAACAACTGTTTTTAAGGCAACGGTCTAATATCCCTCCAACTCCAATAAGGACTCCTGATGGTTTTCCTCACGGGCAGACCATTCCTGTAAGGGTGGATCAGCTATGGGGTAATGTGCCTCAGGTGACCCTAATCCAGCCGATCCCTCAACCATGGGTGAATAACTATCCTCACTCGGGGAATAACCAGGGGGAAATTCCTATGCAAGAACAGCAATATCAGATGCCCAATCAACCCGCAGGAGCAGCTGCAAGGCCTACTAGGCCGGCCTAGCCGGCAGCACTAAATTGTACAGGGGACAGAGGTTAGCAGCTGATAGACCCAAAAATGATAACCGAAACCATGAGAAGACATTTCGGAATTCAGCTAAGGTTGTTGGATAGGCCTGTGTATAAAAAGTCTTACCCCGAGTGGGTGGATAGGATGATGCCCTTACCTATGGGATTTAAGACTCCTGACTTTACTACCTTCTCAGGAGAAGATGGAAAATCCACTATGGAGCATATCGGCAGGTTCACTGCTCAATGTGGGGAGGCAAATCAGAATGAATTCTATAAGCTCCAGCTATTCCCTTTATCTTTAACTGGAGCAGTTTTTACCTGGTATTCCTCTTTAGCTCCAAATTCTATTCAGAACTGAACTGACATGGAACGATGTTTCCATGATAGATTCTATATACATCAGCCCGATGTTACTGTAGCCGATATAATGAATTTGAGGCAATTGGTAGATGAACCAGTAGCCAATTATTAGGAAAGGTTCAGGAAGCTAAGGAGTAAATGTGATGTACAACTTCTCGAGGCTGAGTATTCCTCTGTGGACATCAGTAACATGCATCCTCAGCTCAGGGAGAAGCTTGTAGGACAAGATTCCACCGATTTGAGTTAAATGTCTTCAAGGGCTTCCAGAATTGAGCAATATATTCTGGAAAGAGAAAGGAGGAGATCTAGTAGAAACAGAGGACCCCATTTGATTAATATGATAGATGTGGAGGATTCAGATTACTTGTCAGATGACTCAGCCGAGCAATCGGTAGACATCATGGCTGCTGATACCACTAAATGTGACACCCTTCTACCCCGCATGTTAATATAAAACATTTACTTAAAAGCGGTAATTATAAAATATGCATTTATTTGAAAAAAGTAAAAACTTGGATAAAAAGGTTTCACATCTCAACAAAAACAATGCGGAAATAACATAGTTTTAAAACAGTAAAACATAAACAAGACAGATAAAGAAAAACCCAACCCCGATGTCACATACAGAGCTGGTATAACCAAAATCTGGATACATCACGTAAACAAACTAAACAACTAACAAAACTAACAACTATAACTCAGCATTCTAACTAGAGTCGCGGCTCCTCAAAGTCACTCCTCCGCTGGCTGTTCACTGTCCTCTGCATAAGGAAATACATGCAACAACAGAAACAGGAAAGCAGGGAGTAAGAAATCATGTAAACACAACGGCATGGGAATAGGGAATAAGATGAACATACATCATAGCATGGCATAGCAATATAACAACATACAATATTTATACATCATCATATAATACCATAACAACATGTTAATCATCCAACATATGCTATGCAGTGCAATGGAACCCTACTCCACTACTCCATCAATGCATGTGGATCCAACTAACTCAGGAAGTCAACTTCGGAGTTACATATCTGTATTGGACAAAAAGCACCAACACCGGCAGTTCTCCAAACCATGAAGGAACCCCTTGGATAGACGACGTATCATAACTGGATACGCCACCTCGGGGGACGCATGGTTCATGAAACCATGGGTGAACCAGCCGAGACTTGGGCCAGGTCATCATAACTAGGATGACCTCCCCTATGTTGAGCATCCCCCTCAACATCAACTTGAATGCTCTATGCAAATGGCACAACACACAAGGCAACCACCTCATTTGCTTGGGCCTAAAAGCACCCAAGACTTATCACCAACATCAACATTAACACCTTAGACCCATACCGAGGGGTCAAGGCCCCCTTGGACAAAAAGCACCAAGGTCCAACATAACAACATCTCGACCAAAAATCATCGAGACCACTTTGGCCAAAAAGCACCAAAGCGTGACAACGTGCGGTAACCCATCAGGTACCGGCTTAACTAGCTTATCAATCTTTGTTATCTTAATTAATCTTTAATTAAGTTATCTAACTTGTTATCATTTGATTAGTGTATTATTACATCATCTGGGGATAATTGGGGTAAACACCCCTTTAATTCATTAATCTTACGTTCTGGCCAGTAGGGGGAAGCACGGGCGTACTAGACCCAAGGCACGGTCATGCTGCCTCTTAAGTGGAGCACGATCGTCCTCACTGTCCTGCACAGCCGTGCTCAATGCGCGGCCTGCCTTCCAGAATTTAACTGGGAGCACGATCTTGCTCCCTGTTCAACACGACCATGCTCCTGGGTAGGGCCATACTGTTCTGGGTAGAATTTAACGTGTTCTTGGAGTTTAGGCTCCCTAACTCTCTCAAATCATATCCTAGGGTCTTAACTAAAACATTCGGCATGAAACTTCACCCCTCACTAACACAGTTCATGTCTTATGAAGCTTGGGGAATTAATCCCTTAATTCCTATGTTAACTAAGAGTCCTAATTAAACCAATTAGAGTCTTATTAACATATTCAACATAACGGTAACATCATCATCAACAACATATCCAGTCAATGTGATCAACATAATCCATGTCATAACAAAAACATTCACAATCATGGGTATTCATACCAATTCAACCAAAACTCATGGCATAAGACAATTCAATAGGCATACCACATCATGAACAATTCAACAATTATAACAAATAGGCATACCAATTAATCCAATTAAACATATAAACAATTCTGTCATACAACCAGGTAGATCATGGCATCAATACATTATAATGACAATAAACGGGGCTATGGGAACCCCTCATCTTGCGCTACTCCCTAGCCTAGTGTATACCTTATTCTTCTCCCATACCTCGTCTCACTAACGCTTGTCTACGACCTCAAGGACGCCAAAGAGAGACTTTGGTTCAACTCTAAGATCAAGAAATCAAAAGGAAGAGATCAAGAAATTGAAAGAAAGAACACAAGGGACAAGGTAAACGAATTTTACCTTTTCTAAAGTCCCAAACAGCAAGCACAACGAACGGTGCAAGAACGGGTTCCCTAGAGAGAGTTTTGGGGAGAAAACCATAAGGATTCAAAAAGGAAGGAAGAAGGCAGTTTTCTGAGTGTTGGGGTCGTGTAAACTAGGTTTATGTCGAGTCTAATGGTATATATATGAGTTTGGGTCATAACGGGTTCCTATTTCAGCCCAAACTGTATATAGATCGGTATTTTAACCATAACTTGAGGTACAAGTTTCCGATTAAGGCATTCTTGGTGTCGTTAGAAAGCTCAGAGCAATATATACAAATTAATGTCTAATGATCGAATCCTAAATTGGACTCTACGATAGTCAAAAGTTCGATGGAATTTTAGTGATAGATTTGGTAGTTATTCCTAGATTGGATCCTTAGGAGATTATGATAAGATCTTAAGATATAAACAAAAAGGGGATGATCCTATATTGATAAGGACTCAAATCTGATTGGTTGAGGGGCTAAAATCTAAGAATAACACTATCTCTATTTAAATATTAAATCACACGTTATCTTATCATATCATTCTGAATCGCTTATTATTAATAAAATCACATATTATATATTAACATATAAAATCAAACATTAAGAGACACAATCTCATATTAATTCAAATAATCATATATTAATATACATATTATCATATACAGTAATATATACACATATATATAAATATCAAACGTATCAAATATATATATGCCAAAACTAACACATATAAACATAGGGGTGAATCTTGAGGTGTTACAATAACCGAAACAAAGGATAAGCCGAATACTGTCATCGACCACATTTTGACATAAAAAGGGTAAGGATTGCCTTCACTAGATAAGAAAAGGAAGGTAGGATTGTGAAGACGTCGTTGCCATGATAACAACGACGTACTCGGAATTGCGTCGGGACGATCGATCGAGTCTTAAATAGAGTCGAGACCCCTTCTCTCTAACTATCTCACTCTATATCTCTCTACCTCTCACTTTCTGTCCTTTGCCTTATGCTTAGGTGAATTGAAGTTCACTTAAGTCCTTTTTATTTTTACTGAATGACGCACCAACGCTTGAGTGTGGGAACTGCCACGCTGGAGCGTTCCAACGCTTGAGCGTAGGATTCTCCATGCTTGAGCGTTGGAGGTAGGTAGCATCACCGCGCATGCAACCAATCAGATGGTGCCACATAGGTCAACTTGTGCCACATGGAGTCAATGCCAGAGCTGTCTGGTTGACCTCCACGCTTGAGCGTGGGAAAGGTCACGCTTGAGCGTTGACCGTCGCCCATAAAACCGACTTTCACGTTTCGTCGCGTTCTGAATCCTTTCGACGTCCGATTGATCCTAAATTTGAGATATAGACTCTTTTAGATCGAATGAACACTCTCAAACCCTAATAAATTCCCTTTCTCTTAAATTCAAATTCATTATTCCACATACTTAAGCCTTTTTAAACAATATACGGGAAACCCTAGATTACTTTTACATTTGATTTCACACCGATTGATTGCATACTTTCCATGCAAAGGTTCCAAGACCTCAATCAACATATTATAACCTTAATCCAAGTCTTAAACCTCATGATCATACGTAAAACAAAATAATAAAAGCACGTACATTACAAAGTACGCTTCCTCTATGAGCGTTGTGTTGTAGAAGTCAACCTACTTCAAAATCATGGGTATTTGATACCGCATGTGGATCTCACATTAATGTGAACGACCAAAGGGAATAGGACGTTGACTAAAAGGTGAAGTCAACCTGTGAATAGGAAATGGAGCAAAAGTTGTTGCATTAACTATGAAGTTTTTGACTTTACCTTCGGGGCTTGTTTTGGAACTAAATAATTGTTATTATGTTCCAGATATTGGTTGAAACAACAGTCACGTGATATTTTCTATGCTAGCACGTTTTTGGATTATGGACTTGGTGTCCTTTAATCTTGATATGCCAATCTATAATATAAATTCGAAAAGGGGTCAAACCAAGTGATTTGAGCCCTACATGTCTTTGGCGTTGTCGTTTAGGTCATATATGTGAGAAACGCATCCCCAAGATCCATGAGGATGGACTCTTTTCGATTATGAATCTTTGATGTATGTGAATCTTGCCTTTTGGGGAAGATGACTAAGGCCCCATTCATTGGGTAAGGTGAAAGGGCCAGTGATCTTTTGGGCTTGATATATAGCAATGTATGCTGGCCCCTAAACAAGTCTGCTAGAGGTTGTTATCCATACTTCATCACAATTACTGATGATTTCAGTAGATATATATTTGTGTATCTTAGAAACACAAGTCTGAAACCTTTGAAAAGTTCAAAAGAGTTCAAGAATGAAGTGGAAAACCAACTTGGAAAAAGTATTAAGGCCACACGATCAGATTGTGGTGGTGAATACTTAAGCCAATATTTTGACGACTATCTGAGAGAGTGTGGGATAGTGTCCCAACTTGTACCTACTGGAACGCCACAGTGGAATGGCGTGTCCGAAAGGAGGAATCACACCTTGTTAGACATGGTATGATCCTTGATGAGTCATTCAGACCTTACTTTTTCTTGGGTTTTGCTCTACTTACAGTTGCATTCACTCTTAACCAATTTGAAGACGAAGTGATTGTCGGCATTACTGGTGTGTTCCTTGAAAAGGAATATGTCTCTAAAGGAGACAGTGGAAGGAATGTAGAACTTGGAGAAATCCAAGTACCACAAAGCACTGATCCGTATGCAACGAAATAAGAACTGGTTCTACAAGATGTTGTGGTTGAACCACTAGTTCAAGTAACACAAGACTTGTATAGGTCTAATAGGCCACGTCACCTACAGACATGTTACCTTATTTGAGGTTTGTGAATTCTTTTTCCTTCTCGCATCGAACTATAAGCGGAAAATACTTTTCGAAAAAGCAATCAATGAATAACTTCCCGTTAATGTTTTTGTCCTCAGCTTCCAACAATCTTTTCTTTCCTTTCCACCAGAATTCTGCTTCTTCGGTTAACATAAAGGCAGCATAGGTCACTTTCAGGTTTATGTTAAACGTCTTATGACGGATAAACTTAGGCCCAAATCGGATAAGTATATATTTTTGGGATATCCTAAGGAAACCAAATGATATCATTTCTACAACCAATTTGAAGACGAAGTGTTTGTCGGCATTACTGGTGTGTTCCTTGAAAAGGAATTTGTCTCTAAAGGAGACAGTGGAAGGAATGTAGAACTTGGAGAAATCCAAGTACCACAAATCACCGATCCGTATGCAATGAAATAAGAACTGGTTCTACAAGATGTTGTGGTTGAACCACTAGTTCAAGTAACACAAGACTTGTATAGGTCTAATAGGCCACGTCACCTACAGACATGTTACCTTATTTGAGGTTTGTGAATTCTTTTTCCTTCTCGCATCGAACTATAAGCGGAAAATACTTTTCGAAAAAGCAATCAATGAATAACTTCCCGTTAATGTTTTTGTCCTCAACTTCCAACAATCTTTTCTTTCCTTTCCACCAGAATTCTGCTCCTTCGGTTAACATAAAGGCAGCATAGGTCACTTTCTTTTCCTCGCTGTAGCGTATAGTAGCAAATATCTTCTCAATCTCTTATATCCACCATTCCGCCTTCTCTGGGTCATACTCTCCTCGTAATTGAGGTGGCTTTCCGTTCATAAAATTAGTCAATCCGGCATCTTCAACTGCTACCGCCCTTCTTTGATTCTTTATTTCTAGCTGCTCTTTGTTCATCTGTAGCATCTCAGCATTTTGCTGGGTTTGCAATAGCATAGCAGCAGCTATGGTTTCCATTGTATTTGGAGTCGAAGATGATCCTCTTCCATTATCAGTATTGTCAGCATTACCATTGACAGCTCCAATAATCCTTTCTGGAGTTCTGTCACCACTGTTAGTTGGACGTCCTCTTCCGCGAGTCATGATTCTGTAAACGAAATCATCCGCTCTTATTAGTATGACATATAATACTACATAGGCAAGTATATACATACCATATGCCACACCAATATTAATTTCGCAGTAAAATCGGACGCACTACCCAACTTCTAAACATAGTCAAAATCCGAGGTAGATTTTACTAGACACGGCCAGTAACAACATCCTAGACCTCGTAGTTCGATCAGAATCAAACTGCTCTGATACCAAATGAGACACCCCGTTGTGCCCCGGTGTTTTATTAGATTAAATCCTTCTTAATTAAATTCTTAACCGCGTACGTAACGTGAAAATATGTAAAAAATGAAAACTTGTATTAAGTAGGCATACAACTTTGATTTTTATTAAGCATCACACCATAGCTAAGTGATGCTTACACACATAAGTTTTACAACATAAAACAAAATACCGTTGAGGGTATCCTCACAGTAGGATCCCTTATAGGGTTATACTTAAACAAACTATTATTTAGCGGAGGAATATAAAACGTCTTGTAAGACTCACTGGCCCTAAAACACTAAACTACATTACCGGAATCAATAGCTCTTCCTCCCGTATCCGGTTCATACGGAGTTCCATCTAACTCCTCCGCAACTGGTTCCTCCGTTGGGCCTTCTCGTACAATCACATCAAAATACAATACAACAGACAACATATAGGGGATAAGAAACAATTTTATCATCAAAAAGTGGAAAAGAGTCATAGCATAAAATATAATAATTGTCACCACGCACATCACACATAACTAGCAATCATCCTCAAATTACGATATCCCCATCTACGCTCAACTCATGTAATTCAACCTTTATACTAATATGGCTATCTATACTCCTGTCACACTAGTCAGCAGTCCATAACTATTTGGGGTCAAAACTCGGTGCGCCCATATTCCTTTATCTCTCATAGGAAATAGTGCATAAGCACAGTATGCGTCACTATTTCCCCCATTGGAAATAGCACATAAGCACATAATAAATAATAACTCGGTGCCCTATTCCCTTACCTCTCATAGGGATTAGTGCATAAGCACAAGTATGTGGCACTATTTCCCTCCTTGGAAATAGTACATAAGCACAAAACATATAGTAATTCAATGTGCCACTATTCCCTAATATCTAATAGGAAATAGTGCATAAGCACAGTATGCGTCACTATTTCCTCCATTGGAAATAGCACATAAGAACATAATAAATAATAACTCGGTGTGCCCCTATTCCCTTACCTCTCATAGGGATTAGTGCATAAGCACAAGTATGCGTCACTATTTCACTCCTTGGAAATAGTACATAAGCACAAAACATATAGTAATTCAATGCGCCACTATTCCCTAATACCTAATAGGAAATAGTGCATAAGCACGATATGTGTCACTGTTTCCCCCATTGGAAATAGCACATAAGCATAAAAGACCTTATAATTCGGTGCGCCACTATTCCCTAATCTCTAATAGGAAATAGTGCATAAGCACGGTAGGCGTCACTATTTCCCCTTAAAATAGAACATAAGCATAGAAGACATTTTTACTCTATCTCCGATGGGATAATCATAACAACACGTCCAGAATTAAAAGATTATATTTATAAATTCATCTATATGAATCTCACTACCTCGCATCAATAACAACCTAGTTCCTCAAGCTCTCATCATAGCCTCCACTTGCATTCTATGTCACATCTCATCCATTAGATAATTTAATTAAGCTATGCACCTCTATGTCAATTCATTCTCTCACCCAAACAATTATATCCCGAACAACATATATCTTTGCTTAAAATCATCTAAGCATAGTATTAAAACCAGGCAGATCATGCATAACACATTAATCAACAGAATATTCAAATATCTCAATATCATATAAAAAAATTATCACAACCAACCCATAATAATCAAATCAAATAAATAACAAAGTCAGACTCTGTCACGGCCTGACCATGATAGCCATCACGGTCGTGACAGACATCAAATGCAAGAATTCTACAAAACAGAACCTGTCACGGCCTGGCCATGACAACCATCACGGCTGTGACAGACAACAAACATCTTCAATATCATAAATATTCAAACACCAAACTAATATGTCACATGCAGATGGAATACCTCAACCAACGTATCATAGTAAATTCAACAACATAAAGTCAGACATCCTCAATATCATATAATCAACCTGATGCCGATAAACCTACAATCCCCAAATCACCATTGGTTTTACAGAAAAGGTTTCCCATGTGATTTTGGTCTTGTCGATTACTCGACTACTAGTAGGGTTTAGGTCGCCCTACACAATCATTATATAATATACTACTTATCATTTTCGACGATGGAATGGTTCTCCCCCCCACCCCCACCTAAGTTATCACCGGAAACACGAAAATGACGATCCTCGTTATCCCGCCACGAGTTAACAAAACCACCTTCAACCAAATCAACAATAAAACAAATTAATCAACAAATCTAAATATGGACATATGGTACTAGGTTCGGCCAACTCATCCAAATGAGGGTTAGAGTTCTTTTCTCAACCTAAGCTTTTGGATACTAATTACTTAGGTCCTAGGTAGCTTAGATAAATTGCTATAACTTGAAAACATGAAAAAAATATTTCAAGCCCTATTTAATTGAATTTCGGCCTCACATAGAAAAATAGGCTAGGATTTTCCAAATCAACTTAATCTTAGATAAATGATCTTAGTGTGTTAGAGAGCATGAATCAAGCATTTGATTTCACAAATCAATAAAAAAAACTTTTCAACTCTTTTATGTTAGGGTTTCGGACTCTATAAGAAAATTAGGCTAGGGATTTTTGTTGAACCTAAGGTCTTGGATTTAAGCTATACAAGTATTATAGAACTTAAATCAAATACCAACTTTCAAACAAAACAACAAAACATGAAACCCACTTTTATACTCAGTTTTGGCCTCAATTAGAAAATAAGGAAGGAAAATGATTTTGATCACATGCTCTTGGATAAAGAAAGTAGGGATCATAACTAGATCATAGAAATTGGTTTCACATTTTTATGATTTTTCTAAAATTTTCTAGAATTAATTAGAGTTCTAGATCTAAGAAATGGAAACTCAAGAAATATGAAGAACAAGAGTTTAAAAAGAGAGGAGATTATCATGTTACCTAAGTAAAGAAGATGGAGGAAGAATATATGATGATCTTGGCAAGTTTCACTATGAAAACAGTTGAAGCTTTTGAAGGATGAAAAATGGAGCTTATGTGTAATTTGTGAAGAAAAGTGAAGAAGATGAAGAAATGAGTGAAAGGGAGGGGGGACTTCGGTTTTGGGCAGTTATATAGTATTTAGGCTTTGTTTGGTTCATTAGAATTAGATTAATAGGTTTTAAGATTATTAAATAATATAGTAGTTAACTATAGCTAATTAATAACTTAACTAGGGTTATGTTGTCAACCATGGTTTATAAACATGTGGCTTTCATTATTTGAGTGGTGTGGCTTCCCCTTGTCCATACAAAGTGACCATGGTTCCCTAACCATGGTTAAAATTTAAGTTGATGTCGGTTAGGTTAAGCTTAGGGGTATTTTGGTCTTTTTACCTTAAAATATCTATCTAAAATATCTAGATATTTATGAAATTGTCATAAATGCTTGGTGACTCATCCTTCATGAGTCATCATGTATGACTCGTTGTCCTGAGCTCTTGACGGGTCTCTGCAGTTTCGTTTTCGACTCCATCGGTTTCCCGATTAGGGTTTCCGTCTGTTTTTCGATCGAAAATTTTCAAAATACCCAAACTCGTTGGAAACATGATTTAAACATAAACCATTTCGTTCACGAGTCAAAATTAGGTTTTCTGATCATTAAAATCTTACTGTCAGTGAAAACACCGACTGTTTTCCGTTCGAACTTTCGCAAAAATTCACCCGAATACACATAATATTTTATTTCTGATCAGAAATTTGGAAAGTAGACTTCCTCACGGACAAAATATAAAAAATCTACAAATTTCAGTTTTCGGGTCAAATTAGGATTTTCTGTCAATATAAAATTATACTATCAGTTAAAAACACAGATCGGTTTCCGTCTGAGTTTTAAACCCAAATTTTAACCATAGCCTCCTACCATAGAGTAGGTTCTAGATATGATTTTGTTTCCTCCAAAATAATTTCTTAAGTCTCAGATAAAAATTTAAATAATTATAACTTTACCGTTAATACAGCATAATTAAAATCAGGCTGTTACAATTCGCGTCTCCGCGCTTGCCGCTATTCGTGCTTCCACCTCGGACTGGCGCGTCATCACCCTCCAGATCCATCCAGAACCGCTGTATGTCACAACCATGGACCGCCGCTGCCGCTAACCCGAAACCACCACATAAGATCTGCTCTCCCCACACTCCTCCATCTGCTACGCCGCACAACAGCCACCCCGCCGCCGTGCAACTCGCCTCCGCCAATCGTCGCCGGCAGCTATCTTAGTCTCACATGTCCATCCATCCTTGTTTCTCTCCTCTGCACGTTGGTAATGGTAACGATGGAAACACCAGAAGCATGTGTTTTCCACTCTTCCTTTTTATTTTTTATTTTTTTTACTTTTACTAATTGATATTTTTTTTTTGGCATGTAATTGGGCTTCATTTTTGTGCCTAAAGTGTCAAGCATAATCTCAATTTGTTTTAAACAAAAAAATTAAAAAATATATAAAATCTTTTTAAAAATATATTTTCAATCCTTCTTTGAAATAAAAATCCTGCTAAAAGTATTTTGAAATAAAAATCATTTTTTGAGTTCACACAACAATCTACGATGTTGATGTATTATTTTTCATCCTCAAGTGTCGTGTGAATTGTAATGGTTCATCGTATAGCTTCGCTATCTTTAACCCCGTGCAAGAGTGAATCCCCTTCTGTAAAAAAATAATAAATATTTTCGATTTACACTTTTAACCAAATTTTATCCGATTTAATAAAATAAAATAAAAAAAATTGCTTTGAATTCACGCAACAATCTACGATGTTGGTGTATGAATTTTCATCCTCAAGTGACATATGAATTGTAAGTGTTTATCGTATAGCACTGCTATCTTGGACCCTGTGCATGAGTGAATTTATTTTGAAATAAAATCCCTTTTCAAAATCATCCCCAAAATCAAATCTTTAGCAAAAATTAAAATCAATCACCCAATCAAATCTTTTTCTTTAAGAACTATGTGGCATTGAGTTTCCCATCGCACCCGAGAATACGTAGGAGCAGAATCAATCATTCTATCAAGCCAAAATTTAATTTTCTCTTTTGTTGTGTTTATCACTTAATTTAATTTAAAAGTGGGGTAAAATAAATATTTTCAAAGGCTATTAAAATTATTTTGCACAATCAACTTGAGGTACCGTTTTTAAACGAGTGATATTGGGTACTAACATCTTCCCTACTCGTAATCGACTCCCGAACTCAAATCTCTTTCTGTTTTTTTAAGACCAGTTTTCCTTAAAATAAATGGTCTTTCCAATATTTTTCCCAAATAAAATATTGGTGGCTACTCCTCTATTTTTACTATTTTTCACGATGCCCGGACGGGACGGTCATGACAGCTGGCGACTCCATTGGGAATTTTTTGAGAGTCGGGCCTATCATAGTTGGTTGTGCAACTTCTTTTAATAGCTTTGAAAATATTAGTTTTTCCCTCTTTGTTTTATTCTTTTTGTTAATAGTTTTATATGTTCTCATAATTGCCTTTGTATATTGTTGTAACCCTAGGGTAGAGAACTTTTGTGTTGTTGTTTGTTCTTTTTGCAAGTGTGGTGTTTTTGTTTTAATAGGTTTTGTGCAGGTTTCAATGCTCCCCGCACACACATCACCATCACATACTTCACACACTTTTGGGCTCTATACCCAAGTCTTGGAATGCAATAAGATTAGAAGGGGTTTCGGAGGTGTTGTTGTGATGCTTTTGCATCCCTGACAGTCATTGATTCTCCCGTCAGATTGTTACCAGTGCTATGGACTACCATATTGTGACTCATTTGTCCCTGTGGTGAAGTTCATGGATCCGGGTCCTTATCTTTTAGAAGAGGGCAATCTGGGGGCCATGATTTTTAGGATTATAGATCTGTCCTATAAGTCACTCATAGAGCAAACTTAATGACCAACCGGTTAGAGTCATGATCTTAGGTGTGTGCAAACATAAGTCTTACCCGCCTTAGGACACAAAGGGAGCATTTTTTTTAACTCATGTTCATGTTTTTTTTTCAAATAAAAAATTCACATTTTTAAGTTTTTTGTCAAAGAAAAAATGATTTACACAAGTCCTTTTGCTTGTAACAAAAAAAAAATCATTTTTCATTTTTTGTATCTCATGCATTTTCGTAAATAATAAAAAAGGGACTTGTGTAAACCATTTTCTGTAACTCATTCATATTCTTTGTAGAAGAATTTAAAAAAAAAATTCGCTCATTTTTTTCATGCATTTCATGCATTTTTTTGGGTCAATAAAAAATTAAAAAATCATTTTCATTCATTAATTATGTCAATGTCATAAAACAAAAATTCATCTCATGGGTTTATTACAAAAAAATCATTTATCTCAAGCATTTATAAAAAAAATATTCATCTATAAAATAAGAAGCTCATCGCATGCATTGCCATTTTTGTAAAGGAAAAAAAAAGTTCATTCGTGCATCACATGCATTAAAATTTTTTGAGTCAATATAAATAATTGTTTTTCATACACCTCATGCATTAATACCTTTTGGGTCAAAAAAACATTTCTTTCATGTATTTCATATACTCATTTCATTTTAAGTTGAAAGTTTATTATAAAAAAAATCATTCCATGCATTTCTTGCATTGTGCTCCTTGGAGAAAATGGAACCACCGTGCTTTCAATGAAAAGAATGTCAATTAAACCATGGATCATGAGGTGAGGCTTGAAATAAGACTTGCTCAGGTGGTTTGGAAATGTGGATCACAAACGTGTACCTAATCATGGAGGTTCATATGTCAATGAAGTTGAGAGGCCTTCAGAGTTGTTTCTCAGAAGTTAAGTGGTGCAAATAAATTTTGAAACCTTCGTGAGAAGGTGATAAGAGATTCACATTCTTGCGATTGAGAAGAGATCGTTCTTTGTGATCCCCGTTTTGGAAATTTCTGAGTGACTGAGACTAGATTTGTTCATCAGCGGTCTACCATGAAATGATGGTTACATTGTATTCCATCATGAGAAACTTGAAATGTGTTCACTTTTGAAGCATTAATGTAATGAATTTGCATGCATACCTTGTCTCATCATTTCTTTACATCTCCGTCCACATCAAAATGTTTCTTTAGCCGTTCTCGAATCTCATCTTCCCTTTTTTCTTCTCCAAGCACCTTCTTTGGTTTGGTTAATAATGTCCACTTTCTTGAAAGTTCTTTGTGGACATCAATGAAGCCCACGTGTGCCCGTGCCTTTTCAAAAAAAAAAGAAAAAAAAAGAGAGGAGCAAATAAATAAACACTTGGTGAGCACCATCTTTTTTGTCTTTCAAATAAAGTTTTCAAAATAAAGCAATCATAAATTGAAATGAAGTTTGACCATCTTTTTCTATCCTTAACAAAATATCATCATTATCCCTTGTTACCCTTTTTGAGCTTGAAAATTCTCTTCAACTGGGACAAGGATCACCCCTAAACAAGGGGCGAGCATGAAAGGAATGGTGATTATGAAGCATAAAGTGAAAAAAAAAAATAAAGAAATAAAATAAGAAAGTGAGAAAGGAAAAAAATGAGATTGAAGAACTTTGTGTCAAAGACCAATGATAAGATGAAAAAAAAAGAAAAGTTAGCAGAAAGCAAATGTTCTCAGAAATCCGAATAAAACGTGGATCCTTGATCCTATTCAACCTTAACTCATTTGTTTGAGCCTTATATCCTTCCTTTCATGACTCCCAACCATCGGCCACATTACAAGCTTCAAAAAGTCCATTCCGATCAATGAATGATTGCTACCTTTTTCATCAACTTTAATTTCGAGACAAAAAAGTTTGTGCGCTTCTGAATTTTTAATTAATTGCTCCTAAAAAAACCAAAAAAAAGGGAAAAAATGGAAACAAAAATAAAAAAGAAAAAGAAAGCTCGTTAGGCTGAAAATACTCATGGGCAGTCTAAGCAAAAGTTAGGGCAAGATCTACATGGGCCAAAACTTTGCTTTCAATGGCCTTATTCTATAGCATTTCCATTACTGGATGCCCTACACTAGGGCAGCTCCATTGTCAAGTTTTCCTTATTAAGTGGCCTACACTAGGGTAGTTTCATTCTTTGGACCCAACACTGGCAACATCATTATCAAGTTTTCCTTATCAAGAGCCCTACACTGGGGCAGTTTCATTCTGGGAACCCTATACTTAGGCACTCCATCCACAAGGAAACTACTCTGGGGCAATTTTTTTCTTGAGCATCATACATCAAGCCCATTTCATTTTCACATGCCTGAGACTATAACAAAATTACAGTAAGCAAAATCCCTTGTATCCAAAAATCAAACCAATTCAAACTGGGGCAATATCCTTTTGACCTCCATATCACCTCTTGTGTGCCTTGCTATCAATACCATTTGAGTCATCAAACTTCCAACACCAATTGAGAAGTTGTTTACGCATTAATGTCCTTTCTTGTCATATTTTTGAATCCATGCATGTTTGTTACATGATGCTTCAGGTAAGGTAAACATGAGTTCAATGATACAATTTAACCATCTATGTTGTTTTGGCTTCAACGACTCAAGAGGGGGGGGGGGGGGGGGGGTGAATTTAGTCTTCAAAAATATTTCCCTCTTAAAAACTTTTTCACAAAACTTTTCTTTTCATAGTTGCGGATTTGTGGCCTCGGGATCTTTTACAAAATCGATGAAAGGTTTATATAAAATCTTGAATTGGAAGATGATGAAGATAAGAAAGATTAATTCATAATAGGTTCGGTTTCAAGATTCAGTAATAACAAAATTCAGAAACTGATTAAACCTCTAAAGATTAAGAACAAGTTATACAAGTTTCAGATACGAGCATCAACAATCAAGAACAAACTTGCAGGTTTCAGTTTCAGTTTCAGTATTAAATCAGTTTCAGCAATCAAGAATGGTTCTAGTCAACTCGGTTTTGAACGTAAATAACACAGACTTGATTATAATCAGAATCAGGTTTCAATATCATTTATACAAATCAAGAACATCAATTATATTGAACTTTAAACATCAAAGTCACAGGTTCTTGAACATAAACAAAAAGTAAAGGAGTTTGAGTTTAGAGATTCCACATAACCAGATTTATCCTGGTTCAGTCACCTCCACTATGACCTACATCCAGTCCCCACTCCACCTGTGGGATTTCACACAGTAACACACAAGCTTTGCCAGGTAGCTTGAAAAACCTTTACACCACAGAGCATTCCTTCACCTCGAGATACCACACTCTTGTGAAGATCCTTAATGTTCAACCTTAGGGATACCTCACCCTAATCACTAAGAGATCCCCTCTCTCTTTACAATCGAAAAGTAAAACAAAAGTTGATTCCTAACTCTCAATAGTCAGATAAACAAATTGAAACACTTAAGAAAATTGAAACACACTTTTCACAATAAGCTCAAGGAAGATGATGAATGATATGTGTATCGTATTTGATATGTTATTCGTTCTGTAAAAAAGTGTTCCTTTGATCCCTCTTTATATAGAAAATAAGTTATAGTCGTTGGGATCAATCAAAACATATTTGGATCTGATTAATAGAATCTGTTTTCTTGATTCTCATTCTTGAAATAAGATTCTGATAGTTCTTATAGAATTCGCGTCCATCTTGAAAATAACCGCGTCCATCTAGCCATTAAGATTTTACATTTGGACGGGCTAGTAGACGAGCTCCATAAGCCACGTCAGCAGACGGGAGTACTAAAACACAAAGTAGTTGGACGTGCTCCAACTAGTAGACGAGCTCCATTTAGTAGACGAGCTCCATATGGTAGACGAGCTCCATATGCCACATCATTGGACAGAGCTTCTCATTAAGAATTTAGCAGGTCCAAAGACTTTTGTGGACGAGCGCTTCTGTCACTACGGTGGACGAGCGCTTCTGTCACTACAGTGGACAAGCGCTTCTGTTACTTCAGTGTTGGACAAGCGCTTGTATTAATTCAGTGGACGGGCGCTTGTATCACTCGTTGGACGAGCGCTTGTATTACTTGTTGGACGAGCACTTCTTATTTCCAAAAATCATTTTCATTAACGAAAACTTATTCCTTTTAATGCAGGTTATGAAAATTGATTTTCTTCATGCATCTTTTTAATTGAGCTATTTGTGAATAAAAGATTTCATCTCTTATAAATCATCTAAAACTTAAATTTAATTTCTCCTTTAAGCTCTTGTCTTGATGATCATTTTATCTCTGTCTCTGCTCTTTGATTCCTTCAAGTTCTTCCTTGAATTGTTCTCCTTTGATTGCTCACTGAACTTGTTTATTGCTGCTTAATACCTGTCTTTGCAATTTGATACTGAAACACTTGCATACACATTAAGTTGTATTTGTCATATATCAAAATCTCTAAGTCAATGAGTCTAACAATCTAATGGTAATTCTTTGATGAACAATTCTGGCCAGAAGAATTCTTATACAAGGGGGAAAGTGACATCTCAGTTGGCAATCAAGCAAGAAGCTTTGATCCTCACAAATAAGGGTGACAAAATTGTCCAAGTAAAAAAAATCAAAAGCAAATTAAAATATTGAAAAAAAAGTGAGAAAAAAGGCTCGCTAGGCTGAAAACTCGCAAAGAACGACCTACACAAATATTAGGGTCAAATACAAACAAAGTACAAGAAGTCTCCTCAAATTAATAAACTAGGGCAGTTTAAGAGGATAAGCATGGAAAGCTCCCAATGATGGGACTGGGGCAAGTCACATCCTTGAAAGTTGATCAGACAATCTCATCAATTGGGGTAATCATTACAAAGAAGAACATCTCAGTCAAGAAGCAATATATCAGTTGAGCAAGTTAGTGATAATCAAGATCAAGGAGTTCCCCTCCAACTCATCCTCAATCTCGGCTACAATCAAGACTCTAAGGAGCCAAGGATCAAAGAGTTATTTGCAAAAAAAATAAAAAATAAAAAAATCATATTTTTCATCAATGATAAAAGCATCTCATGCATCACGCATAAAAAAAAATTAACCAAGGTTTTCATCAATCATCAAAAGCATCTTATGCATCATCCATAAAAAAAAAATCACAGTTTTCATCAATCACAAAACAGCATATCTCATATCGTGCATTGTCTCATCATTTCATGCATTGACAAAATCAACATCTTTGCAGTTGTTCGGCTTTCGTGGGCACAGGGCCCCAAAAGTCATGTCTTGTTAGCTTTAGCAAGCATAGGGCCTCTTAAGCTTTGTTTTATTGTAGTCTGGCTTGAGCGGTCACAGGACCCCAAAAGTCATGTCTTGTTAGCTTTAGCAGGCATAGGGCCTCTTAAGCTTTGTTTTGCTGTAGTTTGGCTTCATCGGGCATAGGGCCCCAAAAGTCATGTCTTTGTTAGCAATGGCAAGCACATGTCCTCATGAGATTCGTGTTGTTCATCTTTAACGGGCACAAGGCCCATAAGCTATATTTTTGTTGGCTTCTGTAGGCATAGAGACTCACAAACTTTTTATCTTTCATGTCAAGCTTCAGCGGACACCCGACTCCGCAAGGACTTTAACTTTCTTTTCAAGCTTCAGCGGATACTCGGCTCCGCAAGCATTTTACCTTTCTGTCTTCAAGCTTTGGAGGGTACCATACCCCATAAGCTATTTTATCCTTTTTTTTTAAGCTTCGGTGGGTACCAAACCTCGTAAGCTCCTTTTGTTTTCAAGATGCGGTGGGTACCAAACCCCGTAAGCTTCTTTTTTTTTTCAAGCTTCGACGGGTACCATATCCCGAAAGCTCTTTTTGTTTTAAAGCTGAGGCGGGTACCAAACCCCTTAAGCTCGTTTTGCTTTCAAGCTTCGGCAGGTACCACACCACGAAAGCTAGTTTTGTTTTCAAGCTGCGGTGGGTACCAAACCCATACGCTCTTTTTGTTTTCAAGCTGCGGTGGGTACCAAACCCCGTAAGCTCTTTTTGTTTTCAAGCTTCGGCGGGTACCACACCACGAAATCTCTTTCTGTTCGAGTTTCTAATGGGCAATCCACCCCGTAAGCTCTGTTATCTTTCTGTTCGAGCTTCTGACGGACAATACACCCCATAAGCTCTTTATCTTTCTGTTCGAGCTTCTGACGGGTAATCCACCTCGTAAGCTCTTTTTATCTTTCTGTTCGAGCCTTTGACGGGCAATCCACCCCGTAAGCTCTTTTTACCTTTCTATTCGAGCTTCTGATGGTCAATCCACCCCGTAAGCTCTTTTATCTTTGTGTTGGAGCTTCTGATGGGTAATCCACCCCGTAGGCTCCTTTATCCTTCTGTTCAAGCTTCTGACAGGCAATCCACCCTGCAAGCTTTTTATGTGTAAACCTCAGTGGGAAATCCAACACACGGGTTCTTTACAAAAAATCGCTTTGTAGTCACAGGTCATTTTACTTGTCAGTGTACCTTGAACAAAGTAGGAGATCATGTCTTTACTTGCTTCTTATAACGATAATATGTTAACTACAGTTACACCTATTATCTAATAAGAAACAAGAGGGGCAACTGTGAACACCTAATTTTGTCCGGGTATTTTCTCCTTTAATATTTTGAAATTAAAAAATAGAAAATGCAAAAAAATAATACTAAAAAATTGTTCATGTTATTGGCCCAATTTTTTTTTTTTTTTGTTACAAGTTGTTTTGAGCCCAAGCCCAAGTAAAAAAATATATAACAAAATAACAAAAAGAAGAAAGAAATGATTTTATGAATGTGAAATATTGTGCCCAGTGTTCTCCATCGTAGCAGATTTCAATGCACAATGCTCAAGCATAGGCTTCCATTTTGGGTATTCTTCAGAGCTTAGGAAGAGTATTTTGTCTAGAACAGAGGAGTGAAACACAAAAATGGAATTGTGCTCTGTTCCTCCTCTTCTCCCAAGATAAAGCTGATTTTCACCACTTCAACAAGACTCCATCACTCTCATCTTTTCCTCATAGCTGGCCTAACAAGAACATTTGTCATTCTTCAATAATTTTTGTTATAATTGGACCCCATCAGAAGAAGCAAGGAGGGGGGGGGGGGGGCAGCTTCAAAAAAACTTAAGACACCATTCTTACATCACATATTTTCCATTCATTTCACCTTCATCAACCTAAAAAATCATCTCCTCCAACCATCAGATCTCACTATCCACAAAACTCATTACTCACCTTCACAACAATGGCAGCCGTCAATCACACCTTCAAACCTCTCTAATCATCTACCAGAACCCATCATCTTCATCCTAATCAAGTCGACATCCAAACACTTGCAAAACAACAGTACAGAACCTTGTCCCAAACTCCTTTGCCATCTCCACCGCCTTGAACTCATCCTGGCATGTCAATGTTGCCGCTCACGTCCTCTGCCTCGTCGCTGTTCAAGTCTCCGTGCTCGCTACTGTTCGTGCTTCCACCTCGGACCGCCGCATCATCACCCTCCAGATCCATCCAGAACCGCCGTACGTAACAACCATGAACCGCCGCCGCTAACCCGAAACCACTACACCAGATCTGTGACACGCTGTCGCAAGCGGGTCAAAAAGAACGAGTGGTTTAAAAACTGCAGCTAGGGCGCGACAACTCGGGTATCGTATCACAAGGACTCTTGGATTGTTATTAACCTTAAAATCATTTTTGGGGGGGGGGGGGGGGGGTGTTGAATGATTCAATTAAGAAACCAATGCAAATAAGTGATTATCAATAAGCTAAAACGATTAATCTACTGTTCTCGGTTTCCCAACTATCATCGGTTCATATAAATTCCAATCCCTAAGCGGATTCTAATACCTTTTCGATTGTAGCAACAATTAGACAAGCACAATTGACACTACGAGATATATGTTCCTATTCCGAATTAAGCAAACGGATTAAGACCTTCGTGAATTAAGCAAACACGATTGTACACACGCGAATTAAGCAAACGCGATTAGAGTAAGGAACATATGATCATCGAAATTAACCAAGACTTATCCTATATAACTTGAATTAAGCAAACAAGACATATAGGAAAAATATTGAAAGGAAATAGCAATAAGATTGGGAATTATAGAACCTCAAGTGCGGCAGAAACCGATTACAACAGACTAATCTCAGGGAATTAGTTCTCCATTGAAAACGAAATACAAAACTCAGAAAATTCGCAGCAGTGAATATGAAAAATTCTTTCTAATCTGCCCTAAAACAGAAATTTATAACCTTCAGAATCTGCGCCCGCTGGCGAGGTGAGTAGCCTCTCGCGAGGCGAATATTAAAAGTGGCGCGAGTTCAAAATTGGGTTCTCGCAAGGCGAGACGGTGATTCGCGGGGCGAGACCGAAAGGTGACATTCTCTGACACAGTCAGGCCTTCAGGCTCGCGTGGCGAGATAGTGATTCGCGAGGCGAGATAGAAAGGGTGACTGTTGCTGTTCAGGCTGGTCCTCAGGCTCGCGAGGCGAGTAGCTTCTCGTGAGGCGAAACTTCCAGAATTTCACTTTCCACTGTTTTCTTCACCCCTTGACTCTAAGTGCTTCCCTTTTAACCTGAAAATATGAAATAGCAGTGAATGCTTTATTTGACTCAAAAATTAACTAAAATGTCCTAAACTACTTAAGAAACTCAAAATGTTGCTCGAGGACAATTAAATCCAAATTCGGGCGAAAAACGAGATTGAACTCGAATAATTAGCACAAAAACCATGATTTTACTAGTTATAAAACTAGATACTCAGAGGCTTATCGAAATACCCCAAACTTAAACTTTTCTTATCCCCAAGTAAACTAAAACTCAAAAAGACTCAAACTTGGCAAGCTTAAAGGATTCAACCAATTTCACACAAATTTCATGCAATCTTAACAAAACAATTTTTCTTCAATGTTTTCCCCCTTGCAACAATGTAATCCCCACATTCATTTACTTTAAACAATTGAGAATTCCATCATTCATGCTATCAATAATCTGAGTTGAGGATCCAAGTTACACACAAAAGGGAGATCACCAATTTCAAACAATTGCCTTCCTCACAAGGGCATTTAATATTTCACTCATTCGCTCAATTTGTCTAGGCTATCAACTTTCCACTCAAGTTCACATTTCAAGAGCACTTCCCATGAATTTGATTTTCATCTCAAACAAAGTTCCCACGAAAACACGCATGCAACATCAAAAGGTCTTTTAAAGGTTGTAATGGGGCCTGGCTAAAGGTAGGATATTCAAAGGTACTAGGCTTAAGTCCCTAGGAACTAAGAGAGCATGAGCATCTTGACACATTGAACTTCCACTCAAATTCCTTTTTCCATTTTCTTCTTCTTTTTTTTTTTTTTTGCTTCGTGTGACTACAGCCTTTTTCTTCCAATGCCCTTTTTTTTGACATTTTGTGTTTTTCCTTCTTCTTTTTTATTTTTTTTCCTTTTTTTTCTTTTTGCCTTTGGCTCCAACCTTTATTTTTCTCTTTTTCTCAACCCAGAATGACATATCAAACCTTGTAGCCACCCCAAACTTACTTTCTTGCAACCCTTCTCTTGCTAAGCTTCCATGCTCTCATAATCCTAAGATTGGGTTAACATGGTTTTTCCAGATTTTCGGCTTATAATATAGGGTCATCATGAAACAATAGGCTAATTAGGCTCAATGTGGCTAACTAGGGAACATGCATTAGGGATGGTTCTTTTAGGCCAAGTAGTTATTTCAAAGAAAATTGCCTAAATCATCTGATGCAACCATATAAACATGCAAACCATGAAGAGATTCAAGCAAATTCGGGAAAGTGCAGCTTAAAAATGATTCACACAATTAAAAACATGTTGGAGGCTCAAATCCTCACCTGGACATTTTTCGCAAATTTTTTGACCGAGATTCAATCCCTAGTGTGTGCATCCCTTCACCCCAAACTTATCATAAATCATGCAGTCACAATAGAATATCTCAAAGTTCAATTTTCAATTTTTCAAATGGGGATCAATTTTCAATTTTCAAGACCTAGGGGGAAATCATCAACAGTCAACAAATATCATGCAATAAATCTATGCAAAATTTGATTAAAATCCATCAAGCTCGCCGACACAAGACTCGCACACAAACGACTCAAATAAAGAGAAGCAAAATAATTAAAAAGATAAAGGTTTAGAAAAACTCATGAAGGCGGTTCCACCGGGATCCCACTGCCTGTGATACAGCGGCCACGAAATGCTCAAAGTGCAATATGATCCTCCCGGATCCCATGGCATGCAGCATAAGTGTGAAAGTGAGCGCTTGACAATCATGGTGACTTCGCCAAGTGCGGCGGACTTCTCACTCCCTCTTGGGTCAAAGGTGACCTCCTTCTCAACAAAGTCTTCCCAATAAAAATGGGGTTCAGCCTCTTGGACTGGCCATAGTGCCTTCATAGTTAAAGACTCAAATTCCAATTTCTCTGGAAGAGGCTTGAACTCCATCGTCGGCTGCTTCACAGTGGAAGGTGGCAAACAAGTAGAGAGGATCACTGGTGCTGCTTCAACTTCTGCACGATTTTCACTCACTGCATTACCAAATCCATCACCTTCTATACATGCAGTAATCTCATCACACATAACACAAAAGTCAGTGTTAGTACAATCAACACATGAGTAAGCATCATCAAAACCAGAAAAGGATGGAAAATCAGCAGCTGCAACCAAATCACAATAAGTGTCATCAACAATATCAGAAGGCAACTCTAATTGAGAAACAGAATGCTCAGAGGAGTCATCGCCAAGAATATCTATTTGCGAATCTGACTGCTCTTCAAGGAGACGTTGTGATTGAAATGCAGTCAAGGCGGAGGCAATGTGACCAATTTGAGTGGCCAAATCCTGAAGACTTGCTTCTGCCCTCTGTTGGAATTCAAGAGTGTCTTCTGCCATTTGTTACACCAATTCTTCCAGACTGGGTTGGACTGGTGTGGGGTCAGGCTAATATTGATGCTGGCTTATTGTCAATTGATGCACCAACGAAGCCAACTCATCCAGGCTGCCATGTTCTCCACCATGCTGGCCAAAATAGTCATTCACTCCAGCCATGCCAAAACCACTAATAAACTCATATCCACCAGTAAAATCAGGATAATATATGCATGATGGCTCATAATGAACATTAGGCATATAATCTTGCATATAGTTATCCATGGGAAGTATTAAGATTCACCACCACGACAACCACAATGTGCAATACTATTAATATGATATGAACATTTAAGCTCAAGATGTCACAACAAAATAAATAAATAAAAAAATTTTAATTCCTAATAAGGCTAACAAAAATCGAAGAGTCCCCAACAACAGCCCCAATTTTGACACGCTGTCGCACGCGGGTCAAAAAGAACGAGTGGTTTAAAAACTGCAGCTAGGGCGCGACAACTCGGGTATCGTATCACAAGGACTCTTGGATTGTTATTAACCTTAAAATCATTTTTTTTGGGGGGGGGGGGGGTTTGTTGAATGATTCAATTAAGAAAGCAATGCAAATAAGTGATTATCAATAAGCTAAAACGATTAATCTACTGTTCTCGGTTTCCCAACTATCATCGGTTCATATAAATTCCAAGCCCTAAGCGGATTCTAATACCTTTTCGATTGTAGCAACAATTAGACAAGCGCAATTGACACTACGAGATATATGTTCCTATTCCGAATTAAGCAAACGGATTAAGATCTTCATGAATTAAGCAAACACGATTGTACACACGCGAATTAAGCAAACGTGATTAGAGTAAGGAACATATGATCATCGAAATTAACCAAGACTTATCCTATATAACTTGAATTAAGCAAACAAGACATATAGGAAAAATATTGAAAGGAAATAGCAATAAGATTGGGAATTATAGAACCTCAAGTGCGGCGGAAACCGATTACAGCAGACTAATCTCAGGGAATTAGTTCTCCATTGAAAACGAAATACAAAACTCATAAAATTCGCAGCAGTGAATATGAAAAATTCTTTCTAATCTGCCCTAAAACAGCAATTTATAACCTTCAGAATATGCGCCCGCTCGCGAGGTGAGTAGCCTCTTGCGAGGCGAATATTAAAAGTGGCGCGAGTTCAAAATTGGGTTCTCGCGAGGCGAGACGGTGATTCACGGGGCGAGACCGAAAGGTGACATTCTCTGGCACAGTCAGGCCTTTAGGCTCGCGTGGCGAGATAGTGATTCGCGAGGCGAGACAGAAAGGGTGACTGTTGCTGTTCAGGCTGGTCCTCAGGCTCGCGAGGCGAGTAGCTTCTCGCGAGGCGAAACTTCCAGAATTTCACTTTCCACTGTTTTCTTCATCCCCTTGACTCTAATTGCTTCCCTTTTAACCTGAAAATATGAAATAGCAGTGAATGCTTTATTTGACTCAAAAATTAACTAAAATGTCCTAAACTACTTAAGAAACTCAAAATGTTGCTCGAGGACAATTAAATCCAAATTCGGGCGAAAAACGAGATTGAACTCGAATAATTAGCACAAAAACCATGATTTTACTAGTTATAAAACTAGATACTTAGAGGCTTATCAATCTCCTCTCCCCCACACTCCTCCATCCGATGCGCCGCACAACAGTCACTCCGCCGTCGTACGACTTGCCTCCGTCAATCGCCGTCGGCAACCATCTCAGCCTCACATGTCCAGCCATCCTTGTTTCTCTCCTCTGCACGTTGGTAATGGTAACGATGGAAGGACCAGAAGCATGTGTTTTCCACCCTTCCTTTTTATTTTTATTTTATTTTTGCTTTTACTAACTGATATGTTTTTTTTTTGCATGTAATTAGGCTTCAGTTTTGGGCCTAAAGTGTCAAGCATAATCTCACTTTGTTTTAAACAAAAAAAAATAAAAAATATATAAAATCTTTTTAAAAATATATTTTCAATCCTTGTTTTAAATAAAAATCCTGCTAAAAATATTTTGAAATAAAAATCATTTTTTGAGTTCACGCAACAATCTACGATGGTGATATATGATTTTTCATCCTCAAGTGTCGTATGAATTGTAAGGGTTCATCGTATAGCTTCGCTATCTTTAACCCCGTGTAAGAGTGAATTCCCTTCTGTAAAAAAATAATAAATGTTTTCGATTTACACTTTTAACCAAATTTTATCCGATTTCATAAAATAAACTAAAAAACATTGCTTTGAATTCATGCAACAATCTACGACTTTGATGTATGAATTTTCATCCTTAAGTGACGTATGAATTGTTAGGGTTTATCGTATAACACTGCTATCTTGGACCCTGTGCATGAGTGAACTTATTTTGAAATAAAATATATTTTCAAAATCATCCCCAAAATCAAATCTTTACCAAAAATTAAAATCAATCACCCAATCAAATATTTTTCTTTAATAACTACATGGCTTTGAGTTTCCCATCGCACCCGCAATTACGTAGGAGCAGAATCAATCGTTCTATCAAGCCAAAATTTAATTTTCTCTTTTGTTGTGTTTATCACTTAATTTAATTTAAAAGTGGGGTAAAATAAATATTTTCAAAGGCTATTAAAATTATTTTGCACAATCAACTTGAGGTACCATTTTTAAATGGGCTATGTAGGGTGCTAACACCTTCCCTACTCGTAATCGACTCCTGAACTCAAATCTCTTTCTTTTTTTTAAGACCAGTTTTCCTTAAAATAAATGGTTTTTCCAATGTTTTTCCCAAATAAAATATTGGTGGCGACTCCTCTATTTTTACTATTTTTTCGCGGCGCCTGGAAGGGATGGTCGTGACACAAAGGATGCTGGAAAGATATGTAAGTTGTAGAGATCCATTGATGGATTAAAGTAAGCTTCCAGAAGATGGAATCTTTATTTTGATAAAAGCTATAAGATAGTTTGGATTTATCAAGAACAAGGATGAACCTTGTGTGTACAAGATTAGTGGGAGTGAGATTGTCTTTCTCGTATTGTATGTGGATGACATACTTCTTATCAGAAACAATATTTTTACGCTACAAAATGTGAAAACATGGTTAGGGAATTGTTTCTCGATGAAGGACTTAGACGAGGCTTCCTACGTGTTAGGAATTAGGATCTACAAAGATAGATCACTGAATTTGATGGGCCTTAGTTATAGTACATTATGTACTACACTAGTTATCTTGTATGCTTTGAGCATGATAAGAAGGTACCAATTGATATTAGTGAAGGTCACTGAATTGTAGTTAAGAACATCCTTAAGTATCTTAGAAGAACTAAGGGTACATTTTTGACAGATAAAGATGAGGAAGAAGTCGTTGTAAGGTGTTACATCGACACTGTTTTCAAACTGATAAAGGTTATCCCAGATCATAGTCTGGATTTGTGTTTTGCCTTAATGGTGGCGTTGTAAGCTTGAAAAGGTTCCAAGCGAGAGACAGATGCATATTTCATTTTAGAGGCCAAGTATACAGTTGCCTTAAATGCAGATTTTAATTAAGGTCGTTTGGATCGGAAAGTTCATTTATGAACTAGGAATAATTCCTAACTTTGTGAACTCTGTTGATCTCATTGTGATGGCGATGGAGTAATCGCATAAGCTAAGGAAACTTAATCTCACCATCTGAAATTAGTTGTAAATTTTTTTTTCTTTTTCCTTGATCGATACAAACTAAACATTGATAATTAACAACCGTAAACATACATATATCTAGGTATCAATATTGTTTTACATATGGACCTTTATATTACAGGTCATTTACCAAAGCCATAATATAAGAAAACACACATAAACTAAACCTACATAGTAGCGGTACTACTTCCCAAAAGTAAACCCAAATCAGATCCTACAGCTGATCGCACTTAAGAAAAACCATTGGGAAGTCCTCCCTAGAACTCCCCGACCGCAGAAGTATCCGGGTTAGTCGTCCGCACGCTTTCATCATCAGCCTCGTCAAAGTGTAGAGAACGTATTCTCGAGTACGATATCGGACTCATTTGGTTCATATGTACTCAAGTGTGTGTGTATATATATATATATATATATATAAGCATAGTAGAAACCCAACATGAAAATAAATAAAGCAAGGGTGAGATACCAATATTGAGTTTCATTATGATAACTACATGCACGACACTCAAACAAACATCATGTACACATACTATAAATATTTCCTACAAATGGGATTCATACCGGATCATCCGATCGTGATTTTTCAAAAATGCATGGCACTTCAATATCCATCCTATGAGTCTTGACCTTTATTCTCCGGAGATCCTAACTTCCCTCCTTTGAGCAATGATTAGGCTGGGATACCCTTTACACAATTGTCTCATGAGATGGGCCTCTAAATTTCGCTCCGGCTCCAATTGTTCAGGGAATATCACGATGGAACACCTAAAATAATATCGAAATAGTTCCCTATTGAGTACATTCGTGTCTGGTAACCGAATTCCACGACCCGAGGTTGCAAAGCCCCAAGTATTCACTGGATTTTCAAAGCCAGAATGTCCTTAAGACCCAAAGACCCTAGAATTTATCTTTGGTCTGTAACTAACCAATTTACCCAATTCACCCTTTGTGAAATTGTAGCTAGATACCCAAGGCACGTTTGCCCAAAATGGCATGTTTGTCAGACTATGCATGTAAAACCCGTTGGTATCGTAACTGTTCTTTGTCGTTCGTTTTTCCTCTGTCGAGGCTTAAAGCTCCCGACTATCCTTCCTCAGATATTCCAATTCCTTTCACCTCCAAAGTATGATGTTCTCTTAGGAACACTAGCCCGACGTCTTGGCAATCTAGGTCCTTATCCTTTCCTTTATTTTTCCCAAAGAGTTTTCGTTCAGCGAAACACAAATACGAAAACAAAAACTCCGAAAAACTTATCCAAGTTTGTCGGAAAATTTCTGCTGTTCTTAAATTCTTTTCCAAAATTCCTTTTCTGATGACATTCGTTTTAAACTGCAACGAAAAATCATTTTTCCTCAAATCCTTTATTTTTATTTTCTAAAATCCATTAACCCTTTGAAAATCCTTTCTGGCATATAAATTTATTTTCCCCACTTAAAAGATTGTTTTTCCCCGTACAGCCGTTAGGCAAACAAAAACCCTTATTTCTTGAAAAAATATTTATCAAGAACCTTAAAACAATTTATAAAATACATTTTTCTGAAAATTAAGATTTATTTCCATTTTTCCCGTCGTTTACGAAAATAGTGCAAAAGTGAAATTTTTTCATTGTTGCGTACTCGCCGTCACTCGTTAACTTATCCTTTTATTAACCTCCTTAAAATATTATTATTTTTACCTTAAAATTTAATCCACTAACTTTCAAAAACATAATGTTTTCCTTAAATTTTCTTAACGTTTTATCCTTAATTTCCAGTGATGCACTGACCGATGTCAGGCTTCCGGCAAATCACAAAATCATCATTGAAAATTCCATACAACACAATTTATCACATGCCTTCACAACCAACAATAAATTCACACATCACAATTTATAGCATGCTTTCACAGATAAATCATGCATCACAGAATATTATGCAATAATTTTAAACAAAACACCTCAAACAACAACAATTAATTAGACACACCAAACATTTTATACACAAAGTTCTTGAAGCTCCTCAGGCAAACTCCCCTTACCTTAACGTGTAGATTTTCCTTCCGAAAATGATCTCAAAACCCTCAGTTTCCTCTACAAGACTCCAAACACAATTACTCCACTAATCCTTCACAAACAAGTAAAGAACAAGTTACAAAATGAAATAAAATTTCCTAAAACCTAAAGGTCTAGGTTCAACCTTCATTGGAAAAATGGGCTAGGGATCTCAAAATTTTACAAACTCTTGCATCCATGACCATAGAGCAGTATAGAGCTAGGAAAAATTGTCATAAGTTGAAAATGAAGCAAAATCATCTAACCCATTTTGTGGGTAGATTCGGCCAACAATGAAAAAAATGGCTAGGGGTTTCAAAATTTTACATACTCTTGGATCCATGATCCTAGAGCAGTAGAGAGGTATTGAAAATTGTTAGAACTCAAAAATAATCATCCTATGATTTTCTAAAATTTTATGAATACATACTTGAAAGTTGAAGAAAAATGAGTTTTGGACATGATTCAATGAAAGAAATGGAATATTGCGACACCCCTTCTTGGGTCATCACATAGTTATCCAAAATGCTGAAAATAAAATTATAATTTGCTGGTTACTTTCGTAAAATAATCATTTTCAACACTTTTCTTAATACAAAAGTAGTGATAAAATTTTTTTCTTTTCTTTGACATACACGACACTGTCCTAAAGATAATCGTATAAGGATATATATATATATATATAAAATACATGAATACATCATACAACTAAACTACATCATATTATTTTCACATCTAGACCTTTATCCATATAGGTCCTTTTGGGAAAGAAACAACATAAGATATCATTATACATTATTGAAAACATAAAACTTCTTACTTCAAAAGAATGGCTCTCTAAAGCAAAACATAATGATTTCTCCCCCAAAAAAGTTATAAACCAACCTAATTCCCTAGTTGAGATGGTCACTCTATATGACACCTACTAAGAAGACTCTAAAGGTCATTCTTAAAATCCACGGTCACTTTAGTGGTCAGAACTAACAATCCTCGGATGTGCCAAGGGCATCTTCAGATCCACCTATACTCAGATAGAATATATTCCACCAGTAGAGAGACCAACAAGAAAATATGCAAGAGTGAGAAACCAATATATGGATTTAACACGACAACTACATGCCCGACACAAAAGAAAACAGATAAACATATACATGTCCATAACAACATAAGCATTCATATCAAAGCAAATAGTTTATCAATGGGTTTCACGCCCTAAACCTCATCATGTGAAAACTATGCATGAACACTTCATATACTTCATCTAAATTCATACTTAATCTCCGGAGCTTCCAACACCAAATAACTGAGTTGATCAGGCTCGATTGCAAAATAAGGAACGCCTTCTCGAATACCTTTCCATTAAGATATCCAGGTTCGCCTTCTTGAATACCTTATCTATTAAGATATCCATATTCGCCTTCGCCTTGTTGAATACCTTTCCATTTAAGCTATTTAGATCCACCTTCTTGAATATCTTCTCTACTTCTTGAATATCTTCTCTACTAAGATACTCAAGTTCGCCTTCGCCTTCTTGAATACCTTACCCTTTAAGCTATTCAGATTTGCCTTCTTGAATATCTTCTCTACTAAGTTATCCAGAATAAAACTTGCGCCATCTTGAACATCTTGTCCATAAGAATATCCAGATTAATGCCATAGGTAGGTCTGTCAAGTAAATGTATATAAAACATTTTCTTCCTAACATCTTAATTAGGATACGAAATCCAAAAGACACTATTTCCATAATGCCTTAAGAATACTAGTACACCATTTTTCGTTTAACACAAAAACTGCACAACTTGTCCAAGTTGTCAGAAGTAACTTCATTGAATAAAACTTGTTTACAGAAAACCATTCAAACCTAATTGAAAATCTCTTTATAAAATCATCAAATTTCTAAAAAATATTTTTCGGAGAACTTTACTTATCCAGAAGAGAATAACATTCACTAAATCTTGGTTTAAAATAAAGACTACCACTATAAAATTACTTACCGTAAATACTTTTCCGAATTGCCGTCGTCTAGAATTTTTGACGCCCTTTTAGTCGAAACTTGATCTTTTCCACTTAAATAATTTTCTAAAATCATAATTAATTTATTTTCGAAGATTAATTTCATAAAATAACTTTTTACAATACTTTGGATTTATTCATATAAAAATTAGCAGTACAAAAATAATTTCACGATTACGTCCTCGCTGTAACTCATATATAGTTCACTCTTACAGCGATAAATTATTAAAATAATGATATTTTCAAATTTTTCTCATTTTCAACCAACCAAAAACCTAAGTAATATTAAATTATTATTTCTCATCACTTAAAATTCCTTATCCCGTAAAAACTTTTTAACATTTTGAACCTCAATATTAACTAAGCACTGACCACTGTCAGGCTTTTCAATCCACAAACAACATCAACAATCATCAACAACATTATAGCAATTAACCCAGGCAGATCATGCATCAAAACACTATAATACATAACTGCAAATAAATAAACACAGATAAAATAGCACGACATAAAATAAATTAAACAAACACCACAACCACAGAAAAACAATACAGACCCACAACTTGATAGCACGTAGCCATCGAAAAAATCCCTCAGGTAATCCACCCTTACCTCTTAAAGAAATTATCTCCAGATTAAAACTTTTTAGCAAATCTGCAAACCGTCAACGCATGTACACGATTGTGACACCCGGGGCCGACGAGGGCGGGGAGTGGTCGCCGGTACAAGAAGGCACGGACAAGGAGCGGCTCCTGGCAGGCTTCTATGCGGAGGGACACATGAATGAACCGATTACACACCTGAATGAGAGGGGTTCCTGAGACTGTGTAGGTATGGGACTATACAGTTGAAGATGTCTTATATGAATTGATTGGTACTACCCATATCAACAAGATGCATCTTCTTTTCGGAAGCTCATCACTTAAGAACTCCATAGTTAAGCGTGCTTGACTTGGAGCGATTCTGGGATGGGTGACCTCCTGGGAAGTTTTCCCGGGAAGCGTGTGAGTGAGGACAAAGCACGCTGAAAAGACCTGTGTTGGTTTGTGGGGACAGTTGTCAATCCGTAGAGCATCCAGGGATGTTACCTTCTTTTTGGGAGCCCATCACTTAAGAACTCCACAGTTAAGCGTGCTTGACTTGGAGCAATTCTGGGATGGGTGACCTCCTGGGAAGTTTTCTCAGGAAGCATGTGAGTAAGGACAAAGCACATTGAAAAGACCCGTGTTGGTCTGTGGTGACAGTCGCCAATCCATAGAGCAGCCAGGGATGTTACAAATGGTATCAGAGCGGCACCTCTCCCAGTATGGTGTGGTTCATGGACGAACCAAGCGGAAGCAGGTGAGCATGTGACACCCAGGGCCGACGAGGGCGGGGAGTGGTCGTCGGTGCAAGAAGGCGCGGACAAGGAATGGCTCCTGGCAGGCTTCTATGCGGAGGGACACATGAATGAACCGATTACACACCTGAATGAGAGGGGTTCATGAGACTGTGTAGGTATGGGACTATACAGTTGAGGATGTCTTATATGAATTGATTGGTACTACCCATATCAACAAGATAAATCTTCTTTTTGGAAGCTCATCACTTAAGAACTTCACAGTTAAGCGTGCTTGACTTGGAGCGATTTTGGGATGGGTGACCTCCTGGGAAGATTTCCCGGGAAGCGTGTGAGTGAGGACAAAGCACGCTAAAAAGACCTGTGTTGGTTTGTGGGGACAGTCGTCAATCCGTAGAGCAGCCAGGGATGTTACCTTCTTTTTGGGAGCCCATCAATTAAGAACCCCACAGTTAAGCGTGCTTGACTTGGAGCAATTCTGGGATGGGTGACCTCCTGGGAAGTTTTCCCAGGAAGCATGTGAGTGAGGACAAAGCACGTTGAAAAGACCCGTGATGGTCTATGGTGACAGTCGTCAATCCATAGAGCAGCCAAGGATGTTACAAATGGTATCAGAACGACACCTCTCCTAGTATAGTGTGGTTCGGGGACGAACCAAGCGGAAGCAGGTGAGCATGTGACACCCGGGGCCGACGAGGGCGGGGAGTGGTCGCCGATGCAAGAAGGCACGGACAAGGAGCGGCTCCTGGCAGGCTTCTATGCGGAGGGACACATGATTGAACCGATTACACACCTGAATGAGAGGGGTTCCTGAGACTGTGTAGGTATGGGACTATACAGTTGAGGATGTCTTATATGAATTGATTGGTACTACCCATATCAATAAGATGCATCTTCGTTTCGGAAGCCCATCACTTAAGAACTCCACAGTTAAGCGTGCTTGACTTGGAGCGATTCTGGGATGGGTGACCTCTTGGGAAGTTTTCCCGGGAAGCGTGTGAGTGAGGACAAAGCACGTTGAAAAGACGTGTGTTGGTTTGTGGGGACAGTCGTCAATCCATAGAGCAGCCAGGGATGTTACCTTCTTTTTGGGAGCCCAACACTTAAGAACTCCACAGTTAAGCGTGATTGACTTGGAGCAATTCTGGGATGGGTGACCCCCTGGGAAGTTTTCCCGGGAAGCGTGTGAGTGAGGACAAGGCACGCTAAAAAGACCCATGTTGGTTTGTGGGGACAGTCGTCAATCCGTAGAGCAGCCAGGGATGTTACAACGATACAACTCCTTATCCTTCAACAATCACAATCAACCAATCAAAAACAAGCAAATAAAATCACCTATTCCCTATAAGTAAGTCACGATCATGCTAGGGTTTAGTGACTAAAAATTTATAAATTGCTTAAGTCTTTGGATTAATGATGCTTAATACTTAAGACATAGGATTAATGGTTTAACACAAAGAATTGAAATCAAATACTCCAATTCCTCTAAAACTCAATTTCGGACATCAATGGAAACATGAGCTAGGGAGTTTATTTGAACACAACAACTTGGATTCAACATATTTACATATTAGAAATATGATATACAAGTTCACTTTCTAAGAAAAATAAACAAAACCTTCTACACCCACTCAAGTAGGGTTTGGCCTTGGAGGGTTAAATAGGGAGGAAATTTTGATTTAAGTCATACTCTTGGATTATGATAGTGGAGATGATAACTAACTCATAGAAATTAGTTTCATGTTTTTAGGATTTTTCTATGATTTTCTAGAGAATTTTAAAGTTTCTAGATCTAGGAATTGAAAATGATGAACAAGGCATGGAATCATGAAAATAATTGAAGAACTTCACCATGATTGAATAAGGAGAACAAGGTTTACCTCTTGAAGATAAAAAATAAGTGATGAATCAAGGACTTGCTTCACAAATTGCTTGTAGGAAAGCTTATGACTTATGAGTTTTTGAAACAAAAGGCAATAGGAAGAAAATGAAATGTGAGGGTGGGTATTTAAAGGGCGTGGGCTGCACAACTAGGGACCAAGGAGCAAGGAATTCTTGTTTCATACGGACCAAAGTGCAATATTGATTATGGACCAATTTGTAAAACTTAAAAAGTTTAAGGACCAAAATGCAATTTCCATAGAAATTGTCATCATTACCATGTGCATCATAAATGCATTCACATGAGTGAGTCATCTTATATGACTCATTGATATTATCCTCTAGCGGGTCCCCTAAATCTCGTATTCAGCTTCGTCGCTTACCCGATTAAGATATCGCCCGGATAAAATATAATATTTCACTTTTTAGTGAAATATTTCAAAATAACCAAAAACATTGGAAATTAAATAAAAACCTTAAGTTTTTGTTCACGAGTCAAAATTAGGTCTTCTGATCAGTATAATTATACTGTCAGTGAAATTCACAGACCGGGTTTCACCTGACTTTTCAATCTAAATTTTAATCGTAACTCTTTACCGTTAAGTAGGGTGTAAATAAGGTTTCGGTTTAATTAAAATAATTTTCTAAGTCTCAGATAAAAATATAAACATATTTATATAAATTTCTGATATTAGAAAACAAAAAAACTCGGGGTGTTACAGACTACCCCTCTTAAAAAAAATATCATCCTCGAAATTTCGTGACACGAAGCTAGACAAGATCGAGAGATCCCGAGACCTTACTTTCACAAGAAAGTATATAGAAAGATTTTATCGACCTGAAAAGAATATAAGAATATCTTGTGCATAACAGATTCTCTAATAGGTTCATGGATGTAAAGATGCATGATCGGTACACATTTATAAACTTGAAGCTAATAAAGCTCCTTATTTCACAAGAATTCTATTAACAATGATTTAAAAGAACAACAGACCGACAAGAATTCAGACTGGATCACTTTCACCAAAAGTAAAAGTAATTAGATCAAGTCTCATCGAAAAACTTCTTTCATCAAGAAAGTATTTATCATGGACAACAACAGGATAATCCCATCAAATAGAATTCTGGCTTAGCAAAAGGAGTTGAATCAATCGGATCATATGATAATGAAGAAATAAGCAATTTCAACAATTTCACACAAACCATCAAAATAAAATAAATAAAAAAATGCATCGCACCCAAATTGTAAGGTATAGTTAAGATATTACCATCTATGTGCAATCACCTTCAGCGCCTCTCAAAGTGTAAATTCTCCCTTTTGTCGTCGGTTTATTTGTCCTGGTGTTGTTGACAACATATCTACGATTCGGTAAATTACAATCCTTTTCTAAGTGTCCCACTTGATTGCAGTTGTAACAATTAACTCCTTTTATTGGACAGGTATCTGTCATGTGGTTTGGATCTCCATATCGGTAACATCTTCTGATTTGCCCTTGGTTTTGGTTCTTCTGGCCTCCACTTCCCGATTCAGAATTATTAGGACGATATTGTTATTGATTTTGGTTATTTCTCAGTGGTTGGAAATAAGGCTTCCTCTCTTGGTTCTGATTGTGATTCTGGTACTGGTTCTTGGATCGAGAAGATCCTCCAACATTCCCTCTATTGTCTCTTCATTTCCTCATCTGATCTACCTTTCGACTCATCTCGACTAGAGCTTGAAAATTTCGAAGTTGCAATGGTAAGACAGATTCTTTAATCTCAAATCTCAGACCTGCCTCAAACCTCTCACACTTCCAGCCTTCATTTGGTTGTGCTTGAAAGAAATGGAAATATTTGGCAAGCGACTCGAACTTCGCCGCATACTCCTCAACAGTCAGATCTCTCTGATATAAATGCAGAAATTCCTATTATTTCTCAATCCGAACACTCTCCGGAAAATACTTGTTCAGGAATGCGGTTTTGAACACATCCCAAGTAATTTCCTGATGATCACCTTCCAGCAGCTGTCGAGCACCCCTCCACCAGTACTCCGCATCTCCTATCAGTAGGAAAACCACATAGGTAACCCTAACTTCTGCCGGAGTGACCACCAACTCAAAGATTTTCTCCAACTCTTGAATCCATAAATCAACTTTCTCATGATTAGCATCCACACCAAACTGTGAAGGATTTTGGCTTCGAAATGCAATCAGTGACTTGCCTTCCATAGCTTGCTGTGTCTGAGCAGCCATAGCATCTGTTTGTATAGCAATAGCCGCCGCAATGTTATCCATTGCTTGTGCAGTATAATCCATTCCACCATCGTAGTCCTCATTTGCATTGCCACAGTCTTCTAAGGGACCACCTCTCCGACCCCTTCCACGACCGCGTCCACGCCCTCGTCCACGTCCACCTTCTGGTGCTAGTTCCATAACTGACCTATAAAACGGAATCAGTTAGACCGCAACCAGAAAAAGAAACGCTTACTTACTTATTAAACCACATTACTTCTAAGAAGTAATTCAAAAAAGTTTTAATCAGAGAACACACAACATCAACATAATAGACCTATTCCCCAACATTCCCGAAAGACTCGACCAGCTCTTATACCACAAATACGACACCCCTTCTTGGGTCATCACATAGTTACCCAAAATGCGGAAAATAAAATTATAATTTACTAGTTACTTTCGTAAAATAATCTTTTTCAACACTTTTCTTAATACAAAAGTAGTGATAATTTTTTTTCTTTTCTTTGACATACACGACACCGTCCTAAAGATAATCATATATGGATATATATATATATATATATATATATATATATATATATATATATAGAATACATGAATACATGAATACATCATACAACTATACTGCATCATATTATTTTCACATCTAGACCTTTATCCATATAGGTCCTTTGGGGAAAGAAACAACATAAGATATCATTATACATTATTGAAAACATAAAACTTCTTACTTCAGAGGAATGGCTCTCTAAAGCCAGACATAATGATTTTTCCTCCCAAAAAGTCATAAACCAACCTAATTCCCTAGTTGAGCTGGTCACTCTATACGACACCTACTAAGAAGACTCTAAAGGTCATTCTTAAAATCCATGGTCGCTTTAGTGTTCAGAACTAACAATCATCGGATGCGCCAGGGGCATCTTCAGGTCCACCTATACTCAGATAGAATATATTCCACCAGTAGAGATACCAACAAGAAAATATACAAGAGTGAGAAACCAATATATGGATTTAACACGACAACTACATGCCCGACACAAAAGAAAACAGATAAACATATACATGTCCATAACCACATAAGCATTCATATCAAAGAAAATAGTTTACTAATGGGTTTCACACCCTAAACATCATCATGTGAAAACTATGCATGAACACTTCATATACTTCATCTAAATTCATACTTAATCTTTGGAGCTTCCAACACCAAATAACTGAGCTGATTAGGATCGATTGCCAAATAAGGAACGCCTTCTCGAATACCTTTCCATTAAGATATCCAGGTTCGCCTTCTTGAATACCTTATCTATTAAGATATCTAGATTCGCCTTCGCCTTGTTGAATACCTTTCCATTTAAGCTATTTAGATCCACTTTCTTGAATATCTTCTCTACTAATCTCCCAGGTTAGCTTTCGCCTTCTTGAATACCTTACCCTTTAAGCTATTCAGATTCGCCTTCTTGAATGTCTTCTCTACTAAGATATCCAGAATAAAACTTGTGCCATCTTGAACATCTTGTCCACCAAGATATCCAGATTAATTAACGCCATAGGTAGGTTTGTCAAGTAAATGTATTTAAAACATTTTGTTCCTAACATCTTAATTAGGATACCAAATCGAAAGGACACTATTTCCATAACGCCTTAAGAATAGTAGTTCACCATTTTTCGTTTAACACAAAAATTGCACAACTTGTCCAAGTTGTCAGAAGTAACTTCATTGAATAAAACTTGTTTACAGAAAACCATTCAAACCTAATTGAAAATCTCTTTATAAAATCATCAAATTTATAATAAATCTTTTTCTGAAAACTTTATTTTTCCAGAAGAGAATCACATACACTATATCTTGGTTTAAAATAAAGACTACCACTATAAAATTACTTGCCGTAAATATTTTTATGAATTACCGTCGTCTAGCATCTTTAAAGTCCTTTTAGTCAAAACTTGATCTTTTCCACTTAAATAATTTTCTAAAATCATGATTAAGTTATTTTCGAAGATTAATTCCATAAAGTAATTTTTTACAATAATTTGGATTTATTCATATAAAAATTAGCCGTACAAAAATAATTTCACGGCTACGTCCTTACTGTAACTCATAGTTCACTCTTACACTGGTAAATCATTAAAATAGTGATATTTTCAACTTTTTCTCATTTTCAGTCAACCAAAAACCTAAGTAATACTAAATTATTATTTCTCATCACATAAAATTCATTATCCCGTAAAAACTTTTTAACACTTTGAACCTCAATATTAACTAAGCACTGACCACTGTCAGGCTTTTCAATCAACAAACAACATCAACAATCGTCAACAACATTATAGCAATTACTCAGGCAGATCATGCATCAAAACACTATAATACATAACTGTAAATAAATAAACACAGATAAAATAGCATGACATAAAATTGCACGACATAAAATAAATTAAACAAACACCACAACCACAGATAAATAATACAGACCCACAACTTGATAGCACATAGCCATCGAAAAAATACCTCAGGTAATCCCCCCTTACCTCTTGAAGAAATTATATCCCGATTAAAACTTTGTCGCAAATCTGGAAACCGTCAACACACGCATACCGATACAACCTGCTTATCCTTCAACAGTCATAATCAACCAATCAAAAACAAGCAAATAAAATCACCTATTCACTATAAGTAATTTACGGCCATGCTAGGGTTTAGTGACTAAAAATTTCTAAATTGCTTAAGTCTTTGGAATAATGATCCTTAATACTTAAGACATATGATTGATGGTTTAACACAAGGAATTGAAATCGAATACTCCAATTCCTCCAAAACTCAATTTCGGCCATCAATGGAAACATGAGCTAGGGAGTTAATTTTAACACAACAACTTGGATTCAACATACTTACACATTAGAAAGATGATATACAAGTTCACTTTCTAAGAAAAACAAACAAAACCTCCTACACCCACTCAAGTAGGGTTCGGCCTTGGAGGGTTAAATAGGGAGGAAATTTTGGTTTAAGTCATACTCTTAGATTATGATCGTAGAGATGATAACTAACTCATAGAAATTGGTTTCATATTTTTAGGATTTTTCTATGATTTTCTAGAGAATTTCAAAGTTTCTAGATCTAGGAATTGAAAATGACGAACAAGGCATGAAATCATAAAAATAATTGAAGAACATCACCATGATTGAGTAATGAGAACAAGGTTTACCTCTTGAAGATCAAAAACAAGTGAAGAATCAAAGACTTGCTTCACAAATTGCTTGTAGGAAAGCTTATGACTTATGAGTTTTTGAAACAAAAGGCAATAGGTAGAAAATGAAATGTGAGGGAGGGTATTTAAAGGGTGTGGGCTGCGCATATAGGGACCAAGGAGCAAGGAATTCTTGTTTCATAAGGACCAAGGTGCAATATTGATTATGGACCAATTTGCAAAACTTAAAAAGTTTAAGTACCAAAATGCAATTTCCATAGAAATTGTCATCATTACCATGTGCATCATAAATGCATTCGCATGAGTGAGTCATCTTATATGACTCATTGATATTATCCGCAAGTGGGTCCCCGAAATCCCCCATTCAGCTCCGTCGCTTACCCGATTAAGATATCGGTCGGATAAAATATAATATTTCACTTTTTAATGAAATATTTCAAAATAACCAAAAACGTTGGAAATTAAATAAAAACATAATGTTTTTCGTCCACGAGTCAAAATTAGGTCTTCTGATCAATATAATTATACTGTCAGTGAAGTTCACAGACCTTGTTTCACCTGACTTTTCAACCTAAATTTTAATCGTAACTCTCTACCGTTAAGTAGAGTGTAAATAAGGTTTCGGTTTAATTAAAATAATTTTCTAAGTCTCAGATAAAAATATAAACATATTTATATAAATTTCTGATATTAGAAAACAGAAACACTCGGGGTGTTACAAATATGAAAGATTATGATCATAGTTGAGGAGATGTTACCTCTTGAAGATGGAGAAAAGATGAAGAGTTTGATCTTATTTGTCAAGATAACACTTTAAGAACCTAGGGTTTTCTTTGGTTTTCTTAAAGTGTTCATAAGAGTTGAAAAGAAAATGAGTAAGTGTGAGTTGGGTGGGGGGGCGCTGCCGTGAGAAAAGAGAGTGAGGGGGGTAAGGTGAGTGAGTCATTAAGGCTAAGTTGTAGTTTATATTTAATCTTAAGAGTAGTTTAGTCTTTTACTAACTAAAATATCTAAGATATTTTGCAAAATAATGACGACTTCTGTGAGTCATTAGTGGTGACTCACCACACTCACCACAATATTGTGACATTTATCCAACCTTGGTCCGGTGTCCAGTTCAGTCTCCGTAGTTCCGATTCTGACTCCATTATTCTCCCGATTTAAGTTTTTCGCAACTAATTTAACTCGAAACTTCACCCGAACCAAATATAATATTTTATTTTAGAGCGAAATTTTTAAAAAGGCCTATATGACTTAAAAAGTGATAAGAAAAATTATCATTTCGTTATCGGGTCAAAATTAGGTTTTTTTACTAGTAAAATCTTACTGTCAGTGAAAACGCAGACCGTGTTTCGTTTAAATTTTCAACGCAAAATTTAACCGTAGACTTTCGCCGTGAATTCGAGTCTGAATATGGTTTTATTCCAACCAAAATCATTTTCTAGATCTCAGATAAAAATATAAACAGATATTTGTTTATCGATACATAAAACAGCAAAAATCGATGTTACAGGAGTGATAAGGAGGCAATAGCCGAGATCAAACCTCATTTTTCAAAGTATTGGCCCAGTCTAAGCCAATGACTGAGATCCAGCCACGAAATGGCAAGGTGTGAAAGGCCAAGAACCCTTAGGCTAAGAATGAACCTTCTTGTTTTGGTTAGATAGGTTCTAGATTTATAGATTTGATTTCTTTTATAGACATGTGATATGCATTTCGTATCATTGCAAATCCAAATTTGGCGAGTTTTAGACCATTGCCGTGTTGTGTCTTATTGTCCTTTTCTTTTTCTTGTTTCAGGTTGAAGAGAAACTTACGTGCCCGAGGATGATAGATGCTAAATTTTGCAAGTTGTTGATAGTATGGAATGTAACATGGAGGCTTCAATGCCATCGTTTATTGATGCTTTCTCAAGGTCACGTTTGGTATCTGTAATGTTTTATTCCTAAGTAAACTATATTCTTGGAAATGTGAGTCCGGGAATAAAGTTTTATCACCTTCATACATAAGAATAGAATTTCCCAAGTTCATAATTATCATTCACTAATTTTATTCCCGAGAATCTTTTATGTATGGGAATAACATTTTAAAACTTATAACAAACATGAGAAACATTTATTTCCATGTCCACATTCCGAGAATATTTTTATAAAACTTGAATCAAACGCTACATAAGTGGCATATTTTGCAATCAACAAATTGGTTGCTATGATCAGTAACATTTGTCCGGATTATGTAAATTTTGTATTTAATTATTAACATGTTAATAAGTTATTAAATTATTAACATTTAATAGCTTGTTATGAAATACAAACGGTTTAGTATGTGTTTGGTATCACTTTTAGAGACACCATAAGTGCTTCTACATACATCTATCAAACATGATTTTGATAAAAACAGAGATGTTTGGTCATGTCTGGCATTGCATTCAAAAGTGATTATAGTAGAAGCTACAATTTATAGCTTCTGCATTGATTTGAAAATTTTACACTAACTTTTACATCAAAGTTGCTTTCAAATTAAAAACATCCAAACATAAATCACTTCACTTCAAACTCAATTGCATTGAAATCAATTCTATCCAAAATCACGTTTGTCAAACATTCATCCAAACACACACTTAAACATTTTGCTTTCTTTCCAATATTGGTTGACAAAAAGATTAATTTTTTTTATAAATAGCTATACTAATATAAAAGTTTGATAGACAATTTTACTATACATACACACATCAACACTAGGATTTTTTGTTTTTTTAAAAATAATTTTTTAAAGAAAAATAATTTATCTAAAAGAAAGTTTTTTTTAAAATTTTTTTAAAAAAACTGTAATATTTTTTACGTTTATTTTTTTTATTTTAAAATTTTCTTTAAAAAAAATTTAACATTTTTTTTAGTTTTTATATTTATTGGCAAGCAGTAAAAATAGAGTTGTTTGATGTTTTAATTTTTACATACTTATATTTTAATGTATATATATTTTTATATTTTTTATTTATATATATATATATCTATATAATTTTTTTAATATTTTCCAGTTCGAACCCAATCAAACTAAACCAACTTTAATTGGTTCGGATATTTTTATTGACTTTTTAAAGTTTATAATTTTTTTTGTTTTAAAATATTTTTAGTCAGGAAAGGTAGCAAAGCTATCTTGCTCTTCGGAAAAGTTTAGGGTCGTAAGGCTCAAACCAATAATTAGATGAATTTGAAAATCCGAACCAACCAATTAAATTGGTTCGTTCTTTTCTCTTTTTTTTTGCATGACTCCGAATTGAACCAAACCCGATGGTCATTAATTTGGTTATTTTGGAACTGAACCAGTTACTATATTTATATATTTATATATATTTTAATATTCAATATGTAACAGTGGAAGGAGTTGTCAACCGATGGATTATTTTGGATTATTTATTTATTTTTTAAACATATATTCTTTATAATATTTTTTAAAAAATTTATTTATTTCCCCGAATTAGTTTTTTCTAATTTACTTTTTTTTAAATGTTTATTTTATAATTGTTTTTTTAAAAAAATATTTTGGATTTCTAATTAATTTAATTTTTCTAATTTTTTTGAATATTGTTTTCTAATTATTATTTTCCTAATTTTTTAAAAATATTTTTTATTTACTTTTTTCTATTTTTTTCCTATTTTACTTTTTTCTTAAATTTGTTTTCTAATTATTTTTTGTTTAATTTTTTTCTAATTCACTTTTTTATTTTTCCTTATAAAATAATTTTTTTATAATCAATTTTTTTTATTATAAATTTTAAATTTTTTTAACGTTTTCCTTAATTTTTAAAATATTTTTCCTAATAATTTTTTGCTAATACTTTCTTTTTTATTTTATTTGTATAAACTGAAAGTGTAAAGTTTTTTTACACCGTCGACCAATAATAAATTGACAAACAGTAAAAGTAGTGTTGTCGTGTTCTTGATGTTTTAATTTTTATTTACTTATATTTTAATGTATATATAATTTAATATTTTAAATATATATGTGTATATATATTTTAATATTTCCCGGTTCGAACCGAATCAAATCAAATCAATTTTAATTGGTTCAAATAGTGATATTTACTTTTTAAAGTTTATAATTTTTTTAAAAATATTTTTAGCCAGAAAAGGTAGCAAAGCTACCGTGTTGTTCGAAAAAGTTTATGATCGTAAGACTCGAACCAATAATTCGATGAATTTGAAAATCCGAAAAAACTAATTAAATTGGTTCTTTTTTTTTTCTTTTTTGTGCACGGCTCCAAATTGAACCAAACCCAATGATCATTAATTCGGTTATTTTGGAAACGAACCAATTACTATATTTTAATATTTATATATATTTAAATTTTCATATTCAATATCTATATGACTTTATCAATTAACAACTTTTCTTATACTGTTCCTGTAACAGTAGAAGGGATTGTCAACTGGTGGATTATTTTGGATTATTTAAATTTGTTTATTTTTTAAACATATATTCTATATAATATATTTTTTAAAATTTATTATTTTACGGCTCCGAATTGAACCAAACTCAATGGTCATTAATTCGGTTATTATTTAACCGAATCAAATACTATATTTTAATATTTATATATATTTTACTATTCAATATGTATATCACATTATAAATTAACAACTTTTCTTCTACCATTCCTATAACAATAGAAGGAGTTGTCAACTGGTGGATTATTTTAGATTATTTAAATTTATTTATTTATTTTTTAAACATATATTCTTTATAATATTTTTTTAAAATTTTTTCCCGAATTAGTTTTTTTCTAATTTACATTTTTTAAAATGTTTATTTTTATAATTATTTTTTAAAATATTTTTGTTTTCTAATTAATTTTATTTTCCTAATTTTTTTGAATATTTTTTCTAATTATTTTTTCCCTATTTTTTTAAAATATTTTTTATATACTTTTCTAATTTTTTTAAAACTTTTTTTTGAATTTTTTTTGAATTTTTTTTTAAATATCTGTATTGACATAAATAGAGGCATAACTATTCATATTTTGTATTTTTTCTATATCATTGGCTTTGTTTTTTCTATTTTAAATAATAAATCTATTTCTATACTAATTAATAAGAGGAAGTGCTGATTTTAGTGTAGCAGAATAGTGCAAGTCACATGTCAAGTGATGAAATTTTTTTTTTTTTTATAAAATTTATATATATTTTTTGTTTTAAAATATTTACAAACCGTTAAAGGTACGATGTTTTGAGAGTCAAACACGACAATCTCTAAATTGACATAAATAGAGGTAGAGCTATTCATATTTTCTAATATATTTTTTTCTACATCCTTACCTTTGTTTTTTCTATTTTAAATAATAAATCTATATCTATACTAATTAATAAGGGGAATTGATGATTTTCTAATAAAGTGACATGTGTCAGCACTACATGATTTAAGAGGATTAGTTGATTATTAGTAATAATCGAAGAGGAACACTTAATACATAGTGTTACATTACGTATTGTAATATCATTTTAAAATAAAAATAATATTCAATTCTTTGTACATAAATTATAGATAAAATTGTTTCAAGGTTTTTGCTGATCACTTCTGTCTATAAATAAAAAGCCTTGGAGATGAATGAGTACCATCATTATGGGTGAGAAGGAAATATTGAAAGCAATGTGTGAAATAAGTCAAGAAAATGTTTGACATAGTGGACTTAATTTGGGATAAAGGAAAAAAAAGTTTCATACATATAGAAACACAATTCAGGTTATTAATGATAACAATACTATCAATCATAATAGTAATTGATGACCCGTACGTCGTACGGGTTCAAAAATACTAGTATGTAAGGTTATCTCAAACATGCATGCTGCCCGCTACGCACCGCTACTTGGATATCATTTTGATATTTCGATATTCGAATCGAATACGGTTTTTTACTCAACCCGAATTAGGGATGACAATTTGTACCCTACCCATCGGGTGCCCGTAAAAATTACCCATAATGGATAGGGTAATTACCCGTATAATGGGTAATGGTCCGGGTACGGATAATTACCCGTAAATTTGAATGGGTATGGGTAAGGGTACGGGTAATTTGATATTCACCCCGTCCCATACCCACACATATGTATATGTATATATAATTATTTATTTATTTATATTACTGATATATATAATTTTAACTATAATACAAAATTTAAAACCAAAATTAATCTAAAGATTCTTAACTTTCTAAACTTAGTTGCATCCATAATTCCTTTTTGGATTTTTTTTATTTAAATATTTTGATTTGTAATATTTATTAGTAGATTTAAAAGTCATTTGAATCATTTTTAATTGTTATAGTTTTCTTTTGTTATATATTGTTTTTTCACTATTAAAGTACGAGTAACGGATACGGGTATGGGTACTTAGGTATCCAAATAATACGGGTAAGAATACTAAAGTTGCTACCCACGAAGATGCGGGTAATTTTTTTAAATACGTGCATGAGAACAAATACTTTAGTAGCCTACCCAAACCCTACTCGTTGCCATCCTTAACCAGAAGCCCGTTTTGCCACCTCCTCACCTAATTCCCCCGTAGAATCCCGTTACATCAAGCAAAGCGGTGTCGTTTAACGTTGTCATCCCGTGGCAACGCAATCTCCACTCCGCATGAATAAATACCCAGGTTCTCCACTCACACTTTCTAACACACTGTTCTTCGCCTCATTACTGTCTCACTCTCATCGATTCTCTTCTCTTCTCCATTTATTCCAAAATGGCCAAAGACCCAGTTCGCGTTCTCGTCACCGGGGCCGCAGGTACTGTTTTTTCATCACCTTATTCTCTTCTCTACTGTCCCCATGCTTTATACTCATAACTCACTTGATTTTACTATTTTATTTATTATTATTTTATTTAATTTTTTTGGGGAGATCTTTGATCTTTATTATTTTATTTAATTTTTGGGGAGATCTTTGATCGGTGTCGAACTGCTCTTTTTGTTTTGTTTGGATCTTGATCTGATGTGGGTTCAGATCTGACCCTGTGATGATATCTGTGTATGTTTGTGTATTGTGATGACAAAGCATACGAGTTTTTGTTTTTTATGTAGATTTGTTGATCAGTTTTTTTTATGTCTGGCTTAGGTTTTTAATGTAACTGTTTATTATGATTGGCTTTGTTGTGAACTGGGTTTTGGTTCTGTGCTGAAATAGTGATTAATTTTTATAGTTCCAGCTACCATTTTTGTACATTAGTGAGTAATTTTTCTGAACATGCAGAATGGAAAGTTGAATTGTAATTGTTGTTAGTGAAGTTTAATCCCTCGTTTGGATGTGTCATTTATTGCTGGTCTCGAAAAGCGTTTTTGAAGTGGTTTATTTTCATTCATCTGAAAATAAAATTCATGATCATTTTGGATTCTTCTGCTGGTAGCACCCTTCATTTTGTACTACTTTTCTATTAGCTTTTGAAGTCATGTTTTGAAAGTGGTGTTATTGTACTCTCTTTTTTGTTTTATTTTTGGTTGCCCAGGATTGTGTATGAAATACTACTTTTTTTGTTTTTGCTAGCATGTATAATCTTAGCCATTGATTTTGTTTCATCAAGAGTTGTAGTAACTTGTGTTATTTTATGTTCCAGAAGGAAAATTCTTTGAAATTGATGTGTTAATGAAAGAAATTATTATATTTAATACCACTTATTGTTATTAACTCAATTGATTTCCCCAAAATTTTACAGTGCCTGTTGTTGAGTGGGGGTTTTTTTGGTTATGAGAATTGGGTTTTAATGTTTTATAGTGTAATGGTTAGTTGCTTCAAACCCTATGTGGCCTGCATGTGAATGCATACTAAATTTGGTTGTCTTTATTTTATGGAAGAAATACGTAAGTTAATGTGATAGGAAACCCTATATTGGAGGGTGTTTTGCAGTTCTGATAAAATGCTCTTTCAATTGTATTTGTAGGGCAAATTGGCTATGCTCTTGTCCCTATGATTGCTAGGGGAGTGATGCTGGGTCCTGATCAGCCTGTGATCCTCCACATGCTTGACATTCCTCCAGCGGCGGAGGCATTGAATGGGGTTAAAATGGAGTTGGTCGATGCTGCATTCCCTCTTCTTAAAGGTTTGAGTTCCCCTCTTTATAAATGTTACATAAACTTCATTATAGCAATTTTAGACTTGACATGGTAATGTTTTGGTTGGTTATATAATCAAGATGATTATTAAGTGCTATGGTATTATTTGTTTCAGGTGTTGTTGCAACAACTGATGTGGTTGAGGCATGCAATGGGGTCAATATTGCAGTGATGGTTGGTGGGTTCCCAAGAAAAGAAGGTATGGAGAGGAAAGATGTAATGTCTAAAAATGTCTCTATTTATAAGTCCCAGGCTTCTGCCCTTGAAAAGCATGCCGCTGCAAACTGCAAGGTAAATCCCTTACATCTGATCCCAGTCCCTTCTTCATGAATTTCATTTCTACACCATTTAATGTCAAAAGATATGCTCAATTTTGTATTTTTTTCCCGTGTTTTAGATATATGGTTAAATATATAGGGACATTTGTTGTTGTCTATTGGTTGGACTTGAAAACTATCAATTTCTTGGTTTTTGTGAGATGATGATAGATGTAATCATGTAAACCAATTTAAGTGCCTATGTTGATTTTATTTTGTGTTCTGGTCCAATGAAGATATTTGGATTTTGATAGGATATGGGGTTTTGGGCCTAAGCCCAACAACTGGGCTGAATACAAAAGTTAGAGGGAGTAGTTGATGTGGCCAGTTAGTTAGAGGAGGCAATGTAAATAAAGGGGAAGGGCATGGCATGGGGGAATCATTCTGTATATTTTCATTTAGAACCTTAGTGGTTGAGCAATGAGAGAATCATCTCTTCTTTGAGGAGCTTAGCTCTGTGGACAGCAGGGATATTCATCCTTCTGTTAATTTCCCTCTATACCAGAAATAAACATTGCTTGTTTTTCCATTATAGATCCATGTTTTCTGTTATTTGATATGCTATTCTGTGGTTCAGACCGGTGAATCATAATTATAATTCTCTCATCTCCCTTTAAAAACACGAATTGGTGCGTGCCCGATTCATGGTACGTTTGCGAACCAGGACGTTATGGTAAGATGCATTTGGCTCCAGACTTGCAGTATGAAGGAGTAGACGTAGCGGTGTAGACTGATAAAGAGGAAGAAGAAACGCTTGAGGAAGAAGAAAGCTCCTCTTCTCTGACCCTTGTGTTTTTCTTTCTCTCTCTCTAATAAATCCTGTTTTGTTTTCTCTCTAATAAATGTGTGAAGTCTGCCCTTCTTTGTTTCTTCTGAATCTTCGTTTTGCGATCCATCAATAATCAATAACATATATTGTTTCTTTTCTATTTTAATAATAACAAATATTATTTAGAAAATTATCAACAAGTGTCCGTTGTTCTTCTTGAAGGGTTAAGAACTTATGATTTAATCTCAACATTTAAAATAAGACATTTATTTGTATTATACTTATATTTATATATAGCTATTTTATTAAGGTCACATAATATTAACAAAAAAACTTGTGAAAAAAGTTAGATGAAAATTTTTTATTGGTATTTTATATTTTATACTATGTAATTTATACTTTTTAACTAGATGAAAAAAAAATTATTAGTACCATACCAAATAACGTACCGACTATGTATACCTCCCACGGACCCATATTTAAAAAGGTCATGTACCGCATACAGTGGCGGATCCACTTGTATAGGGTGGGGGCAATTGCCTCCACAAGTTGAATTTTTTTTTACATTAACATACTTAGTAATTTTTTCGTTTGCCCCCACACAAAAAAAAATGATGTTGCCCCTGTAAGATAAATTTTCTTAAAATGAATATAAAAAAGTCACGAGATAAAAAAGTGTGTTATAAACAGGTTGATTTAGTGGATGACTATATCATCTTATCTCTTATCTTATCTAATAGGAAGAACTAACCTTTGAATCCTAGTCTCGGAAGAATTAGCATTGGAATCTAAATTTATATTCTCTCTATCTCTATTCTTTTTCTATTTTTAACAAAGAATAATTTGATACACTTTTTTGGGGGAGGATTTTCAAATATTTTAATTCCTATGTACAATAGTTAGCTGCCTAGTCCTTTGTTCTTTACCTATTATTCTTTGCCCTACTAAACACACTCACTGATCACCAACTCACATGACAGAATCACAAATGGCAAAATAAAAAAAAATTGTAGTCGCATAAGTGATAAATGGCAGAATGATTATTTAGTTACATACATCGCCTTGAGTTAAATTTGAGCTCTAACTTTTTCAGCCCAGTTGTTGGGCTTAGGTCCAAAACCCCGTATCCTATCAGAGTTGCAATGCATTTAGTTATATCCATGGGATTCTGTTGAATTGCTTTCGTCAATTTCAACATCTAATTTTCACTTTAATTAGGTGTCATGTGGGAGAAGCTCCACATGACACCTAATTCATATATTTGCAAGTGTTTTCTGTATGTTGAAGTCCCTCTGATTCCATCTCGATTGAAGTCAACTGTATACATGTAAATAAGTACTATATCTTTATTTTGAAAATACATATTTCAGTTGTGTGTTTTTTGGTAATATTTATAAAAGTTCTTCACATTATACCATGCAGGTTCTGGTTGTTGCTAACCCAGCAAACACCAATGCATTGATCCTGAAGGAATTCGCTCCATCTATTCCTGAGAAAAACATTTCTTGTTTGACTAGACTGGATCACAATAGGGCTCTGGGCCAAATTTCTGAGAGACTAAACATTCAAGTTTCTGATGTGAAGAATGTTATAATCTGGGGTAATCATTCATCAACTCAGTATCCTGATGTCAATCATGCAACCGTTAAAATTCCATCTGGGGAGAAGCCTGTCCGTGAACCTGTTGCTGATGATGCATGGTATGTGACAAATGCCGTAGCTTGTAATATTAGGAATTTTGGTTTTTATTTTTTTATTGTTTAATTGTGTTTATTGAAGCACTGTTGCAATTTTTCATTATCAAGGTTGAATGGGGAATTCATAACTACTGTTCAGCAACGTGGTGCTGCGATTATTAAAGCTAGAAAGCTTTCAAGTGCACTATCTGCTGCTAGTGCTGCTTGTGACCACATTCGAGATTGGGTTCTTGGAACTCCTGAGGTTGGTAACCGTGTTTGGTCTTTAATTCAGATTCTGTATGTCACCACCAGCTCAGCCTTTTTCTTTTCCATTGCATCATTAGGGCACCTGGGTATCAATGGGAGTATATTCTGATGGTTCTTACAATGTACCAGCTGGACTGATCTATTCATTCCCTGTCACTTGTGCCAATGGGGAATGGAAAATAGTTCAAGGTAAGAGTTTCCTCACTTAATGGGAAGAATGCTACCAAACATATTGGATCTTTAATGTGAACATTGGTTTTCTCATATTTTCAATATATTATTTATCCATAATATCAGTATAGTAGGCATTAACAATCCCCCTTGCTTAAGTTGTTAGTTTTCTTAGTTGCTATAAGTATTTTTACTTTTCCAATACAAATCCAACTGAAATGGTACCTAATTCAACAGTCCCCATACTCACTAATGATGAGTTCTTATGCAACTGAAATTATCTGCAGTTCTTAGTTGAATGAATGCATCTGACAATTTCTTCATTTTTTACCCAGGACTTCCAATTGATGACTTCTCAAGGAAAAAGTTGGACTTGACAGCACAAGAGCTTTCTGAGGAAAAGGCTTTAGCTTACTCATGCCTCTCTTAGATTACTTGCTTTTTCCCTAGTGTCATTGCAGGTGTCTATTGAAGTAGCTTCAATTTTGAATAATGCTCCTTCTAGATACAGAGGAACTATATCAGTGGAGAGTCTGGTTTTCTGAGAAATTATTTCTAATTGCAACATATAATCCATTTTGGAGGATATATGAGCTCTTGTTTTTCCTCATCGTAATAGATCAGGTGCTGCATATTAAATTCGATAAGGCCTAGTTTTATGTGCATCATCATCGCCCATTCTTTGGGGCTTGAACTCTTTGGCGTGGGGCCTGTACAAGAAATTTTATGTATGTGGGAATGCACAAGCGTGCAAACACATACTTCTATGCCTTCTGGTTGATATATTTTGCAAATTTTTTTTTTTTGCACAAAATAAGGTCATGGTGAATTGTTTTAATATGATTTTGTTCCCATTTTGCATATTTTTAATTCATTGGTGGATTGGCTGGAGATGGCTGCGCCTGCGTTTCATTAGCAACTTGATCTTCATGTACTCATCCATAAATAATTATGACAAGTAGGCTGTTCTAAATTGCAAATAAGATGTAATTTAATATAAAACAATAAATAATTTATCATTAATGTAACTCTGAAAAATAATAAATCAAACATTTCGTAACTGAACATAATTTGGTCACTGGATTGGAATCAATCATTTGGTGATCGAGTTTCATATCCATCGCCAATTGCAATGATATTATTTGGTCACGACACGTGTCAGGGACCATATTTTGCGATTTATTTAAAAACCAAATTTATCAGTTGTTAATAGTGGCAAAAATGAAATTCGATCGCTAATGTGTTTTTAGTAGCATTAGTGACTGAAACACTAATATATGTTTTCTTGTAATGTATTTAGACGCCATAAATATTATATTTCTCTTTCGAGCAGGGATATGCTTGATGTTTTGCATAGTCCATTGGGTCTGACTAGAGGTTCTTGAAGTCAATGTCACCTATTGCCACAATATAAAGATACCTGCCATCTACAAGCTAAACTTTCCCAAACTTTACCGAAATATAATTCGATTTCCAATAATCTTTAGACAACCTAGGCCGCAAATTAATGCATATATGCAATTTCTTTGGTGACAACGTTTGCAGATTCATCTTCGTCTTGCTTCTTATATTTTTAATTCTTTAATTATTCATGTATAAAAGGTATCTAAGGCTCACACACATCATCTGAAAGGAAAAAATGTCCCTAAAGAATAACAATGTAGATTTAAAAAGAAATACTATACTATATAACTCAAACATATTATTGCCAAGTGGTAACGTATTTCGAATGTTGAAGTTTCTTTAAATAATGTTAGATTATCCATTTGATCATAATGGACTAATTCAAATTTGATCATCCATTTGAGTGAAATGATTATTTCATGAATAAAATCATATACAAACAGAAAAATGAAAAAACCAGATGAAGAAAAGGCAATAAGATTCAACAAGAGGCATAAAAAATTTGAATACTTCACATGGTACATCATTTCTAGGAAGGGGATTACCAGGGTTCTAAATTGCGGTCCACAACCGCTAATGCGGCCACAATATTGTGATTGCAGGACTCGCCGCAATGGCATCAGGCCGCAATTGCGGTGTGATTCGAAATCACCCGTGAACGCCGTAACGCAACGCCGTTTAAGTCCGCAACGTAACACCGTTTTCGCTCGCAACGGCCACGTCGGACCGCATCATACCGCAATCCGTTCAATCTTGTAAAAAACAAAATTTCAGATTTCAGAGAATCAAAGTACATCAGAAAAGATTAGATTCTTGCACCTTTTGCTTTTGGCTTTATCTCTTTTCTCCATTTCTCCCCAATGACTTTGCTATGTGCTTGAGTTTCTCCCGTGACTTTACTGAGTTTGCTATGGATCTGCTCAAGAATCAAGATCTCCATTTGGTGCCTCACGCGGTTGTGTGCCTCGCCGGCCTCGGTGCCTCCTCACGTCCGATCTACCAGCCTCACCCCAAGGTAAGATCTTCCTCCTCTGCTCTGCTATGGTGCTCACTGAGTCACTGCTTAGTCGCTCACTCATCTGTCGAGGTTCAATGGGGGTTGTGTGTGGCGATTAGGTGGTGGGGGAGGGAGGAAGAGTGTCAATTTTGGGGGTGGTGGTCGCCTCTCGCCTGGTCGGTGGAGATTTGGGGGTTGGGTTAGGGTAAGTGGTGATTTTGGGGTTGGTGGTTTCAGAGAGCAATGAAGGAGGGGAAGGGGCGGCAGGGCCGTGAGCCATGGGTGAGTGGCAGGGTCAAGGGTGTGGGACTGAGGGTCGCGACTCCGCGAGGCCATGGGTGGGGGCAGGGGCGGCGCGACAGTGTGAATCGATGCAGAGAAAAAAAAAGGGAGAAGCAGGGTCAGGGACTCAGGGGCGTGAGTGGGACGAAAATAGAGGGGGGAACGAGTGAGACGTGAGTGGATGGGAATTTTTGATTAGTGAGGGAAATTTTTGGGTGGGAATATGATAAGATTTGGGAATTATTAGAGGGAAATTTTGAGAAAATTTAGGAGGGGAAGTAGGTTAGCCAAGAGGAGAGATAAAAAAGAGATTTTTTTTAAACATATGTTTAGCTTTTTTTTTTGACGCAAATATATGTTTAGCTAGTATTTATTCAAATTAAATGTTAATAACTAAATTATTTGTGTTTGCCTGATTACTAATTTATATTAAAATTGTAAGTGATATATGTTTAGCTTTTTTTTTTACGCAAATATATGTTTAGATAGTATTTATTCAAATTAAATGTTAATAACTATATTATTTTTGTTTGCCTAATTACTAGTTTATGTTAAAATTGTAAGTTTGGTTGAATTATTGATTGATGCGTATTTATAAATATTGAACAGGTTGTCTAAAATCTACACAATACCACCAAGAGAAGAACTTCCTACACAAAGATTAGATGGTTCCAAGTGACGATATTGGATGGCATTTTGGAAACCCAATAGCCGGAAGTCGGAACAATATCGAATGCAAACTTTGTCACAAAATAATAAGAGGTGGCATTACAAGATTGAAACAACATATAGCACATATGAAAGGACAAGTGTCTGGTTGTGCTAGAGTGAGCAAATTGGCTATAGAAGGTATGATGAAGCTTCTTCTTGAAGGAAAAGTAAAAAAAAATGACTCCAAAAAAAGAAAAGTAGAATTTGAAGCACACCTGAGAGGAGAAGATGAAGATGAAGATGAAGATGCGGATCACGTTATTGATGAACGAATGAGGTTTGCTACACTGGAAAGCCTTAGATCACAACGCGAATGGGAAGACAAGAAACAATTTAGACAACAAACAGGAGGGCATGGAAATATATATGAACAAGGTGGAAGCTCCCATGCGAGTGTTGGTGGGGGTGAAAGACCTGAAGATGTCACTCTTGAGTTGAGATCTACAAATATTGATCTTATGAGGAGCAAAAGCATGAAGCAACCAAAAATCGGCAGGGGTGTCATGAAGACATTGAGGAGGAAGCTAGGAGAGGCAGTAAGCAAGTTTTTTATTTATGAGCGCTTACCTATGAATTTTTCTAACTCTCCTTGGTTGCATAATTTGATTGTTACAACTGCTGAGGTAGGCAAAGGGGTTAAATGTACGACCCTTTATGAAATCTCAGATGTATATTTAGAGAATGAATATAGGGAAATGAAGAAGTGGTTGAATGTATTGAGAGGTACAGACGGTATCAACCATACTCATATTATGAATTTTTTTGGTGTATAGTAGTAAGGGGACAATTTTCTTGAAATCTATTGATGCTTCTCATGTTGTTAGTTGAAACACAGATTACTACTTTCAGTTATTAGATAGAGTTGTTGAAGAAGTGGGAGAAGAGTTTGTTGTTCAAGTGGTTACAGATAATGAAGCAAAGACAAAGCGGTGGTCGGAAACTGATGGAGAAGTGGCCTCATTTGTATTGGTATGCTTGTGCGGCTCATTGTTTAGATCTTTGCTTGGAGGATATAGGAAAAAAGAAAAATGTACAGAAGTCATTAACTGATGCAAAGACTGTGACAAATTTTATCTATAACAATACATGGACTGTCGATCTCATGAAAAAATATACTGGAGGTAGATAAATTGTTCGTCCTGGTGTTACCCGATTTGCAACACAGTTCCTACAACTTCAAGCAATTGTACAGTAAAAGTAAGGTCTGAGAAACATGTTCAACTCCGAAGAGTTTAGACAATCTAAATTTGGTAAGGCGAAAAATGGACCGTCATATGAAGCAAGAACAATTTTTAATGACAGCGAATTCTGGAGTAAGTCCCAAGACATATTGAAGGTGTTTGAGCCTTTAGTAAAAGTTTTGAGACTTGTTGATGGTGATGAGAAACCAACCATGGGTTTCATATATGAAGCCATTGATAGAGCTAAACAAGCAATTAAACAAAATTATCGTTATCATTCCAGATATAATAGACAAGCGATGGAGATACATGCATTCCGATCTTCATTCTGCCGGTATGTTGATATAATTTATAAATTTTTTTTATCATGTAATTTTATATTTATACTTTCATCCATAATAATAGATTATCTTTTGTTAGGTTATTTTCTTAATCCGCAATTTCAATACGGAGTTGAACATGGGGATGATGTCTATAAAGAAACGTTTGAAGGAACAAATAGAGTTATCTTCAAAATAGAAAGAAACATTGATGATCAGATTAAAGCTCTCAACCAGGTTAGTAATGAATATTTATATTTTTAATCTTATAATTCATTATTTATCAAATGAAGATATTTACGTATTGATATATTATGTTATATTACACAGTTAATACTTTTTAGAGATAAGGTTGAAACATTTGGTACACCTCAAGCTCAAGTAGCTTGGCCTAAGATGAATACAGGTAAAATAATAACTTTTTTTATAAATCAATCAACTTTAACTTTGCTTTTTAATATAATAACTTACCTTTTGTTGCTCCTTTATAAAGCTGAATGGTGGTCCTTTTTTGGTGTATGTGCTCCTGAGATTAAAGTGTGGCTATAAAAGTTCTTAGCCAAACAACTTTAGCCACGAATTGTGAGAGAAATTGGAGCACATTTAGTTATATCCACACGAAGACAAGAAATGGATTGAAGTATAAAAAGCTACAAAAGCTTGTCTTCACGCACTACAATATGAAATTGAAAATAAGGCATCAAATGAGAAAAAGTCAAGATGAAATTGAAGCAAGTTTTAATCCTATCAATCTTGATTATATATTTCAAGAAGATGCATTATCTCCATGGATTGAAGAGAGAGAAGATCCACTATTAGATGGAGTACAAAATGCAGAATGGTTGCCTCTAGTGGATACCGATGATGAAGATGTGGAAGTTGTTGGTGATAATGATGATTCTAATGAAGATGGTGGTGGTTTAAGTCCACCAAGTAATAATAGTGGTGATGGGGGTGGTAATGTAGAAGCTGAAGAAGGTGGCGGTGATGATAATGATGATGGTGATGATGATGATGGGCAATTTCAAAATGACCCATCTCAAGATTCACCATATAATAGGCGTTATAGGAGCTTGACTGATATGGCTCCTTCAGGTAGTTCATTACCTGAGAGCACTAGAGGTGGGTCACATTCTAGGAGAGGAAAAAGAAAACAGAATGTTCCATTTGAAGATTCTTCCTCTTCTAGTATTGCACAAAGTTTTAGTGACTTTGGTATTGACTTCTCAGAGTAGTTAACAATCACATCCACCTTATTATCAATATCCTTATTTCAACACATATAACACATACGCAAGTGATCAAGCTCCCTCATACTACCAACCATCAATGAATTATCAAGATCCTTATCATCAACAATCAAGTGGTGGATTTTTTGATTATGTCTTTGGACAAGGAGCTACACAAGATGATAAGCAAAGTGAGAATAGAGGTTATGAACCACCACGTCATTCCACCATGTGGTAGCAAGTATCACGTAAGTTCAATTTTTTTATTATCTTTGATTCATATATTTGTTAATTATTATTATTTTAAATTTATTAATTTGTTCACTTTTATCATGTTTTTTTTTGCAGTGAAGACGATCTCTAAATGGTGACAATGTGACGTTATTTTAGAATCACAATTGTAGCCGGGTGTATTCCTCTATATGACACTAATCTCTTTTTATTTGTGATTCATATATATTTATGCACTTTTAAGTTTATGACTTTCTTCTTTGTAATTTCGTACTTATATGTGCTTAAAATTTTTATTTATAATTTAATTTCACTATAATTAAGTTTAAATTATTCATAAACATAATGCAATGTCTTTAAAATGAATAGAAATTTATACAACACCATTATTAAAAGATATATAAAGAATTACAAAAAAAAATATTGATTTTTTTTTCATTTTGTGAATTCATCAAATTATTTCACGCCGCAGCGGCCGTATTACGCATCACATCAGTCGCAATGACTGCAACCGTGACCGTAATTTAAAACCCCGGGGATTACCTAACAATCCGCACCCCCTGCAGCTTTTTAGTTTAATCCTTCGCAATAAAAATGAATAATCCTTAGTGCTATTACAAATTTACAATTGAATAATTCTAACCTAATGAAACATTTTTTTAACAATGAAAAATGTCAGAGAAGTTGCTGTTTTGAACAGTATACACAAACAAATTGCATCACCAGTATCACCGTTTACCAATGTAGCTAGTTCCTTTGTGAAAGAATGTCTGGCTCCTGGAAGTTGCTAAGATATTTAAAAATGTTTGCTACCAATGTTCATGAAAAGTTCACAAGTCTGGCAATTCTATTGATTCCCCAGATCTGATGAACAAGTCAACCCAGAAATCCATCCCATCATCAAAGTTTGAAGTATAATCACAACTCTGTTGGAAGGTTTCCACTAAATTTAATGGGTATTGATGTGGCATTTCATTTGAGATTGACCAAAAATTTGATGGGATGATAGGTCTTTCACTATCCATTGTTGCCTCTGACCAATAGCTTTCATTAATTTCTGGCATTGTCTCTAGAAGCTCCATGTCTCCACTCTTGATGGTGTTGTCCATATTTTTTCCTTCTTCACAAACCGTAACTGATGAAAAATCACCGGAAGAAGTGCATGCTGATGTAGTCTCCATTTCAGGGAAATTAAGACTAGTGGCATGTTCTGCTAGAGTTACTGTGCTGGAATTGGAATCAGATCGTTTGATTTTTGGTTTGGAAAAACTTTTGGTATCTGAATTGGGTTGGTTGGTTTTCAGCAGCCTCTTCTTCAAGTGGGTGTGCCACACATTTTTTATTTCATTGTCAGTTCTTCCTGGTAATTTTGCTGCTATTTCCGACCACCTACAAAAGGATCAAAGTATTTAATCTATCAGATATTTGCAGAGAAGTTTGGCTTCTTAGATCATGCACATATTGTATGAACTGATTTACGTCTTAGATCTTCAACACTAATCCACTTGAATCATTTCAATTAAGGCACTCCTTTGAAAAATTTTTCTTTTTATTTTATTACAAATTGGAAGACAATGACACTAGCTCCCACCACTTAAATCCTTGTTTATTTGTCAGATAAATTAAGAAAATTGAAAACCCAAATCCAGTTTTGAAAACAGAATCACTCATTAACCATTTCAGAAAATTAAAAATGACCATCAAACATCATCATGTCAACTAATTAAGAACTGGATGGTTGGCATCTTATTCACTAACACTTAATTTCTTTGATGCTTTCTCTTGATTTACTCTCTGCTATGAACTTAAGACTTGAGATTACTATGAATTATGAATGTCATTGATGCGAGGAAGGAATTTAGTGAATATATACCTGTTCCCCAGCATCTCATGCAGCGTAATGATAGTTTCCTCTTCTTCATTTGTGAAATTTCCTCTCTTGATATCAGGCCTTAAATAGTTAATCCAGCGTAGTCTGCAGCTCTTTCCACACCTTAACAGCCCTAAAGAATTGACCCGATAAACCAAAAAAACCACGAAATCGGCTAATCTCAAAAACATAGGATATCGGGACACCACACACACATATATATATATTTAATCTTTACAATTTTCATAATAACCCTCACAGAAAGAATACTAAGACTAAGGGGTCATTTCACAATGCAATTTTTACAAAAATAATATCAAGATAAGAAAATGAATCATGTTTTATAAAACAACTAGTTAGATCCTATGGTAATGAGCCTCACAAAAAATGCTAAGAGGCATCATTTTGTTTTATGTCTCAAATAGTAAAAGATCTAATTTGGGGTTGGTGACCCATAACCTTTTTAGTAAATATTTGTTTAAAAAATATTTAGGTTTGTGACCCATGATCTCAAAATTCTAAGTTGACTTTTAAAAAAGAGTATTTTTTTTTATGATAGGAGTGTCCGAGAAGTGTCCAAGTCGTGCCCGAGAAATGTCCGAGCCTAAAAATGTTAATTTTAATTGAGACACCGCAGAGGGGTATCCGACACGTGTCGGAGACGTGTCCGTGAAGTGTCGGTGTCCGAAACGTATCCGACACGCGACACGATACTTTCGAAGAGGTGTCCGTGCTTCATAATTACATCATAGCATCAAAAATCATCCCAAACATAGTAAAAGTGTTGAAGTTAAGAAGCTTTTCAATCATCAAGTTTATGACAGTAAATTGAGATATCAGATATCCAAAAGCATTTTTGTCAATAAGCAAGCACCTGCTTTCTTTGGGAGAGCACGCCAACTGTTGGGGCCTTGTTTTTGGATGTAAGAGATGAGGATTTGATCTTCCTCAGGGGTCCAAGGACCCTTCTTCAATCCCATCTTTTCACAACAAGGAGCTCTCACCATCTTCAAAAATTTTTGGTGGAAGAATGTACAATATCCTGCGAACCTCACCCTCGGTAGCTAGATAGGTGCCTGGGTCTCTTCTTCAAATGGGATTGTTCAACTTAGTTTCCTAATTATGCACACCATGCTAGCTATTTATACTTGGATCTTCCGCACGCCATGATGAGCTAGAATGGTCCAAGACAAGGACAACATATATTTTCATATTCAAACCTTTCAGGCTTTAGCAGTTTCGTGGAAATAATATAGAGGATGTCTCTCTCCTTCTCTCTCTTTGTAGAAAATTACTTTTATAATTGTTATTTAAGTGAGACTTGGGAGTAAAAGATTTCATTACGTGTCACATGGTGACGAAACATGGGTTGAGGTGTTGAGCATGCCAATTGCACCCTTGTGGATAAGAAACAAAGGTCTAAGATTGACTGTATGTGGCATTTTTTTTTAGATTCACTTAATCATAAAAGTCTAAAACGACGAGTGAAAATATCTATTTATATATCTATAATAGAGTTTAATATATATGTATTGTCAGGTGGTGAATCTTGAGGAAAAAATCGGTAGGAGCCATCAGATATTAGTAAAAATAATATATTTAAAACTTACCTATGTTAATTGGAGCCATTAGATACTAGTCAAAACATACATGTCAAAATATTAGTAATTGTCAGTATAAATTATAACGCAAGAAAATTTATAGAAATTCCATAAATCAATAACAAAAAAAAGCATAAAGAGCTTCCAAGCATGTTAAATCAACTCTATAAATCAATAAAAAAAAGCATAGACAGCACCTGTGTTAATTAAATCACCTACCTTCCTACCTATCTGGTGCTTTGGGAGCTGTGGTAGTGACACATCTGTTGCTTTGGAAGCTGTGGTAGTGACACAAAATTGCAACAAATTTACAAATGGTCTCACACAACTGAAGTTTAAGGGGTGCCACTAAAAAAATGTATAATAAAATAAATTGATTCACAAAATCTGAGGGGAGCAACGGCTCCCCCTGCCCTGTCCAAGGTCCGTCAATAGTCGATCATGATATCGTTAATTTTTAAGGTAGTTAAGATAATAATTAATTTTTTTTAATGATATATTAATTTCTAATTAATTAACAGTATAAAAAAATTTTATACTGTAAATACATATCAATTAAATTCTTTATGATATATAAAACCTCAAGTGCGATGTGTAGAGTTGTCATGTCAACTTCTTGAATATCAATGATTCAGTCATATAAGCAACTTTTCTCCATTCTTACCCCAGTGACTTTTCAACTTCATTTCTATTTAATTCACCCACTAATATTATACTACTCTAACTTGAATAACTATAAAAGTCATTTATCTGAATCATAATGTCATATAGGTTTTGATGTTGACAAATATAGTACTAGGGGGAGAAAATAAACCAATCAATAGGTTTTGTTGTTGACAAATAATCATGGTATTAATTCAAAAGAATATTGGAGTTAATATATATCACATAAATGCCATGTGACTATTTTTGATTGGGTTCTTAAAAAGTGATTGTGTGCTTAATGAATATTATATTAATTAAACATACATGTGTTAAATAATTTTGTTTAATATAATATTAAGTGAATGCATATGTGATATTTGATTATATATAATATATGCTTGTGATTGACAAATATAATCAATTGGCATGGAATTATTCTTGGAATTATTATTATATGCCAAAGACATAAGGAATATTAAATATGATATTATCTTAATGTATGTCTTATGAAATATTATACATGACTTTGTTTATGTAATTAAATGTGAAATATTATTATTATTTTCTATGCCTTGAACTAATGCGATCTATGAGAAATATTATGCAATCGAAAGGTTCAGATTGAAATAAGCAAAGCTATGAAGTCAAGAGCTTGAAAAGCCAAGACAAAAGGTCAATCGTACAATCGTCATGAGTAATGGAAGAACATGCCCAGAACTTAAAGAGTTATCATTTGAAGGACATTGATGGAAGAATTTCAAGAACAAAATTCAAGACCAAGAACAAAGGACTTCAAGAAGGGTTATATTAGAAGGGGTCATAGAATGTTTGTAAGGTATAATAAGGATAATAATGACTCAATTCTTAAAAATATTTTTAATCATCAAAAATGGTTTTTGAAATATGGTTTTTAAAAACTATTATTTTTCCCTTTCTGATTAAATAATATTTTAATGAAAAAATAATTTTGGGCAAAATAATGGATTATACAATTGATTATAGTCCGTCTGAGTTTTAAACACAAAAAATATTTTTGACTAACAGAAATGATATAATCGATTATGATTATGAAATAATCGATTACGATTAATTTAAGAAACTTGGTTGTTTTATAGAGAAGGCATAGCCAATTAGGATAATCGATTATGCAAGTTTTATTAAAATCCCAGTCTTGGCAGAAAAGCCATAATCGATTTTGATAATCGATTATGACGCGCTTAAGTGAAAATATTACATTTCTTTATCTGCTACATTAATAGCTCCAACGGCTTGTTTTTTGAAATCATAAAGGGAGTTATTACAATTAATGAAATTCTTTATTACTCCAACAACTCTTTTTCAAAGCATTTTAAATAGCCATTGAGAGCCATTTTGAGGAGAGAGAATGCTTACATCTTGAATAATCTTTCTCATCTTCTTCTTCTCTACTTTATTATTCTGAAAAACTATTTAGTCATTGTTATACTTTGAATATCATAAGGTTCTTGATTGTATTGTTTCACATTTGAGGTGCACTTGATTGTTCTTCAATTTGTTTATCTGCACTATTGAGAGTGCGTTATTTCGGTAAGAGTTGGATTGACTCAAACCACCTTTTTGGTTACCAAACAAGAGAGGGTATATCTCTTGGGATATTTTGAGGCTGTTACACAAGGGAGAGTATATCCTGTGATTTGTGTTAAGGGTTCTCTAGATTGTAAAGGTTCTAGTTGATCATGTTTAAAAACTAGAGTTTAGTGGAAACCCTTGGTCATATTGCCTTGGGGACTTGACGTAGGCCACTGGGTAGTTTACAGCCAAACTAGGATATATCGTTGTGTTCATCTTCTTTCCCTGTCCCTTTACGTTTCCGCCATTTACATTATCGCACTTTATTTTATCAAGAGCTTTAATTTGAAAAGAATGTTTTATCCGCTGCAATTTTTGTTTATATGTTAAAAAGATTTTTGATTTATTGAAAAATAATTCATTTTTATTTAAAACCCAATTCACCCCCTCTTGGGTAATGGTTGCCACAGCCATCAAGTGATATCAGAGCTTCGGCTCTAGTAAGTAGCTTAACAGTTTAGAGTTAAGATCCTATTTTGGCAGCCTTTAAAAAGTTTTCCAAAAAAAATGTATGGTTTTGAAATTGACAAACCACCATTTTTTGATGGTGAGAATTATATTTATTGGAAAGTGAAAATTGAAATTTTTATGAAGTCAATTGATGTTGATTTATGGGATATTGGAGTCTATGGATTCATTCTCAAACCCAAACAACATCAGGATGAATTCGATAAATACTGTTTTTACTTGAATCTCAAAGCTATGTAAATTCTCCGAAATTGTTTATGCGATGATGCTTATGAGATAATTAAAAATTGTAATTGTGCCAAGGATATTTTAAATGTGCTGGATTATACTTACCTTGTGACTAACAATTTTGAGATTGAAAGTAAATGTAGGAAAGGGCAAATTTCAATGGAGGGAAAATATCCTCATGAACGTGCCAAGAAGAAAGACCACAAAATCAAAGAGCTTATGGTCAAGAAGATAGAAACTACTCTCCAAGTAACTCAAAGAAACTTGGAGGTAATAGATTCTGAACTCAATTTATTGAATGATGAATGGTTATATACATACAATAATTTGTATGATGAAATGATGAGTTTGGAAAATAAGAACATGAATTGTTTGAAAAGATAATCAAGTTGGCGGTGGGATACTCCTCGAAGTATATCGAAAAAAAAAAAGATATAGAAAATCTGAAAAATGAATATGCTTTTCTTAGTGAAGAAAATTTTATGAAATTTGAATCCTCTTCATGTTATAAAAATTGCATATTTCTTGATAATCAAGTTGAGGAATTATTTCATGAAATTTATAGAAAAAAAAGTTCCACATGTGCACAACCTTCATATGAAAATTATTTTATGAAAAATAACAGGGATGTAACATGTAATTATTGTGGAAGGATAGGACATTTCTCATACGTGCAATTATAGGAAAAATATTTATATGAGAAATAAATTTGCTTGGGTGCCTAAAGGCGCAAATAACTTGTCCACTAACATTCAAGGACCCAATATGAAATGGGTACCAAAAAGTTTCTCTAGTACTTCTAATGTGTAGGAAAAATCCTTAAATGAGAAACAATCTAGCTTGGAAGAGGAGGTGACATCGAGAAGAATGCTTCACAATATCGAAAATGCAATTACTACCAAAAGAAGCAAAGATCTCTTGATGAACCACTCAAACAAGGTACACAATGTAAGAGCTAGATTCAAGATTGATGGCCTCCTTGATGTAGAAAGGGGCCATTTCTTGATTTTTTTCAGAATGGAATCTGGTTGTGACTTTGTTTTTGTATTTTCCCTTTTTTTTATATATAAAATGAAGGAGGAATGGTTAAAGATTGAGATGAATTTCGTGGTTTTGGTGGTAGTGAATTAAGGTAGCAGATTGGGAAAACTCCAATGCATGAAACCAACAAAAAGGATTCAAGGAGTTGTTTAAGGAATAAATGAAGAAGGTGGATAATTGGGAGGTAGGGGCGCCACCTTAGTCTAATCCAAGACAAGGATAAGCCTGTGAATGTGAGGATCACCACAAGAAGAGAATTTCTTGATAAGATCAATAAACTGGTCCAATCCAGAACCAAAGAGTATGAACTCAAAATTTTACTGAAATCGTTCTTATCCTTTTATTGAAACTTGCGCCCCTATATATAATGAGGGAGGTTCTTGCTGTTACAAAGAGACAAAGTCTTTCCTTTCTAGGGGTACAAAAAGAAACTAAAGGAAATTAAAAATAATAATTACTGCTTTGATTGCTCTCCATGATCAGGGGGAAGGTTTCACAACCACTCATTAAATGCAATTAAGTAGGTGGCTGCGCTTTTATTGTGCTGTTGGAGCATTCATCTCCTTGTCTTGTGTAATTCCTTTTTCTTGCCTTGATTGGAGCATTCATCACCTTGTCTTGTGTAATTCCCTTTTTTTGCCTTGATTGGAGCATTCATTGCGACACCCTACTCAAGGGTCATCACACTATTATCCAAGAACGGAAATTATATTATTAAACGCTGGTTACTTTCGGAAAATATATTTAAAAGAGACTTTTTCTTTACGAAAATAGTGCTGATTTTTTTTTTCTTAAAACCTAGAATCATGGCAAACATACACAACATATATATATATATATATATATATATATATATATATATATATATATATATATATATATATATATATATATATATATACACACCACCCTTTTTAAATACACAAAACCTATAATAGGAGATAACAAAAGAGCCCTCATAAGTATATGCTATTCTCCATCAAACTAAGCAAAGAAAATAAAGACATATACATTTCAGCAACGAGTAGTTCAGAACCATATTCAAAACTTATGGCTCTCAGAAGCCAGATTAAAAACTGTTAAGGCTCACTACCCTAGAACTATAACTATAGCTGGTCAAGCTACTAAAACCCATTGGGAAGATCCTGATGATCAATCCTGCCTACAACTGACGATTCTGACGATGATGCCTCCGCTACCGCTGTATCATCAGAAGAATCCTCATCATCAACCGCAGGAGAGTGAAACTCAAGATCGTCCTCAATGTATTCCTCCGGATCTTCCTCCCCCTCATCTAGCTCCACTTCAGCAGGAGGTTCCTCAGGTCCTAATATCTGAAGAGGATGTGGCTGGGGTGGCGGATCCATCAATCCGTGCTCTTCCAAGTACTGCAGGTATAGCCAAACTGGAGGTAGAGATACCTCGACCGTCTCCACGACATGAATTCTCTGCTGTGGTCCTTCCTCTATCGTGCCGATAATTTCTCTAATCGGGTCATGGTAGGTGGCACTGAGTGCCCCAAGATTAATCTCCCAGGCACCACCGTACTGTGCACGATCAAATATGATCGTTCGAACCCTCAATTGTACCAAAGGTATATCCGGGTCCATCTGAATATGTAAGAGTGAGAAACCAATACATGGATCTTACTCAATAACTACATACTAGCCACCACATAAACACATCAGCATTTACCAAATACAAACATTTATAAACAAACAGTTTATCAGTGGGTTCAACACCCCAAACATCATCGATTTGAAAATTATGCATGACACTTCATATTCATCATCTAATTTTCATCCTAATCTCATGAGATATCCCAACATATAATGAGTTGATTAGGCTCCATAACCACACTGGCTAACTTGGCACACTGCCACTAGGCACACTGAGTGTGGCTAACATGGCATGTATCCTTGAGCTCCCTCTTTTAAAGAAGCTTTTACTTGATTAGCAGTTAACAATCCAGAAATCTCATCCGTAGGAAAAACTAGGGTTTTACGGGCACAATCAATCAAGATATGGTTAGAAGACAACCAATCCATGCCTAAAATTACATCTAACTGTATTAAAGGCAAGCAGATCAGGTTAACAAGAAAATGTTTATCCTGAATAATGATAGGACAATTCAAGCAAACAGAAGTGACTACCACTGGTTTAGCAGTAGGGGTTGAAACAATAAGATCACACAACAAGGAAGAAACAGGCAATTTCAACAGTTTCACACAATCCATCGAGATAAAAGAATGCGTTGCACCTGAATCAAATAGTACAGTTAAAAGACTACCGTTTATGTCGCACTTACCCTGTACGAGATCGTCAGAATTTGAAGCTTCAGTCCCACTCATTGTATAAACTCTCCCTTTGGCTGTCGGTTTATTTGCTCCGACGTAATTGACAGTCGACTCCCGCTTTGGTACCTTGAAGTCCTTCGCCATGTGTCCCAATTGATTACAATTATAACATCTTACTTCCCTCCTAGGGCAAACATTTGACATGTGTCCCGGATCTCCACAGTTAAAGCATATCCTAATCTGACCTTGATTCTGATTTCTTTGACCTCCACTCCCTGATGCAGTAAAATTCGAACGGTTTTGTTGTCGATTCAGATTATTTCCTTGTTGACGGAAATAAGGCTTCCTTTGATTCTGTTTTCCCTTCCAATTCTGATTCTGGTTCTTGAAGTGAGAAGGTCCACCAACACTCCCTCTATTATCCTTTCCCTTCCTCATTTGCTCGATCTTTCGACTTATTTACACTAAAGCTTGAAAATTACGAAGTTGCAAAGGTAAAACGGACTCCTTAATCTCAAATCGCAGTCCTGCTTCAAATCTTTCACGCTTCCAGCTTTCATTCGGTTGAGCTTGAAAGAAACGGAAGTATTTAGCCAGCGATTCAAACTTCGCCGCATACTCCCCTACAGATAACTTTCTCTGTTGTAAACCCAGAAATTGTCGTTCTCTCTCGATCCTTATGCTCTCTGGAAAATATTTGTCCATAAACGCAGTTCGAAAAATGTCCCAAGTAATGTCTTGATGCTCAGCCTCCAATAGTAGCCTAGCACCTTTCCACCAATACTCCGCATCTCCCACCAGTAGAAAAGCATCATAAGTAACCCGAACATCTGCCGGCGTAACAACCAATTCGAAGATTTTCTCCAACGCCTGGATCCACAGATCAGCCTTCTCAGGATCAACATCTAGACCAAACTGTGAAGGATTTTGGCTTCGAAACGCAATCAAAGCCTTGCCTTCCGCAGCTTGCAGATTCTGGACATTCATCGCTGCAGTTTGATTTGCAATTGCCGCTGCCATATTCTCCATTACTTGAGCCGCATAGTCCACTCCTTCTTCATACTCCTCATTCATATTGCCACGACCTCCAACACGACCACCTCTACGGCCTCGTCCCCGACCACGACCACGACCACGTCCACGTCCACGTCCAGCTTCTGGTTCCATAACTGACCTACAAATCAAAATCAGTTAAACCAAAACCAGAAACTAAAACGCAAACTTACTCACTACCACACATTACTTCTAGTAAGTAAGTAAAACAAGTCTAAGTCAGAGATCACACAACATAGACATAACAGACCTATTTCCCGACATTCCTGAAAGTCTCGACCAGCTCTGATACCACAAATGCGACACCCTACTATAGGGTCATCACACTATTATCCAAGAACGGAAATTATATTATTAAACGGTGGTTACTTTCGGAAAATATATTTAAAAGAGACTTTTTCTTTACGAAAATAGTGCTGAATTTTTTTTCCTTAAAACCTAGAATCATGGCAAACATACACAACATATATATATATATATATATATATATATATATATATATATATATATATATATATATATATATATATATATATATATATATATATATATATATATACACACACATCACCCTTTTTACATACACAAAACCTATAATAGGAGATAACAAAAGAGCCCTCATAAGTATAGGCTATTCTCCATCAAACTAAGCAAAGAAAATAAAGACATATACATTTCAGCAACGAGTAGTTCAGAACCATATTCAAAACTTATGGCTCTCAGAAGCCAGATTAAAAACTGTTAAGGCTCACTACCCCAGAACTATACCTATAGCTGGTCAAGCTACTAAAACCCATTGGGAAGATCCCGATGATCAATCTCGCCTACAACTGACGATTCTGACGATGATGCCTCCGCTACCACTGTATCATCAGAAGAATCCTCATCATCAACCGCAGGAGGGTGAAACTCAAGATCGTCCTCAATGTATTCCTCCGGATCTTCCTCCCCCTCATTTAGCTCCACTTCAGCAGGAGGTTCCTCAGGTCCTAATATCTGAAGAAGATGTGGCCGAGGTGGCAGATCCATCAATCCGTGCTCTCCCAAGTACTACAGGTATAGCCAAACTGGAGGTAGAGATACCTCGACCGTCTCCACTACATGAATTCTCTGTTGTGGTCCTTCCTCTATCGTGCCGATAACTTCTCTACTCGGGCCATGGTAGGTGGCACTGAGTGCCCCAAGATTAATCTCCCAGGCACCACGGTACTGTACACGATCAAATATGATCGTTCGAACCCTCGATTGTACCAAAGGTATATCCGGGTCCATCTGAATATGTAAGAGTGAGAAACCAATACATGGATCTTACTCAATAACTACATACTAGCCACCACATAAACACATCAGCATTTACTAAATAAAAACATTTATAAACAAACAGTTTATCAGTGGGTTCAACACCCCAAACATCATCGATTTGAAAATTATGCATGACACTTCATATTCATCATCTAATTTTCGTCCTAATCTCATGAGATATCCCAACATATAATGAGTTGATCAGGCTCCATAGCCACACTGGCTAACTTGGCACACTGCCACTAGGCACACTGCCTCTTCCCATCCACACAGGCACACAAGGCCAGGCACGCAGCCAAACATATTGCTAATGTCCACACTCAGGGCACCAATATCAAGTAAGATGGGGTCTCCATGTCCTCACTAGGCACATGAGAAAAATGCAATCAGAATTACCTTTCGCCGCTGGTAATTAATGCATCGAACCGCAGGCACGTCTGCCAAATGCATGCAAAAATACTTTTGTTTCGTTCTTTTCTTTGTGTTCAATCTTTCTTTGCCGAAGCTCAAAATGGCTTACGACTCACATAGTTTTAAAACACTGTTAAAACTTTTATTACAACACAGGACCTCACATTCTGAGTGCTCAATCACGACACCTCTCGACCGATGCACCAGTCTTAGATTCGTGGTACTAGAAAACATCTTCAATGTTTCAATATGGTATACCCCACGTATATGGTACAGGCCCTCAAAGTCCAAATGACCCCGAGTCCATCACAACACAGAACCTTAGTACCCCGACGTCTCGGTTACTAAGTTCGACACCACTTTCAACATTGTTGAACTAACTTTTGATTTTTCAGAAATTCTTTTCCAAATTGGAAATTCTTTTCCAAATTGGAAATTCTTTAATAAAATCCTTAAATAATAAAACTTAGTTTTTCACAAATCAATGAGTCACTTGAGGTTTACTTTCTTCAAAATATGCACTACCGTTTTAAAAATACTTGCCGTCTACACTTTTCCAAATTTGCCGTCAAATATTATTTTTAAGGCTTTTTAAGCCAAAACTTAGCTTTTTCCACTTAATTAATTTTCTAAAGTCACGATTAACTTATTTTCACCAATTAATTTCATAAAAGAATATTTTGTGATATTCCGTAATTTCTTACGTAAATATTAGCAGTGCTAAAATATTTTCACGGTTTCGCGCTCATTGTGACTCATAATTCACTTTTTCAGAAATAAATTATTAAAATAATAATATTTTCCAAAACTCTTTATTTTTCTCAAAATAAATTCCCTTTAATATTATATATCAATATTTTGCCGTTAAAACATTGAATATAATTTGCGAAGCTTCTTAAAGCTTTTATCCGATTAACTTAATTGTGCAATCGACCATCACCTGCTTTTCACACATCAACCAACAGTTATATCACAGATATTTCCCAGGCAGATCATGCATCACAGTAGCATAATATAATTACAGATAAACAATTAAACACAATTAAAACCACGCAGATACAAATAACACAACATTAAACAACTTAAATAAATACTAATAAACAAATAATTACAAACAAACACAGGATAGCATATAGCCATCGAATAAATCCTCAGGTGTTCCCCTCTTACCTTTTGAAGACTTTCTTGTGAACTTACTGATTCCTTCGGAAGTTCGGATACCCCCTTAAACGTCGTACTCACTTAACCTTCAACCATTACAATTAAATAGTTACAAATCAAGAAACTAAAACATTCTAAACCATAATACATAGTCACGGTCTCTAGGGTTTTGAATGACTAAAACTTCTAATCATGATTAAGTCATGGATTAATGATCCTTGACTAACCTAAATCATAGATTAGTGACTAAACAACTAACTTTAAAACTCCAAACTTCCTAACTCTTTTATACAAGGATTCGGCCTCAACATGTTTATAGAGCTAGGGTTCTTAATTTAATAAACCAACTTGGATTTATTAAGCATACATACTAATAGCTTGATTAACAAGATTATTGATGAAAACGATGAACAAAAACTCATCAAATCTCACCAACCTAGGGTTCGGCCAACACAGAGATTTTTGAGTAAAGATTTTCATTTTAAGAAACTAACATGGATTAGTGTGTGTAGTCATACATGCCATATAGAATACATGATCATACATGACAACACATGAACAAAACTCTACCAAACCTACTTTGATAGATTCGGCCAAGGTTAGGTTTTTAGGAAAGAAATTTTTGATTACATGATGCTCTTGGATTTAGATAATATGCATGATATCAAGAATATAGAAAGTGGTTTCATCATCTTGTGATTTTTCTAGAATTTATTATGATTTTTCAAAGTTTAAGACTTAGAAACTTGGAAATGATGAACAACTATGAAACAAACTTTGAATCCAGAAACTTGCTAAAGAACATAGGCATGATTAAGGAAGAAGATTAGGATTTACCTCTTGAAAATCAATGACAAAGGAAATCCAAGAAACTTGCTTCACAAACCTATCACTAAAAGACTTATAACTTTTAGGGTTTTTTAACAAATGACAATAGAAACTAAGTGAAAAGTGAGAGAAAGTATTTATAGAGCTTGCTTGCGCCACTTTTAGAAGGATCTACACTACAATAGATTAGACTTTTAATAACGCACCTTTTATAGCATATCCGTGTGGAAATGCTATTAAAAGTGACGGGGGGACTTTTAATAGCATTTCCTTTAGGAAACGCTATCTTAGGTATCACCTAAGATAGCGTTTCCTTAAGGAACCTCTATTAAAAGTGCCACTGCAGGAAAAGATAGCGGTTCCACACAGAAACGCTATCTTAACTAACAACCTAAGATAGCGGTTCCACAAGGAAACGCTATCTTAGGTGATATACCCGCGCGCAAAATAAGTACTATTAAAGAGTGCACCTAAGATAGCGTTCCTTTTATGAACCGCTATCTTTTTCCTTTTGAAAAAAATGATAAAATATCAAAGGGATCTTTAATAGCATTTTTTTTTCTAAAACGCTATCAAAAGATATAGCTAAGATAGCACTTATTTGTTAAACACTATCTTTTCTAACTTTGCCCCCGGGTTTTTTTTCACATCCCGCGTGCATCCCCCACGGTATTCTCAGACTCTTTTCTTCTCTTCTCAGATTACCCTAAGTCGTTCCACTTCTCAAACTCGTCTATCTCGCCGGCCGCTGCTCGCACTTCCACTCGCCGTTCGTGCTTCCACTTTCCGCTCGCGCTTCTCACAACTTCCACTTGACTCGCGTCTGACAGCTCGCCATTGCATCTCACACAGACGCCGGACCTTGCCGCCATCGGAGCCCTCCTCGCCGATGTACCTCAGCCGTCTGTCAGTTCCAGAGCCGCGCAACTTACAGAACCAAGAAGGAACCACCGCTTGAACGCCATTTGAAACCGCGACCCATTCCTTCGAACGCCGCTTGAACGCGACTTCGCCGGTGTCGACCTTCGCGGCCTCGACAGCTCCACTTCCAGTTGTGTGTCCATTCGCATCCCAGGTAGAGTCATGGAATGGTATTTGATATTTATTTATTTATTTATGATTTAATATTTATTTTCAAAGTTATTCTTGTTTCAGGGTTACCAATACCCCTAACATTCCAAAGTAGAACTTTCAGCATTAGTAAATATTTGAATGACCACCCTTCGACCTAGTTCTTTTGAATCAGAATCGCTTTTTCTTAAGCTTCTTTTTCTTGGAGTTAGAGAGCACTTCAGTGAAATAAGCTTCTTTGTCATATTGACCCTGAGTCATCTGATGAAGTTGGCACCATTTGAGCCTTTTAACATCACATTATAGGCTCCAGAAATCACATTATATTGCACCATTCTTTCTTGGTTTTGAATTATGTTGTCAATTTGCTGAAGTTTTTATCATGAGAGTCTGTTACACGCTTCCAAAACTTGTGTTTTCTGAATTTAGGTTTGTGCTTGCATTTCTAATTTCATGTGTTGTGAAATAATTTATTCCTAATATGTTTAGGATGAGGAGGCTTGTGCTATTGGCTGATAGCAATACTACCACATGGTAATATACTGTAGGCTAAACTAAATTGTTTTTCGTTATGCCAGAGACATTTGTGGAATGCCTGGGTAACAATCTCAGAACTTCGTCATTCTGTCATACTTAAAAGAATCAAGCTGGTATTGCTGAGGCAAAAGTTAAAGCTAACTTCCATCCTAAAGGGACATGTATGATTCAAAGCATTCTATTTTAGATTAATGCCTCGTGTGCAATGCATGTAGCTGACGAAAGGTGATAAGTTTCATAAAACTCAAATTGTATTTTGCAACATTGCTTTTGTTTATAAATGCTTGCGTCCGTGCTGATGTGCCTGTTTATAACTTTGATGTCAAGTCTGGTGTTCGGTAATATTTTAACAACTCAATATGTTACTTCCAAGCGTATTGTTTTAAAAGGATCTAACGTTATGTTTGCTGTTTGCATGAGAGTCATAATCAACAATGCTAATTATTTTTTTTTATTATTATTATTTGTTATAATTGAAGTTTACTGTGCTTGGTCGTAGATTTCTTACTTGGAAGAATGGGCCCTTCTAGATAGAGATCACTCCAGTTCTTTTTCTTGGAGTTTAGAATTTTCAATCAACATCGACTTGCAATATTGACTTCCTCCCGAAGGAGAAATCAATTCTTGACTGACATATTCATTGTCCTCTTCCTCATCTCCCCGAAATCTACCAACCACTCTCATATCCTTCCTGATTGTTTCCTTAACATGAAATGTAGGAGTGTCAATTCTATTTCCACTTGCATAAGCACTGAAATTGGAAATCAAATCTGAAGACATCCCTGAACTATTAGTTTCCGAGACAATTTGGAGAACCTTGTATAGGCACATCTCTATTTACCACCCTTAAAGAAGAATATGTTTCATGCTGATTTATTTGAACATTATTAACTCCTTTGTCCAGATTAACAACATTATCCTTATCAGGAAGGTCGAAAAATCTTCTCGATTAGCACCTTGATCAACCAAGCTATCCTCATACCGATTTGTAACATTCTCGATCCCGCTCTAAAAGTCGATGATCAATATCAGCAAGCTGCATAAATAATTCTATCTATGTTTGAGATCATCTCAACAACATGAGTAGCATCCTTAGGCCAAATTGACATCTCAACTACTTGTTAACATAAACAAATTCAGTATAATGAAGCTAATTGAACTCGATGCATAACAATGGAAAAAGGGATGAATGGAATTGGGAATTGGAAACAACTGGATGCTATACAACTAAATCTGCATATCAATTTATACAACAACAGGGTTTGATAATTTGGACTATATGGTTGGAGAGAAATGAAATCGTTTTCAACAACGAAAACCTGATATATTAAGGATGCTAGACTTGGAATGCATAATAGTTAAGAAATCTGGTGTTGGTCAGTAATGGCTCTCTGCTTGAAAGCCCTCTGTGAGAATTCTGTGTCAAGTTGCTGGTGAAGGGGTTAGGCAGAGGCAGACCACAATTAAGTGGGTCAATGGATGTGCTCTATAGAGCTTAAACGTGGATGCCATGATAGCCTTGGTTATATTTTCACAATAGTCATAAATTTAAGGTTCATTAGCATTTCTGTTGAGGGAGTTCTTGAAGTCATCGATTGTTCGAGATTGATATTTAAGTGCAAGTATATTACATGTATTTATATACTTAAATTATTGCCATTTCATTTCCATTCTGATCTCACTCTATTATTAATTGAAATGAAATTGAATTAAAAATTCCACATTACAATTATGGAAATTTTTGTAGATCGGGAAAGCATGGATCGAAAATGGATGTCTGCCAATCGTTTAACGAAGGAGTATGAGGATGGGGTGAAAGAGTTCATTAGGTTTGCAGTTCGGCATGCGGAAAACCCTAGTACAATCATATGTCCTTGTTTAGATTGTTGTTATGCAAGGCGAGTTAGTGCAGCCGATTTGGAAGAACATTTAGTGTGTAATGGAATCGATCAAAGTTATACATGTTGGACAAAACATGGTGAGACAAGAGCTGAGTCTAGTGAAATGAGGAATCGTGTGAGATATTCATCATACGATACCGACACAAATACTTATGAGGGCGATCGTTTTGAAGACATTGCAAATGCTGTTGAAGAGGATCTTCGGGATTGTCCTCAAATGTTTGAGAGGTTGGTAAGTGATGCAGAGCAACCATTGTATGATGGTTGTACTAAATTTACAAGATTGTCGGCGATGTTAAAGTTGTATAACTTGAAATCGGGCAACGGATGGACTGATAAGAGCTTTACGGACTTACTCACACTATTGAAAGACATGTTACCGGAGGATAATGTGCTTCCTAGTCGGACATATGAGGCTAAACAAATGTTACGCTCTATTGGCATGAGCTACGAGAGGATACATGCTTGTCCTAACGATTGCATTTTATTTCGGAATGAATATGCATCGTTAAAGATGTGTCCTGAATGTAATGCCTCATGATATAAGAAGAAAGAATCAGATCCAGAGAAGGTTGTGTGGTATTTTCCCATAATACCCAGATTTAGGCGCATGTACCGTAGTTCAGAAGATTCAAAGCACTTGACATGGCATGAGGATGAAAGGATCAAAGATGGCAAGCTGCGGCACCCGGCAGATTCTCCTCAAGGGAAGAAATTTGATCATGATTATCCTGATTTTGGGCAAGAATGAAGAAACCTACGACTTGCATTGGCTACTGACGGATTTAACCCGCATGGTGTTCAAAGTAGCTCTCACAGTACATGGCCTGTGATTTTGGTGATTTATAACCTATCCCCATGGCTATGCATGAAGCGCAAATTTATGATGTTATCTATGTTAATTTCTGGGCCCAAACAACCAGGAAATGATATAGACGTCTATTTGACTCCTTTGATTGAAGACTTGAAACAACTGTGGGAGACAGGTGTGGAGGTGTATGATGGGTATAAGGACGAAAGTTTCAATATGAGAGCTATGTTGTTTGGCACAATTAATGATTTTCCAGCCTACGTATGTCGTCAGGATATAGCATCAAGGGTCAGTGTGCATACCCTATATATGAAGAGGGTACGGATTGGATGCGGTTAGAACATTGTAAGAAGAATGTCTTTCTTGGGCATCGTAGATTTTTGCATCCAAGTCATCATTACCGGTGGTGGCGAAAGGCGTTCAATGGGAACTCGGAAGAAGGTAGAGCTCCTTCACCGTTGACGGGTGATCAACTTTTTGAAAAGGTAAAGGATTTGAATATCCAATTCGGTAAACCTTTTGCGAGAGATATTGTCACAAGAGGGTGGAAGAAAAGGTCGATTTTCTTTGAGTTGCCATATTGGAAATCATTATATGTAAGACATTTCCTCGATGTGATGCACGTTGAAAAAAATATCTGTGATAGTGTCATTGGTACGTTACTCAATGTGCCAGGGAAGACTAAAGATGGCATCAATGCAAGGTTGGACTTGGTTAGTATGGGAATAAGAAGAGACTTGGGACCGACGAAGAAGGGTAAAAGTACATATCTTCCTCCGGCTGCTTACACTCTATCTAGAAAAGAAAAAACTATTTTTTGTAAGTTTCTTGAAGGAGTTAAGGTTCCGGAAGGGTACTCTTCAAACATTAGGAACCTCGTATCGATGAAAGATCTCAAGTTAAAAGGTCTAAAGTCCCACGATTGTCATGTTCTCATGGAGCAGTTGATACCCATTGGTATACGGTCTATTTTACCTAACAAAGTGCGGGGGGCCTTAACTAAACTCTGTTTCTTCTTCAAGGCAATTTGCAGCAAAGTGATTGACCATGAGAAGTTGCCATTATTGCAAAGAGAAATTGTTGTGACTTTATGCGAGCTTGAGATGTACTTTCCACCTTCATTCTTTGACATAATGGTTCATCTAACCATTCACCTTGTTAGAGAGACACAACTGTGTGGGCCAGCTTATATGAGATGGATGTACCCGATTGAGCGTTATATGAAGATATTAAAAGGGTATGTGAAAAACCGATCACGACCAGAAGGTTGTATTGTTGAACGGTATATTGTCGAAGAAGCTGTTGAATTCTGTACCGAATACCTATCCAATGCTGATTCTATAGGGCTGCCAAAGTCTCGTCACACATGGAGAATGATGGGGCAAGGAATTACTGGAACTGAAATAGTGACTATATCAAGGATAGAATGGGAGCAAGCACACTTATATGTTCTGCACAATGCCGATGAGGTTGAGCCATATGTTGAAAAACACAAGGACATGCTTAAGAGTTTGTATCCAAATAAGAATCAAAATTGGCTAACTAGAGAACACAATCGTTGTTTTATAACGTGTCTAAGAGATCACATTTATGCAGAGTTGAGTGAAAATGCTACTTCAGTTTCAAATAGATTGAGATGGTTAGCCAAAGGTCCAAGTTTGCATGTCTTCTCTTACCACGGTTATCAAATTAATGGGTACACATTCTATACAAAAGAACAAGATGGTCGGAGTACAATGCAAAATAGTGGTGTGACTCTTGTAGCTCAGTCGATGCATATCTCAAGTGCCAAAGACAAAAACCCGATATATGCAAATATGTCATACTTCAACGTCATTGAACGCATATGGGAGTTGGATTACACAAAGTTTAAGGTTGGTGTGTTTGGTTGTAAGTGGGTTGACAATAATAACGGTGTTCAGATTGATGAGTCAGGGTTCATGCAGGTGGATCTTAATAGGGTGGGGTATAAAGATGAGCCTTTTATATTAGCATCTCAAGCTCAACAAGTGTTCTATGTCACTGATCCAGCTGATATGAAAAGGTCCATTGTTCTTTTGACTAAAAAAATAATTACTAAGATTGATGATCAAGACCATGGAGATGTTGATATTGAAGATGATCCTTTCGTCGGGACATTACAATCACTTGAGATTGATCCAACTAGGGATGATGGTATGTATATGAGAGATGATCATGATGAGGGGCTTTTGGTCAATCCACCATTTCGTACTAATAAAGGACAAACAAATCTCAATCCAATGAAGAAAAGAAAAAGGTTGACTTAAACATGTATGTAGTGTTTGTGTTTAAATGAACTTTCTGATCCTTTTATATTATAGTTAGCATCTTCCGGTAATGCTAGTGTTGATTTTGTTATCAATTGTTGTTTTATATTTTGCATCAATTAATATTATATTAATGTCCATTGATGTTTTACTTGTGTCTAATATTTTTGTAGGTAAATGGCATCTTCAAGTAATTCTAGTGCTGCCAAAGTGACGAGACGTGGGCCAACAGTTATGAAGGCGATCATCCGCGCTAGGAGTAAAGGACAAAAATTTTAGGCAATTTACTTACTATCTAAGGATTTCATAATGTTGTTTGATATCTAGATTTAATTACTTTATTATTTTTATTAGGTTGAATGGAATTATTTGGACCAACCAATTCGTGCTAATGGTAAAATATTGAAGAGTTACATTGGGGCCGTTGTTCGGCAAACGGTCCCAATTATTTGTTCTAATTGGAAGGATGAAGCTTTGGATGCTTTCAAAGAGAGCATATGGGCTGATGTACAGGTAATTGTTAAAATTTATGAATTATATTGTAAACTATGTAAACATACTTCCTTTGACACGTTGTTTATATTGTTTTGCAGATGTCTTTTAATGTTGATGAATCTCGAAAAAAATTTGTACTTCAGGAAGCTGGTAACCTACATAGGGCATTCAGAACTAGATTGACCAAAAAATTTCTAAGAGATGCCAACGGGAGTATCATAGGGGAACCTCCATCACAATATCCACACATATCAAGGGATGAGTGGATAGATTTTATAGTAATACTCACAGGAGATGCTCGATTCCTGGTATGTTTAATATCATGTTAGTCCTTATAATTATATGTATACGTACATATGACATTAACCATGTATTAATATTACTTATATGTGTTTGAATAGAAATTAAGCAATGAAAATCGCAACAGAGCGTTAGATCCTGCATGCCCTTACAAAGCATCACGTAAGGGGTATGCTGACATTGAGGATGAATTGGTATGTATATATATATTTAACTGCATGTGTGGTAAATATAACTTTTAAACTGTTTGGTTAATATATATTATCTCAATATACAGATACAGGAGGCGGGGCCAGAAGTTAAGAAAATTAAACACCATATTGTGTGGAGGAAAGCCCGCGAGAACAAGGCGGGTGTAATTGACAACAAAAATACGCAGACCGTGTGGAATAAATGTGTTAGTAGACTGATGTTTACATTTTCATTTGTTATTTTCTTATGATAATATATAATAATTATAACATTTGTATTTCACCAATAACTATGTGTCAGGAGGAACTGTCACAGTCTGCAGTAGAGGGAGAGATACAAGATTTTGGTCGCCAGGATATTCTTGCTAAAGCCCTAGGTGTGCCAGAGAACCCTGGTCGTGTTAGGGGTGTGGGTTTTGGCGTCTCTCAAAAAGACTACTTCCCACCTGAAGGTCGTGCAAAACATAACTCTGAAACGAAAAGGTGGGAGACATTGGTGTCTCAACTCTCAGAAAGATTGAACATTTTGGAAGAAAAGCTGAAAAAAAAAGGAGGATGAGGAGAGGCAGGATAATTTCACATCCCCAGCAAGCGTCAAAGATAGTTGCACTCTACCATCTGCCATCAGGCTTCCAGAGGTAATGCATGCCTTTTTTTTACTAGTATTGCATTCGCAGTTAAATACATTCAATTGGATGCCTTAATTCACAGCTTATTCATCTATCATTGGATTAGGGCGTCAACTCATGTCAATTATATTTATCAACCCCAAACTATCGTATGGTTGGTATGGGTAAAGTATACAATGAGTCGGGTGTTACACCGCACAATCGGACCAGCACCCTTAACCATGTGAAAGTTGGAGTTGATGTTGCAACTGAGGTGGATGCGCCATTGCCGGTACCTATCGATGGTGCAGATGTAATGACAGTAAGAGATGCAATAGGTACTTAAGTGGCATGGCCAATTGATCTCGTGGTTGTAATTAATATGGTATGTAATTGCATTTTTCCACCTTTTCATACTGGCATATTGAAATGCAAAATTTCCAGGCACTTGCAAAATCTAAAGGCAAGGGTAGAGTGTCTGGATATACAAAGGAGTCAATTACAACCCCAGAAAATAAAGGAGGCAACTCTGAGGCCAACCCTCCTACAACTGGTTCAACTACAATTTCTCTGGAATATTTGAATTTTCTTAAAATACATGAACGAAAGAATATGAAAAATGATGACCAATTGGACATAGAGATGGAACAAAATATTTTTGGTCAGCATATCATTGAGATGATCAATACTGAAAATATCAGAGAAATTGTAAATCATGAATGGGTATCTGCCTCCGTTATTTCCGTATATATCAGGTACTAAATCAGGCTTAAAGTGTACAATATTTTTTTAATCTTTCCATTTAAATATTGATGTCATTGGTGTAATCCATTTTTATATTTTAATTGAAGGTATTTGTATGAAGAATTGTTGCTTCCAAAGGAAAGAACGAGGAGGTTTCTGTTCTTGTCCCTACACCAAACAAATACATACGGCTACTTCGGGAGGGATTCACAGACAACGTATATAGCTGACCGGTTTGCAACTAAAGAAAGAGAATATCAGCCCTAGTTTTTAGCGCCGTGCAATGTTGGGTGAGTCGCTTATCCTATAGGACTTAATTCACAATAATGAATTACATAAAAGTTGAGGTGCTTAGGATTTGTTATCTCAACATTTTTGTAGGAATCATTGGGTCTTTGTCGCGATAAATATTGTTGAAGAGATTATTTACTATCTGGATCCCTTGAATGTTGATCCTAGGAATCGCCCAGAATTAAAGAATCTGTTCGATAAGTAAGCATGCTTTTATATTTCTGATTTTCTATGATTCTGTCGAATGGCTTCCATGGTAGATACATGTTGCAAGTTGTCATGGTCCTAATGTGCTTTTTATTTTTGACATTAGAATAACTGTGTTGAATTGACATATACTGGGTTGTGGCTGTTGTGGTTCAAAATAAAAAAAAGCATGCGTGTGTTTGTGATGATTGAAAATATGTTTCTTAATGAAGTCTGTTTGATTTTGTGATTAGTGCTTTGCAAGTTTATCGTGCAAATATCGGAGCTAAGGTGCCGCGTTTAAAGGCAACCAACATTAAATGGATTCAGATAGAGGTATATTTGCAAAAACCTAATGCGCAATTAGATAAAAAAAACTATATTGATTTACTATTTTATTTTTTATAGTGCCCAAGACAACCCAACAAAGACAGATTGTGGGTACTATGTCGTATGCGTTTCATGAAGGAAACTATCTTGCAGAACCAAGTTAAAATACCAATGGCGGTATGTTGTTTACTTAGCTTTTAATCGTGGATTGTTCAAATGTTTTAGCAATTGTAACTTAATTTATTTAATTTTTATGTCGCAGATACTTCCTCGACTTCAAATGCTCCACATACTCCACTGCTCAACTATCTGAAGTCAAGGAAGATTGGTGTCGCTATATTGTTGAAAAGTTCGTTTGATTATGTCAAATTGATCACAGTAGTTGCAGCAATACTCATTGGTATATGAATAATGCTTTAGATTTCTAACTAGAGATCCACATCAACATTTTAGTTAATCAGAACTCATTGGCAGGTGGTGTATGGCTTTTGGTGATGGTGATTGCTGCTACTTTTGCTAATGCTACTTATGAGAGGTTGCCATTGGAGGATGAACAAGCCGAGGTGGAGATGCAAGTGCAGCAACAACAGAATGTTGATGTCATTGGTGTCATTGGTGAATGCTTGAGAAAATATGAAAATGCCAATGTCTGGAAATACTTTACCGACTTGTTTGATTATTTACCTCTTTCTGCCCTTATTGAGAGTCAGGTTTGAGTTAAATATGTTGCAGAATGTTCATCTGACTTTTATGCCAATGTCTAACTTCCATCTATATATTACAGATTTTCTGCTTGCATGGAGGTCTCTCACCTTCTTTGGATACACTTGATAATATCAGGGCATTGGATCGTATACAAGAGGTTTGTGTGTAATGGCTAGTATGTTTTATAGAACATTTTTATCAGAAGAATGATATCTTCAGCTAGATATATATTTGATGCTTAATATGGTTTGGGAAATATTTATTTTATGTTGCAATTGCAGTTTGTAATACTCTTTTTTTGCTCCGGAAATGTTTCATCTAGGACCTACAGTAATGACTGATTTCTCTTCTATTTAGTTTCATCAAATATATAATGTTATCAGAAGCCTAGCCAGGTGCAGAAGTCTTTTAGTAATGTCTCATCTTTTGGTCTATAATGGAATGCCATTACTTTACTCATGTTTACACATGCTGATGACGTTAATTCAGTGCCTGGCGATTGTGCCACCTAAGTTAGGTTGCCTAACAATCGCATCTGTCTGGTGCATTACAGGTTCCACATGAAGGACCAATGTGTGATCTCTTGTGGTCTGATCCAGATGAACGCAAGACTCCAGATTATTTTTTGTAACTTCATATGTCTGCCTGTTTGTAGTTGCTGCTAGCTTTCTGCTTTTACTTTAGATGTACATGTCTGACTGTAATTAGGTGTTGATGATAGACATGAATGATATGGGAGGAGCACAAAATTAATTATGTGTTCCACTATATATATTTGTTACTTGCATTCCTCTTATTTAATTCCGTCATCGATGTATACACTCTAAGCTCATTTTCCTTTGTTTTGGATGATGTTGAAACTGGGAAATATGTAAAATTAAAAAAAAAAAGGGAATAGATAGCGTTTGTTAATACAAACGCTATCTAAAGTCATACTTTAGATAGCGTTTTCGTGTACAAACGCTATCTAAAGTCACCTTTTAATAGCACTTCCTAAATGCTATCTTTGCTAACGAGTTTTAATAGCGGTGGCATAGATAGCGGTTACAAAGTCTATTAAAAGGCATCCGGAAACGCTATCTAAAGTCATTTCTGTTGTAGTGCTAGTAGGATGAGTTGTCTTGCTAAAAGGATTGAAATGCAAATACTTCCTAGGGACCATTTTGCAAAGATTCCAAAAGTTTAAGGACTAGTTTGCAATTTGCCAATAAATTGTCAAGATGACCTTTTTGCCACATTTAATGTGAGCTTATCTTGACTATTTGGGCTGAGTTTGTCACAGATATTTTAAGAAAAATCATGAACATTGGAGAAGATTAGAGAATGATGTAGAATAATGTGGAAGATTATTGAACATTCTAGAAAATCTTCGTTCATCCAACAACAAATGAGGGTAGCCTTCAATCCCTCATGGGCTTGCGCATGGGCTTGGATTCATTTTTGTGGGGCCCACTTAAAGATTTAAGCATTAAGCTTAGGAAACTTGTATAGTTTCAAATAAACTTTATGAAATCAATCCATGAACTAGAAAATTTTGGGCTTCAAAGCCACGTCCATTAGAGATTGGAAACAATGATTCTAGCCCAATTCACTTGAAAAAACTTAGAAACTAACTTAGGGACAAAAGGGTAATTAACAGAAAGTTCAAGGACTTAAGCGTAAAATTCCTAAATTTTTACTTTAACCATGAAAAACCTTCTAGACTTAAAAATATGATTCATCCCCTTGAATCATCTCAAAATCCTAAGATAAACCCTCTATCGGCTTTTAGAAACTCCAAAATCCCTTCCATCGTCTACCCGATTACGTATTCCACCCGTAATACGTAAATTAATTTTTTTTTTTCTGAAATATTTCTAAAAATGCAGAATTGTAGAAAATAAAATACTAAACTTAAGTCTTTCGTTCATGAATTAAAATTAGGTCTTTTAAGCAGTATTATTATACTGTCAATGGAATTCGTGGGCCGGGTTTCACCTGACTTTCCAACCTAATTTTTAATCGTAGCTTCCTACATTCAAGTAGGATTGAGTGGTAAACTCCATTTATTTAAAATAATTTTCTAAAACTCGAATAAATTATAAACATATTTATATGTATTATTGTTATTTAAAACACTAAAATACAGGGTGTTACATTCATCACCTTATCTTGTGTAACCCCTTTTTTGCCTTGATTGGAGCATTCATCACCTTGTCTTGTGTAACTCCTTTTTGCATTGATTGCTTTGATTCTCTTTGTCTTTCTTTGGCAGCAAGTTTATTGATTCATTCAAACTACACAAAGAGCTGATGAGAGGTGTGGGACCCATGCTCCTTGTGCCACACAGCCACTTGAAGTAGATTAAACACACCAAAAGAAATAAAAATAACTTAGTGTCTTGGTCCCAAATAAATCAATTGGACACTTGCACTTTTATTCAATTAAAAATAAAATAACTTGGTTTTAAATTAGACACCATTCTTGGTTTGTATCAAAGATCAAGCGAAAATGGGTATTAAAGAATAGTCTTGTAAATTCAAGCAAAGAGGTAACTCTATTCCCTACTTCCGATACATGGTCAAATGTTAAATTTGTTAAATGGAGGTATGTTAGTAAAGATATCTATTTAAATCAAGATATATTCCATGTGACAATCCCAACTTGAATATGATTGTTTGATTGTGAAACTATGTGCTAAATGCCATGTACGTGCTTGTATAATGGTTGATTATTGTTTGAAGCATAATACAATTAATTCGAGTAAGTTAAAAGTTCTAAGAAAAGTTAGGAAAATTCAAAGAATGTCTTATGGTCTCTTAGAGAAACAATCAAATCTTCCTTGCGAAGGAAAATTGAAAATCGAACAGGATAATCGATTAGATAATCGATTACGGTTCCTCGAGAAAACAAAGAAGAGAGGCAGAAGCTTAGTAATCGATTAAGGGAATCGATTACGGGTGTGAGTCACTTTTTGGAAAGTAACCAGAGACATCATAATCGATTACCACCATGAGGATAATCGATTATGTCTCGAAAAAGGACGTTAGTAGAAATTTTTTTAAAATTCAAAATTTATAATTAATGTCTCTTTATGAAATGATATATTATTTAATTTTCTAATCCTTTTCCAGAAATCAAATTCAAATTTTGAATTGGCCTTAAATTCCTTATTTTGAAAAATTCATTAAGAATCAATTTTTTTAAACTTAAATAATCAATAATTTAATACATCACTTTAATATTTTATGAATACACTAATAAAGGGAATTAATTTGTGAGATTTCAAATTCAAAATCAATTTTTTTTCTTCCTTATTTTCGAATTTTTTATATATTTTGAAAACTCAAAAATCTCTATTTCCTCATTTTATAAAATCAAAATCTGATTTGAAAAACTCATTAATGATTTAATTCATGATCATACTTTATTGGAGAATTGATATCTTATCAAGAATTAATAAACCAAATTTTTTTTAAACTAAAAATCATTAAGATTGTGAAAGTATATATTTTTTATTGAGTGATACAAAAATGTATTAAGGATCAATTTTTTAAATTTAAATAATAAATAAATTATTATATTACTTTAATATCTTTTGAATATAATAATAAAGATAATTCAATTCTTGAGATTTTAAATTCAAAATTCAAAATTTTTTTATTTTGGAAATTTTAATCATGAAGATATATTCTGAAGCTCAAAATCATTATTTCTTCATTTTCTTGAAATTAAAATCTGATTGAAAATTTATTTTAAGACTCGGTTAGTAATTAATTCATGATCGTATTTTATTGGAAAATTAATTTGTTGTCATGAATTAATATGCCACATTTGTTTTCAAATTTAAAATCATTAAGAATGTGGTAATGAATCATTGATGTTGATTTATTCGAAAATTGATTGAGGATTGATTTTGGGAATTTAAATGATCAACAATTTTTATATAGTTGTTTTAAAATAAAAATTCAAAATTTTATTGTGACTTTTGAAAATTTAAGGTGATATAATTTGAAATTTAAAAATCATCTATTTTATGGAAATCCTTAATTACACCACAAATGTTTAGATGAAATTTATTTCAACTGAGGTTAAGAAGGAAAGAATTCAAATTAATTTAACACATGTTTTTTTTATTGAAATATTTCTTCTTTCCAAAAATAATTCAACATTCTAAATTCAAATATGAAATTTATTTTTGGTGCTAATCTCGAAAATTCGTTTGATGATTATTTGGAATTTAAAAATTCTTATGGAAAGCTTCAATTATACCACAAGTAATTAAATAAGACATTTATTGAAATTGTGGTTAAAAATGAGAAAATTGAAGAGATGGACATATTCTCAAATTGAACATTTCTTCTTGCAAAAAATATTCAAGTTTTCAAAATTCAAATTTTCAAAATTCAAATTTTCAAGGGAACATTAAAATTAAGTTTTCAAAATTTAAATTGAATAATCGATTATCACATTTAGTAATTGATTATATGTTTTGTGCCAAAATTTGTTTTCAAACAGAGAAGCAATAATCTATTAGCATAATCGATTATGCTCTTTATGCCTGTCAGCATGTTCTAAACAGAGAAGCTGTAATCGATTAGAATAAACGATTATGACACAGTTAGTTTTTTTTAATGGGCCGAACCTAACTCATATGGGCTTAATTATTTTTTCTACAAATAGGGAGTTAGTAACAAGCTTTTGGAGAACACAAATCCCTTTTGAGTGAAACCTTATTAAAACATTTTCATCACTCAAATAATGAGATTCTTGAAATAAACTAGAACAAAACATCATAGGGTCAACCTCCAGTCCTTTGATGCATCCTCAAATCGTTGATCAATAGAATCAAATGAAGCTCTCCCAAACACCTATCTCATGTCTCCTAAGACAGCAAGGCTTTTCTCTAATGAAGATCAAAGGAAGCACTTTGTTACCTACTTCATTTATCGCCCTATCATTTCTCCCAGCTATATCAACCTAGCCTCGTTCAAATATCAAGAGATTGAGTTGTTTCAAACTCTCTCTAAACTTGATCTCCATAAGTTTTGTTCCATGAACGATGTGATACATCCTTCACTTGTCAAAGCATTCTATTGTAATATTCACTTTCACTCCTCATTAAAAGCCTTCTCATCTGAAGTAAAAGGAGTGTCCTTCACCATGACCTTCTCCTCTTGGTCTTCTTTGACTTTCCTTCCCATAGATGGAGAAATTATCCCTAGTCAAAATCTTGATACCCTGTGGAAGGGAGAATTTCAAAGAAACATGGTGTGTAGTACCTTTGTGCATCCTGGTACAAATATCAATGGTGCTATTCTTGTCAAGCACCTAACATTGCGCAAGAAGTTAATCCACTGTGCAATAGTGCAATGGCTCTTACGTCGCTTAGTCGATCAATCAAAAGTTTCAGAGGGAGACATAGCTCTGATGTGGGCCTTAGCTAAGCGAGAAAACACATAAATTGGGCTCCTAGTACTTTGCTGCACATGGTAAATTCCGTACCTTCCACTTCAAGCTCTCACTTCCCTATCCAATGATGATTACCAAAATTCTTAGATACTTTAATATTCCATTGGAAAATGAAGAGGTCATCCCAATAAGGAAGAATGCTGGTATCAATGAAGATACCTTATACAATATGGGCTTCAAGTTGGTGGGAAAACAGTGGATTCCAGGGGCACCACTTCACTCACCTAATTATCATTGAATTCTTACTTTTTCATTCGGTTTTTATCTTCTTCATATGTTATTTCTTTGAATTTAATGCAAAATGTGTTTTTATTGTTGAATCATATTAGCACTTTATCTTTTTAAACATTATTCAACATGTGGCATAAAGTCTTATAATAATAAGAGGAAGAAATGTCATTGGGTTCATAATCGATTAACGTAATCGATTATGTGAAGAGAAAAAGATAAATCGATTAAGAAGGAATAAAAATCGATTATGGGCGTATAAAATAAAAGATCCGGTAACAACTTTGACACTATCTCTAATCTCTTATCATCAAAATTGATATTCCTTGATTGTAAAGAGAAATTAAATGAAAATCCCTTGTGCATTAGATCTAAATGTTTCTAAAATAAAAGGTTCGTAGTAATAAATTCAAATCTTGAAGGGGAGAAACCTTTACAATAAATGCACGATTTTAGGGGGAGAATGAAATCCTTTTTGTTGTCGTCAAATAGGGGGAGAAATAGCAAATATCCTTAGAAAACAGCAAATGATATTAGGAGAAAAGAAAACAGTAAGAGGAGAAAATGAACCAATCAATAGGTTTTGTTGTTGACAAATAATCATGGTATTAATTCAAAAGAATATTGGAGTTAATATATATATATATATATATATATATATATATATATATATATATATATATATCATATAAATGACATGTGACTATTTTTTATTGGGTTCTTAAAGAATGATTATGTGCTTAATGAATATTATATTAATTAAATATACATGTGCTAAATAATTTTGTTTAATATAATATTAAGTGAATGCACATGTGATATTTGATTATATATAATATATGCTTTTGATTGACAAATATAATAAATTGGCGTGGAATTATACTTGGAACTATTATTATATGCCAAAGACATAAGGAATATTAAATATGATATTATCTTAATGTATGTCTTATGAAATATTATGTATGACTTTGTTTATGTAATTAAATTTGAAATATTATTATTATTTTCTATGCCTTGAACTAATGTGGTCTATGAGAAATATTATGCAATAGAAAGGTTTAGGTTGAAATAAGCAAAGCTATGAAGTCAAGAGCTTGAAAAGCCAAGATGTAATGCCTCCCTTGGTGCTACAAGTACTTACTAAAATGCAGAAATAAAATAGAAAAATCTTTTGCTGGTTCACTTTCGGAAAATTAAATTTCTCTCATTCTAGTTCGAAACATAGCGTATACAAAAAACTTTGATCTAATACATAATTAGTACAACCTGTATATACATTCATACTTATATCCATGCATCCATACATATCAAAATAATTACATCACAGTTTTTGTTCCTCACAGGGGATGGGTCATCAGTTAAAGTTACCAGTACTTGTAGTAAATATATACATAATACATACCATATTAACATAAAAGGGTTGAGTGGAGAACCAGGATTTCAAAAAAAAAAAAAGTGGCTCTCATAAGCCTGATATACAGTAAGTAGAGGATGACACTACCCCTAAAATATAAAACACATATGGTCAAAATAGTGGAATCCGTTAGAGAGACCTCCATGGTCACCTCTAACTGGAGAAGGATCGAGTGAACCTACTCCACCATCCATCTCATCAACGGGACCTACAACCTCATCATCTATAGGGTTATACTCCAATTCCTCATCATCGTCCTCTACTGGGTCTTCTTCAATAGGGTCGTCCTCCTCAGGAACTTCTTCAATCATAAACTCATCGTCGTTCTCTCCTCCTACTACGACTATAGGTGCAGGTAACTCCAGTACGGGAGAGGCAGGTCCAGATCCAGGTACTACTTGCAGAGGTGGAGGTTGATGATGAGTGTTCCCAGTCTCCAGCAAAGTCCTCAAAAGAAGCCATCGGGGGTAATGTCACTTCAATAGTCTTCAAACTATGCGCATACTGTGTTGCTCCTGCTTCACTTATCTTTGTCGTCGGCAGTGGCTCGGTGTATCTGGCGCTCCGGGCACTCGGGTGAGTTACCCAAGCGCCTTCATCCTCTATCTTCTCAAATGTGAGGCCCAGAAACCCCGAATAAGACAGGTGATGCATCTGATCCATCTATATACCCATACAAGCGAAACACCGAAACAAAAAAAAAAACAAAGTAAAGGTGAGATACCAATATATGAGTCATCATAAAAGTCACATACACGACTCTGACACAATATCATGCAATATATGTTATAACTATAAACACAGGGATTCATTCCCGACAATCAAATGCAATTTGTGAAAAACTGATTATGTCACTTCAATGTTATCTATCTAACTCATAGTTCTCCGAAGATCCTAACTTTCCTTCGTCGAGGGATCGCGATAATGCCTATAACACAATTGTTTTGCGTTGGATTGGTCTCTCGTGGGTCCAAATCCTTAATTGTTCTAGGGTAGCGCATCTCACCTAAATAATACAGAATAGTTCCTGATTGAGTACATTTCGAGCAGGGTAACCGATTTTCACGACCCGAGATTGCAGCCCCGAGCATTTCATGGAGTTCGAACCCGAATGTACCTGAAGACCCAAAAACTAAAGAATGGGTCCCTGGTCCGTAACTATTCTCTTTGTCAGTTCACCCTTTGTGAAACCGTAGCTCGATACACAATGACACGTCTGCCACAACGGCATAAAAGCCAGACTATGCATGTAAAACAAGGTGTTCTCATTTTCATTTTCTTTTTTCGCATCGTTATTTCCCCGTCAAGGCTTACACTATTGACTACTTTTAATCAAGTATTAAATTAAACTTTAATACCCACATAGGATCTTATCAATAAAATCCATGATTCACAAACTCCTTCACAATCGAACACTAGTCCGATGTCTCGGAATTCTTGGTTCTATCTTTCCTCAAAACTCAAATAGGAACTCTAGCCCCTCAATCCGGAACACTAGGTCCTTTCCACTTTCATTCTCTTTCCAGAGGTTTTTCGTTCAGTGAAAATCTAAATCAAAACAAAATACAATTTTTTTCTCACTTTGCACCAAGAAGAAAATACCGTTTCTAGAAATACATTTTTCACCACCACTTTTATTTTTGGAAAACCATTTTTATGAAAACTTGAAGAATCACTAAAAATATATTTCTCAACTTTGAAATAAACAAAACTTTTGTAAAATTTTAAAAGAGAAACCTTATTTTCAAAAACACTTTTCCTTTCAAAATCCTTTGAATAAATCCCATAACTTTTTGTCGTTTTCTGTTTTCTTTCCTCTTCCTAATTTTTTTTCTATCTTGTCACTTTCAACATTCAAGATTATTTTCTCATTTTCCAGTAAGCAAAACAAAAACGTTTCAATCTTTGAGTTAAGGTAATTTAAATATCTTAGTCTTTTTAATAAGCAATGACCAGTGTCATGCCATCAGCCAATCACAAACAACAATACAAGAAATATAATTCAAACAACTATACAAATATAGGTTATTCACATCCTATATTACCAACATACAATATCCAATCATCATAATCAAGCAATATAATTAAACTTATAATAGGGTACATGACTAGTATGAGCTCCTCAGGCAAACTCCCTTTACCTCAAACAGTGGAATCTTTGCCTATGAATAGATGTTCTAGATTTATCTTCCTCCCACGATTCCAGAAAGTACTCTTATGCTGTGTTTCCTTCACAAAATATCACAATACAAGTCAAATTTTTGAAATTTCCTTCTATCCTACTAGGAATAGAATTTGGTCTTTATAGGTAAAATGACTTAGGGATTTTTGTTGATTCTAATCTTTTGGATTTTGGTCATTTAGGTATTAGAGAGTCTAAAGCAAGTATTAGAATTCAAAATTCAAACAAAACAACAACCCTTCCCTCCATGAGGGTTTCGGCCATCATTGGGTTTTTGGGGGTTTTGGGTTTTTCATTTTTCATCAACTTCATCAACATACTAACTAGAATCTTTAGAGGATAATACATATGATCATGTGCAAGAAAATCTATGTTCATCAACTCATCCTAGAACTTAATTTCATAAAACTAGAAATGGGTCATCTATCCTAAGCCAACATACATGATCATAATAACAAAAGGAGAGAAAACCAAGGTTGATGAGGTAACCTTGAGCTTGTAGGATTGAGGAAGAAGGAAATGGTAATAGCTTGTAAGTTCCTCTCCAAATAAACAAACTAAATGACTAAGATTTGTGAAGTAAAGAGAAGAAATGGGAGAGTTGGGGGGGGGGGGGGGGGGGGGTTTTATAGGGTAGGGACCTTAGATATTTTAGGGACATGTTTGCCTTAAGCAAATCTTATTAATGGGTTTTGGGTTAATATAAAACTATATTAGTTAAAGTAGTCATAATGACTTATAGTGGCTCATGATGTGATAATTTTCATGAGTCCCCTCAATCACTTCCATCTTCTCTGCTTCATATTATCTCAGCATCATCTTCTAGTTCCATCGTTTATCCGTCTTAATATGCGCATTTCTTTTTATTATTTCGCCTGAATTATAATATTTATTTTCAGAACAAAAATTTTAAAAATGACCCATATCTCTTAAAAGAGATAAAAATCATTGATCTTTCATTTATTTTTCTAAATTAGGTTTTATGATCAGTAAATTCTTATTGACAGAGAGAACATAGATCGGGTTTTGTCTGAGTTTCAAACCTAAAATTTTTCTAGAACTCTTTACCATCTAGATGATCTATATATGACTTTGTTTTAGTCAAAATCATTTTCTAAGTTTCAGATAAAAATATAACATATAAATATCTTTAAAGATATTAGAAAGCATTGAAAATCGGGGTGTTACATTACTACCCCACTAAAAAAAAATTTCGTCCTCGAAATTACGCACCTATAAAAAGATCAGGATACTGTAATTTCATCGTGTCCTCAGCATCCCAAGTTGCTTCTCCGGTTGTCTCGTCCCAAATAACCTTGACTAAGGAAATTTGTTTACCCCTGAGTTTCTTAATCATCCTATCCTCGATTCGTATAGGTGAAGTCTCATAAGACAAGTTTTCTTTTAATAGTACTTCATCGGGTTCAATTACATGCGATGGATCAGGAATATACTTCCTCAGTTGTGAGACATGAAATACATTGTGAAGATTTGAAAGAAAAGGTTATAAAGCAATTTGATAGGCTACTGGACCAATACGTCAAAGAATTTGGTAAGGTCCAATAAATTTTGGAGTGAGTTTTCTGGATTTAGGACTCTACCTACCCCAGTCGTGGGTGTGACTCTCAGGAATACGTGTTCATCTTCTTGAAATTCGAGAGGTCGTCTTCTTCGATTAGAGCAACTCTTCTACCTACTTTGGGTCGCTTTCATCCTTTCGCGAATTTGTTTCACCTTCTCTGTTGTTTGCTGCACAATTTTGGGACCGAGAATTACGCTATTTCCATCTTGATACCAACATATTGGTGTTTTACATTTCCGCCCATATAGAGCCTCATAGGGAGCCATCCCTATACTTGCATGAAAACTGTTGTTGTACATGAATTCAATCAGTGGCAGAAGCTCATCCCAACTTTCACGATGGTCTAAGACACACGCCCTCAACAAATCTTCTAATGATTGGAATGTCCTTTTGGTTTGCCCATCAGTTTGAGGATGATACGCAGAGCTTAAACGCAATTTGGTTCCTAACGCTTGTTGTAAACTCCCCCAGAAATGTGAAGTTAACTTCGGATCTCAATCTGAAATGATACTCGAAGGTACTCCATGCAGTCTGATTATTTCCTTGATGTAAACATCAGTCAGTTTCTCCACAGTAAAATTGGTCTTAACAGGTAAGAAATGTGCCAATTTCATTAACCTGTCAACAATCACCCAGATTGATTCGAAACCTTTGGAAGTTCTGGGTAAACTTACCACGAAATCCATTGATATACTATCCCACTTCCACTCAAGTACATCTAAAGATGTAAGCATTCCTCCAGACCGTTGATGTTCTAATTTTACTTTTTGGCATGTCAAACATGATGCCACATACTCAGCGACTTGCTTTTTCATGCCTGGCCACCAAAATCTTTGTTTTATATCTTGATACATCTTAGTCGATCCAGGATGAATACTTAATTTACTCTTGTGTGATTCTTCCAGAATCATTTTCTTCATCTCCAGATTGTCTGGTACACAGATTCTGCTTTTGCACTTTAAGATACCTTCCGATCCTAAGTGAAACTTAGTAGCTTTTCCCTTTCCCGTTAACTCTTTCTTTTCTTGTATGAAAGCATCCACAACTTGTAGCTCTCGAATCTCTTCCAGTAAGCCACTAGAAATCTTGATCATTCCTATACCGATTTTCTTTTGGCTTACTTCTATAATCAAATTGAGATCTCGGAATTTCTCAATCAATTCAAGTTCCTTTGCCATCATAGCGGAAATATGAATGGCCTTTCGGCTAAGTGCATCCGCTACTACATTCGCTTTTCCAGGATGATACTGCAACGTGAAGTCATAATCTTTTAAAAATTCCATCCACCGTCTCTGTCTCATGTTGAGCTCCTTTTGGTCAAATAGGTACTTCAAACTCTTGTAGTCATAAAAGACATCAAAATTTGCTCCATAAAGGTGGTGTCTTCATATCTTTAGCACAAAAACTACCGTATCTAGCTCCAGATCGTGCGTCAGATAATTCTTCTCATGTGTTTTTAGCTGATGTGACGTGCACGCTACGACCTTTCGATGTTGCATTAACACGTAACTTAAACCTTGATGTGAAGTATCGTAGTATACTTCATAGGGCTCATTTGGTTCGGTAAGTATTAACACTGGCGAAGTTGTCAGGCGTTCCTTTATCCTTTGAAAGCTCTCCTCTCATTTTGTAGTCCACGTTAAAGGTTGATCTTTCTTTGTAAGTTGCGTCAACGGTGTGATGAGTGTGATTTCACCTCATATTTGTTCACCATATTGCATGCATTTTTATATAGTTTAGGCATTTTTAATTTGATTTTGGTTATTTTTTACCTTGGAACGGGTAAGGCGGTTTTGTGGTGTTGTTGTGCAGGAATTGAAGATTAAAATGCTCAAGATTAGCCATGATAGAGCTTGCATGAAGATGTGACTTGAAAAGTGAAGAAAATGAGCAAACAGAGCCCATCACGGCCTAGCCGTGACAGCCATCACGGCAGTGATCGAGTAGAGCTTAAAAGAAAGAATGGAAAAGTCAGAACTGGTCACGACCAGCCCGTGATGCCCATCACGGCCGTGACATGTCAGCTGAACCAGACCCTCACAGGCAGAATTGATCACGACCTAGTCGTGATGTGGTCACGCCCGTGACAGACCAATCAGTGAAGCAACGCCCAAGGCAGAATCCGTCACGGCCTGACCATGATGGCCATCACGGCTGTGACGCGCAATATTTGGATCTGAAGAAACTGATTTGATCTGAATTTGTGTTTGGTTGGGATTCAAATTTCCCTAATCTATAAATATGGCAATCAGGCAGAGACTGGAGGAGACTTTTGGGCTGCTACACTTAGGCAAATTTTTAGGATCTCTTCTTCTTCTTCTTCTTCTTCTACTCCTCCTCCTCTTTTAGGTTTTATTTCATGTTTTTGTTAAACAAGCTTGTCATCACCATGGCAATGCTTGAGTAGTAGTTTTATTTGTAGGGACTGGGGCTATGCCCAAGATCTGATTGATGTTATGAATTGATGTTTTACCTTCGTTAATTTAGATTTTGCTTTAGATCTGATTTCTATTGTTTTAATTACTCGTAAATTCGGTGGCCACTTATTTGCGTGTCGTAGATATTCTAAGGAAGAACCTAGCGGTGAACTTAGGTATCGGATCTATAGAATCAGACTTAGGACTTAAATCACGAGAGTTAGAAGTGGTCCTTCGAGGATTCACGAATTGTCACAAAACTTAAAGGGTTCAATCTAAATTCAACTACCACGAGAGTAGGGGTTGGTTTAATTGGGCACGGTTTTTGTAACCTGATAGGGAGCATTAACTTATTTAGGATAAATTCACCTTCAAAGCAATTTTGATAATTAACAAGGGGTAGTCAATTTAGTAACATGGACAATCTTGTTGGTAACCCAATTCCTAGGAATCTCTTTAGATTTGAAAAACCCCTATTTGAATTATTTTTCTGTTTTAATTGATTGCATTCTTAATTATCTGATTTTCTAGTTGATTCTTATTTCAAAAATCAAAACCTTTTCAAAATCTTTTTTATATAGTCCAGTTTAATTGATTTGATAATTAGTTGTGATTTGAGATCACGGTCTCTGTGGGATCGATCTTTTTATTACTTGACGACAAATCCGGTACACTTGCCGGAATCTAACACATCAAGTTTTTGGCGCCGTTACCGGGGACTGTGCTTTCTTGAATCTCAGTTTAATTTTTAAATTGATTTTTCTGGACTTTTTCTTTTTAATTGTTTTCTGTTAGATCCAAAAAAAAAATTTCTTTCTAGAGTATCTATCTCTCTCTTATAGGTGTTTTTCTCTTTTATGCAAAGATCCCTAAGTCTTGGAAACCTTATTGAGGTTGACCCCGAAATCGAAAGGACCTTTCATAGACGTAGGAGACTACAAAAAGAGAGGGAGAGGTTGATTCTCATTCCACTCATGGCGAATCTACCGGATACCAAACCATAGAAGGACTACGCGGTCCCAAATGCGAGGGGTATGCGAACTCGGATTGCAAGGCCAGAGATCGAGGCGGAGAACTACACTATACCACCTATGCTAATCAGCATGATTAGGCAACATCAATTCGGAGGATTTCCCTCGGAGGACCCGACTGATCATGTGGAGACATTCTTGGAGTTCACCGATGCAATCAGGATTCATGGTGCCCCGATTGATGCTATACGCTTGGGGTTGTTCCCCTCCTCTCTTACTGGAAAGGCAAAAGCGTGGCTGAAGCAAGTGCCCGCTAATACCTTGTCAACTTGGGACCAACTGGAGCATGCATTCTTGGAGAAATTCTTCCCTCCATCCAAGACGGCTTACCTATGAACTCAGATCAGCGGCTTCTTCCAAAAGGACGGAGAATGCTTATCCGAAGCTTGGGATCGCTACAAAGGGTTGCTGGAATCCTGCCCACATCATGGGCTCGAGAGGTGGTTGTTAGTGCATACCTTCTACAACGGATTGGATTACTCTTCGAAGGTGTCACTTGACTCTGCAACTGGTGGAGCCTTTACGAATAGGCCTCTTGATCAGCCTCTGGCTCATCTAGTTTTATGACTAGTATGACCGTGGTTTTGTGCTAATTATACCTCGTTTTCGCCCAAATTAGACTTGATTGTCTTCAACCAGTATTTTGAGTCTCCAGAGTATTTTTAGGTTAATTTAGCTGATTTGGAGTCGAATAAAGCACTTACTTCTAATCCTTGTTTTCAGGTTAATAAAGAGAAGCAATTCTGGAGTTATTCGCCATGCGAGAGGCTACTCGCCTCGCGAACCTGAAGGCCGACTGTGCCAGAAAATGCAAACCTTTCTGTGTCGCCTCGCGAACCATGTCTCGCCTCGTGAGCTTGAAGACCAGAATCCATCACGCCCAAGCCCTGATACTCATAACGGGCGTAATAAGAAGACTCTTCCATTCCTCGCCTCGCGAGCCATTATTCGCCTCGCGAGAAGTCCAAACATTGCAGATTTCTTCATAAGATTCGCCTCGCGAGTGAGTGCTCGCCTCACGAGAGGGCGCAGATCCTGAAGGTTATAAACTGCTGTTCTGGGCATATTAGGAGACACTTCTGATTATCCACTGTTTACAGATTTTCTAGTTGTATTACGTTTTTATGGAGAACTAATTATCTTGGATTAGTCTACTGTAATCGGTTTCCACCGCACTTGAGGTTATGTAATTCCCGTTTTGTTTGCTTTTCCCTTTTCAATACTATGCTATATATTTCTGTTTGCTTAATTCAGGATTGTATAGAATTTGTGTTGATTTATTTCGGTGATGTTATGTTCCTATATTTAATCGTGTTTGCTTAATTCGCGTGTGTACAATCGTGTTTGCTTAATTCACGAGAGCTTCACCCCGTTTGCTTAATTCGGGAATTAGGAACATATATCTCGTAGTAGCGATTTTGCTTGTTAATTGTTGCTACAACCGAAAGGGGATTAGAATCTGCTTAGGACTTGAAATTTATATGAACCGATCATGGTTGGGAAACCGAGAATAGTAGATTAATCGTCCTTAGCTTATTTGATAATCCCTTAAATTGCTCTGTTTTTATTGCTCTGTTTTTGCTCTGTTTTCCAATTGAATTTCAAACCAACACCCCCCCCCCCCCAAACTGATTTTTGTGGTGAATAACAATTCAAGAGTCCTTGTGAGACGATACTCGAGTTGTCGCTCCCTAACTACATATTTTTCCAATCGCTCGCTTTTTGACCCGTGTGCGACAGCGTGTCACCTCTGACTGAGGCATTCAATATCATTGAAAACGTAGCCACCAACTACCACCAATGGGGTTCGGAAAGAGGTAATAACCCGAAAAAGATTTCGGGGGGTAAGTTTGAAATGAATAGCACTGATCTCATTATGTCTAAAATTGACTCATTGAACAAATGCTTTGATCAGCTTGAAAAGGCTAATGTGAGTTCAATAGGTGCTACTAACATTGTTTGTGAGATTTGTGGAATGCAGGGACATGACATAATGGAGTGCCCACGTGGTATTGCTCCTGGATCCGACGCTTCGGGGGAACAAGTGAACTCTTGTCACAACTTCTACGACACGAACCCGAAGTTGCCAAACTATGTTCCCCCAAATTCTTACAACCAAGGAAGGAAGAACAACCCTTACCTCTCCTACGGGAACTACAACAACACGCTGAACCACGAATTCCAGTAAGACCAAGGTAATAGGAAACCCGCATCGGGGTATCCTCAGGTACAAAAGTCTAAAATTGAGTCTCTCTTGGAAAACTTTGTTGAAACTCAAACAAAACAAAATGAAGATTTTAGGCAACAAGGTAGGGCAGTCAATGAGGCAATAAAAGAGTTAGCATCTAAGGTAGATAACTTAGCCATCCATAATAAGATGTTAGAAACTCAGATTGCCCAACAAGCTATTACATATTCTAGACCTAAGGGTACATTTCCGGGACAACCCGAAGTTAATCCCAATGAACATTGTAATGCCATATACTTGAGGGATGATAAGCTTGGGGTGGTTGAAAAGGATACGGAATTTGAGGAGGACATGAGCGAAGATGAAGAGATAGATCCAAAGTATGTCCCTCCACCACCGTACCAACCCCCAATACCTTTCCCACAAAGGTTGGTCAAGAATAAGCAAGTAGAAATAGAAACTAAGAGCTTAATTGAGGAGCGTGATGTCGTGATAAAAACTAATATGCCTCCAAAACTAAAAGACCCAGGAAGTTTCTCTATTGCTTGCTCAATTGGAGAGGCGAAAATAGACCAAGCCTTGTGTGACTTAGGGGCTAGTGCGAGTTTGATGCCACACACTATCTTTGAGAGGTTAGGAACCAAGAAATTGAGTCCATCCGAATTCTCTTTACAATTTGCGGATGAATCAACTAAAACTCCTCTAGGCATACTAGAGAATGTCCCCGTAAAGGTAGGGAAATTCTTCATTCATACCGATTTCATGGTGTTGGACATGAACGGGAATTCTAAATTCCCTATCATTCTATGAAGGCCATTCTTGGCCACATCTGGAGCGATAACAGATGTAAAGAATGGCAAGCTCTCTCTGAATGTAGAGGAAGGTAGGGTAGATTTTGATTTGACTAACTCATATAACAACCCTCCTTTTGAGAGTCATGTGTGCAGGATCGATATAATGTCTCCAGAGGTGAAGGAAGAGCTTAACATGGAAGCAACTCCGAAGCTTTGCAAGACAAATGATGCACCAAAGGGTGATGAAGTTGGAGTTGCTCATCATGTGGAGATAAAACTTCCGTCGGGAGGAAGTAAGGCCATGAAACTCAGAGTGAAAAGAGCAAAGCGAAAGCGCAATTGGCCATATGAACAAAATCAGCTCTTTGAAGGACTTCCATGGAAGAGAAGTGTTCTTGCACTTCTAGGCCCAACCGACCCCGGTTGATTGAAAGAAGTATGGTCAAGCTTAAGACCATAAATAAGCGCTTCTTGGGAGGCAACCCAAGTTTTATTTCCCTTTTCCATTTGTTTTTGAATTTTGTTTTTGAATAATTTGAGAAGATAAGAAAAGAAAGATCACTAATTGATGGCTTTGCCAAGTATTTTCAGGTTATGAAGGAAGGAAGAGCAAAAAGGCAAGGACAAATAAAGTCAGAAGTCATCATGCCCAGGCCGTGATGGTGGTCACGACCTTGATTAGCTAACCAAAGAAGATCATAAAGGATCACGGCCAGCCTGTGATGAGCATCACGGCCGTGACACATTTTCCAGCATCTCTATGACTGGCATGTGAGCCAACACCCTCTACCACCTCGGTGAGTTGTTCCATTTTTCTCCTCTCTCCGACTTGATTATTTACATTGGGGACAATGTAAGTTTTTAAGCTTGGGGTAGGGGTATTTTTGCAATTTTTTGCATTTTTGTATTTTTCATGTTGCATTCATATAGGCACAATTTTGCATAATCACATGATTAGATTGTCCCTTTGCTTAGAGTTTGCATCCAATTGTGAGAACTTGGTGCCAAATGAATTGAGACAGTGAATTTTTGAACCCAATTTTTGTATTCTCGTGATAGGCTAAAAATAAAAATAGTTGAGATGATCTTATGATAGTTGATAATTAGCATGTGGTTCCTTGGATTTGTGTTTCTCATTGATTTTAAACTACTAAATGTGAGATTTTTGAGCCTGAAAGGGGTACTCACTAAATCTACCCCATTCTTTGTGATTGAGTGTTTTATTCCTCTTGGATTGTATTCTCTAGAACTTGGCTTGAAACCGTTTTGAAACTTAAAATTTTTTTTGAAAACATATTTGAAAATGATTGAGGCACTAGGTATTTTTCCGGTCACCTGAGCTTTGATTGATTAAATGCTACCCCTTAGTTGCCTAATTTTGAGCCTAAAAGAATAAAATACATTTCTTGGTACCTTGAAATATTTTGATGAATAATGCTTGGTATGACGCCTTTTAAAGTATTGCAAAAAGGGTAAAAAGGTAGTTTGAAAAATAAATTGTGGGATGAGAAAGTTAGAAAAATATTTCTCTTAAGCTGAAAGTCTCCCCTTCTCCAAATAAATAAAATGAAATAAACAAAAAAAAAATGGAGAAGGGGATGACAAAAAGAAAGTGAGAAATAAAATAAAATGGAAAGAATAAAATAAAAAGAAAGAAAGAAAGGTGGAAAAATGAATCAAAGCCCAAAAAGGTATTTTAGAAGGTTGTCATGCTTTGCATTGTTTGATATTTTGTTTAGCCTTCTTGAAATTTCCTTTTCTTGATTTCCCCACCTAACGATTAATCCCATGGCCTCATTACAACCAAAATAAAAGACCTCTTGATTCTTATGTGTTCTCATTAATAAAGTAGAGATTTGGTTAATAGTCAAGCATATGGTTGAATACCTTCCTTGAGGAAATTGAGCGAATTGTCATATACCCTTAAACACTTGAGTGAGGTGAGAAGAGTGCCCGAATCAGTGAGAATATGAATTTAGGAAACCTAAGCTTCTAATTGGACTTGAAATTGATTGTCGCTTGGTTTCTTATTTGAATAAGCCTGTCACTTGGATTAGTTACTAGGGTTCTTGGTTCCCTACCCATGCTCTAATTGTTTATCTTGTCTGGCCTTAGTGATTGCTTGAGGACAAGCAAAGTCTTAAGCTTGGGGTGGTTTGATGAATGTGATTTCACCTCATATTTGGTCATCATATTGCATGCATTTTTATATAGTTTAGGCATTTTTAATTTGATTTTGGTTAGTTTTTACCTTGGAATGGGTAAGGCGGTTTTGTGGTGTTGTGTTGTGCAGGAATTGAAGATTAAAATACTCAAGATTAGCCATGATAGAGCTTGCATGAAGATGGGGCTTGAAAAGTGAAGAAAATGAGCTAAACAGAGCCCATCACGGCCTAGCCGTGACAGCCATCACGGCCGTGATCGAGTAGAGCTTAAAAGAAAGAATGGAAAAGTCAGAACTGGTCATGGCCAGCCCGTGATGCCCATCACAGCCGTGACATGTCAGCTGAACCAGATGCCCACAGGCAGAATTGATCACAGCCTAGCCGTGATGGTGGTCACGGCCGTGACAGACCAATCAGTGAAGCAACGCCCTAGGTATAATCCGTCACGGCCTGGCCGTGATGGCCATCACGGCCGTGACGTGCAATATTTGGATCTGAAGAAACTGATTTGATCTGAATTTGTGTTTGATTGGGATTCAAATTTCCCTAATCTATAAATATGGCAATCAGGCAGAGACTGGAGGAGACTTTTGGGCTGCTATACTTAGGCAAAGTTTTAGGATCTCTTCTTCTTCTTCTGCTCCTCCTCCTCCTCTTTTAGGTTTTATTTCATGTTTTTGTTAAACAAGCTTGTCATCACCATGGCAATGCTTGAGTAGTAGTTTTATTTCTAGGGATTGGGGCTATGCCCAAGATCTGATTGATGTTATGAATTGATGTTTTACCTTTGTTAATTTCGATTTTACTTTATATCTGATTTCTATTGTTTTAATTACTCGTAAATTCGGTGGCCACTTATTTGCGTGTCGTAGATATTCTAAGGAGGAACCTAGCGGTGAACTTAGGTATCGGATCTATAGAATCAGACTTAGGACTTAAATCACGAGAGTGAGAAGAGGTCCTCCGAGGATTCACGAATTGTGACAAAACTTAAAGGGTTCAATCTAAATTCAACTACCACGAGAATAGGGGTTGGTTTAATTGGGCACGGTTTTTGTAACCCGAGAGGGAGCATTAACTTATTTAGGATAAATTCGCCTTCAAAGCAATTTTGATAATTAACAAGGGGTAGTCAATTTAGTAACATGAACAATCTTGTTGGTAACCCAATTCCTAGGAATCTCTTTAGATTTGAAAAACCCCTATTTGAATTATTTTCTGTTTTAATTGATTGCATTCTTAATTATCTGATTTTTTAGTTGATTCTTATTTCAAAAATCAAAACCTTTTCAAAATCTTTTTTATATAGTCCAGTTTAATTGATTTGATAATTAGTTGCGATTTGAGATCACGGTCTCTGTGGGATCGATCTTTTTATTACTTGGCGACGAATCCGGTACACTTGCCAGAATCTAGCACATCATGGTGCGACTAGTTTTGAAATCCTTCGATGAACCTTCGGTAGTAGCCTGCTAAACCAACAAAGCTTCTAATCTCCATCACCGTCTTTGGTCTTTCCCAAGAAAGTACTGCTTCCACTTTTGCAGAGTCTACAACAATCCCTTCTTTTGTAATGACGTGTCTTAAGAATTTCACTTCCCCAAGCCAAAATTCACACTTGGAAAGTTTGGCGTACAACACTTTTCCGTGCAGGATTTGCATTACTTGTCGCAAATGTTCCTCATGTTCATCACGACTCTTGGAGTATGAGGATGTCATCAATGAACACTACGATGAACCTATCAAGAAACGGACGAAAAATCCGATTCATGTAGTCCATGAAGATAGCAGGTGCATTCGTCACTCCAAAAGGCATTACGAGATACTCATAATGTCCATAACGAGTTCTGAAGGCAGTTTTGGGTGTATCTTCCGTCTTTACTCTTATTTGATGATAACGCGTCCTTAAATCTATCTTCGAGAATACGACGGCTCCTCTCAATTGATCCATCAAGTCGTCAATCCTTGGTAGAGGGTATTTGTTCTTGATCGTCACCTTGTTGAGTTGTCGGAAATCTATGCAGAGTCTCGAACCTCCATTTTTATTTCTCACTAATAATATTGGTGCTCCCCACGGGGATACACTTGGTCGAATGAATTGTTTTGACAGAAGGTCCTCCGGTTGAGCTTTCAACTCCACAAGCTCTGTAGGTGCCATTCGGTATGGGGCGATAGAAATTGGACCAGTTCCAGGAATTAGATCTATGGAGAACTCGATATCCCTAACTGGTGGCAAACCAGGAACATCATTTGGAAAAACGTCCAGAAACTCATTTACTATTGGCATTGTCCTCAGATCGATCTCCCCCTCGACTTCTAAGTTGGATAAAAACAAGCATCCCTGATCTCCTCCTTTCGAAGAGGTTCTTACTTGATAGGTAGATAAAAATCCAGAAATCTCGGGATTTGGAAAAACTAAAGTTTTATGGGCACAATCTAAGAGGATATGGTTGGAAGATAACCAATCCATGCCTAGAATTACATCTAACAGTACTAAAGGCAAACATATCATATTCACCAGAAAATGTCTATCCCGAAGAACGATGGGACAGTTTAGACATATAGAATTTACAATAGTTGGTTCAGCAGTTGGGGTTGAAACAATTAAATCATATGTCATAGAAGAAACAGGAAAGTTCATACGTCTCACACAATCCACCGAAAAAAAGAATGCATTGCACCTGAATAAAAAAGTACAATTAAGAGATTACCAGCTATGTGATGATTACCTTGTATGAGATCTTCGGATTGTGAAGCCTCGGCACCGCTCATGGTATAAACCCTTCCCTTAGCGGTCGGTTTGTTGGTCCTCGAATTATTACCAGTTGGGGTAAACCTCTGAGCATTGCAATCTTTGGCCATGTGTCCTACTCGTCCATACTTGAAGCACTTTACTCCACTTAACTGACAATCATTAGTAACATGGTTTGTATTCCCACATTTGTAGCATCTCTGAATATAGCCTTGGTCCTGATTCCTCTGTCCTCCGCTACCAGATGTAGAAGCAACTGGGCAGTATGATTGTCGGTTCTGGTTGTCTCCGGGGGGTCTGTAATATGGCTTCCTTTGGTTCTGCTTTCCTTTCTGGTTCTGGAATTGATTTGTAGATCTAGACGGTCCTCCAACATTACCTTTGTTATCCCTCCCTTTCTTCATCTGTTCTATTTTTCAGTACATCTCCACCAATTCTTGGAAATTTCGAATTTGTAGTGGAAACACCGATTCTTTGATCTCCAATCTCAATCCTCCTTCAAATTGCTCACACTTCCAAATTGCCTTCACTGACAATATAATTTTACTGAGAAGAAAACCTAACTTTGACTCGTGAACGAAATGGTTTATATTTAAATCATATTTCCAACGAGTTTGGTTAGTCTGAAAATTTTCAGTCGAAAAAGAAATATTACGCTTTTATGCAGGCGTAAAACCCTAATCAGGAAAACCGACGGAGTCGAAAACAGAATTACAGAGACCCGCCAAGAGATCGGGATAATGAGTCATACATGATGACTCATGGAGGATGAGTCACCAAGCATTTATGAGCATTAAATGCTAGTAATCACGACTTTTATGTGAAAAAGACCAAAATACCCCCAAGCTTTCGTGGGTATTAACCAGACACATCTACACACTCTTAACCACTCATTTTAAGTGGTTGTAATCCTCCCACATCTCCTCAATATCGTGCATCCACCTCCAATAAATCATACCTATTTTATTTTGCTCTTGTTTCATTATTTTCCTCTCAAAAATCGAAATCGAGTAAACGACGAAGCTGCGTACGGAATTTACGGGAACCGCTAACGGATAGGATCGGTGACTCATTAGTGAGTCACTTTGTGTGGCCCAAAATCAACCTCACCTCCATCAAATGTGATCCACATATTTATTAACCATAGTTAAGCAAAGTAACCCTAGTTAAGTTAATTATTAACTATGGTTAAGCTTATATTAATTAAATAATCACAAAACCCATTAATCTAAAAGTTAAAAACCAAACAAGGCCTAATATTTTTCCCATAAAATCCCTCCAAACCGTGGCCTCCCTCACCATTTCACTCATCTTCTTCATCACCTTCATTCTCTTCATCTTCCTCACCAACTAAGTTACAAAACCATAAGAACACCGAATCCCCACCAAACATATGACCCTCTTCCTTTATGAAACTCGTAAAACTCTCAACAAAAAAGTTGTTCCTATTTCTCTCTTCTTCCCAACAATCTAAATATCATCAAAAACGGATAAGTGGATTGGGAGATAGGATCAAAATACCAAAACTGGCCATAATTCTCAGTAACCTACGAAACAGCAGAAAGAAGGCCCTTTTCACCCGTGTTATGATCCGAACCAAATGAAACCTTCAACACCAAAGTTGTTCTTTTTTTTCTTATCTTTCTATAAAGACAAAGTTCGTGATTTTTGAATGAGTATATTGTGAGATACACTCACAATACCATCACACCCTCAAGCTGTCCAGTTTTCAACTTAGTGAAGGTTGATCATTTTCTTCATTTCTTCAATCTTCAAGAGGTAAAAGCTCTTCTCCTTAATCATCTAAGTCTTCTCCTTCATTTATTTTGTAATATCAAGCCATGATCATCAAGTTTTCATAAATTTCCATTCCTAGATCTAGAACTTCAAATAATTCTAGAAAAGTGTAGAAAAATCCTTTTAATGAGAAACCAATTGCTATGATCTTTTTATGTCTTCTACTGTCATAATCCAAGAGCTTGAATCCAACTAAATTTCCTAGCCTATCTTCCTAATATGGGCCGAAACCCTAACCTTTGGTGTTAGAGGATTTTGTTTCAATTCTTTTAGTTATGATCATTGGTTTTATCATTATAAATGCTTAAGGGTCATTGATCTAAGAGTTTGTAAAGTTTTCAAATCCCTAGCCTTATTTTGAGTTGTCATAGCCGAACCTAGCCTTTTGTGGTTAAGTATGAATTTTGTTTGATTAATTCATTCTTATGTTGATTGGTTGAAGGTTGATTTAATAACCGTAGGGTCGCGACGAGGAGTGGGAAGTTCGTGTTTCCGGAGATAAGCTCAGGTGGGGGAAAGAATCAACCTATCGTCGGAATCGATAAGTAGTAGATTATATGATAATTGTGTAGGGCGACCTAAACCCTACTAGTAGTCGAGTAATCGACAAGACCAAAATCCCATTGGAAACCTTTTCTGTAAAACCAATGGTGATTCGGGGATTGTTGGTGTATCGACATTAAGTTGATTTTAAGTATTTGAGGATGTTTGATTTTATGTTATCAAATTTATTGTGATACGCTGGTTGAGGTATTCCATCTGCATGTGACGTATTATTGCGGTGTGTGAATATTTATGATATTGAGGATGTTCAGTGTCTGTCACGGCCGTGAGGGTTGTCATGGCCAGGCCGTGACAGGTTCTGTTTTGTAGAATTCTTGCCTTTGTTGTCTGTCACTGTCGTGATGGCTATCACGGCCAGGCCGTGACAAAGTCTGACTTTGTTATTTATTTGGTTTGATTATTATGAGTTGGTTGTGATAAATTGCTTTATATGATATTGATATATTGGAATATTTTCTGATGTTATGTTATGCATGATCTGCCTGGTTGTTAATATTGTGCTTAGCTTATTTTTAAGTAGGGATGTATGTGGTTCGAGAGATAGTTGTTTGTTTTGGGTGTGAGAATAACGGTGACTTAGAGATGCCTAACCTAGATTATGTATTTTAATGAAGTGTGGTGATCTAGAATATGTGTTGAGTTCTAATGGAAGGTTAAGGCACTAGGAAGTTGTTAAAACGGGTTGGTAAGATTCAAGTATAGCTGTTGTTGTCCACAACCGTGTATTAGTAATATAATACATAAAAACAAAAGTGTATTGGTAATATAATACACGTAAAAGGACATATGTGTATTGGTAATATAATACACCGTGTATTGGTAATATAATACATGTAAAAGGACATCTGTGTATTGGTAATATAATACACCGTGTATTGGTAATATAATACACGTAAAAGGACATCTGTGTATTGGTAATATAATACACCGTTACACCGTGTATTGGTAATATAATACACGTAAAACACATCTGTGTATTGGTAATATACTACACCGTGTATTGGTAATATAATATACGTAAAATCAAGAGTTCTCGCGAGACCACTTCCACCTTAGAAATAGGTGTGCAGCTATGGTGGCTTTGAGTAGCCTGAGATTGAGGGTAGAGGATGATACTTGAGTTTGAGGATGTTTTGTTAGGTGTTGAATGATGTTATGTCTGTGACAGTTATTGTATAATTTACTATTACTCTTTTCCGCTTTTTGATGATAGAACTGTTTCTTATTCCCTATATCTTTCTGTGTGTTGTATTTTATTTCTGATGTGATCGTACGAGAAGACCCGATGGAGGAACCAATTGCTGAGGAGTTAGATGGAACTCCTTACGAACCCGAGATCTTTGGAGGTCAAGCTGTGATTCATGGCGATTAGAGTATAGACATTATGGCCAGTGTGTCTAAGGAGTATTTATATTTCCGCTAAGTATGTCTGTAGTGAAGTTTATGCCTGTGAGGGATCTTACTGAGAGGGTACCCTTAACGGTGCTTTGGTATTGTCATAAATAAACAGGTGTGTATTTATATATATTAACATTGGTGTGTTTTAAATTTGAAGAGGTTATATGATAATTAAATAAGTTTTAATTTTTACGTATTTTCAACGATAAGCGCGCGATTAAGTAAATAAATATTAAGGTTTTAATGTAATAATACAATGGGGCACAACGGGGTGTCTCATTTGGTGGTATCAGAGCAGTTCGATTCTTATCGGACTGTGTGGTCTAGGATGTTGTTACTGGCCGTGTCTAGTTGAATCCACATCGGATATTGACTATACTTAGAAGTTGGGTAGTGAGTCCCGGAGTGATAGTTAATAGTTATATGGCATATATATACCAGTTTTATGTAGCATTATATGTCGTATACCCAAAGGTGTCTGAGAGAGGTGGAGCTGGAAAAGGAGTTCTAGCAGCAAGACAATAGATGGTCAGACCTCAGGCCACTGAAAGAGTGCTTACCGTGAGGGGGGATGAATTCTCAATCTAGGATCTTATACAAGGTATGTATTTGATATTTGGTAGACTTTGTTTTTTGTCTAAGTAGCATGATAGACAAGAAAGTGATGAGAGTTTTGTTGAGGTATAGTTGTGACTGGTAGGATGTGAACCCTTAAGATAAATATCAGTGGGTGAGACAATTACTATACGTCAAATGTTGATCGAGGCATAGTATTACCAAGAGTATCTAAGGTAATGATCAAATACTCGTAGTTAGTATGGATGGTATGAATTTAGAAAATTAAAGGAAAAGTACCTATAGTAGTTTTACCTAAGATGAATATGAGTAGGAAAGATGACTTCTTTTGGTTTTAATTGCATTAAGAGGTGCAATTATGTTCTTTTGAGGATTAAGATGTGTGACTTTGATATAATCTAGAATAGTGGAATACGCTACAAGGATCTAGGACTGTGAATGGATATGATAAGTAGGAAGTTAGGGTAGTATTGATTGCGGTGTTAATTGTAGAAGTTAGATGTTGAAATTGATTGTGGTGTTAATTGCGGGTAATGGTAGAAGTTAGATGTTGGAATTGATTGTGGTGTTAATTGCGGGAGTTAGATGTTGAAATAAGGTTCTCTAGTGGATCAGTAGTAAGAAGAAGGAAATGATTAAGTTTTAATTATGTCCTTCAAGGACGATAGATCAAGGTGAAATGTTAAGGACGATGAATATAATGTAGTGATGGATTGTTTTGAGAATAAATAGAATGATATAAGGACGAATTATGTTATGAAGTTACCGCTATCATTTAGAGGAAGGCAACGATGAGAAATATATTGTGGGAGCTTTAGATTTAGATAAGATTACAAGATGATATCTAGTGTTGAGTTTAGAAGTTCCGAGGACGGAATATTTTTTCTAAGAGGGGTAGTAATGTAACACCCTACTTTTTATTTTCCGATTTTTATTTTTTCAGTAAAAATATTTACGCTGTATTAACCGGTATAAATGTATTTATTTATATTTTTATCCGAGTTCATGGAGATTGATTTTTATGAAATAAAAATCATATTCATACTCTATCTTAGGGTAGAAGCTTACGATAAAAATTTGGGTTGAAAATTCAGACAGAACCCGGTCTACGTTTTCACTGACAGTATAATTTTACTGAACAGAAAACCTAATTTTGACTCGTGAACGAAATGGTTTATATTTAAATCATATTTCCCACGAGTTTGGTTAGTTTGAAAATTTTCAGTCGTAAACGAAATATTACGCTTTTACGCAGGCGTAAAACCCTAATCAGGAAAACCGATGGAGTCGAAAACGAAACTACAGAGACCCGTCAAGAGATCGGGATAACGAGTCATACATGATGACTCATGGAGGATGAGTCACCAAGCATTTATGAGCATTAAATGCTAGTAATCACGACTTTTATGTGAAAAAGACCAAAATACCCCCAAGCTTTCGCGGGTATTAACCAGACACATCTACGCACTCTTAACCACTCATTTTAAGTGGTTGTAAACCTCCCACATCTCCTCAATTTCGTGCATCCACCTCCAATAAATCATACCTATTTTATTTTGCTCTCGTTTCATTATTTTCCTCTCAAAAATCGAAATCGGGTAAACGACGAAGCTGCGTACGGAATTTCCAGGAACCGCTAACGGATAGGATCGGTGACTCGTTAGTGAGTCACTTTGTGTGGCCCAAAATCAACCTCACCTCCATCAAATGTGAGCCACATATTTATTAACCATAGTTAAGCAAAGTAACCCTATTGGTAATATAATACACGTAAAACACATTTGTGTATTGGTAATATAATACATCGTGTATTGGTAATATAATACACGTAAAATCAAGAGTTCTCGTGAGACCACTTCCACCTTAGAAATAGGTGTGCAACTATGGTGCCTTTGAGTAGCCTGAGATTGAGGGTAGAGGATGATACTTGAGTTTGAGGATGTTTTGTTAGGTGTTGAATGATGTTATGTCTGTGACAGTTATTGTATAATTTACTATTACTCTTTTCCGCTTTTTGATGATAGAATTGTTTCTTATTCCCTATATCTTTCTGTGTGTTGTATTTTATTTCTGATGTGATCGTACGAGAAGACCCAATGGAGGAACCAATTGCTAAGGAGTTAGATGGAACTCCTTACGAACCCGATGCTGGAGGTCGAGCTGTGATTCATGGCGATTAGAGTATAGACATTATGGCCTGTGTGTCTAAGGAGTATTTATATTTCCGCTAAGTATGTCTGTAGGGAAGTTTATGCCTGTGAGGGATCTTACTGAGAGGGTACCCTTAACAGTGCTTTGGTATTGTCATAAATAAACAGGTGTGTATTTATATATATTAACATTGGTGTGTTTTAAATTTGAAGAAGTTATATGATAATTAAATAAGTTTTAATTTTTACGTTTTTTCAACGATAAGCGTGTGATTAAGTAAATAAATATTAAGGTTTTAATGTAATAATACAATGGGGCACAACGGGGTGTCTCACTTGACGCTACATGTACTTACTAAAATGCGAAAATAAAATAGAAAAATCTTTTGTTGGTTCACTTTCGGAAAATAAAATTTCTCTCGTTCTAGTTCGAAACATAGCGTATACAAAAAACTTTGATCTAATACATAATTAGTACAACCAGTATAAACATTCATACTTATATCCATATCCATACATATCAAAATAATTACATCACAGTTTTTGTTCCTCATAGGGGATGGGTCATCAGTTAAAGTTACTAGTACTGGTAGTAAATATATACATGATACATACCATATTAACATAAAAGGGTTGAGTGGAGAACTAGGATTTCAAAAACAAAATGTTAGAGAGACCTCTAAAATAAGTAAGTAGAGGTTCACACTACCCCTAAAATACAAAACACCTATGCTGGTCAAACTAGTGGAATCTGTTAGAGAGACCTCCATGGTCACCTCAAACTAGAGAAGGATAGGGTGAACCTACTCCATCATCCATCTCAACAACAGGACCTACAACCTCATCATCTATAGGGTTATACTCCAATTCCTCATCATCCTCCTCTACTTGGTCTTCTTCAATAGGGTCGTCCTCCTCAGGATCTTCTTCAATCATAAACCTATCGTCGTTCTCTCCTCCTACTACGACTATAGGTGCAGGTAACTCTAGTACGGGAGAGGTAGGTCCAGATCCAGGTACTACTTGCAGAGGTGGAGGTTGATGATGAGTGTTCCCCGTCTCCAGCAAAGTCCTCAAAAGAAGCCACATCGGGGGTAATGGCACTTTTATAGTCTTCAAATTATGCGCATGCTGTGTTGCTCCTGCTTCACTTCCCTTTGTCGTCAGTAGTGGCCCGGTGTATCTGGCGCTCCGGGCTCCCGGGTGAATTACCTAAGCGCCTTCATCCTCTATCTTCTCAAATGCGAGACCCAGAAACCCCGAATAAGTCAGGCGATGCATCAGATCCATCTATATACCCATAATAATGAACCATACAAGCGAAACGCCGAAACAAAGAAAACAAAGTAAAGGTGAGATACCAATATATGAGTCATCATAAAAGTCACATACACGACTCTGACACAATATCATTCAATGTATGTTATAACTATAAACACAGGGATTCATTCCCGACAATCAAATGCAATTTGTGAAAATCTGATTATGTCACTTCAATGTTATCTATCTAACTCATAGTTCTCCAAATATCCTTACTTCCCTTCATCGAGGGATTGTGATAATGCCTATAACACAATTGTTTCGCGTTGGATTGGCCTTTCGTGGGTCCAAATCCTCAATTGTTCTAGGGTAGCACATCTCACCTAAATAATACAAAATAGTTCTTGATTGAGTACATTTCGAGCAGGGTAACCGATTTTCACTACCCGAGATTACAGCTTCCAGCATTTCGTGGAGTTCGAACCCGAATGTCCCTGAAGACCCAAAAACTAAAGAATGGGTCTCTGGTCCGTCACTATTCTCTTTGTCAGTTCACCCTTTGTGAAACTGTAGCTCGATACACAATGACACGTCTGCCACAATGGCATAAAAGCCATACTATGCATGTAAAACAAGGTGTTCTCATTTCCATTTTCTTTTTTCGCATCGTTCTTTCCTCGTCAAGCCTTACGCTATTGACTACTTTTAATCAAATATTAAATTAAACTTTAATACCCACATAGGATCTTATCAATAAAATCCATGATTCACAAACTCCTTCACAATCGAACACTAGTCCGATGTCTCGGAATTCTTGGTTCTATCTTTCCTCAAAACTCAAATAGGAACTCTAGCCCCTCAATCCGTAACACTAGGTCCTTTCCACTTTCACTCTCTCCATAAATCAAAACAAAATACAATTTTTTTCTCACTTTGCACCTAGAAGAAAATACCGTTTCTAGAAATACATTTTTCACCACCACTTTTATTTTTGGAAAACCATTTTTCTGAAAACTTGAAGAATCACTAAAAATATATTTCTCAACTTTGAAATAAACAAAACTTTTGTAAAATTTTAGAAGAGAAACATTATTTTCAAAAACACTTTTCCTTTCAAAATCCTTTGAGTAAATCCCATAACTTTTGGTCGTTTTCCATTTTCTTTCCTCTTCCTAATTTTTTTTCTATCTTGTCACTTTCAACATTAAAGATTATTTTCTCATTTTCCAATAAGCAAAACAAACAATGACCAGTGTCATGCCATCAGCCAATCACAAACAACAATACAAGAAATATCATTCAAACAACTATACAAATATAGCTTATTCACATCCTATATCCTATATTACCAACATACAATATCCAATCATCATAATCAAGCAGTATAATTAAACTTATAATAGGGTACATGACTAGTATGAGCTCCTCAGGGAAACTCCCTTTACCTTAAACAGTGGAATCTTTGCTTGTGAATAGATGTTCTAGATTCAGCTTCCTCCCACGATTCCAGAAAGTACTCTTATGCTATGTTTCCTTTACAAAATATCACAATACAAGTCAAATTTTTAAAATTTCCTTCTATCCTACTAGGAATAGAATTTGGCCTCTATAGGTAAAATGACTTAGGGATTTTTGCTGATTCTAATCTTTTGGATTTTGGTCATTTAGGTATTAGAGAGTCTAAGGCAAGTATTAGAATTCAAAAAATAAAACAAAACATCAACCCTTCCCTCCATGAGGGTTTCGACCTTCATAGGGTTTTTGGGGGGTTTTGGGTTTTTTATTTTTCATCAACATACTAACTAGAATCTTTAGAGGATAATACATATGATCATGTGCAAGAAAATCTATGTTCATCAACTCATCCTAGAACTTAATTTCATAAAACTAGAAATGGGTAATCTATCCTAAGCCATCATACATGATCTGAGGGGTGGCAAAAATATCCATTTATCCACATCCATCCAATCCATCCATTAAAAAAACAATTAGTGGAATGGATCAAGTTGGATCATTTCATTTTAGGATGGATAGTGATCCATCCATTATTTTACTAAATCCATTGGATCACTATATAAAATTAAAAACAAATTCATTGGATAAAGTTAAAAGGTTTTTTTTTTACAAAATCCAATTTAATCCATTATATCATTACTGAACCATTTTTTGAGTTAAAAAACAAAAACAAAATCTCTATTCCTTCCCTAACGTTAACATCGAACTTTTCAGAAAAAAAAATATCAACATTGAAATTCGAAACAGTTCTGAACCAGGAACCCATAATCCATTTTCGCTCTCTTCCATTTTTACTTGCTTTCTCGCACCTTCCTTCAATTTTCCTTCACTTTCTCGCACACTTCCTTCAAAGATAGGGTTTCGGGCTTGCTTCAGCTTCACCACTCTACTCCAACAACGACACAACGTGTTTCTCTTTCTTCGGTGAAACTCGAAATCGCAAAGCTTCGGTGAATTTCTTGTGTGTCTCGAAGCTTCGGTGATTGTTTCCATCGCCAAACAGAGCTTAATTGAAGCGTGTCTCTCTCGAAGCTTCGGTGCATAGTCTTGTTTAGATTTGATTATATTGTACCCATCGGGCATCTACCTAGATTTGAATTTCTGCATAGTTTCATGTTTAGATTTGCATTCATTTTTTATGCATACTCATCTGTTTATGATTGATTGCTTCATTGATAAATGTTTCTGCATCTGGGTCATTGCTTTGTGTTGAATTTGCTTTCTGGGTATGTTGGAAGCTGATGCCATTTTAATTTGCCTTCTATTCCATGGTTCTGTTGTTAAACTCGTTATGGAAAAAGATGTTGTTCCATCGTCATACAATGTTTAGAATAGAGTCTCCATATCAGTGTTGCAGTGCACTGAAAAACAATTGCAATGGACTGAGACCATTTTTATTGGCAGAGTGGAGTATTGTAAGATCCTAATAATATTGTTGATCTGTAAAATATAATGGGTTTTGGATGTTAGTTTTGTTCTTTTCTTTGATGCATGACATATTCTCTATCTTCCCTCTGAAGTTGTTTTTAACAAGTTTATTGTTGCTTCATCCAAGACCAAGAGAGTGTGACATTGAGGAACCTTATTCTGCTGAATCATTAAGAGATGTGCTTTAGAATTTGCATTGTCAAAAGGAAGATATATATCATTATCGTATGCATGCTTTAACTGATAATGATTTGAGGACCCTGCTTGTATGCCATCTCCCACATATATGTTATTTTGTTGTTGCATGGGGATAATAGATAGTGGTTGCATCCAACATTATGTTCATATTACCAATTTTTTTAAGGGCTTTTGGAGTGGGAAACGACAAACACCTCATTATTTGTCAGGTTGATAAGATATGGTAGTGCATCAACTTTATCTAGTATGATTTTGTGGATGTTTTAGGCTTTGAAATATGAATACTATTAACAACAACCAAGTATCTTCCTACTAGTTAGGGAACAGATTTTGTTCTTGACTAGCTAACATGTGGTTTTTTACATTGATGTCATTACAGGTAATATGTCTAATGAAGAGTATCAAGTTGGGGATGAAGTTGAAGAAAGTTCAGCCCCTAGTTCAAAAAGAACTAAAACATCTATGACTTGGGATTATTTTGAGAAGTTTGTAGATCATAAGGGGCTTCCAAAAGCAAAATGTAAACACTGTTGTAAAGTCTACATGGCAAGAGAAGGTGGCGGGACTTCAAATTTGAGAAATCATGTGAAGAAATGTGCTATTGGAGGGGAAATGTCTTCTTATCCACCTTTGGATCAATAAATGTTCAGGGAGAAGATTGCTGAGGTAATCATCAAACATGGTTATCCTTTTTCTTTTGTTGAACATGAAGGAATTAAGGATTTGCATTGTTTTTTAAACTCACATGCTAAAACCATATCTAGAAACACTGCAAAGTTAGATGTTCTGAAGTTATATAGGAAAGAAAAAGAAAATCTCAAATGCTACTTACGGTCCATTCCTGGAAAAATCTGTTTAACTTCTGATTTGTGGTCATCAATAACTACTGACCAGTATATGGTATTGACTGCACACTACATTACTAAGAGTTGGGATTTACAGAAAATAGTGTTAGCTTTCTTTCATTTTCCACCACCTCATATCGGTGCGAATTTGGTAGAGAAGTTGTTCAGTTTGTTAAAGGAGTGGGGTATTGATAAAAAAATATTCACCATTACTTTAGATAATACGACTTACAATAATGTAATGGTGAATGTATTGAAAAAATATCCATCATTTGGATTAGGATTGATAGCTAATGGACAATATTTTCATATTAAGTGTGGGGTACACATCTTAAATTTGATTGTTCAGGAGGGTCTGAAGGTGATAGATGGATCCTTGATTAAAATTCGCGAGAGTGTGAAATATATTAGGGGTTCAGATGCACGAATGTCAAAGTTCGGATTATGTTTAGAGCAACTCTCATATGTGACATCTAAGCAAATTCGTCAAGATGTGCCCACAAGATGGAATTCCACATATCTCATGCTTGAGAGTGCTATGGGTTTTTGGGAAGCTTTTACCCACCTAAAAAGTATTGATCCATATTTTGATAATTGTTTATTAGAAGAGAAATGGATTGAGGTAGGAAAAATAGTAGAATTTTTAGGCCATATCACCACTCTTTTCTCAGGTAACACTTATCCAACCGCCAACCTCTATTTTTATGGTGTGTGGAGAATTCAGCTTAAGATTAAGGATGTTGGATACTTTTTCCATGATGAATTTGATAATGAAAATCAACTTTGTTGAATGTCTAGAAAAATGAAGAAGAAATTTGATAAGTATTGGAACTCCTACAGTGTTATCCTATCATTTACCGTCATCTTGGATCCTAGATATAAGTTGCAATTTGTTGAATATAGTTATGTGAAATTGTATGGTGATGATGAGGGTGTGAGATTGGCAAAGGAGATTCATCATAAACTAAAAGTTTTTTTTTCAAGAATATGTTAAGTCCTCCCCAAATGAGGCAAATCCTTCTTCTTCACAAAGATTTGTTAGAGGTAGCCCAAGTATTCCCCCTTCAAGTGATTTAGAGGATTTTGGAAATTATCAAAGTAAGTTGTGTGAATCATCAAAGAAAGAATCGGATTTGGAAGCATATTTGCATGAAGATAGAATTGATCATAAACTGCATGCTAACTTAGATGTTCTAGAGTATTGGAAATCAGTTGAAGGTAAATATCCCGAACTTTCTTTAATGGCACGGGATGTCTTGAGTATACCAATTACTACAGTTGCATCAGAATCAACATTTAGCATTGGTGGGCGTATACTTGACAAGTATCGGAGTTCTCTTTTGCTTGAAAATGTTGAAGCATTATTGTGTACAAATGATTGGCTTTGTGGAACTCCAGGTTAGTATCTACTAGCTTACTATTTTTAATCTTTTTATTTAATTTAAGCCTTTTTAAATTATTGTATGTTTAATTATTTTCTACTTTGATTCTCATTTGTAGCTATGTTGGATCTTGATGATGAAGAAATTGTTAAGGACCTTTCACCCTTACTCAGAAATGAATGATTGTAAGTTTTCCCCCATTCTAATACACTTGAAAAGTGTGTTTGTTTAGTTTGTTTTGAGAGACCTTGAAAATCCTTGTCACATGCTTTGCAGGTCAAGCATTTTTATGCAAATTTTGTAAAGCTTGTCTATTGGTATGACAATGAATGGGGCTAGAGGTAAAACAAAAATGATGTCTTTTATTACTATTTGAATGGATGGATTCTAGTATTATAATGTCACTGTGGCTCATTATTTGTCATTTTGATTTCTAATTGTTCATTACTGTTTATTAGTTCTACTTCAATCATAATTAATGAAAAAACTCCATATGAAAATCTTGTGAAGCTTGTCTATTGGTCTGACAATGAATGGGCTACAGGTAAAACAGTTTTCTCTGCATTTTTATTTAAGTAGCTAACCACATGATCATGTTAAATATTTGATATTTCTTAATTTCTGTAATATTCATGGTTAAACTTAGAGCTTAGTCTAGACTGAGCCATCAAATTATGAATCATTGGTATATGCAATTAATATGGTTCACTGTAAATGGTTTTGATTCCTCCTAGCTCAGACTTTTGCTCACTGTTAAAACATGACCTGCTTCTCCATTTACACTTTGCACCCGAAATTTCACTTTCAATGTATTTTGGCTGCAGTTCACGTGTGATTGAAGGAGTTTGGTCCAAATCTCAAGTCTTGAAACTTCTATCTTTTGGAGAGCATTTGATTTACTACTTCTCTTGGTATGACAATGAATTCTTGCAGTCTGTTTGGTGGGTTGATTCTAAGACCAACAAATCATGATGGAGAGACCCCAGGAGAAAAGAGCATTCACCAATTATCCCATCCTGCTGCACTTGTTGCTTTCATAGATTCTTTGCATCTATGGACTTGTTTGTAATGGGAGAATTATTGGAATTGGAATTGAATATCTTTGATAAGATGTAGTTGTATTCATTTATGTTGTCATGTATTCAAGTTGGATATATATTTTGTACTGTTCACGGATGATAAATACAATGCTAGCTATTATTGAGTCAATTTATCCTATCAATTTATATGAGAATACCATTAAGGATGCCTCTAGCTCAGTTGTAGTGTTGTGACCTTTTTTTTTTGAAAAAAAAAACTTTAAATTTCAGATATTGATAATCGTTTCATAATTTAGAGAGAGGAGAGAGGGAGAGGAAAGAGAGAGAGAGAGAAAGAGAGGGGAGAGCGGAAAGAGAGGGGGAAGGAGAGAGAGGGAGAGAGGGAGAATATTTTAAAAGTAATAAAATTATTTAATTGTACAAAAAAAAAATTATTCTTAAAAATAATTTTTATGGATGGATTGGATATCAATCCATCCATAAAAAATTTGTTAATGGATGGATTTTATTAAGTGGATCATGGATGAATTTGATTTTTTATAATGAATTTTTAATGGATCATAATGGATGGTTTTCAATCCATCCATTATAATCCACATAAAAATTTATCCAATCCATCCATTTGCCACCCCTGCATGATCATAATAACAAAAGGAGAGAAAACCAACGTTGATGAGTGTTCCTGCCGAGATCCGACTTGCCGGAATCTAGTCGTAGAATGTCAAACCAAGAGTGAACAATGGGGGTTACTTTAGATTATGGCTTGACAGAATATTGTATTCCGGTCCTACGTATCCCAATGGGAATCAAAGTCAGACATAGTTCTAGGTTCAACCCTTGGCCATACGGTGATCTCGATTCCCTAAACTTGTATCCGATGAAAACCAGTGAGCAAGGACTCTTCAATAGTCTCTTGGTCGAGCTAGTATCTCTAATACGCTTAATGGAGAGTCATCGGGATTAAGTGAAAAGTGAGTCTCTCTCTTGGGTTCTCCTCCTTTTATAATAAGATCCCCATATCTTTAAGAGATCTGGATATATTTCCTTTTATCTCTTAAATCTTCTGAGATGTGATTTCCTTAATTTAAGGGATACTATCTGTGACACCCCGTTGTGCCCCATTGTATTATTACATTAAATCCTTAATTATTTATTTACTTAATCGTGCGCTTAACGTTGAAAATACGTAAAAATTAAAACTTAATTAATAATTATATAACTTATGCAGATATAAAACACACCAAACTATTTTACATAAATACACACATGAGTATCCTTTATTTTACACAACCTGCTTATAACTAACTGAAACAAAACATCTTATGTGACTCACTGGCCTTAAACTAACTACGCCACATTATTAGTATCAGTAGGTTGTTCTTCAGCGTCAACTACATACGGAACGATGTTCAACTCTTCAACAATCTCCGTCTCGTATGGGGTTCCATCCATCTCCTCCGTAACATAGTCGTCCATATGGTCTTCTAACTTAACAAAGTAGACATACACCAAAAATACAGAAATAGGGAGATAAAAAACAATTCTATCATCATAAGTGGAAAAGATTCATAGCATATAATACAATAACGGTCACAAACATGCATCACTCACAAGTTACAATCATCCATACTTTATAACATCATCCTTTACCCTTCAACTCATGCAACTAGACCTTTATGCTGACGTGGCCACTACTACTCCTGTCACACATCCCTTGTTAGGGATGCCAGTCAGTCGTCCAAGTGACACGTTCCCCACGCCGGTGCACATTCTCATCCATGGTAGGAATGCTCATGCAAAGCAATGACACTATAGCTGCACAGTACCGTCGGTGCACACCCTGGTTCTCTTTCTCAACTCTATCAAGGGTGCTCATGCAAAGCAATTACACTATAGTTACACAACTTAAATTCTAATTTGGAACGGTCTACAAGAACTTCGGACCTCGTGTATCTCACGGTTATGAACAACAATGCAACACATGATTCTCACTGACTTTTATCAATAACAACCTAGTACCTCAAGCGTTTCCTCATAACCTCCACTTACACTTTACATCACATCATTTCTATAAAATAATAGCGAGGCACTTCTAATTCATATTCAAAACTCTCACCCAAACAAAATACCTCCAAGCAATATATATCTTTCCTTAAAATTATCTAAGCATAGAATTAAACCCAGGCAGATCATGCATAACACATTAATCAACAGAATATTCAAACATCTCAATATCATATGAGTCAATTTATCATAACCAAATCATAATAATTCAACCAAATAAATAACAAAGTCAGATTTTGTCACGGCCTGGCCATGACAACCATCACGACCGTGACAGACAAGAAACATCCTCAATATCATAATATTCAAACACTGAAACAATACGTCACATGCAGATGGAATACCTCAACCAGCGTATCACAAACAGTCAAAAGTAAATAATTCAAACATCCTCAAATATGAATAATCAACCTAAGGCGATAAACCTACAATTCCCAAATCGTCATTGGTTTTACGGAAAAGTTTCCAATACGATTTTGGTATTGTCAATTACTCGACCACTAGTAGGGTTTAGGTCGCCCTACAGCATTATTATAAATTATATACTACTTATCGGTTCCGATGATGGAATGGTTCTTTCTCCCACCTGAGTTTGCACCAGAAACACGTATACAACGATCCTCGTTATCCCGCCACGAGTTAACACAACCACCTTCAACCAAACAACATAATTATAATTAATCAACTAACACCCACCTATGACACTTAAGGGCTAGGTTCGGCCAAAACTTAGAAATAGGTTTAGGATTATCTTCTTAATGTCATCTTTTGGATCCTAATTACTAGAGTCTTAACTATCATAGATTACTTATTACAAAACTAAAATTTGAAACAAAATCCTCTAACCTTTAGGGTTAGGGTTTCGGTCAAGGGCTGACCTTTAGGGTTCAACATCCTTAAAATTCCTAATCATGATTAAGTCATAGATTAATGATCCTTGATTAACCTAAATCATGGATTAGTGACTAAACAACTAAAGTTGAAACTCAAAACTTCCTATCTCTTTTATACAAGGATTTGGCCTCAATAGGTTCATAGGGCTAGGGTTCTTAGTTTAATAAACCAACTTGGATTTATTAAGCATACATACTAATAGCTTGATTAACAAGATCATTAAGGAAAACTTTGAAAAAAACTCAACAAATCTAACCCACCTAGGGTTTCGGCCAACACAAAGATTTTTGAGTAAAATATTCATTTTAAGAGACTAACATGGATTAGAGTGTGTAGTCATACATGCCATATAGAATACATGATCATACATGACAACACATGAACAAAACTATACCAACCTTAATGTGATAGATTCGGCCAAGGCTAGATTTTTAAGAAATAAATTTTTTATTACATCATGCTCTTGGATTTAGATAATATGCATGATATCAAGAAGATAGAAAGTAGTTTCATCATCATTAGATTTTTCTAGAATTTATTATGACTTTTCAAAGTTCTAGGGTTAAAACTTTAAAGTGATGAAAAACTATGATATAAGCCTTGAATCAAGAAACTTGATAAAGAACCTAGACATGATTAAGAATGAAGATTAGGATTTACCTCTTGAAGATCAATGACAATAAAATCCAAGAAACTTGCTTCACAAATCTATCACTTAAGAACTTATGAACTTTAGGGTTTTGGAAACAAATGGCAAAAGAAACTAAGTGAAAAGTGAGAGTATGGTATTTATAGTGATAGTGGCGACATCTTATGAAGGATCTAGATGATGATGAGTTGTCTTACTAAAGGATTCAAATGCAATTAAGTTCTAAGGACCAATTTGCAAAGATTCCAAAAGTTGAAGGACTAGTTTGCAAATTGTCAATAAAGTGCCATGATGATGATTTTGCCACATTTAATGCAAGCTTATCTTGACTTTGTTGGCTGAATTTATGAGTCAAAGATAGGTTAAGAAGAATCAAGAAACTTGAAGAAGATTTGAGAACATTAGAGAAGAAGATGAACATGATGAGGGTTTAGAATAGTTTTAGTAATTTGGGTATATCTCTCAACATACTTGTCCGTTTTGGATGGTCTTTATGTCGTTGGAAATAAGAGAGAAAGATGAACAACTTTCATGTTTAAAGTTTTCCGAGATTCAGAGCATACACTGGTCAGAATTTCGTGGCACTTTCGGGTGATTGACGAGAGAATGACTTTGCCTTATAACTCATCCACTTAACATAAATGTCATTTATGGCTTAGGAAAAGTGATGTCCAAGTGATTGGAATGGAGGAAGGAGCCATGAGTTTTGGGTTGGATTTGGTCAAATTTTCCAATGGCATGGTTTGTAATTGTCATAAAAAGACAAGGGTAAAATGGTCATTTCATAGCAAAAATTCACTTTGTCATAAATGCGCCATTATGGCCATTATGACTCGCATAAGCTCGTCATAAATGCTCATCAAGTCGGTCAAATCCATCATCTCAGCTACGTTGCCGACTCCGGGTTTCATCTGGCGCAGGTTTTTCCTAGAGATAATCTCGACGTATACGCCCGCAGCAAATATAATATTTTAATTTTTTACCAAAATTTTCAAAACTTCCAGTATCGTAGCAAATGCGATAAAAACATTTTTCATCTCGTTCACGAATTAAAATTAGGTCTTTTGAGCAGTATAATTATACTGTCAATGGAATTCGCAGGCCGGGTTTCGTCTGACTTTCCAACCTAAATTTTAATCGTAGCTTCCTATATTCAAGTAGGATTGAGTAGTAAACTCCGTTTAATTAAAATAATTTTCTAAAACTCAAATAAATTTATAAACATATTTATATGTATTATTGTTATTTCAAACAACGAAATACAGGGTGTTACATTACTACCCCATTTAAAAAAATTTCGTCCTCGAAATTTACATACTTCAGAAAAGATGTGGATATCGTTGTTGCGTATCTGCTTCACGTTCCCAAGTAGCATCTCCCGTATTTTCATCTCATATGACCTTAACCAAAGGAATTTGTCTACCACGAAGCTCCTTAATCTCTTTATCTGCTATCCTTACAGGTAGAGCCTCATACTCTAGATTCTCTCCCAGTTGTATAGACTCAGACTCAATAACATGTGAAGGATCAGGATAATATTTTCTCAACTGAGACACGTGAAAGACGTCGTCCTGAAGGTTAGCAAGGTTAGGTGGTAAAGCAATATGATAAGCTACTGGACCAATCCTTCGAATAATCTGGAAAGGTCCGATGAATCTAGGAGTAAGTTTTCTAGTTTTGATAGCCCTGCCAATTCCGGTCTTCGGAGTGACTCTCAAAAACACGTGATCGCCCTCCTGGAATTCTAAAGGTCTCCTTCTCTTGTTACTGTAGCTCCTTTGCCTATCCTGTGCTTCCTTCATCTTTTCCCTTATCTTCCTAACTTGTTCCGTAGTCTGTTGCACCACATCTGGATCCAAGACTTGATTTTCACCAATCTCATACCAACATAACGGTGTCCTACACTTCCTACCATACAAAGCCTCATATGGTGCCATCCCTATACTACTGTGAAAACTATTGTTGTAAGTAAATTCAATCAATGGCAAGAACTCATCCCAACTGCCAGTGTGTTCCAAAACACAAGCTCTTAAAAGGTCCTCCAATGATTGAATCGTCCTTTCTGACTGTCCATCCGTTTGGGGATGATAAGCAGAACTCATCCTCAACTTGGTCCCTAAAGCATGATGCAACTGTTTCCAAAATCTAGATGTAAATCTAGGATCTCGGTCTGAAACAATGCTCGATGGCACACCATGCAACCTAACAACTTCTTTGATGTAGATTTGGGTCAACTTCTCCAAACTATAGCTTTCCCCCATAGGTAAGAAGTGAGCACACTTCGTCAACCTATCAATGATAACCCAAATCGCATCATGTTTCTTAGGAGTTCGTGGTAGTCCAACCACAAAATCCATAGCTATACTATCCCATTTCCATTCTGGGATATCTAATGATTGCAAATAACCATCTGACTTTTGATGCTCTATCTTAGCCTTCTGACACACCAGGCAAGCTAAAACATACTCTGCTACCTCTTTCTTCATCCTCGTCCACCAAAACAATTTCTTTAAATCCTGATACATTTTAGTGGATCCAGGATGAATACTCAACTTACTCTTATGTGCTTCTTCTAATATCAACTTCCTAAGTTCTAAATCCTCGGGCACACATATTCTATCTCTAAACCTCAGTACACCATTTGTTCCTCTACTAAACTCAGAATTTTTACCTTCATCTATACCTCTACTTATATCCTGTAAATATTGATCCTGAGCCTGTTTATCCTTAAGATCCCTCATAAAATCACTACTAATAGTGATCATACCTAAGCAAATTTTATCCTCAACCAACTCCATTCCTAAGTTCAAATCTCTGAACTGTTCCAGTAATTCCAACTCTTTAACCATCATTGCGGACACATGCAATGATTTCCTACTCAAGGCATCCGCTACTACATTCGCCTTCCCAGGATGGTATAGTAAATCAAACTCATAATCTTTTATAAACTCCATCCATCTTCATTGTCTCATATTCAACTCCTTTTGGTCAAACAGATACTTCAGACTTTTCTGGTCACTGTAAACATTAAATTTTGCCCCATAGAGAAAGTGTCGCCGTATTTTTAATGCGAACACTATGGCTGCTAATTCCAAATCATGAGTCGAATAGTTCCTCTCATGAATTCTCAATTGTCGGGAAGCATAAGCCACCACTCTTCCCTCTTGCATTAGAACACAGCCTAAACCTTGGTATGACGCATCACAGTATACGTCAAACGGTCCTAATGGATTCGGTAAAGTCAACACAGGTGATGTAGTCAACCTTTCCTTCAGCTTTTGGAAACTCTGCTCACAATTGTACGTCCATACAAAAGCTGTATTTTTCCTCGTCAATTGCGTCATAGACAACGCAATCTTCGAGAAACCCTCTATAAACCTCCGATAATATCCAGCTAACCCTAGAAAGCTTCGTACTTCACTTACTGACTTAGGCCGTTCCCATTTAAGAATTGCCTCAACCTTTGCTGGATCTACTGCTATACCTTCCTTGGTGATCACATGTCCTAGAAATTGGACTTCTTCCATCCAAAACTCACACTTGGAAAGTTTAGCATAAAGCTGCCTATCCTTCAAAACTTGCAGCACTATCCTTAAATGTTTCTCATGATCTTCCCAGGTACGAGAATAAATAAGGATGTCGTCGATGAATACAACCACAAACTTATCAAGAAACGGTCTAAATATCATGTTCATATAATCCATGAACACTGCTGGCGCGTTAGTCACACCGAACGGCATAACTAAATACTCGTAATGTCCATACCTTGTTCTAAAAGCCGTTTTTAATATATCTTCCTTCTTTACTCTAATCTGATGGTATCCAGATCTCAAATCAATCTTGGAAAATACTGCGGCTCCTTTCAAATGATCCATCAGACCATCTATCCTAGGCAATGTATACTTATTCCTAATTGTTACCTTGTTTAACTGTCTATAATCTGTGCACAACCTAGCACTTCCATCTTTCTTCTTAACAAACAACACTGGAGCTCCCCATGGTGAAACACTCGGCCTTATGACTTCTTTTCCCAACATATCATCCAACTGTTTCTTCACCTCCGCCAATTCTATAGGTGACATCCGATAGGGCGCCATAGATATAGGTCATGTCCCTGGTACAAGATCTATGGTGAATTCCACTTCTCGTTCTGGTGGTAAACCTGGAACGTCGGGAGGGAAAACTTCAGGAAACTCTCTCACGATAGGCATAGAATCTATACTAGGGGTCTCAATAGTTTCCACCGCGAACAGCATCACGTATTGCTGAGAATCGTCACCCCTCATGGATACTCCTTCATTGGCAGAGACTATACTAGAAGACTGAAGAAATGATAAGGTCTTACTAGAACAGTCTAGCATTACATGGTTAGCCGAAAGCCAATCCATGCCAAGAATAACATCTATCTGTTGCATAGGCAAACAGACAAGGTCTAGAATAAATGTTCTATTCTCAACAACTATAGGACACTGTAAACAAATAGACATAGTAGTCAAAGGATTACTAGTTGGAGTAGATATTGTAAGGGTATAAGGTAATTGATAAACAGTTAATTTTAATTGATCCACACATTCATACGAAATAAATGAATGTGTAGCGCCTGAGTCAAATAACACGTACGAGAGTCTACCAGCTATCAAACACATACCTTGTATAAGATCAGCAGATGGAGAGGATTCAGCTCCCTTCACGGTAAACACTCTTCCAGTGGCCTGAGGTCTTTCTCCCTGTTGCCCTGCTGATATTACTCCTCTCCCAGCTCCACCCCGATTGCCTCCATTTCCTCTTCCTACAGCTATCGGCGGTCGCCTAGCCTGCTGTCTGCAATCTTGGGCCATATGACCTTTTTTTCCACAGTGAAAACAACTAGGTCGCTCCATGCAGTCTCTAAGATAATGCGGTCCGCCACATCTGAAACAAGATAAGCCTTGTTGCTGTTGACCAACTCTAACCACTGATGCTGGTGTTGGTGTCTGCACTGGTCGGGCATACGGTCTCTGTCTCCATTGAGAGTTACTACCTCCTCGCCTCTGCAAACCCGGTCGAGTAGGACCCCCACTCCTTAATTGTTTCTACTCATTAGCCAGCCTCAGATCTAGACTTTCGATCGCACTGCATCGTTCCACTAGCTCTGGAAAACTCTGGATATCAAGAGATACTATAGCCCTCTGGAATTCATGTCGGAGTCCTTCCTCAAACCTTCTACATTGCCAATCTTCATCTGGGAATCTCTGATAAAATTCGGAATACTTAATCAGAGCCTCAAATCGTGATGCATAATCACCAACAGTCATGTTGCCCTGTTTGAGACTCATGAATTCCCTTTCTTTCTCGCGTCGAACTAGACGCGGAAAATACTTTTCAAAGAAGCAGTCATTGAACAGCTGCCAATTAATAATTCTGCCTTCGGCATCCAGCAATCTTCGCTTGCCTCTCCACCAAGACTCTGCTCCTCCAGTTAGCATGAAGGCAGTATACGTCACTTTCCTATCCTCTCTGCATCGCATGGTATCGAATATCTTCTCGATCTCTTGTATCCACCATTCTGCCATCTCTGGATCATAATCTCCTCGGAATTGGGGAGGCTTCCCTTTCAGAAAAGTAGCCATTCCGGCATCTTCAGCTGCTGCAACTCTCCTTTGATTCTGTTGTTCCTGCTGTTCTTTGTTCATCTGTAGCATCTCAGCATTCTGCCATGTTTGTAACAACAGAGCAGTAACTATGTTTTTCATGGTATCTTGAGTCTCAGATGACTCTCCTCCACTTCCAGTATGATTATTTTCCACATTGTTAGCTCGCACAATTCTTTCAGGAGTTCTGTCATTACTGTCAATCCGACGTCCTCTTCCACGAGCCATGATTCTGTAGAAGAAATCATTCGCTCTTATTAGTATGACATATAATACCACATAGACAAGTATATAAATACCATATGCCACACTAATGTTATTTATCGCGTCGGATTCGGACACACTACCCATCTTCTAAGCATAGTTAAAATCCGATGTGGATTCAACTAGACACGGCCGGTAACAACTTCCTAGACCTCACAGTCTGATAAGCCTCTGGCTTATCTAGTTTTATGACTAGATGAACTAGGGTTTATGTGCCAATCAGTCGAGTTCACTCTCGTTTTCGCCCAAATTTGCCTTGTTTTGTTCCTAAGTTGGACTTTGACTCGTTTTGCGTCTTTTGTGTAGTTTTTAGCTTATTTTGGATAGAATTATGCTTTTGGTTTCTTTTGGTGTTTTCAGGTCAATAAGTGAAGCTCCGGGAGTCAAGGAAAGTCAAGAAGCAGTGGAAAAAGCACTTCTGGAGATACTCGCCTCGGGAGTGTATGATCGCCTCGCGAGCCTGAACATCAGATAAAGCAAAGAAGTCATCACTCCTCGCTCGCCCCTGGCGCAGGATGCTCGCCACGCGAATAATGAAGACCTGGAAGTCAGAGACCATCACGGCCTAGCCGTGATGAAGGTCACAGCCTAGAATTGAATCTCGCCCCGCGAAAGCATCTCGCCACGCGAGAGTTTGAAGACACTGGAAGACAGAGACACTCACGGCCTAGCCGTGATAAAGGTCACGGCTGTGACAGATTGAAGTTGGAAGACTCGCCCCGTGAACACACTCTCGCCTCGCGAAAATCCAAACTTGAATGCGCGCCAAAACTAAAATTCGCGTCGCGAGAGTAAGCTCGCCCCGCGAGCGGGCAAGATTCATAATCCTTATTTAAAGGCTGTTCAGATCAGAATTTGAAAAAAAGGTTTTTCCACTAGTTTAGATCAGTAGTTACGAATCCTTGTTTTCTCTTTGGAGCTGCGTCTCCCTTTTCTTTTTATTTTATCATGGTGGTTATGTCGGATTGCTTGTCTATGAGCATGAGGAACTAATCCCCTCGTCTGAGGGAACAATGAAGCCACCCATGGCGGTGTAGTGTTCACGTGATGTATGTTTTTCTCCCCTTTACTCAATCAATGTTTTCTAATTCTGATTTGATTGTGTTGATCATATGTGTTGCGTGATTGACTTGTTAACGTTGATGAGGCTTAGTCAGCGATTCGCGTTTAGAACTTGAATTGGGATCATCGATCGAATATTACACGAGAGTGAGTAGGAGATCGGTGCAGCCTTATAGGGAACAAGAATTAATCAAATTCGAGATTAGGATTATGAGACCTAGTAAGTAATTAATCCAATCGTCGAATACGTCCTATTGAGCACGAGAGTGGATATAGGAGAATTTGGGGGTCCCGGTTGACATTGTAATTGAACTTAGGGAGGAATTCATCATCACTTGGGAATACATATTGGGTAGGTGGATTTGTGACCTTGGACATTTTAATTTCTGATTTTTAGTTAATTAGTTTATTAGATTCGTTAATTGAATTTTTGATATTAATCTCTCTCTCAACCACCTTCTGTAACTTGACCAACGTATCTGATTTCTCGCGGATTAGTCGAATTGGTAGCCCAATCCCTGAGTTCGACCTTGGTAATTACTTACCGTGTTTATTTTATTTTATTACTTGCGACGACCCGGTACACTTGCCGGCGTCACAACAAGTTTTTGGCGCCGTTGCCGGGGATTGGCACAACCAATTTTCCTAATCTTTAGGAAACTTGATTGCTTGGTTAAGCTAATTTTTATTTTTATTTTTCTGTTATTTCATTATTTATTATCTCTCTCTACTTCTTTGATTCCACTTGGTCTTGCCGTGTTTTTGTATGCGAGGTACCCTTTCACAAGAGGACCTTCTATTTGATTCGGAGATCACCAAGACCGAGAAGCGCTTAAGGAAGGAAGTCAGAGAAAGAAAAAGGCTTGAAGCGAGGGATATTGAGAAAATGACCGAAGAGAATCCTCCTCCTCCTCGTTACAAGCCTCTCTTCGAGTACAGTCTACCCAACTTGGGGGATTGTGATTCTTCCATCGTGAGAGGCAACCTCAATACAGACTCCTTCAGAGTGGAAGGATGTGTCACAGCCTACATCCGTGAGAATCAGTTTGATGGGAGTGGCAGGCAAGACCCTCACAGGCACATCACCCACTTCCTTGAAGCTTGTGACTTACAGAAGACAAGAGGTGTTTCTCAGGATGAGTTTCGCTTGCGGCTATTCCCTCTCTCTCTTAGGGATGTCGCTCGCGATTGGTTTGACAGCTTGGATAGGAACAGTATCACAACTTGGGAGCAAATGGCACAAAAGTTCCTAACTAAGTATTTTCCTCCTCAGAAAGCGGCACAAGCAAGAGTGGCCGTTACATCTTTCAGACAGACAGAGGATGAAACTTTTAATGAAGCTTGGGAAAGGTACAACGTGCTCTTGAGAAGATGTCCTTCAGCTTTCTTTGACCCGGTCTCCAAGGTTCAACATTTCTTTAACGGGTTAAGGGGACGCTATCAGATGAATTGTGATGCCGCAGCTGGCGGTTCCTTTTCCTTTTTATCAGCTGAGGATGGATGGGCATTATTAGAGAAGATGTCATACAATGATTACAACCGTGGTAGGGAGACCTCAAGTGGAGTCAGTTCTGCAACAATGGAAGCCATTCTGGAGCAAGTTAAATCGTTGAAGATGCAAGTTGCGACTTTGTCAGAAAACAAGAAGGTTAATGCGGTACACGAGGGAATGCCTCCGGGTTGTGATAATTGTAATGGAAATCATGACACTCAGAGCTGTCCGTTCAGCTTCTCTCGAGAACATGTAGACTCATGCCACAATTTTTATGACAGTGTGCCCCAAAACAACTATCAGGGGAACAGACAGAATGACTACAGTCAGAATCAGAATTGGGGGTATATGAGGAGAGACCATCCGGGTTTCGCTTGGAGTAATGCTAGTGGTGGTCTATACGAGCAACAACAACCTCCGCAGGGTCAGAGGCCTAACTATGGGATCCATCAAAATAATACTCAGCAGACTCTTCGGGGGTCTAATCAGTTGCACATAACAGAAGGTGGAAGGCAGCCTTGGGAATTGGCTTTTGAGAAGATGAGCGCGACAGTTGACAAGTTGGCAATTAACACAGAGAAGGTGAATATGACAGTTGACAAGGTGAGCGCGATAGTTGACAAGTTGGCAATTAACACAGAGAAGGTGAATATGACAGTTGACAAGGTGAGCGTGATAGTTGACAAGTTGGCAACGCATACAGGGGAAAAAATTCACAATCTAGAGATGCAGATAGCTCAGCTCGCAAAGCAACTGAATGAGCGTCCCCCAGGTACTTTCCCAACTGATACCGAGAACAACCCTAAGAACCAATGCAACGCCATAACAACTAGAAGTGGTAGGGAGTTGGGATCTAACAGGGGTGCAATTAGTTCTCAGGAAGACGAGGCCCCGGAACAATCGCATGTTGAGGAAGAGCAACCTGAGAAAGAAGAGTTGGTAAATGACAAGGCACCGGAGCAAGGGGGAAGGCTGAAACTTGTAGATGAAGAGTTCCGAAAGAAGAAGTGGGTTGAACCCCAAGACCTCCCGCCCTACATGAGGGTACCGTATCCTGAAAGATTGAAGAAACCTCAACAGGATAAGCAGTTCAACAAATTCCTTGATGTCTTCCGTAAACTTCAGATTAACATTCCCTTTGCGGATGCCTTGGAACAGATGCCATCTTATGCTCGGTTTATGAAGGAGCTTCTCTCCAAGAAGCGGAAAATAGTGGATGAGGAAACGGTTGCTTTGACCGAGTAGTGTAGTGCCATTCTTCAGAGAAAACTACCTCCAAAGTTGAAGGATCCCGGTTCTTTTTCTATACCATGCACCATTGGGGAGATGACTCTAGGGAAGGCATTGTGTGATCTAGGGGCAAGCATCAACTTGATGCCCCTCTCTATGATGAAGAAATTGGGGATCAAGGAAGTCAAGGATACACGGATGTCACTCCAACTGGCCGATCGTTCTATAAAATATCCTTATAGGGTGGTCGAAGACTTGTTAGTGAAGGTGGACAAGTTCATATTTCCGGCGGACTTTGTGGTTCTTGACATGGATGAAGACGCTGAGATCCCTCTCATATTGGGTAGGCCTTTCTTGGCCACTGGGCGTGCCTTGATAGATGTGCAAGAAGGGAAACTCACTCTAAGGGTGCAAGATGAGAATGTAGTCTTCAATGTCTTCGAAGCAATGAAGCACCCCATTGAGAGGTCGGATGTGCATCGAGTGGATATGGTGGATTCGATTGTCAAGGCAAGGGCCACTAGAGAAGCCCATGGTTCTTCACTTGCACAAGTGTTGGTAAAATCCCATGATGATGATAGTGAGGAAGAAGACCCTTTGGGGGATGAGGACTATCTGGAGTGCTTGAAACACATGGAAGCTTTACCGAGTCTCCCAAGGGATGAATGTGCAAAGGAAAAGCACAACAAGGAAAGAATGGAAGAAGATGACAAGGCACCGGAGTTGAAGCAACTCCCAACCCACTTAAAGTATGCATTCTTGGGGGAGAAGGGACAACATCCGGTAATCATTAGCAATGCCTTAAAAAAAGATGAAGAAGAGAAGCTATTGAGAGTTCTTAGGGAACACAAATCCGCCATTGGGTGGAAGATTTTGGACCTAAAAGGTATAAGCCCCTCCCTATGCATGCATAAGATTTTGATGGAGGATGATCATAAGCCAGTGGTTCAACCACAAAGACGGTTAAATCCCATCATGAAAGAAGCTGTGCGTAAGGAAGTGATTAAACTTTTGGATGCCGGAATCATCTATCCAATCTCAGATAGTAAATGGGTTAGTACAATTCATGTGGTCCCAAAGAAAGGAGGCACCACAGTGGTGGTCAATGAAAGCAATGAATTGATCCCAACAAGGACCATCTCGGGGTGGAGAGTATGTATCGACTATAGAAAGCTAAATGAAGCCACAAGGAAAGATCACTTCCCTCTTCCCTTTATTGATCAAATGCTAGAAAGGTTAGCCGGACATGAATACTATTGTTTTTTGGATGGTTACTTCGGCTATAATCAAATTGTGGTAGATCCTCAAGATCAAGAGAAGACGGCTTTCACGTGTCCCTATGGAGTCTTTGCCTATAGGAGGATGCCCTTTGGATTGTGCAACGCTCCTGCTACTTTCCAAAGGTGCATGCTTTCTATTTTCTCGGACATGGTGGAGAAATGCATTGAGGTGTTCATGGATGACTTCTCGGTCTTTGGGACCTCATATGACAATTGCTTGCAGAACTTGACTTTGGTGCTTAAAAGGCGCCAAGAGACTAACCTTGTGCTCAATTGGGAGAAATGCCACTTCATGGTCAAGGAAGGTATAGTCTTGGGGCACAAAATTTCCCAAAGGGGGATTGAAGTTGATAAAGCAAAGATTGAGTTGATTGAGAAGCTTCCCCCACCAACGAATGTAAAGGGGGTGAGGAGTTTTTTGGGGCATGCCGGTTTCTACCGGAGATTCATCAAGGACTTCTCCAAAATCACAAGGCCACTGTGTGACCTTCTTGTGAAGGATGTATCCTTTGAGTTTAATGCTTCTTGTTTAAATGCCTTCATCGATCACTACTTTGAAAAATATGCTTGTCACCGCACCCATAATCACTGCGCCTAATTGGAAATTACCTTTTGAAATCATGTGCGATGCTAGTGATTATGCGGTGGGGGCTGTTTTGGGGCAAAGGGTGGAAAAATTAGCTCATGTCATTTATTATGCAAGTAAAGTTTTGAATGAGGCACAAGCTAATTATTCCACCACTGAAAAAGAACTACTTGCTGTGGTTTTTGCTTTAGATAAGTTTAGATCCTACATTGTGGGGTCTAAGATTGTTGTTTACACTGATCATGCGGCCATAAAACACTTGATGACAAAACAAGAGGCCAAACCTAGATTAATACGGTGGATTCTTCTTTTGCAGGAATTTGATCTCGAGATTAGGGACAGGAAGGCATCCGACAATGGTGTGGCGGACCACTTATCTAGGTTGGTCAATCCCGACACCAAGGAGGAATTTCTAGACATCAAGGAAGAATTTCCTGATGAAAAGTTGTTTGCACTTATTGGAAATTCCCCTCCTTGGTTCGCGGACATGGCCAATTTCAAATCTTCAAATGTGGTTCCGCAAGGTTTGACTAGTCAGCAAAGGAAGAAGTTCTTCTCGGATGCAAGGTACTATGTGTGGGAGGACCCATATCTTTTCAAGCAATGCTCAGATGGGATCCTAAGAAGGTGCATTCCCCATGACCAAATCGGAAACGTGTTGTGGCATTGTCATAGCTCGGATTATGGTGGGCACTATGGGGGAAAGAAGACAGCAGAGAAAATCCTCCAAAGCGGATTTTATTGGCCAAATCTCTTCAAGGATGCCCACACTTTTGTTGAGAACTGTGATCGTTGCCAAAGAGCTGGCAACATCTCCAAGCGGCATGAGCTCCCCTTGAATAGCATGCTTGAAGTGGAACTCTTTGATGTATGGGGGATAGATTTCATGGGACCATTCCCACCATCTTTCTCCTATCAATACATTTTGGTGGCTGTGGACTACGTGTCAAAGTGGGTAGAAGCAATCCCAACAACCACGGATGATGCGCGGGTAGTCATGGAATTCCTAAGGCGCAATATCTTCTCAAGGTTTGGGGTTCCTAGAGTGTTGATTAGTGATGGGGGATCCCACTTTTGCAACAATCAAATGCACAAGCTTCTTGAGAAGTATGGGGTCAAGCATAGAATCTCTACTCCTTATCATCCTCAGACCAATGGGCAAGCGGAGGTATCCAACCGTGAGTTGAAGCGTATTCTTGAGAAAACCGTCAACTCCTCACGGAAGGATTGGTCAAAGAAGTTAGATGATGCTTTATGGGCTTACAGGACTGCCTTCAAGACTCCAATTGGAAGGTCCCCTTACAATTTGCTGTTTGGAAAGGCGTGCCACCTGCCGGTGGAATTGGAGGAAAAGTCTTATTGGGCAATTCGAGAACTCAACTTTGATTTGATGAAGGCTGGTGAGAAGAGGCTTCTGGACTTAAATGAGTTGTCCGAAATCCGCATGCAAGCATACGAAAATGCAAGAATCTACAAAGAGAGGACTAAGGCATGGCATGACAAGCACATCTTGCCAAGGAGGTTTGAGCCCGGACAAATGGTACTTCTCTATAACTCAAGGCTGAGACTTTTTCCTGGGAAGCTGAAGTCAAAGTGGTCAGGACCATACAAGGTCCTCCATGTTTTTCCACACGGAGCAGTGGAGTTAGAAGGGGCCTCTGGAAATTTCAAGGTAAATGGTCAAAGACTAAAGCATTATCATGGAGAACCAATCCCAAATGGCAAGCAAATGCTTTTTCTGAGTTAACCCTTAGGGGGCGACTTGAGTCAGGCTCGGGACGTTAAACAAGCGCTACTTGGGAGGCAACCCAAGCTAGGTATCCCTCTCTTCTCCTAACTTTTTTTTTGTTTTGTGTATGTTTTTGTTTTTGTTTGTCACTCTTGAATAATTTGAGAAGATCAAGAGTTTGTGTATGAGTGTGTGTCGGCAAGTTTGTTGGATTTTAATTATATTGAGCATAGATTGATTGCATGAATTATTTTGACCATTGATGATTTCCCCCCCTAGGTTCTGAAATTAGAAAATTTTATCCCCACTTAAAAATTGAAAACTGAACTTTGAGAATTTTGTTGTGATTACTTGATTTATGATAAGTTTGGGGTGAGGGGGTACACACACTAGGAATCGTATCTCGGTCAAACAATTTGCAAAATGTCCAGGTGATGATTTGAGCCTCCAACTTTGTTTTTGATTGTGAGAATCACTGTTAAGTTGCACTTTCCCGGATTTGCTTGAATCTCTTCATGGTTTGCATGTTTATGTGTTGCATCAAATGATTTAGGCAATTTTCTTTGAAAAACTACTTGGCCTAAAAAGAACCATCCCGAATGCATGTTCCCTAGTTAGCCACATTGAGCCTAATTAGCCTATTGTTTCTTGATGACCCTATATTACAAGCCGAAAATCTGAAAAAACATGTTAACCCAATCTTAGGATTAGGAGAGCATGGAAGCATAGCAAGAGAATGGTTGTGAGGAACTAAGTTTGGGGTGGCTACAAGGTGATGTGTCATATTGGGGGTGAGAAAAATAAAAATAAAGGTTGATTAAAAAAAATAAAAATAAAAATAAAAAAATAAAAAAATAAAAAATTGCCAAAAGAAAAGGGGCAAAACAAAAAGATTAGCAAGGAAAAGGTTGTAGCCACCCGAGGCAAAAAGAAAAAAATGGAAAAAGGAATTTGAGTGGAATATGTGTCAAATGCTCATGCTCTCTTAGTTCCTAGGGACTTAAGCCGAGTATCCTTGAATATCCTACCTTTAGCCAGGCCCCATTACAACCTTTAAAAGACCTTCTGATGTTGCATGCATGTTTTCGTGGGGACTATTTTTGAGACGAAAATCAAATTCATGGGAAGTGCTCTTAAAAGGTGAAATTGAGTGAAAAAGTTGATAGCCTTGACGAATTTGAGCGAATGAGTGAGATTTTACATACCCTTGTGAGGAAGGCAATTGTTTGAAATTGGTGATCTTCCTTTTGTGTGTGACTCTGATCCTCAACTTAGACTAATGATTGCATGAATGATGAAGTTCTCAATTGTTTAAAGTAAATGAATGTGGGGATTACATTGATGTAAAGGGGGGGAGATCATTTGAGAAAAACTGTTTTGGTTGCATGAAATTTGTGCGAAATCGGTTGATTCCTTTTGGCTTGCCAAGTCTTGAGTCCTTTTTGAGTTTTAGCTTGCTTGGGGACAAGCAAGGTTTAAGTTTGGGGTGTTTTGATAAGCCTCTGGCTCATCTAGTTTTATGACTAGATGAACTAGGGTTTATGTGCCAATCAGTCGAGTTCACTCTCGTTTTCGCCCAAATTTGCCTTGTTTTGTTCCTAAGTTGGACTTTGACTCGTTTTGCATCTTTTGTGTAGTTTTTAGCTTATTTTGGATAGAATTATGCTTTTGGTTGCTTTTGGTGTTTTCAGGTCAATAAGTGAAGCTCCGAGAGTCAACGAAAGTCAAGAAGCAGTGGAAAAAGCACTTCTGGAGATACTCGCCTCGCGAGTGTATGATCGCCTCGCGAGCCTGAACATCAGATAAAGCAGCAACAGTCATCACTCTGGCTCGCCCCGCGAACAGGATGCTCGCCACGCGAATAATGAAGACCTGGAAGTCAGAGACCATCACGGCCTAGCCGTGATGAAGGTCACAGCCTAGAATTGAATCTCGCCCCGCGAAAGCATCTCACCACGCGAGAGTTTGAAGACACTGGAAGACAGAGACACTCACGGCCTAGCCGTGATAAAGGTCATGGCTGTGACAGATTGAAGTTGGAAGACTCGCCCCGCGAACACACTCTCACCTCGCGAAAATCCAAACTTGAATGCGCGCCAAAACTAAAATTCGCGTCGCGAGAGTAAGCTCGCCCCGCGAGCGGGCAAGATTCAGAATCCTTATTTAAAGGCTGTTCAGATCAGAATTTGAAAAAAAGGTTTTTCCACTAGTTTAGATCAGTAGTTACGAATCCTTGTTTTCTCTTTGGAGCTGCGTCTCCCTTTTCTTTTTATTTTATCATGGTGGTTATGTCGGATTGCTTGTCTATGAGCATGAGGAACTAATCCCCTCGTCCGAGGGAACAATGAAGCCACCCATGGCGGTGTAGTGTTCACGTGATGTATGTTTTTCTCCCCTTTACTCAATCAATGTTTTCTAATTCTGATTTGATTGTGTTGATCATATGTGTTGCGTGATTGACTTGTTAACGTTGATGAGGCTTAGTCAGCGATTCGCGTTTAGAACTTGAATTGGGATCATCGATCGAATATTACACGAGAGTGAGTAGGAGATCGGTGCAGCCTTATAGGGAACAAGAATTAATCAAATTCGAGATTAGGATTATGAGACCTAGTAAGTAATTAATCCAATCGTCGAATACGTCCTATTGAGCACGAGAGTGGATATAGGAGAATTTGGGGGTCCCGGTTGACATTGTAATTGAACTTAGGGAGGAATTCATCATCACTTGGGAATACATATTGGGTAGGTGGATTTGTGACCTTGGACATTTTAATTTCTGATTTTTAGTTAATTAGTTTATTAGATTCGTTAATTGAATTTTTGATATTAATCTCTCTCTCTCAACCACCTTCTGTAACTTGACCAACGTATCGGATTTCCCGCGGATTAGTCGAATTGGTAGCCCAATCCCTAAGTTCGACCTCGGTAATTACTTACCGTGTTTATTTTATTTTATTACTTGCGACGACCCGGTACACTTGCCGGCGTCACAACACAGTCCGATTAGAATCGAACTGCTCTGATACCACCAAATGTGACACCCCTTTGTGCCCCATTGTATTATTACATTAAATCCTTAATTATTTATTTACTTAATCGCGCGCTTAACGTTGAAAATACGTAAAAATTAAAACTTAATTAATAATTATATAACTTATGCAGATATAAAACACACCAAACTATTTTACATAAATACACACATAAGTATCCTTTATTTTACACAACCTGCTTATAACTAACTGAAACAAAACATCTTATGTGACTCACTGGCCTTAAACTAACTACGCCACATTATTAGTATCAGTAGGTTGTTCTTCAGCGTCAACTTCATACAGAACGTCGTTCAACTCTTCAATAATCTCTGTCTCGTATGGGGTTCCATCCATCTCCTCCGTAACATAGTCGTCCATATGGTCTTCTAACGTAACAAAGTAGACATACACCAAAAATACAGAAATAGGGAGATAAGAAACAGTTCTATCATCATAAGTCGAAAAGATTCATAGCATATAATACAATAACGATCACAAACATGCATCACTCACAAGTTACAATCATCCATACTTTATAACATCATCCTCTACCCTTCAACTCATTCAACTAGACCTTTATGCTAACGTGGCCACTACTACTCCTGTCACACATCCCTCGTTAGGGATGCCAGTCAGTCGTCCAAGTGACACGTTCCCCACGCCGGTGCATATTCTCATCCATGGTAGGAATGCTCATGCAAAGTAATGACACTATAGCTGCACAGTACCGTCGGTGCACACTCTGGTTCTCTCTCTCAACTCTATCAAGGGTGCTCATGCAAAGCAATGACACTATAGTTGCACAACTTAAATTCTAATTTGGAACGGTCTACAAGAACTTCGGACCTCGTGTATCTCACGGTTATGAACAACAATGCAACACATGATTCTCACTGACTTTTATCAATAACAACCTAGTACCTCAAGCGTTTCCTCATAACCTCCACTTACACTTTATATCACATCATTTCTATAAAATAATAGCGAGGCACTTCTAATTCATATTCAAAACTCTCACCCAAAAAAAAAAATATCTCCGAGCAATATATATCTTTCCTTAAAATTATCTAAGCATAGAATTAAACCCAGGCAGATCATGCATAACACATTAATCAACAAAATATTCAAACATCTCAATATCATATGAGTCAATTTATCATAACCAAATCATAATAGTTCAACCAAATAAATAACAAAGTCAGATTCTGTCACGGCCTGGCCATGACAACCATCACGGCCGTGACAGACAACAAACATCCTCAATATCATAATATTCAAACACTGAAACAATACGTCACATGCAGATGGAATACCTCAACCAGTGTATCACAAACAGTCAAAAGTAAATAATTCAAACATCCTCAAATATGAATAATCAACCTAAGGTGATAAACCTACAATTCCCAAATCGTCATTGGTTTTACGGAAAAGTTTCCAATACGATTTTGGTATTGTCGATTACTCGACCACTAGTAGGGTTTAGGTCGCCCTACACCATTATTATAAATTATATACTACTTATCGGTTCCGACGATGGAATGGTTCTTTCTCCCACCTGAGTTTGCACCAGAAACACGTACACAACGATCCTCGTTATCCCGCCACGAGTTAACACAACCACCTTCAACCAAACAACATAATTATAATTAATCAACTAACACCCACCTATGACACTTTAGGGCTAGGTTCGGCCAAAACTTAGAAATAGGTTTAGGATTATCTTCTTAATGTCATCTTTTGGATCCTAATTACTAGAGTCTTAACTATCATAGATTACTTATTACAAAACTAAAATTTGAAACAAAATCCTCTAACCTTTAGGGTTAGGGTTTCGGTCAAGGGCTGACCTTTAGGGTTCAACATCCTTAAAATTCCTAATCATGATTAAGTCATAGATTAATGATCCTTGATTAACCTAAATCATGGATTAGTGACTAAACAACTAAAGTTGAAACTCAAAACTTCCTATCTCTTTTATACAAGGATTCGGCCTCAATAGGTTCATAGGGCTAGGGTTCTTAGTTTAATAAACCAACTTGGATTTATTAAGCATACATACTAATAGCTTGATTAACAAGATCATTAAGGAAAACTTTGAAAAAAACTCAACAAATCTAACCCACCTAGGGTTTCGGCCAACACAAAGATTTTTGAGTAAAATATTCATTTTAAGAGACTAACATGGATTAGAGTGTGTAGTCATACATGCCATATAGAATACATGATCATACATGACAACACATGAACAAAACTATACCAACCTTAATGTGATAGATTCGGCCAAGGCTAGATTTTTAAGAAATAAATTTTTTATTACATCATGCTCTTGGATTTAGATAATATGCATGATATCAAGAAGATAGAAAGTAGTTTCATCATCATTAGATTTTTCTAGAATTTATTATGACTTTTCAAAGTTCTAGGGTTAAAACTTTAAAGTGATGAACAAATATGATATAATCCTTGAATCAAGAAACTTGCTAAAGAACCTAGACATGATTAAGAATGAAGATTAGGATTTACCTCTTGAAGATCAATGACAATAAAATCCAAGAAACTTGCTTCACAAATTTATCACTTAAGAACTTATGAACTTTAGGGTTTTGGAAACAAATGGCAAAAGAAACTAAGTGAAAAGTGAGAGTATGGTATTTATAGTGATAGTGGCGCCATCTTAGGAAGGATCTAGATGATGATGAGTTGTATTGCTAAAGGATTCAAATGCAATTAAGTTCTAAGGACCAATTTGCAAAGATTCCAAAAGTTGAAGGACTAGTTTGCAAATTGTCAATAAAGTGCCATGATGATGATTTTGCCACATTTAATGAAAGCTTATCTTGACTTTGTTGGCTGAATTTATGAGTCAAAGATAGGTTAATAAGAATCAAGAAACTTGAAGAAGATTTGAGAACATTAGAGAAGAAGATGAACATGATGAGGGTTTAGAAAAGTTTTAGTAATTTGGGTATATCTCTCAACATACTTGTCCGTTTTGGATGATCTTTATGTCGTTGGAAAGAAGAGAGAAAGATGAACAACTTTCATGTTGAAAGTTTTCCGAGATTCAGAGCATAAACTGGTCAGAGTTTCGTGGCAGTTTCGGGTGATTGATGAGAGAATGACTTTGCCTTATAACTCATCCACTTAACATAAATGTCATTTATGGCTTAGGAAAAGTGATGTCCAAGTGATTGGAATGGAGGAAGGAGCCGTGAGTTTTGGGTTGGATTTGGTCAAATTTTCCAATGGCATGGTTTGTAATTGTCATAAAAAGACAAGGGTAAAATGGTCATTTCATAACAAAAATTCACTTTGTCATAAATGCGCCATTATGGCCATTATGACTCGGATAAACTCGTCATAAATGCTCGTCAAGTTGGTCAAATCCATCATCTCAGCTACGTTGCCGACTCCGGGTTTCATCTGGCGCAGGTTTTTCCTAGAGATAATCTCGACGTATACGCCCGCAACAAATATAATATTTTAATTTTTTACCAAAATTTTCAAAACTTCCAGTATCGTAGTAAATACGATAAAAACATTTTTCATCTCGTTCGCGAATTAAAATTAGGTCTTTTGAGCAGCATAATTATATTGTCAATGGAATTCGCAGGCTGGGTTTCGCCTGACTTTCCAACCTAAATTTTAATCGTAGCTTCCTACATTTAAGTACGATTGAGTAGTAAACTCCGTTTAATTAAAATAATTTTCTAAAACTCAAATAAATTTATAAACATATTTATATGTATTACTGTTATTTCAAACAGTGAAATACAGGGTGTTACACTATCTCTTTTAACCGGATAAGGTTATGTGAGATAATATCCGGATTGATTAAGATGATATCTTAAATTGATCTCTTAACCGTATAAGGTTATTTGAGATAATATCAGGATTATTGAAGATAATATCAATATCTTATCCTTAATATCTGGGTTGGATCGGGTATCCAAGCTCGGTGGCCGGGTTTTACTCCTCGGCCAGTACACAAGCCCCCCAAGCTTTGAGCTAGTAAAGCGTAGAAGCTTTCATGACATTAGCCGAGCTTAGGAACTTGGTTTCTTCTTTGGTCTTTCGAGTTGGCGAGGTAATTGTCCGAGCTTCATACTTCGGTATATATATATATGTATATATATATATATATATATATATATATATATATATATATATATATATATCTTCCAACTCGGTGAATAGCTCGGGCAACCAAGCTTGACACTTCGAGCTAACGAGCTCTACACCTCGGCCCATACACAAGCCGCCCAAGCTTTGAGCTGATTGCGTGGAAGCTTTTCTCAAAGGAGCCGAGCCCAGTCGAGATGGAGGTAATCACCTGAGTTTTGTACTGAGGCCATACTTTCTTGGTTCCCGAGATGGAAAAGAGACGTTGCTCTTTGTGATTACGGCAAAGCTGACTTGTGACGCGTGGCTTTTATGGCTTCATTTCCGAGGCCCGCGCTGTAGCTACGTGCTCATACTTTTACTTGATGACAGCGCATATTCCGACGTCTCTGCCACGTGTTTCCTTTCCATTAGTGCGTCGAACCTGAGCGGACTTGAAGGGATGTTTCTATTCTCTCGCACGCCAACAACCATCATCAATTCGCCAAAAGGAACGTTCCATTTCTTTGCGCTTTTTCTATAAAATGAGCGAGCCCCCTGGCACAGGGTTTCACCTTCCTTGAGCCCTAGATTTTCTTCTCTCTCGAGTCCTTTTTAGTCCAAGGTCTCACATTCCCTTCCTATTCGAGGTACGTCCTTCTCATCTCTTTTACATTCCCTTAGATTTTTTTCTTTTTTCCAGTTTGATTTCTGATTTTTTTCATCCATGGAGACTTCATTCGAGGCATCCCAGAATGCCTCTTCTGGGGTTTAGATCATAGAGCCCGAAATCAATCGGATTGGGGGCTCTCCTTATCACTCCCCCTCTCTTTCTCATGGTGATAGGGGCTACAATGGATCTTCTTCCTCTTCTGACAGGAGTAGCTCTGCTACTCTTGACGCCATTGTTGCCCCCAAGCGCCGCAAGCATGTTTCTAGGATGCCCAGGGTTCCCTACCCGGATATTACCATTCTTGGGTATTTCTGGGTAAAACCCGATGTTGCTGTATTTTATTACAATTTCAAGGACTTTGACTCCCTCGAAGCCATAAAAAAACAAGGTTGTTGCCAAACGAGGCACTGTAGAGTGCCTTCCTTGTACAGAAGATGATCATGTTTTTCTTTGCCCTCCTTCAGATGAGCCACACTTTACATATGTATACAAGACCTTTTTTTGAACAAATTGGAGTTTCCATTCCCTTCACCCCGTTCGAATGCGAAGTCTTGCGAGTTATGAACGTTGCTCCTACCCAGCTTCACCCGAATAGTTGGGCATTTTTGAGAGCCTTCCAAATTTTGTGTGGCTAGATAGGGATAGAGGCTACTGCTCCTAAGTTTCTTTACTTCTACCGAGTTTGGTTTGGGGACCGAGTTGGCTGGATCTCTCTGAGTGGGATTGAGCATAGGGGGGTCATCGGGCTCTATATGAGCTCGTATAAGTTTTTTAAGTCGGATTTCTTCAAAGTCCGACCTCTAGAGGGTAATGAGGTCTTTGTTTTTGACTCGGCTGGAAACCCTAGATTTCCCTTCTACTGGTAACCACACCCTTCCAAATTTTCTAGCTATGACCTTGGCTCTATGATCTCTCAAGAGCGAGCTGATGTCGAGGTCCTGAGACTGTATCCTTGGCCATTGCCTTGTGGAAGGCTTTTAAAGCTTACTGCCTCTTCCACTCGGCAAACTGATTTTGAACGTAAGTAGCTTTTTGTTGACAAGTGTTAATTTATCCTGTAGCATGCTTATTGTATTTGACCGATTTCCTTCTTGTAGTGATAACGGGGAAGTTCAACTACAAGGCCCTGATGAAGAAGTCAGCTACTCAAGCTGCTGGCGGATCAACTATAGCTTCAAATGTCAAGGGGAAGAAAAAGAAAGTTACTGAAGCTTCTGACCTAAACACTCGCCCTCCTAAAAGGACTCAGGAAGACATGCTGTCCTAGGTCCCGATTAGAAGTTCTCCCCCCCGGCTGATGATCGAAGAAACTCCTGCTGCTGATAAGAGGTTGGGCAATGCTCCCATGGTGACCGATCCTACTTCGGACACCAAATGGTACAATGGAAACTACAAGTCGGGCATCAGCTCGCTCTGGGAGAATGAGTTCAACCCTGCTGACCTGATTGACGGCCAAGTGCTGAAACCTTACGATGCTCGGCTCTTGCTGGAGCAAGGACCTGATGTGAGTATGGAGGCGGCCACTGCCTATGCTCTCCGGATCACCTCAATTACTCGCTTATGGAGTCATCAGATTACTGATAATGTCAAGAAAATGGAGGTGATGAGGGTCGATGCTGCTCGTGCCAAGTGTGAGGAGCAAGCTCGGGTTATCGGTCAGCTGAAGGCCCAAAAGAATGAGCTGGAAAAAGACAAGACTATTCTTCTGGTCGAGCTGGATCTAGAAGGTCGCAGAGGGACTTCAAGCCGAGAAGGAGGCCAATCTTGAGCTGCGGAAGTCGCTAGAGGCCGAGAAGGAGGTCACTCTCATGCTTGATGCCGATGCGGTGAAGCCGAGGCTGCCATTATGAAGGAGCACGTTAATGGCTTTGCCCGAGACGTGAAGCAGCTTCAGCGTTTCAACCCAAATGCTGACTTCTTCCGTTCTGATGTGGACAAGGATTTTAACAGAGATGTGTTAACTCTCTAAAGTGTCTGATGTGCATTTCCCTAAGTTTTGATGAGAACTAAACATTGGTTAATGATTTAATTAACCTTCATATTGGTTGCTAACCTATCTATCGAGTGTGTAGATTAAGAAATAAAATCATCCATCGCAAATGTTTGAGGATTGAAGCTCACGTTCATCGCAAATGTTTGAAGCACACGTCCAAAACGCGAGAGAAAGAAACTTGCGTCCATTAAAGTATCAGAAGGCTGCATCCACTAAAAGTATCACTTGGAGTGCGTCCATCAAAGTATCAGAAAAGCCCAACCAGTGAGGTATCAGAATTATCCGTCCAATGACGTGGCACTTGGTGCTCGTCCATTAAAGTATCAGAATAACACGTCCACCAAGGTATCAGAATGGCTCGTCCAATGACGTGGCAAAAGACTCTTGTCCACTAGAGTAACTGAGACTCTCGTCCACCAGAGTAACTGAGACTCTCGTCCACTAAAGTAACTGAGACTCTCGTCCACCAGACTAACTGAGACTCTCGTCCAGTAAAGTAACAGAGGCTCTCGTCCACTAAAGCAACAAAGGCTCTTGTCCACTAAAGGTGACAGAAGCTCTCGTCCACTAGAGTAACAGAAGTGCTCGTCCACTAAAGGTGACAGAAGCGCTCGTCCACTAGTCTTTGGACTTGCTGAGTCCTTAATATAGAGCTCATCTACTAGCCCGAATGAAAACTCAAATGACTAGATAGACGTGATTATTTTCAAGATGGAAGCACTTATCTTATGAACGCAAATTCTCTAAGGATTATCAGAATCTTAGTTCAAGAATCAGAAAAAGACTTGAAGCCTTCTCTCCTACTCAGTTTCACGATTATCAAGAAAAGTCAGAAGACTACTCTCTCAAGCAACGTTGGATAATCTAAAAGAATGCTTCCAACATGCTTTATTCCACAAAAAGGGGAGTGTACTCAGCAAAGTACAAAAAGCTCTCTCCCCAACTCTGACATGGCTGTATCTCGATGCATAAAGCCATGATCCAACATGTTAGAGTACAACCAACGTTCCTATTGCATTAATGGCTGCTCAGAACGACTCTATTGCATTAATGGGTGCTCATAATGACTCTATTGCATTTCATGAAGTTCTGCTTGAAGCCAACATCTGAGAGAATGTCTCTAATGGATCCTAAATGCTTGAAGACTATAAATACAGAAGTCATTGAAGATGAAGAAAGAGAGAATACACACTGCATTAAAACGTCATTACTCTGCTCATTAATTCTTTTATTCTTTCATTCTGTATTCTTCAAACATTTGAAGTTATTACGCAGACTTTCCTAGACTTCACATTTAAACCACTCTCTGAGTGTTAGTGAAAGATCTGTTTGTGAAAAGTTTTATTTTTTACAAACCCAATCTCTCAAACAAACCTAAGGGAGCCTGAAGAGGCTAGGTGTGAAAATAATACTTGTCTTGAGCCTGAAGAGGCTAGGTGTGCAAATAATACTTGAGTCTGTAACCTTATCAGTTATAGTGGATAAATCTTGGTGCTGCCAAGGACTGGACGTAGCTCTTTGATTTGAAGAGTGAACCAGGATAAATCACCGTGTCAATCTCTCTTCCCTTAAACTCTTTAATTGCTTTAGTTTTCTTGCGTCTGTCAAGTGGTGTGTTTGCAATAGTCACCCGTCCATCCTGTATTCTTCCACTCGTCCAAAGCTAGCTTTCTGTTTGTGAAAAGATTTCAGCTTTGCTTAAATTCTGATAAACACAATTCAACCCCCCCTTCTCGTGTATATAGTTGTCTATTTTAGTTGGTATCAGAGCTCAGCCTCTGGGTTGAGCATCTAACAGTGTAGAGGTAAAAGGTCCTGAAGAATTGACATGACGGCTGGAGCTAGTACAAGTGGAAGTCATCAGATTGAAGGAGCCTCCCTAACCAGGCCTCCTTATTTCAATGGAGAAAATTACAACTACTAGAAAGATAGATTTCAGTGGTTTATTCTATCCACAAACTCTGTTCTTTGGGATGTCATCACAGATGGTCCATTCATTCCCAAGAATGATGACAACACTAACAAACCAAAAGCTCAGTGGATTGCTGCAGAAAAATCAAAATGGGAGCTGAACCACAAAGCCAGATACAACATCATTTGTGCTCTTAGTCTGGAGGAGTTTGAGAAGGTATGTGCCTGTGACTCTGCAAAAGAAATATGGGACACCTTAGCTGTCACACATGAAGGAACAACAAAAGTCAAAGAGTCAAAGATTGCCATACTTGTTAGAAAGTATGAACTGTTCATCATGGAGGAAGGTGAGTCTGTTGGTCAGATGATAGGAAGATTCCAAACTATAATCAACAGTTTGAAATCTCTTGGCAAAGTCTATACCAATGTTGAGAAGGTTGGAAAGATTTTGAGAAGTCTACCTAAACAGTGGAGACCTTTGGTCACTGCTATCTCCCAAGCCAAGGATCTCACTACCTTGACTATGGATGAACTTCTTGGAACACTCACTGTTCATGAGCAAGAACTTGGAGATGAAGTTGCACCAAAGAAGGGTAAGTCAATTGCTCTGAAAGCTTATCAAAAGTCAGCAAAAGTTTCCAAGGCTCTGAAGGCAGATGAGTCATCCAGTGATGCTGACCTATCAGAACTCGAGGATTCTGAGAGTGATGAAAAGTTGTCTCTCCTGACCAGGAAGATAAAGCTTCTCCTGCAGAAAAAGAAGTTCAAGAGGGATAGGCCATTCAAAAGGTTCAACAAGGACAAGAACTTCAAAGAATCCACCTCAACAGACAAAAGTCCAATTGTTTGTTATGAGTGCAAGAAGCCCGGTCACTTCAAGGCTGAATGCACTCAACTCAAGAAGGGCCCTTCTAAGAAATTCTTCAAGAAGAAGAAGAAAGGAATGATGGCTACTTGGGAGGATCTGGAGTCAACATCTTCTGATGAAGAAATAGAGGAAGAAGCCAATCTCTGTTTGATGGCCAACACTGACTCAGCCTCTAACGATGAGGTACATCCTGACTATCAGGAATTACTTGATGCCTATGAGGAGTTGATGGAGGAATCCAACTGCTTATCTAAAGCCTTCAAATCCCTCAAGAGAGAGTATGTAAATCTCACCGGTGAGCATAAATAGAAATCTCAAGAGTGCCAGAAGCTGGCTAAAGAAAACAGTGAGCTGAAGACTGAAAAGTCTAATGAAGCTAAGATCTCAAGTGAAACATCACCATCTGAAAAAGTTGAAAAACTTCAACATAAAGTGGAAGAACTCACTTCTGATCTTGCCAAATTTGTTAATGGTAGAGACAATCTGACTAAGCTACTTGGTAGTCAGAAGCACTCTCTTAACAAAGAAGGTATTGGATATGTCCATCATACACATCATAAAGTATCAACTAAAGCTTCTAAAGTATCTGTTAAGTCAACTGTAACCAAATCAACACCTATTTGTAACTTCTGTGGAAAAACTGGGCATGTTATGTCTAAGTGTATCCATAAGAAGAGAAGGAAGTCTTTACAGACTCCTAGAATTAACAGAAAAGGACCCAGAAAAATATGGGTACCTAAAGATCAAATAATCTTTGTTGCAGATGTCCTCAACAAGACAAAGAAAACACCACTGCTGGTACCTGGATAGTGGCTGCTCGCGACATATGACAGGAGAAAGGTCTATGTTCCTAGACCTCCAACTTAAGAAAGGAGGACACGTTGCCTTCGGAGGGAATCAAAAAGGGAAGGTTATAGGAATTGGTACTATTGGTGGTAAACCCCCTCTTCCCTCTATATCTAATGTTCTCTTGGTTAAAGGATTAAGACACAACCTGCTTAGCATAAGTCAATTATGTGATAGTGGTTTTGATGTTTCCTTTACCAAGGATGTATGCATAGTTAAAGACTGTAGTGGCAAAACCTTCTTTTCAGCTAAAAGGCAACAAAATCTTTATAAGATTGAACTGTCACGATCTCTCGGATCAAAGTGTAACCTTTGTCGATGTCTAAAGAGGATGAGAGATGGTTAAGAAACTAGGACATGCTAGTATGAAACTAATTTCGAATTAAAAAGGAATAATCTCGTGAGAGGATTGCCCGATATTAGCTTTAAGAAAGATGTCTTGTGTGATGCATGTCGGAGAGGTAAAAGATAAAATCAAGTTTCAAATCTAAATACCTAGTATCAACCTCTAGACGTCTTGATTTTTTACACATGGATCTGTTTGGACCGATTAGTGTTGCCGCACTGGCTGGAAGAAAATATGGATTTGTCATAGTTGATGACTATTCTAGATACACATGGGTACTCTTCCTAACACACAAGGATGAGTCCTTTAAGGCTTTCTCAGTATTCTGCAAAAGATTACAAAATGAGCAGGGTTTCTGTATTTCTACCCTTAGAAGTGATCATGGGGGAGAATTTGAAAATGAGCAGTTTAGACAGTTCTGTGAGGAGAATGGAATCTCTCACAATTTCTCTGCACCTAGAACTCCACAGCAAAATGGAGTGGTTGAGAGAAAGAACAGATCTCTGCAAGAGATGGCTAGATCTATACTCAATGAAAATAATCTCCCTAAGTACTACGGGACGTTTAAGTAAACACTGCTTGCTATGTACAAAACAGAATACTTATTAGGCCTTTTCTAAAAAGGACTCCTTATGAATTGTGGAAAGGAAAAAGCCCCAACATATCTTATTTTCATGCTTTTGGATGTGAATGTTTTATTCTGAATACCAGAGATAATCTTGGAAAGTTTGATTCTAAGGTAGATAAAGGTACTTTCGTAGGTTATTCTGAAAAGTCCAAGGCTTTTAGAGTTTACAATTCAAGAACTTGTTTTATTGAAGAATATGTTCATGTTAAATTCATTGATGGATTAAAGACTGATAAAGAACTATCAGATCTAGAAGATGATCTTGCAGGTCTTGATATAAACAAACCAGAAAGTCAACAACCCGATCTAACCAAAACAGAACCTGTGCCTGAGGCTGAAAGACAAGTGGAACAAACGAGCCAGCAGGCAAGTCAAGATCTTCATGATGATCTCAAAAGGGATTGGAAGTTCAACACTCATCATCCTAAGGATCTTATTATTGGAAATCCTTCGGAAGGAGTAAGAACCAGATCCACATTAAGAGAATCAAGCAATGTGGCCTTTATTTCAGATTTGGAGCCTAAACGCATTGAAGAAGCTCTTGAGGATGAAAGCTGGATTCTTGGTATGCAAGAAGAACTTAACCAGTGCACCAGAAATGATGTCTGGACTCTTGTCTCTAAGCCTAAAAACAAGTCGGGTATTGGAACAAGATGGGTCTTCATAAACAAATTGGATGAAGATGGTAAAGTTGTCAGAAATAAGGCAAGGTTAGTAGCTCAAGTCTATAACCAACAAGAAGGTATTGATTATACTGAAACCTTTGCACCTGTAGCTAGAATAGAAGCCATACGCATTTTAACGTCATATGCTGCACAACACCAAATTACCCTGTTTCAAATGGATGTAAAAAGTGCTTTTCTAAATGGTATAATTGAAGAAGAAGTGTATGTTAAACAACCCCCTGGTTTTGAGGATACTGATAAACCAGATCACGTTTTCAAACTTAAAAAGGCATTATATGGTTTGAAACAAGCACCTAGATAATGGTATGATAGACTCAGTTCTTTTCTCATGCATAATGGTTTTACTGGAGGACAAGTAGACACTACTCTGTTCAAAAAATGCTCTAAAGAGAACTTTATTATAGTTCAAATATATGTTGATGATATTATTTTTGGAGCAACTAATGAAAAGTTGTGCAAGAAATTTTCAAGTCTAATGCAAGCTGAATTTGAGATGAGCATGATGGGAGAATTGAAGTTCTTCCTTGGATTACAAATCAAGCAAACAAGTGATGGTATTTACATTCATCAACAAAAATATACCAAGGAGATACTCAAGAAATACAAAATGGAAAATGCAAAGCTCGTGAAAACCCCTATGCAACCCAATGCAAAACTAAGCAAAGATGATGAAGGTAAAAAGGTAGATCAAACTGTCTACAGAGGTATGATTGGCTCTCTATTGTACTAAACTTCAAGCAGACCTAACATTCAATTTAGTGGCTGTATGTGTGCTAGATTCCAATCTGATCCTAGAGAATCTCGCCTTAAGGATGTAAAAAGAATATTTAGATATTTGCTTGGAACTACTAATCTTGGTTTGCTGTATTTAAGATCAAAAGAATACAGATTAGTGGGATATTGTGATGCTGACTTTGCTGGAGACAGAATAGAAAGAAAAAGCACCAGTGGAGGATGTCACTTCATTGGAGCAAGTTTAGTCTCATGGTCAAGCAAGAGGCAGACAACCATTGCCTTGTCTACTACTGAAGCAGAATACATCTCTGTTTCTAGTTGCTGCTCTCAACTCTTATGGGTAAAACATCAACTTGAGGATTAATCTATTTATGAACATATCTGTATGGTGTGATAATTCCAGTGCTATATGCTTAACTAAAAATCCAATTCAGCATTCTAAGGCTAGCATATTGAAATCAAACATCATTTCATTAGGGATTATGTTCAAAAAGGCATCTTTGATATTAAGTTTGTTAAAACTGAAAATCAATGGGCTGATATTTTCACTAAACCCCTCATAGAAGAAAGGTTTTTATTTATTAGAGATAATCTAAACATGCATTGCATTGTTGAATGACATGTATGAATGTTAACGAGTCTATGCTAAATCTGTCATTACTCCTATATACATGTTCTTTCAACTATGCATTAGTTCAGGGGGAGTAATGATACAATAATTTAAGTGGAATATGTCTAATATGCTTGCTGCATTACTATGATTTTCTTAACATGTTATCTTGACTTTAACATATCTCATAAATAAAACTTGATAACCCTTTTTGATGTTGACAAAAGGGGGAGAAAGGGAGAAATGAATAGGGAGAATGGGAGAAATGAAAATGGGAGAATAGGAGAAATAGAATGGGAGAATGAATATGATATGACCTGTACACTTAAGAAAATTTCAACCTGTCTATATATGCTATTTTCTTTGTTGGTATTTTCTGAGGTTCATTAAATCATATCAATGTTTGTCATCATCAAAAAGGGGGAGATTGTTAAGTCTCTAAAATGTCTGATGTGCATTTCCCTAAGTTTTGATGAGAACTAAACATTGGTTAATGATTTAATTAACCTTCATATTGGTTGCTAACCTATCTATCGAGTGTTAAGATTAAGAAATAAAATCATCCATCGCAAATGTTTGAAGATTGAAGCTCACGTTCATCGCAAATGTTTGAAGCGCACGTCCAAAACGCAAGAGAAATAAACTTGCATCCATTAAAGTATCATAAGGCCGCGTCCACTAAAAGTATCACTTGGAGTGCGTCCATCAAAGTATCAGAAAAGCTCATCCAGTGAGGTATCATAATTATCCGTCCAATGACGTGGCACTTGGTGCTCGTCCATTAAAGTATCAGAATAACGCGTCCACCAAGGTATCAGAATGGCTCGTCCAATGATGTGGCAAAAGATTTTCGTCCACTAGATTAACTGAGACTCTCGTCCACCAGAGTAACTGAGACTCTCGTCCACTAGAGTAACTGAGACTCTCGTCCACCAGACTAACTAAGACTCTCGTCCAATAAAGTAACAGAGGCTTTCATCCACTAAAGTAACAAAGGCTCTTGTCCACTAAAGGTGACAGAAGCTCTCGTCCACTAGAGTAACAGAAGTGCTCGTCCACTAAAGGTGACAGAAGCACTCGTCCACTAGTCTTTGGACTTGCTGAGTCCTTAATATAGAGCTCATCTACTAGCCCGAATGAAAACTCAAATGACTAGATAGACGTGATTATTTTCAAGATGGAAGCACTTATCTTATGAACGCAAGTTCTCTAAGGATTATCAGAATCTTAGTTCAAGAATCAGAAAGAGACTTGAAGCCTTCTCTCCTACTCAGTTTCACGATTATCAAGAAAAGTCAGAAGACTACTCTCTCAAGCAACCTTGGATAATCTAAAAGAATGCTTCCAACATGCTTTATTCCACAAAAAGGGGAGTGTACTCAGCAAAGTACAAAAAACTCTCTGCCCAACTCTGACATGGTTGTATCTCGATGCATAAAGCCATGATCCTACATGTTAGAGTACAACCAACGTTCCTATTGCATTAATGGCTGCTCAGAACGACTCTATTGCATTAATGGGTGCTCAGAACGACTCTATTGCATTTAATGAAGTTCTGCTTGAAGCCAACATCTGAGAGAATGTCTCTAATGGATCCTAAATGCTTGAAGACTATAAATACAGAAGTCATTGAAGATGAAGAAAGAGAGAATACACACTGCATTAAAACGCCACTACTCTGCTCATTAATTCTTTTATTCTTTCAATATGTATTCTTCAAACATTTGAAGTTATTACACAGACTTTCCTAGACTTCACATTTAAACCACTCTCTGAGTGTTAGTGAAAGATCTGCTTGTGAAAAGTTTTATTTTTTACAAACCCAATCTCTCAAACAAACCTAAGTGAGCCTGAAGAGGCTAGGTGTGAAAATAATACTTGTCTTGAGCCTGAAGAGGCTAGGTGTGCAAATAATACTTGTCTTGGGCCTGGAGAGGCTAGGTGTGCAAATAATACTTGAGTTTGTAACCTTATCAGTTATAGTGGATAAATCTTGGTGCTGCCAAGGACTGGACGTATCTCTTCGATTTGAAGAGTGAACCAGGATAAATCACCGTGTCAATCTCGCTTCCCTTAAACTCTTTAATTGCTTTAGTTTTCTTGCGTCTGTCAAGTGGTGTATTTGCAATAGTCACCCGTCCATCCTATATTCTTCCACTCGTCCAAAGCTAGCTTTCTGTTTGCGAAAAGATTTCAGCTTTGCTTAAATTATGATAAACACAATTCAACCCCCCCTTCTCGTGTTTATAGTTGTTTATTTCAAGATGGAATTTGAGACACCCCGTTGTGCCCCATCGTATTATTACATTAAAACCATAATATTTATTTACTTAATCGCGCGCTTACTATTGAAAATACGTAAAAATTTAAAACTTAATTAATAATCATATAACCTCTACAAATATAAAACACACCAAAGTTGTAATATATATATATTTACACACATGTTTATTTACTACTTTACCAAAACACTGTTGAGGGTATCCTCTCAGTAGGATCCCTCACAGGCATAAACTTCACTACAGACATACCTAGCGGAAATATAAATACTCCTTAGACACACTGGCCATAATGTCTATACTCTAATCGCCATGAATCACAGCTCGACCTCCAGCATCTGGTTCGTAAGGAGTTCCATCTAACTCCTCAGCAATTGGTTCCTCCATCGGGTCATCTCGTACGATCACATCAGAAATAGAATACAACACGCAGAAAGATATAGGGAATAAGAAATAGTTCTATCATCAAAAAGCGGAAAAGAGTAATAGTAAATTATACAGTAATTGTCACAGACACGCATCACTCAAAATCAACAATCATCCTCAATTCACTACATCATCCTCTACCCTCATCCCATGCAACTAAAACTTTATACTGATGTGGCCATCTTTACTTCTGTCACGTTAGTCAGTAGCCCAGGACGGTCCAGTACCAATAACTTTCGAACGCATCAAAGACTAAACAAGTATTAGTCTAAAATGGTCCAGTGCCAAGAATATACGAACGCGTCAAGGAGTATCAATCCAGAACGGTCCAGTGCCAAAAACATGCGAACTCGTCAAGGAATATCATTCCATAACGGTCCAGTACCAAGAATATGCGAACTCGTCAAGGAATATCATTCCATAACGATCCAGTGCCAAGAACATCGAACGCGTCAAGAACTAAAGAGTATTACGGTAGTCTACCTCGGCATCCACATCCGTAGGGCACTCACCCGCAATATCCGATATCCCAAAATAGGATATCCTGACCTCGTGTGTTCCACTCACACGGCTGTGAATAACAATACATCTATAAATGAATCTCCCTAAATTACATCAATAACAACCTAGTGCCTCAACCATCAAAGTCTCACCACCTTTTTCCTCATAGATAAAACCACTTAATTAGACTAGGCACCTCTAAATCACCTTTATTCTCTCACCCAAACAATTATCTCCCGAACAACACATATCCTTACTTAAAAATCAACTAAGCACAATATTAAACCCAGGCAGATCATGCATAACACATTAATCAACAGAATATTCAATTATCTCAATATCATATAAGGCAATTTATCACAACCAACTCATAATAGTCCAACCACATAAATAACAAAGTCAGACTCTGTCACGACCTGGCCGTGATAGCCATCACGACCGTGACAGACAACAAACATCCTCAATATCATAAATATTCAAACACCGCAATAATACGTCACATGCTGATGGAATACCTCAACCAGCGTATCACAATAAATATGATAACATAAAATCAAACATCCTCAAATACTTAAAATCAACTTAATGTCGATAAACCTACAATCCCCGAATCACCATTGGTTTTACAGAAAAGGTTTCCAATGTGATTTTGGTCTTGTCGATTACTCGACTGCTAGTAGGGTTTAGGTCGCCCTACACAATTATCATATAATCTACTACTTATCGATTCCGATGATAGGTTGATTCTTTTCCCCACCTGAGCTAGCACCGGAAATACGTACACGACGATCCTCGTTATCCCGCCACGAGTTAACACAACCACCTTCAACCAAACAACATAACTATAATTAATCAACTAACAACCATCTATGACACTTTAGGGCTAGGTTCGGCGAAGACTTAGAAAATAGGTTTAGGGTTATCTTCTTAATGCCATCTTTTGGATCCTAGTTACTAGAGTCTTAACTAACATAGATTACTTATTACAAGACTAAAATTTGAAACAAAATCCTATAACCTTTAGGGTTAGGGTTTCGGCCAAGGGCTGACTTTTAGGGTTCAAAATCCTTAAATTTTCTAATCATGATTAAGTAATAGATTAATGGTCCTTAATCAACCAAGATCATTTATGAAAACTTTGAACAAAACTCATCAAATCTCATCCACCTAGGGTTCAGCCAACATAGAGATTTTAGGGTAAAGATTTTCATTTTAATAAACTAATCATGGATTAGAGTGTGTAGGCATACATGTCATATGAAATACATGATCATACATGACAACACATGAACAAAACCCTATCAAACCCATCCTCCTAGGTTCGGCCCAGTCCAGAAATCAAGGAAGGAAATTTCTCATGATCATATGCTTATATATGATGGAAATATAGATTATTATAAGATCATAGCAATTGGTTTCATGTCAAAGGGATTTTTCTAGAATTAGTTATGAATTTTTGAAGAAAGCTTCAAGAACTTTGACTCATATGAAGAACATGATGAACACAAGCATAAATCCATAAAAGTTGTGAATAGAAAAGCTTAAAATATCAAGATTAAGAGAGAGATTCCTCACCTTGGAATAAAAAGATTTATTCAAGAACTTGAAGAACAAAGATGATCTTAGCAAGAACACTAAGGAGTTCTTTGTGTTTTGTGGGGAAAAACTTGAGATGTGAAATAGAAATTGTTTAGATCATCTAGATAAGTGAGAATATGATCTTAGAAGATCAAAACAAGGGTTGGATGTTTATATATGGGTATGGTCCGAATTTGAAGGAAAGAAAAGATGAACTTGAAAGTTCATGGATTCAAGAACGAAATGGATCAAGTGATGGTTATTGATCTAAGGAACAAGTTTCATGAATGAAGAATCATGAGATTATGTTTCTAAGTTAGAGATAAATTATGAATAAGTGAAGAAAAAATGAAGAACAAATGAAGAACAAGTGAAGAACTTGTGAGAGAAAATGAAGAACATGAAGTTTTGAGAGAGACAAAATGATGATGTTGGAAAATGAGTGAAAATGATCCAAGTGTGGATGATGGGCACGGTATAGAGGTGGGTGTGAGGAGAAAATGTGTGGTTTGATGAGATAAAAGAACCATGGTTGAGTTTATTTGATCAAGGTTAAGTTAGAAAATAATATAATAACTTAACTATAGTTAATAGTAACCTAACTAGGGTTTATGTATAATCATGGTTAATAAAATATGTGGTCCTAAATTTTGAAGAGATGTGGCTGCCTCCTACACTACATATTAGGGAGAAAATATTTTGGGTTGCAAATCATGGTTAATAAACCTTGGTTTTCTAAGTATTCTTGAGAAGTTTAGAGAGAAAGATAAAGATGATAAAAATTTAGAGCAGTTTCGGTAATTTGGACATATCTTTCTCTATACTTGTCCGTTTTTTATGATCTTTATGTCGTTGGAAATAAGAGAGAAATATGAACAACTTTCATGTAGAAAGTTTTCCGAGATTCAGAACAGATAAGAGTCATAATTTCGTGGCAGTTTCGGGATAATGATGAGGATGTGACTTTGCCTATGACTCATCCACTTAACATCAATGCTCATTTATGGCTAGGAAAAAGTGGTGTCCAAATGCTTGGAATGGAGGAGCAAACCGTGTGGATTGGGTGTAATTTGGTCCAAATTCTCAATGGCATGGCTTGAAATATTCATGAAGAGCCAAGGGTAAAATCATCATTTCCAGGCAAAAGATTCCTCTGTCATAAATGCGCCATTATGGCCATTATGACACGGATATGCTCATCATAAATGCCCGTCAAGTCGGTCAAATCCATCACCTCAGCCCCGTTGCCGACTCCTTGGTTCATCTGGCGCAGGCTTTTCCTAGAGATAATCTCGACGTATACGCCCGCAACAAATATAATATTTTAATTTTTTTTTACCAAAATTTTCAAAACTTCCAGTATCATAGCAAATACGATAAAAACATTTTTCATCTCGTTCACGAATTAAAATTAGGTTTTCTGAGCAGTAAACTTTTACTGTCAGTGAAAATGCAGAAAACAGCAGACCGGCTTCCGTCTGAATTGGCATCAAAAATTTCCCCGTAACCTTATGAAAATAAGTATAACAAGGAAATGACCTTTGTTTATCCAAAATCATTTTCTAAGTCTCGGATAAAAATATATATTTATATATTTATTACCGATATTACAAAGCAACGAAAATCGGGGTGTTACAGAATTCTAGTTCCGTTTTCCGAGCTGGAGGATGAGGTAGAGGCAGCTCAAGAAGAGGAGGCCGAAGGAGAAGCGATCAAAGAGGAAGTCAATGTTGAAGGGGGAATGGGCTTACTCGGCCAATCTTCTCCTATTCCTCCGAGTGTCGAGGATGAGCCCAACTCCACTCCTATTGAAATCGTTGCTCATAGGGATGCCTATGAGTAGCCTAGGGGAAAGGTTCCTAGGGCAATGCTTTTATTTTGAATTCTTATGTACTCCGGGCTTTGCCCCCTATTTTATTAATGGAATGAAGTGCTTGCCTACGAGTTACTTTTTACTTAGAAAATGTTTGTAACTATTTTTCTAAGTTAGTGCTCGGTTTTTACGGTTTGGCGTGTTACATGGTTTACTCAAGTTTTTGAAACTCGAAATACCTGTAGGTATTTACTTACCTTCTTAGGTGTTGTTTACCTTTTTTAGGCTCGGCATTTCGACCTCGACTCGGCCGATTTTAGCTCGGTCAACCTTTTTAGGTTTTTTAACCGCCTTCGGGTGTTGTATACCTTTATAGGCTCGACATTTCGACCTCAACTCGGTCGATTTTAGCTCGGTCAGCCTCTTTAGGTTTGCAGTTGTTGTTTACCTTTATAGGCCCGGCATTTCGACGTCAACTCGGTCGATTTTAGCTCGGTCAGCCTCTTTAGGTTTTTAGTTGTTGTTTATCCTTATAGGCCCGGCATTTCGACCTCAACTCGGTCGATTTTAGCTCGGTAAACCTCTTTAGGTTTTTAGTCTTTGTTTACCTTTATAGGCCCAGCATTTCGACCTCAACTCGGTCAATTTTAGCTCGGTCAGCCTCTTTAGGTTTTTGGTTGTTGTTTACCTTTATAGGCCCGGCATTTCGACCTCAACTCGATCGATTTTAGCTTGGTCAACCTTTTTAGGTTTTTAGTTGCTTTCATAAATAAATTTTTAACCATAACAGTATTTTTGCCTAATAGCGCAACTGAAAATGATTCTATTTATTTCTTTTTCCGGGTGTGCCTCATTAAAACCCTCCCGACCAAAACCTCATGGGAAAAAGACCGGGATAGGAAAAAGAGTGCATCACCTATAACCTTAACTAAAATAAAACTTAAGGTGGGAAGTGTTCCATGTTCTTGGAACAACCTTTTCTGACAATTCTTCTAGCCTGTAGGCACCATTTCCAAGATTTTCAACTATTCTGAATGGGCCAGACCAGTTTGCTGCGAGCTTACCCTCTCTAGGGTCTTTTTTCGCGTCGTTTCGCAGTCTCAGCACTAAGTCACCTTGCAAAAATTCCCTTGACTGCAACCTCCAGTTGTACTTCCGAGTTGCTTTTTGCTTGCATAGCTCGTCTCTGATTTTCGCCTCATCTCGGACTTCTTCAACAATGTCAAGCTCAACTCGGAGTTCTTCTTCGTTCTTACTTTGGTCATGATGCTACCTTCGGAAAGATAGTTCGCCGAGCTCAACTGGAATCATTGCATCGGTTCCATAGGTTAGCTTGAACGGCGTTTCACCAGTTGAAGACTGCGGTGAGCAATGGTAAGCCCATAGGATGCTTGGTAATTGTTCAACCCAAGCCCCTTTTGATTGGCCTAACCTTCTTTTGAGCTCATTTAAAATGACTTTATTGGCTGCCTCTGCTTGTCCATTTGTTTGTGGATGCTCAACCGAGGTCACTTTATGTTTAATTCCGAGGTTGGAGTAGAATTCTCTAAGATCTTTATCGGTGAATTGCTTTCCATTGTCTGTGACAATTGCATAAGGGAGGCCGTGCCTGCATATGATGTTTTTCCATACAAAACTCTGAACCTTTTTAGCATTTATCGTAGCTAATGGTTCTGCTTCAATCCACTTGGTGAAGTAGTCTACACCTACCAACAAGAACTTGACTTGACCTTTGGCAACTGGGAAAGGACCGACTATATCCATCCCCCACATAGTAAAAGGCCACGGCCATAACATGGAATAGAGCTCTTCTCCTGGAGCACGTGCTATGTTGGCAAACTTCTGACAGGGCTCACACCTATTAGTCCAAGTAGCACAATCCAGTCTCATGGTTGGCTAGTAAAACCCTGCTCGCAGGACCCGAGCTGCCAGAGATCGGCCACCTGAATGCATTCCACGGATTCCTCGGTGCATCTCATCCATTACGTACTCGGACTGCTCCTTTGCTAGGCACTTCAGTAATGGCATGGAGAATCCTCTTCTGTACAACTCGCCGTCTCGGATGGTGTAATGGCAAGATTTTAGACGAATTCACCTCGCCTCCTTAGGGTCACTGGGCAATTTGTCCGAGGCTAAATATTCCCAAATCGGTGTCATCCAGCCACGATCATAGTGCTCGGTCATTATTACTTCGGCACTTTTTATGCTCGGTTCGAGAAGGTTTTCCTAAATGAAAGTTCTTAGCTGGCCAGCTTTCTTGGTGCTAGCCAACTTGGACAACAGGTCTGCCCTAGAATTTTCTTCCCGAGGTATATGCTCAATAGTGAAATTATCAAATTCAGGAACTAGGCTATTAACCTTGCAGAGATATCTGGTCAGTTGGGGGTCCTTTGTTTGATAATTACCCTAGACTTGTCCTGTTACAAGCTGAGTCACTCTGGCATTTTAATTCTTGGACCCCAACTTCTTTAGCTAGCATCAGTCCTGCAATAAGGGCTTCATATTCTGCTTGGTTGTTTGAAGCAGTAAACCCAAACTTTAAAGATTGTTCCAGGTTAGGTCATCAGGCCCTTCGAGAATTATTCTAGTCCCGCTTCGTTTCAAGTTATATGATCCGTCAACATATAGGAGCCAGATGAAGGATTCCGACCTCGGCTTAGAAGAGAGCTCGGCAATGAAGTCGGAGAGGCATTGTGCTTTCATCGGCCCCCTCGGCTCATATTGCAAACCTAATTCCAACAATTCTACTGACCAAGCTATCATTCGTCCGGCTAGATCGGGTTTCCTGAGCACCTACTTTATTGGATGATCAGTTTTGACTATAACTTGGTGCGACTGGAAATAAGGTCGTAACCTCCGAGCTGCCATAACTAAGGTGAGGGCTAGTTTTTCAATGACTTGATATCGTGTTTCTGGGTCTTTCAGCATTCTACTCACATAATACACCGGCATCTGTTGCTCTTCCTCTTCCTGGAAGATTACTGCACTGATTGCATAATCTTTGAGAGATATGTACAAGTACAGATCTTTGCCGAGCTGAGGCCGACTGAGGATTGGGGGAGAGGCTAGGAAGAGTTTCAGATCTTCAAAGACTTTCTGACACTATTCAGTCCAAATGAACTCTTTTGGTTTGTTCAAAAGCTGGAAGAAGGGTCTTGCCTTTTCTGCGAACTTCGGGAGAAAGCGGGATAGAGAAGCTAATCGGCCGGCTAACCTCTGAATTTCTTTCAAATTTCGGGGACTCCGCATTTCCATAACAGCCTTGCATTTATCCGCATTAGCTTCAATCCCCCTGTGTGTTAGCATATATCCTAAGAACTTTCCTCCTTGTACACCGAAAGAGCATTTTTCTAGATTTAACCTCATGTTGTATTTTCTGAGCTGGCTGAAAATTTCTTCGAGGTCGGCTGAGCGATGCCTTAGGTCATCGGATTTTACCACCATATTGTCAACATATACTTCTAGGTTCTTTCCGATTTGGTCAACGAAAACTTTGTCCATAAGCCTTTGATATGTTGCACCAGCATTTTTTAAGCCGAAAGGCATTACCCGATAGCAGTAGTTGGCCCCATCAGTCATAAGTGCTGTTTTTTCTTCATCGGGTGGATACATCCTGATCTGGTTATAACCCGAGTATGAGTCCAAAAAAGACAAAACTTTGTACCCTGAGGCCCCGTCCACTAGTCTGTCAATGTTGGGAAGAGGATAAGAATCCTTTGGGCGCGCCTTGTTGAGATTGGTGTAGTCGGTGCACATTATCCATTTATCGTTGGCCTTTCTAACTAACACCACGATGGCTAGCCAAGTAGTGTATTTCACCTCTCTGATGAAATTTGCTTTGACCAGTTTGGAAGTCTCCTCGACTACTGCTTGGCGCCTTTCTTCGCCAAGTTTCCTTTTTCTCTGAGCTACAGGCTTGGCTTTGGGACATATGGATAGCTTATGGCACATAAAATTGGGGTCTATACCAGGCATATCCGATGTCTTCCAAGAAAACAGATCGGCATTCTTTCTTAAGACCGCTTGAATCCTTTGTTTGAGCGAGGGGTCGAGCTGATTGCCGACTTGAGTGCATTGTTCAGCGTGGGCTCCCAACTGGAACCTTTCTAAAGACTCTGTTAGTTCGGCTCTGGACACGTACATCTCCGTCCTTGGGTCAAGTTCAAACATGCTGACCGAGCTGGCTGAAGTTACCGAACTGACCGAGCTTACCACTTCTGCTTTATCGTCCTCGGTATTCTTTGCGATATCCTGGTTCCACGTAACCTTTAGGCTATCTACATAGCATTGCCTGGCTAGCCTTTGGTCAGCCCGGACTGTGACTATATCTCCGGACTCGGCTGGGAATTTCATTGTTAGGTGTGGGGTAGAGACAATCGTTCCGAGTTCATTCAAAGTCGGTCTTCCAATAAGGATGTTGTACGACGTGCTGGCATATACAATAATGTATCTGACCGATATGGATTTGGAGAGTCTTCCTTCTCCAAACATTATTAAGAGGTCTATGTAACCTCGGGTTTTTACTTGCTCCCCGGCGAACCCTACTAGCTTGTCTTCCTGCTCTTTTATCAGCTTTTCTGGAATTCCAAGTTTCTTGAAGGTCGCCAGGTATAGAATATCAGCCGAGCTCCCCTGGTCAATAAGTGTTCGTTTGACCGAGAAGTTGGCTAGTTCAACCGTTATCACCATTGGGTCATCTTGATTTGGATCCACCCCTCGGAAATCATCATCCGTGAAAGTTATTGAAGGTCTTGTCCTTGTAGGCTTTCCAGACACCGTGTTGATAGATCGGAGGGCTTTTACATGATGTCGCCGAGCTGAACTCGTTGTTCCTCCACCTGCAAGTCCTCCTGAGATTGTATTGATGACCCCTCTGAATCCTCCTTCTGATTCTTAATTAAGAGCCCTTTGAATATTCAACCGATCTCCGCTCTGATTGTTTCTTTGCAGGTTTGCATCTCGGTTACGGTTGTCATAACCGCGTCTCCGTCGTCTTCGACCAGCTCGTCCACCTCCATTATCATCTCGATGAACGAAACGGTCAAGACGACCTGCCCGTACCAAGTCCTCGATTTTTTCTTGGGTTGATCTACAGTCTTCAGTGGAGTGACCGTAGTTTTGATGCCACATGCATTATTTACTTCTGTCAGCATTGGCAGACGTTTTGGACGGTCGAGGTAAGGTGAGTAACTCGGCGTTGCACACCTCTTGGAGAATGGTTGCCCGAGATCGGTTTAATGGCGTATAAGACTGGTACCTGGGTTGCCTCTCCGAGAATCCCCTTTCATTGGTCTTTTGGGACCTTTGTGGATCAGCCCCCCTATTTCTTTCTTTGCTCAGAACCGAGTTCTTGTCTTCAAAACCTCTTTCTCTCCTTTTGAATTCTACCATCTCTTCTGAGTTCATGAAACTTGTAGCTTTTTCCTGCAACTCTTTAAAATCTCTCGGTGGTTTTCGGGATAAATACTTGAAGAATGGCCCCGGCTTCAGACCGCCCATGACGGTATGAAGGCAGAGTTCCGAGCTCATGTTGGGAATTAAGATTTGTTTGGCATTAAAACGAGCCATATAATCTCTGAGTGGTTCATTCCTTTCTTGTTTAAAATTCACCACCGAGACTGAGTGCCTTTTATGCCTTCGGCTTGCTGCTAATTGTGCGGTGAACTTAGTTACGAGCACATCAAAGGAATCAATTGACCGAGGTGGTAGATTCGTAAGCTAAGGCAGGGCCTTGCAAAGTGGTTGGAAAAACTTTGAACATGACGGCTTTCGAATCGGTCACCAAGTAAACAGAAGAAATAAAGGATTCTACGTGCTCGGTTGGGTCAGTGGTGCCATTGAATTTATCGATGTTAAGGGGCTTAAAATGTCTAGGCATGATTACCTCATCGATGTCATTCGTGAACGGCAACCTCGATCGTCAGTCCGTTACCCTTTCTTTTTGGATAGTCCTTTCTGCACGAGATCTAGCTTTTGAAGCCTCTGGGGGAGGTTTGGTCTTGGATGGCCAGTTAGTTTCCCGAGGAGAAGGTACGTAGGATGGATCCTTTTGGATAGCCTCGGGTGAGGATTGATCTTCCTCGGAAGGTGTCACTGATCTTTCTCTTTTCTGAGTTCTTAAAAGCCTTTGACTCTGTGCACGCATCTCCTCATTCTCCTTCCGCAGCTGCCTTAGTTGTGCCATAACCTCTCCCAGCCGAGGGTTACCTTCATTGACGGGAGGGGGAGGGTGATTGTCGTGGTTCTGGTGCGTGTTCGAGGCCTCGTGATCTTCATGGTTCATGCTGTTCGCCCCTCCCCTGGGACCATTCCGTGTAGCCACCATCAAGCTTTCTTGTGGAACCGGGGAAATTTTTTCCTCGGCCCTACGGTGGGCGCCAAATATTCCTGCCGAGATCCGACTTGCCGGAATATCGCCGTAGAACGTCAAACCAAGAGTGAACAATTGGGTTGTTTTAGATTACGGCTTGACAGAATATTGTATTCCGATCCTACGTATCCCAATGGGAATCAAAGCCAGACGTGGTTCTAGGTTCAACCCTTGGCCATACGGTGATCTCGATCTCCTAATCTTGTATCCGATGAAAACCAGCGAGCAAGGACTCTTCAATAGTCTCTTGGTCGAGCTAGTATCTCTAATACGCTTAAGGGAGAGTCACCGGGATTCAGTGAAAAGTGAGTCTCTCTCTTGGGTTCTCCTCCTTTTATAATAGGATCCCCATATCTTTAAGAGATCTGGATATATTTCCTTTTATCTCTTAAATCTTCTGAGATGTGGTTTCCTTAATTTAAGGGATACTATCTCTTTTAACCAGATAAGGTTATGTGAGATAATATCCGGATTGATTAAGATGATATCTTAAATTGATCTCTTAACCATATAAGGTTATTTGAGATAATATCAGGATTATTGAAGATAATATCAATATCTTATCCTTAATATCTGGGTTGGATCGGGTATCCAAGCTCGGTGGCCGGGTTTTACTCCTCGACCAGTACACAAGTCCCCCCAAGCTTTGAGCTAGTAAAGCGTAGAAGCTTTCATGACATTAGCCGAGCTTAGGAACTTGGTTTCTTCTTTGGTCTTTCGAGTTGGCGAGGTAGTTGGCCGAGCTTTATACTTCGGTGTATATATATATCTTCCAACTCGGCGAATAGCTCGGGCGACCGAGCTTGACGCTTCGAGCTACCGAGCTCTACACCTCAGCCCATACAATGAGGTTACCTTGAGCTTGTAGGATTGAGGAAGAAGGAAATGGCAATAGCTTGGAAGTTCCTCTCCAAATAAACAAACTAAATGACTAAGCTTTGTGAAGTAAAGAGAAGAAATGGGAGAGTTGGGGGGGGGGGGGGGGGGGGTATTTATAGGGTAGGGACCTTAGATATTTTAGGGACATGTTTACCTTAAGCAAATCTTATTAATGGGTTTGGTTAATATAAAACTATATTAGTTAAAGTAGTCATAATGACTTATAGTGACTCATGATGTGACAATTTTCATGAGTCCCCTCAATCACTTCCATCTTCTCTGCTTCATATTATCTCTATGACACCCTAAACCCGGCATCACATGGTTACCCAATTGCGGAAATATTTCTGATTTACAATGCTGGTTACTTTTGGAAAGTATCATTTTTCTCGATGGATGAGTACACTAAAAACGGTAGTTATTTTTTTTTTAAAGGAGGATGAAACAAGATGAAGGTGATGAACACTCAGAACATGAATTGAAGACAACATATATATTCATATTCATATCCCAATGAGAGCCAAGTTCCAGTACATAAGTTAGGGCCTTATCAGCGGCCATTGCAACAGAATTAAACATCTAGAAGATACAACTTAAAAGAGAGTAAGTAAATACACGAGGAAAGAGGGTCCGGAACCACATCAAAAAGGTAACTCTAAAAGTCAGAAGATGGAAGACTATCCACAAAACGCTCCGAACTGGTTATTGACACTGGCTGCAAGCAGGGTCTCCACAAATGCTCCCACGAGACAAGACATCAGGTAATGGATCTATGATGTCGCCGCCTTCATCTACGAAATCGTCGTCATCGTCATGATCCATAACGTGATACTCCGGCTCATCCTCCTCCATGACCTCATAGAAGTCTTCCTCAAGGTCCTCCTCAGGGTCTTCCTCAGGGTCCTCCTCGGGATCTTCCTCAGGGTCCTCCTCTATCGGTGCTTCGTGCTCAACGTTCAGAGGTGATGGCTCGTGTAGTATTCCGTTAGCTCGCAGTGCGTGAAGGTAATATCAAGTCGGAGGTAGAGCAACCCTCCTAGTCTCCATGGTATGGCTCCTCCGGATTGGGTCTTCGTCAGTATTTAAATCGGTTGTGGTGATTGCTCCGTGGTACGTGGCAAATGTCATCCCCGGATGTATCAGCCATGCCCCACATTCCCCGCGTTGTCGAAGACCTCAGTATTCGACATTGTCGGTACAAGTGGGATATTGGGATCCATCTAAACTTATATACAAACGGTGATACCAAAAAGGAAGAAAGAATAACAAGTAGAAATGAAAGAGTGAGATACCGACAACGGATATATCGCACAACAACCATACACATGATACATACAACACTTTGGCATATTAACATTTTAAACATTATTCATAGGTAAACAATAAGTATTATTTAAGTGGGTCTCATATCCGAATCAATCAATTTTGTAAAGATAATGCATGACATTTCAATCAACAGGCTTTAAACTTAATCTCATGAGATACCATCACCATTTTATCATTAAGAAAGAAAGAGTTGATCAGGATCGTATGCTGCATTGGCAAGTTGTCTCCGTCACCTCATGCACTCAGATCAACATCATCACGAATCCCTTATAACGGCCATTCGGATGTATACCTCATCGAATACCACATCTTAAGAGGGTATTCAGTAACTCAAGCACGTCTGCTAAGGGGAAATGCATATGAATAAAAGATTTTTCATTATCGAGACTTTTCTTTGTGTTCACTCTTTTTCGTTGTCGAAGCCCAAAGCTAACGACTATTCACAATTTTCATTACTTGAAAATAATAACACAGGACGCGCAGTCCGAGTGCTCAATCACAACACCTTAGACCGATGCCGCAGTCCAAGGTTGTGGTCGTAGAAACAATTATAACTTTATCCATGTTTTATTTCAACAAGATAAGGACTCCTAGTCCATAACAACAAATTAGGACACACAGTCCTCAATTCCAAGGTTAGGACTCCTAGCCCATAATATCACGATTAGGACCCTTGGCCCATAATGCTTGACACGGATCCCAGATCACATGCATAAACTGAATGCTAGAGGCGACATCTCATGAAATGGATTCTCTTTCACATGTGCTTACTTTTCTCTCAGTGAAAATCAAAAACCAAAACAAAACCTCGGTCACTTATCCAAGTAACCGGAACGTTTCTAAATCATTTAGGAGAAAATCTTTTCCTTTACAAATTCTTTTATAAAACAATTTGGAAATTCGTTTGCTTTTGAAATCCTTGATGGAATAAAGTCAAATATTTTCAAGGGATTTTTCCTTCATGAAACACATAGTTCGAAAGAGGTTTTCTCTCGTACAAACTTTGGATCATAAAAAGGTAGTTTCTGTTGACTTTAAAAAAATATTTCAACGTTTCTTTTTAAAACTAGAATCTCATTCTCTTGAAGTAAGCGTTTTAAACAAGGAACTTCTATAAATGAAACCAATACTTTCAAAGTTCTATTCAAGGCTTATCAAGGCTTTTAATCCTTATAATCATTATGCACAGACTCAAGTACGGCTTCTCAAACTTCAATCAACAGTAATATATTCCCAACAATAATATCACAGTTAACGACAGTTCATAACATATATACAACTCACAATACTTTAAGGCAAGTAATACTCAACTTCAAGTAATGATCACAATAGTTCAAGTAAACAAGTCATTCAAGTATTTTCTCCATATCATAATAATATTCAAATTACTCAAGTAAACACATACACACATGCATATAGTCATTGAATATCCCTAGGCAATCCCCTCTTACCTTCTGTGAAGGTAAGGGGATTGATGCTCCAAGAGGTATACCATGAACATCCTCGTTTCCTACGCGATGGAAGTCTAAGTTTATGAACACAAAATCACAAGTTAAAATCAAACAAGAACACCAAACCACATGGTATAGGTTCGGCCAAGACTAGTTCTTAGGGTTAAAGATTCTCGAAAATTATACAACTCATGGATTTATGATCCTTAAGCGTTAGGAGTTCATAAACAATGATCATTTAACAAAGTTGAATTAAAATCCCACTAAGTTATAAACTTAGGGTATTCGGCCAAGGCTAGTAAACTAGGCTGTCATTCACTAAACTTTCTAATCTCTTAGGTTTAGCATCCATATGTATTAAGGAGCTCACAACCATTATCATTTTGGAAAAATAAGAACAAAGTATCCTAGGTCCATAACCTTCTAGGTTCGGTCTTCATAGGATTTATAGGCTAGAAATCTTTAAACTTTCCAATCTCTTAGACTTATAGCATCCAAATGTCTTATGGAGCTCAAGTCCATGATCATTTTGGAAAACAATGGAAACTTAAACATTCCAATCTCTTAGACTTAGCATCCAAATATCTTATGGAGCTCAAGTCCATGATCATTTTGGAAAACAATGGACACTTAAACATTCCAATCTCTTAGACTTAGCATCCAAATATCTTATGGAGCTCAAGCCCATGATCATCTTGGAAAAATGAAAGTAATACATCCTAGCTTTAATAACATAGAATAAACAAGTTAGAAATCTTTAAACTTTCCAATCTCTTAGACTTAGCATCCAAATATCTTATGGAGCTCAAGTCCATGATCATTTTGAAAAAAATAAAAACTCGAATATCCTAGCACCTAAACTCTAAGTTTCGGCCATCATAGGATGATGAGGAAAATATTCTTTGTTTAACAATAACTCTTGGGTTTAGAATCACAAGGTATTAAGAGTTCTAAATCCATGATCATACTTGGAAAGTTGAAACATAGTATCCTAGGCCTACTTATTCATATTTTCGGTCATCATAGGAACAAGCTATCAAAACTTACAAGATTTATAGATTCAAGATCAAGGGATAGTTAGAAACTCAAACACATGATCATATTCCAAAAGTTGAAACAAAAACTTCCTAGGTCACAAAAGCAAGCATTCGGCCTTCATTTGAAGATATGGGTAGAGATTTTTGTTTTACCACTAGTGCAGAAAAGGGATTCCACATCGGTTATTTTTGGCTTTTCACATCGGTTTTCAAACTGATGTTGAAAAGACCGATGTGGTTTATTGCCACTTTACACATCGGTTTTGAAACCGATGTGTAAAGTACATTTTTAACAGCGGTTTTTATAACAAACCGATGTGGAAAGTTCATTTGTCAATTGGTAACCTATTGGAAATATCACTTTCCACATCGGTTTTCTGTAAAACCGATGTGGAAATTGAAATTTCCACATCGGTTTTTTTAAAACCGATGTATAAAGTCTAATTTTTTTTTGAAACTGTTATTACATTTCTATCATTCATTTCCCCTGTTTCAGTAATAATGCAGATCAATACCAGAATAGCATACTCTAAATATTCTCGACAATCATTTTTGTACAACAAAAACACAATTAATATATACTGAATTTATTACGAACAATACATATGTACGTTCAATTACATTCAGACAACAAAAATAATTAGAAACCAAAAAGCTACATGATATATTATAGATTTCATATCAAAATACATATGATCAGTCAAAAGTACACTATAGCCAGTACATGATAAGTTTTTAAAATAACTACATATATATATACAAACTATGGTTGGTACACTTCAAGAAAGAAAGTTGCCCAACGCCTCCTTATGCTGTTGATGTCGGAATCAGATAATGGAGTTGGATTGTTGAATCTCCGCAAGTTTAATTGGACAAAAGATTATATCTTTTAGGTAATTAATAAACTAACATAAAACATATAACGAATCTATAACTGTTACTTCTAATTGTTATCAATTAACATTTACCTCGTGCCATCTTTCAGTGATCCTGGAGGAGATAATTTCCAACATCCACTGCATCACATAGTATCCACATTCCCATCATCCTCATTGTGTACGTGACTACGTACAAATGAAACCCAATTAGAATATGAGGAATTAAATTAAATAGAAATCAATAATTATACCCACTACATTTGATGCATTTGTACTAATAAATATCTTACCCTAGGAATAATCCATCTGATAGGCCGACGCCTTTCACCACGCAACATGTGGCTTGCATTAATAGAACTATCATGACAAAATAAACATTAATTAAAGTATATCTATATAGATTTCAGATAATTAAAATAACTGCATTACTGATTATAAAGTATTTTAATGCTTATGTTTCGATGATCGTCTGCAGTTCATTCTCCGGCTTATTTCCAATTGAGCAGAAGAAGACCACGACGTTCATCCTAGGGTACAAGATTAACAGTTGCCAATGCTGGCTGTATTTGCGGAACAATTAGTGAGTAAGTCATATATAGTTATAATTAAATAATAGGTACTTACTTATTGAGATAAGGCGCAAGGTAGAATTGATGATCGTCTCGGGCAAGTATATCACGTATGGTGATGACCCGGTCTTCTGATGCTAGGAGAGCATCACCCTGAATGAACATGGGGTCAATGAACCCATAAAGGGCGAGGTTACCCTGATCAACAAACATACGATGCAGATACCTAATATATTAAAAAAAAACATGTTAATTATCATAGTATTTAAAAATTAATTACTTAACTTATAAATAAAATGTACTTACGTGCACCATAACGATAGGTGTTCAGAACTAGCCATTTCTTTATTGAGTACAATCTCCATAAGTTCCTTCTTTGGAATATACAGTTCATCACCTGGGCTGGCATTATGTTCCAACCTCACCAAAGCTGCGTCATTCTCCATGGTGACAACCTGTATAACCAGAAGTTTAAAAACATCACCAGGTGCCCCTTTGTCGATCCCCTAAACAACAAAGATATATATTAGTAATCACAGATAATGAAGTTATTTTATTGGTAATTAATTAAATGGTCAAATGAATACCTTGGCTGGAGCAGACATCTCCGGTCTTCCTGGATCCGACCTTTTAGGCAGAATATGATCATTTCCAACATCCTATAATGAATTAAAATAAAGCATTATCTTTAAACAATAATAAATAATTTCAGCTATGAATATAGAAAAACACAACTAACTGAATACCTCAGATGTAACAAGAAAGCTGACCAATCGTCTTGGCCAGAGGATGAAGTTACCGGGGGCCTGACCCACTGTTTGAACCTCCTCAGTGGGCACAGGGACTCGAGCATCAGCATCTCGAATAATCTCAACAGCGACCCTCAACTGATCATCCGGTAATAAACGATGGTGTATGGTATTACCTAAGTTATTATGTGCCCTCCCCAATGCCACTAAGCGGCGATCATGATGATCATCGACATACAGCTCACACCTATCAGGGTCGTCATCATCATCATCACCATCATCATCATTTTCAGGCTGATGAGGAGGATCACATGAGCCCTTAGTGCTCACATGGACAGAGGGTTGGACACCGACTGTCATCTGCTGGGACATAGAAGTCAATATTGCCATCTGCTGGGCAAACTGCTCGGCCATCTCCTGTCTAAGCTCAGCTGCAATCTCTTGTTTTAGCCGTGCTCTATCTGCATCAACATCCCTGTGGGATTGGTGTGAAGATGAACCATGGTATTGGCGAATGCCGACACCCCATCCTGATGTGCTTTCTTTTCTTCTTCCACCATTATCTGACCAAGCTTTTTATATCCCCCACGAGACATGACATGGGGGTAAACATTCTTGCTTTGGTTTTCCTGCCCCTTTTTCCTCTTCTCCTGTTATAAATAGAAGACAATTAAATTACATAAGTAAATAAAATTAATGAAATTACATAAATTTAGAGACAAATCAAATAAGTTAACCTGAAAGCCGGGATCATGTCGGCTCTGAACAAAGCGATCCCATGTCGCCTGGTCGAGAAACGGGTACACCTCAAGTGGGTTCTTTTCACATGTTCGATTGAATACATAGAATCTGCCCAGGTCGACCTTAAAAGCCCTCCAACGCTCACTATCATACTTTAACAAACACTTCTTCATAGCCATCGTATCCGGTATGTCAAAGGTGAGCTGCATTAAGACCAAAAGAATCAACGAATTACTGTACGATATTAGTAAGATTAAAATAAAGTAGATATAGACAAACACAGGACGTAAAAGTATAGATACCAGAATACTCTCCCATATCTGATCCTTCACGTCCGCCGGTACATCTTTCCAATTATCAATGAGTATACTAGGCCTGCTCCTAGCAAGGGTCGCCACAAAACTGTTAAATTGCATTGCCATTGGCCCAATAGGATTGAGGTTATTATCAAAGTCTATTCTTATACTTTGATTTGAACCACGGTTGGCAGTCAAATTCCTCATTCGTGTGGCACATCTACCCTTTCTACCCGTAGACAGGGTCTCCGACCCGCTGCATGAAGGAGGGATATCCTCACGATCATCCATGTATACCTGTTTAAACAAAAAAAACTTGTTAGTATGTCAGGATAAATATCAAACATAACTTATAAATATCGATCAACGTACGTAAACATAACTTATAAATATCAACGTAAACATATAATATGCCTTTAAACATAACTCAAACTAAACTTACTTTGTGGTCAATTAGTAAAGTTCTCCCATAACCCTGCTTGGTGATCATTACGAGTAGCATGTACATCATCCACTTCATTTTCCTCATTGAAATTAGGCACTCGTGTTGAGAAAGAAGGAGTATCAGAAATATCAAGAGTTGAATCTTGATTTCCCTCACTACCATTATACATTTTTTTCCCTGGAGAACCACTGACCACCTTTTGTTAGAAGGATCACGGATATAAAACACTTGTTTTGCTTAGGATGCCATGATAAAAGGCTCATCTTTATTATCTACCTTATTAAGGTCCACCAATTTGAATCCTAACTCATCGGTTTGCACACCATTGTTACTGTCGACCCACTGACATTTAAAAACAGGTACTCTAAACTTTGTGTAATCAACCTCCCATATCTCTTCAATGATTCCAAAGTATGAAACGGATGCCATAACAGGGTTTTTATCTTTCGAACTAGAGAAATGCATGGACTCAGCGATGACCATAACCCCACTATTTTGCATAGTACTTTTGTCATCCTGGGACTTTGTATAGAAGGAAAACTTGTTGATATTGTACCCACTCCAGCATATGACATCAAAGTTAGGCCCCTGTGCTAGCCATTTTAATGTATCAGAAGCAATACCATCCTTTGCAATTTTTTCTTTAAACCAGTTCAAGAAAGTCTTGTTATGCTTGTTCAAATACCATTTTTCATTCATTCTAGGGTAAGTTTCATTGATGATGCTTTTATGCTCACATAAGTATGGTTCAACCTCATCAGTGTTATTCAATATATACAAATGTGCTTGAAGCACTTCCTCCCGATCCATGCTCTTAACAGTGATACCTAGTGTACCCTTACCATCATATCTTCCTTCATGACGAGACTTCAGAAGCCCTACAGGTTCCGCTTCTGACATGTAGTCTGTACAAAACTCAATAGCTTCTTCTGCAACATACCTTTCAACAATAGATGCTTCGGGACAGTGTGGATTTTTCATATATCCTTTCAAGATCTTCATGTATCGCTCAACCGGGTACATCCACCTTAAATAAACGGGGTCGCACAATCTAATCTCCCTCACTAGATGAACAATCAAATGAACCATGTTGTCAAAAAATGAAGGTGGAAAATACATCTCCAATTGGCACAAGATAATGGCTGCCTCATTTTCCAAGTCATCCAACTTTTTAGTGTCAATGACCTTGCTACATATAGCATTGAAGAATAAGCATAACCTAGTAATGGCATGTCTGACTTTTTTAGGCAATATGTCACGAATGGCCATCGGTAGTAGTTGTTGCATCAAGACATGACAATCATGAGACTTTAAGCCAACTAATTTGAGATCTTTCATTGAGACAAGTCTTTTGATATTTGAATAGTAACCCTGTGACACTTTGACTCCCCGTAGACATTCACGGAAACTTGTTTTCTCTCTTTTTGATAAAGTATGACATGCTGGGGGCAAATAAGTCTTCTTGTCCCCCACTTTAAGTGGAGCTAACTGCTCTCGTATACCCATCGCAACTAGATCCAGACGAGCATTCACACCATCCTTTGTCTTGCCTTGAATGTTGAGAAGCGTTCCGATTAAACTGTCACACACATTTTTCTCCACATGCATCACATCAATACAATGTCTTACATCAAGCTTGCACCAATATGGAAGATCAAAGAAGATCGACCTCCTCTTCCATATTTTCTTCTCGGTAGCCTTCTTCTGGGTCTTCCCATAGATAACATTAGTGTTGTTCACCCTTTCATAAACTTGCTCTCCAGTCAAGGTCACCGGAGCAATTTCATTCTCCGGAAGTCCATTGAAAGCTTTTCTCAATCTACGATAAGGATGATTACGTCGGAGAAATCTCCGATGCCCAAGGTAAACTGTCTTCCTTCCATGTTGCAGTTGATGGTAACATGTGCCTTCTTCACATATTGGACATGCTTTATGCCCCTTAACACTATACCCACACAGGTTCCCGTATGCTGGAAAGTCATTGATGGTGCAAAATAACATGGCACGCAATCTGAATGTCTCACGGCAATACCCGTCGATCACATCAACGCCTTCATCCCATAACATTCTCAAATCTTCAATCAAGGGACTCAGATAAACATCAATATCATTTCCTGGCTGTTCAGGAACCGAAATCATCATACTTAACATAATGTATTTGCGCTTCATGCACAACCAAGGAGATAGGTTGTAAATTACCAGGAGAACATGCCATGAACTATGAATACTACTTAAGTTTCCATATGGATTCATTCCATCGGTAGCAAGTCCAAGCCTGAGGTTTCTGGGCTCATTACCGAAATCCGGAAACAAACTATCAATTCTCTTCCATTGCAAAGAATCTGCCGGATGTCGAAGCTGTCGATCACACTTCCTCTCATCTGCATTCCATCTAATGTTCTTTGCATCATTTACATTAGCAAACAATCGCTTGAACCGCGGAATCATGGGAAGATACCATAACACCTTCGCAAGAGGACCTTTGGTGACCACATCACAACTAGAATCACCATCCTTCACTTTGTAGTGTGATACCCCACACCTGGGGCACTCGTGCATCTCTTCAAACTCTTTCCTGTACAATATGCAATCATTGGGGCAAGCGTGTATTTTCTTATACTCCATACCCATCGGAAACAATATCTTCTTTGCCTCATAGTTTCGAGATGGCAATGTGTTGCCTTCTGGAAGCATGTCTTTCAACAACTCAAGCAATTTGGTAAAGCTTTTATTGCTCCACCCATTTCTCGCCTTCACATTGAACAATCTTAACACCGCTGACAACCGTGTGAAATTAGTGCACCCCGGATACAAAGCCACTTCCGCATCACTGCACAAAGTATCATACACATGTGCGCGCCGAAAAGACTCTTGCCCACTATCACGGATCATGTCCTCTAGTCCATCCTCCATTTCCACGTCATCAACTTCCTCTCTATCCGACACCCTCGACCTGTCTAACGATTCACCATGACATATCCACGTTGTATAACTCTTGCAAATCTCCTCACAAATAAGATGATCATGTATCTCCTCAGCTTCTAGTCGTCTCTCATTCAAACAGTTAACACAAGGACAATAAAACCTTCCGTTACCACTATCAGGAGCATTTGTTTTTGCAAACTTTAGAAAAATCTTCCACTCCATTCTCATACCCATCACTTGTCCGTCTAGCATTCATCCAACCGCGATCCATGACTAAACCAATAACTTCGTACTTAGTCCAACATATTCATCAACCACTTCTTATGACAAGGTATGGCCCTATCCCATTCAAGAATAAACTTTTTCAACATTCGGTTAACAGTTAGTCCTCAACTCTCATGCTCATACTCGACAAAATTTCGGCAGCATTTTCCTTCGGTCTCCGACGTACACGACTTGAACACGATGACATCCACCACGATAAAGTATGCACCCGGAGAACGAAAGGAATTGTATCAATCCGAACTTTCATCAAGTATATAACATTAGAATCAATGAATAACTATTTTAACCGAATTAAGAAAAAGTTTTTTCCCAAACTGTCCAACTTTGGACAATTCAAGATCCAACACAATGAGCGGTACATTAAGCACGCACACGTGTGCTCATTAGTATTGCATCTCAAACGGGAAACTAAGGCTTTACTAATTATGTAGCTTGCATGAAGATGGGGCTTGAAAAGTGAAGAAAATGAGCCAAACAGAGCCCATCACGGCCTAGTCGTGACAGCCATCACGGCCATGATAGAGTAGAGCTGAAGAAGTCAGAACTGGTCACGGTCAGCCCGTGATGTCCATCACGGCCGTGACATGCCAACTGAACCAGACCCTCACAAGCATAACTGATCACGGCCTAGCCGTGATGGTGGTCATGGCCGTGACAGACCAACCAGTGAAGCAACCTCCAAGGCAGAATCTGTCATGGCCTAGTCGTGACAGGCATCACGGTCGTGACGCGTGATACCACCACTGGAAAAATCCAGTCTTGGAGCCATTTCCACTTTGGTGGATTAGACACAGATTCACACTTTATAACACTTCACACAAAAAACAACACATGCAAGTATATTATATTTAACTTTTCTAAACAAGAAACGAAGAAATGACTAATCTTCCAAACGAGACTGTTTATAACAGGGAAAACACACCTTTTTTTGTGGAAGAATGAAGATCTTGAAGGTTTGTTGTGGAGTTGTGAGAGAGTGAGTGAGTGTGAAGGTAGAAATGAGAAACCAGAGAACTGAGAGTGAGTGAGTGAGTGAGAGAGTGAGTGAGTGTGAAGGTAGAATTGAGATGTGGGAAGAAAGAGAAAGAAAGTGTAATGTGTCTGTGTTGAGAGTAATGAGAGTGAGTTTGAGCGTATTTTTAGGATTGGTGTCTGTGTTTGAGATGTTTTTCCATTTCTGTCTTGGCTTTACACTCTTGGAACAAAGGAAAAGGGCGCGTGACATTGGAGGGAATGAAAATAGAAACATAAAAGGGTTATATTACACATCGGTTATTATAAAACCAATGTGATTAATTTATATTTCACATCGGTTATCCTGGAACCGATGCGGAAAGATAAAATTTTAAATTCTAATTTTTTTATAATTTTATACATCGGTTATCTTTAAATCGATGTGGTTAATCAATACTTTACACATCGGTTCTAGAAAAACCGATGTTAAAAGATAAAAATTATAAATTTAAAATTTTTTTGTTTTAATTTTAAACATCGGTTAAATATAACCGATGTGGAAAATATTTACACATCGGTTAAATTCTAAACCGATGTGGAATACTTTGATTTTAATTTCAAAAATGCCACTGCCTCGTTTTACTCATCGGTTTTACAGAAACCGATGTGGAAACTCCGATGTAAAAAGCATATTTTACACTAGTGTACACAACCTCTTAGTATGTGAAAATATAAGTTAATACAAGACTATAGAAAGTAGTTTCAACTCAAAAGGATTTTTCTACCATTTTAGAGAGATTTTAGAAGTTTAAAGCATATAAAGAACACATAAAGTAAACTAAGAAATAAAAGATGAAACTTGCAAAAAGATTCATATGAGAGCATTACCCTTTGTATAAGGAAGAACTTTAATGAAGAACTCAAGTAGAAAGGATGAATAAAAACTAAAGCTTTAAGAGCTTGAACTTTTAGAAGAAAGGAAGAAGATGAACTTTAATGAAGTTTGAAGTAGGAAGATGAAGTGAAAATGAAAGGGGTATATATAGGGAAAGGGGAGAAGTCCATCGCTCCAAGGGAAAGAGAGGGAGAGCTTGTTGAGCAAGCTTGGTGGTTTAATGCTTGATTGGATGAATGAAGAGAGAGAAATGACTTTTTGGATTAGAATAGTATTATAATTTGAAAAGTGTGATGATTACAATTTTAGAGTGTGTCATAGCTTCTTCCATCATGTCTCCTTACTTCTTTTATGGTCCCTAATCTGCTCCATTTCGTACCCGGTTGCATTTCCGATCGTAATTCTTTCGACATTTTCGCCCGAATAAAATATTATATTTTATTTTTGAACAAAAATTTTCAAAATAACCAAATTTGAAGGAAACCTAATAAAAACACTAACTGTCTTGTTCACGGGTCAAAATTAGGTTTTCTGCACAGTAAACTTGTACCGGCAGTGAAAACGCAAACCGACTTCCGTCTGAATTTTCAACCGAATTTTTTACCGTGACTTCATATGATATAACAATACAAGAAAATGGTTTTAGTTTAATTGAAATCATCCTCTGAGTTTAATCTAAAATAAACACATTTAAATATGTATTTACCGCTACAGAAAACATAGGGTGTTACAATTTCACCATCATCTTCTAGTTCCATCATTTATCCGTCTTAAATGCGCGTTTCTTTTTATTATTTCTCCCGAATAGAATATAATATTTATTTTCAGAGCGAAAATTTTAAAAATGACCCATATTTCTTAAAAGAGATAAAAATCATTGGTCTTTCGTTTATTTTTCTAAATTAGGTTTTCTGATCAGTAAATTCTTACTGACAGAGAGAACACAGACCGGGTTTTGTCTGAGTTTCAAACCTAAAATTTTTCTGGAACTCTTTACCATCTAGTATGATCCATATATATGATTTTGTTTTAGTCAAAATCATTTTCTAAGTTTCAGATAAAAATATAACATATAAATATCTTTAAAGATATTGGAAAGCATTGAAAATCGGGGTGTTACACAAGACAAAAGGTCAATCATACAATCATCATGAATAATGGAAGAACATGCCCAGAACTTAAAGAGTTATCATTTGAAGGAATTGATGGAAGAATTTCAAGAAGAACAAAATTCAAGACCAGGAACAAAGGACTTCAAGAAGGGTTATATTAGAAGGGGTCTTAGAATATTTGTGAGGTATGATAAGGATAATAATGGCTCAATTCTTAAAAATATTTTTAATCATCAAAAATGGTTTTTTAAATATGGGTTTTAAGAAATATTATTTTTCCCATTTTGATTAAATAATATTTTATCTGAAAAAATAATTTTGGGCAAAACAATCGATTATTGTCAGTCTGAGTTTTAAACGCGAAAAATATTTTTGACTGACAGAAATGATATAATTGATTATGATTCTGAAATAATCGATTATGACCAATTTACGAAATTGAGTTGTTTTACAGAGAAGGCATAACCGATTAGGATAATCGATTATGCAAGTTTTATTAAAATCCGAGTCTTGACAGAAAAGCCATAATCGATTATGATAATCGATTATGATGCGCTTAAGTGAAAATGTTACATTTCTTTATCTACTACATTAGTAGCTCCAACGGCTAGTTTTTTGAAATCAGAAAAGGGAGTTATTACAATTAATGAAATTCTTTATTACTCCAACAACTCTTTTTTCAAAGCATTTTAAATAGCCATTGAGAGCCATTTTGAGAAGATAGAATGCTTAAACCTTGAATCATTTTTCTCATCTTTTTTTTTTTTAAATAACGGATAAGTATGGTTTCTTGCAAATCCACACATAAGTTTGAAACATAACAGAGCAGGTTCCACTTCCACAAGGCACTTAGTAACTAGGGCCAAAAGGATGCAGAGAACAGAACCATGTTCTACTTCTCCCAAATTCTACCATGGAAAACTATAAAATACCAAAAGTCGGTTCTTCTAAAAGAAATAAGTCAAGACCTAGGCTTCTCCTTTTTCTCTTTGAAGAGTGCCAGAAGTGATACGCCTGATACCTTTTCAACCATGAATCGGACTCCAGGAATATCTCCGACTCTCTACTCTATTATTCTGAAAAACTATTTTGAATCATTGTTATACTTTGAATATAATTAGGTTCTTGATTGTATTGTTGCACATTTGAGGTGCACTTGGTTGTTCTTCAATTTGTTTATCTGCACTACTGAGAGTGCTTTATTTCGGTAAGAGTCGGATTGACTCAAACCACCTTTTTGGTTACCAAACAAGAGAGGGTATATCTCTTGGGATATTTTGAGGCTCTTACACAAGGGAGAGTATATCCTATGATTTGTGTAAAGGGTTCTCTGGATTGTAAAGGTTCTAGTTGATTCTGTTTAAAAACTAGAGTTTAGTGGAAACCCTTGGTGGTATTGCCTTGGGGACTGGACGTGGGCCACTGGGTAGTTTGTGGCCGAACCAGGAAATATCGTTGTTCCCTATCTCTTAATGTTTCCACCATTTACATTATCACACTTTATTTTATTAAGCGCTTTAATTTGAAAAGAATATTTTATCCGCTGTAATTTCTATTTATATGTTAAAAAGATTTTTGATTTATTCAAAAGAATTCATTTTTATTTAAAACCCAATTCACCCCCTCTTGTGAAATGGTTGCCACAGCCAACAATTTAATCTATTTATTCTAGAATGAATGATTATCAAAACCTTACACTAGTGCACGAAGCACTTTTACGTTTGTTAAATATACTTTTTAACGTCACAAAAATACCAGACGTTAATACAGCAGACGTTAAAAGTCACACTTTTAACATGTTGTATAAAAAACTGACGTTAAAAGTATTTTTTTTAAATTCTGGTTATGCATTATCCTGTTCCCCCAGCTAGCTCCCTGCATTCACTAACATTCCACATAATTTTCACACACTCATCACTAATAAGTCCATATATGGAGAACCTTGCACATAAATTAACTCATGCATTTGCATTCCAATATATATATTCAGAATTAGCTAGTCACAATTATACAAAATTTATCTTAATTAACACAATTCAGTATTCTATTACTAGCTAGGCCACAATACATGAAAAATTCATAATATAATATATATTCTATACAGCTACACATTATCTTCTAAGTATATAATGTAAATTCATACAAACTACACATTATCTTCTAAGTATGCAGGAGATATCTTTTTTACTCCTTTTTCTACAACATACTTAAAAAAGAAGTCTGCAAATCGCATCCTCGAGTTTTTAAAATCTTCTTTCGAAAGAGGAGATTGATTGCTGAAAGCTTGCATAAGTTCAAATAAAATAAACATTAAATCAAGTCATCACCAAAAATAAAATATATAATTAAATAACTTGTTTAATTAATTACCTTCTTCCATCCCTCGGTAATAGATGTGGAGACGATCGATGTTCAACATATGAAGCATCACATAATACTCACACGACCACATATCTATCTGATAACGAGACTACAAAAAAATGAAATTTAATGTCAATTAAATGTATATATATATAGTAATTATAATATTAATTAATATTTAATAAACTAGCAACCATGAGGATACCCATTCAGGATTTCCTTTTGACTTTGAAGTCCTACTTGTAACGCCCTTTGTTACATTAGTAATCCCAAGGTAAAATCAATAAAAAAAATCATTTAAAACATTTAATTAAAACATACATCTCATAAAGAAATTTTTTTAAAAAATATTTAAGGTCTGAAAATACCTCATAATAAACAACGTAGTAATAAAATATCCATGTAGTGAAAATAAATATAAATAAAAATCAAAGCCTCAAAACCGTGCGTCTAATTACAATCCCAACGATAAATAAATGTGTCTAGCCACATACGGCTCCTTATTTAAGAAAATACTAACCAAACTAGAAAGAATAACTAATGGAATCCACTAAGTCTCCACGCATCTTCAGTTTCAATGACGTCCTCCTCGTGTTCTGAAAACAATACTTATAATGAGATATAAAATCCCAGTGATCAACAATACAGTTTCAAAAAATATTTTCGAAAATAGCATTGTTCTCAGCCGGCGCGGTAACCGGAAAAACTGTCCATGGCACCCGCTAATTTTCCAAAATAACATATATAAAAGAAATTACTTTTAATATCAATAATAATCTCATCTCAATACATCACATTCCATATACTAGATAAATTCTAGTTTAATCCAAGCGGTCCGAAAACCTCCTAATTAAATTGGCCTCTTACCGGCATGCCATATATTCACACATCACACGACAATGGCGTCCTATTGCCCACCCCTACTCACGAGGAGTGTTTTGATGTCACCCTCCTGTCGGGGACATTTCCATTTCGATACCTCCCATGTGCACATGGTGGTATTTCTCCTTTTTCGACACCCCAACCTGTGGCGGTGTTACTTTCGATACTCCTTTTTAGGTAGTATTACTTATTTTCGACATCCCAATTATATGGGGATGTTACTTTCGATACCCCATTACGGTGGTATTACTTTTCGATACCCCTATCATAGGTGGTATTGCGGCAAACATCATACAATTCATCATAAGGCATAATTTCATGTCTCATACATGTAACAATTCATTTACCAAAAATTTAATATTTGATCTTATCATGCATGTCAAATAAACTCACATAGCATAGCATACACCAATAAGCACGTCATTCAACTAATTCAAATACCAATCATGTATTTCATGCCATCAGTAACAAGAATAAATACCCAATTTAATAATCTTTTTAATTTTAATTCAAAACCCCTAAAAAATTAGTCTATTAATAACATGCATCATTCAATTAGAATCTCTCAAAATCATAGGTAAATCGCTCAACACAACAAACACATGTACCATGGAAAGGGTTATAAAAAGGTACTGTTACTCACCTCTCGAAGACCTCCAATGTGCTCTAAAAATTATTTATGATAAGGATTTGTGCTTCCCTAAAAATTCTTCTCTCATTAACTGCCATTTTTAGATCAGTGTACTGGAACGGTCGCACTGTAACTCGCTCACTCCCTCGCTATAGTTACCTTGCGGCGCTCCTGCCATCCCTTCCTATTCGTAGTAATTTTGCCAATTTCTTGAATTTAGCTTCAAATTGCCCACGGTAGAGAGGAGAAAAGACCACGCAGACACCACATCAGTTATTAATGGAGCAGATGGTTTGGTTGCAACTACATTGGAACCTAATTTTATATATACATGGAGGGAGGCAGTGTTTTTACGTTCTGCTTGGGCTTTTAAAGCCCAAGTATCCTTCTTTCTTTCTTTTTTTTTTTGTCATATATATTTATTTATATATATATATATATTTATATATATATATATATATATATATATATATATATATAATTTTCATTTTTCTCTTTATAATAGCTAATAAATTTCATTAAATCCTTATACTATCACTCCTTTACACTAAATCTCTTATTTATATTTTATTTTCACTATACTTTTTAATAACTTAATAATAATAATAATATTATTATTTATTTTTTATTGTTTTTAAATTAATTATGTTTGAATTTTAGGATGTTACATTTTCTCCCCTCCTTAAAGAATTTCGTCCCCGAAATTCATCTCATACACACGCACCTATTGTAACATATGTCATATTCAAAACTAAGAGGTTACCATACCTTAGATAATAAAATCTGGGTATTGACGAACGATGTCCTCCTCCATCTCCCAAGTGGCTTCCTCAGGAGTTAACCCTTCCCATAACAGCTTCACCAATGGAATCATCTTGTTCCTCATAGTCTTAGTGCTCTTGTCCATGATTTGACTAGGCTATGGCTTATAGATCAAATTACTCTTCAATTGCACAGACTCGGGAGTTATCACTTGAGATTCATCAGGCACATATTTTGAGTTGCGACACATGAAAAACATCATGAAGGTTTGCCAACCGTGGCGGAAGAGCCAATTGATAAGCAACAGGCCCGACTCTTTTAAGGATTTGGAAAGGTCCCATGAAACGAGGATTTAGCTTGCGGACTTTCATCGACTTCCCTACCCCCGTCTTAGGAGTGACTCTCAAAAATACATGCTCACTTCCCTAGAATTCAAGAGGCTTTCTCCTTTTGTCGGCGTATCTCTTTTGTCTACTTTGCGCCGTGCACATCCTCTCCCTAATCATCTTGATTCTCTCATAGGTTTCCTGGACTAATTCAGGTCATATCAAGGTTTTCTCACCTACCTCACACCAACATAAAGGAGACCTACACCTTCTCCCATATAGGGCCTCATAGGGTGTCATTCCTATACTAGCGTGATAGCTATTGTTATACGCAAACTCAATGAGAGGTAAGAATCTATCCCAACTCCCTCCTTCATCCAAGACACACTCTCTAAGAATGTCCTCAAGGGTCTGAATGGTCCGCTCTAACTGACCATCCGTTTGGGGACGATAGGCGGTGCTAAGGTTCAACTTAGTCCCGAAGGCTTGCTGAAAAGCTCTCCAAAATCTAGAGGTAAACCTCGGGTCTCTATCCGACACTATAGATATGGGTATCCCATGAAGAGGTATGCCAACTTGTCTAAGCTATAGGTTGCCTTAATCGGCAAGAAGTGGGCGGACTAGGTCAACCTATCCACTATCATCCAAATGGCGTCTAAGCCCAAACGTGTCTTAGGTAACCCCTTCACAAAGTCCATAGAAATTCTCTCCCACTTCCATTCTGGAATCCCCAAGGACTGCAACAACCCCGAAGGCTTCTAATGTTCTATCTTAACCTTTTGGCATACTAGACGTCTAGTTACGAAGCTAGCCACATCCCTTTTCATTCCTGGCCACCAATACATCCTCTTAAGATTTTGGTACATCTTAGTTATTCCAGGATGTGTGGTAAACTTTCCCTTATGAGCTTCCCCTAATATCTTCTCTTTAAGGCTCCCCTCCTTAGGAACAACGATCCTATTCTTAAACTTCACTAGCCCATCAACAGACAACTCATAACCCTCTTGTCCTAACCGAGACTGCAACTCCTGGTCTAAGAGTTGTTCCCGCCTAACCTCATCTCTAAGGTCACAATTAATTTCCAACCTATTCAACTTCAAACTTAAGACATTTAAGGACACATCCAACACTTCCAGATTCCTGTCCCTAAACTCTTCCATGAGGTTCAACTCTTGCACCATCAAGCTTGACACGTGTAGGGACTTCCTACTCCAAGCGTCTGCCGCCACACTGGCCTTTCCCGGATGGTACTTCAACTCGAAGTCATAGTCCTTAAGGAACTCCATCCACCTTCGTTGTCTCATGTTCAACTCCTTCTGGTCGAACAGATATTTACGGTTTTTATGGTCACTAAAAAATCCAAACCTTGCCCCATAAAAGTAATGCCTCCAAAGCTTAAGGGCAAAAACCACAGCCGCTAGCTCTAGGTCATGGGTAGGGTAATTCCCCTCATGTGGCCTAAGCTGCCTAGAGGCACATGCCACCACCTTGCCCTCCTACATTAAGACACATCCCAAGCAATTCTTAGATGCGTCGCAGTATACCACAAAACTCACTAAGGGATCCGGTATAGTTAAGACTGGTGATGACACCAATCTCCTCTTAAGCTCTTGGAACCCGTCCTCACACTCCTGGTCCCACACAAAAGGTTTCCCCTTCCTAGTCAACTGGGTCAAAGGTAAGGCTAATCTAGAGAACCCCTCTATGAACTCCCTATAGTAACCAGCTAAGCCTAAGAAACTTCTCACTTCGGTTACTGTCTTAGGTTGTTCCCATCCCAACACCGCATCAACTTTAGAGGAATCAACCGCTACACCATCCTTTGAGATTGTGTGTGTCCTAAAAACTTTACCTCGTCTAGCCAAAACTCACACTTCTCTGGTTTGGCATAAAGACGCTCGTCCCTCAAGATCTGCAACACCAACCTTAAGTGTTCTCCATGTCCTTCTTGTGTCCTAGAGCATATTAAAATATCGTCTATGAATACGAACACAAACCTGTCCAAAAAGGTCCTAAAGGTCCCAAAGGGCATCACTACATATTCATAGGTTGCCACCATTCCATTAGTGATTGGCCTCCATTCCCATTCAGTTGACTGAGAGTCTCCGCCTGCGCTTGCATAACTATGGCTATACAGTCCAAAGCTGGTGCAAGTGCAACGTTCGTCCCCCGCCTATTAATCGCCATAAATCTGCTCACTACCAATGAAATACTGGGTTGATCAGGTCCAATATCCCAAAGAATAGCATGCAGCATTTATAACTCTAACAAGCATCCTATGCTCCCAAGTTTTGTTTTTGAAAAAGCCCCACTACCACAGTCCGATTTAGAATCGAACTGCTCTGATACCAAAAATGTAACGCCCTTTGTTACATTAGTAATCCCAAGGTAAAATCAATAAAAAAAAATCATTTAAAACATTTAATTAAAACATACATCTCATAAAGAAAATTTTTTAAAAAATATTTAAGGTCTGAAAATACCTCATAATAAATAACGTAGTAATAAAATATCCATGTAGTGAAAATAAATATAAATAAAAATCAAAGCCTCAAAACCGGGCGTCTAATTACAATCCCAACGATAAATAAATGTGTCTAGCCACATACAGCTCCTTATTTAAGAAAATACTAACCAAACTAAAAAGAATAACTAATGGAATCTACTAAGTCTCCATGCCTCTTCAATTTCAATGACGTCATCCTCGTGTTCTGAAAATAATACTTATAATGAGATATAAAATCCCAGTGATCAACAATACAGTTTCAAAAAATATTTTCGAAAATAGCATTGTTCTCAGTTGGCGCGGTAACCGGAAAAACTGTCAATGGCACCCGCTAATTTTCCAAAATAACATATATAAAAGAAATTACTTTTAATATCAATAATAATCTCATCTCAATACATCACATTCCATATACTAGATAAATTCTAGTTTAATCCAAGCGGTCCGAAAACCTCCTAATTAAATTGGCCTCTTGCCGGCATGCCATATATTCACACATCACACGACAATGGCGTCCCATTGCCCACCCCTACTCACGAGGAGTGTTTTGATGTCACCCTTGTGACACCCTAATCTCAGGTCATCACATGGTTACCCGTTTGCGGAAATAAAACTTAATTTGCTGGTTGCTTTCGAAAAATCATGTTTTCTCAATGTTTATCTTTTCAAAATATGGTGATAAAAAATTTTCTTTTCCTCTTTCTTTTAACCTCATAACCACAACAACGTATTCAAATCACACTTAACTACATAATGTATATAAGTCCTTCAACTATACTGCTTCATATTTTTCTCATATAAATCATAATCAACTTTATTCTTAAAACATATCATTACCTAAACTGGTCGTAACTAACGGACACTAAAACCGATAAAAACCGCACAGCATGCCTCGAACTAGACAGCCTTCATCTTCTTGTAAGGATCATACCCCTCGTACAACTCTGATATGGTTGTAAGGGTGAGATGCCAATATATGGATTTATCACCATAACTAAATGCACAACACAAAAGATTGCACATACACATATACATGTCTATAACAACGTACTCATTCATATTATATCACATCGTTTATCAATGGGTTTCACACCCAACGTACTAATTCATCTTATATCACATCGTTTATCAATGGGTTTCACACCCCAAACATCAACGTTGGAAAACTATGCATGAACACTTCAATACATCATCTAATCATTCATACCTAATCTCATGAGATATCTCCAACCTCGTAAACCTCGTGATGAGTTGATCAGACTCAATTGCCACAGGCATACAGCCACAGGCACGCCCATCGCACACTGTCCAACATCGTGGCACAGTGATAACACTCCGAGATAGGGCCTCATTGTCAAAACCCTGGGCACAATGAGAACATCTTTGTATGATCTACCCTGACGCCGCAAGGTAATCCCTCGTTTAATCATGGCATGTCTGCCAAATGCATGCAAGAAAACATTTTGTTCTCAACACTTTTCTTTGTGCTATATCTTTATTTGTCAAAGCTCTCAAAAGCTTACAACTTAACATCGTTTAAAACATCTTTACATCTTTTATTAACAACACAGGACCTCAAAGTCCGAGTGCTCAAACACGAAGCCCCTAGACCTTGCAATCAGTCTTAGGTTCGTGGTAGTAGAAAACAACTTAAAACGTTTTAACTTCTTTAAATAGATACCCAGTTTACAACATAACGAACCTTAATACCCCGACGTCTCGGTTATTAAGTTCTATATCTTTGTACATCTTTTTACATCATTTTACATCTTTCACATCGTATTACATCTTTTACATCGTTTTACATCTTTTACATCATATTACATCTTTTTCATCTTTTACATCGTCTTACATCTTTTACATCATATTACATCTTTTACATCGTTTTACATCTTTTGCATCGTTTTACATCTTTTACATCGTTTTACATCCTTTTACATCTTTTTACATCATTTTACATCTTTCTACATCTTTTTCATCGTTTTACATCTGTTACTTCATTTTACCTCTTTCATCTCTTTTACATCATTAAGTAAACTCATTTACCGAAAATTCTTTCTACTTGAAATTCGTTTATAAAACGTCAATTCATAGAAAATCCACATTTCCTTTGGACACATTTTTTTTCAAAATAACATCAAATCATCAACAACTTCTTTTTAATTGAAACTTCAACTCTAATAAATCAATTCAAATTTAATCTCTTTTCAACATAAGTACTGTTATTTTTTTAAACTCTTACCGTAAATAATTTCGAAACTTGCCGTCGTTTAACATTTTCAAAGAAAACGTCTTTAAGTCAAACTTTAACATTTCTTCTAAAATAATTTTCTTATATAATAAATAAGGTCTTTTCGAATATCAATTTAACAAAATCCCTTTTTATAATATCTCGGAATTTCTTGTGTAAAAATTAGCAGTACTAAAAAAAAATTTCACGGTTACGCTCTCACCGTGACTCATAAACTTCTTTTACACTAATAAATCATTATAATAATAATATTTCTCAAAACTCATTATTTTTCCAAAATCATATTTTTCCTCTTCTATTATATTCCAACATTCCCCATAAAACATTGAATATAACTTTCACAGCTTATTAAATATTTTATCTCATTAATCGGTTGTGCACTGACCACTGTCAGGCCTCTCAAACAAAATTCACAAACAACATTCAACATCATAATCATAATTATATCCCCAGGCAGATCATGCATCATAACAATATCATATACGACTGCAGATAATTAAAAACACTTCAAACACCGATATACAGATAAACAACACATCGTAAACAACATAAACAATTAATCACAAACCACATATAAATCATATAAACCACACTAAAAGCAAATAGTTATAGAGAAAATCCCTCAGGTAAGCTCCCCTTACCTCTTGAAGACTCAAACTAACATTTTCAAACAACCTCCCGATTTAATCCGATTTCCTCCGTCGGCTTTAGGTCAAACCAACCCGATTGATTCCTTCAAACAAATTGCAATCAAATCAAACCACAACATACTTAACTCATGAGGGTTAGGTTTCGGCCAAGGGCTGACTTTTAGGGTTCAAAATCCTTAAAATTGCTAATCATGATTAAGTCATGGATTAATGATCCTTGATTAACCTAAATCATAGATTAGTGACTAAACAACTAAGTTTCAAACTCAAAACTTCCTAACTCTTTTATACAAGGATTCGGCCTCAACATGTTCATAGGGCTAGGGTTCTTAATTTAATAAACCAACTTGGATTTATTAAGCATACATACTAATAACTTGATTACTATGGTCATTAATGAAAACTTTGAACAAAACTCATCTAGTTCCAAGAACTAGGGTTTCGGCCAAAACCAGAAATTAGGGAAAGAAATTTCTCATGATCTTATGCTTCTAGATGATGAAAATAGAGATGATTATAAGATCATAGCAATTAGTTTCATGTCAAAAGGATTTTTCTAGAATTAGTTATGAATTTTCAAAGTTCTAGATCTAGAAACTTAAAAGTGATGAACAACTATGAAATAAACTTTGAATCAAGAAATTGATTGAATAACATAGACATGATTAGAGAAGAATAATAGGATTCACCTCTTGGAGATCAAAAACAAGTGAAGATTCAAGAACTTTCTTCACAAATCTAACACTAGTAGACTTATGAACTTTAGGGTTTTTGAACAAATGGCATTAGAAACTAAATGAAAAGTGAGGGAGGGTATTTATAGGCATGTGGGCTGCGCCACTTTTGAGGACCAAGTAGAAAGGAGGTGGCTTTTCAAAGGATTAAAGTGCAAATAACTCATAGGAACCATTTTGCAAAGATTCCATAAGTTTAAGGACTAGTTTGCAAATTATCATTAAATTGTCATGATGACTTTTTGCCACAATAAATGTGGTCATATCTTGATGAATTTTGGCTGATTTTTTTCATAAATATCTTAGGAAAACCTAGCTTGTTGAAGAAGATTTGAGAAAATAGTAGAATAATGTGGAAGAATGTAGAATGGTGTGGAATGTAGTAGAAACTTCTAGAATGTTCTTTGCTCTTTGCTCATCCAAGATGAGGGCAACCTTCACTCCATATTGGGCTTGCGCATGGGCCTATAAAATTTGGGCTTGGTTTCATTTTTGTGGGGCCCACTTAAAGATTTAAGCATTAAGCTTAAGATAGGAAACTTATATGGCTTCAAATGGGCTTTATGAAACTTAAGTCATGGGTAAGGAATTTGGGCCTCAAAGCCACGGTCCTCTATGGATTTGGAACAAGGATTCTAGCCCAATTCACTTGAAAAAACTTAGAAACTATATCAGGGACAAAAGGGTAATTAACAGAAAGTTCAGGGACTAAAGCGTAAAATCCATAAATTTTCACTTTAACCCTGAAAAACCTTCTAGACTTAAAATTATGATTCATCCCCATGAATCATCTTAAAATCCTAAGATAAACTCTTTATCTTCTCTTAGGAACTCCAAAATCCACTCCGTCATCTACCCGATTACGTATTCCGCCCGTAAAACGTAAATTATTTTATTTTTTTACCAAAATTTTCAAAACTTCCAGTATTGTAGAAAATACGATAAAAACATTTTTCATCTCGTTCACGAATTAAAATTAGGTCTTCTGAGCAGTAAATTTTTACTGTCATTGAAAATCCAGAAAACGGCAGACCGGCTTCCGTCTGAATTTTCAACCAAAAAATTCCCCATAACCTTATGAAAATAAGTATAACAAGGAAATGACCTTGGTTTATCCAAAATCATTTTCTAAGTCTCGGATAAAATATATATGTTTATATATTTCTTACCGATATTACGAAGCAACGAAAATCGGGGTGTTACAACCCTCCTGTCGGGGACATTTCCATTTCGATACCTCCCATGTGCACATGGTGATATTTCTCCTTTTTCGACACCCCAACCTGTGGCGGTGTTACTTTCGATACTCCTTTTTAGGTAGTATTACTTATTTTCAACATCCCAATTATATGGGGATGTTACTTTCGATACCCCATTACGGTGGTATTACTTTTCGATACCCCTATCATAGGTGGTATTGCGGCAAACATCATACAATTCATCATAAGGCACAATTTCATGTCTCATACGTGTAACAATTCATTTACCAAAAATTTAATATTTGATCTTATCATGCATGTCAAATAAACTCACATAGCATAGCATACACCAATAAGCACGTCATTCAACTAATTCAAATACCAATCATGTATTTCATGCCATCAGTAACAAGAATAAATACCCAATTTAATAATCATTTTAATTTTAATTCAAAACCCCTAAAAAATTAGTCTATTAATAACATGCATCATTCAATTAGAATCTCTCAAAATCATAGGTAAATCGCTCAACACAACAAACACATGTACCATGGAAAGGGTTATAAAAAGGTACTGTTACTCACCTCTCGAAGACCTCCAATGTGCTCTAAAAATTATTTATGATAAGGATTTGTGCTTCCCTAAAAATTCTTCTCTCATTAACTGCCATTTTTAGATGAGTGTCTTTGGAGCAGTCATGACTGTAACTCGCTCACTCCCTCGCTATAGTTACCTTGCGGCGCTCCTGCCATCCCTTCCTATTCGCAGTAATTTTGCCAATTTCTTGAATTTAGCTTCAAATTGCCCACGGTAGAGAGGAGAAAAGACCACGCAGACACCACAACAGTTATTAATGGAGCAGATGGTTTGGCTGCAACTACATTGGAACCTAATTTTATATATACATGGAGGGAGGCAGCATTTTTACGTTCTGCTTGGGCTTTTAAAGCCCAAGTATCCTTCTTTCTTTCTTTTTTTTTTGTCATATATATATATATATATATATATATATAATTTTGCATTCTTTATAATAGCTAATAAATTTCATTAAATCCTTATACTATCACTCCTTTACACTAAATCTCTTATTTATATTTTATTTGCACTATACTTTTTAATAACTTAATAATATTATTATTATTTTTTATTGTTTTTAAATTAATTATGTTTGAATTTTAGGATGTTACACTACTTTTCCCGTTGGCGCAAGATATGCTACATGCCTTCATCGCGCTATCATAAACGAAACATTCATGTCAATTATATGTTCATGATGTGTGTAATAAAATAAAATCAAATGTTACAAATTAAATTAATTACTTACGTATTGATACAGGCCACCACATCATTCGGCGGGTCCTGGTGGAGAGAGCATAAGAATACGACAGTATGCCTAGAAGGATAAAGTAGGAGCAACTGCCAATGTTTATTCCATAAGTTGGGTGCTAGATCTGTCTTTCCGATCACTTCCTCCCACTAAGTTGCCAATGTATGCACTGACTTTACTATGATCGGACAAGAAATCAGGCAGTATGACAGTGGGGTCTAAGAATCCATAAACATTGCAGTGCCTGTCAATTAGAAGGCGATGTATATACTTAAGATATGAAAAAAATGGATGTTAATTACATAATATATTGAAATTGAAATAAATTATAAAATTAAAATATACTTACGTGTTCTAAATACTCAACCGTATTGGCTATCCACTCGCCTTCTGTGCTGTCACGACCCAAATTTTTGGGCCATGGCCGGCCAAGAAAGGCCTTATCAGACACATTTTAAAGGTCTCATACCCCATTTAAGGTAAACATGTATAAATGTATATTACGTCAAACTTGGCAAAATATTATTCCAAAGTATTTCATCAAGGTTCTTCAAAATAACCAAGTTTACAACGATATATAAAATAACAATCTTTTGATAATCATTCCTATGACAAAATAATTGTCCCAAAATAAATAAAAGGTTTTTTACATAACCATGTTCATTCAAAAAAAAAAAAAAATCCTCGGCATGGTCAAGGCATTTCACTAAAACCCCACTCAAGATGGTGGGGCAACATGGGATGGTCCAGCAGCACCAATTCCTGCATCTAAACCACTAAGGGTGTGAGTTATTCAAACTCTATAAGAGCATAAAATAAAATGTTAAAAGTGTAATAACAACAATGAAAATAAGAAAGGAGAACACCTTGTGCATACTTTCAAGTGCATGTAAAGTGAATCAACACCATCTTATGTTGTCACAATAAATCATACAACCAACTTCACATAGTAAAACAAGTTGTTTGTAAACACTACTAAATAATATAAATAGTCCATCAATCCTCAATATTATAATGCAAATACACTAACTCAGCTTGCATAGATAATGCACACACATATTATACTTAACATATCCCAAGATCACCTAAGCTATCTCAATCCCCAAATCATACCCAAGGTTACAAATCATTCATGAGAATATACATCTAAAATCAACACTATTCCAACAATTTATATATCATACAATATTTCTACAATGGTTAACATATATATATATATATATATATATATATATATATATATATATATATATATATATATATATATATCACCCAAAATGCATATTGTACATGATATATGCATATACATCTATAAATATTCTAAAGAAAAAACAATTGTTGGAAACTTTTGACATATGTCACCTTTATTACCATTATAAAAATTAAATTCTTTTTGACAATTGACAAAATATTCCATATTTAGAAAATATATTTAGGGTGATTTGTTTTATCAAAAGAAAAATTATTATAAATTATATAACATATTTATTCTCCCACTTGCATTGGTATTGTGGATTATCCATCATTTTCAATTAACTTATTTAAAACAACTAAACATTAATTGTCATACATGAACCATAATAAGCAAAGAGTACTATATTATTATCAATAAAAATTGTTATCATAACTTTGCCTCATACCAATAAAATGTGGTACCCATTCCAATGTATACAAAATAAAATAATTTATGATACTTATAATATTTTGGAATAGATATTTATAAGATTTTTTGGGAAAATAAGGATGTTTTATTTATTTATTTATATATAAAAAATAAAAGTAGTTTTTTCTATTAAAAAAAGAGAGTAAAGTAGTGGCTATAGTTTTTCCCGCCTAAAATAAGGGTAAAATTGACATTTCATATTGTTATTTTTTTTTCACAATTTACATTGATATCAGCATTTATATGGAATTGTTTGCTTTAAGTTCCTTTTTTTTAATGAATTAGTTATGCATTAACTTTTCGTTTTTCAAGGACATGTTTTAGTCTTTTCTCTATTCCAAAAGTTCACTTTCCAATCCATCTTTACTCGCGTTTTCAACCTGTCTTTCTTTTTATTTTTAACTATCAACAATTTAAAATTTTAAAATATCAACATATATAAAATAAAACCATTGAAAGTATTGTTCTAACTTGTTTGTTTTAAGTCATTGACTCAATTAATGTGCATGTCATTTCCAACTAAAATCTTTTTTTCATTAATAAATTTTTTATCTTCTCAAATTATTATACTCTATAATTCTATAATTATTATATTCTTTTTTGTAAGCAAATAATTATTATATTCTATAATCTCTTTAATATGTTGTCTTCGTAATTCATGCTAACCATTAACACAGAGCAACTTCACAATTATCAAATTCACAATTATCAAAACATTTAAGCAAAAAATATGGAGCATCTATTATTTATTAATCACTATACAATTTGAAGAAAATGTAACATTAATGCTGGACCGTAAATAAAATGTAGTAGCATGTTGTATAGTATCAATTCCCAATATGCCTTCCACCCAATGTAGATCAAAGGTCATATAACTTAAAATAAGTTACAAAAATTAGTCCAGGTTAAAAATTTGAAATTCACTCAATGACTTTACCTCATTTTATCTTTCTACAAATTTTACTTCTTCTTGTATTTTTTCAGTTCCTCCTTTGAGCATCTCCTCAATTTTCAAGCACATTTCAGTTGTTCCTTATACAAATATTTGCTCTTGCAGGGTATGGTTGGATATTTGACAGGTACGTTAAATTTTGTTCAAATTTGGAGTTAATCTCATAATAATTTGACTTTGATTTTGGATTTGTTTTTAGGTCCAGCTATTTTTTTTATGGAAACATCGAAAATTGAGAGTTACTATAATTTCTGTTATTGTATTTTCATTTTTTATTTCTATTTCGTAGTTTTATATTTCTATCTAACTGTAATTACATTTTTCCAATAAACTAAGAATGCTTTACAATTTGTAAACCATGTATGTCCATCATTTCTGTTGAATAATATGCTTCAATGGCTTTTTGTATGATATTTTGTCGTATCACTGGGGTTGCTTACACCTAACACATGGTATACTTTACAAAATGTAATGAAAATTAACACAGAATTCAATTCAGATAGTATTTTGATTTTTTTTCCGCAGATTTGTAACGAAATTTTCTATCAATAAATTTTCTACAAATTGCATATTTGTAGCGAATTTTTTCATGGCTGAGGATTTGAAGCGTTTCTGTCATTTTGGATTCTTTATATACAAAGTTGTGGCAATTAAATCTAGGTCAGTCTCTAACTTTTTATTTTTACTGAAATATGAAATTAATTTGTATTTATTATTGAATCTTTTTTTATCTCTAAAATTCCTTTTGGAGAATCCTTAATCAATCATTCATTAAGTCAATTGCACAATGAATCATCTAACATAGTGTTTGATGATTTCAAGCGACAAATTGTGAGGAGGACCATTATTGAACTTAAAGATTGTATGGATGTTTGTTACATTTTTTTTTTATTTGCTGTTTATTTAGTTTCTATTAGAAAAATCATGATCTATCACGTAAAAGTTGCAAATTTGATGCAAGAAGCATATTTGATAAAGATAGTGCAAATATTTAAAGATATGTCATTCATATGCGAGAATTGCATAAAAGAAGAGTAAATACATCTTTGTTGTTGAAAATCAAGATGGAATATTATAATCATGGATTATTCATATTGTTTCTAAGCATTTTTAATTTATTTTGATATTGTGATATTATATTTTATTTTTCTTACAATCAACGTATTTTTAATATATAAATGAATTTTGTAAATATTTTTAATTTAGTATTTTATATATCATAAAAATACCTACACAATTTATAAAATACCCCTATAAATTTAATTTTAAAATTCAGCTATGAAGAGATAATAAAAAAAACTGTAAAAGTTATTAATATAGTTAAGTACACATTAAGATTCCTTAATTTCGAAATATTAATTTGAAATTTTTGAACTAAAATTCATTTGTGGAATAGGTCAAACGAGATTAATGTTTTCAATATTTCAAGAGTTGTTAATTTAAAAATATATATTTTGAAATTTTATAAATAATTTATTGGGGGATTAGTCAATCGAGAGTGATACAATGTAATTTTCAATATTTTGAGAGTTATTAATTTAAATTATTAATTTTGAAATTTTCAAAATAAAATTTATTGGTCGAGTGAGTTGAGCGAGATTAATACGGTATAACTTTCAGAATTTTTAAAATAAAATTCATTGGTTGAGTGGATCAAATGAGATTAATAGATTGTAGTTTTCAATATTTTAAGAGTTATTAATTATAGATATTAATTTTGAAATTTTCAAAATAAAATTCTTTGATGGGGTGGGTCAAGCGAGGTTAATACAATATAATTTTTTATATTTTTAGAGTTATTATATTTTAAATATTTTTTTGAAATTTTAAAAATTCATTATTGTAATGGGTCAAGTTAATACAAACAATTTTTCAAATGAATACAATATAATTCTCAATATAGAGTATAGTTCAAATGCGTTGAAATGCATTTTTAAATATTAAATATAATTCTAATGATTTTTAATTTATTTTTTATAATATGGTTGATTTTCATTACCTTGAAAACATATTTTTATAAATATTTAAAAACAAAAATTTTAATATCTATATTATCGCAATGTCAAATATGTCACGTCATGATTTGAAGATACTCATGTGTGATAATGAAAGTCACATTTCAAACTTCACTTCAAATATACTTTATAAGGAAGCCTTTCAGGAATTAATATATGTAAGTTACAAACAAAATTTTACTTTTCTCTTGAGCATTTTTCATGTATCTTTCTCATTATTTTCTCTCTATTTTTTAGAAACTCTACATATTTTTTTGGATTTAAATTTATTGATATTGTAAGTTAAGTTTTGATTTTTTTTTATGTCGCGGGAATGGTTAACTCAAGGTTTACAAAACCAGACCGGTCATCGAATCGGTGAAGGCAGCGGTTCGAGGTTCAATGGTCCAACCGTGGTTGAACCGGTTATAATTAAATAATATTATTTTAATTTTTTATATAATATTTATAACAATATTAAACAAAAAAACAACATAACAACTAAAATTATTAAGCACAATTTTTATTATTTTGAAATTAAGCTAAATAAATATAAAGATATATGTTAAAATCATCTTCATAGGGAAAACTAACCCAAAATCTACAATCAGCCCACATATGTTAGAAAACAAAAGAATTGAGTTTTGGCTAGGATGATCCAAATCCTTTTATACTATTTTTTTTTTTTTAAGAAAACCGGTTCAGACCGGTTCAGGCCGGTTCACTACCGGTTATGATCGGTTTTACCGGTATTGAACCGGTTTTCCGATTTTTGCACCGGTTCAATGCATGACCGGTTTTTCCTACTGACCGGACCAGCCATGGTCCCGGTTCCCGATCGGACCGGCCGGTCCGGTCCGATTTTCAAAACCTTGAATTAACTTTATTAACCCTTTATATTATAATAAAAGTATTATATTTTTTCAAATAAATATAATTATGCTTACCGCATATTATTTATCCATGCATCACACGGTTTATGGTCTAGGATTTACTAAAATAAAAAGCCCAGCAACGTAAGTTGCTTTCCCCCTCCCCTGACGCAAAATGGACAAAAGTGCATATAATGGACTTCTCATACATATCATAGAGAGAAATTCTCTTTAGCCTTTTCTTTGCATAGAGCCATCCCTTGGTACTGCAATATATAGTCAGGGAAGCAAAATAAAAATAGAAACAAGGAAACAAAATTCCTAGCACCATGTGAGAACTTGATTGACAGGGGAGTTGAGAACAAAAGCAAAAAATATGGTTCTTGACAATTCAAAGGAAATGAACTAAAAGAAAATTTTTAAGCTCCAAGACCCCTGTATTCACGCATAACAGCAAAAATATACAAGGGAATGGACTTGCTTTCATTCCACTTTACCAAATCACAATAAATCTGAGAAACAATGAATGAAACCTTCACACAAACATATATACAAGAATAAATACAACAGAGCTATAAACTTTCAAAGTTAAGGGTTTGGACTCTTACCTCAAGATTTTTAAACACTTAAGCTCTTGAGATGAAATGGGGTCTCTCAAATATCTCTTCTAGCTCTTGCTTCTTCTATACAAGAATAAAGAATAAAGACATGAGATTCGTGATCTTCAAAAGAGGGAAAGAGGAAGATGAGGAAGAGGCCTTACCAATTCCTTCCAAAGCTAAAACCCTAAGAACCCACTTTTCTTTTCTCCTCCTCTTGATTTTTACGTTGGGCAGCAAGGGAGTTACTCCCTTCTTTGCTTTTCTATTACTTAAGTTATTACTTATTACACAAAGACCCTTGGATATGTGTAACATCCTGTTTTTCCTGTGCTTTATGTAGCAGTAAATACATATTTAAATGTGTTTGTTTTAGATTAAACTCAAAGGATAATTTTAGTTAAACTAAAATCATTTTCTTGTGCTGTTATATCATATAAAGTTACGGTAAAAATTTCGGTTGAAAATTCAGACGGAAGCCGGTCTGTATTTTCACTGCCGATACAAGTTTACTGTACAGAAAACCTAATTTTGATCCCTGAACGAGACGGTTAGTGTTTTTATTATGTTTCCTTCAACTTTGGTTATTTTGAAAATTTTCGTTCAAAAATAAAATATAATATTTTATTCGGGTGAAAACATCGGAAGAATTACGATCGGAAATGCAACCGGGTATGAAGTGGAGCAAAATATGAGACATAAAAGGCTTGAGGTGAGATGAGGGAGTGAGGTGACTCACTAGAGGTATAGCCTAAGCCACCTCCTAAAAAGTTGTTATGATGACACTTTTTGAAATATAACATATTATATTCTAAAAACCCATTTTTCTTTCTCTTCTCAAACCAAACAAGACACAAGGTCAAAACTTGCTCTCCAAGCTCATTCCTCTCTCCTCAATTTCGTGCCACTCTGTCCCCTTTCTCTATATACCCATTTCATTTTCACTTCATCATCTTCCTCCTTCAACCTCCATTAAACCTTCATCTTCTTCTTTCTTCTAAAAGTTCAAGCTCTTAAAGCTTTAGTTTTTATTCATCTTTTCTACTTAAGTTCTTCATTAAAGTTCTTCCTTATACTAAGGGTAATGCTCTCATATGAATCTTTTTGCAAATTTCATCTTTTATTTCTTAGTTTACTTCATGTGTTCTTTATATGCTTTAAACTTATAAAATCTCTCTAAAATGGTAGAAAACTCCTTTTAAGTTGAAACCACTTTCTATAGTCTTGTATTAACTTATATTTTCACATACTAAGAGGTTGTGTAAAACAAAAATCTCTATCCATCTCTTCCAATGAAGGCCGAATGCTTGCATTTGTGACCTATGAAGTTTTTGTTTCAACTTTTGGAATATGATCATGTGTTTGAGTTTCTAACTATCCCTTGATCTTGAATCTATAAATCTTGGAAGTTTTGATAGCTTGTTCCTATGAAGGCCGAAAAATATGAATAAGTAGGCCTAGGATACTATGTTTCAACTTTCCAAGTATTGATCATGGATTTAGAACTGCTAATACCATGTGATTCTAAACCTACGAGTTATTGTTAAACAAAGAATATTTTCCTCATCATCCTATGATGGCTGAAACTTAGTGTTTAGGTGCTAGGATGTTTGAGTTTTTATTTTTCCAAAATAATCATGGACTTGAGCTCCATAAGATATTTGGATGCTAAGTCTAAGAGATTGGAAAGTTTAAAGATTTCTAACTTGTTTATTCTATGTTATTAAAACTAGGATGTATTATTGTTATTTTTTCCAAAATGATCATGGACTTGAGCTCCATAAGATATTTGGATGCTAAGTCTAAGAGATTGGAAAGTTTAAGGATTTCTAACTTGTTTATTCTGTGTTATTAAAGCTAGTATGTATTACTTTCATCTTTCCAAGATGATCATGGACTTGAGCTCCATAAGATATTTGGATGCTAATTCTAAGAGATTGGAATGTTTAAGTTTCCATTGTTTCCCAAGATGATCATGGACTTGATCTCCATAAGATATTTGGATGCTAAGTCTAAGAGATTAGAATGTTTAAGTTTTCATTGTTTTATGCTCCATAAGATATTTGGATGCTAAGTCTAAGAGATTGGAATGTTTAAGTTTCCATTGTTTTCCAAGATGATCATGGAATTGAGCTCCATAAGATATTTGGATGCTAAGTCTAAGAGATTGGAAAGTTTAAAGATTTCTAGCCTATAAATCATATGAAGGCCGAACCTAGAAGGTTATGGACCTAGGATACTTTGTTCTTATTTTTCCAAAATGATCATGGTTTTGAGCTCCTTAATACATATGGATGCTAAACCTAAGAGATTGGAAAGTTTAGTGAATGCTACCCTATTTTACTAGCCTTGGCCGAATACCCTAAGTTTATAACTTAGTGAGATTTTAATTCAACTTTGTTAAATGATCATTTTTATGAACTCCTAACACTTAAGGATCATAAATCCATGAGTTGTATAATTTTAGGGAATCTTTAACCCTAAGAACTAGTCTTGGTCGAACCTATACCTTGTGGTTTAGTGTTCTTGTTTGATTTTAACTTGTGATTTTGTGTTCATAAACTTAGACTTCCATCGCGGAGGAAACGAGGACGTTCGTGGTATACCTCTTCGAGCATCTAATCTCCTTACCTTCACCGAAGGTAAGAGGGGATTGCCTAGGGATATTCAATGACTATATGCATGTGTGTATGTGTTTACTTGAGTGCTTTGAATATTATTATGATGTGGAGCAAACACTTGAATGACTTGTTTACTTGAACTATTGTGGTTATTACTTGAATTTGATTATTACTTGCCTTAAAGTATTGTGAGTTGTATATATGTGATGAACTGTCATTAACTGTGATATTATTGTTGAGAATATATTACTGTTGATTGAAGTTTGAGAAGCCGGACTTGAGTCTGTGCACAATGATTATAAGGATTAAAAGCCTTAATAAGCTTTGAATAGAACTTTGAAGGTATTGGTTTCATTTATAAAAGTTCCTTGTTTAAAATGCTTACTTCAAGAGAATGAGATTCTAGTTTTGAAAAGAAACATTGAAGTGTTTTTAAGTTAATAGAAACTACCTTTTTATGATCCAAAGTTTGTACGAGAGAAAACCTTTTTCGAACTATGTGTTTCATGAAGGAAAAACCCCTTTGAAAATGTTTCAAAAGCAAACGAATTTCCAAATGTTTTATAATAGACTTTGTAAAGGAAAAGATTTTCTCCTAAATGATTTAGAAACGTTCCGGTTACTTGGATAAGTGACCAAGGTTTTGTTTTGGTTTTTGATTTTCACTGAGCGAAAAGTAAGCACATGTGAAAGAGAATACTAGTTCGCGAGACATCGCCTCTAGCGTTCAGTTTATGCACGTGATCTGGGATCCGTGTCAAGAATTATGGACCAAGGGTCCTAATCGTGATATTATGGGCTAGGAGTCCTAATTTTGGAATTAAGGACTGTGTGTCCTAATTTCGTTGTTATGGGCTAGGAGTCCTTATCATGTTGAAATAAAACATGGATAAAATTATAATTGTTGCTACGACCACAACCTTGGACTGCGGCATCGGTCTATGGTGTTGTGATTGAGCACTCGAACTACGTGTCCTGTGTTATTGATTTTCAAGTAATGAAAATTGTGAATAATCGTTAGCTTTGGGCTTCGACAACGGAAAAGAGTGAACACAAAGAAAAGTCTCGATAATGAAAATTCTTTTATTTATATGCATTTCCCATTAGTATATGTGCTTGAGTTAACCGAATACCCGCTTAAGATGTGGTATTCGATGAGGTATACATCCGAATGGCCGTTATAAGGGATTCATGATGATGTTGATCCGGTTGCATGAGGTGACAGAGACAACTTGCCAAACGTGGTGTATGAGCCTGATCAACTCTTTCTTTCTTAATGATAAAACGGTGATGGTATCTCATGAGATTAAGTTTAGAGCCTGATGATTGAAGTGTCATGCATTATCTTTATAAAATTGATTGATTCAGGTATGTGACCCACTAAAATAATACTTGTTGTTTATCTATGAATAATGTTTTAAATGTTAATAGGCCAAAGTGTTGTATGTATCATGTATATGGTTGTTGTATGATATATCCATTTGCCGGTATCTCACTCTTACAGTTATATCAGGTCTCTTCGGGTTTTGCTGTAGTACCTTGGTCTCTAGCACCGATGTTGCAGAGGAGTCTTTCTAAGTCACTTGAAGACCTAGTATTAGAGGTTGGTAAAGTATTCTGATTGGGGGTCTCTCCAATGAATATTTGATAGAATGACCAGTCTAGGAGTCTGAGTTGGGTTGTATATCTAAGGAGGTCGGTAAATGTAGTGTTATATACATCCATCTGTTGTTTGAACTTTTTTTTCGAAAGTGGAAACTTAGAGAAATGTTGTATGTCATGGTAACTTTGTTCTGAATGTGACTTTACGTTTTAATGTATGTATTATGGATTTCAGAGTTATCCTTAAAGAAAAATTTTATACCCCTGTTTTCTGACTTAAAAGAAAACAATTTTCCGAAAGTAACCAGCAAATTATCTTTTTAATTTACTTCCTCATGTGTTACGCAGTAATACCCTAAGGGGCGGGTGTTACAGGTGGTATCAGAGCTGGTCGAATCTTTCGGGATCTTTGGGAAATAGGTATGTTGTGTTGACATTGTGTTTTCTCTGAATTAAGTTTTATTCGGATTACTTCTTAGAAGTAATGTGTGTTCATACGCCTTTACACGTTTCATTTTCTGGTTGTGGCCTGACTGATTTATTCGTTAGGTAAGTTATGGAACTAGCACCAGAAGGTGGACGTGGACGAGGACGTGGACATGGTCGTGGACGTGGTCCTATTGGCGGTCGTGCCAACCTGAATGAGAATTATGACGATGGAGTGGACTATGCTGCCCAGGCTATGGAAAACGTGGCAGCGCCTATTGCACATCAAACTGCTATGATGACTGGCCAAAACCAACAGGAGCAAGCTCGAGCTAGGCAGGCTATTGAAGGCAAAAATTTAACTTCTTTTAAACGCCAAAATCCATCCCAATTTCGTGGAGAAGTGGATCCTGTGAAAGCTGATTTATGGATTCAGGAGTTAGAGAAAAATTTTAAGCTGGTTCATAGTCCTGAGGGAGTGAAGGTATCCTATGCGACTTTTCTGTTGGTCGGTGATGCTGAGTATTGGTGGAAGGACACTGAACAACTGTTGGAAGCAGAGAATCAGGTGGTCAATTGGGGAGTATTCCGAACCAGGTTCTTAGACAAGTATTTTCCTCAAAGTGCATGAGCTGAGAAGGAGCAAGAATTTCTACAATTTCAGCAGAAAGAATTAACTGTTGGAGAGTACACGGCAAGGTTTGAAATGACTGCTTTTCGAAATCAAGGGATCAGTACTACCATTGTAAATCCGGAATTTCCAAGCCTTATTAGAGAAGTGTAGAAAAGTGGAACTGATGAGGAAGGGAAGAGGCAACAAAGAAACTATTGGAGGACCCGCTCATTCCAAAGACCAATATCAAAATCAGAATAAAAAAGGGAAGCAACATCGGAGGGAACCTTATTTCCGATCACAAGGGAATGACCAGAATAAACAGCAGCATCGTTATGATATTTCTGAATCAGGGAGTGAGTATCCCAAGATCCTACAAACTCGAGAGTGCATGCCCTCAACATGTCCTCCAAAGTCTGAATCGTCCTTTCGGACTATCTATCAGTCTGAGGGTGGAATGTTGTTTTGAACTACACTTGAGTACCCATAGTTTGCTGAAAGGACCTCCAAAAATGGGAAGTAAACTGAGATCCTCTATCATACACTATGGAGGTGGGAATCCCGTACAAGGTTACCACTGTATCCAAATATAGTCTCGCATACTGTTCCGCGGTGTAGGTGGTCTTAACTGGAAGAAAATGGGCTAACTTTGTCAGTCGATCCACAATCACCCATATTGAGTCATAGCCCTTCACAGTTCTAGGAAAACCCACTATGAAGTCCATGGTAATCTTTTCCCACTTCCACTCGAGAATCTCCAAACTCTAGCAATCCTGCAGGTCTTTGGTGTTCCGTCTTTACTTGTTGGCAAGTAAGACATCAAGACACAAAGTCGGCTATGTCCTTCTTCATTCCTTGCCACCAATACAAAGTCCTCAAATCTTGATACATTTTTGTCGATCTAGGGTGTATGGTATAGGATGAAGAATGAGCCATGGTCATCAAGTTCTTCCTAACCTCCAATGGGACAACCACTCGGTCTTGGAACCGTAATAAATCATGTCCATCAATTTTGTAGCCTTCACAACCTTCAGTGATTACCTTATCCCAAATTTTACAAATATCCATATTCTTCTATTGGCATATTCTGATCTCCTCAATAATGTTGGGTTTAACCCCTACATGAGCTACTAAAGCCCCCAAGGTTGTTACCTCAAAGGCCACTAACAAATTCACCATTTGTTGACATTCCTTTTCAAAAATGTAATGTCATAGGTTCAAGTCCTTCTGGTCAAAAATGTATTTTAAGCTCTTATGGTTCGTGTAGATCTCACAAGCTTCACCATAAAGGTAATGTCGCCAAATTTTTAAGGCAAAAACTACCGCGACCAACTCGAGGTCGTGGGCGGGATAATTCATCTCATGCCTTTTCAACTGACGGGAGGCATATGCTATTACCATCCCGTGCTGCATAAGCACACATCCCAAACCAGTACAGGAAACATCACAATACACCACATAGTTTCCCTTGCCTGTAGGTAATGCTAACACGAGTGCCGTGGTCAACTTACCCTTTAGCTGCCGGAAACTGTCCTCACATTTGGAACCCCACTCAAACTTCACCCCCTTTTGTGTGAGTTTATTTAAAAGGGCCACCAATTGGGAGAAGTTCTCAATGAACCAACGATAGTAGCCGGCCAAACCCAAGAAGCTTCGTATTTCTATCACACTAGAAAGTCTCGGCCAATCCTGAACTGCTTCCACTTTCTTTGGATCCACAGAAATCCCGGTCGTGGACACTACGTGGACTAAGAAAGCAACCTCGGACAACCAAAATTCACACTTAGAGAACTTGGCATACAACTTATGCTGCCTCAAGGTCCCTAGAGCTATCCTTAGATGCTCTTCGTGTTCCACCTCAGACTTCGAATAGATAAGGATGTCATCAATAAATACTATGACAAACTGATCCAAGTATGGTTTAAACACCCTGTCCATCAAATCCATGAAAGCGGCTGGGGCATTTGTTAGTCCAAATGACATAACCAAGAACTCATAGTGGCCATATCTAGTTCGAAAAGCTATCTTCACTACGTCTTCGTCCTTAATTCTCAACTGATGGTAACCGGATCTATGATCAATCTTGGAGAAAACCTGCGCACCTCTCAACTGATCAAACAAATGATCTATACGAGGCATAGGGTACCTGTTTTTTAATGGAAACCTTATTCAATTGCTTGTAATCCACACACATCCGGCAAAACCCATCTTTCTTCTTAATGAAGAGTACCGGTGCTCCCCAAGGCGAAGAACTTAGGCGAATAAAACCCTATCCAACAGTTCCTCTAACTGACTCTTTAACTCTCTTAATTCCGCAGGAGCCATGCGGTAAGGAGGAATGGATATGGGCTGAGTACAAGGTACTAGGTCAATGGAAAACTCAATCTCCCTAGGGGGTGATAAACCCGGAAAATCCTTCGGAAAAACATCTGTAAACCCTCTAATTACTGGTATCCGATCTATTGCTTCTATCTCGACCTCTATGGAGGCCACTGAAGCCAAAAATACCATTACCCCGTGCCTTAAAAGCCTCTCTATTTTTACTATCGAAATCACATTCTGGAAGACTTGACTACGTTCTCCCTGAATTGTTATGACCCCCCATTCAGGCTGCGACAAGGTAATCATTTTCCCGCCACAATCTAAACGGGCATTATATTTGGACAACCAATCCATGCCCAAAATCACATCTATTTGGAGCATCTCCAAAACAACCAAGTCAATCGGAATATTCATCTCGTTGACCTAAATATCACAATTCTCGACCTAAATTGTGGCCTCATACTGCTCGTTCAATGGAGTCGAGACCACCAAAGTACATGGTAATGCCCCCAAGGGTAAATCATCACAATCACATAATGTAAATCCGCAAAGGAACGAGTAGCTCCCGAATCAAAAATCACTCTAGCTTTACTAGAACCCACAGACAACATACCAGTAATCATATCCGGAGAAGCATGTGCCTTCTGCTGGCTCAAAGCAAAAACTCTAGCGGGGGCTCTACCCGCACCTCCATGTCCTTTGCCTGCACTGACACTGCCTCTACCCCTCTCCCTCTGCCAAGTTGTGGGGCTGACGACCCTGCAGGTACAAACTGGCTACCTCTGCCACCCCTTTTTGTGGGGCACTCCCTACTGAAGTGACCAGGCTAACCACAAGTGTAACAGTTGGACGACCTAGGCATACATGGACCTGCATACCTCCTCCCACAAGAGCCACATGTAGGATGACCAGATGATGGAGGGTGCACCGAGATACTTCCTGAGATCCCCTAGAGGGTGAAAAGTTAGAAACTCCTCCCCTCCGGTCATTGCTAAATCTAGCACCTCCAGAAGAATGGTTCTTTGAGAAATAGGGTTGATGTGAAGACTTCCCCTTGGAGCTCTCAATTGTGATGACAACCAAATGGATAGGTTGCCTTTAGAAGATCTCAGGTTGAACTTTACCAAATAATATTAAGCACCATTTTTGAGTTCAATTAAAAGGTCGAAGAAAATAAGAAAATGGATGAAGAAGAGAGGTGGATGGCGCCACAAACATGGGAGTTTGATAAGCCAAGTGAGGTTCACCACAAGAATCTTGGATTCTTGATAAGAACAACTTTGGCTCAACCCAGAACCAAAGAGAAACAATATTTCTCACAAAATGGAATTCGATCCAAAATGAACATCCAAGTTATCATTCATAGTGTTTTGGGCGTGTTACATATACAAAGATGGCTGCCCACTTTTGGCTTGCCTTGTTCACTCAATATTCCATAACTATACACCTAATAACTCACATAACTTACCAACTAAATGACCACTTAACTCACATTTTAACTCAGCCACTAATGGTGAGTTTATTATTCTCTTTCCACCATTATGTGGTTGCCACACTTTACTTCTCATATTAAAAAGTGTAACTCCCACATAATTAACAAAACAATAAAAATCTAATAACTTATAGGAGTTACTATTGGCATGCAAACCAAAGATTCCTCCAACTAAGCTTGTTGGGCCTTTTTGGTTCTAGCTCTTGTCATGGGCCCACCAAGTCCTTGAATAGCTTCTTGATCCATGATGGTCTCCATTGGGCTCATATCATCCCCTCCTTCTTTAAGTGAATTCAACCTCGAATTGAACTCTTCATCACCTACATCAAAAAGAGATAAATCAGCCACATTGAAAGTTGCACTAATTCCACCATACTCACCAGGAAGATTTATCTTGTATGCATTATCGTTGACCTTGGTCACCACTTGAAATGGCCTAACTCCTCTTGGTTGAAGCTTAGATTTCCTTTGGGAAGGAAACCTTTCCTTGCTCATGTGTACCCAAACCCAATCTCCGGGTTCAAATACCACCTTCCTCCTCCCTTTGTTAGCTTGCCTAACATAACTTTCTGTCCTCTTTTCAATTTGAGCCTTTACTTGCTCATGTAACTTCCTCACATAATCATTCTTAGCCCCACCCTCTTTATGCTTTAAAATTGAAGAGTTGGGCAATGTCAATAAATCACGAGGAGTTAAAGGGTTAAATCCATAAACAACCTCAAAAGGAGAATATTGAGTAGTACTATGAATAACCCTATTATAAGCAAATTCCACATGAGGCAAACACTCCTCCCAAGGCTTAATATTTTTTTTAATTACAACCCTTAGAAGGGAAGAAAGTGTCCTATTTACTACCTCAGTTTGCCCATCCATTTGGGGATGGCAAGTAGTGGAGAAAAGAAGCTTTGTCCCTAGCTTTCCCCACAATGTCCTCCAAAAGTGACTTAGGAACTTGGTGTCCCTATCACTAACAATACTCCTTGGAAAGCCATGAATCCTTACCACTTCCTTAAAGAACAAATTAGCAACATGACAAGCATCATCAATTTTTTTGCATGGTATAAAATATGCCATTTTTGAAAATCTATCCACCACAACAAAAATTGAATCCTTACCATTCCTTGTCCTAGGTAGTCCCACAACAAAATCCATTCACAAATCAATCCAAGGAAAATCAGGAATAGGTAAAGGAGTGTAAAGACCATGAGGCATCACTTTAGATTTTGACTTCTTACAAACAATGCATTTTTCACAAAATTTTTTTACATCATGTTTCATGTGTGGCCAATGAAAATTCTCATGCAACATGTCTAAAATCTTTTGAACCCCAAAATGCCCCATTAGGCCCCCTTCATGCGCCTCTTTTAAAAGCAAATCCCTTATGGAACTTTTAGGCACACATAATCTCTTTTCTTTGAATAAAAACCCTTGGTGCCTAAAATATCCATTTTGGGCCTAATACACACAATTAGCATAGATATGAGAAAAATCTTTATCATGCTCATACAATTCTTTAATGCATTCAAGTCCAAACAATTTTGTCTCAAGGGTAGAAAGTAAGGTATACCTCCTTGAAAGTGCATCCGCCACAATGTTGGCCTTACCCTTTTTGTGCTTAACCACATATGGGAATTGTTCAAGAAACTCAACCCATTTTGCATGTCTCTTATTCAACTTTCTTTGTCCATTCAAATACTTTAGGGACTCGTGATCACTATGAATCACAAACTCATTGGGCAAAAGATAATGTTGCCATGTTTGCAATGCCTTCACTAAGGCATACAATTCCTTATCATAGGTGGGATAATTAAGGGCAGCTCAACTTTACTTCTCACTAAAATAAGCAACTGGATGGCCTTCTTGCATCAAAACAGCCCCAACACCAACATTAGAAGCATCACATTCAATCCCAAAAGATTTATCAAAATTAGGCAAAACAAGTATTGGTGCATGAGTAAGTTTTTCCTTAAGCACTTTAAATGCATGATCTTGTTTCTCCCCCTATTTAAACCCGACATTTTTCTTGACAATTTCATTAAGAGGTGAGGCCAAAGTACTAAAGGCCTTAACAAACCTTCTATAGAAACTAGCCAAACCATTAGGCTCCTCACATCACTCACATTTTTGGGGGTTGGTCAATCTTGAATGGCCTTAATTTTCTCTTTATCAACATGGAACCCTTTAACATTTACAACAAATCCAAGTAAAATCACATGGTCCGTACAAAAAGTACACTTTTCCAAATTAGCATACAATTTTTCTTTTCTCAATACAAGCAAAACAGTCCTTAAGTGTTCATGATATTCATTTAAGCTTTTGCAATATATCAAGATATCTTCAAAATACACCACAACAAACTTGCCTAAGAATTCTCTTAAAACATGGTTCATAAGCCTCATGAAAATACTTGGTGCATTTGTTAACCCAAAAGGCATTAACAACCATTCATACAATCCATATTTAGTTTTAAAGGCAGTTTTCCATTCATCCCCTTCCCTTATCCTAATTTGATGGTACCCACTTTTCAAATCAATTTTAGAAAACAAACAAGCACCATGCAATTCATCAAGAAAATCATCAAGTTTAGGGATAGGATGTCTATACTTTATTGTGATGTTGTACACAGCCCTACAATCTGTGCACATCCTCCAAGTCCCATCCTTTTTAGGTACTAAAATAACTGGGACTGCACATGGGCTCAAGCTCTCTTGAACCCATCCTTTTTTCATAAACTCACCCACTTGCTTTTGAATCTCTTTAGTCTCTTGAGGATTACTATTGGGTAATGATGCACCCGGAATGAGGTCAATATGGTGCTCAATCCCCCTTAAAGGAGGAAGGTCGTGTGGTTCTTCTTTTGGAAACACATCACCAAATTCCTGTAAAAGATTTTCAACACCACTAGGCAAAGAGAGTTCATTAGGAGTATTAGCATTTAAACAAAATTCCCTACAATAAAGCATGTATAGGGGCTACCTTGAAAACAAAGCACTCTTCACCTCACTTTTTGATGCCAAATAACTCTCTTTTACCTCTCTATTTTTCTCCCTTTTTTCTGATGATTTTTTTTTTCACTTTTTCATCACTTTTCTTTTCACTCTTTTTTTCAATCTTTTTTTCACTCTCTCTTTCTTTTCTCTCTTGCTCTCTTTTTTCTCTCATCTTTACTTGATCCTCACTAACTTCTTTTGGAGACAAAGGAGAAAGAATGACCTTTCGGTCTTGGTACATGAAAGAGAATTTAATTGAAAACCCATCATGGGTGGCCTTCCTATCATATTGCCAAGGCCTCCTAAGCAACACATGACTTGCCTCCATAGGCACCACATCACAAAGCACACTATCATGATATTTCCCAATTGACAATGGAATATCAACTTGCTTGTTCATAATCATTTCACCAACTTCACTAAGCCATTGAAGCCTATATGGCCGTGGGTGTGGCTTAGTCACAAGATTTAATTTTGAAACCATTCTAACACTAGCAACATTAGCACAACTACCACCATCAATAATTAAAGAGTATACCTTCCCTTGGATCATGCATCTAGTATGGAAGATATTTTCCCTTTGACTTTCATCATGCTCTTTGCCTTGGCTTCCCAAAAGTCTCCTTACCATGAACAAGTCACCATCCGGAATTGATTCTCCTTCACTTTCCTCTTTACTAGAGGCCTCCGATTGTGTGACCACTTCTCCATTTCTTGACACCATTGTCCTCTTTGTTGGACATTGGGATGCAATATGTCCATGGCCCAAACATTTGAAGCATTTCACATCAGGGTTTCTAGGAGTTGCTTCCAAAGGCTTCTTTCCTTGTGATGTAGCCACGACCTCTTTGGAAAATGATGTACCCTCCTTCTTTGGTTTGTCCTTCCAACTTGAAGATAAAAATTTGGAAGAAGAAGAAGAAGAAAATTTGGACTTCTTCTTCTTGTGTTGCTGTTCCACCTTTATGGTTTGTTGGACCAAATCTTCAAGCTCCACATAGTGTTGATGGTCCACTATGTCTTGAATATCTTTGATTTAACCCATGTAAGAACCGAGTCATAGAAGCCTCCCTATCTTCATTATAGTTAGACCTAAGCAAGGCCAACTCCATCTCTTTGTGGTACTCATCAACACTTTTGGATCCTTGGGTCAATCTTTTCAATTTGTTGTTAAGGTCCCTATGGTAGTGATTTGGGACAAACCTGTTTCCCATGACATGCTTCATTTCTTCCTAAGTCTCAATAGACTCCTTGTAACACCCTAAATTAGGGCATCACTTTGTTACCCGTTGCGGAAAATAAAATAACTAAATTACTGGTTGCTTCCGGTAAATGATATTTTCTTAATAAGTGAGTATTCTCAAAAATAAGGGTAAGTGATGAACACTCAGAACATGAAATGTAAACATCATATATATATAATCATCCCAGTGGGATTCAGAGTTTAGTACAGAAACTAGGGCCTGATCAGGATGGCCATTAATAACAGAGTTACAGAACATACTGTTAACAACTGTAAATTAAGTAAAGCAAAATAGGGGGAGGGTCCGGAACCACGCATCAAAAAGGTGGCTCTAAGAAGCCAAATACAGTCGGACCGAGCACGTCATCAAGATTAGGAGAGTCAGAATCATAAAAATCCGGATCGTCATCAAGCACGTACTCCGGCACATCATCAAGATCATCATGGTGACCCAAGACGTGGTACACAGACTCATCCTCCAGGTACTCCTCGGGGTCCTCCTCTGGGTCCTCCTCAATCGGTGAAGCCGGCTCGACTCCAGGTAATGGTACCCCTAGAGGCGGGTGCTCATGTAGCTATCCATTCATCTGTAGCACGTGTAAGTAGTACCAAGGTGGTGGGAGAGCAATCCTCCTCGTCTCAACTGTCTGAACTCTACGACATGGTTCGCCCTCGGCATTCTTCTCCAGTGTGGTTATCGGTCCATAATAGGTAGCCGATGTAGATCCGGGGTGAATCTGCCACGCCCCCGCATTCCCCGCATCATCGAAGATCTCAGTCTTCGATTCCGACGGTACCAATAGGATGTTCGGATCCATCTAAACTCATAGATATACAGCGATGCCGAAAAGCAAAGAGAAATAACAAAAACATATGCAAGAGTGTGATACCAATATATGGATAGATTACAATAACCATATACATGATACATGCATCGCACCAACATATTAACATTTACCAAATATTAATAGATAAAACAAGTATCATATCAATGGGTGTCATACCCATACAATCAGCTTTTATAAAGATTATGCATGACACTTCAATATTCCGGCTCTATAAACTTAATCTCATGAGATCCCTTCATCTTTCTAAGAGTTGATCAAACTCAAAGCCCCCACTTGGGCATCACCGTCGTGGCTAAAGTCCTTGTTTGGACATCACCGTCGTGACTTATATGACAGCCCCTGCTTGGGCATCACCGAAGTGACTAAAAGTCCCTGCTTGGACATCACCGAAGTGACTAATAGCCCCTACTTGGGCATCACCGAAGTGACTAACCTGTGAGGCACGTCTGCCTAAATGCATGAAGAAAAACATTCATTCAAGATGTTTTCGTTGTGTTCAATCTCATTCGTTGTCGAAGCTCAAAGCTAACAACCATTCTTAATTTTCATCACTTGAAATTACTCAACATCAACACAGGACACACAGTCCGAGTGCTCAATCACAACACCTAAGACCGATGCCTCAGTCAAGGTTTGTGGTCATAGAAAAAGACTTACAATCTTACACATGTTTTATTTCAACATGATTAGGACTTTTAGTCCACAACAACGTAATTAGGACACTTGGTCCATAATAACGAGATTAGGACTCTTAGCCCACAACATCATGATTAAGACTCTCGGTCCACAATACTTAACACGGATCAAAGATCTACGTGCATATTATAGAATACTAGAAGCGACGTCTCGTGAACTAGATTCGATTTCACCTGTTCTTACTTTTCGTTCAGTGAAAATCAAATACCAAAATAAAACCTCGATAACCCATCCAAGTTACCAGAATATTTTCGAAAGTATTTCTTTATAGGAAATCTTTTCATTGGAAAATCATTTGTAAACTATTATAAGAAATCCATTTTCTCTTGAAATCCTTTTCTTAAAATCATCTCCATTTAAGGTCAAATATTTTCCAAAATCTTTTCCTTCCGTAAAAACACATATTTTCTAAATGATTTTCTCTTGTACAAAAACTTAGTTCGTAAGAAAATAATTTCCTTTAACTTGAAATTATTTAACACAAGTTCCAAAGTTTTATCCTTCCGGAATAAATACAGGTAAGGTCACATACTTTCCAAAACACATACTTTACTAAACAACATTTTAAAATGAACACCATTACTTTCAAAGTTCTCTTTAAAGCTTATTTAGGCTTTTAATCATATGATTAGTTGAGCACAGACTAACATCAGGCTTTTCAGACATCAATCAATATCATCATAATCTCAGTCAACAATATAACTGTTAATGACAGTTCATAACATATATGTTTCATAACACTTTAAATTAAGTAAGGATCAACTTCAAACAGTTATCACAACACAAATCAATCAAACTTTGATTCAATATAATAACAATATTCAAATAAATCGAGTAAACCACATACACACATGCACGTAGCCATTGAATATCCTTCAGCCTGTCCCCTCTTACCTTTTGTGAAGGTAAAGGTACGTGATGCTTGAGGAAGTGTACTACGAATGTCCTCGTCTATTCCGCGACGAAAGTCTAGCTTTATTAACACAAAACCTCAAGTTAAAAGTTAACCAAGAACACTGAACCAAGAAGGTATAGGTTCGGCCATGGCATAAAATAAGGTTAGAGGTTTTCAGAAAAAGAATACAACTCATGGATTAATGATCCTTAAGTGTTAGGAGTTCATAACCAAGGTTTACTTTACAAAGATAGAGCAAAAATCCAACTAAATCCATGCTTAGGGTATTGGCCTCTTGAGTATAAGTAGGATAGAAATTTCCAACCCTTCTAAGCTCTTAGATTTAGCGTTAAAAGATATCAAGAAGTCTAAATACATGATCATATTGGAAAATGAAAACAAAACATCCTAGGTTCACAACCATCATAGGTTCGGCCATCATAGGATAAATAGGCTAGAAATCTTTAAACTTTCCAATCTCTTAGACTTACATCCAAATGTATTAAGGAGCTGATGTCGCGTAAGTCAACGCGCGCGTGCGAATCCGGCAAGTGTACCGGACTGCCGTCAAGTAATAACAGATATCGAACCCACAGAGACTGTGTTCTCGAATCGTAATCGGTTTTCGAATCGATTAGATCTGGACTTTGTAAGGGTTTTGAAATTGGTTTGAATTTGAAATTGAAATGATAAACAAACAGAAAACAAATGTTTTTGGGGTTTTCGATTTAAACGGATTCCTAGGGATTTGGGTTACCTTTGAGGCTGTTTATGTTGCTAACAGATTTACCTTTGTTGATTACCGAAATTGCCTTGAAGGCGAGTTTATCCTCTGATAGCTTAAGCTCCCTCTCGGGTTACAAAAGCCGTGCCCAATTGACCCGACCCCTACTCTAGTGGTAGTCGATCCCAGATTGGACCCTTTGAGTTCCGTGACAACTCGTTGCTCCTCGAGGGACAGCTTCTAACTCTCGTGATTTCAGTCCCAAGTCTGACTTCTATAGGTCCGACACCCAAGTTCACCGCTAGCTTCCTCCTTGGAATGTCTCAGTCATGCAAATAACCTAAGTTCACCGCTAGGTTCCTCCTTAGATCATCCGCATCTCACAAACCAGTGGCTGCCGGGCTTTACGAGTGAAACACCCTAGAAATCCTAAGTTCACCGCTAGGTTCCTCCTTAGAACGTCTACGTCACGCAAATAAACGGTTGCCGAAATTTATGAGTGATTAACACACTAGAAATCAGATCTAAAACAATAACGAAATCAACAATGATTTTACATCAAATCAACATCATTTACAAACCTCGGGCAGAGCCCTAGTCCCTAGAAACAAACTACTACTCCAGTCTTGCCATGGAGATGACAAGCTGGGTTGACAACATAGTGAAAATCAGAAAAGAGAAGAGAGGAGAAGAAGAGAAGAGATCTATAATCTATGCCTAGAGTAGTAGCCCCTAAAGGTCTGATCTTTGTATCTGATGCCTTGGTCCATATTTATAGAAATGGGGAAGTTAGAGTCCCAAACCAACTCAAAATCTGATCTATTTCGGTTTCTTCAGGTCCAAGTAATGCGCGTCACGGCCGTGATGGCCATCACGGCCAGGCCGTGACGGTCTCTGCCTCTGCCAGTTCTGTAAGATTCATTGGTTCGCGACGCGAACATGATTCTCGCGACGCGAGTGCTCCTTTTTGGCCGTGAAGAATTTCACGGCTGGGCCGTGATGTGCTCTGACTTGTGGTGGTTTTGGGTCACGGCCGTGATGGCTATCACGGCCAGGCCGTGATGCACTCGACTTGACCTTTCTTCTTTTTCAGTTTTGCTCGATCATGGCCGTGATGGGCATCACGACTAGGCCGTGATGGGCTCTGTTTGGCTCATTTTCTTCAGTTTTAAAGCTCCATCTTCATCCAAACTTCATCATGGTTGATCTTGAGCAATTTACCCTTGATATCTGCAAAACAACACACGAAAACCGCCTTACCCGTTCCAAAGGAAAATTAACCTAAAATCTAATAAAAATATGCCTAAACTACATGAAAATGCATGCAAAATGATGGACAAAGATGAGGTGGAATCACACTCATCAGGAGCTCAAGTCCATGATCAAAATGGAAAATGAAAACAAAACAACCTAGGTTCACAACCATCATAGGTTCGTCCATCATAGGATAAATAGGATAGAAATCTTTAAACTTTCCATGACTTTAGATTTAAGATCAAGAGGTATCTAGAAGCTCATATACATAATCATCTTTCAAAAAGTTGAAACAGAACTTCCTAGGCCACTAATACATAGTTTCGGCCATCCTTGGAAAAATAGGTTAGAGATGTTTGTTTGATACAAGCTCTTAGAATATGAAAGTAGAGATAAATAAAATTTCATAGAAATTGGTTTCAACTCAAAAGGATTTTTCTACCATTTTATAGAGATTTTAGAAGCTAACAGAGCTTTAAGAACTTTTTAAGAAAACATAGAGTAAACTCATGAAATAAGTGAAAAACTTGCAAGAGAAGAGTATGAGGGGGTTCCCTTGAAACTAGAAATAAGAAGTATGAAGAACTTGAAGCTTTAAACGAAGTAAAAATGAAAACTTTAAGTGTTGGAAGTTTTGAAGTAAGAATTGAGAAGAAGAAGAAAAATGGAAGAGATGAAATGAAGTGGGTATTTATAGAATGAGAGGTGAGAGTGGCGTGAAAGAGAGAGGTAGAAGCAAGTCATGATGGCCAAGTTTTGGCTTATGCCTTGTTAGGTTGAAGAAGAGAGAAAAAAAATGGGTTTTTCGCATATAATATGTTATAATTCAAAAAGTGTCATCATGACCACTTTTAGGATGTGACTTAGGCCATCCCCCTAGTAAGCCACCTCACTCTCACATGTCACCTCATCACTTTTGTGATCACTACTCTGCTCCATTGCGTATCCGGTTCAAGTTTCCAATCGTATTTCACCTGGAATAAATATTATATTTTATTTCCGAACTCAAAATTTCAAAAATTTCCAATATCATACAGAACATCACAAAAACACTAACCATTTCGTTCACGGTTCAAAATTAGGTTTTCTGCTCAGTAAACTTGTATCGGCAGTGAAAATGCAAATTGACTTTCGTTTGAATTTTCAACCGAAAATTCAACAATGACTTCCTACGGTAAAAGAAGATAAGAAAATGATTTTGGTTTATTTAAAATCACTCTCTGGATTTTATCAAAAATTAATACATATACACATGTATTTACTGCTACAGAAAGGCACAGAAATCGGGGCGTTACAATACTACCCCTCTAAAAAGAATTTCGTCCTCGAAATTACGTACTTTGAAATAACTCAGGGTATTGAAATATCATCTTGTCCTCGATTTCCCATGTAGCTTCTCCGGTTGCATCATTCCAGATGACCTTGACTAACGGAATTTGTTTACCTCTGAGCTGCTTCTTCATCTTATCCGCGATTCGTACAGGTGAAGTCTCAAAAGATAAGTTCTCTTTTAATTATACATTATCGGGATCAATTATATGAGATGGATCATGAACATATTTTCTCAGTTGTGAAACATGGAAAACATCGTGAACATTGGAAAGAAAAGGTGGCAAGGAAATTTTATAGGCTACTGGACCTACACGACGAAGGATTTGGTAGGGTTCCAATGAATTTGGGAGTGAGCTTTCTGGATTTAATTACTTTGCTAATCCCAGTCGTAGGCGTGACTCTCAAAAATACATGCTTGCCTTCCTCAAACTCAAGAGGTCGTCGTCTCTTGTCAGCATAACTCTTCTGTCAACTTTTAGTTGTCCGCATTTTCTCCTGAATTATCTTCACCTTTTCTGTTGTCTGCTGCACAATCTCTGGTCCTAACAACAAACTTTCTCCATCCCGGTACCAACATAGAGGTGTTCTACACCGTCTACCATATAGATCTTCGTAAGGCGCAATTCCTATGCTTGAATGGAAACTGTTGTTGTAATTGAACTCTATCAGTGGTAGAAATTCATCCCAGTTCCCAGTGTCTTCCATCACACACGCTCTCAGCAAATCTTCCAGTGACTGAATCGTCCTTTCTGATTGTCCATCGGTTTGTGGATGATAGGCAGAACTCAGTTTGAGTTTCGTTCCCAATGAGTTTTGTAGTCCTTTCTAGAACGCTGACGTAAACCTTGGATCATGATCTGAAATGATACTCGAAGGTATAACGTGCAATTTGACAATCTCATCAATGTACAACTGAGTCAAACCTTTTATCGGGTACTTCATACTAATAGGTAAGAAGTGAGATGACTTGGTCAGTCGATCCACTATTACCCATATAGCCTCATGTCCCTTCCGAGTCCTTGGCAAGATGGTCACAAAGTCCATTGACATACCATCCCATTTCCATTCTGGAATGTCTAAAGATTGTAGCATCCCGGCTGGCCTTTGGTGTTCAATCTTAGCCTTCTGACATACTAGACACGAAGCAACGTATTCCATTACGTCCCTCTTCATTCCATACCACCAGTATAACTTCTTGAGATCTTGATACATCTTCGTGGCTCCTGGATGCAAACTCAACTTATTCTTGTGAGCCTCCTCCAGAATCATCTTTCTAAGTTCAGTATCATCTGGCACCTAAATCCTTTCACCTAACCTCAAAATTCCATATGTTCCTTCCTTAAACTCTGACAATGCTCCTTGTCGCACTAGTTCTCTTTCTCCTTGTAGGTACTGATCGCTCCCTTGATTTTATCTTAATTGATCCATCAATCCATTGGACACCGTGATCCTTCCTAAACAAAGCTTTCCTGGAAACATCTCAACTGACAAACTCAGATTCCGGAATTGTCCCAACAATTCTCGCTCTCGACCATCATCAGCGACGCATGTATTGACTTTCTGCTTAGAGCATCAGCCACTACATTTGTCTTCTCAGGGTGATACTGTAGGTTGAAATCATAATCCTTCAAGAATTCCAACCAACGCCTCTGCCGCATGTTCAACTCCTTTTGGTCGAACAGATACTTCAAACTTTTGTGATCGCTGAAGAGATTGAATGTAGCTCCATACAAATAATGCCTCCATATTTTAAATGCAAAGACCACTGCCGCTAACTGCAAGTCATGCGTAGGGTAATTCCTTTCATGAATCTTAAACTACCTCGAAACATACGCTACAACTTTCTGGTTCTGCACCAGCACACAACCTAACCCTTGATGTGAAGCATCACAATATACCTCAAAAGGTTCCTTGGGATCAGGTAGTATCAACACAGGTGAAGTTGTCAACCTTTTCTTCAGCTCTTGGAAACTTTCTTCACATGCTTCCGTCCAGGTAAACGCTTGATCCTTCCGAGTTAACTAGGTAAGGGGTCCTACTATCTTGGAAAATCCTTCAATGAATCTCCTGTAGTATCCAGCTAAACCCACAAAACTACGGATCTCTGTTGCCGTTGTTGGCCTTTCCCATTCCAAAACAGCTTCCACTTTTGACGGGTCCACTACAATTCCTTCATGCGATATGACATGACCCAAGATTTGAACTTGGTCCAACCAAAATTCACACTTTTCCGGTTTCGCGTAAAGTTGCTTCTCTCTCAAGTATTGATGAATGATGCTGAGACGTTCAACATGTTTTTCCTTGTTTGGGGAATAGATTAGAATGTCATCGATGAAGACAACGACAAACTAATCTAAGTAAGGACGAAAGATCCTATTAATGTAATCCATGAATATTGCAGGAGCATTCGTCACTCCAAACGACATCACCAGATACTCATAATGCCCATAGCGTGTTCGAAATGCTGTCTGAGGAATATCTTCTGCCTTCACACGGATTTGATGGTATTAGATCATCTATTCTTGGAAGCGGATACTTGTTCTTGATCGTTACCTTGTTCAACTGACGGAAATCCACACATAATCGAGAGGTTCCATCCTTCTTTTTCACTAACAAGACCAGGGTTCCCTATGGTGACACACTGGGTCTAATGAATTTCTTTCTCATCAGCTCCTCAAGTTGTTCCTTCAAGGTTTCTAGCTCCGATGGCGACATACGGTATGGTGTCATAGAGATTAGCCCAGTGCCTGGAACCAGATCAATCGCGAACTCGATATCTTGAATAGGCGGTAGTCCAGGTACATCTTCAGGAAAAACTTCCGGAAACTTATTGACGACAGGGATGGACTCTAAGTCTAACTTGTTCTTAACGTCTAAGGAAAACAGCATCATGTATCCTTGTGCTCCCTCTTTCAAAGAAGCCCTTACTTGACTAGCAGATAACAATCCAGAAATCTCATCCCTAAAAACTAAGGTTTTCTTATCACAATCTATTAAGATATGGTTGGAAGATAGCCAATCCATGCCTAAAATTACATTTAACTGAATTAAAGGCAAACAGATCAGGTCTACAAGAAAATTTCTATCTTGGACAATGATAGAACAATTCAAACACACATAATTTACAGTAACTGGCTCAGCAGTTGGGGTTGAAACAATCAGGTCATATGGCAAGGAAGAAATAGGCAAAATTATAAGTTTCACACGATCCATTGAAGTGAAAGAATGTGTTGCACCCGAATCGAAAAGTACAGTTAAAATATTACCAGCTATGTCACACGTACCCTGCACGAGATCGTCGGAGTTTGATGCCTCAGCTCCACTCATCGTATACATCCTTCCTTTTGCAGTCGGCTTGTTGGCTCTGGTGTGGTTCACAGTTGGCTCACGCTTTGGTGCTCTGTAGTCTTTAGCTAAGTGACCCAAACGATCATAGTTGAAACATCGTGCCCCTCTCATTGGGCAAGTGTCAGCTAGGTGGTTAAGATCTCCACACTTAAAACACTTTCTCCCTTGGACTTGATTTTGGTTCCTCTGGCCTCCAGTCCTAGTTCTAGAAGTACCGGAACGATGTTGCTGTTGCCTTTGGTTCCTCTGGTTCTGCTTCCAATTCTGGTTCTGCCCTTGAAATTGGCTCTTAGGACGAGAGGGTCCCCCAGCATTCACTTTGGTGTCTCGTCCTTTCCGCATTAGCTCTACTTTTCTGCACTTTTCCACTAAGACTTGGAAGTTCTTGATTTCCAGTGGTAGCACTGACTCTTTGATTTCGAAGCGTAGTCCACCTTCGAACCTTTCACACAGACAGGCCGCATATTCCCCCACAATCAGGTCTCGCTGACGTAAACTTAGGAACTCTTGTTCCTTCTCAGTCCTCGCACTCTGAGGAAAGTATTTATCCAGAAACTTGTTGCGAAATACTTTCCAGGTGATTGCTTGGTGCTCAGCCTCTAACAGTTGTCTGGTGCCTTTCCACCAGTACTCGGCATCTCTTACCAGTTGGAAAATTGCATAGGGCACCTTTGCTTCCTCAGGTGTATGAACTAGCTCAAAGATCTTTTCCAACTCCTATATCCATAGATCAACTTTCGTAGGATCCATGTCTCCATAAAACTGTGACGGATTCTGACGTCTGAAAGCATTCAGATGCTTTCCCTCAGCAGCTTGTTCATCCCTCAACTGGTCCTGTTGGTTCTGGGCAGCCATCGTAGCAGTCTGAAAAGCAATTGCCACAGCCACATCAGCCATTGCGTGGGCGGCAAAGTCCATCCCGCCATTGCCTCTGCCACGACCACCACGCCCGCGCGCACCTCCTGGTTCCATACGGACCTATAAGATACAATCAGCGAGATGCTAACCAGAAAAGGAGAATCTAACCCGACGGTTATTACACATTACTCCTAAGAAGTAATTCAATCATGTCTTAATCAAAGAACACACAACATCAACCTAACAGACCTAAACCCCAAAGATTCCTGAAAGACTCGACCAGCTCTGATACCACTAATTGTAACACCCTAAACTAGGGTGTCACTTTGTTACCCGTTGCGGAAAATAAAATAATTAAATTGTTGGTTGCTTCCGATAAATGATATTTTCTTAATAAGTGAGTATTTTAAAAAACAAGGGTAAGTGATGAACACTGAGAACATGAAATGTAAGCATCATATATATATATATATATATATATATATATATATATAATATCCCAGTGGGATTCAGAGTTTAGTACAAAAACTAGGGCCTGATCAGGATGGCCATTAATAACAGAGTTATAGAACATACTATTAATAGCTGTAAACTAAGTAAAACAAAATAGGGGGAGGGTCCAGAACCACGCATCAAAAGGGTGGCTCTAAGAAGCCAAATACAGTCGGACCGAGACAGACTAACCACAAAATATACACCCCTAAGATGGCCATTACTAACGACTAAAAGGAAGAATCGCCACGAGCACTCCCACAAGAAGAGACCCCGGGTGATGGGTCCACGACGTCTCCGCCCTCATCAGGAGAGTCAGAATGATAAAAATCCGGATCGTTATCAAGCACGTACTCCGGCACCTCATCAAGATCATCATCGTGATCCAAGATGTGGTACATAGGCTCATCCTCCAGGTACTCCTCGGGGTCCTCCTCTGGGTCCTCCTCAATCGGTGAAGCCGGCTCGACTCCAGGTAATGGTACCCCTGGAGGCGTGTGCTCTTGTAGCTGTCCATTCATCTATAGCACATGTAAGTTGTACCAAGGTGGTGGGAGAGCAATCCTCCTCATCTCAACTGTCTGAAATCTGCGACATGGTTCGCCCTCGGCATTCTTCTTCAGCATGGTTATCGGTCCGTGATAGGTAGCCGATGTAGATCCGGGGTGAATCTGCCACGGTTCCGCATTCCCCGCATCATCGAAGATCTCAGTCTTCGATTCCGACAGTGCCAATGGGATGTTCGGATCCATCTAAACTCATAGATATACAACGATGCCGAAAAACAAAGAAATAACAAGAAGGTACGCAATAGTGAGATAGCAATATATGGATAGATTACAATAACCATATGCATGACACATGCATCACACCAACATATTAACATTTACCAAATATTAATAGATAAAATAACAAATATCATATCAATGGGTGTCATACCCGTACAATCAGCTTTTATAAAGATTATGCATGACACTTCAATATTCCGGCTCTATAAACTTAATCTCATGAGATCCCTTCATCTTTCTAAGAGTTGATCAAACTCAAAGCCCCCACTTGGGCATCACCATCGTGACTAAAGTCCCTGTTTGGACATCACCGTCGTGACTTATATGACAGCCCCTGCTTGGGCATCACTGAAGTGACTAACCTGTGAGGCACGTCTGCCTAAATGCATGAAGAAAAACATTCGTTCAAGATGTTTTCATTGTGTTCAATCTCATTCATTGTCGAAGCTCAAAGCTAACGACCATTCTTAATTTTCATCACTTGAAATTACTCAACATCAACACAGGACACACAGTCCGAGTGCTCAATCACAACACCTAAGACCGATGCCTCAGTCAAGGTATGTGGTCATAGAAAAAGACTTACAATCTTACACATGTTTTATTTCAACATGATTAGGACTCTTAGTCCACAACAACGTAATTAGGACACTTGGTCCATAATAACGAGATTAGGACTCTTAGCCCACAACATCATGATTAAGACTCTCGGTCCACAATAGTTAACACGGATCAAAGATCTACGTGCATATTATAGAATACTAGAAGCGACGTCTCGTGAACTAGATTCGATTTCACCTGTTCTTACTTTTCGTTCAGTGAAAATCAAATACCAAAATAAAACCTCGATAACCCATCCAAGTTACCGGAATATTTTCTAAAGTATTTCTTTATAGGAAATATTTTCATTAGAAAATCATTTGTAAACTATTATAAGAAATCAATTTTCTCTTGAAATCATTTTCTTAAAATCATCTCCATTTAAGGTCAAATCTTTTCCAAAATCTTTTCCTTCCGTAAAAACACATATTTTCTAAATGATTTTCTCTTGTACAAAAACTTAGTTCGTAAGAAAATAATTTCCTTTAACTTGAAATTATTTAACACAAGTTCCAAAGTTTTATCCTTCCGGAATAAATACAGGTAAAATCACTTACTTTCCAAAACACATACTTTACTAAAGAACATTTTAAAATGAACACCATTACTTTCAAAGTTCTCTTTGAAGCTTATTTAGGCTTTTAATCATATGATTAGTTGAGAACCAACTAACGTCAGCCTTTTCAGACACCAATCAATATCATCATAATCTCAGTCAACAATATAACAATTAATGTCAGTTCATAACATATATGATTCACAACACTTTAAATCAACTAAGGATCAACTTCAAACAGTTATCACAACAGTTCAAGTATACAAATCATACAAATGTTGATTCAATCTAATAACAATGTTCAAATAAATCGAGCAAACCATATACACACATGCACATAGCTATTGAATATCACTCAGGCTGTCCCCTCTTACCTTTTGTGAAGGTAAAGGTACGTGATGCTTGAGGAAGTGTACTACCAATGTCCTTGTCTACTCCGCGACGAAAGTCTAGGTTTATGAACACAAAACCGCAAGTTAAAAGTTAACCAAAAACACTAAACCAAGAAGGTATAGGTTCAACCATGGCATAAAATAGGGTTACAGGTTTTCAAAAGAGAATACAACTCATGGATTAATGATCCTGAAGTGTTAGGAGTTCATAACCAAGGTTCACTTTACAAAGGTAGAACAAAATCCCACTAAATCCATGCTTAGGGTTTCGGCCTCTTTAGTATAAGTAGACTAGAAATTTCCAACCCTTCTAACCTCTTGGATTTAGCATTAAAAGATACCAAGAAGTCTAAATTCATGATTATATTGGAAAATGAAAACAAAACATCCTAGGTTCACAACCATCATAGGATAAATAGGCTTGGAATCTTTAAACTTTCCAATCTCTTAGACTTCGCATCCAAATGCATTATGGAGCTCAAGTCCATGATCATATTGGAAGATGAAAACAAAACATCCTAGGTTCACAACCATCATAGGATAAATAGGCTAGAAATCTTTAAACTTTCCAATCTCTTTAGACATAGCATCCAAATGTATTAAGGAGCTCAAGTCCATGATCATATTGGAAAATGAAAACAAAACATCTTAGGTTCACAACCATCATAGGATAAATAGGCTAGAAATCTTTAAACTTTCCAATCTCTTTAGACATAGCATCCAAATGTATTAAGGAGCTCAAGTCCATGATCATATTGGAAAATGAAAACAAAACATCTTATGTTCACAACCATCATAGGATAAATAGGTTAGAAATCTTTTAAACTTTCCAATTTTTTAGACTTAGCATCCAAATGTATTAAGGAGCTCAAGTCCATGATCATATTGGAAAATGAAAACAAAATATCTTAGGTCCACAACATACTAGGTTCGGCCATCATGGGATCTACAAGCTAGGAATTTTCAAACATTCCAAGACTTTAGATTTAAGATCAAGAGGTATCTAGAAGCTCAAATACATGATCATCTTTCAAAAAGTTGAAACAAAACTTCCTAGGCCACTAATACATAGTTTCAGCCATCCTTGGAAAAATAGGTTAGACATGTTTGTTTGATATAAGCTCTTAGAATATGAAAGGAGAGATTAATAGAAGTTCATAGAAATTGGTTTCAACTCAAACGGAGTTTTCTACCATTTTCTAGAGATTTTAGAAGTTAAAAGAGCTTTAAGAACATTTGAAGAAGACATAAAGTAAACTCATGAAATAAGTGTAAAACTTGTAAAAGAGGAGTATGAGAGTGTTACCCTTGAAACTAAACAGAAAAAGTATGAAGAACTTGAAGCTTGAAACTAAATAAAAATGGAAACTTAAAGTGTTAGAAACTTAAAAATGAGAAAGTGAAGAAGTAGGAAAGTGATGAAGAGAAAATGAAATGGGTACTTATAGAGGGAGGGGTGAGATTGGCCTGAAAGAGAAGGAAGAAGTGAGTCTTGATGGCCAAGTTTTGGCTTATGCCGTGTTTGGTTGAAGAAGAGAGAGAAAAATGGGTTTTTAGAATATAACATGATATAATTTGAAAAGTGTGATGATTACACTTTTGGAGTGTGTCATAACCCATGTCCATCACTTCCCATCAAGTCACTTCACTTCTTTTGGGCTCCCTTTTCTGCTCCATCGTGTATCCGGTTCAAGTTTCTGATCGTATTTCGCCCGTGATAAATAATATATTTTATTTCCGAACTTAAATTTTTGAAAATTTTCAATATCATACAAAACATCACAAAAACACTAACCATTTCGTTCACAGTTCAAAATTAGGTTTTCTGCTCAGTAAACTTGTACCGGCAGTGAAAATGTAGACCGGCTTCCGCCTGAATTTTCAACCGAAAATTTAACCATGACCTCATACGATGAAACAACATAAGAAAATGATTTAGTTTATTAAAATCACTCTCTGGATTTTATCAAAAATAAACACATACACACATGTATTTACTGCTACAGAAGGACACAGAAATTAGGGCGTTACACCAAACATCAAACACAAGGAACCCCTATACGTAGTGATGTTCTCCTATTAAGAAGAAGTGAAGAACGGTGCAAGAACGGGTTCCCTAGAGAGAGTTTTAGGGAGAAAAACCATAAGGATTCAAAGAGGAAGGAGAGAGGCAACTTTTTGAGTATTGGGGTCATGTAAACTAGGTTTAGGTCGAGGCTAATGGTATATATATGAGTTTGGGTCATTAGGGACTGTTTATAATCCCAAAAACATGTTTCTGGTGCGCGTCGATTCGCAGGGCGAACCTGAGAGTACCATAAACTATCTGTCTCGTTCGCGGGGCTAACAAATTCTCGCGGGGCGAGGCCTAAAAAGCCAAATTGGACAAAAACACTTTAAAAAATACTTGTAGATAATTCTCTTAGATTTCCAACGCCATAAAGATCACCTCCATCGGATATATAGAACTCAAGATATGGCCAAACGGTGAAACATGTTACTTGGACTCTAAAAGGATTGAACCTTTCTAAGGATAAACTTCCCCAAACATGAACTTAGGCATAAAAAACAAACATAACAAGCATATACAAACATTAATATAATATATATAAATTCACTAAGCTTATTTACGAAAAACGGGGTGTTACAATTCCACCCCCCTTACAAAAATTTTGTCTTCGAAATTTTTATCACCCTAACTGGTTAAACTTTCACCAATTAGGCTCAAAACCTCGGATCAAGTCCTCGGACCCAGAGGCTCTAACCAAGCAAGAATAACTAAGGGTTTTTAACACTAAAGCATCATTATCTATAACAAGTATAGATAATGCAAACAAAACATGCAGAAGAATCGTAACAGACTCATACCACGTCCGGACAGGGCCGAACTGCTCTGACATCCCTAAATGTGACACCCTCTACCCTGTATGCATTCAAAAGTGATAAAACGTATATAAAAGAGAGAAAACACAAGCAAATATATATAATTATCAAAACTGGGTAGAGACTGTCGTATTGTAACATAACGCGGAAATAACCAAAACATGTTTATAAAGAATGTTCATAACATAAATCAAAACCATAAACGAACCCAACCCCGATGTCACACTACAGAGCTGGTATAACCAATCCGATAAAACAACTCAAATAAAACTGGAAACAACAAAACAACTACTGAAAACGGGAAATCCTATCTACGAGTCGCGGCTCCTCAAAGTCACTCCTCAACTGGCTGCACATCGACCTCTACATAAACGACACATGCGACAAACAAGAAACATAGAGATAGGGAGTAAGAAACATATATATGAATATAACGACAAGGAAGCAGTTATCAAGACGAGCATACATCAAACAAGCATGTTATATCAAACAGCAATATCATAACAACCATCATCATATAACGTGTATGTTATGCAATGCAGTTCTACTCCATTCCCCTACCATGCACATGGATCCAAACTAACTCAGGATGCCAACTTTGGGGTTACATTTCCACATTCGTCAATAAGCACCAATGCCGGGGCAATCCACCAAACCATGGGTAGACCCCTAGGACAACCGACACATTTTATTCTCGGATGCACCACCACAGTGTATACATGATTCCCTCTCGGACGAATCCCGCGGACGACCAGATCGTCTTACTCTCAGACAACCTCCCTTATGTTGCACAACCTCCAATCAACATCTCTGATGCATGAATGCAAGGCAAACAACACACAACCACAACCACCACCTCCGCTTGGGCCCATAGGCTACCCAAGTTTTATCACCATCAACACCTTGACCACTAGGCTTGATACCACTAAATGTGACACCCTCTACCCCGCATGCATTCAAAAGCAATAACACAAATATAAAAGAGAGAGAACACATGCATATATATATGATTATCAAGACTGGGCAGAGACTGCCGCATTGTAACATAACGCGGAAATAACCAAAACATGTTTATAAAGAAAACATAACATAAAACAAACCATAAACGAACCCAACCCTGATGTCACGCTAAAGAGCTGGTATAACCAATCCGATAAGACAACTCAGATACTACTGGAAACAACTAAATAACTACTGAAAATGGGAAATCCTATCTACGAGTCGCGGCTCCTCAGAGTCACTCCTCAACTGGTTGTACATCGACCTCTACATAAACGATACATGCTACAAACAAGAAACAAAGAGATAGGGAGTAAGAACATATATATGAATATAATGGAAAGGAAGCAGTTAGCACGATGAGCATACAGCAAACAAGCATTTTATATCAAACAACATTATCATAATAATCATCATCATATAACGTGTATGCTATGCAATGCAGATCTGCTCCACTTCTACTATGCACTTGGATCCAAACTAACTCAGGATGCCAACTTGGCCAATAAGCACCAACGCCGGGGCAATCCACCAAACCATGGGTGGCCCCTAGGACAGTCGACACATCTTATTCTCAGATGCGCCACCGCGATGTATACTTGATTCCCTTTCGGACGAATCCCACGGACGGCCAGATCGTCTTACTCTCGGACAACCTCCCCTACGATGCATAACCTCCAATCAACATCTCCGATGTGTGAATGCATGACAAATAACACATAACCACAACCACCACCACCACCTCCGCCTCGGCCCATAGGCTACCCAAGTTTTATCACCATCAACACCTCGACCACTAGGCTATCGAGGATTATCGTTTAACGTTCATCGTTAAGTTTTTTAAGTATTAACAACACTCTGGACATTAAGCACCAGAGCTCAACACCTTGACCATCAAGCATCAAGGCCTCCTTGGATTGAACACTAGGCTACCAAGTTACAACATCTTATCACTTGGAGTGAACACTAGGCTACCAAGGTTCAACATCTTAACGCTTGGAGAGGACACTAGGCTACCAAGGTACAACATCTTATCACTTATCTTTGGTCTTCATGTTCCATTGGTATCTTATCAAGTCTTTTAAGCGTTTGGGGTGAAAACTCCTATTTCAACATTCTGGTTTATGTTCTGGTAAGGTGAACACGGGCGTGCTCACCCTCAGCACAGGCGTACTGGACCCGCAGGCAAGCACGGTCCTGCTGCTGCTGAGCACGGGCGTGCTCAAATGCACGCCCTGCTCTGGGTTTCAAACTGGAGCACGGGCGTGGTCCTTGTTAAGAATGGTCGTGCTCAATGGAGAGTGACCATACTGATCTGGGCAGAAAGGGTCAGAAACCCTTCCCAAATACTTGGGACAGTTCAAAGATTCAACCTATTGGCTTTTACTAAACCATTGAACATCAGCTACATTAATCTTAACTTTTCTTCATTAATATTCATGTCTTATCATCATGGGGAATTAATCATTTAATCATAGCTTCGTTATTGATGTTCCTAGAACACTCACTAATCAATCCTAGGGTCTTTAACTAAGCCCTATGAACATAACCTTACATCTCACACTATATTCATGTATTATGAACAACTGGGGGAACATCCTTTAATTATCATTATTATCATTGTTATCAACTTTTAATAGCTTAACATCATTGTTGGCATTAACGTCATCAACAATCAACACTCATAAAGAACCCAACACAACAACAGTCAATAGCATCATACTCATCATAATCATGGCATCACAACATTAGCATATTCATAATAGACAACATCAATTAATAGTAAGAACATTAATACCAATATTATCATCACAACAGATAATCATCAAATAACAATTAATCATATAAACATGTTAACAAGGAAAGGGTCATGGGTAACCCTTCGTCTTAGCTACCCCCAAGCCTACATACTCATACTATTTCTTTTCCCCATACCTAAAATAGAGATCACGATTCAAAATAGAGAAAGAAGATCCACTTGGGTCCTGTCTCACGAGCGCTTGTCTGCAACCTCAAGAACGAAAAAGAGACATTTTGGTTCAACTTTAAGATCAAGAAATCAAAAAGGAAAAGATCAAGAACTTGAAAGAAAGAACACAAGGGACAAGGTGCACGAATTTTACCTTTTCTAAAGTCCCAAACATCAAGCACAATGAACCTTTATTCGTAGCGATGTTCTCCTATCAAGAAGCAGTGAAGAACGGTGCAATAACGGGTTCCCTAGAGAGTTTTAGGGAGAAAAACTATAAGGATTCAAAGAGGAAGGAGGGAGGCAGTTTTCTAAGTGTTCGGGTCGTGTAAACTAGGTTTAGGTCGAGTCTAATGGTATATTTATGAGTTTGGGTCATTAGGGGCTGTTTAGATGCCCAAAAACACGTTTATGGTGTACGTCAATTCGTGGGGCGGACCACTTTTCGCGGGGCGAACCCGAGAGTACCAAAAACTGTCCTCATCGGGTTTGTGAGGTGAACAAATGCTCGCGGGACGAGGCCTAAAAAGTCGAATTGGTCAAAAACACTTGAAATAATACTTGTAGATAATTCTCTTAGCTTTCCAATGCCACAAAGATCATCTCCATCAAACATCTAGAACTCATGATATGACCAAAACGTTGAAACATGTTACTTGGACTCTAAAAGGATTAAACCTTTCTAAGGCTAAACTTCCCCAAACATTAACTTAGACATAAAAAACAAACATAACAAGCATATACAAACATATATATAACATATATGAAAGCACTAAGCTTATTTACGAAAAACGGAGTGTTACAACACACACACAAATATATATATATATATATATATATATATATATATATATATATATATATATTTATACAAACATCATTTATTAAGATAAATCAGTTGTTTATAATGGTGCAATGAGCTTTTATAACCTCTTGATATAATGACCATTGTTCAAAAATTTCGAAAATTATCACTTGTTGTCTTATATGAAGCCCATGGTTATTCTAAAGAATGGTTAATCACAATTTAGCTCGACTCATTGAATCATCTCCCTTTTTGATAACAACAAAAAGGAATTAGTTCTCCCCCTAAAACCATCCATTTATTATAAAGGATTCTCCCATCAAGATTTGACGTTATTGTTTATGAGAGCCTTTCTATATTAGGAAATATTTTGATATAATGCACAAGGGATACCATTTAATTGCTCTATTCATTCAATGCAAGTTAATTTAAGATTAGAAAAATATAATTAATCTTAAAATCGATTATTTTTCTTACTTAATCAATTTTTGCCTTTCGTTTCTCATAATCGATTATGTTAATTGATTATGACCTTTCTGATTTTTCTTCTTCTTGTTATTATACCACATGTTGATACCATTTAATATAAAACAAACACTTGAGGAATAATGTTAATGTCTAAAAAAATAAGGTGCTAATATGATTTAACATTGAAAAGCACACTTTCATTAAATTCAAAGACATAACATTCAAAAAGATGAACAAAAAAAATGAAATATAGGAAAACAAAATATATAAAGCCATGTGGGTTCTACTCTATGTTTTGTTCCTCTTTTGATAGCTAGGTATCATCATTCTTTACAAACCCTAATGATGTTTGATAAGCTTCATTTATGCTACCATTGGGTTGTGGCTCTATTTCTTCTTCTCCCTCTAATGGAATGCCATAATGTTGAAGGATCTTTGTAATGTGAATAGGATAGAGAAGATGAGATGTGGTTTTTGAATATGCACAATTTATCATGTGCTTAAGAATAAATAGCCCAATTTATTTTCTTCTTCTTGTTCATTTCTCACATGAGAATTGTGTCATTCTCTGAAATCCTTGTTATATTATTTCTTCTAGGTAAGAGACATCGAGCAAGAACATAGTGAAGCAATTTTTCTTCAGATTTGAGACTTTTGAAACAATTATTTTTGAAGATGGAGCGTTTGGATTGATAAATTTCTTCAAAGATCTTTCTCTCTTGAATGAACTCTTCCATATTGATTTTGGATTCTCAAGAGAAACATCGATACCTTGGTCCGGAAGATGGGTAAGATGAAAACATGTGGCAAGTGAGACATTGATTTGGACACCTTTGACCTTGGAGAAGATAGTTTGAGTAAGATTTTGAAAAGAGAAATTTCATAAGCCCGCGGGAGAAAAAGGACATGAGCTTCAGGTTGGATGGAGTTTCAAGGAGCTTGAAGGTTGAACCTTTGAAGATTCTTCTATCAACATAATTTAGTGGAGTGATTGGTCTATCCACACAGACCAGCAATTCATCTCTGTTGAGTTTTGGAGGTTAGGAGCACCATCATATTTGGAGGAATTTTGAATTTTGATGAGGTCTTTTCACAATTCTTACTTGAAGAGTGAGAGGATGAAACTGAGACGCCCCAACGTCCCATTAAAGAAAAACCCAAAATTATTAAAACCTAATCGTGTTATTAGAGTTAAGTGGTTATATTAAAACGACGAAAAATTTAAAACTTAAACCTGAACAAATATCATACATATATATATCAACACATATACATACATGCATGCATCAATATACATCACATCCTGGTACAGTACTGCAAAGGGAATCCCATCCGTAGGACCCCAATATGTACAAGCTAGTAAGATAACAAAATACATCAAAATACTAGAAGAAAGAATCCTCACTAACTCTCAACACCCAGTCCCCTCTCAAAATACATGAAAACCTCACACACCTATGTAGTCAGCACTGGTCTGACCTATCACAAACTACTACCCTCGCTACCACCCAGGGGTCTTGACGGTCCTGCCACTCCTCCACTACCGCTGGAAGAGCTCCTATCTGAAGGCCTCTGGAACATCCGTCGGTAGACTCTGCTATCTTGGGAAGGCAGCCTGGAGGACACTCCGGAACAGGCGTCGAGTCAGGAACTGGTACTATGGGGTCCTCCTCTGGAACTGGTGCAAGCACAGGCTCCGGTGCAGGTACTGGTGCAGGTCCTGGGACAAGTGCCTCAAAGGGTACCATGAAGGGAACTGGTGCCATATCCAGCATAGGGGCATCGGTGGTAACTATCCATCCAGAACTCCAATAGGGAAGGGAAATGTCTGGCCGGCTCTACAAAGCGGGTGATGGGGTCCACCAGTTGGGATCTATGAACTCGAACTCAAAGATCCCCGTGAGAGGGAACCCTGCCTCATGGGTCATCCACGGGTGATCCCGATGTGCCATCCTTGTGCTCAAGGTCTAAGGTACAACAATATAAATAAACAAAACCACAACAAAAGAAAGGGGATAAGAAACGATTTAACGTCAAACGTGGAAAGGGTTTAGTAACATTTAAATCTACAGCAGCACAATGAACATCCATTTCCATATATATATATATATATATATATATATATATATATATATCACAACCATCCTCGACAACATCTATGATTTTCCTCTACCCCCCATCATGAATGCAATGTAATGCAGTATGTATCATCAGGTTCGGTCACATATCCGGATATCCATAACGACACGTCTCCAGAGTCCCCGACGCACATCCTCGACCGCGGAGGGAGGATGCCCATGCAAAGCAATGGCACTATAGTTGCACAATACACGTCGGTGCACACCACTGATCCACGGTCAGGGTGCTCATGCAATGCATGAGCTATAGCTGCAACAATAATGAAATAATGTATAGGACGGTCCTGCCAACAGCCTAAACCCCGGGAATTCACCCTCCGAGGAATAGACCCCACAGACCATGTTTCAGGTCACCCCCTAGTGCTTTAACCTCTCATCACTATCTCATAGATAACCTCAACGGTAATCATATCTCACCAATCTCATCACCATATCACAATAATCATCTCGGTTAGGCACTTCTGAACTCATGTATGGTAAACCCCCTCATACATCACCATATCCCATCATGTCTCATTATTGAGAAAATCTCTAATCACAATCATTACAATCATATCAACATGTCATCATTACAATCATCTCCAAACATAATAAAATATTATAAATATTCATAGCACAATTAATCCAGACTACTCATCATATAAACAACCAATAATAGTCCAACCAGTCCAATCAGTCAAAGCAGTCCAAAATAGTCAACATCAATAATAAAATAATATATATTTTTATACGTATCGGCGATAAACATACAATTCTAATATCATCATTGGTACCATCAAGTAGTCCCCAATGTGATATTGACATTGTCCGTTACTCGCTCCTCAGTAGGGTTTAGGTTGCCCTGCGCCATTATCGAAATAAATGCCACTTCGCCTTTTCCAATGTTAGATGGCTTCTTCCCCCACCTGGAAAGTCCTATGACAACTTGAATGTCACAAAACGAGTGTTCCCTCTACGCTCTCAATTCTGCCTCGTCAAGAACCAAGGCCTCCAAGCCTCCAAAATTTCACCTAAACATCATATTACGAAGTGTACGTTACCATGAGTTCTAATTCGAAGACAGAATTGAATTCCGATAACCGAAACGAAAGATAAATCAAAGACCATAAAGGACGACATTTCGACGTGAAAGAGTAGGATTTACCTTCACTTTAGAAGAAAAGAAGAAGAGAAAGATGAAGATGGCATTGCCACGAACGCAACCACGTACTCGGATACGCGATGGGATGATCGAATCGCTCTAACTTTCATCTTGAAGTTCTATCTCTCTAACTCTCTCACTCTTTCTCTCTCTACCTCACCCTTTCTGTTCTCTGCCTTCTCTCTAGCTTCTTCTCTCTGTTTTTCTTCAAATGGCTTAAGTGAACTTTGTTTCACTTAAGCCTTTTCTTTTTGTCTTGTCACGCACCAACGTGCAAGTGTTGGAACCCTAGCACTTGAGCGCTTCAATGCTTGAGTGTTGGCTTCCCCACGCTCGAGCGTTGGAGGGTTAGTGGACCACCGCACCATGCAACCAATCATAGGGTGCCACGTAAGCCCTGATTGACATGTGGCAGGTCAACATCAGGCCTTGTCTGTTGATTGAGGCGCTTGAGCATTGGGTTTACCACACTCGAGCGTTGACCACTGACTAGAAGTCAACTAGTTGCATTTCAGGTCAGTTTGACACCCGATTGAACTCGAATTTGAGATATTGGCTCATCAAGACCTAATAAACAACCTCAAACCATCAAAAAGGTCTAATCTCAATCCTAACTCCAAATTTATCGTTTCACACTCATGCACCTTAAAGACGATAATCGGGGAAAACCATAAGTTGTCTTTACGTTCAAACTCACTGTAGACGAGCATTCCGTGGATTTTGAGCCCAAATGTCCCTAAAGACCCAAAGACCCAAGAATCTATCTTTGGTCCGTAACTATCAAATTTGTCAATCCACCCTTTGTTAATTGTAGCTCGATACACAATGGCACGTCTGCCAGCTATGCATGTAAACCAATGGTTTTTGTTTTGTTTTTCTTTTTCGCTTCTTTCTTTCGTCGTCGAGGCTTAAAGCTCCCGACTACATTTATTCAGGTATTAAATTGATTTTAATACCAACATAGGATTTTAAAACAAAATCAATGATTTAAAATCTCTTTCTCAATCGAACACTAGCCCGACGTCTCGGTAATCTAGGTTCTTATCAATAGGAACACTAGCCCGATATTTCAGCAATCCAGATCTAACCCGATATCTCGGCAATCTAGGTCCTTTCCTTTTTCTAGAATTTCAAACAGGAACTCTAGCCCAATATTCGGTAATCCAGATCTAGCCCGATATTTCCGCCATCCAGATCTAGCCCGACATTTCGACAATCTAGGTCCTTTCCACTTCCATCTTTTTCCACTTGGTTTTTCGCTCAGTGAAAACTAAATCGAAAAACAAATACAAATTTTTTTCAACTTTGGGTCTTAAAAACCTTTTCGTTCTTATAAATACACTTTTACAGAAACTTTTTCTTTTGAAAATCCATTTTTGAAAACTTAGAAACCACTAAAAACCTTTTTCTCAACTTTTGACTAAATACTAAACTTTTGTCAATAAATTTATCAAAGGGAGCATTTTCTCTAAATCTTTTCATTTTGAACAAAAACTTTTATAAAACTTAAAATAAATCTTTTTTTTCAAAAGAATTTTTCCTTCAAATACTTTTTAACATTTTCATAAGGTTTTGATGTCTTCCGTTTTCTTTCTTTTTCCTCAAAATATTTTAGATTAGGTTAAAGTAATCTTTTGGTCCCTATACGTGACACTGATTTTCAATTTGGTCCCTATACGTAAAAAGTTATCAATTTGGTCCATATACGTGACATTGGTTTTCAATTTGGTTCTCACCGCTAATTGGTCCCTATATAAGAAGGACAAAATTGCAAATTATTATCACATATAGGGACCAAATTGAAAATATTTGTCACATATAGGGACCGATTTCAATTTTTTTTTGCTGAATTGGTCCCTACATGTGACAATAATTTGCAACTTGGTCCTCTTATATAGGGACCAAATAGTGGTGAGGACCAAATTGAAAATCAGTGTCACGTATAGGAACCAAATTGATAACTTTTTACGTATAGGGACCAAATTGAAAATCAGTGTCACGTATAGGGACCAAAAGATTACTTTAACCTTTAGATTAAAAAGAACATGCAACTCGTCACAATTTTTGTTCCTCACTAACCCTCGTTGATAAATTATCCATGATTTTCTCGAATGTAACTTTTACCAAAATCTTTAAGTTACAAACATTATCGTTATTAGAAGTCTTCTCACTTCCAGAAACAAAACCAATTTCTCTTTTCTCAGTTAAGCATTTTAATGATTTAATTCTTCATTAACAAGCAATGACCAATGTCATGCCCCCAGTCAATCACAATCAAGCAATACAATAAATCTCATCCAATACATAAATCTCATTCACATAATTCAACAACAACATATACATTTACAAACATTACGAATAACATCAGAATACATTTTCAATCAACACAAACAAGTTATATGACTAACTAAAACTCCTCAGGTAAACTCCCTTTATCTTTGAAGACAAGAGAATGATCTTTTTTTTCTTAATGCTCCAACAATGGGTTTCCTTCTCAATGATGTCCCGGGTCCCTTTGACGTTTCCCAACACATGCAGTCAATTCCATGACAGCTCCAAAAAGAAAAAGTCACTCTCCCAAGCAAGCATAAACACAACCATCAACATAGGGAGAGCGTCCAAGCACATACAACAAAATCAAATAAAATAACCATCAATTTGGGTAAAAAAAAAAGGTCCATCATTTAAATTAGGGAAATTTTGATTTAATTAAAGGATCATGAAATTGGGAAAATTGGTATTTGCTTATAGAAATATGAAATTGGCCTTGGAATTCATAAATTAACAGTCCCAATTGCTCTAAAACACAATTCATTTCACAAAACAAAATAACTTTCAACAAAAATTAGATTTGGGGCTTTAGGGTTCATATCATAATTTGGGGAAAAACCAATCTACTTAAAGAATGGAGAAATTGATTTTGGGAAACACTAATTCATAGTCCCAATAGCATAAAACAATGTTTAATTTCAAAATTATAATCTGAAACGAAAGGGTTGGGGTTGGGGTTTGCAAACTGATTTGGGGCTTTTTGAAATTTAACATGATAAGGCGATGAAACACTCACCCACAGGGAATAAGGAGAAGCACACGGTGGTGCAGTGATGGACGCGCGGCGGCAGCGGCAGCAACACGGTGGAGCTCCATTTCGCGACTGAAAAAATGACCCAGAACGAGGAGCTCACCGGATCCAAACTCGGGTTCGTCTTCTCCCTTCGTGGCGCAGTCGAACGGTGATCGGATGGCGGACAGGCGGTGGCGCGTTCTGTACAGCCCAAAATGCAACAGTAGTGACGACATGACGGAGGGACCTGACAGGACAGAATACGCAAGGTGATGATAACTGGGATGTGGGGTTGTCTCCTTGCTTCTTGCTCTAATCGGCAGTCGACCGGTGGCTGTACAGGAATTGATTTAGGGCACGTGTAAAACGTTTCAAAACGGTCCTTCGTCAGAGGATTCAACCACTCTATAAATAGTTGACAACCCAAAGAACTACGTCTAAGCTTTGATTCCACACAGGATACGTAGGAGCAGAACTTTGGTTCTGCCAAGCTTAACATCTAAAATACCCAAATTATGAGAGAAAGTGAGTTGAGTGATCAGTTTCTTTCAGAATCTCATTGCAGAGGTTTTTTGGACGGAACATTTGGCACCCAACGTGGGGCCGAGGTAAATTTCCTTCGGCCACATTACCTGTTACAGACAATACGGCTTTAACCAGGAGCACCACTGGTGGAGGGAGGTGAGATCGAGAGTCGGAAGATGATCAGGAGCAAGGGGATCCACCAGCTTGGGAGAACCATCCACTTATTCAAGAGATGAGAGCTCAGATCGATACATTGAGGAGGGAGAATGAGGAGATGAGGCGGGATTACCAATGCCTCCATGATGAGCACGATCAGAGCCAACAGAGATAACGGAGTTGAAGTAGGGAATGAACTGCCTCATCAAGGAGGGATGAGGAGTACATGCCCAGTTATCATCCGGAGACCTACACCAACACAGTGGCGATGGAGGGAGACACTGAGTGCACGGCAAGAGCATCCCAAGAAAGGAGTGAGCGAGCTTATTATGCTCAAGCTACTCCTACGAAATTATAGGAGGAACAATACACTCTGGAGGGGAGAGCGTATTGAGATAGGGAGGCGCAACATGCTCGTCCTCCTCTACCCAATGCGACCATAAGGAGGAGTCCATTAACAAGTCGGATCATGAGAACTCCTCTCCCATTCGGATGGAAGGCTCTAAATATTTAAAGGTACGACGGAACTACAGATTCGGATAGTCATTTGGATGACTACGTAACCCAGGTAAACACGGTTACTGATGATGATTCTATCACATGTAAGGTATTTCTTACGTCTTTAAAGGGGGCAGCCTTGAATTGGTACACTCGGCTCCTCCCAACATCTATTGACAGCTTTGAAGCTTTAGTTGTTAGGTTCAGCTCTCAGTTTGCAACAAGCCGAGCTCACCACTTGACCTCGGCGGCCTTGGTAACCCTGAAGCAAGAAAATGATGAATCTCTAATGAGCTTCATAGATTAGTTTGCAATCGTCTCAGTCAATATCTGAGACCTCAACCCAGCAGTAGCACTACATTCCATGATAATGGCACTGAAACCAGGACCCTTCCTTGATCACATATGCAGAAAGCCACCTCTGGACATGGATGAGTTTCGTGACAAGGCAGCTGGGTACATTTAGATGTAGTAGTTCACTGATTTCCATACCAAAGCTCGAGCTAGTCTAGCTGGGAGGAATGACTGAAAAGACAAAGGGAAACAAGTCGCAGAGAAGGGAAGAGGCGGAGGGGAGAGACCCATACGGTGGCTAAAATACGACTTCTACACTCCCCTGGACTCTAACAGGGCGAGGGTGCTAGAGGAAATATGTCACATGGAATTACTAAAATTACCCTCATCGGGCCGAACACCTGAATCTACCGACCAAACTAAACATTGTCGGTACCACGGGAATTATGGGAACACTACAGAAGAATATGTTACTATGCGAGATAAGATCGAAGAGCTAATACAAGTCAGTCACCTTGGCTGATATGTTCAAAGAGCCCCTCAGGGCCGTGCTTTCAATCATCAGCCAGGTCGAGTTGGAAGAGAAGGGCCAGGTCCGGCGCATGGAAGAGGAGGTTCCAGAGGACCAAGGAATGGAGGGGACAGAAGAAATCAAGAGCCAGATGGTACAACTGACGGAGATCAGGAGAGAAGGGTGATAAACACCATTGCTGGAGGGTTTGCAGGAGGTGGTGCAACGAGTTTAGCTTGGAGACGACATCTCTATACGGTGAGAACCATAAATACAGTGGATTTCAAGTCACCTAAAGTTTCAAGGCTCGTCACTTTCACTGATGATGACTTTAGGGGCGTAAGTCCAAACCAGGACGACCCAGTAGTGATAACAGTAGAGATCCATAATTTCTCTGTTTGGAAAGCATTGGTAGATCAAGGAAGCTCGACTGATATCCTGTATTATCCGACCTTTCAAAAGCTCGGAATCCTAGAAAGTTCAGTGCAACCTTACAACAATAAATTGATTGGTTTCTCAGGAGAGCAGGTGGATACGCTGGGTTATGTCGACCTGCGGACTACATTTGGGACGGGAACCTTATCTCGAACCATCTCGATTCGATACCTAATCATACGGTGGATAGGAAGGCCGACCTTGAATGATCTAGGTGCCATTATCTCCACACCACACTTGACCATGAAATTCCCTGCAACATCTGGCGAGATTTTGACCGTCAGAGCTGATCAGAAAGAAGCCAGGAAATGTTATGCGGACAGTCTGAGAGTCGGCAGGGTGAAGGAAGAAATCCCAAAGATGGACTCAGCAGTGGAAAGTAAAGAGAAGAGGGTCAAAGATAGTTCAGTAAGTTTAGTAGAGCTGGACCCGGGAGAAGAGATGAGAGACACAAGACTAGAGCCGGTTGAGGAGTCCCAAAAATTCAAGGTTGGAGATCAGTCAGATCAGCAGCTAAAACTCGAAGTATATCTAGACCCAAAGCTGAGGGAAGAGATACTCTCTGTGCTTAGGAAAAACGTAGATCTCTTTGTGTGGAAGGTCTCAGACATGCTGGGGATAGATCCTAAGGTTCTCAGCCATGAACTATCCTTATATCCAGAGACTAGGCCGGTTGGCCAGAAGAAGATAAGGTTGGGGGAAGAAAGAAGAAGGGTAGTTGAAGAAGAGACAGCTAAGCTACTTGAGGCTGGGTTCATCAGAGAAATAAAATACACCACATGGTTGGAAAATGTGGTGCTTGTTAAGAAGGCAATTGGAAAATGGCGTATGTGCACCGACTATACCGACCTAAATAAGGCATGTCCCAAGGATTCATATCCTCTGCCTAGTATAGATCGGTTAGTAGACGGGGCCTTAGGATACCACTTGCTCAGATTGATGGATGCATACTCCGAGTACAACCAGATTAAGATGAACTCGACGAATGAAGAAAAGACGGTGTTTATGACCGAAAGGGCTAACTACTACTATAAACTTATGCCTTTTGGGCTGAAAAATGCGAGAGCAACCTACCAGCAGCTCATAGATAAGGTATTTGATAAACAAATCGGAAGGAATATAGAGGTGTGTGTGGATGATATGGTGGTTAAGTCGGATGATCCGAAAGATCATGCGGCCGACCTTCAGGAGGTATTTGAAGAAATACGTAAGTACAACATGAGGCTGAACCCTGAGAAATGTACCTTTGGGGTGCAAGGGGGTAAGTTCCTCGACTTCCAGTTGACCTATAGAGGGATCAAGGCAAATCTAGATAAATGTCAGGCGATCATAGACATGAGAAGCCCACAGAATATCAAGGAGGTCCAAATGTTAGCAGGGCGATTAGCCGCGCTATCCCGTTTCCTCCCAAAATCGGTTGAAAAAGGAAAACCATTTTTTAAGCCATTGAAGAAGTCGGAATAGTTTCACTAGAACGAGGAGTGTGAGGAGGCCTTCAGAAATTTCAAAACGTTCCTATCGTCACCACCAATTCTCACCCAACCATATCCCGGCAAGGAGTTGTTGTACTTGTCAGTCATGGAAGAAGCAGTAAGTGCGGTCTTGGTTCAGGAAGTAGAGAAGGGTCAAACCCCGATTTACTTCATAAGTCGGGTGTTGCAAGGGTTAGAGACTAAATATCAAAAAATAGAAAAATTGATGTTTGCTTTAGTGGTGACGGCACGACATTTGAGGCCGTACTTTCAAAGTCATCAGATTGTGGTGAAAACCGATCACCCCATCAAGCAAGTATTGAGAAAACTAGAGCTGGTCGGTCGAATGATTGCATGGTCCATAGAGCTGTCAGAGTTTGGTCTAAAGTATGAACTGAGAAGAGCTATAAAGGCTCAATATATGGCCGACTTTATAGCCGAGCTTGCCCCATGAGTAGAAGATAGTGGTGGATGGTGGACCTTGTATGTGAACGGGTCGTCCAATATAAAAGGTAGTGGAGCAGGGGTTATACTAGAAGGGCCAGAGGATTTAGTGTTGGAACAGTCCCTGAAGTTCACTTTTCCGGCCTCCAATAATCAAGTCGAATATGAGGCAATTCTAGCAGGGTTGAGACTCGCTAAGGAAATGGGGGGGGGGGGGGGGGAAGATGCAAAACATACTCTCAACTAGTCACTGGGTAGCTTAAAGGAGACTATCAAGCAAAAGATGTTCAGTTGGCCCGTTACTTTCACAAGGTAACTGATTTCGTTCAAGTATTTGATGAATTTGTTATTCAACATATTCCCAGGGAGGAGAATGCGAGAGCCGACCTATTGTCAAAGCTCGCCAGCACCAAACGACTAGGTATGCTAAAAACAGTGATACCAGAAACCTTGGAGCAACCGAGTTTGTCAGACAGGGAGTGGATGACCCCTATTTGGGAATATCTAAAGCATGGAGTGTTTAACACCCCGCTTTTCATAAATAAGCTAGTGCTTTTATATATGTTATATATATATATGTGTGTGTGTGTGTGTGTGTGTGTGTGTGTGTGTGTGTGTGTGTGTTTATATTCTTGTTATGTTTGTTTTTAATGCCTAAGTTCATGTTTGGAGAAGTTTAGCCATGGAAAGGTTCAATCCTTTTAGAGTCCAAGTAACCTGTTTCACCATTTTGGCCATATCTTGAGTTTTAGATGTTTGATCGATGTGATCTGTGTGGCGTTGGAAAGCTAAGAGAATTAGATACATGTCTTATTTTATGTGTTTTGGCCAATTCGGTATTTTAGATGGTCTAGTAGTGCAATCTTTGAGCGACCCGTGCTTAGGGATTGAGCACGACCGTGCTCAACAGGGAGCAAGACCGTGCTCAGGTCTCAGAGTCTATAAATAGAGCAGTTCCGTGAGTGTTTCTACCCAAACCCTCTTTTTGTCACTCTGGTCAATCCAAGTGCGACAGAGACCTCTTCCCTTCCCTTGAACCCCTTGAAGTTCTTGGTGTTCTTACTCTAGTTTTGGGAGAGAAGTAGCACGCTATTATCGTTTAAGGTAACATTGTCTTCTCTTTCTCTTAGTCTCTTTTCTATTGTTATATCTAGAGACTAATTTTTTATCCTCTTCTTGTTTGGCCAATGCTTGGGGAACTCGTCGGGCCGCTCAAGGGAACGTGTCTAGTTTGCCAATGTTATCGTTTGGGAATCTTCATACCAGGTATGGGGAGAAGGAATAGTATGAGTATGTAGGCTTGGGGGTAGCATAAGACGAAGGGTTACCCATGACCCTTTCCTTTGATAACATGTCTATATGCCTTTATGTCTGTTTGTTGTATGATGTTTAATTGTTATGATTGGCATGACTGTTATTATTGACTGTTGTTGATTGTTATGAATATGTTAATGTTGTAGTGCCATGATTATGATGAGTATGATGATATTGACTGGTGTTTGTATTGTATTATTTATGAATGTTGATTGTTGAGGATGTTAATGCCAACAATGATGTTAAGACGTTAAAATACGTTAATGATAATAATGAGAATTAAGGGATGTTCCTCCCTGTTGTTCATAAGACATGAATATAGTGTGAGTGCGACACCCCATTTTTAGGTATCACATTTACGTAACATGTTTCAATCATCAAACCTAATAAAAATATTAATTTGCTGGTTTCCTTCGGAAAACAAGATTCATTTTTCTAATTCCCTAAACTTCTCAAAAATAGTGATAAATTTTTTTTTCTTTTTCTGTACACACACTCCAACACTCGTAAAATAATATACACCACTATATATATATATATATATATATATATATATATATATATATATATATTACATAGGCGTCATATTTTACGACAGAGCTTTTTCTTTCTCGGTCACGATCTACTTGTCACACATATTTTACACTATCTGAAATATCAAAACTATGTCATAGTGGGAGTCTGAAAATACTACTCAAAAGATGGCTATCAATAGCCACTAAGTCAGACTAACCTAAAATTCCCACTCTTTCCTAAAACTACATCCTAAGCTGGTCACCACTACAGAAATCGATTGGGGAGTCCAATGTAAACTCCCCCACCCCTGGAAGATGTATCTGGAGAGGATACAACAGCCCCCTCTCCAACAGCTGCAGACCCTTCGTCTCCTAAAGGAATATAATCTGAATATTCCATCGGATCCTCCTCTGGATCCTCCTCCATCTCCTCCGGAATATTCTCTGGAATCAATACTATGGGTGCAGGAGGCGATCCCGGTGCAACTTGCTGTAACGGTTGAACAAAGAGAGGCGGTTGATGCTCCAGATTTTCGTGTTGTACCAGATATCGTAATATCATCCAAATAGGCGGCAACGAAACTTCAATTGTTTCTCTGCTGTGAATCAACTACTGTGGTCCATCAGCTACTGTACCTTGGAGAGTCCTCATAGGACCAGTGTAAGTGGCACTCCGAGCTCTTGGGTTAATCACCCAGGCGTCTCCTCGATCAGCATTGTCGAACATCAGGGCTCGAACCCCTGAGTAGTTCAGATCCGCTGCGTCCGGATCCATCTAAACGCCAGTATATATATATATATATATATATATATATATATATATATATATATATATATATATATATATATATATATATATACCACATAGTAGAGGAAATCGCACAGAAATTTGCAAGGGTGAGTTTCCAATATATGAGTTTTAATAAGACAACCCCATGCATGACTCTCAAATAGCAAATATCATATATTCACAACATAATAAAATTAACTCGAAACAACAGAATAATTTATTTCACAGGGTTTCATACCCGGCAGTCATCGTCATTTTATAAAAATGCATGACACTTCAATATCCAATCTCTATTTTGATACCTAATCTCCGGAGATCCCACAACTTTGTTTCGTTTCGAGCTGATCAAGCTCCGCACATGGCACATTGTAAAAACAAATAAAACAATGCCCAAGAAAATCACATAACACACTGGTCACGCACACACAGTTTCACCAGGGTTATTATTCAAAAGTTTTGACTCATTGTCTCAATGAACAAAGGCACAATGGTCGCTGCGAATTATGGAATTCATTGTCCATAACCTATTGCGTCACACAGATTGCAATAGTTAACTCATAAACTTGGACACACAGTCCTATAAATATATATTGGCTCACACATATACAGAGGCCCAATATTTAAATGGAACATAGTCCATAATAGATACATTGATCCACTCTGGACTCAATGGTCATCATCTCCTGACACGTCTGCCATATACATTGATCCACTCTGGATTCAATGCCCATAATCACATGACACAATTGCCATTTATGCATGAGAAAAACTTTTATTCTCGATTTGTTTTCTTTGTCGTAATAATCTTTCCTTGTCGAAGCACAAAGCTAACGACCATGCTTAATTTCTCATTAAGACTTTTCACTTTAGACAAATACAGGACACACAGTCCAAATGTTTTTAACTCAACACAGGACACACCGTCCGAGTGCTCAATCACGAGGCCCTTAAACCGATGCACCAGTTTTAGGCTCGCGGATATGGAACTCACACTTTCCACATCAAATTAGGACACACAGTCCAAAAACAAAACTTTGTAGGACACTCCGTCCCATGACACAGATCCTTGATCTATATGTCCATACAACACTAGAACCCCGACATCTCGGTTTCTAGGCTTATTTATCTGCTTGTAAAACATTTCGCTCAGTGAAAAACAAATACAATACAACAGCTCCGAAAACTTATCCAAGTTTAACTGAATAATTTCACTTAATAAAATTCTTTTACAGAAATCCTTTTTCTGTTAAAACGTTGAGAAAATCTGAAAATCATTGATAAATCCCTTTTATTTTAAATTGTTTCACTTCAGAAATTAATTCTCAATAAAGGTCAACTTAAAAAATTTAAATAAAAAATTTTAATAATTTAATTTCGAATAATTAAATAATTAATTATTTAATAATATCTAATATTTAATAATATTAAATAAATAATATTAAATAACTTATATCATCTCTCTATCAGAAGTAATTGTTCTGACTGCTATAAAATATTATTTTCGGAACTTAATCACTTTAAATAACATTTTATAATAAAATTGAATTTATTTTACAAAAATTAGAGCCTGTGAAAAATTTCACGGTTTCGCCCTTACTACTGCTTATTTAAACAGTTTCCACAAAATATTATTAAAATAATAATTTTTTTCATTTTTCTCAAAATCTCCCAAATTAATCCCTCTTATTAATTATCCAAGCTTATTAAGTTTTTTATCCTTAATTAATTTTTTTAACACTGACTAATGTCAGGTTACTCGGTCCAACACTCAACAGCAGATAAATTTCAATCACATAATAGCATGGCATATATCAATTCATGACATACATCACAATTATAATATAAATAAATAATTATAATCATATAAATCCACACATCACATCAATTCAGTTACTCAAATAAACATCACATCAATCCAGTAATTAATAGTAAACAATACCAGATAATAAAATATTTCTTACAGAAAATTAATAAATGACTCCAACAATAAGCGTGTGATTATCTTAAACTCCTCAGGCATACTCCCCTTACCTCTTGAAGATTGAACTAACAGTTCCGATAAATCTCCTTATCCCGATCTGATTTTTCCTCCGTCAGCTTAAATCAGTTAACTCGGATGTTTCCTTCAAACGAATTGCAACCAAAATAAATCAAATCAAACAACAATATACTTGGCTCATGGAGGTGAGGGTTCGGCTTCAATAATTTTTCTAGGTTAGTAAAATTAAAATTTTGTTAACTTAGGGATTTATGATCCATAAGTAACTTAAACATGATTAAGCACTTAAACCAAGATCATTAACCAAGAACATAGATTAAAACTCATCTAGTTCCAAGAACTAGGGTTTGGGTTCTCTCAATATCATAGGCTAGAAGTTTTTAAAATTTCATTAACTCTTGGATTAAATCAACATACAATACTTAGAGTTGGATTCAAGTGTTACAAAACAACTTTTGAATCACAAATCCATCAAGTGTTCATGGCTAGGGTTTCGGCCTTTATGTGACAAATATGTTATAGTTTGATTTTTGATCTTCTATTTACTTACTTACAAGAACTATCAAGGTACTTGAAGATTGAATCATGAATCAAGACATGAAAATGAAACAAAACCCATGAACATCATTTTGCCATAGATTCGGCTCAGTTCAGAAAGTTGGGAAAGAAATTTCCCATGATCATATGCTTCTATATAATGAAAATAGAGATGATTATAAGATCATAGCAATTGGTTTCATGTCAAAAGGATTTTTCTAGAATTAGTTATGAATTTTTGAATCTAGTTTCATGAACTTTGAGTGAAATGAAGAACATGTTGATTCATGTCATAAATCTACAAAAGTTGTGAAGAGAAAGGCTTTAAATGACAAGATAAAGAGTTATTACCTCTTGATGATCAAAGAAAAGAAAGATTTTGATGATGTTCTTCACAAAGTCCTTATGTGTTCTTATGGCAAAAGCTTAGCTTTGAAGGAAAAGAACATGGAAATGGAAATGAAAACTTGCTTAAGTGAAGATGACAAGGGTGGAGCCGTGGGTTTTAGGGTTAGTTTGGTCAAAATTCTCAATGGCATGGCTTGTAATATTCATGAAGAGCCAAGGGTAAAATCGTCATTTCCAGGCAAAAGATTCCTTTGTCATAAATGCGCCATTATGGCTATTATGATGCGGATAAGCTCGTCATAAATGCTCTTCAAGTCGGTCAAATCCATCACCTCATCCCCGTTGCTGACTCCTTGGTTCATCTGACGCAGGTTTTTCCTAGAGATATCTCGACGTATACGCCCACAACAAATATAATATTTTAATTTTTACGCTAAATTTTTCAAAACTTCCAGTATCGTAGTAAATACGATAAAAACATTTTTCATCTCGTTCATGAATTAAAATTAGGTCTTCTGAGCAGTAAACTTTTACTGTCAGTGAAAACGTAGATCGGGTTCCGTCTGAATTTTCAACCCAAAATTTCATCGTAACCCTAAGATATAAAACATGACGGGAAAATAAAAGTATTTTACCCAAAATTATTTTCTAAGTCTCGGATAAAAATATATTTTTATATTTTAATTACCGACACTTGAAAGCAGTGAAAAATCGGGGTGTTACAGTGAGAATGTAAGGTTATGTTCATAGGGCTTACTTAACGACCCTAGGATTGATTAGTGAGTGTTCTAGGAACATTAATAACGAAGCTATGATTAAAGGATTAATTCCCCATGATGATAAGACATGAATATTAATGAAGAACAATTAAGATTAATGAAACTGATGATCAATGGATTAGTAAAATCCAATAGGTTGAATCTGAGAATTGTCCCAAGGATTTGGGAAAGGGTTTTCTGACCCTTTCTGCCCAGATCAGTGCGGCCATGCTCCATTGATCACGGTCGTGCTTAACAAGGAGCACATCTGTGCTCCAGTTTGAAACCTAGAGCAGGGCACGCATTTTAGCATGCCCATGCTCGAGGGCAAAGACGGATGCGTGCTTGCTGCGCAGTCCAGTATGCCCGTGCTGAGAGTGAGAACACCCGTGCTCACCTGACCAGAACAGAACCAGAATGAATGAAATAGGGGTTTTCACCCCAAATGCTTAAAAGACTTAATAAGATACCAACGGAACGTGAAGACCAAAGACAAGTGATAAGATGTTGTACCTTGGTAGCCTAGTGGCCAAGGGGGGCCTTGATGCATGATGGTCAAGGTGGTAATCTCTAGTGCTTAATGGCTACAGTGTTAAAGATGATGATGCACCTTGGTAGCCGAGTGGCCAATGTAACACCCCGATTTTCGCTGCTTCGTGATATCGGTAATAAATATATAAAAATATATTTTTATCCGAGACTTAGAAAATGATTTTGGACAAACCAAGGTCATTTCCATGTTATACTTATTTTCATAAGTTACGGGGAAGTTTGTGGGTTGAAAATTCAGACGGAAACCGGTCTGCCGTTTTCTGTGTTTTCACTGACAGTAAAAGTTTACTGCTCAGAAGACCTAATTTTAAGTTGTGAACGAGATGAAAAATGTTTTTATCGTATTTGCTACGATACTGGAAGTTTTGAAAATTTTGGAAAAAATAAAATAAAATAATTGACGTTTTACGGGCGGAATACGTAATCGGGTAGACAACGGAGTGGATGTCGGAGTTTCCAAGAGCAGATGAAGAGTTTATCTTAGGAGTTTGAGATGATTCAAGGGGATGAATCACATTTCTAAGTTTAGAAGGTATTTCAGGGTTAAAGTGAAAATTTATGGATTTTACGCTTTAGTCCCTGAACTTTCTGTTAATTACCCTTTTGTCCCTGAGTTAGTTTCTAAGTTTTTTCAAGTGAATTGGGCTAGAATCCTTGTTCCAAATTCATAGATGACCGTGGCTTTGATGCCCAAATTCCTTACCCATGACTTAAGTTTCATAAAGCCCATTTGAAGTCATATAAGTTTCCTATGTCAACATAAGCTTTAAGCCTTTTTGGTGGGCCCCACAAAGATGAATTCAAGCCCAAATTTGCAAGGCCCATGCGCAGGCCCAATATGGAGTGGGGGCTGCCTTAGTTTGGAAGAATCAAGATGATTCTTGAAATTTCCACACAATTCCACCATATTCTCCAAGATTCTACTACATTCTACTAAGTTCTCAAGTTTTCTCCATCCTTCTAGGTTTTTCCAAAAAGTTTGAAGAAAAATCAGCCAAGATGAGTAAAGATAAGACCACATTTAATGTGGCACATGGCCATCATGTCAAACTATTGACAATTTGCAAACTAGTCCTTAAACTTTTGGAATCTTTGCAAAATGGTCCCTATGAGTTATTTGCACTTTAATCCTTGGAAAAGCCACCTCCTTTCTACTTGGTCCTCAAAAGTGGCGCAGCCCACATGTCTATAAATACCCTTCCTCACCTTTCACTTAGTTTCTATTGCCTTTTGTTCAAAAACCTAAAGTTCTTAAGTCTTTGAATGTCAAGTTTGTGAAGAAAGTTCTTGGATCTTCACTTGTTTTTTATCTCCAAGAGGTGAATCCTATTCTTCTTCTCTAATCATGTCTATGTTCTTCAATCAATTTCTTGATTCAAGGCTTATATCATAGTTGTTCATCACTTTTAAGTTTCTAGATCTAGAACTTTGAAAATTCATAACTAATTCTAGAAAAATCCTTTTGACATGAAACCAATTGGTATGATCTTATAATCATCTCTATTTTCATCATCTAGAAGCATATGATCATGAGAAATTTCTTTCTCTAATTTCTGGTTTTGGCCGAAACCCTAGTTCTTAGAACTAGATGAGTTTTGGTCAAAGTTTTCCTTAATGATCTTGTTAATCAAACTCCTAGTATGTATGCCTTATAAATCCAAGTTGGTTTATTAAATTAAGAACCCTAGCCCTATGAACATGTTGAGGCCGAATCCTTGTATAAAAGAGTTAGGAAGTTTTGAGTTTGAAACTTAGTGGTTTAGTCACTAATCTATGGTTTAGGTTAATTAAGGACCATTAATCTATGACTTAATCATGATTAGAAATTTTAAGGATTTTGAACCCTAAAAGTCAGCCCTAGGCTGAAACCTAATTCTCATGAGTTAAGTATGTTATGGTTTGATTTGATTTAATTTGGTTGCAATTCGTTTGAAGGAATCAATCGGGTTGGTTTGACCTAAAGCCGACGGAGGAAACCGGATTAAATCGGGAGGTTGTTTGAAAACGTTAGTTGAGTCTTCAAGAGGTAAGGGGAGCTTACCTGAGGGATTTTCTCTATAACTATTTGCTTTTGGTGTGGCTTATATGATTTATATGTGGTTTGTGATTAATTGTTTATGTTCTTTACGATGTGTTGTTTATCTGTGTATCGGTGTTTGATCTGCCTTTACTTTATTTAGTTATCTGCAGTCGTATATGATATTGTTATGATGCATGATCTGCCTGGGGATATAATTTTGATAATTTTTGTTGAATGTTGTTTGTGAGTGTTGTTTGAGAGGCCTCGATTGGTGGTGCACAACCGATTAATCAAATAAAAGATTTAATAAGTTGTGAAAGTTATATTCAATGTTTTATGGGAAATGTTGGAATATAATAGTGGAGGAAAATATGATTTTTGTAAAAATAATGAGTTTTGAGAAATATATTATTTTAATGATTTATTAGTGTAAAGGAAGTTTATGAGTCACGGTGAGAGCGTAACCGTGAAATTTTTTTAGTACTGCTAATTTTTACACAAGAAATTCCGAAATATTATAAAAAGTGATTTTGTGAAATTAATATTCGAAAAGACCTTATTTATTATATATGAAAATTATTTTAGAAGAAATGTCAAAGTTTGACTTTAAGAACATTTTCTTTGAAAATGCTAAGCGACGGCAAGTTTTGAAATTATTTAAGAGGAAAGTTTGAAAACCAAAGATTTAATTTAAAAAAAAAGATTTAATCTGAATTGATTTATTAGAGTTGAAGTTTCTATAAAAAGAAGTTATTGATGATTTGACGTTATTTTATAAAAAGATATAAAAGATGTAAAAAGATATAAAAGATGTAAAAAGATGTAAGAGATGTAAAAGATGTAAAACGATATAAAAAGATGTAAAAAGATGTAAGAGATGTAAAAGATGTAAAACGATATAAAAAGATGTAAAAAGATGTAAGAGATGTAAAAGATGTAAAACGATATAAAAAGATGTAAGAAGATATAAAAGATGTAAAACGATATAAAAAGATGTAAGAAGATATAAAAGATGTAAAAGATGTAAAAGATGTAAAACGATATAAAAAGATGTAAAAGATATAGGACTTAATAACCGAGACGTCGGGGTATTAAGGTTTGTTGTGTTGTAAACTGGGTATCTAATAAAAGAAGTTAACACATTGTAAAATGTTTTCTATTACCACGACCCTAAGACTGATTGCAAGGTCTAGGGGCTTCGTGATTGAGCACTCGGACTTTGAGGTCCTGTGTTGTTAATAAAAGATGTAAAAATGTTTCAAAAGATGTTAAGTCGTAAGCTTTTAAGAGCTTTGACAAATAAAGATATATCACAAAGAAAAGTGTTGAGAACAAAATGTTTTCTTGCATGCATTTGGCAGACGTGCCATGATAAGAAGAGGGATTACCTTGCGGCGTCAGGGTAGATCATACAAAGTTGTTCTCATTGTGCCCAGGGTTTGGACAATGAGGCCCCATCTCAGAGTGTTATCACTGTGCCACGATGTTGGACAGTGTGCGATGGGAGTGCCTGTGGCGGTGTGCCTGTGGCAATTGAGTCTGATCAACTCATCAAGAGGTTGGAGATATCTCATGAGATTAAGTATGAATGTTTAGATGATATATTGAAGTGTTCATGCATAGTTTTTCCAATGTTGATGTTTGGGGTGTGAAACCCATTGATAAACGAGATATTATGATATGAATGAGTATGTTGTTATAGACATGTATATGTGTATGTGCCTTCTTTTGTGTTGCGCATTTAGTTATGGTGATGAATCCATATATTGGCGTCTCACCCTTACAAACATATCAGAATCGTACGAGGGGTATGATATCTACAAGGAGATGAAGGTTGTCTAGTCCGAGGCATGCTGTTGCTGTTTTAAGGGGTGTAGTGTCTGTTAGTTACGACCAGCGTAGGTACGATTATGCTATATTATGTTGTTAGAATTAAGCTGATGATGTTTTATGTGAGAAAACATATGAGGCAGTATAATTAGAGGACTTATATACATTATGTATTTAAGTGTGATCTGATTACGTTGTTGTGGTTAGGAGTTTAAAAGAAAAAGAAAAATTTTTATCACCATATTTTGAAAATATAAACGTTGAGAAAACATGATTTTCCGAAAGAAACCAGCAAATTAAGTTTTATTTCCGCAAACGGGTAACCATGTGATGACCCGAGATTAGGGTGTCACAGCCAAGGGGACCTTGATGCTTGATGGTCAAAGTGGCAATCTCTAGTGCATAACGACTAGAGTGTTTAATGAATGAAGACGAAAAGATAACGATAATCCTCGATAGCTGAGTGGTCGAGGTATTGATGGTGTGCCTTGTTAATAACGGCGAAAGCTTGGGGGTATTTTGGTCATTTTATCTAAAAGCCATGATTACTAGCATTTAATGCTCATAAATGCTTGGTGACTCAACCTCCATGAGTCATCATGTATGACTCGTTGTCCCGATCTCTTGACGGGTCTCTACAGGGAATGGTGAAATTGATTTAGGGAAACACTAAGTCATTGTCCCAATAGCATAAAACAATGTTGAGTTTCAAAATTATAATATGAAACTAAAGGGTTAGGGTTAGGGTTTGCAAATTGATTTGGGACTTTTTGAAATTTAACATGATAAGGTGAGGAATCACTCACCCACAAGGAAGAAGAAGAAGCACACGGTGGTGTTGTGATGGACGCGTGGTGGCGGCAGCAGCAACGCGGTGGACCTCCGTTTCGCAACTGAAAAGACGACCCAGAATGAGGAGCTCACCGGATCCGAACTCGGGTTTGTCTTCTCCCTTCGTTGTGCAGTCGAACGGTGACCGGGCGGAGAAAAGGCGGTGGTGCGTTCTATACAGCCCAAACCGCAACAGTAGTGACCACTTGGCGGAAGGACCAGACAGGATAGAACACGCCAGGTGATGAGAGCTGGGATGTGGGGTTGTCTCCTTGCTCCAAGCGGCGGTCGACCGGTGGCTTTCCGGTGGCGGCGTGCAGATGGTTTTGGTGGAGAAAAGAAAAAGGACGTTTTGGTTTTTGAGGAAGAAGAAGAAATCATAAGAAAAATAAAATAAGGGAGGGGTATCGTGCGCTATAGATAGAGAAGGGAGGAAAATTTTCATTTTCTTTTATTTAATGTAGATACAAAAATAAAAAGGAATGGTTAAGATTGAGCCTAAAAAAAGATTTCGTTTTTTAATCTTTGGATCTAAAAGTAATGAGGGGAAAATATAAATTTTCAAAATTTGAAATAGGATAGAGATTGATGGTTGAATTGGTCAACAAAGAAAATCAATGATCCAACCGATTAATTTTATACCAACATATTTTCAAATATAAAATTACATGGAGTAAAATATGAAAATAATTTTATTTCAATCATATTGGTTAAAATATTTTTCTAAACAAATACTAATAGTGACAATAACAAAATATTATTGTCTAATAAGCGTGCATACACTGCAATAAGGTAGTGCTAACACACTTGTAACGCCTCCCTCGGCGCTACATTTCAAACTCTTTGCGGAAAAATAAAAACAGAACCATTTGCTGGTTACTTTCGTAAAATAAATTATTACTTATTCTGGTTCGAAAAACTGGTGTAAAAAATTTTTCTTTTTGGATATAAACAAACATCATCCCGATAAAACATTCCACCAAACATAATAAAAAATCACATTTACTCAAAAGATAAGTAAATTCTTGGTCATAATTTGAACCATCTTTAAATGAAATGTCACAAACATAAAATAACAGTAATCCAAGAAAGACTCTCGGAGCCATAATACAAAATCCAAAATAAAATTTGACTTGATAGACTAAGCTGGTCGTACTATGAGACTCTTACTCGAACAGACCCCATGGTTATTCCAGTAAATCAACTTTCTTCAAAAATTGGGACCAATCCCTCTGAGTGGGGCGGAGAACTCCTCTACATCATCTGTACACGCAAACCATGATACCACAAATAGAAACCAAACATAAATAATGCAAAGGTGAGATACCAATATATGAGTTTTATCATAGTAGTCACATACATGACTCACAATACAACAACATATGACAATGATAAATCATAACATGAACATCACATTTATCTTTGTAGGGATTCATACCCAACAATCAAATGCAATTTTATAAAACATCTCATGCCACTTCAATATCCACTATCTAGTTCACAATCTCCGGAGATCCTAACTTCCCTTTGTTGAGCATGATAGGATCGCGATAATGCCTATAACACAATTGTTTCGTATTGGATCGGCCTCTGTTGGGTCCGATCCCCAATTGTTCTAAGGTAACGCATCTCACCTATATAATACAGAATAGTTCCTGATTGAGTACATTATGTGCAGGGAAATCGATTTCCACTATTCGAGGTTGCTATGCCCCGATTATCCTGTGGAGTTCGAGCCCGAATGTCCCTAAAGACCCAAAAACTAACAATTATATCCTTGGTCTGTAACTATTCAGTTTGTCAATTCACCCTATGTGAAACTATAGCTCGATATACAACAGCACGTCTGCCAGACTATGCATGTAAACCCATGGTTTTTTGTTTAGTTTTTCTTTTTCGCTTTAATCTTTCTTCGTCGAGGCTTACATCTCTCGACTGTTTCTCTTCAAGTATTAAATAAACTTGAATACCAACTTAGGATTTTAAAAACGTCATCAAAGATTTTAAAATCACTTTCTCAACGAACACTAGTCCGACGTCTCGAAAATCTAGGTTCTTATTAATAGGAACACTCGCCCGGCTTCACAGAAATCTAAATCCAGCCAGATCTTTTGGAAATCCAGATCTTGTCCGAATCTCTAGCATCGACAATCTAGGTCCTTTCCTTTCCTCGAATCAAATAGGAACTCTAGCCTGACTTCTCGGCAATCCAGATCCGGCCCGAATCTCTAGCATCGAAGTCCTTTCTATTTCCATCTCTTTTTCGCTTGGTTTTCGTCAGTGAAAAGCTAAATCGAAAAACATTATACAAAAGTTCTTCAACTTTGTATCACAAAACTTCTTCAATTCTTACAATATACTTTCCTAAACTTCTTTCTATTCAAATCCAATTTCTGTAACTTATTAAGTCACAAAAATCCTTTTCTCAATTTTTGATTTAAAATAAAACTCTTGTAAAATGAATTTATCAAATGGATCATTTTCTCCAAAATCCTTCCCTTTGAACCAAACTTTTTATAAAATTGAAAAGAAACTTATAGTTTCAAAAGGACTTTTTCCTTCAAGTGCTCTTAAAACAAAATCATTGATTTTTCGATATTTTTCATTTTTTTCCTTTTCCTAAAAGCTTTATTCTATCTTAAAACTTCTCATTCTTAGAATTTCTTCACACTTTCCAAAGAAAATCAACATCATTTTCTCATTTTTTGTGTTCATGTATTTTCAATGACTTGATCTTCATTAACAAGCAATGACCAGTGTCATACCTCAGTCAAACACAGTCAAGCAATACAATAAAATGTCAACCAGTACATGTATAATCAATTCATAAAATTCAACAGCGACATATAGCACATTTCAACACTTTACAAATAGCATCACGACACATTCTAAAACAACACATACCAAATCACACAACATAGTATATGACTAGCTAGAACTCCTCAGGTAAACTCCCTTTACCTTTGAAGACCAGAAAAAGATCCTCATCATAATGCTCCTACAATTTGTTTCCTTCTCAATGACGTCTCGGTCCCTTTGACGTTTCACAACATCCATGACAGCTCCAAAAGCAAAAGTTGCTCTCCCAAGCAAGCACAACCAAACACAACCATCAACATAAGGAGAGCATCCAAGCACAAACAACAAAATCCAATAATATAACAATCAATCATCATCCTCAAACATAAAATCAAAGGAAACTATATATTTAATTTAACAAAATATAATTGATTTCTCAATAAAATCAATTTGGGTAAAAAGGGTTTTTCACAAAAAATTGGGAAACTTATTTTTGCTTAGAGGATCATGAAATTGAACTTAGAAATGATCAATTACAAGTCCTAATTACACTAAAACTAAACCAATTTCATGATTAAGTAAGATGAAAAGTTAGGGTTTTTGAGTGAAATTGGGGAAAATTAAATCTAACCAAAGAACAATGAAATTAGTTTAGGGAAACACTAATTCATAGTCCAAATTTTAAATTGCTATATGATATCAAAGAGCTAGGGTTAGGGTTTCCAAAATAAATTTGGGGATTTTTCAATATGAACCCAATAGGTGAGATTTCACTCACCCAAGGAGGAAGAAGAAGTTGTGGTGGTGCTGTGATGCCAAGCACGGCGGCGGACGGCGGTGACACGGCGGCAGACGGTGGTTCAAGGTGGTTCTACATCAACCACGGTAAAAAAAGATGAAAGAAAGCATAGAAGAAGGAGCAGCGAAGATCTAATATTCAAGGGTGGTGAAACCACCATAAACGTTGCTTACCATGGCGGGGCGACGACGGTTCGACGAAGAACGGTGGTGGCTCCATTTCGCTGCTCCGGCGATGCATGCAGGGACGCAAGTTGCATCATCTCCTCCTCGTGCGGCGGTCGAGTGGCAGCCAGCTGGGCTGTGCAGAGCCGGCTCTTCTATGGGAGGAAGGAGATAAAGTTTGAGAGGAAGTGAGATGTATGGGTTGCTGTTGAAGAAGAAAGAAATAGAAGAAGAAAAAAGAAGGAGGGGGAGGGGGGAGGGGGTTCACGTGTAACACCCGGGTGCCAACGAGGGCGGGGAGTGGTCGTCGGTGTAACACCCCGATTTTTCCGCTTTCTAAGATCGATATAAATATAAATAAACGTTTATATTTTTATCTGAAACTTAGAAATTTATTTTGTGAAAATTAAAGTCATATTCATATCATACTTATTTTTATAAGTATATGGTGAAATTTTTGGTTGAAAATTCAGACGGAACCCGGTCTGCGTTTTCGTTGACAGTAAGATTTTACTGCTCAAATGACCTAATTTGGACTCGTGAACGAAACAATTAAGGTTTTTATGAAGTTTCCAACTTCTTTGGCTATTTTAAAAATTTTCACTTAAAAAGTGAAATAATATATATTATGCGGGCGTTATACGAAATCGGGTAAACGACGGAGCTGAAAACGGGATTTGCGGGACCCGCTAACGGATAAATAGGATGTCAAATCATGATGAGTCACAAGGGGTGATTCATGGGATGACTCCTCATGGTCATGATTACTTTTTAGGGGAAATGACCATTATGCCCTTATGGTTGATTTTAATTACAAATTAACCTAAAGCAAGATTACACCTTTGTCCTTGGATTTTTGGCATATTGACCCTTTTGCCCTTGAAACCCACGGCCTCAAGGCTGCCAAGAGGCCCAACTTCACACCTATTTAAGGAGCACTTCATCTTCTTCATCAACTTTGCCATTTTCCATTAAAACTCCTAAGTTACATAGCTTGATTTTGTGAAGCAAGTCCTTGGATCTTCACTTGTTTTTGATCTTCAAGAGGTGAATCCTATTCTCCTTCCCTAATCATATCTATGTTCTTCAATAAGTTTCATGATTCAAAGTCTATTTCATCTATATCACTTTTAAGTTTCTAGATCTAGAACTTTGAAAAATCATAGTAAATCATAGAAAAATCCTAAAAATGTGAAACCAATTTCTATGATCCTATTATCCTCTCTATATTCAAGATCCAAGAGTGTGCACAAAAATAAATTTTCGTGCCTAGTTAACCTAAAGAGGCAGAACCTATGTCTTGGTGGGGGGAGGATTTTGTTCATTTTCTTTACATGATCCAATCTTATAAGTTATGTAGGTATTGGATCTATGTTGTTTGAAATGAATCAAGGTCTCTAAGCTAATTTAGTTTTCATGACTGAAATTTAATTGTTTGAGGATTGGAATATTTAATTTCAATCTTTGTACAATGATAATTGATTTAGGGTCTTAAGTAACTAGGAATCATTAATCCAAGAGTTTAGAAATTTTAGAGATTTCTAACCCCAAAGTCAGACTTGACCGAAACCAACATGTAGGATTTTAGGGTTGATTTAGTTGTTTGTTTTTTGATTGAGTATTATGTTTAAGGAGAATAGGATTCACCTCTTGAAGATCAAAAACAAGTGAAGATCCAAGGACTTGCTTCACAAAATCAAGCTATGTAACTTAGGAGTTTTAATGGAAAATGGCAAAGTTGATGAAGAAGATGAAGTGCTCCTTAAATAGGTGTGAATTTGGGCCTCTTGGAAGCCTTGAGGCCGTGGGTTTCAAGGGTAAAAGGGTCAATATGCCAAAAATCCAAGGACAAAGGTGTAATCTTGCTTTAGGTTAATTTGTAATTAAAATCAACCATAAGGGCATAATGGTCATTTCCCCTAAAAAGTAATCATGACCATGAGGAGTCATCCCATGACTCACCCCTTGTGACTCATCATGATTTGACATCCTATTTATCCGTTAGCGGGTCCCGCAAATCCCGTTTTAAACCCGGCTGCTTCGTTTCCGATTTCGTATAACGCCCGCATAATATATATTATTTCACTTTTTAAGTGAAAAATTTTAAAATAGCCAAAGAAGTTGTAAACTTCATAAAAACCTTAAGTGTTTCGTTCACGAGTCCGAATTAGGTCATTTGAGCAAAGAAAATTTCTTGTCAACCAAAAACGCAGACCGGGTTCCGTCTGAATTTTCAACCAAAAATTTCACCATATACTTATAAAAATAAGTATGATATGAATATGACTTTAATTTTCCCAAAATCAATTTCTAAGTTTCATATAAAAATATAAACGTTTATTTATATTTATATCGATCTTAGAAAGCGGAAAAATCGGGGTGTTACATCACGCGTACAAGGCAGAGGAAATAGTAGGAGATTTCATTTTTTTTCTTTTCTTTTTGTTAGTGTTAGGTAAATGTGTGGTTGAAATTGAGTCTAGAAAAAAGAAATAAAATTGATCCTTGGATCTAAAAATAATGAGTGACAAAAATATGATTTCAAAATTTGAATTAGAATAAAGATTGATAGTTGAATTGATCAACCCATAAAATCAATGATCCAAAAATAAATCTCCGATTTATTCTAAAACACTTTATTTTTAAATATAAATATAAATAGAGTAAAATATAAAATATAAAATAAATTTCTTTTAATCATAGTATTTAAAATATTTTTCTAAATAAGTACTAATAGTGACAATAACATAATATTATTGTCTAGTAAGCATGCATACACTGAAATAAGTCAGTGCTAACGCACTTAATAAAATAATTTTAAATGAGTAATAAAAATTACTCAAACCAAACCACATAAAAATAAATAAATAAAATATCCAGATAAGTAATCACTCCAAATAAAATAATATAAACAAATAGGTTTTACTAATATTGAAAAACAGTAAAAACCGGGGTGTTACATTACTACCCCACTTAAAAAAATCTCGTCCTCGAAACTAGACAGGATTTCTCGATCCCAAGATCCTACATTGTACTTCCCGTATTCATTTTCCCTTAGATGAGTTTTGTAACTTAATAACACATTTCATACTTATTCTTCATTATATTGATCCTCAAAATTTAATCACTTATCCTCAATCCATACTTCCCGTCCTTAACAATTTTACCATAATCTTTCACACATTAGTTCCTATCCAAGATTCTATGTTGTATTTCCAGTCGCTTCATTCCTCTTATTGTTAATTCCATAACATAATCAATTCTTACATCGTTCTCTTTCATCCTCGAAATTATCTACCACCACATATATCCACTATCCTTGACATTTTATCTTATTTCTTCCCACATGAAGAGTGAAATCAAAATTTAATCACTTCTATTCTCAATTATTAGTCCACTGGAAAAACTTTTTTCCACACATCTAACTGTTATAGTTGACACCAAGATCAAAACTAACCTTACCGCAACATGCATCAACTTCCTACTCAAAGTATCCAATTGTAGTCTTACCCCTTCTGAACGTAGTCTACTTTTCCAGGTTATATCAAAATCACATATTGCAAGTCTCCAATCAAAACATCATAATACTTCTCAAGATAAACTGAAATCAAAATACACCCAGGTAAGATTATCTAACCCATCAACTTTGAATTTCCCTAGCGAACTTAGATAACATAAGAGTTTATCTCTTTCGATTAGAATCCACTTAGGTGAAATTACTATAGACACTTTCCTTTTAATCTTCCAAACTCATACAATTAATCTTAGCTACATGTATTTGATCATTTTTATAGATTCCTTCATTAATATTCTGCATGAATCATGATAAGATCTATTGAAATCGTCTTACTTAATGACGTTGAGCTTAGGGGTCTTCATCTTACCAGTCACATCTACACCTAAACAAAACTCATATCAACTTTGTTTATCCTACTCTAGGGATGATCATACCTAAGCACTACACTTACTCCTCATCCACCTTCTAAGGATTAGATCATTTCATACTTGTCCATTCGAGTTGAAGGTGATCAGTTGGACTTAGCCTCAACTTGATCCTCAACACTTAGAGCATACTTTACCAAAAACATGAGGTAAGTTTCCGATCTTCAATTGGAACGATGCTGGAAGACTCTTTATAAAGTTTTGATCAGTCCTCTGATACGTTCTTTGGTTTGGTTCTCTATCGCATGGTGGATCTTAACCTGTAAGAAGGGCGTCGACTTCATCAGCCTATCCATGATCACTCGAAACTAATCAAGACTCTTAGAGGTCTTCGGTAAACTCATAAATAAAGTTGTTGCGACACTATCATCTTAACCAGGAAGGTCTCAAACGTCAAATTATCTCTTTTTCACTGCACTCGACTAACTCTGATATCCTGATATGGATCAGATACCCATCCTCATGACTTAGGAGACAGGTCACATGTCAATGACATTTTTCAAAAGATGAGGTAAAATTGATCAAAAGTGACTAGCTCTATTGAACTACAACAAGATATGGTATAGATCATGGAAACAATTTTCAAGAATTGAAATTTTTTGATCTTACCCTTATTAGAGAGCGTATAGAAGAATTCTGTCAATCGGAAAGATACAGGAACATCTAGTATGGAAAAAGATTCTTCAATAGGTTCGTCGGTGTAAATATGTATGGCCAATATACGTTTACAAACATGAATCTAATAAAGTCCCTTCTTTCATAAGGACTTCCAGTGGATTAAGAAATCAAAGATGAATAGTTCCTATCCCCAAGAGGATTCATTCTTCGTACAGGGAATTTACAAAATGACAATTTAAAAAAAAACAGTATGGCCAAAAATCATACTGGTTCACATTTACCAAAAGTAAAATTGACTAGACTAAGTTTCATCAAGAAACTACTATTATCAAGAAGTCATTTGTGTTATAACTCAAGAAATAGTCATAGCAAATTTTTCAACGAAATGTGAAAATATCAAGACCAATGAATACTATCAAATTAATCCGTTCAAATGTCTAATACATTGACGGGTATTTTAGAAGCATGAGTACAAATTCTCACATGAAAGGAAATTTGTTAGAGTATATTAAGATTACAGAACAACATAACCAATGTATGAGTCCTGATAGACTTCAAATCAACATCAGAGAAATCTATCTGACACGTACAAACTTTGTCACTGTGATTGATACAACATAGGGACTCGAGGGACAATTGTCAATCTACAAGTCCATAAAGGATCGAATAGTACAGTTAAGAGTTTCTTAATCATGAGACACTCACCTAAGGTTAAAGATTCAAATCGATTCGCCTTGGTTCCAACAAGCACGCATGTCTTTCCAGACACGATTTGTATGGTCACCCTAAATCGGGCACAATCACGGACAACTTAGTCATTCCCTCAGACATACGAAGAGTTTATCTTTCCTCGTAAGCTAGGTCAACGACGCAAAAATCTTTAATAGATCCTCAATCAACCTTCGATGGTAATCGGTTAAACCAACAAAACTACGGGCCTCTGTCACAATCTTCGGTCGCTCCCATAAAAGCATTTCTTCCACTTTTACAGAGTCGACAACAATACGTTCCTCTGTAATCTCTTATCCCACAACTGTTTTGACAGCAGATTTTCCAGTTAAATCGAGTTATCTAACTAGACTAACTTTATAGGCGACATATTATACAAAGTGATAGAGGTCGGACCTAATCTATAAACTAGATCAATCGAACACTCAATATCCTTTTGCAAACGATAAACCTGGAACATTCTCAGCAAACATTCCTAGAAAATCAACCTTAACAGGCATACTATTCAAATGTCTGACATAATCCAAAAGGATAACCGAATGTGTCACACATAGACCAAAACACAATTTACTAGCCATTGGTTCCTACAAGTCAAAACTCATGTAACCCATCAAGAAAACACATATTTGTGTATCAACACACATTGCTTCAACAAGGAAACAATTCAAATAAGGTCTAACCAGAGATCACACAACAAAAACATAATAGACCTATTCCCCAAGGTTCTCGAAATACTCGACCAACTCTGATACCACTAATGTAATGCTTCCCTCGGTGCTACATTTCAAATTCTTTGCGAAAAAATAAAAACAGAACCATTTGCTGGTTACTTTTGGAAAATAAATTATTACTTATTCTGGTTCGAAAAACTGGTGTAAAAAATTTTTCTTTTTGGATATAAACAAACATCATCCCGGTAAAACAACATTGGCACCAAACTTAATAAAAAAAAATCACATTTACTCAAAAGATAAGTAAATTCCCAGTCATAATTTAAACCATCCTTAAATGAAATGTCATAGACATAAAATAACAGTAATCCAAGAAAGACTCTCAGAGCCATAATACAAAAAATTATGACCTTCTCCAAAATAAAATTTGACTCGATAGACTAAGCTGGTCGTACTATGAGACTCTTACTGGAACAGACCCCACTTCCAGTAAATCAACTTTCTTCAAAAATTGGGACCAATCCCTCCGAGTGGGGCCAAAAACTCCTCTACATCATTCGTACATGCAAACCATGATACCACAAATAGAAACCAAACAGAAACAATGCAAATGTGAGATACCAATATATGAGTTTTATCATAGTAGTCACATACATGATTCACAACACAACAACAAATGACAATGATAAATCATAACATGAACATTACATTTATCTTAGTAGGGATTCATACCCAACAATCAAATACAATTTTATAAAATATCTCATGCCACTTCAATATCCACTATCTAGTTCACAATCTCCGGAGATCCTAACATCCCTTCGTCGAGCATGATAGGATTGCGATAATGCCTATAACACAATTGTTTCGCGTTGGATCGGCCTCTCTTGGGTCTGATCCCCAATTGTTCTAGGGTATCACATCTCACCTAAATAATGCATAATAGTTCCCGATTGGGTACATTACGTGCAGGGAAACCGATTTCCAATATTCAAGGTTGCTACGCCCCGAATATCCTGTGTTCGAGCCCGAATGTTCCTAAAGACCCAAAAACTAACAATTATGTCCTTGGCCCATAACTATTCAGTTTGTCAGTTCACAATATGTGAAACTGTAGCTCGATATACAACGGCACGTCTGCCAGACTATGCATGTAAACCCATGGTTTTTTGTTTAGTTTTTCTTTTTCACATTAATCTTTCTTCGCCGAGGCTTACAGCTCTTGACTGTTTCTCTTCAAGTATTAAATAAACTTGAATACCGACTTAGGATTTTAAAAACATCATCAAAGATTTTAAAATAACTTTCTCAACGAACACTAGTCCGACGTCTCGGAAATCTAGGTTCGTATTAATAGGAACACTAGCCTGGCTTCTCGGAAATCTGAATCCAACCCGATCTTTCGGAAATCCAAATCCAGTCCGAATCTCTAGCATCAGTAATCTAGGTCCTTTCCTTTCCTCGAATCAAATAGGAACTCTAGTCTGGCTTCTCGGCAATCCAGATTTGGCCAGACATCTCGGTAATCCAGATCCAGCCCGAATCTCTAGCATCGAAGTCCTTTCTATTTCCATCTCTTTTTCGCTTGGTTTTTCGTTCAGTGAAAAGCTAAATCGAAAAACATTATACAAAAGTTCTTCAACTTTTTATCACAAAACTTCTTCAATTCTTACAATATACTTTCCTAAACTTCTTTCTTTTCAAATCCAATTTCTATAACTTATTAAGTCACGAAAATCCTTTTCTCAATTTTTGATTTAAAATAAAACTCTTGTAAAATGAATTTATCAAATGGATCATTTTCTCCAAAATCCTTCCCTTTGAATAAAATTGAAAAGAAACTTATAGTTTCAAAAGGACTTTTTCCTTCAAGTGCTCTTAAAACAAAATCACTGATTTTTCGATATTTTTCATTTTTTTCCTTTTCCTAAAGCTTTATTCTATCTTAAAACTTCTCATTCTTAGAATTTCTTCACACTTTCCAAAGAAAATCAACATCACTTTCTCAATTTTTCTGTGTTCATGTATTTTCAATGACTTGATCTTCATTAACAAGAAATGACTAGTGTCATGCCTCAGTCAATCACAGTCAAGCAATACAATAAAATCTCAACTAGTACATGTATAATCAATTCATAAAATTCAACAGCGACATATAGCACATTTCAACACTTTACAAATAGCATCACAACACATTCTAAAACAACACATACCAAATCACACAACATAGTATATGACTAACTAGAACTCCTCAAGCAAACTCCCTTTCCCTTTGAAGACCAGAAAAAGATCCTCATCTTAATGCTCCAACAATTTGTTTCCTTCTCAATGAACTCTTGGTCCCTTTGACGTTTCACAACATCCGTGACAGCTCCAAAAGCAAAAGCTGCTCTCCCAAGCAAGCACAACCAAACACGACCATTAACATAGGGAGAGCATCCAAGCACATACAACAAAATCCAATAATATAACAATCAATTATCATCCTCAAACATAAAATCAAAGGAAACTATATATTTAATTTAACAAAACATAATTGATTTCTCAATAAAATCAATTTGGGTGAAAAGGGTTTTTAACAAAAATTGGGGAAACTTTGTTTTGCTTAAAGGATCATGAAATTGACCTTAGTAATGATCAATTACAAGTCCTAATTACACTAAAACTGAACCAATTTCATGATTTAAGTAAGATGACAAGTTAGGGTTTTTGAGTGAAATTGGGCAAAATTATATCTAGTCAAAGAACAATAAAATTAGTTTAGGGAAAACACTAATTCATAGTCCCAATTGCATAAAAACATGTTTTAATTTCAAATTACCATATGAAATCAAAGAGATGGGGGTTAAGGTTTTCAAAATAAATTTTGGGATTTTTCAATATGAACACAATAGGTGAGATTTCACTCACCCATGGAAGAAGAAGAAGTTGTGGTGGTGTTGTAATGCCTAGCGCAGCGGCGGACGACGGCAGACGGTGGTTCGAGGTGCTTCTACATCAACCATGGTAAAAAGAGATGAAAGAAAGCGTAGAAGAAAGAGAAGTGAAGATCTAATACTCAAGGGTTGTTAAACCACCATAAATGGTGCTTACCATGACGGGGCTACGTGTGCAGGGACACGAGCTGTGTCATCTCCTCCTCGTGCTGCGGTCGAGCGGCGGTCGGCTGGGCTGTGCAGGGGGCGACGCTTCTATGGGAGGAAGGAGATGAAGTTTGAGAGGAAGTGAGATGTATGGGTTGCTATTGAAGAAGAAAAAAGAAAGAGAAGTGGGTGGGGGGTAGGGGGGTCACGCGTACGAGGCAGAGGAAATAGGAGGAGATTTCTTTTTTCTTTTCTTTTCTTTTTGTTAGTATTAGGTAAATGTGTGGTTGAAATGGAGACTAGAAAAACGAAATAATATTGACCCTTGGATCTAAAAATAATGAGTGACAAAAATATGATTTCAAAATTTGAATTAGAGTAAAGATTGATAGTTGAATTGATCAACCCAGAAAATCAATGATCCAAAAATAAATCTCTGATTAATTCTAGATTAGTTTATTTTCAAATCTAAATTTAAATAGAGTAAAATATAAAATAAATTTCTTTTAATCATAGTATTTTAAAAAATTTCTAAATAAGTACTAAAAGCGACAATAACAAAACATTATTGTCTAGTAAGCGTGCATACGCTGAAATAAGTCAGTGCTAATGCACTTAATAAAATAATTTTAAATGAGTAATAAAAATTACTCAAACCAAACCACATAAAAATAAAAAAATATAGCCATATAAGTATTCACTCCATATAAAATAATATAAACAAATAGGTTTTACTAATATTGAAAAACAGTAAAAATCGGGATGTTACAGCACTCATTAAAATAATTTTAAAAGAGTAAATAAAATTAGTCAATTTTAAACACCATAAAAATAAACATCCAGATAATTAATCACTCCAAAAAAATAAAATAATCTAACCAAATATGTATATATATATATATATATATATATATATACATATATTACTGATATTGAAGAACAATAAAAACTGGGGTGTTACAATAATCTGAAAACTTTTGATTTTAAAACAATTTCCAAATCAATTGTTAATAAATATTGATTCAATCATCATAAAGAATTTTTCACGATAAATTTTTGAAAACAGCCAAAAAAGGATTTGAATTTTTCAACATAAAAATACTTATCACCACAATCTTAATAAAATGCGCAAACACGAATTATTTGCTATTTGAGTCTTAAAAAGATTTTTGGAATCAGATTTTAATTTTATAATAAAAGGAGGAAATAATGATTTTTGAATTTCAAAATATATCACCACAATATAAAATTTCATAAATAGTAAAAATAATTTGAATTTCATATTTAAAATCTCAAAAATTAATTGTTTATCAATTAAAAAAATATTTTCAATGAATCCTTGTATCATTCAATATCAAGGATTTATTACCACAATCTTAATGATTTTTCCATTTGAAAATAAGTGGTACATTAATTTATGATAAGAAATCAATTTTCCAATAAAGTATGTGTAAGACTAAGTCCTCATTCATGTTTTGATGTATGACAAACAAATTGTATTTTGCATAAGATTTTTGATTTTGACTATGTACTTATTACGTGCTAAGTTGTGTAACACCCTGTATTTCACTGTTTTAAATAACAGTAATACATATAAATATGTTTTTAAATTTATTTGAGTTTTAGAAAATTATTTTAAATACACGGAGTTTACTACTCAATCCTACTTGAATGTAGGAAGCTACTATTGAAAATTAGGTTGGAAAGTCAGGTGAAACCCGGCCCGCGAATTCCATTGACAGTATAATAATACTGCTCAAAAGACCTAATTTTAATTCGTGAACGAAAGAATTAAGTTTAGTATTTTATTTCCTACAATTCTTTATTTTTAGAATGATTTCAGGAAAAAATAAAATAATTTACGTTTTTCGGGCGAAACGCGTAATCGGATAGACGACGGAAGGGATTTCGAAGTTTCTAAGAGACGATAGAGGGTTTATCTTAGTATTTTGAGATGATTCAAGGGGATGAATCATATTTTTAAGTTTAGAAGGTTTTTCAGGGTTAAATAGAAAATTTATAAATTTTACGTTTAAGCCCCTGAACTTTCTGTAAATTACCCTTTTGTCCCTAAATTAGTTTTTAAGTTTTTTTAAGTGGATTGGGCTAGATTTCTTGTTCCCAACCTCTTAATGGACGTGGCTATGAAGCCCAAATTGTCTAGTTCATGAATTGATTCCATAAAGCCCATTTGAAACTATACAAGTTTCCTAAGTCAAGCTTAATGCTTAAATTTTTAAGTGGGCCCCACAAAATGAATTCAAGCCCAAACTTACCAAGCCCATGCGCAAGCCCATGAGGGATTGAAGGCTGCCCTCATTTGTTGTTGGATGAACCAAGATTTTCTAGAATGTTCCACAATCTTCCACATTATTCTACATCATTCTTTAATCTTCTTCAATATTCTTGATTTGTCTTCAACCTTCATGATTGTTCTTAAGAAAATATCTATGACATAAAATCAGACAACTTTGGTCAAGACAAGCTTGCATTAAATGTGGCAAAATCATCATCATGACACTTTATTGACAATTTGCAAACTAGTCCTTCAACTTTTGGAATCTTTGCAAATTGGTCCTTAGAACTTAATTGCATTTGAATCCTTTTAGCAAGACAACTCCTCACTTCTAGATCCTTCCCAAGATGGCGCCACTATCTCTATAAATACCATACTCTCACTTTTCACTTAGTTTCTAATGCCTTTTTGTTCAAAACCCTAAGTTCATAAGTTCTTTAGTGATAAGTTTGTGAAGCAAGTTTCTTGGATTTCCTTTGTCTTTGATTTTCAAGAGGTAAATCCTAATCTTCTTCCTTAATCATGCCTATGTTCTTTAGCAAGTTTCTTGATTCAAGGTTTATATTATAGTTGTTCATCACTTTAAAGTTTCTAACCCTAGAACTTTGAAAAGTCATAATAAATTCTAGAAAAATCTAATGATGATGAAACTACTTTCTATCTTCTTTATATCATGCATATTATCTAAATCTAAGAGCATGATGTAATCAAAAATTTATTTCCTAAAAACCTAGCCTTGGTCGAATCTATCAGAGTAGGTTTGGTAGAGTTTTTGTTCATGGTTTTCATTAATGATCTTGTTAATCAAGCTATTAGTATGTATGCTTAATAAATCCAAGTTGGTTTATTAAACTAAGAACCCTAACCCTATGAACATGTTGAGACCGAATCCTTGTATAAAAGAGATAGGAAGTTTTGAGTTTCAACTTTAGTTGTTTAGTCACTAATCCATGATATAGGTTAATCAAGGATCATTAATCTATGACTTAATCATGATTAGGAATTTTAAGGATTTTGAACCCTAAAATTCAGCCCTTGGCCGAAACCCTAACCCTAAAGGTTAGAGGATTTTGTTTCAAATTTTAGTATTGTAATAAGTAATCTATGTTAGTTAAGACTCTAGTAACTAGGATCCAAAAGATGGCATTAAGAAGATAACCTTAAACCTAATTTTCTAAGTCTTGGCCGAACCTAGCCCTAAAGTGTCATAGATGGTTGTTAGTTGATTAATTATAGTTATGTTGTTTGGTTGAAGGTGGTTGTGTTAAGTCGTGGCGGGATAACGAGGATCGTCGTGTACGTATTTTCAGTGCTAGCTCAGGTGGGGAAAAGAATCAACCTATCGTCGGAATCGATAAGTAGTAGATTATATGATAATTGTGTAGGGCGACCTAAACCCTACTAGTAGTCGAGTAATCGACAAGACCAAAATCCCATTGGAAACATTTTCTGTAAAACCAATGGTGATTCGGGGATTGTAGGCTTATCGACATTAAGTTGATTTTAAGTATTTGAGGATGTTTGATTTTATGTTATCGAATTTACTGTGATACGCTGGTTGAGGTATTCCATCTGCATGTGACGTATTATTTCGGTGTTTGAATAATTATGATATTGAGGATGTTTGATGTCTGTCACGGCCGTGATGGTTGTCATGGCCAGGCCGTGACAGGTTCTGTTTTGTAGAATTCTTGCCTTGGTTGTCTGTCACGACCGTGATGGCTATCACGGCCAGTCCGTGACAGAGTCTGACTTTGTTATTTATTTGGTTTGATTATTATGAGTTGGTTGTGATAAATTGCTTTATATGATATTGAGATAATTGAATATTTTCTGATGTTATGTTATGCATGATCTGCCTGGTTTTTATATGCCTAGTTGATTTTAAGTAAGGATATATGTGGTTCGGGAGATGATTGTTTGGGGTGAGAGAATGAATTGACTTAGAGGTTCTTAGCTTAATTAAGTTATCTAATGGATGAGATGTGACATAGAATGCGAGTTGAGGTTATGATGGGAGCTTGAGGTACAAGGTTGTTATTGATTTGAGATAGTGAGATTCATATAGAGGCTTTGATGCAAATACTTTTTCAGTCCAAGACGCGTTGATCTGATTTATCCTATCAAAAGATAGAAGAGCACTAAATTGAATCCTATCCTATCGAAAGATAGAAGGGCACTATGTTGAGTCTTATCCTATCGAAAGATAGAAGGGCACTATGTTGAGTCATATCCTATCGAAAGATAGAAGGGCACTATGTTGAGTCTTATCCTATCAAAAGATAGAAGTGTACTATGCTGAGTTCTTTGTATCGGACTACCCTGGACTACTAACGAATGTGAAAGGAATAGAGACAGTTATGATAGTATAAGTGTTTAGACTACATGAGCAGAGGGTAGAGGACAATATCAGAATTTAAGGATGATTTGTTAGTTATGTGTGTTTCCTGTCTCTGACATTTATTGTATGATATACTATGAATCTTTTCCGCTTTTTGATGATAGAACTGTTTCTTATTCCCTATATCTTTCTGTGTGTTGTATTTTATTTCTGATGCGATCGTACGAGAAGACCCGATGGAGGAACCAATTACTGAGGAGTTAGATGGAACTCCTTACGAACCAGATGCTGGAGGTCGAGCTGTGATTCATGGCGATTAGAGTATAGACATTATGGCCAGTGTGTCTAAGGAGTATTTATATTTCCGCTAAGTATGTCTGTAGTGCAGTTTGTACCTGTGTGGGATCCTACCGAGAGGATACCCTCAATAGTGTATTGGTAATGTAATAAATAAACATGTGTGTAATTATATAGTACAACTTTGGTGTGTTTTATAATTGTAGAAGTTATATGATTATTATTTAAGTTTTAATTTTTACGTATTTTCAACAGTAAGCGCGCGATTAAGTAAATAAATATTAAGGTTTTAATGTAATAATACGATGGGGCACATTGGGGTGTCTCAAGTTGCATGCAAGATCACTCATGAAAAAGAAATATCAAGGATAAAACAAGCTGACGTCCACTGAAGTAACAAGCAGCTCGTGTCCACTGAAGTGACAAGAAGCTGGCGTCCACTAAAAATAACAAGCAGCTCGCGTCCACTGAAGTAACAAGCAGCTCGCGTCCACTGAAGTAACAAAGAGCTCGCGTCCAATGAAGTAACAAGAAGAGATCGTCTACTGAACTACAATATGGAGCTCAACCACCAAATGGAGCTCGTCTGCTAATGTGGCATATATAGCTCGTCTATTGAAAGTAACAAAAGTGCGCGTCTACTGAAGTACCACATATAGCTCGTCTACTGAAAGTAACAGAAGTGCGCGTCTAATGAAGTACCACATGAAGCTCGTCTACTAAGGTGGCATATAAAGCTCGTCTACCAGTTGGAGCACGTCCAATTACCTTGTGTTAGTACTCCCGTCTGCTGACGTGGCAAATGGACTCGGCTATTTTTTCTCTTCAAATGGACTCGGCTATTCTTTCAGATGGAAACGGTTATTTTCAAGAAGGACGCAAACTCAACAAGAACCAACAGAATCTTGTCTCAAGAACAAGAATCAAGAAAACAGATTTTGTTAAATCAGATCCAAATATGTTTTAATTGATCCCAACGACTATAATTTGTTTTCTATATAAAGAGGGATCAAAGGAATACAAAAAAAACAAGAAATAGAAAGAAGAAGAACAACCTTACTGCTTCCAAAAAGTGCTTCGTCGTTGTGGGAAAGGTGTGATATTACTTAGAACTTCAATTTGTATATTCAGACTTCTAGAGTCTTTCTTCTACTCAATTCTTTCTGTGAATTAGTGTGATTAAGAGAGGGTATCTCTTAGGATTGAACAAGGATAGAAGGGATCCTTGGGTATAGAAAAGCAAGTGTGTTTTCTGGTGAATTCTTGAGCAAGGAGGTTATCCTTGTGTTGCGGTAATTGGAATTTTTAAATTGCTGATTATAGTGGAGAAAACCACAGAGGTGTGGGACTGGATGTAGGCTTACCAGAGGAGGTAACCGAACCAGGATAAATCGGTTTGCGTGTTCTTCTCATCTCTAAACTCCATATACTTGTTATATGCACTTGTGTGTTGTGAATGAGTTTTAAGAATGCTTGTTAACTTGAATCTTTGATCTACAATCTGTGTTAAACTTTTTGTTACTTCTTAATAATTCTTTTTAACATCATTACTTGTTACATAACCTGATTCTTGGGAATTAAAATTGAGTGAAAACCAATTTTCTTTAAGAAAACTCTGTTTTGCTTTAAAGTGTTGAAAAATTTTCAATATCTCAATTCACCCCCCCCCCCCCCCCCCACTTGAGATCGTAGCCACTACCAACAGTATGATCATGAACTAATGTCAATTAAAATAATAATAATAACATTTCAAAATAATTTTTATCAAGGAATTTAATGTCAATTAAAATTTGAATTTGATATCTTGAAAATGATTAAATAATTAAACCAGATATCATATCCTGATGAGAATTTCAAAAACTTTTCTTATTAGTGCCCGTTTTCGAAACATAATCGATTATCCTCCCGGTGGTAATCGATTACGATGCCTCGGGTTATTGTTCAAGGCACGACTTACACTTATAATCGATTCCATGATCGATTACACTCTTCCCTGTTTTCTCGAGGAACCATAATCAATTATCCTGTTCGATTTTCAATTTTTGTTAGCAAGGAAGATTTGATTGTTTCTCTAAGAGACCCCAAGACATTCTTTGAATTTTCCTAGCTTTTCTTAGAGACTTTTAACTTAATCAAATTAATTGTATCATGCTCCAAATAAAAATCAATCAATATACAAGCACATACATAGCATTTAGCGCATTGTTTCAAAATCAAACAATCATATTAAAATTGAGATTGTTACATGGAATATGTCTTGATTTTAAGTAGATAAATCATATTCACCCTTATGTTTATATGTGTTAGTTCTGGCATATATATGTTTGATATGTTCGATATTTATATATATATGTGTATATATTATTGCATATGATAAGATGTATATTAATATATGATTATTTGCATTAATATGAGATTGTGTCTCTTAATGTTTGATTTTATATGTTAATATATGATATGTGATTTTATTAATAATAAGCGATTAAGAATGATATGATAAGATATCGTGTGATTTAGTATTTAAATAGAGATAGTGTTATTCTTAGATTTTAGCCCCTCAACCAATCAGATTTGAGTCCTTATCAATATAGGATCATCCTCTTTTTGTTTATATCTTAAGATCTTATCTAGGAATAACTACCAAATCTGTTACTAAACTTACATCGAACTTTTGACTATCTTCAAGTCCGATTTAGGATTCGATCATTAGATATTAATTTGTAGATATTTCTCCGATATTTCTAACGACACCAAGAACACCTTAATCGGAAACTTGTAGCTCAAGTTATGGTTAAAATACTTAACTGTATACAGTTTGGGCTGAAATAGGAACCCGTTATGACCCAAACTCATATATATACCATTAGACTCGACCTAAACCTAGTTTACACGACCTCAACTCTCATAAAACTGCCTCCCTCCTTCTTTTTGAATCCTTATGGTTTTTCTCCCTAAAACTCTCTCAAGGGAACCTGTTCTTGCACCGTTCTTCACTGCTTCTTGATAGGAGAACATCGCTACAAATAGGAGTTCATTGTGCTTGATGTTTGGGACTTTAGAAAAGGTAAAATTCGTCCACCTTTTCCCTTGTGTTCTTTCTTTCAAGTTCTTGATCTTTTCCTTTAAATTTCTTGATCTTAGAGTTGAACCAAAGTGTCTCTTTGTCATTCTTGAGGTTGTAGACAAGCGCTAGTGAGACAGGACCCAAATGGATCTTCTTTCTCTCTTTTGAATCGTGATCTCTATTCCAGGTATGGGGAGAATGGTAGTATATTCATAGGCTTGGGGTTAGTGTAAAGTAAAGGGATTCCCATAACCCCGTGTTGTTTTATGTGTATGAATAAATAACATGTTAAATTATATTGTTTGGTGATGGTATGTTCTTAGCTATTTTGGTATGTTATTTGTATGTGTTCCATGTTCAAGACATGTTGTTAATATTTATCTTGGTTGCCTTAATATGAATATGACAGTATGATGATTGTCGTTGTTATTACGATGTTGGTTGTTGATGTTATGTTGGTTGTATAGTTCATGCTATGACTTTTGAGTTGATGGTTAAAATGTTAAAAACCTTAATTGTTTAAATTAGGTTCTAAAATGAGTTAGCGATTAATAGGTATAAACTCCCTAAATATTGGTTTAGTTACTGTTTTGAGACTCTGCCCAGATCAGTACTATCGTGCATTGAGCACGACCACCGTCTTTGGAACAGGGAGCACGCCGTGCTCCCTCGGTTTGAATTCCGGAAAATGGATGTGCGATAAGCACCGCCGACAATGCAGAGGAGCACGCTCGTGTAGCTGATCACGATCGTGCTCAAAAAGGAAGCTTGACTGTGCTCCACTTAAGTGGCAGCACGCCCGTGCTGGGGTTAAGCACGATCGTGCTCACCCCTCTGGACAGAATATGAGATTAAGGACTTAAACAGGGGTTTTAACCCCAATCTTCCCCAACGACAAATGATGACTTAGTTAATTAATGATGAAGACTAGATAACTTAATCAAAGATTAATTAAGATGGTTAAGCTGGTAACCGTTGGGTTACCGCAAGTTGTTTGAGTTGTACCTTGGTGCCTTATGGCCAAGATGGCATTTACCCCGCGGCTTGGGTCTAAGGTGTTATTGATGTTGTACCTTAGGGACCGTGAGTTTGTCCCAAGGGGAGCCTTGACTCCACAGTTTGGGTCTAAGGTGTTGCAGTCGATTCTGCTGTGGTAGATTCCGCTGCGGTCAATTTTGCCGATGTCTTCGGTTGATTTCGTTGGAGTTATGGAGGTGGTGGTTGTCCGTGGTCATTGTGTTGTATACGTATTGCATTAGAGTTGTTGTTGATTGATGCGTGATTTTTAAGATAAATAAAGGCAAGTGCACCTCGTCGCAATCAAGTAATACGGTGGTAAAACCGGTTATCGTATCCACAGGGATCGGTTGTCAATTACCAATTCACAAACTCAACAACTATCTAGACTAAACTAAAGTATGAGAGATTAAAATAGAAAATAAAGAAATAAAATATTTTTGGTCTTTTGGGAATTTTATCGAACACTTGGTATGCAAACAGAGATATGGCTAAGATTGTTAGGGTTAGACTACACTAATCCTCCCTTAATTGCAATGAAATGGTTATCAACACAAGTCCTAATTCAATTATGACAATCAAGCCTTTTCTAAAATACTCAAGCCTAATGTCTTAGGTGCATTGAGCCTAAAACCCCAAATCAAACCCTAATGTCTTAGGTGGATTAATCTGTGATTTTGCATTAAGTCAAGACTTATAAGATTGCAAGCATTCAACACCTATGTCTAGATTCTTGAACTACTTGGCATATGATTCATGAGCATGCCTTAACACCAACCTTTCAGTTATCTATCAAAGCAACATATCATTCCTATGGGTAGCTAATCCAAGGAAAGCATTAAGCACATAATCACATACTCATAAAGAAATAGAGACTTGCATTAAAACCAAATCAAATACAAACAAGTTTAGAGAAGCTACATCTAACCCCAACAATGGGGGAATTTAACTACTCATATACAACGAAAACCAAACCAGAGAAATAGGAGAAGAGGAGAGGAGAGGCTCCATGTGAGCTTTCCTTCTTCTTCAAAGCAACCTCTCTTTGCTCCCTTCTAGGGTTGAAACCCTAGCCCAGCCATAGCCTCCAAGTGCCTCCAAATGCCTCCCTTTGGACCCTTTTTTAGGTTAGAAGTCAGTCCCCTTTTCTGTTCAGCGCAGCCTTATTTATAGATCAGTCGCGCGTCACGGCCGTGATGGCCATCAAGGCCAGGCCGTGACGGCTTCTGGAGTGGGCGAATTTGCACAAAATGGGTTCTCGCAAGGCGAGCCCTTTTTTCGCGACACGAATCCTGAATTTCTGGTAGGTCACGGCCGTGATGTCTGTCACGGGCAGGCCGTGACAGTCTCTGACTTTTGCCTTCTGCTCTGCTTGATCACGGCCGTGATGGTCATCACGGCCAGGCCGTGATGGGCTCTGTTTGGCTCATATTCTTCACTTTTCAAGCTCTTTTTCATCCAAGCTCCACCAAGACTGATTTTGATCATTTTTACATTGAATTCCTGCAAAATAACACCAAGAAACCACTTCACCCGTTCCAAGGGAAAATCTAACTAAATCAGCTAAATAATGCCTAATCTATATGCAAAATGCATGCAAAAGTATATAGAAAACATGATGTAAAATCACACTATCATTGTTATTGTGGGATGTTCAACATAGGGGAGGTCGTCCTAGAGTACGACGATCTGATCATCCACGGTTGGAGTAGATTCTCCTTGCGCCCCCGTGATGAGGCATCCGTTGGTTTGATGCGTTGGCTATCCAAGGAGTAGATTCTCCAGCATTGAGTAGATTCTCAATGTGGATATGTAACTCTGAAGTCGTCCATCCCGAGTTTAGTGGATCCACATGCATTGTTGGTTTAGCGGAGTAGGACTGCATTGCACTGCATAGCATGCTTGATGTTGATGAGGTTGATATGTGTTTATACATGTTGTTGATATATGCTTACGTTGGTTCCATGCTTGTATGTTTTACTTTACTTCCTATCTCGTTGCTATTATGATTACATGATTCTTACTCCCCATTATTTGTTTGTTGTTTGGCCTGATTGGAACCTTGCAGAGGATGACGAGCAGCCCGGAGAGGAGTGACTTTGAGGAGCCGCTACTCATAGTTAGGGCTTGTTTTGTGTTTAGTTAGTTAGTTTTCAGTTTGTATTCCCTGGATTTATTCCGGAACAGTTATACCAGCTTTGTATGTGACATCGGGATTGGGATAGGTTTATTTCTTTGCTATGTGAAATTGTTTTAAACTCGTTTTATTTTCCGCGATTTGAGAACTAGTTCGTGTGGACTTTTATACTCATAGACGGATGCTTTATTTTATCCAGTATGATCATGACTAAATTTTATTAATTGCTTATCTTAAAGCGCTTATAACATGCGGGGTAGAAGGGTGTCACATTTAGTGGTATCAGAGCATTTCGGCCCTGTCCGAACGTGGTATGAGTCTGTCGTGAGTCTGTTGTGTGACTCTTGTTTGAATTGTCTACATTTATATAGACAATGTTACGTGGTACTAAGTACCTATAGCTTTGTTTTGTCTTGACTTATTGCATTTAGCGGTTTGTCTTGAACGATCCAAGGAGCTCTCGGGTGCTTCTTGTGTTTATGAAGGTTGTTCTATTATCTCTTGATAATATGAACTCTGCAGCTGATCTTGTGCGCTTACTTTTTTTAAAACCGCACGATGTTATTCTTGGGATGAACAGGTTATCTTCCAACCATGATGAGACCTTAGTTTTTGGAACTCCAACGGAGTCTAAGAATCGGAACCATCTCTCTGCTAGCCAAGTTCAGGCTTCGATGAAAGACGAAGCCTAAGTGTAGATGATGATAGATTCCCTGGAAGTAGAGAGCATCCCTCCTGATGTCGTCGGCTTGCCTGTTGTGAGAGACTTTCCTGAAGTGTTTCCGAGGGATATTTATAACTTACCCCCAGCGAGAGATATTGAGTTTGTCATAGACTTAGTGTCTGGAACCGGGCCAATCTCCATAACACCCTATAGGATGTATCCTTTAGAGATAGCTAAGTTGAAGGAAGAGTTGGAAGACCTGATGAAGAAGCGGTTCATTAGGCCTAGTGTGTCTCCATGGGGAGCACCTGTGTTGTTGGTGAAGAAGAAGGATGGTAGTATGAGGTTGTGCGTCGACTATCGACAGCTCACCAAGGTGACCATAAAGAATCGATATCCCCTCTCTAGGATTGATGATCTCATGGACCAATTGATAAGTGCTTGCATCTTTTCTAAGATAGACTTGAGGTCAGGGTACCATCAGATTCGGGTTAAATTTGAGGACATCCCGAAGACAGCGTTCAGAACACGATATGGTCACTATGAGTACTTGGTTATGCCCTTCGATGTGACCAATGCTCCTGCAGTCTTCATGGATTACATGAACAAGACCTTTCACCCTTACTTGGATAGGTTTGTGGTGGTGTTCATAGATGACATCTTAGTGTACTCCGGGAGCAAGGAGGAACATGAGGAACACCTGAGGGTTGTCTAGCAGGCCCTTAAGGAAAAGCGGTCGTATGCTAAGTTGTCTAAGTGTGAGTTCTGGTTAGAGGAAGTGAGCTTCTTAGGACATGTCATCTCTAAGGGTGTCATAGTTGTGGACCCAAATAAGGTTGATACGGTGCTCCAGTGGGAAGCGCCGAAGTCTGTGACCGAGATTAGGAGTTTCTTGAGATTAGCCGAGTATTGTAGGCAGTTCATAGAAGGTTTCTCTAAGATACCTTTACCCTTAACCCGTCTCACCGAGAAGGGACAATTGTTTGTGTGGGACTCTAAGTGTGAAGAGAGTTTCCAAACCCTTAAGGATAGGTTGACATCAGCACCAGTGTTAGTTTTGCCAGATTCTAGTGAACCCTTCATAGTTTACTGCGATGCTTCTAAGCAAGGGTTAGGTGGTGTGTTGATGCAGAATGATAAGTTAGTTGCTTATGCTTCTAGGTAGTTGAAAACCCATGAGAAGACTACCCTACCCATGATGTAGAGTGAGGAGTTGTGGTATTTGCCTTAAAGATTTGGAGGCATTACCTTTATGGAGCGAGGTTTGAAGTTTTTAGTGATCACAAGAGTTTGATGTATCTCTTGATCAAAAGGAGTTGAACATGAGGCAGCGTAGGTGGATGGAGTTCTTAAAGGATTATGACTTCGAGATGACCTATCACCCAGGAAAGACCAATGTGGTGGCCGATGCCCTCAGTAGGAAAACCTTGCACGTCTCCGCTTTGATGGTTAGGGATATGGATCTAATAGAGGAGTTTAGAGACCTTAGTCTAGCTTGTGGGTTTACCCCTAAGAGTATTAGGCTTGGAACCTTGAAGGTTACCAACAACTTGATATATCAGATTAGAGAGGGCCAGAAGTTAGATAAGTTTCTCTTAGACCAGCGAGAATTGCTCGATCGGGGTAGAGACCTTATTTTCAAGGATGGGAGTGATGGAGTCTTGAGGTTTAAGGATAGAGTGTGCATACCGGATGTTCCTGAGCTTAGGAAGTTGATCCTTGAAGAAGGAGATAGAAGTGGGTTAAGTGTGCACCCAGGTGCCACCAAGATATATCAGGACCTTAAGAGGATATTTTGGTGGCCTAGGATGAAAAAGGATGTGGCCGAGTTTGTGCATGCGTGCATGGTTTGTCAGAATGTTAAGATAGAACACCAAAAGCCATCAGGTAAGTTACAACCTTTATGTATCCCAGAATGGAAATGGAAAAGCGTCTCCATGGACTTTGTGTCTGGACTCCCTAGGAATCCAACTGGTTTTGAGGCTATACGGGTTGTTGTGGATAGATTGACTAAGTCTGCCCATTTCATCCCGATGAACATGGAGTATCCTTTAGAGTAGTTAGCCAAGTTGTACATCAAAGAGATGGTTAGGCTTCATGGTGTACCCTCTAGCATAGTATCATATAGAGACCCGAGGTTTACGTCCAGGTTCTGGGAGAGTTTGCAGCATGCTTTAGGGACAAAGCTTAGGCTTAGTTCAGCTTACCACCAGCAGACTGATGGGCAGTCTAAGAGGACCATCAGTCCTTAAACTACTTGTTGAGAGCTTGTGTGCTAGAATAGTCTGGTAGTTGGGAGGAGATGTAGGACACCCTTGTGTTGGAGTGAACCTAATGATAGTGTGGTGCTAGGGCCGGAGATAGTCCAGGAAACAACATAAAGGATCGGGATGGTTCTGTTATCAGGAGATCCGAGTATTTCCTACCTTGGTGAACAAGTGCAGAATCTTCAAGGATGCTTACGAGGCCAGGATCGCAAGCCGCAAAAGTTCAGAGATCCAGAGCAATAAGGACGAAGATCAGAAGAACGAGGTGAGACAATATCATCGGCAGAGACTTCAAGCAGAATGGCAAGGAATCACAGTTCTCAGCAGGAAAGCCTAAGGATTGGGATTCTCCTAAACATGTCAGATGTGGAAAACGTGGATAAGGTCACTATACCCATCAATGCAAGGAGCCGAATATCATCTGTTACAAGTGTGTCAAATATGGTCACCTCAGCAGGAACTGTAAAGGAGAAAAGTCAGAACCATAGAGTGCTAGCAGGAATCAAAGTAAGTAGCGGAAGCATAGTGGAGCTGGAGCCTCCAAGTCCGTGGACTCAGCCCAACGTATGCGCCTAATTGATGAAAGTTTAACCAGTTAAGCTGATAGAAATTTTGAGGACGAAATTTTTATAAGGGGGTGGAATTGTAACACCTCAAGATTCACCCTTATGTTTATATGTGTTAGTTCTGGCATATATATGTTTGATATGTTTGATATTTATATATATGTGTATATATTATTGCATATGATAAGATGTATATTAATATATGATTATTTGCATTAATATGAGATTGTGTCTCTTAATGTTTGATTTTATATGTTAATATATGATATGTGATTTTATTAATAATAAGCGATTAAGAATGATATGCTAAGATATCGTGTGATTTAGTATTTAAATAGAGATAGTGTTATTCTTAGATTTTAGCCCCTCAACCAATCAGATTTGAGTCCTCATCAATATAGGATCATCCTCTTTTTGTTTATATCTTAAGATCTTATCATAATCTCCTAAGGATCCTATCTAGGAATAACTACCAAATATGTCGCTAAACTTACATGGAACTTCTGACTATCTTAGAGTCCCATTTTGGATTCAATCATTAGATATTAATTTGTAGATATTTCTGAGCTTTCTAACAACACCAAGAACGCCTCAATCAGAAACTTTTAGCTCAAGTTATGGTCAAAATACCGAACTGTATACAGTTTGGGCTGAAATAGGAACCCGTTATGACCCAAACTCATATATATACCATTAGACTCGACCTAAACCTAGTTTACAGGAACCCAACACTCAGAAAACTGCCTCCCTCCATCTTTTTGAATCCTTACGGTTTTTCTCCCTAAAACTCTCTCTAGGGAACCCGTTCTTGCAATGTTCATCACTGCTTCTTGATAGGAGAACATCGCTACGAATAGGGGTTCGTTGTGCTTGATGTTTGGGACTTTAGAAAAGGTAAAATTCGTGCACCTTGTCCCTTGTGTTCTTTCTTTCAAGTTCTTGATCTTTTTCTTTTAATTTCTTGATCTTAGAGTTGAACCAAAGTGTCTATTTATCGTTCTTGAGGTTACAGACAAGTGTTAGTGAGATAGGACCCAAGTGGATCTTCTTTCTCTCTTTTGAATCATGATCTCTATTCCAGGTATGGGGAGAAGGGTAGTGTACTCATAGGCTTGGGGTTAGTGTAAAGTAAAGGGGTTCCCATAACCCCGTGTTGTTTTATGTGTATGAATGAATAACATGTTAAATTGTATTGATTGGTGATGGTATGTTCTTGGCTATTTTGGTATGTTATTTGTATGTGTTCCATGTTCATGACTTGTTGTTAATATTTATCTTGGTTACCATAGATGAACATGATAGTATGATGATTGTCGTTGTTATTACGATGCTGGCTGTCGATGTTATGTTGGTTGTATAGTTGATGTTATGACTGTTGAGTTGATGGTTAAAATTTTAAAAACCTTAATTGGTTAAATTAGGTTCTAAAATGAGTTAGAGATTAATAGGTTTAAAGACCCTAAAAATTGGTTAAGGAACTGTGCTGCGACTCTGCACAGAACAGTACTGTCGTGCAATGAGCACGGCCGTGCTGAATAGTTGCTCCCAGTTTGAATTCTAGAAAATGGCCGCGCAGTAAGCACGGTTGCGCAGCAAAGGAGCACGCTCGTGCAGCTGAGCATGACCGTGCTCAAAAAGGAAGCACGACCGTGCTCCACTTAAGTGGCAGCACGCCCGTGCTGGGGTTAAGCACGATTGTGCTCACCCCTCTGATCAGAATCTGAGATTAAGGACTTAAACAAGGGTTTTAACCCCAATCTTCCCCAATGACAAATGATGAGTTAGTTAATTATTGATGAAGACTAGATAACTTAATTAAAGATTAATTAAGATGGTTAAGCCGGTAACCGTTGGATTACCGCAAATTGTTTGAGTTGTACCTTGTTGCCTTATGGCCAAGAGGGCATTGACCCCGCGGCTTGGGTCTAAAGTGTTATTGATGTTATACCTTAGGGATCGTGAGTTTGTCCCAAGGGGGGCCTTGACTCCACATTTTGGGTCTAAGGTGTTGCAGTCGATTCTACTGCGGCAGATTCCGCTGGTTAAAGTTGTTGTGGTAGATTCCGTTGCGGTCGATTCCACTGATGTCTTCGATTGATTTCATTGGAGTTATGGAGGTCGTGGTTGTACATGGTCATTGTGTTGCATACGCATTGCATCGGAGTTGTTGTTGTTGTTGAGGGATGTTCAACATAGGGGAGGGCATCCTAGAGTACGATGATCTGGCCATCCACGGTTGGAGTAGATTCTCCTTGTTCCCCCCTGATGAGGCATCCGTTGGTTTGATGCGTTGGCTATCCAAGGAGTAGATTCTCCGATGCTGAGTAGATTCTCAATGTGGTTATGTAACTCCGAAGTCGTCCATTCCGAGTTTAGTGGATCCGCATTCATTGTTGGTTTAGCGGAGTAGGACTGCATTGCACTGCATAGCATGCTTGGTGTTGATGAGGTTGATGTATGTTTATACATGTTGTTGATATATGCTTACGTTGGTGCCATGCTTGTATGTTTTACTTTACTTCCTACCTCCTTGCTATTATGATTACATGATTCTTACTCCCCCATTATTTGTCTGTTGTTTGACCTGATTGGCACCTTGCAGAGGATGACGAGCAGCCCGGAGAGGGGTGACTCTGAGAAGTCGTTACTCATAGTTAGGGCTTGTTTTTATGTTCAGTTAGTTAGTTTTCAGTTTGCATTCTGTGGATTTATTCTGAAACGGTTATACCAGCTCTGTATGTGACATTGGGGTTGGGATAGGTTTATTTCTTTGCTATGTTAAATTGTTTTAAACTCATTTTATTTTCTGTGATTTGAGAACTAGTTCATGTGGACTTTTCTACCCATGGACGGATGCTTTATTTTATCCAGTATGATCATGACTAAATTTTATTAATTGCTTATCTTAAAGCGCTTATAACATGCCGGGTAGAAGGGTATCACAATTTCTCAAGGAATAATTTTTCCTATAGATGCACATATGAGAAATATATCCTATCCTTCCAGAATAATTACATGTTACATCCCGTTTATTTTTCATAAAACAATTTTCATATCCAACCATAGAACAATTATGACCTTGATGTATGTCATGTTTAACAGTTGACAAATCATAGTTGGTATGAGTTTCTTCTTTTTCATGTGGAGGTTGTACATGTGTGAAACTCTTTGTCTTAGAAATTTCTTGAAATATCTCTTCAACTTGATTATCATGAATTTTGTAATTTTCAAAACATTAAGAGTCAAATTCGAATTTCACAATATTTTCTTCAATAAGAAAAGTATATTCATTCTTTAGATTTTCTGTATCAATTTCAATGGATGAAATACTTTTCAAGCAATTCAAATTTTTATTTTCTAAACTCATGAGTTCATCATACAAATTATTGTATTCATATAATCATTCATCATTTGATGATTTGAGTTCATAATCGTTTACCTCCAAATTCCTTTTAGTCGCTTTGAGAATATTTTCTATTTTCTGCACATATGACTCTTTGCTTTTGTGACACGTTTTCTTGGCATGTTCTTGAGGATGTTTTTCCTCCAATGAATGTTGCCGTTTCTTGTAATTCCTTTCATTCTCAAAAGTGTTAGTGACAAGGTAATTATGATTAAGCACATTCAGAATATCCTTGGCATAATCACAATTTTTTATTTTTTTCATAAGCATCATCGCACAAACAATTTCGGAGAATTTGCATAGCTTTGAGATTCAAGCAAAAACAATGTTTATCAAACACAGTCTGATGTTCTTTGGGTTTAAGAATGAGTCCATGAACTCCAATATCCCATAAGTCGACATTAATTGACCGCATAAAAATTTTCATTCTCATTTTCTAAAAAATGTAATTCTCACCATTAAAGAATGGTGGTTTGTCAATTTCAAAACCATACATTTTGGAAAATGTTTCAAAAGTTTGCCAAAAGGATCTTAACTCTAAGCTGTTAAGCTACTAACTAGATCCGAAGCTCTGATACCACTTGTTGGCTGTGGCAACCATCACCCAAGAGGGGGGTGAATTGGGTTTTAAATAAAAACGAATTCTTTTTCGATAAATCAAAAACCCTTTTAATATATAAACAAAATTTACAGCGGATAACAGATTATTTTCAAATTAAAGCGCTTGATAAAATAAACAGTTTGAAATTAAAGCGCGATAAGGAAAACTTCGCAAATAATAAAGCATAGGAAAAGTAAATGATTTCGGAAAATAAAGAGGATAAAGAAAGAAGATGAACACGACGATATATCCTGGTTCGGTCATAAACTACCCACGTTGCCTACGTCCAATCCCCAAGGCAATACCACCAAGGGTTTTCAAACAACTCTAGTTTTTAAACAGGATCAACTAGAACCTTTACAATTCAAAGAACCCTTAACACAAATCTCAGGACATACTATCCCTTGTGTAAGAGCCTCAAACACTTGCTTTTAAACAGGCATAGCTAGAACCTTTACAATGAAGAACACTCCTCATAGACCAGGGATATAACCTCCCCAAGTAAAAGAGCCTCAAACAAAATCCCAAGAGATATACCTTCTCTTGTCAATCCACAAGGAAAACACCTCCCTTGTAAACACTTGGAAATCACATCCAAGAGACACCTACAAGAGATATACTCTCTCTTGTAAGAAAGGTGTAGAAAAGAAGGTTTGAGTCAATCCGATTCTTACCAATATAAAGCACTCTAAATAGTGCGGATAAACAAATTGAAGCACAAGTACAATAACACATATATGATGTGTATAACTCTCAAGATAATATGGTCAAAGTAATAGTGCAAGAGAAATAGTATAGAAAATGATTATCAGTGTTTTAGAACATATAGAAATAGCAGAGTTCTATCTATTGTGGTTGCCCAAGTTTCTTTTAAATAGATAGGAAGTGTCGGTTCAATGAAAATAGGTCACTTTTCTGTCGCGTCATAATCGATTATTACATTATCATAATAGATTATTTAAAGTATTTCAAAGTGCGCTCTTTTGGACAGAATAGGCATAATCCATTGAAAGTACATAATCGATTATACATATTACATAATCAATTATTCTAATTCAAATTCAAAACTTAACGGCTTTAATTAAAATCAATACTCATTAAACTCATTTAAATCCTTTTAATTCATATCATAATCGATTATTGGTTTCCCATAATCAATTATGGCTCGAAGCACATTTGAATTTGAAAATCTTAACAATTAATATTTTGATTACTCATTAAGCATGATTAATTGTCAGATTTTAACACATGTTTAAAAGTTTTTTTTTGGCACGTGTTAAAAGTATGTGTGTGAGACCAATATTATATTGAGAACTCCACTTACCATTTACATGCTTTTTCTAAAACAGCCAATACAATAACTAGAATTCCCATTTTGCCCATCTTGACTGCTTGTCTGCCCTTTTGCCTCTTTTTTCAATGAAGTCCTTCTGACTTCCCCTTGTCAATCATTAAGACTATATTGCCCTTCTCCATTTGTGTAACACCCCGATTTTCTTATGCTTTGTTATAAGCAGTACTTATGTGCGTAATTATGTGTTTAATTATTCTAACTTGTGGAAAATTATTTTGATTAACCAAAATTATATTTTCATAATCCATTTTATTTTAAGAAGCTATTGTTGAATTTTCGGTTGAAAATTTCAGACGATCCCGGTCTGTGTTTTCACTGTCAGTAAAACTCTACTAACCCGGAAAAAAAAATATTTTCGATTTGTAAAATAAAATTTAAAAATTTTCTAAACCAATTTTAACCATTTCGTGGATTTTAGAAATTATTTATTCCAATATAAATTTTTTGGGTGGAAAATTAGCAAAGTAAAATACGACCGATTTTCACAGTCGGGTAATCAATGGAACCGGGACAAGCCAAATTATTTAAAATCTGATTTCTGAAGATTTGATGAGATGTGATATGGCTTGAAGAGACATGTCATATTGGAATCTCATCATTATCTTACATGACATTATTTGTATCCATTATTGCAAGAAACTTATATTCTAATCAAAATTCAATTTTTGTAATTTAAAAAAAAAGGAAAAAAAAACCCTCCCAATTCTGCTGCAACAGCTGTACCCCACTCCCCTCATTTCTCTGTAAACACCTCTTCTATTCTCCTTTCATCACTTTATCAATTTCCTCTCCAAATCACTCACTCACACACTCATTTGCTCACCAAACGCATACCAGAAGTTTCACCCTCTTCTGTTCTGAACCTCGGAACAATTTCTACAATAAAGTTGTTCCTATTCCTCTCATATTTCCAACGAGCTAAATATCATCAAAAACAGATAGGTATACTAGGAGATATGACCAGAAAACAGAAACAGTTCAAAATCCTCAGCATCACACAAGAACAGCATAAAGAAGGCCCTTTTAACCCCTGTTATGTTCCGAATCAACCAAAACCTTCAACAACAAAGTTGTGACTCTCTTTCTTACCTTTCCAACAAACCCAAGTTTATAATTTTTGGAAGAGTGGATCGTGAGATACACTCAAAATACCACAACATCCTCAAAGCTGTCAACTTTTTTAAGTTTCTTGTAGACCATTTCTCTTCATTCTTCATCATCTAAGGGTATAACTTTCATCTCTTGCTCTTTATTTCCTCATAAATCTCTTTTTCATCAACATGCATGCCACTTTTTGTATTTTGCATGTTTATTGTTTTAACTAAAAAATTTTAAGAAAAAACTTTAGAAAAGTCTTTTGAGCATGGAATTAATTTTCATACACTTATACTCATCTCTACTATCATTTTAAGCACCTGCATGTCACAAAAGAATTTTTCAAATGGCCTAAAACCCTATGTGGAGCAAAGTAGGTGTTTTTGTTAAATTCTCACATACTTGACTGGAAGATCCTCTCATAACTCTTTGTTTGAACCATTATTTGATAATAATAGTTACTGTTTTTGGTTGATATATGTTTATATGTATGTTTTTTGAGGGTTTAGGACCCTTGCGTGTTGGTTTTATGGCTTGAGGATGATGCTAGAGTGAAGAAAATGACTTGGTATGGATAAACATGGGTACAATGTAATTCTAACAGCATGATATATATTTATTCGTAGGCCTATAACTTTTTATACAAAACGTGTTTCTGAAAATAAATATATATTTGGAACGAAGACTTCTGGGGCTTTAATTTGATATATAATATTTAAGTATTTGGATAAGATTTACTAGGTCAAAACACCTGTCAAAGTAGAACCAAATTCTGTCTGCGAATATATGTACATAGCTAGTTGCATGGTGATTTTAAATATGATTTTGAAAGTTAAAAACTGTTATAAAGTTTTCTGGGTTAACACTAAAGTTTGGTTGAAGATTTGAGATTTTTACATGTGTATATAAAGAGAAACAATTTCATAAATGTGCATGTTGGTGAACTCGGATTTCTGGAAAATCCTGTACAATCAAAGGCGGTGTGTGATTTTTAACAAATTAATGACTTTGAATTTTGACATGATACCAACTCAAATGTGTTTATATGTGAATTGGGTACCTTCAAATAAATTTTCAAAAATTTTAAAGGTCATTTGAGAGATCATTCATAATTTAAACCCACTGCTGTTTTGAAAATACTTTATAACAGAGTTCATTATAATTTTTGAGTGAAAACATGATTTTCAAAATAATATCTTTTAACATGAATCAAGCAAATGGACTATAAACAAGTGTCAATGTAAAATATAAAGATATGGGATTAAAGTATATATATGTATACATAAAAGTAAGGCTTGGATCAAATGTAATCCAAGAATTTTTAAAAGATTGGACATCTCTAGCATCATTTTTCTAGCCATAGCCAAAATTTATACATGGAAAAATAAGGTAACTTTGTTGTTTTAATTTAAGTCATTCGCTTAATTCTTAGACTTGCGGCATGTTGTGGGCAAAGAAAGTTCGCTCTGGGCAGCACCGGAAAAACAAAGACTCTTACTACTCGTCAAAATCAGGTAAGGGGAAAAAGTCTGAGGGATATTGAAATTATGATAACTATATGCTTGATGTGTTTGATTTTATGTGGTTGTTGAAGTTGACTATTGATGTGGCTGTTTTAGTGAAAATCTTGAATTTTATGACTTGATGATATGTTGGATTGATTTACTTGTTTGTATGATTAATGATGAATTGTAAATATGTGCATTTTGTTGACCATGTTATAATTGTTGTAAGTTGTTTGGTTGTTGCGCGTATTTTGTTGGCTTTGTCCTAATTGTTGAAAGTTGTTTGGTTGTTGCATGGAAGCCTAACCTTTGGTTAGAGCTCAATTATTAATGTAAGATAAAAGCTTTAAGAAAACTTATGAGGAAAGTCACACAATAAAATTTTTAATTTTGAAGTAACATCTTGATAAAGGAGAAGGAAAAATATTCTTTTAACGTTTGGTGAAGATTTAAGAACTTTAAAATAAATTTTTATGGAGATGAAAAGAAATTATTTTGGGAACTTAAGGGATTTTATTTTAAGAAAAATATGAATTTTTTTTTAGGATAACTCATGGAAAAGGACCACAAAGAAAAGTAAGCTCATTTTCAAGTCTTTTAAAAGGAAATTTTCATTTCCAGCACCTTTAGAGCAGTTCTCCTCAAAAAGTTTTTTTAAGACTTTTAGAAAAAGGTGGTCCTTCTAAAATGATGTGGATTTTTAGAAAAGAAAAAGATTTTCTATACCTTAAGATTTTTCTTAATAGATTTCAAAAGTAGTTTTTCAAAGGATTTTATCCAAATTAAAATTATCAGATAACTTGTATAAGTTGCGGAAGTTTTCGTTTAGTATTTTCACTGAGCGAAAAGGAACGTTGAAAGGTGAACCTAGTAACCGAGACGTCGGCATGCTAGTGTTTTGAAAGCATGTGGATCTATGATCCGTGTCACGATGTTGTGGACTGTGTGTCCTATGTAAGTTGTTGCGGAATGTGTGTCCTACATACGTTGTTGTGGACTGTGTGTCCCATTTACATCGTGATGAACGTGGTGAACTTAGTAAAAGGAGAAAGTTGTTTTCTACGACCACAAAGTCTAAGACTGGTGCATCGGTCCAGGACTGTTGTGATTAGACACTCGGACTTAAAGTCCTGTGTTGATAATAAGAGTTTTAATACGTTGAAAATTTAAGCAAGGTCGTGAGCCTTGGGCTCCGACAAAGGGAAGAATGAAACACAAAGAAAAGCTACGAAAATAAAATGATTTTCTCATGCATTTTGGCATACGTGCCCACGTTGTTTTTGTATGAATACCTTGAAGGGTCGAGTACTTCTTGCTACGTTGTTTCATTGTGCGTTGATGGACAATGAAGTCCATATGCCTGGGTTGTTGTGCCTTGTGTTGGACAGTATGCTATGGACATCCACACACATTGATCACTGTGCCAGGAATTTTGGGCAGTGCTGTGGAAAAACAAGTTGGGCCTTATTGGCAATCGAGCCTGATCAGCTCATCTTTTAAAGAAGTCGGGATCTCCGGAGATTAGAATAGAACGTTGAAATATTGAAGTGCCATATGTTTTTCAAAAATGACGGTGAATTCTTTGATATTATGCTTTTACTGAAAATTATATGTTGAATATGATTGATTATCTGTAATTGTTGTTTGTGTATTGGACTTGTAGTTGTTGTTACTGTGTATTGGGCTTGTAGTTGTCATAATTCATCCATATATTGGTATCTCACCCTTACAATATATCAGGTTCTCCTGGTTCTTTGCTGATGTACTTTAGTACACAAGGGCCAGTGGTGCCTAGATGTTCTAATCTCGCATGGGGACTTTAATCCCGCATCCTTGAAGAGGTTGGTGAAGGTTAAAATGGTGACAACTACGGAGTTCTTTCCAGTTGATGTCTTTTAGAATGACCAGCTTAGGAATTTTCGTTGGGTTATATGTTTTGAGAAAGTCGGTTTATGTGGTTTAAAAACCTTTTTGAAATTCTGTTATGAGTAATGAAGTATTTTTAAGAGAAATCTGTACATTATAGAAGAGTCGTTTTTGAATAAAATTAGTCTATGTATGTTGGTAAATATAATATAGTTCATACTATTGTGTTGTTCGCTCTATTCTATTTTTAATACTCCGTCGAAAAGAAAAACTTTTACCCCCATATTTTCAGACTGATGAAAATAATATAAGTTTTTCCGAAAACAACCAGTAAACTTCCTTTTAATTTATTTCCACAAGTGATTAGGAGGTAATGCCCAAGGGGGGTGCTACATTAGTGGTATCAGAGCGAGTCGAGCCTTTCGGGAACTTAAGGAAGAGGTCCATTATGTTTTGTTGTGTGATCTCTGTTTGGTTATTGTTTAAATTGTTTCCTTGTCGAAACAATATGTGTTGACGCACTGGTATGTGTGTTTTGATGGGTTTTGTTGTGGTCGAGACCTTATGAGAACTTATGATTAGCAAATGGTACGTTGATTCATGTTGACACGTTTGTTCATCCTTTCGGGATGGTGTCAGACATTTGAATGAAGTACCCGTTGGGGAATATTTTCTGGGATTATTCCCTGAGAATGTTTCAGGTTTGTCCCTGCGAAAGATTTTTATTTTCAACTAATCTAGTTCCTAAATTCAACCGGATCTCCATTGCTTCGTGTAGGATATCGCCTAAAAAGTTAGTCAAGTTAAATGACTTGACTTAAAGGGGAACTTGATGTCAAAACATTTTATGGGACCAAGTGTGTCCCGTGGGGAGTATTAGTGATGTTCATAAGGATGAAGCATCACTTTTGTGAAAGTGACCGCAGACAGTGGCTAAAATCCGTATTATGTTTGGCTAACCGGATATCTTCAAAGGCGCATCGGGAAATGTCTAAGATTTCGGAGCTGTTGACTCACCTTACGAGGAAAGATCAACTCTTCACATGACTGAGAGACGGGCTAAGTCATCGGTTATTGTATGCAGTTCAGAGAAGAATGCGGAAGGCGGCAGCAAACCGGATTAAGCGTGTTTAGAAAGACCTTAGTGCTTGTACGAAGTCGAGTCAAGCCAATCCGAACCTTCACTTCTAGAATAAGTGCCTCATGTTAAGAAGACTCTTCACTGTACTATTCGATTCTTTATGAAGGTGTCAGTTGACACTCGTTCCTCGAGTCCCTATGATTGTATCTGACAATCGTAGTGAATTAAGTTTGCGTGTGTCAAACAAACTTTTTTGAGTTAATTTGAAATCTATCAGGGCTTCTAAATTGGTTATACATATTTCTTGAGTTATAACCCAAATGATTTCTTGGTAACAAAAGCTTCTTGATAAGACTCATGCTAGTCACTTTTACTTTTGGTAAATGCGACCCAGACCGATTTTATCGAATTGATTTCCTTTAAAATCATCCTTTGGCAAACGTCTAGTACGTTAAATACTCTTAGAGTTAAAACTATCCAAAGAAATTCTAATGGAAGGAACAACTTTATTAGATTCATATTTGTAAATGTATATTGGTCATGTATTTTTACATCCATGAACCTAATTGAAGAATCTTTTTCCATACGGAATGTTCCTGTAACTTTCGAATTTATGAAATTCTTCTTTAAGCTTTTGAGAAAGTGAAAATCAAGAAACTTCTTTTCTTGAAAATTTCTTTCTGTAATCTCCAACATCATGCCTTGATCAACTTTACCCTACGTATCCTTCCAAACGTCGTTGACATGTAACCTACCCCATGAGTCATGAGGACGGGTATCTGATTCACACCAAGATGCCAGAGTTATTCGAGTACAGTGAAAGAGAGATAACTTGACGCTTGAAATATTCGTTGTCGAGAAGTTAGTGTTGTGTTGGATTTAGTTATGAATTTATCGAAAGACTGCTAAGAAGTTCGTCTGGTTTCAAGTGATCGTGGACAGGCTGACAAAGTTAACATCCTTCTTACCTGTCAGCATCCACTATGCAGTGGACAAGCCAACCGACATGGGTATCATAGGATTGACCAGATTCCATAAAATACCTTCAAATTTCGTTTCAAAGTGAAGATCCAAAGTTTACCAACGTTCATCGGTAAAGTCCGCTCTAAGTGTGGAGGATCAGGTTGAGACTAAGTCCAACTGATCACCCTCAACTCGATGTACAAGTAAGAAACGATCTATCTTTAGCAGATTAGTGGGAAGTAGGTTTAACACCTAATTATGATCATTCCTATAGTAGAAGTTTTATTGAGAAATAAAGTTGTTTTGCAAGTGAAAAACCCTAAGTTTGACGTAATGAAGACGATTTCAATAGATCTTATCATGATTTGAGACAGAATGTTACTAAAGGAAGTCTATAGAAATAATCTGAACTTTAGAAACATGGTTTGGAGTAAGCGTAGTATTTAACTACAATCACCTATTTAGCTGGATGAATAAGAAGTGATGAAAGTTTTGTTGTGACTGGTAAGATGTGGATCCTCAAGATCGATAATAGTAAGTGAGGAGATTAATATAAATCAAATGTTGATCGAGGCATAATACTGTAATAGGAATCTAGGGTAATGATCAATATCCATGGTTAAGAGTGATTTTACGAGTTGAATACTTATATAGAAGTATTTATAGTAGTTTCCCTAAGCTGAACAGAGCAGTAAAGAGGGGTCCTTGAGTAAAACTAAGATGTTGGAAAAGTTCAAGAGTTATGATTTTAGACAATTCAAACCGAGGTGATTCCTTTTTTGGTTATATCTGCATGAAGGAGTGTAAACTTGTTATTTAAGATTTGAATGTATGATTATGATATAGTTTGGAGTAGTAGGATATATTCAAAAGAAACGTTTTTATTCAAAGGAAACTAAGTTTCTGAAGGAGTTCAAAATTGGTGAATTAGGTAATCCTACCTTATGTAGTGTATTTTGATTTCAGTTTATCCTAAGCAATATTACGATGATTGAATTGGAAACTTGAAATATGTGAGTTTGGTAAAATTTGGAAGAGTAGACTACGTTCAGAGAAGGACTAAGACTATAATGGTGTACCTTAAGTAGAGAGTTGATGCATGCTGGGGTGAAGTTAAGGTTCATCTTGGAATTGACGGTGAGAGTTAGATGTTGAATAAGGTTATCTAGTAGACCAATAATGAGAATAGAGGTGACTAAGTTTTAATCTTATCCGTCGCGTGTTAAGGAACTAAGATTGAATGTCAAGAATAGTAGATATGATAATCTCGAGAAGTGAAAAGATTAAGTGTTGATTATGTCCTTCAAGTGTAGTAGACTAAGGTGAAATGTCGAAATAGTGGGAATAATCTGATGGTTGAAAATTTAGAGGATGAAGGAGAATGACATGGGGATGAATTATGTTAGCAATAAGAGGAATGAAGTGACTGAGAATATGACATAGAATTTTGGGATAGGAACTGATGGGTAAGCTATAAGAGAAGTGGAAATATTAGTTTAAATCTTGGTGTTAATGGTAAAAGTTAAGGGGGTCGGAAGGAAGATTTTTCCAAATGGATTAGTATTGAGGAAGTGGAGATTAGTTTTAAATTATATCTTTATGTGTGAGAGATTAAGATGAATCTGTTAAGTACAGGGAGTAAGAGTTGAGGATGAGTAATTTTATGTTGAGGATAAGTAGAACGAATGATAAGTATGAACTTCGTTGTTAAGTTATGATTGTCACCCGAGGAAGAATTAAATGTGGGTAGTAAAATGTAGGATCTTGGGGATACAAGATCCTGTCTAGTTCAGAGTCACGAAATTTCGAGGATGAAATTTATTTTAGTGGGGTAGTAATGTAACACCCAAATTTTCTTCTGCTTTGTTATAAGTAGTACTTATGTGTGTAATTGTGTGTTTAATTATTCTAATTTGTGAAAAATTATTTTGACAAACCAAAATTATATTTTCATAATCCATTTTATTTTAATAAGCTAGTGTTGAATTTTCGGTTGAAAATTTCAGACGATCCCGGTCTGTGTTTTCACTGTTAGTAAAACTCTACTAACCCGAGAAAAAAAATTAGTTCGATTCGCAAAATAAAATTTTAAATTTTTCTAACCCAATTTTAACCATTTCCATGATTTTAGAAATTATTTATTCCAACATAAATTTTTCGGGTGGAAAATTTGCAAAGTAAAATACGATCGATTTTCACACTCGGGTAATCAACGGAACCGAGACGAGCTAAATTATTTAAAATCTGATTTCTGCTGATTTGATTAGATGTGATATAACTTGAAGAGACATGTCATATTGTAATCTCATCATTATCTTACATGACATTAATTGTTTCCATTTTTGCAAGAAACCTATATTCTAATCAAAACTCAATTTTTGTAATTTTAAAAAAAAAGGGAAAAAAATCCCTCCCAAATCTGTTGCATCAGCTGTGCCCCCCTCCCCTCATTTCTCTATAAATACATCTTCTATTATTGCGACACCCTTTCTGGGGGCCGTTACATAGTTACCCAAAATATGGAAATAAAACTAAAATGATGGTTACTTTCGGAAAATGTTACTTTCAATGTTTTACCTTTACGGAAATTGTGATAAAATTTGAAATTTTTCCTTCTTCATAATATCAACTCAAGACAACACAACCAACTTGGAGATGTACGTCATAAGCATAAATAAGCGTCATAAGTTTTATACAAAACATAAAACTATAACTATAGGAGATCACAAAAGAGCCTCCATCACGATAGGCTTTTCTCCATCACACTAAATAAGAAAAAGTAAAGACATATACATAAACAGTAGTGACACAACTAGAACCATAATCAAAATAAATGGCTCTCAGTAGCCTGATCAAAAACTAATGAAAGACTCGCTACTCTAAAAACGACTATACCTAAGCTGGTCAAAGCTAATAAGAACTACTGGGAGAATCGGAATGATCACCCACACTCACTAAAGGTGTATCCGGTGAAGATACATCTACTACCTCACCCATTGGGTCATCCCTAAAGGTCGGTGAGTGAACCTCAAGCTCCTCCTCAAAATTCTCCTCGGGATCTTCCTCTATCTCATCCAGCTCCACCTCAACTGGTGTTGCTACTGCTACAGGTGCCACCTGAAGCGGCTCAACAGGCTGGTGCGGATAATCAAGCAATCCATGATCCCTCAAAAACTGTAGGTATTTCCATACAGGAGGTAACGATATCTCACAAGTCTCCACCATATGTAGTCTCGAAATGGGTCCCCCAGCTGCCGTGCCGGCTGTCTCCGTAGATGGGCCATAGTATGTGGCGTTCAAAGCCCCGGGATTTATCTCCCATGCGCTAGCATAGTGGGCCCGATAAAACATGACCGTCCTCAACCGCTGATGGGCCAAGGGGATCTCTGGATCCATCTAATCGTAGATAACATATAACACGAGTAGATAGCGGAAAGAAAACATGCAAGAGTGAGAAATCGACATTTGAGTCATAATGCGAGAACCACATGCATGACACAACAAAACATATGTATACGATATATATCCATATTAGTTAAACTCTCACAAGTAAGGTATCGCACATCATAGCATCTCAAAGGGATTCACACCCAAACGTCGTCGTTTTAAAATATGCATGATACACTTCAATAATTGTTCTATAATATTTTACCTAATCTCCCGGAGATATCAACAACATGCAGAGTTGATCAAACTCAGTTGCCATAAAGGCACTCGCAAGACCATGCATTACTGTCCACACAAGGTACAGTGGTCGTTAACACAATTGGTCCTCATTGTCCACACAAGGTACAATGACATGAATATCCTCTCAATATCATGATTAACTACTTGTATACCATTAAGGTGCCATGCTTAACTCAATTCGAAAGCACGTCTGCTTAAATGCATGTAAAACATTTTATTCTCGTCTTTTCTCTTTGTGAATAATGTTCTTTTGTCAAAGTACACAAAACATTCGACCATCTTCAACTCAAAACGTCTTTAAAACATTATTAACAACCTAGGATTTCACAATCCGAGTGCTCAATCACGAAACTTTTAGACCTTGCAATCAGTCTTAAGTTCGTGGTGATAGAAAACATCATTATACTCCTCTTTAACGCACAGTATACCTCTTGTATACAGTAGACATTAAGTCCACAACGCACAGAACCTTAACATTCCGACATCTCGGCTATTAAGTTCTAAAATCTTTAAAATCATGTTCAACTCAAAACTTGATTTCTGGAAAACTTATTATATGGGCAAATTCCGTCATAAAACATCGGTTACCGAAAATATCATTTTCAGAAAAGAGGGTCACAGAGATTTGAAGTTCACCAAAAATACACGTTGCCGTCTCTAAAATACTTGTCGTCGTCGGTTTTCCAAATTGTCGTTGTTATATCATTTTAAACCAATTTAAAGCCAAAACTTAGCTTTTTCCACTTAAACATTTTTTTAAAATCATGGTTAACTTATTTTCAAAGATAAATTTCACAGAACAACATTTTATAATATTGCGGAATATATTAAATAGCTACTAGCAGTAGTAAAATATTTTCACGGTTACGCCCTCTTTGTGACTCAGAAATCAATTTTTTTATTAATAAATCATTAAAATAATAATATTTCTCAAATACTTATTATTGTTCCCAAATAATATTTTCCATAAATATTATATATCAACATTTTCCCATAAAAACATTGAATATAATTTATACCGCTTATTAACGCTTTTATCTGATTAATCGGTTGGGCACTGACCATTGTCGGGCTTCACAAACAACATCCAACATCATCATCATCAATATATTATAGGCAGATTATGCATCACAATAATATAATAACTAACTGCAGATAATTAAATAAATTAAAAGCAGATAAATAAATTACAACTATAAACACACATAGCCGAATAAAATAAACTGAAAAGACCCCAAACACATAAATAAAAACATATAGACCACAAACAGGAACATGTGGTCATCCGAATAACCCATCAGGTAACCCCTCTTACCTCTCGAAGTTCCTCGGTGAAAAAGTAATAACTCGCCGGGTGTCGGAAATCCCTGTACGTCGTAAACACAATTAACCTTCAACACACAACCAATCAATCCCTTAATCAAACAACTAAAACATCACTAAATAAACCTATATAGGTCACGGCCTACTAGGGTTTAGTGGCTTAACCAATTCCGAAAATCTCCTAAGTCATGGATTAAGGTTTCTAACATACTTAAGACAATGGATTAAGACTAAACAACAAGATTAGGAAATCAAAATCATCCTAATCCTCCAAGTCTCAAGGTCGGTCATCAATAAATCCTAGGGTTAGGGTTTGTAGTTTTATGAACCAATGAGGATTTAACAAGTGTACATGTATGTATGTTGAAAGACATGACCATACATCAAAACAATGAACAAAACTACATCAAAACTCTTCCTCTATGATTTGGCCATCACATGAACTTAGGGTTAGAAATTTCATTTTGATTGGCTAACATGGATTTAGGCATGGTATCATACATGTCATATTGAATACATGATCATACATGAAAGAAAACAAAAACAAAACTCCGTGGATCCTTTCTCCGTAGGTTCGGTCAACTCAAGTTAAATAGGAAGGAAATTTTTGATCATAACATGATCTTAGATATAGACAATACACAAGATTACAAGAACATAGCAAGTGGTTTCAACATCATGGGATTTTTCTAGAATTTATGGATTTTCAAAGTTCTAGATCTAGAAACTTAAAACTGAAAAACCTAGATGAATAAAGCTTTGAATCTTGAAACTTATTGAAGAACATAAACATGATAAGGAAAGGAGAAGATGATTTACCTCTTGAAGATCCAAAAACAAGTAAAGATCCAATGACTTGCTTCACACAATGATTCTAAGGCTTATGAACTTTGGTGTTTGTGTTAAACTTGTAATAGGAAGAAAATAAAGTGTGATGGTCTATATATAGAGAGACGGCTGTGTCCAAGGGAGGGATTAAGTGTAAAGGAGATGGCTTCTTCAAGGACTTAGGTGCAAATAACACCTAGGGACCATTTTGCAAAATTCCAAAAGTATAAGGACTAGTTTGGAAATTCCTAATAGTTTGTAATGATGACCACGTGCAACATTTAATGTGTTCACATTGTGACTAACCATCATGAATCATCCAAAATTCTAAGATAACTCCTTTATCTGCTCTTGGAAACTCCATCGTTCGCTCAGCCGTTTACCCGATTACATATTTCACCCGTAAAAGATAAACTATTTCACTTTTAATGAAATAATTCTAAAAATACACAATCGTAGGAAATAAAATAAAAATCTTAAATTTTTCATTCATGAGTTAAAATTAAGTCTCCTGGTCATTATAAATATACTGTCGGTAGAAATAGCGGGCCGGGATTCGCCCGTCGTGTCAACCTAAATTTTAATCGTAGCTTTCTACGTTTAAGTAGAATTAAATGACCAACTCCGTTCATTTAAAATAATTTTCTGACACTCGAATAAATATATAGACATATTCATCCACATTTCTATTATTTAAAACAGTAAAGAAAACAGGGTGTTACAATTCTCCTTTCATATCTTTCTCCATTTCCTCTCCAAATCACTCACTCACACACTCATTTGCTCACCGACCTCATACCAGAATTTTGACCCTCTTATGTTCTGAAACTCGAAACACTTTCTACATGAAAGTTGTTCCTATTCCTCTCCTCTTTCCAACGAGCTAAAGATCATGAAAAAAGGATAAGTATACTACGAGATATGACCAGAAAACAGAAACAGTTCAAAATCAGCATCACACAAGAACAGTAGAAAGAAGGCCCTTTTCGCCCCTGTTATGTTCCGAATCAAGAAAACCCTTCAACAACAAAGTTGTGTCTCTCTTTCTTACCTTTCCAACAAACCCAAGTTTATAATTTTTGGATGAGTGGATCGTGATAGACACTCAAAATACCACTACATCCTCAAAGCTGTCAACTTTTTAAAGCTTCTTGTGGACCATTTCTCTTCATTCTTCATCATCTAAGGGTACAACTTTCATCTCTTGCTCTTTATTTCCTCATAAATCTCTTTTTCATCAACATGCATGCCACTTTTCTTATTTTGCATGTTTATAGTTTTAACTAAAAATTTTTAAGAAAAATCTTTAGAAAAGTCTTTTGAGCATGGAATTAATTTTCATACACTTATACACATCTCTACTATCATTTTAAGCACTTGCGTGTCACAAAAGAATTTTTCAAATGGCCAAAAACCCTATGTGGAGCAAAGTAGATGTTTTTGTTAAATTCTCACATACTTGACTTAAAGATCCTCTCACAACTCTTTGTTTGACCCTTATTTGATAATAATAGTTACTGTTTTTGGTTGATATATGTTTTTGAGGGTTTAGGACTCTTGCATGTTGGTTTTATGGCTTGAGGATGATGCTAGAGTGAAGAAAATGACTTGGTATGGATAAACATGGGTAAAAACTAAATATATATTTGGAAAGAAACCTTCGGGGGCTTTAATTTGATATATAATATTTAAATATTTGGATAAGATTTACTTGGTCAAAACACCTGTCAAAGTAGAACCAAATTCTGTCTGCCTAAATATATACATAGCTGGTTGCATAGTGATTTTAAATGTGATTTTTAAAGTTAAAAACTGTTATAAAGTTTTCTGGGTTAACACTAAAGTTTGGTTGAAGATTTGAGATTTTTACATGTGTATATAAAGAGAAACAATTTCATAAATTTGCATGTTGGTGAACTCGGATTTCTGGAAAATCCTGTACAATCAGAGGCAGTGTGTGATTTTTAACAAATTAATGCCATCGAATTTTGACATGAGACCAACTGTAATGTGTTTATATGTGAATTGGGTACCTTCAAATAAATTTTCAAAAATTTTAAAGTTCATTTGTGTGATCATTCATAATTTAAACCCGCTGCTGTTTTGAAAATACTTTATAACAGAATCATCATAATTTTTGAGTGAAAAACATGATTTTCAAAATAATATCTTTTAACATGAATCAAGCAAATGAACTATAAACAAGTGTCAATGTAAAAATATAAATATATGGGATTAAAGTATATAAATATATGGGATTAAAGTGTGTGTGTGTGTGTGTGTGTGTATATATATATATATATATACATAAAAGTAAGTCTTGGATCAAATGTAATCTAAGAATTTTTAAAAGATTGGACATCTCTAGCATCATTTTTCTAGCCATGGCTAAAATTTATACATGGAAAAAGAAGGTGACTTTGTTGTTTTAATTTAAGTCATTCGCTTAATTCTTAGTCTTGCGGCACGTTGTGGGCAAAGAAAGTTCGCTCTGGACAGCACTGAAAAAACAAAGACTCTTACTAACCGTCGAATCTGGTAAGGGGAGAAAGCTTGAGAGATATTGAAATTATGATAACTATATGCTTGATGTGTTTGATTTTATGTGGTTGTTGAAGTTGACTGTTGATGTGGTTGTTTTAGTGAAAATCTAGAATTTTATGACCTTGATGATATGTTGTATTGTTTTACCTATTTGTGTTATTAATGATGGATTATAAATATGTGCATTCTGTTGACCATGTTATAATTGTTGTAAGTTGTTTGGTTGTTGCACGTATTTTTTTGCCTTTGTCCTAATTGTTGTAAGTTGTTTAGTTGTTGTAAGGAAGCCTAACCTTTGGTTTGAACTCAATTATTAATGTAAGATAAAAGCTTTAAGAAAATTTATGAGGAAAGCCACACAATAAAGATTTTTAATTTTGAAGTAACATCTTGATAAAGGAGAAGGAAAAATATTCTTTTAACGTTTGGAAAGATTTAAGAACTTTAAAATAAATTTTTATGGAGATAAAAAGAAATTAGTTTGGGAACTTAAGGGATTTTATTTTAAGAAAAATATTAAATTTTGAGGATAACTCATGGAAAAGGACCACAAATAAATGTAATCTCATTTTCAAGTCCTTTAAAAGGAAATTTTCATTTCCAACACCTTTAGAGCAGTTCTCCTCCAAAAGTTTTTTTTTAAGAGTTTTAGAAAAAGGTTGTCCTTCTAAAATGAAGTGGATTTTTAGAAAATAAAAAGATTTTCTATAACTTATGATTTTTTTTAATAGATTTCAAAAGTAGTTTTTCAAAGGATTTTATCCAAATTAAAATTATCCGATAACTTGGATAAGTTACGGAAGTTTTCGTTTTGTATTTTCACTGAACGAAAAAGAACGTTGAAAGGTGAACCTAGTAACCAAGACGTCGGGTTGCTAGTGTTTTGAAAGCATGTGGATCTATGATCCATGTCACGATGTTGTGGGTTGTGTTTCCTATGTAAGTTGTTGTGGACTATATGTCCTATATACGTTGTTGTGGACTGTGTGTCCTATATACCTTGTCGTGGACTGTGTGTCCCATTTACATTGTGATGAATGTGGTGAACTTAGTAAAAGGTGAAAGTTGTTTTCTAGGACCACAAAGTCCAAGACTGGTGCATCGGTCCAGGACTGTTGTGATTAGACATTCGGACTTAAAGTCCCGTGTTGATAATAAGAGTTTTAATACGTTGAAAATTTAAGGAAGGTCGTGAGCCTTGGGCTCCGACTAAGGGAAGAATGAAACACAAAGAAAAGTTACTAAAAAAATTATTTTCTCATGCATTTTGGCAGACGTGCCCACGTTGTTTTCGTATGAATACCTTGAAGGGTCGAGTACTTCATGCTACGTTGTTTCATTGTGCCTTGATGAACAATGAAGTCCATATGCCTGGGTTGTTGTGCCTTGTGTTGGACAGTATGCTATGGACATCCACACACGTTGATCACTGTGCCAGGAGTTTTGGGTAGTGTTGTGGAAAAACACGTGGTGCCTTATTGGCAATCGAGCCTGATCAGCTCATCTTTCAAAGAAGTTGGGATCTCCAGAGATTAGAATAGAACGTTGAAATATAGAAGTGCCATATGTTTTTCAAAACTGACGGTGAATTCTGTGATATTATGCTTTTACTGGAAATTATATGTTGAATATGATTGATTATATGAAATTGTTGTTTATGTGTATTGGACTTGTAGTTGTTGTTTCTATGTATTGGGCTTGTAGTTGTCATAATTCATCCATATAATGGTATCTCACCCTTACAATATATCATGTTCTTCTGGTTCTTTGCTGATGTACTTTAGTGCACAAGGGCGAATGGTGCCGAGATGTTCTAATCTCGCATGGGGACTTTAATCCCGCATCCTTGAAGAGGTTGATGAAGGTTAAAATAGTGAGAACTACGGAGTTCTTTCCAGTTGATGTCTTTTAGAATGGCCTGCTTAGGATTTTTCGTTGGGATATATGTTTTGAGAAAGTCGATTTATGTGGTCTAAAAACCTTTTTGAAATTTTGTTGTGAATAATGAAGTATTTTTAAGAGAAATATGTACATTATAGAAGAGTTGTTTTTGAATAAAATCAGTCTATGTATGTTGGTAAATATAATATAGTACTTACTATTGTGTTGTTCGCTCTATTCTATTTTTAATACTCCGTCGAAAAGAAAACATTTTACCCCCATATTTTCAGACTGATGAAAATAATAGAAGTTTTTCCGAAAGCAACCAATAAACTTCCTTTTAATTTATTTCCACAAGTGATTATGAGGTAATGCCCAAGGGGGGTGCTACAATTTGTCACATCAAAACAGATTAATCATGTCAAGGCATATATTCACAGATATGACATTGTCGGGACTCTGTCCGGCCATGTGTTAGGGTAAATTTTGGAGCATCGAGGAGCTCCGTGGTGTACCCACTAGTGGAAAATATACATTAGACGGTAAAGGTTTACGTCTGTTAACCAAAAGCTAGACGTTAAAAAGGGGGCGGTGGCAGTTTTGTAAATATCAGACTTCATTAATTCAATTTTAACGTCAGTTGTTGTAAGGACTGACGTTAAAAGTGAGGTGAATCACTTTTAACGTCAGTTCAATAAACAACTGACATTAACAGTGAACATTTTAACGTCAGTTCGATAAAGAACTGACGTTAAAAGTGAATCACTTCACTTTTAACGTCAGTCCTTACAACAACTGACGTTAAAGGTTATTTTAATAATTTTTTTATCTAGTATACGTACCCTTCCGCATTGCCTTCCTCAAAGTTTCAGTTTCACAATTGCTTTGATGTTTTGTGTTTCTGTTTTGAAAACTAAAATATATGTACGAAGTATAAGTTGAATCAATAACCCAAACCGGATCTCATTCATGAAGTGTAATACTGATGATCTGAGAAGATTGAAAGGGTTTAAAATCCTATAAAAAGTTACATTGAAAGGGTTTTAAATCCTAAACATTTGTTGAGGCTTCGTTCCCTTCACGGGTGAGCAAGATAGGAGAGTCAAGCGACTGAGTTTTCCAGAATCCAATGAGGAGGTTGTGTGGCAAAGCATAAGGCCACTTTTGGAACCCCTTATCACACCCGAAACCTTAAAGCTGCATCCCATCAGAGAGTTTTATGAAATATGCCAAAGGGAAAACTATACTCTGAATGTGACCATGTCTAGCAGTGATGGTGTTACTCATGTTGGAATCGAGGGACATGCTGATAATGTGGTCATTCAAAAGCTGAGGTTTTGGAACTGTAGCAGATGATTCTCCGGAAGGATGATAAGGTGAGCAACTCACATTATGTGATTTACAGAACCTTATCACCCATGTTATGTGATTTACACAACCTCAGAAGTTGTTTGACCATTAAGACAAAGATCTTTGAGTCTAGGAATAGGAAGAAAGAGTGATGAAGTTAATCTCCATGGCAGAGCCATATTAATTTGTGAAGAAGAAAATAAAAGGAAGGAAGGAAGCTATTTATTGGAGCAGAGGATGAAGTTACTAGGCATGGTAAGTTGCTAAAAAATTAAGTTGATCATTAAGAGGATTAGGTTCCAAGGTGAATGGGTAAGTAGCACAGTAGTCAAAGGAATGAATGTTTTTGCAGAAACTTATAAACCTTTAACGTCAGTTGTTTAATACAATTGACGTTAAAACTTTTTTAAATAAAAAATATTTATTTTTAACGTCAGTTTGTTATACAACTGACGTTAAAAGTGTGATTTTTACTTCAGTTAAATAAATAGCTGACGTAAATAATCTTATATCCCTATCTGAAATGCCCTGTTGTCACTATTAACACAGGTCACTCCATATATATAGTGCAGTTTATTTCTAAACTTTTTTTAAACAAGTTTATTTTTAATCTTCATTAATTAGCTTGAATTAGTAAACAAATTCTTGTGCAAATTAAATTAAATAAACACATAACATAAAAACAAGTTATATGTATAATCAAATCGTATCTCATTGAAGCGATTCATAAGTTACAATTAAATGATTAAAAGATAAAAAAATTCTGCAACATAGCCCTAAAATATAAAAAAGTTTTGCTTCAACATCATTTTCTTCTCAGTCCTGTCCTCAGAAACTCCAATGGATGCATCTCCTCCCTCACTTGAATTCCATGATGCAAAAGTGAATCCACATTGAAATGGATCTTTGCATCTTCTCCTTCACTGGAATTCCTTGATGCATCGTCTTAAATCCACAGTCACTTGCTTCCAAAGCAAAGTGAAAGGGATGACGGGGATGAAATAAATTGAGGGAATCACATTATGTGATTTACCCAACCTTACCATCCATGTTATGTGATTTACTCAACCTCAGAAGATTTTTTACCATTAAGACAGAGACCTTAAAGTCTAGGAATAGGAAGAAATAACAACGCCTTAAATATGATAGAGGCATATTGTGAAGGAAAAAGCACGAAATATAGAGGAAAAGAGGGGGGTGTAATACAGATCGACTGATACAGAAGAATATGGTTCTTTATATAGAGAAGAGAGACTACCTGAATTTCTTGAAAACTGATCTAAAAACTTAATGCTCATTAAGAGGATTAGGTAATTACAAGGTGAATGGGTAAGTAGCACAGTAGTCAAAGGAATGAATGTTTTTGCAGAAACTAATAAAATTTTAACGTCGGTTGTTTAATACAACTGACGTTAAAAGTGTTTTTTTTAAAAAAAATATTTATTTTTAACGTCAGTTTTTTAAACAATTGACGTTAAAAGTGTGATTTTCAGTTAAATAACTAGATGACGTAAATAATCCTATACCCTATATAGAGAAGAGAGACTGATTTTCTTGAAAACTGATCTATAAACTTAATGCTCAGGGGTAGGTAGCACGGTAGTCAAAGGAATTAATGTTTTTGCAGAACACTTTTAACGTCAGTTGTCTTCAACAGCGGACGTTAAAAGTTTTTTATTTTTAACGTCAATTTCTTAATAAAACTGACGTTAATTAAATATCCTTTAACGTTAGTTTTTACAAACAACTGACGTAAAATGTTGTTTTATTTTGATTATAACGTTTACACCCACGTCCTTTAACGTCAGTTTTTACAAACAACTGACGTAAAATGTTGTTTTATTTTGATTATAACGTTTACACCCGCACGCCTTCTGCACTTCGCTCTGTACGTCTCTTTTCTCTTTTCATCATGCTCAACCCTCACTCTCAACCCGCACTCTCACTCTCACTCTGTCCTAATCACGAGCTCATCTACACCGCAACCACCGCGAGGGCTTCTTCGCCACCACCATGAGGTACACTCTTAACCCCTAACTATGTCTTTCCCGCTCATTCTTTGCATGCAATAACTTGACATCTCTCTTTCCCCTTCCCGCGCACTAACTCTCCTTGTCCCTCTGCTCTCAGTAACCACATCGAACGTTGGCCACCACTCGAGCTCCCCCCCACCACCACCACGCGAGTGCCTATTTCTGGTGAGTCTTTAGGGCACATTTTTTTATTTTTGGTTTTGAGTGTATGTTGAAACTGTAATCTCAGTAGTTGAAACTTGAAACTGTGAGTTTGAGTTGTTTGGAATGTCTCTATTTTTGGTTTTGAGTGTATGTTGAAACTGTAGTCTCAGTCGTTGAAACTTGAAACCGCGAGTTTGAGTTGTTTGGAATGTCTCTATTTTTGGTTTTGAGTGCATGTTGCTCTGCTGGTTGATCTGTCACGGCCGTGATGCTCATCACGGCTAGGTCGTGATCAGTTCTGCATGTGAGGGTCTGGTTCAGTTGGCACGTTACGGCCGTGATGGACATCACTTCCAGGCCGTGACCAATGATTGGCAATCTTCAAAAACTATAGTTTTCAATCACCCGTATTGTCCTTATATTGGATAGATGTTTTGTATATCTACAGGACCTATCTAGTTATTTTTATTTATACTTCTGTATTTATTTTGAGTTATAACATATGTTAATACATATATATTGTTTCTGAACAGGCATACATATGGATCAGTCGGATAGTCCACATGCACGGGAGGACACTGTGGGGGCTACGCAGGACCCGATCACGCCTACGCCTGATTCTAGTGTAAGTTTACATGTTATATACAATCTTTAGTCCTTCTTTTTAATGTAAGTTTATAATGTCACAACCCTCTATTTTATCTTTTTTTTTTGTCCATACAGACATCACAGGCTCATAGGAAACGAGGTAGAGGAGCCACCTCGTTGAAGAAACTAGAGAAGGACAGGCAAAGCGGACAGATGCTTGAGGTGTCCTTCGATGCTAATCTAAATGCCCAGGGACCCCGTGCTAAAGAATTTAATAAGTGGGTGTTTCTACAAGCGAAGCAGCATGTAAGCATCAACTACAACCACTGGAATGACGTTCCACAGAACGTTAAGGATCAGATTTGGGAGGCTATCGCGGTATTTTACCTTTACATTCGTTTGATTTACATTATTATATAATTATCCGAGTTATAATCCATCCAGTTGTTATGTATTTAATGTGTAGGTAGCTTGGACTGTGCCAAATGACGAGGATCATCGTCATAAATGTATGAAAATGGCATCAACGTGTTGGAATGGGTTCAAGCATGATCTTACCAGGTACTATGTATCTGGGAAGAAGCGGCTTGATAAAATGTTCTCGGATTATCCCTGGATTGATCAGGATACTTGGGATATGTTTGCCAGGAGTCGACAGGATGGAGAATTTCAGGTTGGTTGATTAAGTTAATTTTGTATGCTTCTTATAGATCATTTAACTGTATTTAATTATGTGTTTTTGTTTGAATAGGCTAAGGCAAATAAGGGTCGGCAGAATCAGGCGAAGAACATCCACCGCCACACCTTGTCTCAGGGTCGGTACCAGACTCGGATCGAGCAGATGATGGCGGATAGGCTGAGGGCGAAGGAGGAAGAGCACTCTGTTAGGATTGAAAGAGGAGAGGTGCCTGAGGGCACACCATTAAGTCCTTCGTCGGACATCGACCGCGAGGATGTCTGGTTAGCCGGCCGCATGACAAAGACGGGATCTTTTAAAGTTGATGTCACTCGCGAAGTGGCAGATAAGATTGTAAGTAAATAATTAACTTGATTTCAATTGATATTTGTATAGATATTTGCAACACTTTTCACTTGCACGTTTTTTCATTTTTTCATTGTAGATGGATCTTAAAGCACAATCCTCCCATGGCTCATTCGTCCCTTCTGGACGGTGGGACGTCTTGATGACTGCTCTAGGCAAGAAAGACCATCCTGGTCGGGTTCTCGGTGTTCCTGGGAACGTGACCATCAAAGAATATTATGGCAAGTCTGCTTCACGAAAGCGGGTGGTCGATGAAGCATCAATTTTGGCTGACAATACTCAGCACCTCATATCCAACCCAGCTATTACAACACATCTGATGCAAAGCTTAATATCCAACCCAGAATTCAAGCAGGCGCTTACCAGAGAGCTTTCCTCCATCGGTACATCCCAGGACATCGCAGGGCATGCCAACCCTTCACATGTGAGCACAAAAGAGAGTTATAGTAGGGCACATGTGGAGGACGATGAGTTGGCAGCTAGGGAGCGGGAGTTCGAAGTCCAACGCCATGAGCATGAGTTGGAAATGAAAAGGCGTGAGCTTGAGTTGGACTCCAAACGACATGAGCTCGAAATGTTAACAAAGGTATGTATTCATTATTAATGTTCAAATTAGTCAAATAATTACTTGTGTTTTTTTTAATTATCAACAACTTATCTATTTTATTTTTCCTAAACTGAAGGCCAAGTCGACGTCGGTGTCGCTGTCACCTATCACTCGTTTGTTCTCACTTGGTGAGGATTATGCGTTTGAGATTTTTGAATGTCCATTGGAGCACGATGGATGGGTGGCACGCCCAGATCAACGGAGGATATTTTCCTTCTGTGGTGACGATCTCGGGAACGCCTGCAGAAATAACGTCTGGATGAACAGCAATGTTTTGAGTCTCTGGTGCACGTAAGTTAATTTTAATTTTATAACTTATTTATTTTTGGTATTTTTCCATTTAATAATTTATTTTAATTTCAATATATATATTATGTAATTAACATCCACACCTTTTCATATCTTAGGTATCTCCATCGTCTTCATCTTGATAAGGGTGTTGCATCAGTTTACAGCTTCTTAGATCTGTCAATCCTTCTGCCCGATTTCTTTGCTGGCGATGAATTGAGTAAATACTTAGGGAACTTGTTGGGAGACATTCTGAAAGAATTATATCTGGCTCCCTACTGTATGAAAAGCCATTAACAGTTGTTCATACTTCACCCGTCTAGACATACTGTCATATTCTTTTGCTCTCTCCACCAACAGCCACCACAGGTGGTGTTGGAAGCTGTAAATAAGTAAGTAACTAATCTTAAATTTAATTTAAGTTTTAATATCAGTTGTTTTTAGTTTATTACACACATGATATATGAATTTGTTAATTGATCGACATGATTATTTGTTTATGATTGTGCGCTAAAGGCGAGTAGCATAAGTTGCGCCAACGGGAGAAGTAGGACTTCTAAGGCTAAAGCAAATCCTGTATGGAACATCCTCAAGGTTTGGTAGTTTATTTATCAAATAATTAATATTATAATTACTAATTTATATGTATATTCAACTGACGTTGAAATTAATTTTGTTGGTTGTCTCGATTTCAAAATGACGGGTGGTCGTGCGGCTATTATGTGATGCTTCATATGCTGAACATAGTCTCCGTATCTATTACGGATGGATGGAATAAGGTAATATTTAAACAACTTGTTAAATTATATATTATAGTATTGAAAATGACTTGCATTGATGTTATTGTTATTATTTGAACGTGTGTAGGCATTTATCGACCAATCGCCTATTCAAGAAGATGGGTTAAGAGACTTGAGGATGCGCTTCGCTGAATTCTTCTTCAAGTATGCGGCTGAAAAAGGAATTGACAAGATACCTCCGCACTACTTAGATGAATAGTTTTTTTGTTAGACTTTAGAAACTAATTAATAACATGTATATATATATATATCCTTAGATTGGTAGTTTTGTTTTTAGACATTGGAGACTAATATATATATATTTAGACATATAGAGATATATAAATTTATATATATATATATATATATACACTTGTAGATAGTTGTGTTTTTCCTATACATGGGTTTTAATTTTAAGTCCCCCCATTGTTCCATTTTTCCTTTGCAATTCTGTAATGTGTGTGATATTTTGTGTTACTGGGATATTTACTGAATGCAGGGATAGCTGAGGGGAGTGATATTTTAAAACTGAATTTTAAAAAAAAATCTATTAACGTCAGTTGTATCAAACAACTGACGTTAATAGTATTTTATAAAATATACAGTACATTATTAACGTCAGTTGTAATAAACAACTGACATTAAAATTAAACCTTTAACGTCAGTTCTTTATAACAACTGACGTTAGTTTTAACAAAATTAGCGTCCATTGTCTTAAAGAACTGACGTTAATAGTTTTATGTTTAACGTCGGTTGTTTAAACAACCGACGTTAATTTTTACAAAATTAACGTCAATTGTGTTAAAGAACTGACGTTAATAGTTTTATATTTAACGTCAGTTCTAAACTGACGTTAAAATATTAACTATTAACGTCAGTCAGTATTCTGACGTAAAAAATCAATTTTAACTGACGTAAAAAGCACTTATTGCACTAGTGACCTGGCAGCAGCTGTACCTTTGAGAGCGGCGCGGATTTGGAGACGCCGTTGATAGGAACGTGGTTGTCTAAGGTGGGAATCAGAAAGTATTTGACACGCCAAGGAGACAAGCATAGTATTGTAAGTTAAGCTGTATGCGTAGGGTGCACCAGACCCTACTAGTCGATAGTTAAATCCCTAATGAAAATAATTTTGAAAATGTATACGAGGATTAAGTTACGGTATGCTAATCGGTGTTTGGGTAGTTTATCGGTTTACGTGAATGCTGTTGAGGATGTATGTTTTACTTATTTTATAGTGTTCATGGATATGAATGTTGTTTTATATATATATATATATATGATAATATTGAAGTTGATGATGAGATTATGTATGTTATGATGTGTCGAGGTTGTCTGGTTGTCTGTTGTGCTGTTAGAACCTAGTTGACACCTGAGGGTACACTGTTGTGAAAGTGATGGGAAAGGATTGTGAAAGTCGTATAAGGGTACCGAGAAGATGTTGTGGATGCCTAGTGCATCGTGGTGCGTGTAATTGAGTCTTGGTCCTGGTGTCAACTTAGGTTGTGTTTGCATTGCATATTGCCAAAGTGGTGAGCCGTGTGACCGGGAGTCATGCGAGGTTGGTGTACCCTAGTGAGGGTACGGAATGCAAGCGGGACAGTTCGGGGAACCTTGGGGATGTAGCCGGGTTCGGATTGACCAACAGTGACCAATGGTTTGCACCCATTGTGTCGTGGTTGCCGCCGGTACTCGACTATCTCAACGTCTGGGCCTGGAGTGTTCCAGTCCTAGGTGGACCTTCCAAGGATTCCAAGATACCCCTAATGGAGTTGAGCTCATAGGGGGAAGCACCCTTATTGGTCACGGCGAGCGAAACTGTTACCAAGACAAACCAACTGACATTCTCCGGGAGATGGATAGGCCCGAGAGAGAGAGAGAGAGAGAGAGAGAGAATGTTCGGGGGATTAGTATCCCTAGTGTGAAAGATCGCCCAACAAGCATAGGAGTCTGACTCCTTAGAGGATTGATCTTAGTTGGATATCGAGGATGTCTGTTGAAGAATGGTTCGAGAGATGTTTGCTGTTTGTGTTGATTATTGTTTGATAACATGCCTTACTGTGTTTCTCCATCCCTGTTATGGCTTGATTCAAATGCTTATCGCCCTTATTTCCCTTTTCTTCTGTGTATGTATCGGTTCGTCAGATGAGCAGCAACAGTCGTACCTCGATGGTGATAGGACTAGAGCATCGTCTGATGCATTATCTGCAGAGGATCCCGCCTAGGGTCCAGACCTTGGGGGGGATATTGAGATCGTGTACCATGATGACCGTGGATGGCGTCGACCACTCACAGTTCTTCATGTGTTACGTTGGCACGGTCAGCATCTTCGTTCGCCTAGGAGGAGGATCGTTCTTCACTTTGCTCGGCTCTTATCGCATCTCTCAGTGTCTGCCTTTTTTAGAGCTTTGGATTCCACTCCCCGACTGGAGTTTCCAGAAGACATGTGGAACCCGTTGAACCGTTCCTGTGCTCGTAGTGGGATCGAAGTGGTGGATGGAGGCCGTAGGAGGAGGAGTGTACAGACGATGCATCACTACCATTACAGGAGGGTTGTCATCAGCAATGATGAGTCTGTCAGGACTAGGGTGTATAGGTGCCGCTTCGGCGAGGGCTAAGTTAGTTCCAGATGCCCATATCGTCAATGATATGGTTTGTTGGTAGCGTCTATTAGGGGAGAGCCTGTGTGAGCTTATCTTTCTTTGATTTTTATGTATTTTTGTGAGAGGCGGGAGGGTAGATGTTGTCTGTTTAGGTTTTATTTCTTTTCTCTGTGACCAGTGTATTTCTGTTTCGTTTCATGAGTCTGTATAACAGTTAGGTTTACGATTCCTCTGTTTGGATCGACAATACTTAATGGATACTCTGTACATATTATGTATATATGTCGTTTCTATTTTTCTTCGGCTGTGTATGTTTCCAATGTTTTTAATTTATCGCTTCCGCAGTTTATATTATTTTTGAATGTAATTACCGCACTAACACTAATAAAATGGATTAAGGAATAGTTAATTAGGATTTTTATTTAATGGTGCATCGGGGTGTCTCATTAGCAAAATTATTGTTTACAAGAAATAAAAATTTGCATACTTTTATGTCATTTTTAATTATTATTTTCAAGTTATGAACAAAAGCAATTTATTGTTTGGTTAACAATTTTATAACCACATATCATATGATAAATAAGAAAAATTTAAAATAGGTATATTATAAAATAAAATAAAAAACAAACCAAGCATTTCATTACCACCGCGCAACGTGCGGGGTCAAATTCTAGTTTATATAAAAGTCCATGTCGGTAAAAGTAATAGAATTTAACTCAAGCAAATATGTCCTATATATTTTTTTCATGTGATAGATGTGAAATATCCACTGTCGTTAACAGTGATTAACCTCCGTTGAGGAACTTGAAGGTGCGGAAAATGGATAATCCCCTCCCAACAAGACTTATTCCATTCATAAGAATCGGGATTCGAACCGCTGACCACTTACTAAAGGGGCCCAAGCTCTTACCACTTAGACCAATCTAAGTTGGTCAAACATGTCCTATTTTAGTGATTGAAAATATCATCATTTCTAATGGTTTATTTATAATTTTTATTGGATAATAATAATTTTAAGAAATTAAAATTAAAATGTATGATTTATGCATGAGATGCTTGCCAGTAAGAATTCAATTACAAAATGAAAACATGTATTTATAAAGCATAAACATCGAAGAAAAATATTTAAATTAAAATAAAAACATGCATATTATATCATAATAATAAAAGCAATGGGTAGAAGATACCACATTGTAAACAAAACGTCATAACGCGGAAATAACAAGGTTTTTATAAGAAAACATAACAATAATAAAATTGAAACAAAACCCAACCCCGATGTCACATTACAGAGCTGGTAACCAACAATCCAGAAACATCACGGATAAACAAACTAAAATTGGAAATAAATCCTAACTACGAGTAAGCGGCTCCTCGAAGTCACTCCTCAACTGGCTGCTCACAATCCTCTGCATAAAGATAAGGTATGTGCAAACATCAACAGAAAGATGGGAGTAAGAAACATGTATATAAACATAACGGCATGGAATCAGTTAGTAAGACGGTCACGCATCATATAACATATAGCATATCAAGCATCATAACATATTAACATGTCAACATCATTCATATCATCATAACCTCAAGTTTTCTTTGATGTTCTAGCATATATTGACTCTTTGATTTTTAATAAAATGAATTAGATTGTTTTTGCGTCAAAAAAAATTATAGGCACAATTGAAGGAAACATAATTATTGTCATTCTAAATATTAAAATTAGAAACCTGTGCACATCCTAAACCCAGTTTATCAAAAGTGGATTAGGCAATAAAGTAATTAATTTTGCCCATAAATAATTTCAACCAAACGAGAAAGCAATGAATTTTCTCTGCAGATTTGACATCAAAATTCAGTGAAGACATCACCGAACAAGATTTTGCCAAGCATATTTGAGTGAAGTGAAACTCAGTTCTAGTACCACAAAGCATATATATCTCCATCATTATTGTGAATATGACAACAACAAAAAAAAAAAACCAGTATTAAAAATGTTCAGATAGCACAATATGAACCACTTTGTTTAACAGACACATAAATTAAACTGGAACTGTCTTGGCAGACCCTGCTTGCTCAATTGCCTCAGCATCATCTTCCTCATTCTCCCCACTCAACTCCTCCAGGGATTTTCCCTTTGATTCTGGAACCAGTAAGGTGAATAACATCCCAAAGAAGTTGATAACACCTAGCATAATGAGGGAGTTCTTAATCCCAATACCAGTTTTGTACCCTGGATCAACCTGGCTGGGGTCCTTACTTTGTGCAGCATATAAGAAGCCAAATGCACCCACAATTGCTCCTGCCTTTCCAGCAGCAGCTGAGATTCCATGACAAGTAGACCTTAGCCTTGCTGGGAAAATCTCTGCTGGCACAACAAATGTTGTAGCATTTGGACCAAAATTGGAGAAGAAGAAGGTGAGAGAGTACATGACAACAAATCCAATTCGGTTTTCCTTTTTCCAGTGATCATATGGTATGGCCAGAGCAAACATGAAGACAGTCATGAAAAAGAAACCCATCAATTGGATTGCAAAACGTCCCATGTAATCAATAAAGGCCACTGTGAACCAGTAACCTGGGACAGTACTGCATAGTGCTATAAGTGTTTGTGCTCTTGCAATCCTATAAACCTCATGGATTGCATTCATTTCTTGTGCTGGAGGTATCCATCCAATTGCACTAAAAATGTCCTTCTGGAAAAGGTTCTGGCTATAGAATGCTATGTCCAATAGGAACCATGTAGTGGTAGTTCCCACCAAATGCAGCCCATGGCGTTTGGCGAATTCCTTGCTGAACAAACCAAACTTCTGGTTTTCTTTCTCTGTCAATTTCTTCACCTTCTCCTCTTCAGCTTCAAGTTCTACTTGTAGCACCTTAGACATGTCTGCAGCAGCTTGTTTCGCGTTCTTGGCAACAAGGGCCGTGTACCGAGCTGTCTCCGGCATTTTCATACGCCAGTAATAGGTAAGTGCAGCTGGGACTGCACCAAACATCAAAATGATACGCCAAACACAATCAAATGCAGGTAGCACCATGGATTCTGATGGATTCTGCTGATAGGTAGGAACCTTGTATTTGTGGTCATATGCGGTAGAGACAATTAAAGCAACTATTCCACCAGCCATGATGCCAAATCCTTGCATAGCAAACACTGCAGCTATAAATGCACCCCGAGTCTTTTTGTTGGCATATTCAGACATGATTGTAGCTGATAGAGGGTAGTCACCACCAATCCCAAACCCAAGCCAGAACCTGAAGAAACATAGTGTGGCCATGACACCTTTTGGACTTGAACCAAAAGATAGCCCTGAGGCAATAGAGCACACTACCATGAGCATAAGAGTTAAACCATAGACCTTTTTTCTGCCCATTTTGTCACCAAGCCAACCAAAGAATAGCTGGCCTGCTAATGTCCCACATAGTGCCACACCAATCACAGCAGATTGAACATGAGGAGGAAGAGTTCCAGGCTTTGGTTCGTTTTGTTTTGTGTAATATATCCGCCCCAGCAACTTGGTGACAAGGGAAATGCAGAAGAGATCATATGCATCAGTGAAGAAACCCATGCCAGCTATCACAATTGCAGTGAAGTGGTACCATTGTGTCTTGGCCACATCGAGTGCATTAAGTACTCCCAGTTCTCCAGCCATCACTGAATCTGCTACCTTCTATGCTCCAATAAGAGATTCAAAGTTTCCTGCACAAGTACAAGAAATAAGTTTCACAATCTTGGTTAGTATAGCTACAATACAACATTCTTGTTTCCTATATCTTATACTATCTTATGAATTAAAATTTTATAGAAAACTGGAATTTCTGACAAATATCTGAAGCTTATTTTATTGGTGTCTAATTGATTGTCATTGACAGACTGAGCAGGAACAAAATAAAGGAGTTTCCCAGTTCTTACTAATTATCAAGATAGGACAAGCCCAAAAGACTTCTGCAAGGAATTAACAATCATAATGGTGGTTTGGAAAAAAATTGCTGCTAATGTTCAACTTTATCAAGCTGATGTAAGAGATGGATAAACTAGTTATGGTCACTAGCTGCATACTTAAATGGATTGGACCTTTCTAACAAAAACTCTATCATACAATATGGCTTGAATCTAGCCCACTTGAGGATACCATGAAAATATAAGAGTTTATTTCCCTTTCTTGGTGGCCACACCAAACCAGAAGGAAACAAAAGTAATACAAAGAAAGAGACAGACAAATGGATAGAGGGGAGGGCAAACAGGAGTCGGAGAATCTTATGACTACACAGAATTTAGCCAAGTTGCTACCCGGCTATGAGTATCAGTAGCACAAGGAAACAAAACATGTGCGGAAAAATCAACAAAAGAAAAGACAAGGAAAGAATGACCACTGAAAACCATTTATCATCATAAACTGGTGTAATAATGAAGTAGCCACCAGAGGCACAAGATTAAATTTGTGGCTAAAATATCTTGATGAATTCATTCATAGATAGATAAAGTTAAGGAAGGGGCTTGTGTGAGTTATGGCAATATTTCATGAAAATCAATACCCCAATGGTGAAATCACTTTATGATAAACTCATGAAGAAATTGGAGGAAGGAAACAAATAACAAGAAATTAAAAAAGGACAAAATGGCCCATGGCCCAAGAGACCTTTGCTTTTGTGTATATCTTTTGTTTCACTTCTTGGACAACTACTACTAGTAGTAGTTGGCCAAAATAGTGTGACTAGACTGATGGAAAAGTCCAGATAGAACAGAGATATATGATGTGGAGGATGCATGGAAAAATTCATGGAAATGGCATGGTAAAAAGAACAATTCAATTGTGGGAACACTTCCAGTGGTGGAATGATTACTATCATCACTATTATAATCCAGAAAGTTTTGTACACTTTATGTGTGCTGCTACCTAAGTACTTCAATAGTGGGGCCTCCCACTATTTGAAGCTCTTCAACTGAGAAATGAAACTCTCTTTCAAGTTCTAAATATCATAAAGAACAGGAGGACTTTACATTTAGGAAAAGGCCTTGACTTACCCAAAAGAGAGAAAGAAAGAGAAGCTGACCTGCTTGTCAGAGACTGGGTTGAAGGAGTAGCAGAAGAAGTGGCATTGTTGGCATTGAAGAGGCATAGACAGTTTGAGAGCTGCCATATTTATAGAGAGAGAAAATAATCTCAACATCCTATGAATGCCAAAAGAGTAAAAAGAATCAACTCTAACATGTATGGTATATCCCCAATCTTAGCCTTCATCCTTTGTTGTCAACGATTCACAAACACCATGCTGTAGCTGTTCAAAATTAGTCTATTTCGAAGTGAACTGGAACAGCTAAACAGCTTTGGATTCTTAAATTTGGAGTCATTGTATCTTTAACTAGGTGGATTTGTCAGGAGCTAAAATATACTTTTCGTCTATCAAGAATTTGTTTTATTCCTTTATCTTTTAAAAAAAAATTATTCTTTTTTAATCTTTTATCTATTAAATGTTATACTAATCTTATATATATATATATATATTTCCAAAAAAACTTAGATATATGTTTTTATTATATCCTTGCTATCCGGGTCTTTTAAAATAAGCATATTTTATGTAATTTTAGAAAATATTTATATATAAAACCATTATACACAAGCAGCACTTTATATGAATCCAACATCAACTTTTCATGTCACAAAGTATGCATACTATATTACAAGAAAATAGGGTTTTAGCGACCGATTTTATCGATCGTTATTTAATGAATTTCGGTTACTAAATATGTTAGCAACCGAATTAGCGGCCACTAGTCTACGGTTACAAAAACTTTGGTCGTTATTCTATATAGCGATTGATTCTGCGTCAGTCGCTATTTAGCGACCGAATTATTGGGTCGCTACCTTATCAAAGTTCTGTCGCTAAAAGGGTCACCTGAAACTAATAAAGAGGCCAATTTTAGCAACCAAAATTTTAAATTTAGCCACCTATTCAGTCGCTAAATTCCTCAACGGTCATAATTTGACGACCGATTTGATTCGATCGCTACTTGGTCACGGTGGTATTTAGCGACCAAAATATAGTTCGGCTGCTAAATTAATTTTATTAATTTAAAAAAAATTAAAATAAAATACAAATAAAATTAAAACAAATTCAAATTAAAGAATATAATTTAAATAAAATATATAATTTAAAATAAAACCAGTACAAATGTAATCCAACAATAAAATCGATTGTATAATCATAAAAAATGTATTATGCCCAATAGAAAACCTAATCTATGTGAGGAAGGGGTGAGGGGAGTGGGCTAATGTCATCGCCATCTGCGGCATCACCAGCGACGGCATCGACAGCTGCGACGACATCAACAACAACAACAATGACATCATAGTGTGCGCCGCTAGCTCCAGAACTGCTAGTTAGGAATCCCAAGAACATATACAGTTCCTCCATGTCTTTTGGTGACATAGTGAAATGAAACAAAGTTAATGATGTAGACATTATTAGCTCCTGGTAACATTGTAGTCACTTTTATATATAAGATAAGACGACCAACAAAACTATCATAATAAAAAATAGAAGCTTTGAGTAGTTAGTCAGTAAAGAAAATCCGATAATCAGAGTAATTTCATTCTGGAAAATAGAAAATCTAAAGCTACCATTTCATTGCACAGTCCTTGAAGTAACTTCGATTCGATTAATAATGACACAGGTGCTTTTTGGTCAGAGTAACATACAACTTACAGTATATTATATCAACTTTTCCTATATACAGTTACGTAGGCATCCTGCCTATTCCAGAATATTACACAGAACAACTGCATAACTAAGAGGGGGATATTCACAGACACACATCATAATATAATAAGCACAATCATATAATAGTTTTTCACTGACCAATAAAATAGAATGTAGTTATTCTGTTTGGCAATGTTGTTAGTATATTGCAAAATTGGAAATTCTTGTTCTAATAATTTAAAATCGGTGGAAATTCATTGCCATTTTGCTTAGCTTGGAGTGAACTACTCTACTAATTATTAGACAAATCCTTTCACCATATCAAGACTTCAAATGCTTGGTGAGGATATTATGAGGTGAGAAATTGGGAAGAGCTTCAGATATAAAGCTTGAAACTTGCAAACCATAAAACTCGAGCTCAATACACACATGAATGTAAGATATGTTGACAGACACTATGTTTTTATATTAAATGCATGACTCAATTCCAAAGTCAAGTTAAATTAAACATACGATAGTGCTGAAGGACATCAATAATCACATAGAATCTACTTGGTTGGCACCATCAAACTCTACCGTCCAAATGCTACGCAAGTCTTCTGGGGAGGCAAATACAAACTCATAAAATCCTTTGCCAAAAGGAATCGTCCACCATTGACCAACAAGTTTCTAAAGCTAGGATAATTTGGAGCACAAGGCTTCAAACCTAACAAGTGAATCACCTTTGAGAGAATTAAACAACCGTGAATATTGTTTTTACACCCGTCCAAGCCCGCTTTGTATTCATCATCATAAATTTTTGATCGATAAAGCATCATCTTTCAGGCACGGACAATTGACTCAATGGAATATCAAACACATACTCAGAGCTTGTGCAAAGGTCTCTAATTGAGGAGAAGAATTTGTTGAAGAAGAGGATGCAACTGTAGGTGATATGAGCCTAATGAAGACCAATTTGGACCAAGAAACCATTCAAGGTCTTGGTGGCCCAATGACAAGAGCAAGAGCGAAGAAAGCCTAAGAAGCTCTAACTCAATTAGTGGTTCTCTTAATGGACACAAGCCCAAGTTCAAGTCAAGAAGATAATGAGCCCAAATGCACAACTTTGCTCATTCAAATAGAAGAAACATGAGGAAAGGCGTGTGGGTCCAATTTGAGTTGTTTTCTTCTTAATTTCAATAAGTGTATGGATCATGGAATGTGGGTCCAATTTTGCTATTTGTTGTAAATTGGGGCAGCCACCTTTTCCTACTTTTGCACATGTTTTATATGTCATAGTTGAGTGAATAATTGTTGTAAATTGTGTGGGAGTTACACTTGTAAGTCGAGAAGAAAGTGTAACATCCACATAATGAGTGAGAGTAGGCCATTTAAAGGAGGGGGAATTCTTAATAATTGTGGCTGCCATGAATTAATTTTGGTGGCTACATTAAGATGGGTTTTTAGTGTGTGTTAAGTGTCTTGAATTAGGCTAATAATGTGGGAGTTTTAGTTTGTCCTAGGTTTCCATGTGTGGGGCGCAAACTTCAATTGGGGGCAGAGTTAGAATAGGTCTTAAAGTGAGTCATTAGTGACATAATTAGGCCATTCAAGTGGAGGTTATGCTTTGTCTTTGGATGCCAAAAGTTTGGCTGCCCACAACTATTTGTAAGCGCCTAAACACATTGGAATGATAACTTTGATGTTATTTTGAATCAAATCCATTCTTGTGAGAATATTGTTCTCATAGGTTCTTGGTTGAACCAAGCTAAGTTCTTATCAAGAATCGAAGATTCTTGTTACGAACATCATTTGGCTTATCAAACATCCTTGTTTGTGGTGCCTCCATCATTCCTTTCTCATCCATTTTCTTCTTTATTTCTTCACCTTTAACTTTGTTACAATTCTGAATTCAAACTCTGTTTTGTTCTAAGAGGTGTTTTGCACACCATATGTTTTAAATTCAACCAAAAAGATCACCATTCCAAGGCAACCTTCCATTTGGTTGTCATCAAGTGGTATCAAAGCTTAGGCTTTGGTTGAATTTCTGAGTTTTGTTCTTCATCTTCTATCTTTCTTCTTTTCTTATTTTAAACCCAAAATAAAAAAAAAATATCACTTTGATTCTGTTTGTGAAGAGAATTTTTTGTGGTTGTTGTTCTTGCTCAAAAACAAGTTTTCCAGTGTGATTCTCTTCTTCAAAGTTTGAAAAAAAAAATTGTGCAAAGTATAAGAGAGAAAAAATAAATTTGCATGAAATCTTGAGAAAAAAGAAAAGAGAAAAGTCTATTTGAGCAATTTGTGTTCTTGAAAAAAATATTTCCCTTCCTCCTTTGTTCTTATTTCCAAAGCTTTGCTTTTCTAGCCTTTCTTTTTGTTTCTTTGTTTTTTGATAAGTTTTGTGATTTTTGTTACTTGATTTTTTTGGATTTTTTGTGTTAGACTCTTCTAAGAACTAATGGAGTACAATTGAGTGGAAAAAGGCAAAGAGTGACAAATTACATCTTGTGTGGAAAAAGCCAAAAAGGTGAAAAAAAATATATATACATTTGTGTGCACAAGTGAGGGAGTGTAGTGAGGAATTACATAAACTCGAGATGGCAAACCAAGATGATAGTCCACCACTTTCTCCAAGGTCAGCGGCCATTCATGCTAGAATAGCTACTCAAGTTCAAGTTCTTACAAGGCAAATGGAGGCAATGCAAGCAAACTATGATAGACAACTTGCCAACCTTCAAAACAATGATGATTCTAGTGGATATGAGAGTGAAAGAGGAAGACCTAGAGAAGGAGGACATAGAGGAGGAGGACATAGAGGAGGGAGACGTGATAGAGGCCTTGAAGGGGCCAAAACAAAGTTCCTCCATTTATTGGGAAGAATGATGCCGAAGCTTACTTGGGGTGGGAGATGAAGATGGAGCAAGTCTTTGATTGTAACTCTTACAATGAAAGAAAGTAGCCGCCCTTGAGTTCAACGAATACGCACTTGTGTGGTTGGACCAATTGCAAAAAGAGAGGAGGAAATATGAGGAAGAAACTATAGAGACTTGGGAAGAAATGAATCATGTCATAAGAAAGAGGTTTGTCCCAAATCACTACCATAGGGACCTACACAACAAATTGCAAAGGTTGACACAAGGTTCTAAAAGTGTAATGAGTATTACAAGGAGATGGAATTGGCCTTTCTTAGGTCAAACTATGATGAAGATAGGGAGGCTACCATGGCTCAATTCTTACATGGGTTGAATCAAGACATTCAAGACATAGTGGAATTACAACACTATATGGAGCTTGAAGATTTGGTCCAACAAGCAATGAAGGTGGAGCAACAACTTAAGAGGAGGAAGTCCAATTTTTCTTCTTCTTCTTCCAAATTTTCATCTTCAAATTGGAAGGACAAATCATAGAAGGAGGGTGCACCATTTTCCATAGAGGCCGTGAGCACTCCTCAAGGAAAGAAGCCAATGGAAACAAGTTCTAGGAGCCGTGATGTGAAATGTTTCAAATTCCTAGGACATGGACATATTACATCCCAATGCCCAACAAAGAGGACCATGGTGGTAAGGAATGGAGAAGTGGTCTCCCAATCCGAGGCTTCAAGTGAAGAGGAGAGTGAAGAAGAGGAGATCATTCCAGAAGGTGACTTGTTTATGGTAAGGAGATTTTTGGGAAGTCAGGCAAAAGAACATGAAGAAAGCCAAAGGGAGAATATCTTTCACACTAGATGAATCATTCTAGGAAAGGTATGCTCTTTAATTATTGGTGGTGGTAGTTGTGCCAATGTTGTGAGTTCTAGATTGGTTTCCAAATTGAATCTTGTTACTAAGGCACATCCAAGGCATATAGGCTTCAATGGCTAAGTGAGGTTGGTGAAATGGTTGTGAATAAACAAGTTGAGGTTCCATTTTCAATTGGGAAATATCAAGATAGTGTGATGTGGTGCCTATAGAGGCAAGCCATATGTTACTTGGGAGGCCATGGCAATATGATAGGAAGGCCACCCATGAAGGGTTCACAAATAAATTCTCTTTCGTGTACCAAGACCGAAAGGTCATTCTTTCTCCTTTATCTCCAAAGGAAGTTAGTGAGGATCAAATAAAAATGAGAGAAAAAAGAGAGCAAGAGAGAAAAGAAAGAGAAGGAGAGAAAAAAATTGAGAAAAAGAATGATGAAAAAATAAAGAAAAATCATGAGAAAAAAGTGAGAAAAATAGAGATGGAAAAGAGGGAAAAGATAGCTATTTTGCATCAAAAAATGAGGTTAAAAATGCTTTGATTGCAAGGCAGCCCCTATACATGCTTTATTGTAGGGAATTTTGTTTACATGCTAATGCCTCTAATAATCTCTCTTTGTCTAGTGGTGTTAAAAAACTTTTGCAGAAATTTGGAGATGTTTTTCCAAAGGAAGTGCCAAACGGCCTTCCACCTCTAAGAGGGATTGAGCATCATATTGATCTCATTCCGGGTGCATCATTACCCAATAGGCCAGCCTATAGGAGTAATCCTCAAGAGATTCAAAAACCAGTGGAGGAGTTGATGCAAAAAGGATGGGTTCAGGAGAGTTTGAGTCCATGTGTTGTCCCGGTAATTTTGGTACCTAAAAAGAATGGTACTTGGAGGATGTGCACGGATTGTAGGGCCGTGAACAACATCACAATTAAGTATAGACATCCTATCCCTAGACTTGATGATTTGCTTGATGATTTGCATGGTGCTTGTTTATTTTCTAAAATTGATTTGAAAAGTGGGTGCCATCAAATTAGAATAAGGGAATGGGATGAATGGAAAACTGCCTTTAAAACTAAATATGGTTTGTATGAATGGTTGGTAATGTCTTTTTGTTTAACAAATGCACCTAGTACTTTCATGAGGCTTATGAACCATGTTTTGAGGGATTTTTTGGGCAAGTTTGTCGTGGTGTATTTTGATGATATCTTGATATATAGCAAAAACTTAGATGAACATCATGAACATTTAAGAGTTGTTTTGCTTGTATTGAGAAAATAAAAATTGTATGCTAATTTGGAAAAAGTGTACTTTTTGGGTGGACCATGTGATTTTTCTTGGTTTTGTCATAAATGCTACAGGGGTCCATGTTGATAAAGAGAAAATTAAGGCCATTCAAGATTGGCCAACCCCCAAAAATGTGAGTGATGTGAGAAGCTTTCATGGTTTGGCTAGTTTCTATAGGAGGTTTGTTAAGGACTTTAGTACTTTGGATGCACCTCTTAATGAAATTGTCAAAAAGAATGTGGGATTTAAGTGGGAAGAAAAACAAGAGCATGTTTTTAAGGAAATTAAGGAAAAACTCACCCATGCACCAATACTTCTTTTGCCTAATTTTGCTAAATATTTTGAGATTTAATGTGATGCTTCTAATGTTGGTGTTAGGTCTGTTTTGATGCAAGAATGGCATCCAATTGTTTATTTTTTTGAGAAATTAAATGGAGCTGCCCTTAATTATCCCACCAATAATAAGGAATTGTATGCCTTAGTAAGGGCTTTGCAAACTTGGCAACACTATCTTTTGCCCAAAGAATTTGTAATTCATAGTGACCTGAGTCCTTAAAATATTTGAAATGACAAGGAAAGTTGAATAAAAGGCATGCCAAATGGGTTGAGTTTCTTGAACAATTTTCGTATGTGTTCGAGCATAAAAAAGGTAAGGCCAACATTGTGGCGGATGCATTATCAAGGAGACATGCTTTACTTTCTACTCTTGAAACAAAATTGTTTGGACTTGAATGTATTAAAGATTTGTATAAGCATGATAAGGACTTTTCAAATATCTTTGCTAATTGTGTGCATTCAGTCCAAAATGGATATTTTAGGCACCAAGGGTTTTTGTCAAGGAAAATAGATTATGTGTGCCTAAAAGTTCCATAAGGGATTTGCTTTTGAAGGAGGCGCATGAAGGGGGTTTAATGGGGCATTTTGGAGTCCAAAAGACTCTAGACATTTTGCATGAACATTTCTATTGCCTCATATGAAGTATGATGTGCAAAAATATTGTGAAAAATGAATTGTGTGTAGAAAATCAAAATCTAAAGTAATGGCTCATGGACTTTACACTCCTTTACCTATTACTGATCTTCCTTGGATTGGCTTGTCTTTGGACTTTGTTGTGGGATTGCCTAGATCTAGGAATGGTAAAGATTCAATTTTTGTTGTGGTGGAAGGATTTTCCAAGATGGCACACTTTATCCCTTGCAAAAAAATTGATGATGCTTGTCATGTTGCTGATTTGTTCTTTAAGAAAGTGGTGAGACTTCATGGTCTCCCAAGGAGTATTGTAAGTGATAGGGACACCAGGTTCCTAAGTTACTTTTGGAGGACATTGTGGGGAAAGCTAGGTACAAAGATTATCTTCTCTACTACTTGTTATCCTTAAACGGATGGGCAAACTGAAGTTGTGAATATGACACTTTATTCCCTTTTAAAGGTCGTGATTAAAAAAAATATTAAATCTTGGGAGGATGGTTTGCCTCATGTGGAATTTGCTTATAATAGGTTGTTCATAGTACTCCTCAATATTCTCCTTTTGAGGTAGTTTATGGATTTAACCATTTAACTCCTCTTGATTTATTGCCATTGCCTAACTCCTCAATTTTAAAGCATAAAGATGGTGGGGCCAAGGCTGAATTTGTGAGGAAGTTACATGAGCAAGTAAAAGTCCAAATTGAAAAGAGGACCGGAAGCTATGCAAGACAAGCCAACAAAGGAAGGAGAAAGGTAATCTTTGAACCCGGAGATTGGGTTTGGGTACACAAGAGAAAGGAAAGGTTTCCTTCCCAAAGGAAATCTAAACTTCAACTAAGAGGAGATGGGTCATTCCAAGTGGTGGTCAAGATCAATGACAATGCATACAAGATAGATCTTCCTAGTGAGTATGGTGGGATTAGTGCAACTTTTAATGTGGTTGATTTATCTCTTTTTGATGTAGGTGATGAAGATTTCAATTCGAGGTGGAATTCACTTAAAGAAGGAGTGAGACACCCGTTGTACCCCGGTATTTAATTAGATTAATTACCTTCTTAAATCAATTATTAATCGTGCGCTTATCATGAAAATACGTAACAATTAAAACTTATTTAATTATCATATAACTTCTGCAAATTTAAAACACAACAACTTTAACATATGTAAATACACACCTAATTGTTCATTACAATACCAAAACACTGTTGAGGGTATCCTCTCAGTAGGATCCTTGATGAGGACATGGAGCACCAAGAGGCCATTCAAAGCTTAGGAGTACCAATGACTAGCGCAATGTCGAGGAGGATCCAATAAAGCTTAGTCCAATTCTTGATTAAGACGATTTCAAACGGAGGAAAAAATGTAATTGTACCAAAAACCATGCTGGTCATACAAGCCATGGAGGAGGCGCAACTTGCATAAAAAAAAGGGGGCAACCAAGTTATTTTATTTTTAATTGAATGAAAGTGCAAGTGTCCAATTGATTTATTTGGGACCAAGGCACTAAGTTATTTTTTATTTCTTTTGGTGTGTTTAATCCACTTCAAGTGGTTGTGTGGTGCAAGGAGCAGGGGTCCCACACCTCTCAACAGCTCTTTGTGTAGTTTGAATGAATCAATAAACTTGCTGCCAAAGAAAGACAAAGAGAATCAAAGCAATCAAGGCAAAAAGGAGTTACACAAGACAAGGTGATGAATGCTCCAATCAAGGCAAAAAAAGGTGATGAATGCTCCAATCAAGGCAAAAAAAAAGGGAATTACAAAAGACAAGGTGATGAATGCTCCAATCAAGGCGAGAAAAAGGGAATTACACAATACAAGGAGATGAATGCTCCAACAGCACAATAAAAGCGTAGCCACCCACTTAATTACATTTAATGAGTGGTTATGAAACCTTCCCCTGGTCATGAAGAGCAATCAAAGCAGTAATAATTATTTTTAATCTCCTTTAGTTTCTTTTTGTACCCCTAGGAAGGAAGGACTTTGTCTCTTTATAACAGCAAGAACCTCTCTCGTTATATATAGGGGGCGCAAGTTTCAATATAGAGGACAACAAAGATTCTAGCAAAATATTGAGTTCATACTCTTTGGTTCTGGATTGGACCAGTTTATTGATCTTATCAAGAAATTCTCTTCTTGTGGTGATCCTCACACGCATAGGCTTATCCTTGTCTTGGATTAGACCAAGGTGGCGCCCCTACCTCCCATTCATCCATCTTCTTCATTTATTCCTTAAACAGCTCCTTGAATCCTTTTTTGTTGGTTTCATGCATTTGAGTTTTCCCAATCTGCTACCTTAATTCACTACCACCAAAACCACGAAATTCATCTCAATCTTTAACCATTGTTCCTTCATTTTATATTAAAAAAAAAGGAAAATACAAAAACATAAGTCACAACCAGGTTCCATTTTGAAAAATCAAGAAATGGCCCATTTCTACATCAAGGAGGCCATCATTTGGTAATCAGAGCAAGGTTTCGACTTTGTTCAAAAGAATCCCAGGTTTCTCTATTCTTATCTTTGAGTTCTGAATTCTTAACAACAACAAAAAAGAGAAAAAAAACGCAAAATACATATATATCTTGAATTCTGGTTGTGTTTCTTCCTTGCTGCAACACTCTGAATTTTATTCCTTTCTTTTGAGTGAATTCTTTCTTGTTCTAGTCTCACAAACTTGGTGTTCAATTTTTGTTTCTTTCCTTTCCTTTCCAAGCTGACTGGGTGAGTGGATTATTATTTGAATTGGTTTCTTGTAATTAACATTTGCTGCTGGTTTCTCTAAAGAACTGACAGAGTTATGGATGCTCAAAATCGTTTGCTATTTGATGCCCTCACGACAAAAATGAGAGAACTTTTGAAAGAGGAAGTGGAGAGTATAAATGAAAGAATTGACCAATTAGAAAACAGACAGAATAGTAGTGAAGAGGAGGAACGGAGGAGAAGGAGACGTGATGAAACTAGAGAAGATAGGTTGGGTGGTATAAAAATAAAAGTACCACAATTTGTTGGAAAAAATGACCCGGAAACATATTTGGAATGGGAAACTAAAATTGAACAAATTTTTTCCTGTTACAATTACACTGAACTTCAAAAGGTGCATGTTGCTTCTATTGAATTTACAGATTACGCCTTGGTGTGGTGGGATCAATTGACAAAGGATAGGAGAAAGCACAATGAGCCAGTCATTGCCATATGGGAGGAGATGAAGAGGCTCATGAGAAGGAGATTCATCCCATCTTACTACAACAGAGAGCTGCACAACAAATTACAGTGACTCACACAAGGCAACAAAAGTGTTGATGAGTACTACAAGGAGATGGAGGTGGCGAAGATTAGAGCAAATGTGGAGGAAGATGATGAAGCGACCATGGACAGGTTCTTGCATGGCCTAAATCGTGATATAAGAGACATAGTGGAACTACAACACTATGTTCAAATAGACGATTTGGTACATCAAGCCACAAGGGTATAACAACAACTCAAGAGGAAGGGTCAAAAAAGGAGAAGCACTACCACTTCTAATCCTCAAAATTGGAAGAACGATATTAAGAACGAAGGTACTTCTTCATCCAAAGAAGTCGCGGCTGACACAAAAGGTAAAAACACTACAACTAGTCCTTCTCAAGTTGTTTCAACTAACCGGGCTGTTAAGTGTTTCAAGTGCCAAGGCTTAGGACACATTGCTTCTCAATGTCCTACCAAGAGAATTATGATTGTAGAGGAGGTTGAGGAGGAAGATGAAGGGGCTGAAGAGTGTGACGAGGATTGTGTTGAGGAGGAGGCCCAAATACCTAGTGGAGAGCTACTTATGAATTAAAATCCTACTAAGTTATAAACTTAGGGTATTCGGCCAAGGCTAGTAAAATAGGCTAGCATTCACTAAACTTTCCAATCTCTTACGTTTAGCATCCATATGTATTAAGGAGTTCAAAACCATGATCATTTTGGAAAAAATAAGAACAAAGTATCCTAGGTCCATAACCTTCTAGGTTCGGTCATAGGATTTATAGGTTAGAAATCTTTAAACTTTCTAATCTCTTAGACTTAGCATCCAAATATCTTATGGAGATCAAGTCCATGATCATTTTGGAAAACAATGGAAACTTAAACATTCCAATCTCGTAGACTTAACATCCAAATATCTTATGGAGCTCAAGTCCATAATCATCTTGAAAAAATGAAAGTAATACATCCTAGCTTTAATAACATAGAATAAACAAGTTAGAAATCCTTAAACTTTCCAATCTCTTAGACTTAGAATCCAAATATCTTATGGAGCTCAAGTCCATGATCATTTTCGACAAATAAAAACTCAAACATCCTAGCACCTAAACACTAAGTTTCGGCCATCATAGGATGATGAGGAAAATATTCTTTGTTTAACAATAACTCTTAGGTTTAGAATCACAAGGTATTAAGAGTTCTAAATCCATGATCATACTTGGAAAGTTGAAACATAGTATCCTAGGCTTACTTATTCATATTTTCAGCCATCATAGGAACAAGCTATCAAAACTTCCAAGATTTATAGATTTAAGATCAATGGATAGTTAGAAACTCAAACACATGATCATATTCCAAAAGTTGAAACAAAAACTTCCTAGGTCACAAATGCAAGCATTCTGCCTTCATTGGACAATATAGGTAGAGATTTTTGTTTTACACAACCTCTTAGTATGTGAAAATATAAGTTAATACAAGACTATAGAAAGTGGTTTCAACTCAAAAGGAGTTTTCTACCATTTTAGAGAGATTTTAGAAGTTTAATGCATATAAGGAACACATAAAGTAAACTAAGAAATAAAAGATGAAACTTGCAAAAAGATTTATATGAGAGCATTACCCTTAGTGTAAGGAAGAACTTTAATGAAGAACATAAGTAGAAAAGATGAATAAAAACTAAAGCTTTAAGAGCTTGAACTTTTAGAAGAAAGGAAGAAGATGAAGGTTTAATGGAGTTTGAAGAAGGAAGATGATGAAGTGAAAATGAGAGGTGTATATATAGAGAAGGGACTGAGTAGCACGAAATTGAGGAGAGGGGAATGAGCTTGGAAAGCAGGTTTTGACCTTGTGCCTTGTTTGGTTTGAGAAGAGAGAGAAAAATAGCTTTTTAGAATATAATATGTTATAATTTGAAAAGTATGATGATTACACTTTTGGAGTGAGTCATAACCCATTTCCATCAAGTCCCATGAAGCCACTTCACTTCTTTTGTGCTCCCTAATCTACACCATTTTCGTACCCGGTTGTATTTTCCGATCGTAATTCTTCCGACGTTTTCCCCCGAAAAAATATTATATTCTATTTTTGAATGAAAATTTTCAAAATAACCAAAGTTGAAGGAAACATATTAAAAACACTAACCGTCTCGTTCACGGGTCAATATTAGGTTTTCTGCACAGTAAACTTGTACCGACAGTGAAAACGCAGATCGGCTTTCGTCTGAATTTTCAACCGAAAATTTTACCGTAACCCTCTACCATAAAGTAGATTGTGAATATGATTTTATCTTAATCAGGATCACTTTATAACTCTCAAATTAAAATATAATTAATTATATTTTAACCGGTTGAATAGCATAATTAAAATCAGGTTGTTACAAGGAGGGGATGATATGAGCCCAATAAAGACCAATTTGGATCAAGAAACCATTCAAGGTCTTGGTGGCCCAAAGATAAGAGCAAGAGAAAATAAATCCCAAGAAAATCTAACTCAATTGGTGGTTTTCTTAATGGACACAAGCCTATGTTCAAGTCAAGAAGATAATGAGGTCAAATGCACAACTTTGCTCATTCAAATAGAAGAAACATGAGGAAGGGCGTGTGGGTCAAATTTGAGTTGTTTTCTTATTAATTTCAATAAGTGTATGGATCATGGAATGTGGGTCCAATTTTGCTATTTGTTGCAAATTGGGGCAGCCACCTTTTCCTAATTTTGCACATGTTTTATAAGTCATAGTTGATTGAATAATTGTTGTAAATTGTGTGGGAGTTACACTTGTAAGTTGAGAAGAAAGTGTAACATCCACATAATGAGTGAGAGTAGGCCAATAATGTGGGAGTTTTAGTTTGTTCTAGGATTCCATGTGTGGGGCGCAAACTTCAATTGGGGGCTGAGTTAGAATAGGTCTTAAAGTGAGTCATTAGTGACATAATTAGGCCATTCAAGTGGAGGTTATGCTTTGTCTTTGGATGCCAAAATTTTAGCTGCCTACAACTATTTGTAAACGCCTAAACACATTGGAATGACAACTTTGATGTTATTTTGGATCAAATCCATTCTTGTGAGAATATTGTTCTCCTAGGTTCTTGGTTGAACCAAGCTAAGTTCTTATCAAGAATCCAAGATTCTAGTGGTGAACATCATTTGGCTTATCAAACATCCTTGTTTGTGGCGCCTCCATCATTCCTTTCTCATCCATTTTATTCTTTATTTCTTCACCTTTAACTTTATTACAATTCTGAATTCAAACTTTGTTTTGTTCTAAGAGGTGTTTTGCACAACATATGTTTTAAATTCAACCAAAAAGGTCATTCCAAGGCAACCTTCCATTTGGTTGTCATTGGTAGGTCATTCCAAGGCAACCTTCCATTTGGTTCCATTTGGGCGATGTTAGCCATGGAGAAACGGGGACCTGCAAGGAATTTGTCACGTGAACAACTCCGAAAGCGCCAACCAGTGGCACATCAGAGAATAGGGGTACATCCAAGCCAGAGCGATAGAACACAGGTTTGAGCGAAACCAGAGATGAAGACCATAGGTCAGAGAAAGCGGGTTGCAAAACAACGGTGTGGAACAGTGCTGCGTCGGTGAGGCAGCAGAGCCCAAGCCTAGGGTTTCACGGAAGATGAGGCGGCCTGTGATTCATACTTTTAAGAAAAATCAACAAGGCCTAGCACAATTCTTAAATAAATGGTTTCCTTAAGCATGATGTAAAAGTCTGACTCATGTCGTATGTATGGAAAAGGCTTTATTGGGAGAGGCAAAACCTACATTGGTGACCTCTATGAAGTTGGCACAGGGAAACAAAAGAAGGGGGGCTGAATTGTGTTTCTTAACAGTTTTTCGGAAAACCCTTTTATCAAACTTTTTACAAGTAAAACAATAGAAACAACACACAAAAAAGAAAACGTTTTTGAAGAGTTAACAAAATCAAATCCAAAACCCCACAGTTAGTATAACTAAAGACTGTAAAAGATAAGGGTTAGAAGAATCACATAAGTGTTTTATCCCGGTTCTCTCTCTTCCAACTAAGAGCTATGTCCAGTCCCTTCTACCAGAAGGTTTTATTCACTATTCTCCAAATAGGTTACAAGTATTCAGTACCTCTTCAGGCTACAAGTATTATTTCTCTACCAAGCCTCTTCAGGCTCTAGCTCTAACAAAGAGATTAACTGATTTGATCTAATAACTCACTATGTGTGAGGATTTGAAGGTTTTAAGATCAACAAGATTTACAAGAGAACTTGCTTTACAAAATCAACAGAGTTTTTGCACTATGATATCAGAGCTTCGTGTGTATATCTCTTGTATATGTGTATCTCCACTATTTCTTCTTGAAATTATTCTAGTATAAATAGCTGAAGTGTTTCTCTATCTTGATCTGCATCAACGGTCTTCAAATTATATCCGTTTAGTCATAGCATTAAATGCTTGGATCCGTTGAGACTGATAACTTGATATGCTTATTGGAGAAGAGTTTTTGATTATCAAAGGAATGCTCAAAGTAGAGCTGTCACTTCTCTGTTGTACCAAAGGTTGCTTTCTGACTTTCCTTCTTTGTACTTGACTTGATCTTTACAAAAATGTAGTTGACAGAGTACAAAGGTTTATGGTTTCGATTGTACGAAGTTCTTTTATCCAAGAGATAAAGCTTTTAAACAATAGAAGCAGCAACGGTAAAAAGACATATATTCTTTGAATTAAATAAGCAATCATTTGAACAAAATACATTTAAGCTTAGATGGGTTCACGTTTTAAAACTAGTGGACATGCAGGTCTTTGGACGTGCAAGATTAACTTATCAGTGAGATGGGCTCGTCTACTGATAATGCGTCTAAGACTTTTCGCCTAGTTCCGAGAGTTGGACGTGCTATACTTAAGAGATCGTCTACTGACATGGCGTCTAGTGAGACTTCTCCGTCTATCAAGTCTTTGGACTTGTTATATTTCATTGTCTCGTCTACTTGATTTTTCTTTCGACTTAGTAACACGTCTACCTTAGTTAATTTTAAGACCTCGTCTAACACAAAGTTAATAGTCTCAGAATTTTACCAACAGTTGTAGACTCATCTAGAGGATTAAAATAGAATCTGATAGATTCCGTACTTTAAATTTTAAGTTCCTCTTACTCGTATAAATCAAATAGTCCCTACATACTTATAACAAACAAGTTAGATCTTTGACAACACTTTGCAATACAAATTTAACATTTTTGTTAACATCAAAACTTAAGAGATTATTTTAATCCAAAACAACTTTGGTTCTAACAATCTCCCCCTTTTGATAATAACAAAACTCAATTAAATTTAAGTGATCAAAGTCTAAGAGAGCTACAGAGCTCCCCCTAAGACAAAGCATTCAAACTTTAAAAAGTAAAACAGATAAGTAGCAACACATATCAGATTTAACTAAGTCAAATTCAAAAACATAGTAATAGAGCTAAACAAAGTATCAGAGCTATCAGAGCTTAGAAGTCAAAACAGAGATATATATCAAAGATAGCAATATCAGATCATATCAAGCAGAAGTATGCAATAAAACAGTATACATGTCCAAAAACTGACTTTATATATATATATATATATATATATATATATATATATATATATATATATATATATATATATATATAATTCTATCCTTTCTCCCCCTTTTTTGTCATCAGACAAAAAGAAAACAGGAGTGGACCATCATTGTCAGTTAAGGAATAAAAAGAGAACTAAGAAGAGGGTGGAGGTGGTGGAGGAGGGTTCTGGTTTGGTGGAGGTGGAGGAGGTTGAACTGGCAGATTGTGACTGTTCGAAACTTTGTAGAATGCTCATCATTTGATTGATCATTACATTTGTTGGAGTCAAAGCTTCTGCAACATTTTCTTTGAGTTGTTCCTTGACCTCATCATGTTGATGGATGACTGTCAGAGCCAATGGCTGAGACGAGTGCTTTTCAAAAGTACTTTGTCTTGGAGCAGACTCAGTAACTTCCTCATTCCCAGCTACTGGTTGAACAGTATCAACACTCAAACCTGGTTCTTCAACTATGATTTCTTCTCCAATATGCTCAGAAGGAGGAGATGGGGGTGGTGATGAAGCAAGAGTGAGTAAAGGAGGAGGCAACTCTTTATCCCAGTGAACAGGGTCTTCCTCATAGATAGGACTTATGAGAGGAATTCCTAGAGTGTCCTTATGAATGTAGAGTCTGACATTGGAGAGTCCGCACTTTCCTCTAACTTTTGAAATGCTTCTCTTATTTTGTTCACTCAGTCCAGAGGATGAAGCTTTCTTACCACAAGTCATCATATGACTTATCCAGATATCAACTGCAACATCTTCAGATATGTCTTCAATAGATTGTGACATTCATAAGTCTATTATATTTTGATCAATAGAGACTTCAGTATCAGCTAAGATCATGCAAGAGTTGTTTTCTGGCTTCTTTGCAGTGCTCCTTTGCTTCTTCAGATCCTTTTCCTTGTTCAAGTCTATCATATGTAGTCTTGGACAAATCATGTAAGGTCTAACTCCAATTTTTGTCTTCTTCAGAGTATGGAACAGCCAGGTTGGTGGGACAAAATTGGCAGCTCTCACATACCTAGGCAGCTCAAACTCTTTTTGCAGGAAAGCATATATGAGGTGGTCTACAATATCAACATCTTTGCCATAAAAACTTGGATGCCTAAAGGTTACCCAAGATGTCTCTTTGTCCGGAATGAACTTTGGTCTTCCATCAGTTCTTGACCTTTTGCGCATAATTGTTGGAGATTTGGCTTTGCTAGGGTCAGTAGTCCAATCAGGTATAATGTGCCTGTTGACACCATCTGTGAAAGGTTTGAAGGGTGGGGATTAGATTTGGTTAGGATAGATCTTTTTGGGTGGAAATTTCTTTTGTGGAAGGTGAGTGAGGGCAGGTCCAATATGGTTGTACAGGGCAGATGGGAGTGGATGAGTCTGTTCATAGGGAATGGTTACATGCCATGGGGTGTAGGTAGGTTCGGGTTCATATTCATATTCATGCAGGGGATAGAAAGGTCTGGTTGACTCTGGTTCTGGTTCATGTTTATGATAGAGTATTTTTCAGTCTCTTTTGACTTTGGCCCAGCTTTCAGCCTTGCCATCATAGAGAACTGAAGGGTTGGTGTAAGGGAATTTGGTTCTTGGCATTTTGGGAAAGGGGGCACCAGGGTTAATCCATACATCATCTGGTTGATTGAACCAGGGATCATCTGCAGGTATTATGGGTTCGAAATGTGGTCTATTTGGTGAGGTTTGTACAGGTGAGTGGGCAGGTGAGGCTGTTTGTGGTGAAGTGGTTTGTGGCGATGATAGTGTGGGTATGTAAACATCAGTGTGTGGTAATTCAGGTAATCCAGGTGCAACAGTATCATCAAAGCTCTGAACTAAAGCATCAACTGCTAACTGTATAGGGTCATTAGCAGGGATGCTTACCTTAGTGCCATGACAGACTTGGCATTTCTCTGAGATTGCCTTCTCCTTGTTGGAACAACAACAGCAGCAGCAGTTTTCTGCTTCTTCAAAACATCACTAATGGGGACATTGTCCTCATCATCTTCATCTTCATTATGGGACCAGACTAGATTCCTTGTCCTTTTCTGAGATGTGGCAGGTTGAGGGGAAGCAACAGCTTGTTCCCTTCTGACAATGCCAGCAGCAGGCTTTTTGGCAATTGGTTTCCTTGCAGTAGTAGTTTTTCTTCTTACTGTCCTTTTCAACCCTTGAGTCTCAGCATTGTTGAGCTCTATTTGTACTTCCTTAATCCTCAGTATTTCTTCTTCCTTAGCCATAGCAAAAGCAGTGTATGTGCTGAGATTCACGTTGGCTATGTTCATCCTTCCAAAACCAGCAGCAGACATACCCTTCTCAATTAGAATTCTTTCTTGCTCTTCAGGGGACTTAGCGGGAAGGAAGTCATAGATTCCTTGAGATTTGAAGATCTTTGACAGAAGGTGACAAAATGGAATTACAGAGAGCTTCTTCATGTGAGCAACAGCATCCCGTATCTTCCATAGAGAATTCTGGGCAAGTTGATTTTAGTCTCAGTGATGAGATGGCAGAGACAGAACTTGTGTAGAGCTGACAAGTTGTCCTTAGACCTAGTCTTGTGAAGAACAACTTTGTTCAGCAACTGATGAAGAATGCGAACCTTGTCCTTCATCTCCACTGACTTCCATGAATGAGTTCTCACTGTATCTTCTCTCATCAGGAAGGCATCTATCACCTCAGAACCACCAAGGTCCTTCTCCCAAGTATCAGAAAGGACCACTCCTTCTTGAGCATAGTTGATAGCTTCAGAAATTGTCGTTTTAGAGACCACTATTCTTTTCCCAAGTATCTCAGTAGAGATTTAGCAATTGTTACCTGAGGGTTTCTCCAGAAATCCCTGATTAGGTTAGGGTAGATTGAGACTTTCTCAAAGAACAGTCCATCCCAACCAGTAGCAGTGATGTTCTTGCTCACATCCAAGGTATATTCTTCCAAAATACCAAAGCTAAAGTGGTGCTCCACAGCAAGATTCAGCTTGTCCACATTAAGGGTTGAAGTAACAGACGAGGAAGTCATTGATGAGGTTTGAAGGTTTGGGTTTGGTAGCAAGAAAACAGAGTGCACGAAGGTTCAAAGAGAGAAGATTACGAAAGGTTTTTTAGATGGAAAAAGTATTACTTAAAAAGGTTTCGAATTTAAAGGGTTTTTCCAAAGAAAATAATTACAAAAATGAAAACGTGTGAGGAAAGGAGTAATGAGTACTGATGCGGTGCAGGTTTTTGAATTCGTAAAAAGTAATTGATGGGATTGATGGAAATAACTGACTCGGCATAAGGATATTATTAAATATGTCTTGGACTCATTAATGCAAATTTAATAAAAGATAGCATAGACGAGTCTGATAAAACTATGCAAACAATCAATGGACGCAATGCCTATTGGACGCACATGTAACATGCATTGGACGCATTTGAGAAATAGACGTGCATGCAATAGACGCACAATCAGTCCACACATATCATATTAAGATGTTTTCTAATAAATATGAATCTGTCCTCTGGAAGAGATTTAGTGAAGATATCTGTCCATTGATGGTCAGTATCCACAAATTGTATATCAATAATCCCTTTTTGCACATAATCCCTAATAAAGTGATGTTTAATCTATATATGCTTAGCCCTTGAATGCAATATTGGATTCTTAGATAGATTTATTGCAGCAGTATTATCACACATAAGTAGAATACTACTTACAAACACATAGCAGCCGAAATATACTTAGCTTCAGCAGTTGATAAGGCAATAGTACTTTGTCTTCTGCTTGACCATGAGACTAGATTAGCTTCAATGAAGTGACATCCTCAACTGGTACTTTTTCTTTCAATTCTATCTCCAGCATAGTCAGCATCACAAAATCCAACTAATCTGTAATCACTATATTTCTTAAAGCACAAACCCAGATTAGTAGTACCTATTAAATATCTAAATATTCTTTTAACTGCTAATAAATGAGATTCTCTTGGATCTGATTGAAATTGAGCACATAAGCATACACTAAACAGAATATTAGGCCTAGACGCAGTAAGATATAGCAGAGATCCTATCAAACCTCTATATACCTTTTGGTCTACCTTTTTATCTTTATCATCGTTATTCAGTATGAACGTTGGATGCATAGGGGTGTTCATAGGTTTGCAATCATCCATCCTGAATTTCTTTAGCAATTCCTGTGTGTACTTGGTCTAATGGATGTACACCTCGTCCATTGTTTGTTTAACTTGAAGTCCAAGAAAGAACTTGAGTTCTCCCATCATGCTCATTTCAAACTCTTTCTGCATAAGCTTAGAGAATTCTTTACATAGAGATTCATTAGTAGCACCAAAGATTATGTCCAACATATATTTGAACAACAATGAAACTGGACTTATTGGATTTTCTGAATAAGGTTGTATCAACCTTTCCTCTACTAAATCCATTATCCATTAAGAAAGAATTTAACCTTTCATACCAAGCTCTAGGAGCTTGTTTAAGGTGATATAAAGCTTTCTTCAGCTTATATACGTGTTCAGGTTGGGTTTCACTTTCATAACCCGGAGGTTGCATAACATACACTTCCTCACTAATAACATCATTTAGAAAGGCACTTTTTACATCCATTTGATATAGCATTATACTATGATGTGCGGCAAATGATAATAAGATGCGAATAGCTTCTAGTCTAGCAACTGGTGCAAAAGTTTCAGTGTAGTCTATACCTTCTTCCTATGAATAACCTTGTGCAACAAGTCTAGCTTTATTTCTTATCACCTTACCATTTTGATCAAGCTTGTTTCTGTAAACCGATTTGGTTCCAATAACTGATCTATCTTTTGGTAAAGGCACAAGAGTCCACACTTCACTTCTCTCAATCTGGCTCAGTTCTTCCTGCATTGCAAGAATCCAGTCATCATCCAGTAGAGCCTCGTCTACTGTCTTTGCTTCTAACTCAAACAATAAAGCAGAATCATCTTGCTCTCTGAATGTAGATCTGGTTCTTAGCTTATCATTAGGATTACCAATGATTTGCTCTTGTGGATGATAATTCCAGAATTACCAAGATCTCTGAACATTTTCTTGTTGAGAAGTTGAAGTTTCCGACTCATGTTGTTGAGGATCGTCCACTTGATCATCAGGTTTGACATTTGTTTGAATTTCAGAATCCTTGAGATTCATATCCAATACTTCACAAGCTCGATAATTTCTTATCGCGTTTGTCATCGACTTAACAAGTATACATTCTTCTACTACTAAAGTCTAGAATTATAAACCTAAACCCTTTGATGATGAATATCCTAAGATTCATCTACTTAGCATCAAACTTACCAAGTTGATCTTTAGTATTCAATATATAGCATTTACAACCAAAAGGATGAAAGTAAGATATGTTGGGTTTTTGTCCTTTCCACAATTCATAAGGAGTCTTATTCAAAATTGGTCTAATGTATATCCTGTTCTGAATGTAGCAAGCAGTATTAATAGCTTCAGCTCATAAGTGTCTAGGGACAGAGTTATCATTAAGCATTGTTCTAGCCATCTCTTTAAAGAGATCTGTTCTTTCTCTCTACCACACCATTTTGTTGTGGTGTTATAGGTATTGAGAAGTTGTGAAGTATTCAACTTTCTTCACAGAACTTTTGAAATAACTCATTTTCAAACTCTCCTCCATGGTCACTTCTGATTGAAGTGATACACATGCCTTTTTCATTCTGTACACATTTGCAGAATAAAGAGAAGACCTTGAAAGACTCATCCTTGTGAGCTAGGAACATAACCCATGTCCATCTAGTGTAGTCGTCTACTATGAATAGACCATATTTATTTCCACTAACAGAGGCAGTCCTAGTTGGTGCAAATAGATCAAGGTGTAGCAACTCTAGTGTTTTATTGGTACTAACAACATTCTTAGATTCAAAGGAACTTTTGACTTGTTTTCCCTTTTGACATGCATCACAGAGAGCATCAGATTTGAACTTAAGGTTTGGTAATCCTCTCACGAGGTTACGCTTATTTAGCTTTGAAATTAACTTCAAGCATACATGACCTAGCCTTTTGTGCCAAATCCATCGCTCATCTTCAATGGACATTAGACATGAGACACTTTGATTTGTAAGTGAAATAGACAAGTATAAACACGAGAAGGGGGGTTGAATTGTGTTTATCAGAATTTAAACAAAGTTGAAATCTTTTCACAAACAAAAAACTAGATTTGGACGAGTTGAAGAATACAGGATGGATGGGTGACTTTTGCAAACACACCACTTGATAGAAGTAAGAAAACTAAAGCAATTAAAGAGTTTATGAAAGAGAAATTGACACGGTGATTTATCCTGGTTCACTCTTCAAAGCAAAGAGCTACGTCCAGTCCTTGGCAGCACCAAGATTTATCCACTATAACTGATAAGGTTACAGACTCAAGTATTATTTGCACACCTAGCCTCTTCAGGGTCAAAGACAAGTATTATTTGCACACCTAGCCTCTTCAGGCTCAAGACAAGTATTATTTGCACACCTAGCCTCTTCAGGCTCAAGACAAGTATTATTTTCACACCTAGCTTCTTCAGGCTCACTCTGGTTTGTTTGAGAGATTGGGTTTGTAATAAATACAACTTCTCAAAAGCATATCTTTCACTAACACTCAGAGAGTGGTTTAAATGTGAAGCTCAGGAAAGTCTACGTAATAACTTCAAATGATTGAAGAATACAGAATGAAAGAATTAATGAGCAGAGTAATGGTGTTTTAATGTAGTGTGTGTTCTCTTATTCTTCATCTTCAATGACTTCTCTATTTATGGTCTTCAAGCATTTAAGATCCGTTAGAGATAGTCCCTCAGATGTTGGCTTCAAGCATAACTTAAATAAATGCAATAGAGTCGTTCTGAGCACCCATTTAATGCAATAGAGTTGTTCTGAGCAGCAATTAATGCAATAGGAACGTTGGTTGTACTCTAACAAGGAAGATCATGACTTTATGCATCGAGATACAGCCATATCAGAGTTGGGCAGAGAGCATTTTGTACTTTGCTGAGTACACTCCCCTTTTTGTGGAATAAAGCATGTTGGAAGCATTCTTTTAGATTATCCAAGGTTGCTTGAGAGAGTAGTCTTCTGACTTTTCTTGATAATCGTGAAACTGAGTAGGAGAGAAGGCTTCAAGTCTCTTTCTGGTTCTTGAACTAAGATTCTGATAATCCTTAGAGAATTCGCGTTCATAAGATAAGTGCTTCCATCTTGAAAATAATCACGTCTATCTAGTCATTTGAGTTTTCATTCGGGCTAGTAGACGAGCTTCATATTAAGGACTCAGCAAGTCCAAAGACTAGTGTGGACGAGGGCCTCTTGCACTTTAGTGGACGAGCACTTCTGTCACCTTTAGTGGACGAGTACTTCTGTCACTCTAGTGGACGAGAGCTTCTGTCACCTTTAGTGGACGAGAGCCTTTGTTACTTTAGTGGACGAGAGCCTCTGTTACCCTACTGGACGAGAGTCTCAGTTAGTCTGGTGGACGAGAGTCTCAGTTACTCTGGTGGACGAGAGTCTTAGTTACTCTGGTGGACGAGAGTCTCAGTTACTATGGTGGACGAGAGCCATTTGCCACGTCATTGGACGGATACATTCTGACCTTAATGGACGAGCTCCATATGCCACTTTATTGGACGAGCCATTCTGATACCTTAATGGACGAGCTCCAAAAGATTCCTTAATGGATGAGCTCCATCTGATTCCTTTCCTTAATGGACGAGCTCCATATGCTTCCTTAATGGACGAGCTCCATCTGATTCCTTAATGGACGAGCTCCATATGCCACGTCATTGGACGAGCCTTTCTGATTCCTTAAGTAGACGCCCTTCTGATGCCTTCAGTAGACGCGCTTCTGATGCCTTCAGTAGACGCGCTTCTGATACCTTCAGTAAACGCGCTTCTGATACATTCAGTAGACGTGCTTCTGATACCTTTAGTAGACGCGGCCTTTTGATACTTATAGTAGATGCGGCCTTCTGATATTTTTAGTAGACGCGGGGTTCTAATACTTTATTGGATGCGCTCCGAATGCCACGTAGGTAGACGCTGGCTTTCAACACTTTGGTGGACGCAAGTTTGTTTCTCTTGCGTTTTGAACGTGAGCTTCTATTGCTTATTTAATCTGCACACTCGATAGACAGGTTAGCAACCAATATGAAGGTTAATTAAATCATTAACCAATATTTAGTTCTCATTAAAACTTAGGGAAATGCACATCAGACATTTTAGAGACTTGACAATCTCCCCCTTTTTGATGATGACAAACATTGAGATGATTTAATAAACCTCAAAAAATATCAACAAAGAAAATAGCATATATAGACAGTTTGAAATTTTCTTAAGCGAACAGGTCATATCATATTCATTCTCCCATTCTATTTCTCCTATTCTCCCATTTTCATTTCTCCCTTTATCATATTCATTCTCCATTTCTCCCCCTTTTGTCAACATCAAAAAGGGTTATCAAGTTTTATTTATGAGATATGTTAAAGGCAAGATAACATGTTAAGAAAATCATAGTAATGCAGCAAGCATATTAGACATACTCCACTTAAACTATTTTATCATTACTCCCCCTGAACTAATGCTTAGTTAAAAGAACATGTATATAGGAGTAATGACAGATTTAGCACAGACAGCTTAACATTCAGACATGTCATTCAACAATGCAATGCATGTTTAGATTACCTCTAATAAATAAAAACCTTTCTTCTGCTAGGGGTTTAGTGAAAATATCAGTCCATTGATTTTCAGTTTTAACAAACTTAATGTCAAAGATGCCTTTCTGAACATAATACCTAATGAAATGATGTTTGATTTCAATATTCTTAGCCTTAGAATGCTGAATTGGATTTTTAGTTAAGCATATAGCATTGGAATTATCACACCATACAGATATGTTATGTTCATAAATAGAGTAATCCTCAAGTTGATGTTTTACCCATAAGAGTTGAGAGCAGCAACTAGCAGCAGAGATGTATTCTGCTTCAGTAGTAGACAGGGCAATGGTTGTCTGCCTCTTGCTTGACCATGAGACTAAACTTGCTCCAATGAAGTGACATCCTCCACTGGGGCTTTTTCTTTCTATTCTATCTCCAGCAAAGTCAGCATCACAATATCCCACTAATCTGTATTCTTTTGATCTTAAATACAACAAACCAAGATTAGTAGTTCCAAGCAAATATCTATATATTCTTTTAACAGCCTTAAGATGAGATTCTCTAGGATCATATTGGAATCTAGCACACATACAGACACTTAATTGAATGTCAGGTCTGCTTGAAGTTAAGTACAGTAGAGAGCCAATCATACCTCTGTAGGCAGTTTGATCTACCTTTTTACCTTCATCATATTTGCTTAGTTTTGCATTGGGTTGCATAGGGGTTTTCATGATCTTTGCATTTTCCATTTTATATTTCTTGAGTATCTCCTTGGTATATTTTGGTTGATGAATGTAAATTCCATCACTTGTCTGCTTGATTTGTAATCCAAGTAAGAACTTCAATTCTCCCATCATGCTCATCTCAAATTCAGCTTGCATTAGATTTGAAAATTCCTTGCACAACTTTTCATTAGTTGCTCCAAAAATAATATCATCAACATATATTTGAACTATAATAAAGTTCTCTTTAGAGCATTTTTTGAACAGAGTAGTGTCTACTTGTCCTCTAGTAAAACCATTATGCATGAGAAAAGAACTGAGTCTATCATACCATGCTCTAGGTGCTTGTTTCAAACCATATAATGCCTTTTTAAGTTTGAAAACATGATCTGGTTTATCAATATCCTCAAAATCAGGGGGTTGTTTAACATACACTTCTTCAATTATACCATTTAGAAAAGCACTTTTTACATCCATTTGAAACAGGGTAATTTGATGTTGTGCAGCATATGACATTAAAATGTGTATGGCTTCTATTCTAGCTACAGGTGCAAAGGTTTCAGTATAATCAATACCTTCTTGTTGGTTATAGCCTTGAGCTACTAACCTTGCTTTATTTCTGACAACTTTACCATCTTCATCTAATTTGTTTCTGAAGACCCATCTTGTTCCAATAACCGACTTGTTTTTAGGCTTAGAGACAAGAGTCCAGACATCATTTCTTGTGAACTGGTTAAGTTCTTCTTGCATAGCATGAATCCAGCTTTCATCCTCAAGAGCTTCTTCAATGCGTTTAGGCTCCAAATCTGAAATAAAGCCCACATTGCTTGATTCTCTTAATGTGGATCTGGTTCTTACTCCCTCATAAGGATTTCCAATAATAAGATCCTTAAGATGATGAGTGTTGAACTTCCAATCCCTTTTGAGATCATCATGAAGATCTTGACTTGTCTGCTGACTGGTCTGTTCCACTTGTCTTTCAGCCTCAGGCACAGGTTCTGTTTTGGTTAGATCGGGTTATTGACTTTCTGGCTTGTTTATATCAAGACCTGCAAGATCATCTTCTAGATTTGATAGTTCTTTATCAGTCTTTAGTCCATCATTGAATTTAACATGAACAGATTCTTCAATAATACAAGTTCTTGAATTGTAAACTCTAAAAGTCTTGGACTTTTCATAATAACCTACGAAAATACCTTTATCTACCTTAGAATCAAACTTTCCAAGATTATCTTTGGTATTCAGAATAAAACATTCACATCCAAAAACATGAAAGTAAGATATGTTGGGGCTTTTTCCTTTCCACAATTCATAAGGAGTCCTTTTTAGAAAGGGCCTAATAAGTATTCTGTTATGTACATAACAAGCAGTGTTTACTGCTTCTACCCAGAAGTACTTAGGGAGATTATTTTCATTGAGCATAGATCTAGCCATCTCTTGCAGAGATCTGTTCTTACTCTCAACCACTCCATTTTGCTGTGGAGTTCTAGGTGCAGAGAAATTGTGAGAGATTCCATTCTCCTCACAGAACTGTCTAAACTGCTCATTTTCAAATTCTCCCCCATGATCACTTCTAATGGTAGAAATACAGAAACCCTGCTCATTTTGTACTCTTTTGCAGAATACTGAGAAAGCCTTAAAAGACTCATCTTTGTGTGTCAGGAAGAGTACCCATGTGTATCTAGAATAGTCATCAACTATGACAAATCCATATTTTCTTCCAGTCAGGCTGGCAATACTAACTTGTCCAAACAGATCCATGTGTAACAACTGAAGAGGTCTAGAGGTTGATACTTGATTTTTAGATTTGAAACTTGATTTTATCTGTTTACCTCTCTAACATGCATCACACAAGACATCTTTCTTAAAGCTAATATCAGGCAATCCTCTCACGAGATTATTCCTTTTTAATTCAGAAATTAGTTTCATACTAGCATGTCCTAGCTTCTTATGCCATAACCATCTCTCAACCTCTTTAGACATCAGACAGGTTACACTTTGATCTGAGAGATCAGACAGTTCAATCTTATAAAGATTTTGTTACCTTTTAGCTGAAAAGAGGGTTTTGCCACAACAGTCTTTAACTATGCAGACATCCTTGGTAAAGGAAACATCAAAACCACTATCACATAATTGACTTATGCTAAGCAAATTGTGTCTTAATCCTTTAACCATAAGAACATTAGATATAGAGGGAAGAGGGGGTTTACCACCAATAGTACCAATTCCTATAACTTTCCCTTTCTGATTCCCTCCGAAGGCAACGTGTCCTCCTTTCTTAAGTTGGAGGTCTAGGAACATAGACCTTTCTCCTGTAAATTGTCGCGAGCAGCCACTGTTCAGGTACCAGCAGCGGTGTTTACTTTGTCTTGTTGAGGACATCTGCAACAAAGATTATTTGATCTTTAGGTACCCATATTTTTCTGGGTCCTTTTCTATTAGTTCTAGGAGTCTGTAAAGACTTCCTTCTCTTCTTATGGATACACTTAGACATAACATGCCCAGTTTTTCCACAAAAATTACAAATAGGTGTTGATTTGGTTACAGTTGACTTAACAGATACTTTAGAAGCTTTAGTTGATACTTTATGATGTGTCTGATGGACATATCCAATACCTTCTTTGTTAAGAGAGTGCTTCTGACTGCCAAGCAGCTTAGTCAGATTGTCTCTACCATTAACAAATTTGGCAAGATCATAAGTGAGCTCTTCCACTCTCTGTTGAAGTTTTTCAACTTCTTCAGATGGTGATGTTTCACTTGATATCTTAGCTTCATTAGACTTTTCAGTCTTCAGCTCACTCTTCTCTTTAGCCAGCTTCTCGCACACTTGAGATTTCTGTTTATGCTCACTGGTGAGCTTTACATACTCTCTCTTGAGGGATTTGAAGGCTTTAGATAAGCAGTTGGATTCCTCCAACAACTCCTCATAAGCATCAAGTAATTCCTCATAGTCAGGATGTACCTCATCATCAGAGTCTGATTCAGTGTTGGCCATCAAACAGAGATTGGCTTCTTCCTCAGTTTCTTCATCAGAAGATGTTGACTCCAGATCCTCCCAAGAAGCCATCATTCCTTTCTTCTTCTTCTTGAAGAATTTCTTAAAAGGGGCCTTCTTGAGTTGAGGACATTCAGCCTTGAAGTGACCGGGCTTCTTGCACTCATAACAGTGACCAAAGGTCTCCACTGTTTAGGTAGACTTCTTTGAATCTTACCAACCTTCTCAGCATTGGTATAGACTTTGCCAAGAGATTTTAAACTTTTGATGATAGTTTGAAATCTTCCTATCATCTGAGCAATAGATTCTCCTTCCTCCATGATGAACAGTTCATACTTTCTAACAAGTATGACAATCTTTGACTCTTTGACCTTTGTTGTTCCTTCATGTGTGACAGCTAAGGTGTCCCATATTTCTTTTTCAGAGTCACAGGCACATACCTTCTCAAACTCCTCCGGACTGAGAGCACAAATGATGTTGTATCTGGCTTTGTGGTTCAGCTCCCATTTTGATTTTTCTGCAGTAGTCCACTGAGCTTTTGGTTTGTCGGTGTTATCAACATTCTTGGGAATGAATGGATCATCTGTGATGATATCCCAAAGATCAGAGTTTGTGGATAGAATGAACCATTGAAATCTATCCTTCCAGTAGTTGTAGTTTTCTCCATTGAAGTAAGGAGGTCTGGTTAGGGAAGCTCCTTTAGTCTGATGACTTCCACTTGAACTAGCTCCAGTCGTCATGTCTATTCTTCAGGACCTTTTACCTCTACACTGTTAGATGCTCAACCCAGAGGCTAAGCTCGGATACCAACTGAAATAGACAAGTATAAACACGAGAAGGGGGGTTGAATTGTTTTTATCAGAATTTAAACAAAGTTGAAATCTTTTCGCAAACCAAAAACTAGATTTGGACGAGTTGAAGAATACAGGATGAATGGGTGACTTTTGCAAACACACCACTTGATAGAAGTAAGAAAACTCAAGCAATTAAAGAGTTTATGAAAGAGAGACTAACACGGTGATTTATCCTGGTTCACTCTTCAAAGCAAAGAGCTACGTCCAGTCCTTGGCAGCACCAAGATTTATCCGCTATAACTGATAAGGTTACAGACTCAAGTATTATTTGCACACCTAGCCTCTTCAGGCTCAAAGACAAGTATTATTTGCACACCTAGCTTCTTCAGGCTCAAGACAAGTATTATTTTCACATCTAGCCTCTTCAGGCTCACTCTGGTTTGTTTGAGAGATTGGGTTTGTAATAAATACAACTTCTCACAAGCAGATCTTTCACTAACACTCAGAGAGTGGTTTAAATGTGAATCTTAGGAAAGTCTGCGTAATAACTTCAAATGATTGAAGAATCCAGAATGAAAGAATGAAAGAATTGATGAGCAGAGTAATGGTGTTTTAATGCAGTGTGTATTCTCTTATTCTTCATCTTCAATGACTTCTCTATTTATGGTCTTCAAGCATTTAGGATCCGTTAGAGATAGTCCCTCAGATGTTGGCTTCAAGCAGAACTTCATTAAATGCAATAGAGTCGTTCTGAGCACCCATTTAATGCAAAAGTCACTAGTGCAATAAGTGCTTTTTACGTCAGTTAAAATTGATTTTTTACGTCCGAATACTGACTGACGTAAATACAGCTGACTTTAAAAGTTAAAATTTTAACGTCAGTTGAGAACTAACATTAAATATAAAACTATTAACGTCGGTTCCTCAACACAACTGACGTTAATTTTGTCAAAATTAACGTCAGTTCTTTAACACAACTGACATTAATTTTGTAAAAATTAAGGTCAGTTCCTTAAGAACTGACGTTAATTTTGTTAAAACTAACGTCAGTTGTTATAAAGAACTGACGTTAAAGGTCTTAATTTTAACGTCAGTTGTAATAAACAACTGACGTTAATAGTGTACTGTATATTTTATAAAATACTATTAACGTCACTCGTATCATACAACTGACGTTAATAGTTTTTTTTTAAAAATTTAGTTTTAAAATATCACTCCCCTCAGCTATCTCTGCATTCAGTAAATATCCCAGTAACACCTAATATCACACACATTACAGAAATGCAAAGGAAAAATGGAACAATGATCCATATGTATGCCTGTTCAGAAACAATATATATTTATTAACATAGGTTATAACTCAAAATAAATACAGAAATATAAATAAAAATAAATGTATACTAAGTTTAAACTACCTATATCAATATCCCTTCGTGATGATCATCATGAGTGGCATGTACATCGTCCACCTGTGTCTCCTCGATTATAGTAGGCATGTTTGTTGAAAAAGAAGGAGTCTCAGGAATATCAAGATTTGAATCTTCATTTTCATCACTACCATTATACATGCTTTTTCCTTGGAGAAACACGGACAACCTTTTGTTAGAAGGATCAGTGATGTAGAACACTTGTTTTGCTTGGGAAGCCATTATGAAAGGCTCATTTATAAGACCTAACTTGTTGAGGTCTACCAATGTGAACCCTAATTCATCGGTTTGTACACCACCATTACTATCAACCCACTTACATTTAAATACTGGCACCGTAATCTTAGTGTAATCGAGCACCCAAATATCTTCGATATATCCAAAGTAAGGTCATGGTGCTTTAACGGGTTTTGTATCCTTTGCACTAGAGAAGTGCATTGCTTCGGCCACGATCATAACCCCACTATTTTGCATGGTACTCTTGTTATCTTGTTCCTTTGTATAAAAGGAAAAGTTATTTATGTCGTATCCGCTCCAACATATGACGTTGAAGCTAGGCCCACGTGCTAGCCATCTTACGTCATCATAAGCAGTACTACCATCCTTAAGCATTTCTTCCTTGAACCATGGTAAGAAAGTCTTGTTATGCTTGTTCAACAACCACCTTTCGCTCATTCGAGGGTTTTCTTGATTGACTTTTCTTTTATGTTCAAATAAGAAAGGCTGAACACATTCGATGTTGTTCAATACATACAAATGTGCTTGAAGCACTTCCTCCCGATCCTTCCTATTAATTCTTAAGCCATGTGTACCCTTACCTTGACATCTGATCTCATCATGCCGAGGCTTAGGAACCCCTATAGGATCCGTGTTATAAAGGTAGTCCGAACAAAACTCAATAGCTTCTTCTTCAACATACCTTTGAACAATAAATGCTTCCGGACGACGAGGATTCTTCACGTACCCTTTCAAGATCTTCATGTAGCGCTCAACTGGGTACATCCATTTCAGAAAAACCGGCCCACATAATCTAATCTCCCTCACCAAATGAACAATTAAGTGAACCATTATGTCGAAAAAGGAAGGAGGAAAATACATCTCCAATTGGCACAAGATTGTAGCAGCCTCAACTTCCAAGTCATCCAACATACGGGGGTCAACGACTTTGCTACATATAGAATTGAAGAATGAGCACAACCGAGTAATGGCATGTCTCACATTTTTTGGAGCAATACCACGAATAGCAATAGGCAGAAGTTGTTGCATCAAGATGTGACAATCATGAAACTTTAAGCCAACCAATTTAAGATCACTAGAGACAAGCCTCTTCATATTTGAAGAGTAACCATGTGGAACTTTGATGCCCTGAAGACACCCACAGAAAATTTGTCTCTCTTTTTTTGACAAAGTATGACATGCTAGCGGCAAATAAGTCCGCTTACCATCCTCAACAACTGGAGCTAACTGCTCTCGTATACCCATAGCAACGAGGTCGAGACGAGCATTCACACCATCCTTTGTCTTGCCCTGAATGTTGAGAAGCGTCCCGATCACACTATCACACACATTTTTCTCCACATACATCACATCAGTGCAGTGTCTGACATCAAGCTTGCGCCAGTATGGAAGATCAAAGAATATCGACCTCTTCTTCCATATGTTTTTCTCAGTAGCTTTACCTTTCTTTTTGGACTTGCCGAATATAACAACGATGCCCTTTACCCTCTAATAAACCTGCTCTCCAATTAAGGCCGACGGTGCTTCTTCTGTCTCTTGGCATCCATTAAAAGCTTTTTTCATCTTACGATATGGGTGATCACGTCTAAGAAATCTCCGATGCCCAAGGTAAACCGTCTTCTTTCCATGATGCAACCGAGTGTAGCATGTGCCTTCTTCACATATAGGGCATGCTTTATGCACCTTGACACTGTACCCGGACAAGTTACCGTATGCTGGAAAGTCGTTGATGGTGCAAAATAACATGGCACGAAGCTTGAAAGTCTCATGAGAATACCCATCAACTACATCAACACATTCCACCCACAACGTTTTCAAGTCTTCAATAAAGGGACCTAGATAAACATCTAAGTCATTTCCCGGTTGCTTTGGGCCTGAAATCATCATAGACAACATCATGTATTCGCGCTTCATGCACAACCAAGGGGACATGTTGTAAATTACCAACAGAACAGGACATGAACTATGAATACTACTCATGTTACCATAAGGATTCATTCCATCCGTAGCAAGTCCAAGCCTTAGGTTTCTTGGCTCATCGTCGAAATCCGGAAACATAGTATCGATATTCTTCCATTGAATAGAATCAGCAGGATGACGAACCTTTCCATCACGTTTCCTCTCATCATTATGCCATCTAAGATTCTTCGCATCTTTCGCATTGGCAAACAATCGCTTGAACCTTGGAATTATTGGAAGATACCACAACACCTTCGCAGGAGGACCCTTTTTTCTCACATCATCAAGATCATCATCATCACCACCCTTCACTTTGTATCATGATAACCCACATTTGAGGCAATCGTGATTGTCTTCATGAACACCGGTATACAATATGCAATCATTGGGGCATGCGTGTATCTTCTTATACTCCATACCCATAGGACACAATACCTTCTTGGCCTCATAGTTACGGTCGGGCAATGTGTTGTCCTCCGGAAGCAAGTCTTTCAACACTTCAAGCAATTCCGTGAAGCTTTTATCGGTCCAACCATTTCTCGCCTTCACACAAACCAATTTTAGCACCGCCGACAACCATGTATGAGTAGTACATCCTGGATATAAAGGCTTATCCGCATCACCGCACAACCTATCATACACATGAGCTCGATGAAAAGATTCTTGTCCAATATCACGGATCATGTCCTCTACTCGATCATCCTCCATATCTACGTCAACGTCCTCACTTTGGGAGACACTTGCCGTACTACTCAACAACACATCACCATGCCATATCCATCTTGTATAACTCAAGCAAATCCCTTCACAAATCAAATGAGTACGTATATCCTTCACTGTACATTTCCTCGTATTCAAACACTTGACACAAGGACAACAGAACATTCCATTACTATTAGGAACATTCCTTTGAGAAAATTCTATAAATTCTCCCACCCCCTTCAAATACTCAGCACTAGTACGCTTACAAACCATCCAACTACGATCCATAACTAGATAGGTCCTGTAGATATACAAAACATATATCCAATATAAGGACAATATGGGAGATTGAAAACTATAGTTTTTGAAGTTTGCCAAGCACTGGTCACATCACGGCCGTAACGTGCCAACTGAACCAAACCATCATAGGCAGAACTGATCACGGCCGTGACAGATCAACCAGCAGAGCAACATGCACTCAAAACCAAAAATAGAGACGTACATTCCAAACAACTCAAACTCACGGTTTCAAGTTTCAACTACTGAGACTACAGTTTCAACATACACTCAAAACCAAAAATAAAAAAATGTGCCCTAAAGACTCACCAGAAATAGGTGCTCGCGTGGTGGTGGGGAGGGGAGCTCGAGTGGTGACCAACGTTCGATGTGGTTAATGAGAGCAGAGGGACAAGGAGAGTTAGTGCGCGGGAAGGGGAAGGAGAGATGTAAAGTTATTGCAAAGAATGAATGGAAAGACAGAGTTAGGGTTAATAGTGTACCTCACGGTGGTGGCGAAGAAGCCCTCGCGGTGGTTACGGTGGAGATGAGCTCGCGATTAGGGCAGAGTGAGAGTGAGAGTGAGAGTGAGGGTTGAGAGTGAGGGTTGAGCATGATCAAAAGAGAAAATAGACGTACAGAGCAAAGTGCAGAAGGCGCGCGGGTGTAAACCAAAATAAAACAACATTTGACGTCAGTTGTTTGTAAAGACTGACGTTAAAGGTCGTATATTTAACGTCAGTTGTCTTAAGAAACTGACGTTAAAAGTGTATACCTTTATCCAAAAACATACATTCCTTTGACTATTTATTTAATTGAAGTAAAAATAAAACTTTTAACGTCAGTTGTATAAAAAACTGACGTTAAAAATAAATATTTTTTATTTTAAAAGCATTTTTAACGTCAGTTTTTGAAGACAACTGACGTTAAAAGTGTATATCTACAAAAAAAATCATTCCTTTGACTACTGTGCTAACCCATGCACCTTGAAACTTAATCCTCTTAATGAGCATTAAGTTTATAGATAAGTTTTCAAGAAAATCAGAGACAGACTATTCTCTATATAAAGTATCATTCTTCTGTATCAGTATGTAAATACACCCTTTTCTTTTCCTCTATATTTCGTGCGTTTTCTATTCCTTCACAATATGGTTCTATCACATTTGAGACTTTTGTTATTTCTTCCTATACCTATACTTAAAGGTCTCTGTCTTAATGGTCAAAAAACTTCTGAGGTTGTGTAAATCACATAATATGACTCCCTCACATTATTCCATCTCCTCCCCAAGCGACTGTGGATAAAGCACAGATGGAGCATCAAGGACTTCAAATGAGCAGGGAGGGGATCAATGCATCCATTGGAGTTTTTGAGGATAGAACTGAGAAGAAATTGATGTTAAAGCAGAAACTTTTTAATATTTTAGTGTTATGTTGCAGAAATTTTTTATCTTTTAATCATGTAATTGTAACTTATGAATCGCTTCAATGAAATACGATTTGATTATACATATAACACTTTTATGTTAAGTGTTTATTTATTTTAATTTTCACAAGAATATGTTTACTAATTCAAGCCAATTAATGTAGATTAAAAATAAACTTGTTTAATATTTACACAAGTTCTTTACACAACTGACGCAAATAGTGATTTAATATTTACAAATTGCTACCACCTCATTTTTAACGTCAACATAATTTATGACTGTCAAGTTCTCGTATATTACATTATTTCCAATATTCATTCTGCACGTTTATAATTTATAGGATTATTTACGTCAGCTATTTATTATCTTCAAGTAAAAAACCACATTTTTAACGTCGGTTGTATAAAAAAGCGGACGTTAAAAATAAATATGACCGCCAAATTGCCACCACCTCATTTTTAACGTCAACTTAATTTATGACTGCCAAGTTCCCGTATATTACATTATTTCCAATATTCATTCTCGCACGTTTATAATTTATAGGATTATTTACGTCGCCTATTTATTATCTTCAAGTAAAAACCACACTTTTAACGTCGGTTGTATAAAAACCGACGTTAAAAATAAATATTTTTTATTTTAAAAACACTTTTAACGCCGTTATATTAAACAACCGACGTTAAAGGTGTATAAGTTTCTGCAAGAATTCATTCCTTTGACTACTCTTGTGCTACTTACCCATGCACCTTGTAACTTAATCCTCTTAATGAGCATTAAAGTTTATAGGTAAGTTTTCAAGAAAATCGAATAGCTTAGTAACTTCATCCCCTGCTCCTATAAATAGCTTCCTTCCATCCTTTTAATTTTCTCGCTTCACAATATGGCTCTCTGTAGTGGAGATTAACTTCATCACTCTTTCTTCCTATTCCTAGACTCAAAGGTCTTTGTCTTAATGGTCAAACAACTTTTGAGGTTGTGTAAATCACATAACATGGGTGATAAGGTTGTGTAAATCACATAGTGTGAGTTGCTCACCTTATCATCTTTCTGGAGAATCGGCCGCACTCTGACACGAACGTCGACTTTGGAAGTAAATGATTGTTCCAAGACCATTGCTGAAACAGATCGGGTGCACCCTTGCTCAGCCGCTCTGGAAAACTCGGTCGCTCGACTCTCCTCTCTTGCTCACCCGTGAAGGGAACGAAGCCTCAACAAATGTTTAGGATTTTAAACCCTTTCAATGTAACTTTTTATAGGATTTTAAACCCTATCAATGTAACTTTTTATAGGATTTTAAAGGATTTTAAACCCTTTCAATGAATGAGATCCGTTTTGGGTTATTGATTCAACTTATACTTCGCACATATATTTTAGTTTTCAAAACATAAACACAAAACATCAAAGCAATTGTGAAACTGAAACTTTGAGGAAGGCAATGCGGAAGGGTATGTATACTAGATAAAAAAAATTATTAAAATAACCTTTAACGTCTGTTGATGAAAGAACAGAAGTTAAAAGTGAAGTGACGCACTTTTAACGTCAGTTCAATGAAGAACTGACGTTAAAAGGTTCACTTTTAACGTCAGTTGTTTATTGAACTGACGTTAAAAGTGAGTCACTTCACTTTTAATGTCAGTCCTTAAAACAACTGATGTTAAAATTGAATTAATGAAGTCTGATATTTACAAAACTGCCACCGCCTCCTTTTTAACGTCTAGCTTTTGGTTAACTGACGTAAACCTTTACCGTGTAATGTATATTTTCCACTAGTGAGAGTCATTCTGGGCAGCCATTAATGCAATAGGAACGTTGGCTGTACTCTAACAAGGAAGATCATGACTTTATGCATCGAGATACAGCCATATCAAAGTTGGGCAGAGAGCTTTTTGTACTTTGCTGAGTACACTCCCCTTTTTGTGGAATAAAGCATGTTGGAAGCATTCTTTTAGATTATCCAAGGTTGCTTGAGAGAGTAGTCTTCTGACTTTTCTTGATAATCGTGAAACTGAGTAGGAGAGAAGGCTTCAAGTCTCTTTCTGGTTCTTGAACTAAGATTCTGATAATCCTTAGAGAATTCGTGTTCATAAGATAAGTGCTTCCATCTTGAAAAGAATCACGTCTATCTAGTCATTTGAGTTTTCATTCGGGCTAGTAAACGAGCTCCATATTAAGGACTCAGAAAGTCCAAAGACTAGTGTGGACGAGCATTTCTGTCACCTTTAGTGGACGAGTACTTCTGTCACTCTAGTGGACGAGAGCTTCTGTCACCTTTAGTGGACGAGAGCCTTTGTTACTTTAGTGGACGAGAGCCTCTGTTACCCTACTGGACGAGAGTCTCAGTTAGTCTGGTGGACGAGAGCCTCTGTTACCCTACTGGACGAGAGTCTCAGTTACTCTGGTGGATGAGAGTCTTAGTTACTCTGGTGGACGAGAGTCTCAGTTACTCTGGTGGACGAGTGCCATTTGCCACGTCATTGGACGGATACATTCTGACCTTAATGGACGAGCTCCATATGCCACTTTATTGGACGAGCCATTCTAATACCTTAATGGACGAGCTCCAAATGATTCCTTAATGGACGAGCTCCATCTGATTCCTTAATGGACGAGCTCCATAAGCTTCCTTAATGGATGAGCTCTTTAATGGCTAAGCTCCATATGCTTCCTTAATGGACGAGCTCCATCTGATTCCTTAATGGACGAGCTCCATATGCCATGTCATTGGACGAGCCTTTCTGATTCCTTAAGTAGACGCGCTTCTGATACCTTCAGTAGACGCGCTTCTGATACCTTTGGTAGACGCGCTTCTGATACCTTCAGTAGACGCGCTTCTGATACCTTTAGTAGACGCGGCCTTCTGATACTTTTAGTAGACGCGGCCTTCTGATATTTTTAGTAGACGCGGCCTTTGATACTTTTAGTAGACGTGGGGTTCTGATACTTTATTGGACGCGCTCCGAATGCCACGTAGGTAGACGCTGGCTTTCAACACTTTGGTGGACGCAAGTTTGTTTCTCTTGCGTTTTGGACATGAGCTTCTATTGCTTATTTAATCTGCACACTCGATAGACAGGTTAGCAACCAATATGAAGGTTAATTAAATCATTAACCAATATTTAGTTCTCATCAAAACTTAGGTGGAAGTGGTCTCACGAGAACTCTTGATTTTACGTGTATTATATTACCAATACACGGTGTACTATATTACCAATACACAAGTGTTTTACGTGTATTATATTACCAATACACGGTGTATTATATTACCAATACACGAAAGTGTTTTACGTGTATTATATTACCAATACACGATGTATTATATTACCAATACATAGATGTCCTTGCGTATTATATTACCAATACACTTTTGTCTTTGTGTATTATATTACCAATACACTTTTGTCCTTGTGCATTATATTACCAATACACGGTTGTGGACAACAACTCCTATACTTGAATCTCACCAACCCGTTTTAACAACATCCTAGTGCCTTAACCTTCCATTAGAACTTGACACATATTCTATGCCATAACACCTCTTTAACATACATCATATAGGTTAGGCACTTCTAAATCATCATTATCCTCACACCCAAAACAATCATCTCTTAGACAACATATATATCTTTGCTTAAAAACCACTAAGCATAATAATAGAAACCAGGCAGATCATGCATAACACAATATCAATCAAAATATTCCCATATCACAAACATAGCACAAAATCAATTCAATAAAGATAATAAAATCAAATCAACCATCAACAATATAAAATCAACCTAATATCGATAAACCTACAATCCCCGAATCACCATTGGTATTTTAGAAAAGGTTTCCAATGTGATTTTGGTCTTGTCGATTACTCGACTACTAGTAGGGTTTAGGTCGCCCTACACAGTTATTATATACTACTTATCCATTCCGACGATAGGTTGGTTCTTCCCCCCACCTGGGTTATCACCGGAATCCCGAACCCGAAGCTCCTCGTTGTCACACCACAAAGTACTAATTCCACCTTCTTTTAAGGTAAGGAGATTAGATGCTCGAAGAGGTATACCACGAACGTCCTTGTTTCCTCCGTGAAGGAAGTCTAAGGTTATGAACACAAAATCACAAGTTAAAATCAAACAAGAACACTAAACCACAAGGTATAGGTTCGGCTAAGACTAGTTCTTAGGGTTAGGGATTCCCGAAAATTATACAACTCATGGATTTATGATCCTTAAGTGTTAGGAGTTCATAAACAATGATCACTTAACAAAGTTGAATTAAAATCCCACTAAGTTATAAACTTAGGGTATTCTGCCAAGGATAGTAAAATAGGCTAGCATTCACTAAACTTTCCAATCTCTTAGGTTTAGCATCCATATGTATTAAGGAGCTCAAAACCATGATCATTTTGGAAAAATAAGAGCAAAGTATCCTAGGTCCATAGCCTTCTAGGTTCGGCCTTCATAGGATTTATAGGTTAGAAATATTTAAACTTTTCAATCTCTTAGACCTATCCAAATATCTTATGGAGCTCAAGTCTGTGATCATTTTGAAAAACAATGGAAATTTAAACATTCCAATCCCTTAGACTTAGCATCCAAATATCTTACGGAGCTCAAGTCCATGATCATCTTGGAAAAATGAAAGTAATATATCCTAGCTTTAATAACATAGAATAAACAAGTTAGAAATCCTTAAACTTTCCAATCTCTTAGACTTAGCATCCAAATATCTTATGGAGCTCAAGTCCATGATCATTTTGGAAAACAATGGAAACTTAAACATTCCAATCTCTTAGACTTAGCATCCAAATATCTTATGGAGCTAAAGTCCATGATCATCTTGGAAAAATGAAAGTAATACATCCTATCTTTAATAACATTGAATAAACAAGTTAGAAATCCTTAAACTTTTCAATCTCTTAGACTTAGCTTCCAAATATCTTATGGAGCTTAAGTCCATGATCATTTTGAAAAAATAAAAACTCAAACATCCTAGTACCTAAACACTAAGTTTCGGCCATCATAGGATGATGAGGAAAAATATTCTTTGTTTAACAATAACTCTTAGGTTTAGAATCACAAGGTATTAAGAGTTCTAAACCAATGATCATACTTGGAAAGTTGAAACATAGTATCATAGACTTACTTATTCATATTTTCAGCCATCATAGGAACAAGCTATCAAAACTTCCAAGATTTATAGATTTAAGATCAACGGATAGTTAGAAACTCAAACACATGATCATATTCCAAAAGTTGAAACAAAAACTTCCTAGGTCACAAATGCAAGCATTCGGCCTTCGTTGGAAGAGATAGGTAGAGATTTTTGTTTTACACAACCTCTTAGTATGTGAAAATATAAGTTAATACAAGACGATAGAAAGTGGTTTCAACTCGAAAGGAGTTTTCTACCTTTTTAGAGAGATTTTAGAAGTTTAAAGCATATAAAGAACACATAAAGCAAACTAAGAAATAAAAGATGAAACTTGCAAAAAGATTCATATGAGAGCATTACCCTTAGTATAAGGAAGAAATTTAATGAAGAACTCAAGTGGAAAAGACTAATAAAGATGGAAGCTTTAAGTGTTTGAAAAAAGAAGAAATGGAAGAAGTTGAAGAAGTATGAAGGAAGAAAATGAGAGAATGAAGATGAGTGATGATTATATAGAGGAGGGAGAGGGGAGCACGAAATTTTGGAGAGAGGATGAGCTTGGAGAGCAAGTTTTATCTTTAGGACTTGTTTAGTTGAAGAGGAAAGAGAAAACTAGGTTTTTAGAATATAATATGATAAATTTCAAAAAGTCCATCAGGACCACTTTTTAGGAGGTAGCTTAGGCCATACCTCTAGTGAGTCACCTCACTCCCTCATCTCACCTCATGCCTTTTATGTCTCCTATTCTGCTCCATTTCGTACCCGGTTGCATTTCCGATCGTATTTCTTATGACGTTTTCGCCCGAATAAAATATTATATTTTATTTTTGAACGAAAAATTTTCAAAATAACCAAAGTTGAAGGAAACATAATAAAAACAATAATTATCTCGTTCACGGGTCAAAATTTGGTTTTCTACACAGTAAACTTGTACCGGCAGTGAAAACGCAGACCGACTTTCGTCTGAATTTTCAACCGAAAATTTTACCGTAACCCTCTACCATAAAGTAGACTATGAATATGATTTTGTTTTATTCAAAAACACTTTTTAACTCTCAGGTTAAAATATAAATAATTATATTTTAACCGGTTAAACAGCATAATTAAAATCAGGCTGTTACAACCATCCCTATGTTTAAGGTTTTGGAACATACACCTTTCTCCCGTCATGTGACGTGAGCAACCACTGTCCAAGTTTCAGGATGTGTGTTTTTTTCCTGTTGTTAAGCAAGCCTGCAACAGGTACAATCTTATCTTTAGGTACCCAGATTGACTTAGGTCCTTTCTTGTTAGTAGTCACTGGACGAGCATGTTTAATATGTTTATGATGTATGCATCTAGATGTTATATGACCACCTTTTCCACACACTTTACAATAAGTGTTGGATGAGCTCAGTTTCTTTTTAACATGCAGTGTTTAAGCTTTTGAAGTTCTACTATGCATATGTGGTTTTGACTTTTTATGAGATGCTTCATGCTTTTCTTTGTCATAACCAAGGCCAGACTTATCATGCGGGGACCTAGAGTACCTTAAAATTAAACTTAGTTTATCTGAGCCACTTACAAATTTAGACAGAGTGTCTGTCAGGTATGTCACATCTTGTTTCAGTTGTGTAACTTCACAAGAGACAGTTGGCTCACACTTGAGTTTGTTAGTTAGACTAACATTTTCTGACTTTAGTTTGTCATTCTCTTTTACAAGACTTATTTTCTACATGCAAACCCTATCAAATTCTTTAGATAGTTTTGAAAATTTCTTTTTGAGACTTCTATACTCATGAGACAGAATTGATGAGTTGTGCAATAATTCATCAAATGCATATTGAAGAATGGAAGGGTTAGAATCCATTACCTCAGCATCGGTGTATTCACTTTCTGATGATGTACCAGCCATGAGACAGATATTTGACTCTTCCTCTGCTTCATTTTCTTCATCAGATGAAGACAGATCCAGATCCTCCCAAGTAGCCATCAAGCCCTTCTTCTTTTTGAAGAACTTCTTTTTGTCCTTTAGATCTGGAAAGTCGGCTTTGAAATGACCAGGCTTTTTGCACTCGAAGCACAGAGGTGGACCTTTTTCCTTATAGTCTGATTTCTCCTTGATGAACTTTTTGTTGATCTGCTTCCTTCTGAAACCACCTCAAAATTTTTCTGACATGGTCTCTATTCTCATAGGTTTTTCCAAGAAATCTAAGACTGTTGGTGATAGTTTGGAATCTTCCAAACATTTGATCTATAGTTTCATGCTCAGTCATTTTAAATAACTTATACTGATGAACCAGCATGCTTATCTTAGACTCCTTAACTTAAATTGAGCCTTCATGAGCTAGGGCAAGTGTATCCCATATTTCCTTAGCAGTGTTACAGCTCTGGACTTTATCATGCTCAGATATGGTGATAGCACACATCAAATAGTGCTTAGCTTTCAGATTAAGTTGATGTTGAGTTTTCTGCTCGAGTCCATTGAACTCTAAGAATAGCAGCTCCAGTATCACCTCTTGGCTCAGTGTAGCCAGTTTCAATCAGCTCCCAGATGTCCACGTTTTGTGCATCAAGAAAAGCCATCATTGTCTTTTCCAGTAGTCATAATCACTACCATCAAAGAGAGGAGGTAAGTTGATTGCTTGTCCTTCTGTATCCATGCTTGTTGGATCGTACTCCCTCAGCACTTGTTAGATGCTCAACCCTTTCGAGGTTGAGCTCTGATATCAACTGAAGTTGACACCTGGAAACACAAGAAGGGGGGTTGAATTGTGTTTCTTAACAGTTTTTCGAAAAACCCTTTTCTCAAACTTTTTACAAGAAAAACAATAGAAACAACACACAAATAAGAAAACGTTTTTGAAGAGTTAACAAACTGAGATTCAAAACCCCACAGTTAGTATAACTAAAGACTGTAAAAGATAAGGGTTAGAAGAATCACACAAGTGTTTTATCCTGGTTCACTCTCTTCCAACCAAGTGCTACGTCCAGTCCCTTCTACCTGAAGGTTTTATCCACTATTCTCCAATTGGTTACAAGTATTCAGCACCTCTTCAGGCTACAAATATTATTTCTCTACCAAGCCTCTTCAGGCTCTAACTCTAACAAAGAGATTAACTGATTTGATCTAAGAACTCACTATGTGTGAGGATTTGAAAGTTTTAAGATCAACAAGATTTACAAGAGATCTTGTTTTACAAAATCAACAGAGTTTTTGCACTATGATATCAGAGCTTCGTGTGTATATCTCTTGTATATGTGTATCTCTACTATTTCTTCTTGAAATTCTTCAAGTATAAATAGCTGAAGTGTTTCTCTGTCTTGATCTTCATCAATGGTCTTCAAATTATATTTGTTTAGTCATAGCATTAAATGCTTGGATCCGTTGAGACTGATAACTTGATATGCTTCTTGGAGAAGTGTTTCTGATTATCAGAGGAATGCTCAAAGTAGAGCTGTCACTTCTCTGTTGTACCAAAGGTTACTTTCTGACTTTCCTTCTTTGTACTTGACTTGATATTTGCAACAATGTAGTTGACAGAGTACAAAGGTTTATGATTTCGATGGTACGAAGTTCTTTTATCCAAGAGATAAAGATTTTAAACTATAGAAGCAGCAAGGGTAAAAAGACATATATTCTTTGAATTAAATAAGCAATCATTTGAAATAAATACATTTAAGCTTAGACAGGTTCACGTTTTAAAACTAGTGGACGCGCGGGTCTTTGGACGTGCAAGATTAACTTATCAGTGAGACGGGCTCGTCTACTGATAATGTGTCTACAGATTTTTCGCCCAGTTCCGAGAGTTGGACGTGCTATACTTAAGAGCTCGTCTACTGACGTGGCGTCTAGTGAGACTGCTCCGTCTATCAAGTCTTTGGACTTGTTATATTTCATTGCCTTGTCTACTTGATTTTTCTATAGACTTAGTAATGCGTCTACCTTAGTTAATTTTAAGACCTCGTCTAACACAAAGTTAATAGTCTCATAATATTACCAAAAGTTGTAGACTCGTCTAGAGGATTGAAATAGAATCTGGTAGATTTCATACTTTAAATTTTAAGTTCTCTGACTCGTATAAATCAAATAGTCTCTGCATACTTATAACAAACAAGTTAGATCTTTGACAACACTTTACCAAACAAATTTAACCTTTTTGTTAACATCAAAACTTAAGAAATTATTTTAATTCAAAACCACTTTGGTTCTAATACTCTATGCATCAAAAGGGATTAATTTATGGCTACTGGCTCGGGATACCCTTGGTGCATAAAGAAAAAGGACCTTTAAATGATTTTACTAAGAAGAACTTGGCTTTTTTTTTTATGAGCAAAAGTATATTATAGGAGTACTAGATCTACTCAAACCACATACAAAGAAGTCAAATATATACAAGGGATGCCGGATAAAATTACAACCTAGTGTAAACAAACTAACAACTAAGAACTTGACTTTTGATATGGCGTTTGTGTCGTTGTGTGTCTTATAAATGGCATCACTTTAAAAATAAGGAGAGAACTTCAACTCAATTAAGGGAATCCTTTGGTTTTTGAGTATATTTTTTTTAAGGGTCACTTTTGATTCTTTATCTAGTCTTTAGAGTTGTTGATGGTATAGTGTCCTCCTTGTGTGACAATTGTAACGATTGAGAAGGGATATGTACCTACTTGCAACCTACTCAAGTTAAAAAATACGATAAATCAACAGAGCTGCATATATGGTTAAAGGAGTTACCGCTTAACTGATAATCACATCCCGAGAGATTAGTCTTACAACTTTCAGCCGTGGGATACTTTGGGTTCCATCCCAGATCTAAAAATAATATGATAATTCATTTCTAGTTGTGACTCATCAGCTTGCCAGTATTGGGCCACTATGTTAGGTGGATAACATTTCTGTTTATAGAATGGAGTAGTGGCAGTTGAATTGGAAGGACAAGAATCTATTGGTTGGAGAAAAGAGTAGACTTCAAACAACACAATGAACACGAAGATAGAGTCATCAGGCAGAAGAGAATGAAACAAAAAATTGAAAGAACAAGTACTGGAGGGAAGGAATAAGAAGCAAAGTGGAGTTTGGCATGCACAGTGTAGACCGCGAAAATTCATTAACTCATACAACGTTATTAGTTTACTTCATGTGACTGTGTTGTTAACCACATTAGCACATAACAGATGAGAACTAACAGGAATGATTGATTCCGATGTTTTTAAACTTACAGGGACCAAAACCTAAGTAGAAAAAAGTATAGGGACCAAAACCTATTTTTTATGTTTTAATGCCATTATGTATTTTAAAAATTATATTTAATACCACGTGGCAATGCTGACATGACAATCCGTTAACCACATCAACACTTAACGGTACATTTTGACGGTAGATTTCAAAATTTTAAAAGTTAAAATGACTAAAAGCAAACGAAAAAAAAAAGATGGGGACCAAAACCAAAAATACCTATATTTGTAAGGACTAAAAAGTTGATTAAGCCAAAAATAAAAGATCAAAATAAATTCTGCCAAAAAATTAAAGGACCAAAAGCTTAAATTCAACTTTTAGAAGCTGAATTTCTCAACTTCGCATAAAAATATTCTACCAAAAACGTTTATAGAAAATTCACTTTTATCAAACCAGCCCTAAATCACTAAGCTACGTCACAGTTTGTATAATTTTAATGAGATAAAAGTAAACAAGCAAGGCACGAATGACTGCTCATAAGCCTAAATAGGCTTGTTTATTCATACAAGCTCAGAATCGCAATCATCCAGATCAATAAACCTTCATGCTACACGAACAGTGTTTAATGTGATTAGTTCACAGTATTAAAACCCAGAACACGCTGGTGACAGATAATTATTAGCAATAAAAGAGGCAAGCAGTTTAATTTGCAGGGAACTGTAGAAATGTTATCAGATTATTGACAAAAACAATGACTTCCAGCAAGTCCCATCTACACAAAGTACGGACCTGGATCTGTATTGGTTGAATTAAACCCCAAAGTTTCTGCACCTATAGTGCAAAAGAAACGTCAACTTGCATTTCGGGATGACAATCCTTGTAATCTTCAGATACAAGTCAATAATACCATTTGGCTTTTAGAATATCATACGAGTATAAACTACAGAAGCACCTTAAAAAAAGACTTCGATCAATTTCAACTGCCCCTTGGGTCGGTGAGAACATAAAAAAAGTTAAAAAGTAGATCAGATGATGCAAGCTACTTCAACCGCACAACATAAGTATCTACATCAAACGTTGTCTCATTCCATATCAGGATCACCATGCATGATTCTGTCATCCATCTTGTAAGCGAAATCCTTATCAAGATTCTCCATGGTTACCCCAAAAACGAATGACTTTGTACCCATTGTTGTAAAGGGCATCAGGCCGAAAGCTCGGGCAGTTTTAATCTCCCTAGCAACCTTCCTTTGAGCCTTTGCACTAATGCCTGTCTACTCAATGAGCAAGAAGAGACATCTGGTAAGATCTCACAATTTATAATAAGTTCATAATAAACCTGGTAGGAGGGGGGAAGGACAAAAGGAGAGGAAGGAAAAATGAGTACACACAGTACTAATTCTTAAACAGCCATGCTTTTATTTTTCCTCCATACTCCATCATCCTTGCTCAGACTAATTTCCACTGGAAAGTTTCCAGCAGTGTATTAGAATTTACCTTGCTTCGCTTAATAAGTATTCCAGCCTCCGTTATGAAGTTAGCCAGGAATCTTACATTCTGCATAAAAAAAACATTAGACTACTAAGAGCCATTCCAAAAATATAACTAATGGGAAGATTTTGTTTACTAGCAAATCATAGCCTCACTAGCAAGAATGAAGCAAAATGCTACAATGGCTAAACAGAGTTGTTGCAAAAAAATTCCTCACTATCTGCCTTTACATGATATAAACGCTGAATTACTCATAAATCTATGACGACTTTAGTATAACATGACAAGAAACGCAAAAATTTAGGTATGAGTATGAACTAATTCATATGGGAGAGGCCGAGATGGTATCTGAGTTAAGGTTGACTCATTCTTGCACCATTTCAATCAATTTCAAACAATCCAAAACTGAAAAGATGGTGGGCACTTTAAAAAACAACCAACCTAACTGTCTACACAAGATATTTAGACAGTTGTTACATCAAGTTTTCAGTCATTAACGCTTTATCTCTCTTTGATAACTCTGCAACAAACCATGAATAAATTAATGTTATTTTAAATTTTATTTTATTATATAGTAAAAATTAAACACAAAAGCTAAAAATACATGCAAGTGACAATTTTCACTTTACCAAAGCAGCCAGATCTACATAGTAATTATATCAGTGATATATAGTATACATACAACAGCCTCATCATTATAAAGGAACTACTCCAACTGAATTCATAAGTTCTAACCCTGAAATCTGCTTGACTAAGAACTTCTTTGGTAGTTACTTTGAACTCATTCCTTATGGGAGGTTTGCGTACACCAGGTTTTGTAAGATCAAGATCCTGTATGAAGAAAGATATTCCACAGATCAGAAAATTCTTATGAGATGAACTTGGTACAAACGAAACACAAACAGAGAAAAAACCACAAATACCAAGCTGCGAATATAATACAGAAATCACCATTGTTTAAAGCAAACAGAATAAAAACTGATGATAGGCTCAAAAGAAATTAACAACATTATTGGTTAACCATACCATCGATTGAATCTGAATAATACAATGTGTCTATTATTTCTGTAATTTAAATCCTTCAACGCAACAAAATGAAATTATTAATATCATCACCGGAACTTAAGGAAAAGAGACACAGAAAGCATCAGTAATTCTAATGTGTCTATGTTATTTCTGTAATTTAAATCCTTCAATGCAACAAAATGAAATTATTAATATCATCACCGGAACTTAAGGAAAAGAGACAGAGAAAGCATCAGTAATTCTGTCTAGCCAAACAAAATTAGATTTTTTCTTCCGTCAGAATATCAAAAAAAGGGTCCAATTTTATTGGTTAACCATACCATCGATTGAATCTGAATAATACAATGTGTCTATTATTTCTGTAATTTAAATCCTTCAACGCAACAAAATGAAATTATTAATATCATCACCGGAACTTAAGGAAAAGAGACAGAGAAAGCATCAGTAATTCTAATGTGTCTATGTTATTTCTGTAATTTAAATCCTTCAATGCAACAAAATGAAATTATTAATATCATCACCGGAACTTAAGGAAAAGAGACAGAGAAAGCATCAGTAATTCTGTCTAGCCAAACAAAATTAGATTTTTTCTTCCGTCAGAATATCAAAAAAAGGGTCCAATTTCAATGTCAAGCTCCCACCAAAGCATAGATTGAAGGCAGAGAGTTAGAGGTTTGAAGATTGCACAAGATGGAGCACAACCATTCAGAAGTTTCCAGTGCCTATTACGGCTTTTTCTCGGGATAAAGAAGTATGCCCTCTGATAGACACCCAAAAAGGGACGGATCAACATTCAGTTTGGGAGGGGCCTTGGCCCCTGCTACCGCAAAACTAGTTAAGACAATGGTCTCGAAAAGAGCTTTCCATGCATATATAATATGTCCAAAAATTCCATCTGGATCAAAAGTTATGGTCGTTCAAAGATTTGTCGATCATTTGGAATTTCGGTTACTCATCATGTCCAAAAAGTCGTCAACAGCACGCACCCAATGCGTGTTGGATGCTGCAAAACCCTGGTGCTGGGTGCAAGTGTTGAGGGATGAGTGTCTACTTTGGATGACTAAATTATCATGTATATTGATAGATTATCAATGTAATTAAAGTTGTGAAACAAATAATTATTAATATTTTATATGAAACTTGATGCGTGTATATATATATACACATATGAAACAATATATATACATGTGTGTGAATGTATATTTATATATATTGAATGAACTTTAATTTTTATACTTGGCCCCTCCTACCATATAAGTTTGGCTCCGTCCCTGCACCCAAACCAGAAATAGAAAAAAGTAACCGGAAAAGATCAATGACTGAAATTATAGGTGTGTATTATTTAGGAAGAGTGAATACAGAGGAATTAGAATTCCTTCTGCCCAGAGCAATGCTCCTACAGAGTGCACGGCTCTCTGCTCATAACCATCTAGAATATTCTCAATGCCTTTTTCCTTCACCTAATCTCCCTTATAACCGAAAAGCACTCACCCTGCACTCCTCACTCTTTCTCTGCCACCTTAGCAACCCACACCCTCAGCACTCATTCCTTATCAACCTAACCTGTGCAACATTGGCAGTGCGAGTAGGACGACCAAGCAAGGTCCAACACTTATCAAAATTGTGGCCCAAACAATGGCAATGGTCGCACTTCGGATGAGGTTTACCAAACTAACCACCCCGAGTATGACCACGATCACTGCCTTGGGACACGAGCAAAAACATCAACAAGAGCAGCAGGGAGCTTAGAGCCAACAGATGGTTTTGTCGGGACACGAAGTAGAGTGGACCAAGCCGTGGTCAGAGATGGAACATTAGGAGAACCCAAAATCCGATCATGGATGGCAGAGTAATCCTAAGGCAAACCATGCAGGGCCAACAGCACGAGGAAGGTACTCCGCTAATCAAGTTCCTTGGCAGGTGTGTCGACCATGGGCAATAGTTCATTGAAATCATGAAGGGCATCGTGAACCTTGCCCAGATAAGCAGAAATAGGACCATCAATCTGGCGGGGAGCAATGACATCCATAAGGTTCTCACAGACTCCATGTGAACCTTGCCCAGATAAGCAGAAATAGGACCATTAATCTGGCGAGCAGCAATGACATCCATAAGGTTCTCACAGACTCCATAGAGGCGTTGTGTGTCATTGGTGTAAAGGACTTTGACTTGTTCCCAAACGGACTCAGAAGTGATATGGGCACGGAAGATCTGCTTCAAAGAAGGATGAATAGTGGATTTGATAATGCTGCCTCAACCTTGTTCCACCGAGTGCGACCAGCAGCGGGTATAGCAATAGCTTTCTTGGTGAAATGGTCGACATAGTCTTATCCATTCAGTCAAAGCTTCATATCAAAGGCCCATGTGTCCTATTGGCTTCCATCCAATTTGTTAATACAAAGAGGAGCACGAACATAATTGGTGAAAACAGAAGCTTCTACCTTGAAATAGAACGAGAACACTGAATATTCTTCAAATATTATTGATAGTACTCGGGGAAATTACTTCCAACAGAGATTACAGTACAAGAAAGTAGGGAAATACGGAGAATAATAGAGAGAAGGAGAAGACACATCTGGGAGTTCGAGAGTCTAGTCTGTCCTAACCAACCACCCATTAGATAACTGAATGGTTTCCCCTTTCCCTCCTACTCCTATTTTATCATATACAATAATTCAAACCTATGGCAGTTACATGACGGTTACATAGCAGTTACTACTTATGAAAAAACTGCTATTATTACATGATTTTACATGTTTCCTACCCCTGCCCTCCTCTTTCTAACATAAGTCTTAGTGATCGGAGGCCTATTAATAACAATACTTCCCCCAATAGTTTCACCTTGTCCTCAAGGTGAAAAGATGGAAATTGTTCATTGATGACATCTGCAGATTCCCAAGTAGCTTCAAAAGAGGGAAGGTCTTTCCACTGAATTAAGACTTCAGCTAACACCAAAGGAGCTATTTCAGGCTGCAAGAACTTCTGCAGGTTCAACCTGTAATTCCAAGTCTTCAGTTAACATATTGGGCAGAGGTTGTGGAGTCACAGTAGGAAATACAACTTTCTTCAAAAGGGAAACATGGAAAACTTGGTGAATTTTGTTGTCCGGAGGCAAGTCCAACTGTCCAATGCATTTCACAATCTGATAAGGACCATAAAACCGTGGGCTCAACTTTTCATTCCTTTTTTTGGCCAAAGACTTCGGTCCATATTGTTGCAATTTAAGATAAACCCAATCACCTATTGTATAAGTGACCTCCCTTCTATTCTTATCATCATATGATTTCATCTGATTTTGAGCTTTGACTAGATTAGTTTCCAAGTCCTATAGGATTGTGTCCCTGGCAGCAGTCATTTGATTTACTTTGTTGTAAATCTTGTATTTTTTGTATTAGGCCCATTAGTCAGGCCCATTAGGTTTAGCGTTGCCTATATATTATTAGTGTTTGTACTCATTACAACGTCAATAATACTCACTATTTTTCTACATGGTATCAAAGAGCTCTCGGTCTTGAGGGAGAGAAACGAGCATGACACAACAAATAACGGCCAGAAAGAGTGCTAAAAACACTGTCACGCGTGACAAAAAAAGGCGGCGCGTGCATCGCAGCGACAAAGAGGCGGACGACGCGTGTGGGGGCATCCGGTGGTGGTTGGCGACGAGGTTCGAGCAATTGCACAAATCGGTGATTCGAATGGTGGGGTTGCCAACTGAAGGCGGACGACTATTGACGACAGCGGACTAGATAGGATGGGAGGCCGGAAGGAGACAACCACAAAAGAGGCTACAAAACCGGAAAGAGAACACAATTTTGGAGAAAAAATCATTAATGGGTAGTAGGTCCATGAGGTAGGCACGGATTAGAGTTACCTCTTGTTACGCTCTAGATACCATGTTGAAATGAGAGAAAAACAAGAGACTATTGTTATAACCCGTGTGTTTCCACTACACCACAAAGACTGTACCTACAGGACAACATTGTCCTTAGTAAAGGTAATCAAACAATCATGAGAACAGGTTAAACGACTAACAGAGAGTAAATGAAAGGGACACCTAGGGCCATAAAGGATAGAATCAACTGACAGGGAAGAAAATGGATGGGTAGTTCCAATACCTTGGGATTGGGTTTGAGAACCATTAGTTAAAGTGACAATAGGTAAATAACCCGACGTAAAAAGAGAGGAGAAAAGAGCCTTATTACCAGAGATATGGTCAGACGCACCAAAGACAAGAACCCAAGGACCAAGGGGGTGACCGAGATATGCAAGCAGATGATTTACCAATATGTGCAACCACAGCAATGGATCCGGAAGACTGTCGATGCACAAACCACTTGAGAAAATCTTCATAATTAGCCAGAGAGGCCTTAGGAGGATCCATAGTCTTAGGAGAATCGATAGAACCAGTGAAAGCCATAGATCAGATTTAATAGGACCAAGAAACAGAACCACGCGGTACCTGAAAACCTGAAATGGCATACGCGCACAGTGCATCAGTAGCAAACGTGCTCCAATGGGGTTGGGAGGTACCGCGCAAGAAAGGCCAGAGGACAGCGACCACCACGCTAGAAAAATCGGTCTAATCGGAGCTGCCATGCGCTGTCACGCACTGGTTGTCGAAATTGCGAGAATTCTTTTCGCGACGCCCGTTTGGGCGCGTATGACATCGGTTCTTCTGGGGATGGGCCGATCTAGAGAAGGCGCACCTCGTGGGGGGTTGACTGCTGACGGCGACAGTGACTATTTGAGGCGGCAGAAGGTAAAATACGACTGAAAAAGGTACCGGAATAAGGTCACAACAGTGGAGAAGGGGTAAGCCAGAGTAGGAATACGGTTTGCCAAGAAAACTTCTCACCGAAGGACAGTGGGTCTACAAGGTAAGCACAACTTTAGGGTTACCTCTATCTGGCTCTAGATACCATGTTGAAAGAGAGAAAACAGAGATACAAAGATGGTGAAACCATGTGTCTCACCTACACAACGGAGTCCATTTTATATAGGTTTCATGAAATAATTACACAGTGAATATAGGAGATTCTATTATTTACAAGATATGATATGATATGCCTAAACCTATACATTAATTACAAAGGCCATAATCTTATATTCAACAGTATTATATAGGCTCTGAATAAATCAATATACAATCAAGGTAGTAATGATCAATTAGAATAATATATGATATCTGACTATTCTAATTACCTAATATTTCTATAATCAGGAGATACTATTTATATATTTTTCATAAATATCAACAGATGTTATAGTTACAGGCTTATAGCCCCCACCTCCACACAAGACATCTTATTTCTATAAAATATTTTAAAAAGCACTTGAGCAAAATTTACCACTACATAAAAGATGAATTCAGACATAAACTATATGATACCCTCATGCCAAAGTAATTACCTAATATTTCTATAATCAGGAGATACTATTTATATATTTTTCATAAATATCAACAGATGTTATAGTTACAGGCTTATAGCCCCCACCTCCACACAAGACATCTTATTTCTATAAAATATTTTAAAAAGCACTTGAGCAAAATTTACCACTACATAAAAGATGAATTCAGACATAAACTATATGATACCCTCATGCCAAAGTCAAAGTAAAAAAGATCAGTAAGCAACAAAATCTATACAGAAAATCTATACATTGTTATTCAACACACCTTCACATCATATGTCCCACCCGGCCAAAAAGTGGTATCATATCGAAAAGAATAATCTGGTTTTTCAACTTCATCCGGATCAAATTCAAAGTATGTGGCAGCATTCTTCAGTTTTCCATCCATTCCATCAGATAATGTGTCAAAACTTTCTTCTAGATCATGCATCATCTCGGAACTTCCTCCATCTACTGAACTAGATCTATCGTGAGCCCTACCTCGATTAAACTTCTCAAAAATGGCATCAACTTTGGAATTGCTCCCTGGAGTTTGACCAAATATCCGCTGCTCCAATTCCTCAGAAGACTCTGACTTGTTAGTTTGCTGGTTAACAGTTCCATTATCTGCTCAAACATTGGACAAGAAATTCTCAAGAATTAAATAGTAAATCCACCATCTAAGAATAAGAGATAAAAGAACAGATTTTGAAACATCCTAACTATAGAAGACTAAGCCCATTATAACAGATAACATGAAATTCTAATCTGAGTAAATTAACTGAAATCTTCATACACATACCCTTTCATACAGTGAAAAAAAAACGGAAGTAATTCCTCTCTTCTTGTTACTGGATAAATTGTACAAGTATCCAAGACCATGAAGAGAAGCAAATTAGTATAAGTGATCAACACATCATCGTAAGTGTTGTTTCCAGCAATGTCAACTCTACCTCACCCAGAACAAGAAACCAATAAAACAAGGTTTATAGGGCCGACGATGTCAAAGGTTCATTCCTCCACTAGGACACCTATTCCCTCCCCTTCCCAGGTGCTTGTTTCTCCTATGTACCAATAGGTCCCAATACCAAATAATCGAGGTTTAGTCGGTGGGCAGCCGACAGAAAAAACTGTCATACTATAATTTATGTAAAGAAAATGAATTTGTGATACTTCAAGATCCAAGGAGTTCACTCGTAAGCTTTAACAAAGAACTCTTGTAGCAAAAATTATATATTATGATTTCTGTTGATTGTCTCTTCAGTTTTTCAGTTAATGATTAGTTAGGCCAGTTAGTTCTGTTAGTTGGTTCCCACCATCTCTGTACAAGTATATATTATAAACATCACAGTGTAATTTAATTGGTAGATGAACACACAGAATCACTGAGCACATTGGTCTTTGATCATACTCTATTTCTTGATTCTTCTTTGCCATGGTATACAAAGCTTTGATGCTTCTTGCTGCATTTTGATATCTTTTGAATTCTTGACTCTTCATGCTGCATTCTACTCCTTCCTCGAACAATTCGATTATGGCAGATGCTAATTGTTGGAAATCTGCCTTAATTGTGGTCCACCCCGATCCACCTTAATTGCAGTACTTTGGGTTGCCTTCATTACAGCCACCAGCACCTTCATTGTGCTGAGTATGAGGGGTGTGTTTAGTCCCACATCATCTAAAGATATGACCTAAGTAGTGCCTATAAAGCTCGGGCAGTTCTCACCTTACAAGCCGGTATTGTGGAGTTGAGTGAGGCCCTAACTCCAAAATTCAAGATGGTATCAGAGCCTATCCTAGATCGGTTGTTGGGTTGCCAGCATCATCCATGCTCCAGGCCCATTGGGTCTGGGCGTGAGCGGGTGTGCTGGAAATCCGCCTTAATTGCAGTCTACCCCAAGCCGCCTTAATTACGGTACTTTGTGCTGCTTTCATTGCAGTCATCAGCACCTTCATTATGATGGGTATGAGGGGTGTGTTTAGTCCCGCATCACCTAAAGATATGGTCTAAGTAGTGCTAATAAAGCTCGAGTCGTCCTCACCTTACAAGCCGGTTTTGTGGGGTTGAGTTAAGCCCTAACTCCAAAATTCAAGACTAATGGAGGAAACCCAATTGATGTAACAAGTCCCTATTTCATGCATCCACACAAGAATCGAGGTGCAGTTCACGTTTCTCCCTTATTGATAGGTGACAATTATCACACTTGGTCCCGAGTTATGGTTATGGCCTTGAAATCGAAGAATAAGCTTCAATTCATTGATGGAACGCTTCTAAAACCAGAAATTGGAGATCCTAACTTTCGGGCATGGGATCGATGTAATACCCATGTCCTTTCTTGGATCACTCATTGTTTGGATCATTCAATTGCTCAAAGCATAATGTGGAGAGAGACAGTCATGGATGTGTGGAATAATTTGAAAGAACAGTCAAAGTGATGTTTTTCGCATTTGTGAATTACAAGAAATATACATGTTGAAACAAGGTGACGTATCCATTTATGCATATTACACAAAATTGAAATCCCTATGGCAAGAATTAGACAATTTCAGGCCAATTCCATCATTTTCCTGTCAAGTAAGATGTCCTGTGATCTTGTGCCCACAGTTAAGAAATACAAAGGTGACTGCTATAAGGTTCTTGAAAGGCTTCAATGATCAATATTCTACAGTGTGATCCCAGATTATGCTTATGGACCCACTTTCAAGCATCAAGCATCAAGCATCAAGCATCAATAAAGTCTTCTCCTGTTAGGATCAGAGACACAGAGAGACTGAATAATACTGTAACTTGTATTAAGAAACCAGAATTAACAAGAAGAAAATCTAATAGACAAATGTCTACCAGCCCCTAGCCAAATGGCTCCCTCACCAGAGAAGATTCTTGATGATCCTTCTCTTTCCTATAAGAGAATTCATCCTAATTCCCTCCTCACTCACTTATTCCATATATAACTAACTCACTCATTACATGTTATTTCCCTCCCCTCTTTGCCAGCTCAGCCTCTCTATTCTTCATGGGCCTATTTTCTATACTTGGTACCAGCTGGCCCAACTCCTCCTCTCGGTTCCTAACAATAACGCCCTCTTTAATATCAACCTTGTCCTCAAGGTTGAACTCAGTGAATTGGCTGCGATTGAAAGTGTCATCTTCCCAAGTCACATTCTTAATTGGACTGCCCTTCCATTTGATCAAACTCTGCAGCATTGCAGTCCCACCTTTAGTAATAGTTCTATGGCCCAGAAATGGCTCTGGTTTAGTGTCACCATCAGTTGGGACATCCAACTCCCTTGTCAATCCCTGTCCAACAGCACGCCTTTCCCTACTATCTCCCCCTCCAACGCCTCCCTGTAAGGTCATAATGTGTCCTTGGTGATGAAATTGCATTGATAGGTCCTTCCTATCCATAATAACTTTGCCTAAAGTGCTCGGCCAAGAAACTCCCAAAATCAGGTCCGGGCCTCTCAGCTTCGATGCAAAAGCATCCACCAGAAATTCATGCGTGCCGAGCTGGATTATGAGGTTTCTGCAAACACCTTTTGTGAGTATCTTGTGTCCATCACCCAATCATATACCCTTTCAATTGGCCTCTGCCCCGATTAATCCAAGAGAAGTGGTGAATTCTGAAGAAATGAAGTTGTGGCTCGTACCACTATCCACCACTGCCACAACATTAATTTCCAGTATCTTCCCCTCTAGTTTCATGGTTCTGCACTTAGTAGATCATTCTCCCCTGCTGCCTAACAGCTCCATCAACTTATACTCCAACTCTTCTTCTTCCTCTGACTCCACTGCCTCCAAAGCCACTATTTCGCCTTCTAGGTTTACGATTTCAGAATCGTCTAACGTCAGCAGACATAGTTGCTTCTCAGGGCATTGATGCAAGGGGTGAAACTTGTCCCCACACCTGAAACACAAACCTTTGGCCTTCCTCTTCATCAGTTCTGGATATGAGAGGTGTTTGAAGCCTCTGAGCAAGCCACTTTAATTTCCTCCTTCATTCTTCTTTCCCGTCGAAACCGTCGAGGAAGAGAAACTGCTTTGATTCGTTGATCCAGTTCGTGGGCTGCTCCAACCCGAGTTTGAGAACCAGGTTGCATCCTTCTGGGCCAGGTTAAAAGCCCGAAAATTATGGTGTGGTTCCCACTTCCCACCTTTAGTTCGGTCCATTCCCCCTCCTTTTCCCTTCATGTACGACCGCTCACCATCATCTTCCTCACCGAAGAGTTCCCCCTCAATGTCTTTAGCTACCTTCATCATCCGCATCCGAGATTGAGGGTTGAATGTGCGAACCCTCCTTCGAATGTGCGGTTTCAACCCGCTCATAAAGTACCCGAGGTATTTTTCCTCAGGCAAACGACCCATTTGAGATGATAGCTACTCAAACACTTCAATGAATTCTTCCACACTTCCTGTCTGCCTCAACGTAGAGAGCTCCTTAAATGGATTCTCTAACCTCCTCCCTCCATAACACGCGATAAGCACTTTCTTCAGTTTCTCCGATGACAACTCATCCTTCGTCTCCATCAATAAGTTGAACCAATGAATTGTGGAACCCTCCATGCTCAATCGTGCGAGCTTCAGCTTTACTTCATCCAGGGTGTTTTGGACGTCGAAGTAGATCTCTGCCCAAGTGATCCAAGCCATTGGATCCTCCCCCTCAAACATGGGTAATTCCACCTTCTTAGCTGAGATGTGAGATTCATCGAGATGGGAATCACCAAATGTGTTCCCCGGCGATTCCGGTTCTTCCACTCTCTTCTTCCCCACTGCCTTACTCAGCTCCGTCAACACTGCATATTTGTTTTTGAAGCTGTTCCACGAGCAATTGAGCTGCTCCCTTAACCTCACCCACTTCTGCTCTCATGTGGCTCATCTGAGCTTCCAAAACGTCTACGTGCTCAGTCATTTTTGGTGCCGTCTACGGCTCTCACTCTTCTCTCTCTTTCGAATCCAGCAGGTCAGACCAATTGTTAGCATCAGAGACATAAAGAGACTAAATAATATGTAACTTGTATTAAGAAACCAAAATTAACAAGAAAAGAAGAAAATCTAATAGACAAATGTCTACCAGTCCCTAGCCAAATGACTCCCTCACCGGAGAAGATTCTCAGTGATCCTTCTCTTTCCTATAAGAGAATTCATCCTAATTCCCTCCTCATTCACTTATTCCTTATATAACTAACTCACTCATAACATGTTATTTCCCTCCCTCCTTTGCTAGCTCAGCCTCTATTCTTCTTGGGCCTATTTTCTATACTTGGTACCAGCTGGCCTGGCCCAACTACTCCTCATGGTTCCTAACATCTCCCTATCAACACAGCAAGAAAAACACCTAAATACTCAGTTGGATGAGCCTCAGATCCTGGTAAACTTTGCAAACACAAGCAATCAGTGTTGTCAAAAGGCGGCCATGGCGGCGCCATGGCGAAAAGCGGTGGCGGAATTTGAAGGAACCGCCATTCGGAGGCGGTGGCGTGGCGGGTTCCACGTGGCGGGTCGTGGCGACCGCATGGCGGACATGGCGGGGTTGTTGGGTTTTTTTGTTGGAAACCCGACCCATTTAGTCGGGTTTTGTGACCCGACCCGGCCCAAATGGCAAAAACCCTAAAATCGCAATTGCCCGTACCCTTTCCTTCCAAACAGAAATCGCAGAATCGCAGAACCCTTCCCTTCCTCCCATTTCGCTCTTCTCCCACCACCGGCCACCCACTCTCCGGCGACACCCACTATCGGTCGACCACCGTCCGGCGACCACCCTTGGACCGGCGACCAGCAAGCATCTCTTCCTTTCTCCTTTTTTCAGCCATTTTCGAAAATGGCAGGCAAACCAGCTTCTTCTGATGCTTCACGAGCCTCCTCCAGAGCTGATGTTGGATGGAAATACTGCTTTCCATTGCAAGAAGGAGACACAAACTCGGTTGTGTGTACTTTCTGTTCAAAAGTCATGAAGGGAGGGATCACTAGAGCCAAACAGTACTTAATGGGCAAGAAGGGGAATGTAGCTACTTGTACCAAGTGTCCAAAAGAAGTTAGAGAAGAGCTTTGGACACTTTTCAAAGAGAGGAAGAATCTAGGCAACAACTATGTTTATGTTCAAGTGCTAGAGCTGAAATTGAGAGTCTACTCTATGTGGAGAGTGGTGAAGATGAGATGGAAATGACACCTACTAGTGTTGCTGCTGCAAGTTCTGCTTCTACAGGGAAGAAAAAAGTTGCTAAAAAGGGGCCTATTGATCTCTATGTCAGGAAACCAGCTGCACCAGCTGCAATTGGTAAAAGGAAGAAGGAGGAAATGAGGCAAGCTAACATTAGAGAGGCATGTGAAAAGAAAACAGTTCTTTTGGTCCATCAAAAAATTGCTCGTTTTTTGTATCAGGCTGGTTTATCATTTAACTGTATTAAGTTGGAAAGCTTTCAAGAAATGCTTGAAGCAGTTGGTGCCTTTGGTAAACATCTACCAGCTCCTACTTATCATGCTATTAGAGTTCCACTCTTACACATGGAGATGGAATACACTGAAGATTTGTTGAAAAATCACAAGGAGCAAAGTGAGAGAAAACATGGTTGCTCTATTATGTCGGATGCATGGGACTGATAGAAAGCAAAGATGCATTATTAATTTCTTGGTGAACTCTCCAATTTGGGACGATGTTTGTGAAGTCAATTGATGGCTCAGCATTTGTGAAGACCGGTGAGAAACTGTTTGAGTTGCTTGATTCTATTGTAGAGGAGATTGGAGAGGAGAAAGTTGTTCAGATCATTACAGATAATGGAAGCAACTATGTTCTAGCTGGAAAGATGTTAGAAGAAAAGAGACCAAATCTTTACTGGACTCCTTGTGCAGCCCATTGCCTGGACTTAATGCTTGAAGACATTGGCAAGATTCCTTTGATAAAGAAGACAATTCAAAGGGGAATTGGTCTTGTTGGTTTTATCTACAGTCATTCAAGTACCTTGAGTTTGTTGAGACAATTCCCAAACATGAGGGAATTGGTAAGGCATGGGGTTACTTGATTTGCTACCTCATTTTTATCATTGGAGAGACTTTATGGAGAAAAAGCCAATCTTAGAAAAATGTTTACTTCCGATGAGTGGAGCAAAAACAAGCTATCCAAGGAAGCTAAGGGGAGGCAAGCATCGAAGGTTGTTCTTATGCCTTCATTTTGGAAAAATGTGGTTTATATTCTTAAAGTCATGGCTCCTCTTGTACGAGTGCTTCGACTTGTTGATGGTGAAAGAAAACCAGCCTTAGGATATATTTATGAAGCAATGGACAAGGCCAAAGAAGCAATTATGAAGTCTTTCAACAACAATGAAAGCAAATACAAAGATGTTTTTGAAATCATTGACAATAGATGGAATTGTCAGCTTCATCGTCCATTGCACGCAGCTGGTCACTATTTAAACCCGGAGTTCTTCTATTCCAATCCCGACTTGGAGTTTGATTTGGAGGTTCACAATGGGTTGTATGCTTGCATCTCTAGGTTGGTGCAAAGTAAGGATGTGCAAGCTAAGATACTAGCCGAGTTGCCTATTTATAAGACTGCCAGCGGTCTCTTTGGTTCTGAATTTACAATAACACAGAGAAAAGTCGTTGCTCCTGGTGAGAAACTAAGACCCCATCTTCTAATAATTTCACTATTTCAATTCTTTTAAGTTTAATGTTTAAATTCTAAGTCATACACTCTGATTTTGTAGCTCAATGGTGGCGAATGTATGGCTTCTCGGCTCCAAATTTGCAGCAATTGGCTATCAAGATTTTGAGCTTGACATGTAGCGCATCTGGATGTGAGCGCAATTATAGTGTATTCGAGTAAGTAAGTATCTTGAGTTTATTTTATAAGTGTGGTCAAGCCTAAATTAAGTATTAACACTTCAATAATATTTATGTTTCAGATTCACTCAAAAAAGAGAAATAGGCTTGACCATAAGAAGTTGCATGATTTGGTTTATGTCAAATATAACCAACAACTCCATCATAGACATAGTATTAAAGATGAAATTGACCCAATTACACTCAATGACATTGATGAGTGTAATGAGTGGTTAGTTGGAGAGATGGATGATAATAATGATGATGCTGGGAATGAGTTGGTTTTTGATGATGATGACACACTAAATTGGGGAACTGTTTATGAGGCTTCGGGGGTTGGAGAGCCTACAACACTTACTAGGCAGAAAACAAGGAAAAGAAAAGGAGCATCAAGTGTTGCAACTGCTGCCAAAGCTTCTAACAAAGGTCCAGGTGCAAGTTCAACCTCTAAGGGGAGTAAGGGCAAGGGGAAAGAGATAGCAGTTGATCCAAGTGAAGAATTGGAATCTGAGGATGATTCTGAGGCATCTGAAGATGAACAAGAGTTACTTGTTTTTAAGAAATCTGATGGAGAAGAGGAAGAGGGATATGCCCCATTAGATAACCAAGAAATTGATTATGTTGGGGTTGAGGAAGAGGAATAGCCATTTACTTTGTGTTTGTCATGTTGTTTTTATCATTTTGTTGTTATTTTGAATTATGAAGTCTTGAACTTGATGGTTTATGACATTTTCTATTTGAATTATGAGACTTATATGACATTTTCTATCAATTTAGTTTATGGTTCTTTACTTATGTTGATAGTGTTTTGGATTTTATATTTATTTCTGTAATTTTTGTTATGTATATGTATATATATATATATAATTTTTTTTGTCCGCCATGACATCCGCCATCTGGCCGCATCGCCATCCACTATGATGTATGGCGGATTTTTGGCCGGCCGCCATAGGCCGCCATCGATAACACTGCAAGCAATAGAGGAAGATGAGGATCAATAACGAAGGTCAATAAACGGAGATAGACGAAAGGACTAAAATGTCCCACTAATGGGTACCACTAAATTTGTCAGGGACCAAAATAGACATTTATTCTTGTTTTTTACTGTGACGACCAAGCTGCCCTCCACATTACAGCTAATCTGGTGTTCCATGAACGGACAAAACATATTGAGATGTATTATCACACTGTCAAGGTCAAAGTTCAGGCTGGTATTCTGCACCTCCAACCTATCTCTCTACCCATGATCAAGTGGCTGACATTCTGACCAAACCTTTACATATTTGTCCCTTTTCAGTCATTGTATACCAAGCTTGGAATTTTAGGCATACACATTCCAGCTTGAGGGGGGAGTTAACTGTATTTTCAGTTTTTCAGTTGATGATTAGTTAGGCCAGTTAGTTCTGTTTGCTGGTTCCCGACATCTCTGTACATGTATATATTATAAACATCAGTGTAATTTAATTGGTTGATGAATACAGAGAACCACTGAGCACATTGCTCTCTGATCATACTACATTTCTTGATTCTTTCACGATTTCTTATGACAAAGATCATATTAAGGATTCATGCTAGGAAGTTTGCAGTTTTCATACGGCAACACCTCTTCCTTAAAATGAGAGAGACTCAGAACTTGGTCAACAATTGTACAGGTTTTCTTGTAAGATTAATGACAGGCTAGAGAGAAAGTAATCAAGTAATTCTTATGGTGGATTTGACAATAATCACTTCGACTTTGATGTCCAGACAGTAGAAAAGCTTCTACTGCAGACAATTACATGGATCGGGAATTGTATGAGGATGATGATGATTATTCTATTTTTTAAAGTGGAGGATAGATTCTAAATGAAATTATGAATATAGTTAACCCCTCTTTTCCACTTTCATCTTTCAACAATGATAATAGGCAGTTAGCACGCAGACCTCATTATCAATTTCAGTTCATTATCAAACTTTTATCCACAAGGAGGAATGAAGCATAAAATAGATCCGGAAACTCAAACTTCTTGGAAACACAATATGTAAGCATCCAAATAATGAAAATCAATTATTGATATCAGATACATGGTGACAGGCAGGGCATTGCTGAAAATAGAGACACTGAAACAAAACTAAGTACCTGAAAACATCCATGTGGAAAGACATCTACGTAAATGGGTCTGACAAAACCGATGTGACAAACCACCATTTAATGACCTAAATGCAACTGAAACAATCTTCATTTTCTTCTGCTTCAAGCAAAAAAAATTGAAGCTGTTAATTTACATGCTCTGCCCACTAGATTTTGCACCAGCTAAAAACTCAACAAATAACACAATAATTACAAAATTACTAAATAAAAACAATCTCACTTCCCATGCGCTGAAATCCAAAATTTTCCATTAAGCCTGCATAATTGTCCCAAATATTTCCTTACCCAAGAAAATTGTATTGAAAAATTTTAAAAATAAATAAATAATAGCTTTTGGTTACAAGATCATTCATCATGTACAGAACTAATAACATTTCTTCAAAACTAGCAACAGTAAGTAGGGGTAGCCACAATGCGGAAACAAACAAATCTAATACTGGATAAATCACAACTTCAGCGACCATTTATTGTAATAAATTATGAAACACTTACGAATGGACATAATTGTTAAAATTGGCCGAGTCGTGGATGAGGAATATTTCTAGATATAAGATTGAAATGCTATACCAACAGTCACAAATATTTCTAATTCGTCCTGGTTGCTTGCCATGGGTTAATGGGTTATTACTAAAGTTAGTATGGTTATACATCAGGAAGGAGAGGCCGGTAATTGCTGTGTTGTGGTTATACATCACTAGCATTCTGTACATTTATTTTAACAAACACTCACAGCAATCTTCCAATCATCTTCATTAGGCACGGTTTTGTACAAATGCTCCCTTTGTGCCAATCTTCCAAACACATCTTTGTATGCTATGGCAACTTGAAGCATTACAAATGTAGAATTCCACTTAGTTTTGCAATCAAGAACTAGTTTTCTACCATCTATACTGTTCGCCTGGCCACATGTATCTATAAATTTCTCCTCTCTCTTAGGTGTGGCTGTCCAAAAATTAACACTTTCTCTAATCTTTTCAATTGCATTGGAGATTATGGACAAACCATCTTTCACAATTAAGTTCAATATACGAGCGCAACAACGCACATGAAACAAGTTACCACCCAAAATAAGTGACATAGGTGAAGTTTGATCAGTAGACATCGACAAGACTGCACAGCAGGTAGTAACAATTAAAAATCCAGGTAGTAACATTTTATAAACACAGATTAGATACACACATAAAATCAATATTAAAAAGTAAAAGCAGGGGATGCTACTAATTCCAAGATGCAGCATATTCTCTCATCTCTATCATCACCAAAATTATGAATATGAAATCAACCCACCTACCCTGCCAGTGTTAAATTTTGTATATTTCAGTGTTAAATTTTATGCCTTCTATTACTTCATGTAGGGACCTAAATTCGCTATCTTTGGAAGGGACATTGGCTCCTGAACTTGGGAAACTCAGTCACTTAAATATATTAAGGAATCTTCATAGTGTTCCTGTGTCTTTGTTTCTAAAACTATTGGTTTTATTTTTCAGTAGAAGTCAAACTACATATTCCGCTTAAGCATATAGTCTTAACTTACAACACTAACTGGTCATAGTCTTAACTTTATATGCCGCTTAACTTATAGTCTTAACTTTATATGCCTTAACTTAAAATCCATAATCATGCTTTACCTGCATTTCCTGGCATCTAGAAAGCACTTTACATTCCACTCGTATTCTAATTCAGATATGCTTCCTCTGTTGTTTGAACCAGATCACAAAATATATCCAGAGCAAGAACAGGTTCTGCATATTCTGTCATCATATTTAAAAAATAAGAGATAACTGCAGTATATAGTTGTCTTTTAACATTCTTCCTCACCCCACTTCTCTTTTTTTGGGATTCAGATCCAAAATATGGGTCGTTTAAACAGAATAAAATGAACACAACTTTAGAAGCTGCATAGTTACTTCTGGCTTTTATTTATTCAACAAGTTGAGGACTAAATGCAGTAAGTGTTTGCTTTGTCAGATTGAACTCTCCCCAAAAATAGCCTCCTAGCCCCATCCATCTTTGACTGAAATGGGTCAAATAAATTTAGACCTACCGTTAACACAGATATTTTCTCTTATTTCTGCATATATATCAAACCATGAAGGCAGAAACAGCATAAAAGTACTTCTTAAAGCCAATGGCAGCTAACTAAGGTTGGGTTTGGTTACGAGAAAGTTACAGTTTATGCATTAACGAGAGAATAGAAAAAGGAGTGTTTGTAGAATAGTGAACAAAACCAGACACCAAATGCATGGAACAAACACGTGAATCAAAATGATATCCAAACCAACACTGCACTTGAGCGAAACAAATCTCTCAAAAGAGCACTTTGAAACAGTCATAAGAAATAACAGAACCACCACACAACGGGAAAATGTTTAAAACAGATCAAGTGGTACAAATTACAAAAACAAATTCGAAAGGAGAAGCACAATAATAGAAGCTGTACAAAATTACCTGAATGAACTCTTGAATAGTGTAAAATCTCGATTTGACAGTTAACAGTTAACACGCCAAAACCTTTTGTTTCTGTGACCTTGATTAGCAAAGAGAAAGGAATGGTTACGCCGGCGCCGAAAGGTTGCTACGGCGGGGTGGCGGTGAGGGAGGCGGAAGGGAAGTGAGGGTCTGAGGGAGGCGAGGGAGGAAGACACCAAGTGAATGTGTGACAGCGTGAAATGGAATAGAGGGGAGTCTGAACTGAAATGTGAGCAAATTAGGTCTCAATTAGTAATTTCCAGCGAGGTTACGGGTACCGGTAGGTACGGGTACCGCCCCCACCCCTTAACAAATAGGTATTAGAATTTCTCCGTTTATTTTGCCGGTACTTATATAGCTATCCATCCCGCCTGTTGCGGACTTTACCCGCGAGCACGAATAAAATTGTTATTATTATTATCATTAATTTTATTATTTTTATTGCTATTATTACTATTATTATTAAGTTTAATTATACTTTTGATCCTTACATTACTGGTCATGTGTCATTTTGGTCCTTGTGATTTTTTTAGAATATTTGACCCCTTATTTTTTAATGTTATAAATTTGGTCATGTCATCCACTATTCATCAATTTTTCAATGATTAATAGAGACTAGAGAGAAACAACTACTTTAAGCATATAGAGTAACACTGATGGTGCTGCAAGAGGCTCTCCTGGATATGTTGCTTGTGGTGAGATTTTTAGAGATAGAAGTGGTGCTTCAATGGGGTGTTTTGTAGCTAACCTTGGAATTCATTACTCTTTGAATGTTGAGCTATATGGTGCTATTTTTTCTATTGAAATAGCCTTTTAGAAGGGTTGGCACAATCTATGGTTGGAGTGTGACTCCCTGTTACTCATTTTGGCTTTCAAATCAATCAACATTGTTCCTTGGCATCTAAGAAATAGATGGAATAATTGTATTGAGTTAACTAGTAGGATGAGGTTCAGATTTTCTCATATATTCCGTGAGGGCAATAATTGTGCAGATATAATTGTCTCTCATGGATTTGCTATTAGTGGTTTTCATTGGTGGAACACAATTCCTTCCTAAAGTATCTAAGACATGCAAATAAGTGGCCAACAAATTCACATGAATAAGCACAATAATGATTGAATCAAAGAACATTCAAAATTAATAAAAAAGGTAAACAAAGTCAATTAATCATCATCAATGTACCAAAGGGCATTACCCAATACTAGAAACAAAGGGAAATACTCATACGTAGAGAAGAAGAAACCAGAAAAATCAATGAAAAACATTCAAACCTATAATGAAGGGAGAAGAAAGGAGGAAAATGATGATCTAGAGCCTCCAAAGTGCCTCCTTCCAAACCAAATTCGAACCCTAATTTCGTGTTCAGAACAAAAATATATACTCTAGGGGTCTAAACAGGTCCAAGTCCGAAGAAAGAAACAAAAACAGAATCAAAATTTTGTGTCAGGCCGCGATCCATGGCCAAGCTGTGGATCTTACTGCCCAAGGAATTTCTGGTGTGCTCTTTGAGTTCCACGACCGTGGGCCATTTCACGGCCAAGTCGTGGACTCTGCTGCCAATTCACGTTTGTTTTCTTCTGCATAGCTGCTCGATCCATGGCCAGCCTGTCGATGCTTTTGGAGTGACTTTTTTGTCCCATTTAGCTCCTTTTCATTTATTCAAGCTTTCCACCATTTTCTAAGCCAATTAAGCACAAATCCTGCACAACACCACTAGAAATACCGCAATTATTCGAACTAAAGGAAAACAAACAAAAAGGGAAATTAAAATGCCTAAATGAACCGAAAATGCATGCAAATCAAGAACAAAATATGATGTTGTTTCACACACATCACATAACCATATGGCAGATCAATCATTCATGTGCGATACACATCTCACACATTTACTCTTAGTCATTTCACAAAGTCAAAGACTTATTACACCTCATCATTCATGTATTAGAGTACTCATTGTAATGTTTCATCATCGTGAAGCATGCACATAAGCATCCTAGCAAATCATTCACTATTGTGTGTGTGTGTGTATTATCCTCCCAAAATGGATAACCTCAACGCACACATATTTACCAATTATTAATCACCAAGACACGACTACATGGTACTACCCACGACCATAAATATCAACAAAGTCATTTTTATTATACTTTCGTTTTCGTTTTCATAACATGCATTATAAACAAATCAAAATAACTCATAAATGTACATTATAAACATACCTTATTTTATCTACCTTCAACAATATCATAACAGGCTTATTCATTTTCTCTATAAACCATATAGCAATTCAAAATGTAGCACATTTAGTCACTTTTAAAGCATCCATATTATTAGTCCAATCATATAGGGCTTCCTTGGCCACACAACTAAAATTCACCTCCTTATTCACAATTGTTGTTTATGGACAACACATGTTCCAATTAAGATTTACATCTTTATTCTCACTTTGTTGATCTTAACTCTATGAGTACACTTTATGAATATACTTCCTAATGTTTAGATAGTTCTATATCCTTTTTAATAACTTTTTTATTGCAACCAGTAGTACCCAAGTCTGGTGGTTGTGGCTCAAGATGCAACCTTACCAAGACTGACTGCCAAAGGAAGTTTTCAGCAAGCTTAAGCCAATTTCAGACAAAAATTGCGAATAGTACAAAGATTCATAAATTCCGAAATTTTTATCACAGTAAGACTTACATATCTGCTTTCAAACGACACTAGTTTTACATAAATAGGAAGTCTACAGCTCAAAATATAAAGTTTGGAGTAAGGACTGTCTGAGTACATCTAACACAGACAGTACTCAACTTTCCAAAATAATATGGGACTTCCTCATGTCTCATTAAATCACAGTTTTACCACAATAAAATTATACATTTCAGTTTTCAAATTCAACAGGTTTCATCTCATTCTGAGTTCTACAACTCAATATATAATTTTTTGAATGCAGGCTGTTAGGATTCATTCGAGGCAGCCCTAGCCCTGTGTTCAAAAACTAACTGAGAATATCTCAGGTCTTCTAAAATCACTAATATTTTACACTACATACCTCTGTGTGTTAGCTTTCAAATGGGACCAATTGCATCACAATCCGAGATTTGTAACTAAGTTACAAATTGTTTATCACAGGTCTGTCCGAATCTTGACCAAAATCGAGAAACCCTAAAAAACATCAAAACTCAAGCTCCATCAATGGAGTTTCTGAAATAGAAAACTATACATATGAGAAGGGGGTTGAATTGTGTTTATCTGACTTTGAAATAAAGTTAGAAACTTTTCGCACACAAAAGCTAGGTACAGACAAGTGTTTTTACAAAGCACGGACAAGTGACTTGTTTGATTAGTTTTCAACAGAAAAACACACAAACATGCAAGATTAAAACTTGTTTGATATTCACACTTTAGCCCCTTTATTTAGATAACAGATAATATAATCAAAGCAACTAAAGAGTTAAGGATATAGAGATAGACACAACTATTTTATCCTTGTTCATCCCTTAACAACTAGAGCTACTTCCAGTCCTTAGCAGCACTAAGTTTCTTTCACTATAACTGACTAGGTTAGAGACTCCAAGTATTCTTTTTTGGTTGTCACATCATCACCAAGTTCTTACTCATGAAAAATAAAGGTACCAAGAAGTTCATCCAAAGTCAAAGGTGGTGAGATCCTTGGCTTGAGAGATTGCAGTGATTAGGGGTCTCCACTGCTTTGGGAGACTTCTAAGGATCTTTCCAACTTTCTCAGAATTTATATAAGTCTTCCCAAGTGATTTCAAACCATTGGCGATAGTTTGGAATCTCCCTATCATCTAATCAGCAGATTCACCTTCCTTCATGATGTGTTCATACTTTCTGACAAGTATGGCAATCTTTGACTCTTTTGCTTTAACAGTTCCTTCATGTGTGCTAGATAAGGTGTCCCATATTTCTTTGGCAGAGTCACAGGCACAAACTTTCTCAAATTCTTCAAGACTGAGAGCACAGATTATGTTGTATCTGGCTTCATGATTCAGCTCTCATTTTGTCTTTTCTGCATGTGTCCACTGTGCCTTTGTAATACCTAGTAATTTTAATAAATTATTTAAGTCAAATGGCATTATGCTAAGTAAATAAATAAAAATTTCGTATAAAGATTATTTGCATGGTAATTTTTTTTATGAAATTTATAAATATTCTCTTAATTAATATTTATGCAATAATTTGAAAATATTTTTGGGTTCTTCTTTAACAAATTAAATAATTTTTTAAAAAAAAAGTCTTAGATAGGGTAGTCTATACTTTGACACACCCTTAGAATTAAAATATGACTAATTATATTAGTTAGTGAAAAATAATTGTTGGGTCTTTTTCAAAATGCACTTACAATGAGGGACATTTTTGTCTAAAGGTGTCATCTCTAGTTTATAAGAGGAGGAGGACTCCCTTTCTCTCATTTCTTTTCTTTCAAAAATCTGAAAACCCTCAGGGAGAGAGTGAGAAAGGAGGAGTGGGTTGGAGGAGGAGGAGAGGTACCTTGGAGGGGGATCTTTATCTTCAACTCTTTCTCTATTTGTGTTCTTGTCTATCAAAATCTAAGTGGGTATCTACTAAATAAGGTGAGGGATTCTTGGATGTTCTAAATAATTTATTTGTGGATTTTGAATTTTTTTTTTAAATGATAAAAGTGTGTAAAAGAATATTAATCTAAAAATAACACTCAATGATATTTGCAATAATGGATCTTATCATGAACCTCTTGTTTAAAAAAAATGTAACTAATTGTTATATTATTATTCTTCTTCCTTTGAGTGTTCGGTGCCTCCTGCTATAGAAGAGTAACATGTTTGACTTGGGAGGCTGGGCAATTGATACTGTTGTGCTTGCCATTTGATATATATGAAGGGGTGACAAATGGATGGATTTGATAAATTTTTATTCGGATTGTATTGGAAGGATTAAAAATAATCCATTAGTTCATTATAATACGTTAAAAATTCACAAAAAAATTCAATTCATCCATGATCCATCTAATAAAAACCATCTAATCCATCTATTAACAACTTTTTTATGGATGGATATCCGATCCATCCATCTAAAATTATTTTTTTTATATCTCTCTTATCTATCTATAAAAATGTTTTTTAAAAAACAATTTAAAAAAAACAATTTTTTAAAATATTCTCTCTCTCTCTTCTCTCCTCTCTCTCTACCCTCTCTCTTTCTCTTTCTACCCTCTCTCTCATCTCTCTCTCCTCTCTCTACCCCTCCCCTGTCTCTGTTATGTATCCTCCTCGTAGGAGATTGGAGCCTCATAACGTGCATTACGACCATTTTGTACCACGAGTCACGACTACTTTCCATTATATGGGAGTTCTTGATTGTGCATCTATGGAGGCCGTTACAGTTCCATGACTCGTTTTGCGGAGCTTAAGTTACGATTTTCAGCACTATTAATTAGTTAATAGTACTTTTTAAGTTTTCTCAGCAACACAAAAAGTAGCAAGGAAACAAGAAAACATGAATTCCTACCGGTGCATGAGAATAATTAGTAATTAATTAATTAATACTTAATACAATAAAAAAGAAAAAAAAACAGATAAATAAAATTGAAGATAGTGAAGAGAAAATTACATTGAGTTTTTTTTTTTGTTTGGTGAAAAATGATTTGAAAAAAATAAATTGGTTTTGGAGTGGATAAACACTGATTCACTACTTTTTGGTTGTTGGTCCAATGGATTTTTAAAAAGAATTGGATGAACCATAAACCTTCCATTAGAAAAACAATCAAATCCTATCCAATCCATTTATATATTTTTTTAACAAATGGATGGATAATGGATTCATAAATAATTTTGCCAGCCCTATATATATGTTTTGGATAATTCTGTTGTTAGTGTTCTCTATGATATCAGTTTCCTTCATTTATGAAAATTTCATATTACTATATAATATAACTAATTGGAAATCTTTCTTATGCTTTGTGCCTTAAACAGCCATTTTCTTTCACTATAGTTTTCAAGCCATAATATTATTATCACCGTTTCTCGTAACTGACAGAAGGAAGAAAAATATTTAGAAAATATAACTGGTTCTATTGTTTGAGTTGCATGAAATATCACTGAACTAAATCTCAGGTTTTACTCTTCTTTTTATTTATTTATTTATAACCATGTTTTGAATCTTGGCTTGTACTACAACATTATAGGAAGATTTGGGGCTGTAGGTGTTTATGGCAATCCGCACAAAGGGTGCCATGATGCCCTGTTATATGTATACTTGTGGCTCTCTGTTTGTTTATATATATTGTACTGGCCGAGAATAGAAGACCGAGAACTCGTCTATACACTGGATCAACCGAGCTTACCCCCACGAATGGGCCTTGGCCCAAACTCCTCGAAGGCCGAGAACATGTCAGCACACCTGACACCCGAGGATAACTACTCGGTCCTTTTCCATGACAGGCCACGCAGGAAGATACCTCGGCCCCAAGCTATCCAGTTGCAGACTAATCGGGCCGAATATCTCGCTAGTCATAATATCTCTCCGCATAATCAGGGTCCGGATATCCCTCCGGATATTGGTGACCTGATCCTAATATTTCTCCGCTTATTTCGGAGCCTGATCCTGAGAGATCTCTATAAATAGGGGGCTTACCCCCTCATTCAGAACTACGTTTGCTTTGATTCCCATTTGGATACGTAGGAGCAGAATCCACATTTTGTCAAGCACAATCCAAAAACACCCCACTAAACCTAGTTCGGCCGAGTATCTCTCATCCGAGGTATTTGGACGGAACATTTGGCGCCGTCTGTGGGAATCGAAGCAAATATTTTCCCATACCACGAAAAAATGGTGAGGACGAGGAACGGAAACTGCAGGAGGGAGGAACCAGGGAATGCCAACAATGGGGATAACGGAGAACGATCCATAGGCCCAGCAGCAACGGCCGACAATCCCATGATTCAAGAGCTTCTCGCGCAAATTGCAGCGCTGAGAAGGGAAAACGAAGAGATCTGCCGGCAGAACAGCCGTCGCGAAAGAGAGCAGAGCAGGGAAAGGTCTGTCTCTTCTCCCCACGAGAGAGAGCGCCGACCAACCGAGAATGAGGGGTCCAGAAACCTGCACAGAGAAGGGGGCCCACAACTCCGGGCTTCCCGTCATACCAACCGAGCAGAGGAGGAGGGATTTCCTAGGCAGGCCCCAGAATTTTCACTCCAGACAAATAGACTTAATGACAGAGCCAGTGTGCGGAAGCCGAGGCATCCCTTCACAAACGCTATCATGGAAGTCCCCCTACCAGCCAACTACAAGCCAATCAACATTGACAAATATGATGGCACCTCAGACCCCGAGCGCCACTTGGACGCCTTCACCACTCAGATGTACCTCTTTACCGATGACGACGCTGTCATGTGTAAAGTCTTCCCAACCACTCTGAAGGATGCAGCGCTGACCTGGTACACCCAGCTACCCCCAGCATCGGTAGACTCTTTTGATACATTCGTGGCTAAGTTCAGCGCTCAGTTTGCCACGAGCCGGGCCCACCAAAAAACCTCGGCCTCGTTGGTAAACTTCAGGCAAGAAAAGAATGAGTCCCTACGCGACTTCATGACCAGATTCAGCAAGGAGGCGGTCCTCATCCGCAATCTCAGTGCCAATGTTGCACTACACACCATCTTGACCGGGTTAAGGCCTGGTCCTTTTGCCAGACACTTGGCCCGGAAGCCACCTACCAGTATGGATGAGTTGAGGAGAAAAGCTGCGGGGTTCATCAATATGGAGGAAGTTGAAGAGTCGAAGAAAAGGGAGAGAACTGATGATGCTGACAGACGAGAAGGGAGAGAGAAGAGGAGGGCCAGAGGTGATAAACCGAAATTCAAAGGCCCGTCCGAGCATTTCCAGAGGGGACCGAAGTATGAGCATTATACTCCCCTCAACGCAAACCGAGCTCGGGTGTTTGAGGAAGCATACAATGCGGAACTTTTGCAGCTCCCTAATCGTGGCCACACCCCCCAAAACGCTGATCGACAGAAACATTGTCGGTATCATCGCAATTATGGCCATACCACCGAGGAGTGATGGGTCCTACGGGATAAAATTGAAGAGCTGGTGCAGGCTGGCCACCTCAATAGTTTTGTTCGGAGAAACCACAACAACGGTGGAGCGTGGCGAAGCGTAAATGAAGGAGAGAGGGTGACCAAAGCCCGAGGAGGGGTGGCGGTCAACGAAATAATGAGAGAGCAGAAACCAGAGAGGGCCAGAATGAAAGACGGGAAGAGGATAATGTGATTCGTGGCGTGATAAACACCATTTCAGGAGGATTTACCGGGGGCGGCACAACAAGTTCAGCTCGGAGAAGACACCTGCGGGCCATCCGAGCTGTCAACTCAGTATCCGGCAAGCCTCCCAGAAGTTCCCCACCTATTATCTTTTCCGATGAAGATTTTGTGGGGGTAGTTCCTAACCAAGATGACCCTATGGTGATCACTGTACAGTTGGCCAACTTCTCGGTCAAAAGAACCCTTGTCGACCAGGGGAGCTCGGCAGATATATTGTATTACTCAACATTTCAGAAGCTCGGCATCCCATAGAAGTCTATTCAACCGTACGACAGTAAACTCGTCGGCTTCGCAGGGGAACAAGTTGATACTCGGGGATACATTGACCTCCTGACTACTTTTGGTGATGGCAGAGCATCCAAGACTATCATGGTCAGGTATGTGTTAGTCAATGCAGTGACATCATATAATATCCTGATCGGGAGACCGTCTTTGAATGAGCTAGGGGCTGTGGTCTCTACTCCCCACCTCACGATGAAATTCCCTTCCAACTCGGGGGACATAGTTGCTGTCCGAGCAGATCAGAAGATGGCCAGACAGTGCTATGCTGATAGTTTGCGTGTGAGCAAACTTAAACCCACACCAGCAGAAACCCTAGACAGGGGGAAAGACAAGGCGGTAAATTCCGTTAACTCCGTCGAACTGGATCCGAGGATGGACATGCAGGAACAACGTCCACAACCTATTGAGGAGTTAGAAAAGTTCCAGCTCGGTTCGCGGCTGACGAACAAAGGCACTAAACTCGACGGTCACCTTGAGCCGAATTTGAAAGAGGAAATAAAGCAAGTGCTATGCAGCAATGCCGATTTGTTCGCCTGGACCACATCTGATATGCCGGGAATTGATCCCAACTTCTTATGCCATAAACTGGCAATTTGTCCCGAGGCAAAACCAGTGGCCCAGAGGAAAAGGAAACTAGGCGAAGAAAGGAGAAAAGTTGTGGAAGAGGAAACAGCGAAGTTGGTCAAGGCTAACTTCATCCGAGAAGTAGAGTATACTACCTGACTGGCCAATGTCGTTCTGGTCAAAAAAGCGAACGGCAAGTGGCGCATGTGCACCGATTACACAGATCTGAATAGAGCTTGCCCGAAAGACTCCTACCCTTTGCCGAGTATTGACAGACTGGTAGACGGAGCCTCCGGATACAGAATTCTGAGTTTCTTGGATGCTCACTCCGGGTACAATCAGATTCGAATGTACCCCCCGGATGAGGAGAAAACAGCCTTCATTACCGAGGGCTCGAATTACTGTTACCGAGTGATGCCGTTTGGACTAAAAAATGCTGGAGCTACATACCAAAGGCTCATGGACCGGGTATTTGAAAAACAAATCGGTAAAACTATGGAAGTCTATGTGGATGACATGGTGGTGAAATCCGATGACCCCTACAACCATCCAAGAGACCTGGAGGAAATTTTTCAGCAGTTGAGGAAGTACAACATGAGATTGAATCCGGAGAAGTGTGTTTTCGGTGTCCAGGGTGGAAAATTTCTTGGCTTCATGCTGACGCACCGGGGAATCGAGGCCAATCCTGATAAATGTAGGGCTGTGATTGAGATGAGAAGCCCACAGAATGTTAAAGAAGTACAAAGACTTGCAGGACGGCTCGCATCATTATCTCGGTTCCTGCCCAAATCTGCAGAGAAAGCTCGGCCTTTCTTCAGACTACTAAAGAAGCCCCAAACCTTTATGTGGACTGAGGACTGCGAGAAGGCCTTCGCCGACTTTAAGGCCTTTTTGTCTTCACCGCCGATATTAACTCGACCCATCCCAGGGAAAGAGTTATACTTATATCTGTCAGCCTCCGAGAATGCCATCAGCGCAGTCATTGTGCAGGAAATAGATAAGGCTCAAATGCCGGTGTACTTCATCAGCAGGGTGCTTCATGATGCCGAAACTCGGTATCAAGTCATCGAGAAGCTGGTTTTGGCCCTTGTAACCGCAGCTCGGTGATTGCACCCGTACTTCCAGAGTCACCAGGTGATTGTTAAGACTGATCACCCGATTAAACAGATACTCAAAAAGCCCGAGTTGGCAGGACGTATGATTGCTTGGTCAGTAGAATTGTCGGAGTTTGGCTTGAAATACGAGTTGAGAGGACCTCTGAAGGCTCAATGTCTCTCCGACTTCATAGCCGAGCTCCACCCGCAGCCAGTAACCGAGGATATATGGTGGAACTTGTACGTGGATGGATCCTCGAATGTCAGGGGCAGTGGAGCTGGGGTGATTCTGGAAGGGCCGGGAGATCTCATCCTGGAACAGTCATTAAAATTTAAATTCAAAACCTCGAACAATCAGGCCGAGTATGAAGCTTTGATAGCAAGATTAATGCTGGCAAATGAAATGGGAGCAAAGGCTGTTAGGTGCCGGAGTGATTCACAACTAGTCACTGGACAAATATCCGGAGGGTATCAAACGAAGGAACCTCGGCTCACCAGGTACTTATGTAAGGTCAACCAATTAATTTCCGGCTTTGAAAAGTTCGCTATTGAGCATATTCCCCGAGAAGAAAACACTCGGGCTGATTTTCTGTCCAAGCTAGCCAGTACAAAGAAGCCGGGTCACCATAGGACGGTTATTCAAGAAACCCTCAACGAACCGAGCATTGGGACAGAAAAGGTGATGGCCAGCGAGTTGGTTGACCGAGAGTGGATGACGCCCATATGGGAGTATTTATCCTCAGAAACTCTGCCCTCGGATCAGGCCGAAGCCAGGAAAGTCAGGCTCAGGGCAAGTCACTTTACTATAATCTCCGGAGAGTTGTATAAGCGAGGATTCTCGGCACTGTTGCTAAAATGTCTGACGAAGGCACAATCCAAGTACATCATGGAAGAAGTTCACCGAGGAATCTGTGGTTTTCACTGCGGGGGCAGATCAATGGCCTCCAAGGTAGTCCGAGCAGGGTACTATTGGCCTACCATCCGAGCTGATTGCATGAAGTGGACGAAGCAGTGTGATGAGTGCCAAAGATTTTCCAATATAAATCATACCCCCCCTGAAGGACTTCACACATTAAACTCGCCTTGGCCGTTTGCTATGTGGGGAATGGATATACTGGGGCCTTTCCCTGTAGCCAAAGGTCAAGTCAAATTCCTGCTGGTAGCGGTGGACTACTTCACAAAATGGATTGAAGCAGAGCCTTTGACAAAGATTACCGCCGAGAAAGTGCAGAAATTTGTATGGAAAAGCCTCATCTGTAGGCACGGAATTCCCTTTGCGATCGTCACAGACAACGGAAGACAATTTGTAGATAAGACATTACGGGAATTCTATGACAACCTCGGTATTAAACACCAAGTTACATCGGTTGAGCACCCCCAAACCAATGGGCAGGCCAAAGCAGCTAACAAGGTCATCCTCTTAGAACTAAAGAAGAGGGTGGGAAGATCCAAGGGAGCTTGGGTAGAAGAGTTGCCGAGTATCCTCTGGGCCTACCACTGTACGCCTCAATCTACCACTCAAGAAACACCCTTCAGGATGACGTATGGGACAGACGCCATGATCCCAGTGGAGGTTGGTGAACCGTCCTTCCGACGTATACAACACGAGCCGAACGATAATGAGAACAATTTAAGGGTTGAACTTGACTTGGTAGAGGAACTCAGGGAGGAGGCCAAAATCAGAGAAGAAGCCTGCAAACAGAGAGCAACTAGAAGATATAATTCAAGGGTGAAGCCGAGGAGTTTTCTGCGTGGAGACTTAGTACTGAGAATAAAAGAAGAAGCAAGGAAGGATCGCACGGAAGGTAAGTTGGCAGCAAACTGGGGAGGGCCATTCCGAGTAGTAGAAAACCTGGGGAACGGTGCATATAGGTTAGAAGAATTGTCAGGGAAGCCTATCCCGAGGACTTGGAATGCTTCTCATTTAAAGTTTTATTACAGTTGATGTATATAGTCGGGTGCTGTACTCTTTTTCCTACCTCGGTATTTTGTCCCAAAAAGGGTTTTGACCGGGGAGGTTTTAACGAGGCACACCGCAGACTCCATCCAATAAAAGAATTTATTATGAATATTGTTTTATGTTCTCTTATTTTGTCAAAGTATTTACTCTGCAGGCATCTTATTCTGTTGGCCGAGTACGAGCCATTAAATTTCTAAAGGCCAAGTCTGAGCCTGTTGGCCGAGTACGAGCCATTAAATTTCTAAAGGCCAAGTCTGAGCCTGTGGCCGAGTACGAGCCGTTAAATTTCTAAAGGCCAAGTTTGAGCCTGTTGGCCGAGTTCGAGCCAGTCAAATTTCTAAGGCCAAGTCTGAGCCTGTTGGCCGAGTACGAGCCATTAAATTTCTAAAGGCCAAGTCTGAGCCTGTTGGCCGAGTACGAGCCATTAAATTTCTAAAGGCCAAGTCTGAGCCTGTGGTCGAGTACGAGCCGTTAAATTTCTAAAGGCCAAGTTTGAGCCTGGTGGCCGAGTTCGAGCCGTTAAATTAAGTCCAAAGGTCAAGTATGAACCTATTAGCCAAGTCCGAGCTATCAAGTTATTAATGCTGAATTTGAGCCGCGAGATTACTGAAATCGAATACGAGTATCAATCAAGAAAGAACAAAGTTCGAATTTAAAAGGCCGAGTACGAGCCATTATTTTATTAAGGAAACCGAGTATAATGCGTCAAGCAAAAATAAAGTCGAGTTTGACTCTTAAAAAGTACATTAAGGGAACCGAGCACAGCGCTGAAATTGAAAGCCGAAATTGAAAATAAGGGCCGCTCGGCGGGACAGTAGTCCCCCCAATTAGAATAGGGGTAAGTCCAGACGGCCCCCAGTCCCCCCAATCGAACGCCACCACTCTCTCTTAAGGGAGGATGTAGTCACGTCCCCCTGAGAAAGCTGGACGATGAGGTGCTCGGCCCGCTCCGGGAGTAGACGGCCTCTACCCCTTTCTCGACGCCCGAAGACTACTATTCTCCCAGTTAACATCCTTCTTGGAGGATTGAATCATAAAAGGAATTCTGGATCCCATCTCCCACTTACATCCTTTTTGGCAGCCGTGAAACCCAAAAAAGGATGTTAACTGGGTGAGGGGAGCATAAACCCCTGACACTAGCATAGAACTACTCAGGTAGAAGAGAAGCAAGAAATGAATTTGGCTGGTGGAAAAGGATGAGGAATGAACGATTAAGGCAGCGGAGTAGCCCTATTTATAAGCAGGGAAAGAAGTAGTATGCGTGGGAAAGGGTTTGTTGGAAAAACAAATCTCGAAACTAAGCAAAAAGTAGTAATTGCATGAGCCCATTGGGGTTTCCAAGGCATTTAATGCATGACTGCATACGTAAAGTGTAAAACATGTGTTTCACGTGTAACAACCACCATCCATTTTTGATATGGACGGTAGAGTACCCCGGCCTTAGCTGAAGATCTGGTTAACAGGCCGAACACAAGAACATAAAGTCAGCGGAATGATAACAATTTTCATTAAGTAATATGAAGTTACAAGGGCATGAGCCCATTACAAGGGATGAACGAAAAACAAATAACTACAACAGTTACTCCCCCATATGACTCTCCTCGACCTCAATGTGACCCTCGGGAGAATCCCCCACCACGTCTACCTCTTCTTCCTCCTCAGGAATGATGGGAACAAGTTCCCCATTCACCACCTCCTTATTCACATCGACCCCCGAAAGATCAACACTAGGGGCCAGGACCTCAACTTGGGCAATGGCCTTGTCAAAACCTTTTCGGTGCTCGATGATAATACAACTGGTGGCCTCTTTCACATCCTCCTCGAGCAGCATTTTGGCCTTGGTCTCAGCCTCCAAGGCAGCCTTAAGTCGCTCAATTTCAGCCTGAGCCTCTTTGAGCTTGTCCTCGGCGCGAGCCTTATCCTCCTCAACCCGAGCTTTGCTTTCCTCAGCCGACTTTGCTCGGGAATCCAGCTCGGAGTTTCGGGTGTTAATCTCGGCAAGGGTGGCAGTCAGACGTTCGTTGTCGCGGGCCAGCTCCTCGCGCTCAGAGGAAATCCGGGTGAGATCTCCCCTCAACATCTCAATTGCAGCAAATTCGGATTCCAACTGTTGGGACTTCCTCTTGGTCTCTGTTACCTCTCGACTACAGAAACGAGCCAAAGCTGCAGCCCGAAGGCAGTAGACCGAGAGGGCCTCCATGCTAGATCGGGCCCCCTGCTGCTTGATAAGCCGAAGATCGGCGGTATTAAGAAGTTTGAGTCGAAAGAGGGGAAGGGGTTGAAGTCTTCACCCCAGAGAGATGAAGTCGCTGCCTTCAGCGAAGTGTTGTACCATTTCAGCTCGGTGGGGGCAGAAGGTGGTTGTTCTCGCCCTGCGGTTCCTGCCTCCTGGGTAGTCGGGCGGGGTGGACTTGGGCGAGGAAGGGGAGAATCTTCGGCTTCTACTTCGACCTCTACCCTCTTCCTTTTTTGAGGGGCGGATGATGAAGCCCCTTTTGCAGAGGTCTTGGTGGGAGGAGGTCTTTTCGGCTTCTTCTCGGTTGAAGAGGGGCCCTGACCCTCTTTAGCAGCAGCCTTTACAAGCTTTGAGAAGTCAAATTTCCCCATGATGACTGCCAAAAAGAAAAAGTTGTTAGTACAGCGACGCATACAGAAAATATATAAAAAACTAAAAAGCCGAGCACTTACTTTTAAGGTCGGCCCTTGGGGTTGATGAGAAGGGTAGTTTCAGGAGGCGTCCACAATGACGGGGTCGAGGAAGTGTTTCTAGTATGTCTATGTCCCGTCTATCCTCAGCCGGGAGGGACTGGTACTCAAAGCCAACAAATTTGGTGGGGGAGGATTGCCAATATAGGGGAAACTTGGCACTGTTATCATTATCAAAAAAGGGTGATGAATGAGGGCCCGAGGGGCGAACTCGGAAGAAGCCAACTTTGAAATCTTTGTACGATGATTTGTACAAACTAAGCAGTCCCCTCCGGTTCAGCCCGTTTAGAGAAATCCATCCCATTTTCTCACCAAACCTTGTTTGGTAGAAATACAAAAAATTTGGAGTGGTGGGCTCCATCCCTATGTATTTACATAGAATCTGAAAGGCTTTCATAAAAGCCCAACTGTTGGGGTGAAGTTGAGTAGGAGCGACGTTCATGGTTCTCAGAACATCGCACTCAAACTCGGAAAAAGGAAGAGATACTTGCAGCCTATCGAATAATGTTTTGTACATATATGTAAAGGGGGGCTCGGAGGGACGAGCCCTCAGGAAGACACACTCGGTACTCGAGCAGGGGGAGCAAATGAACTCGGACTCATCCCCCGACGCCGAGATATTAACTTGGGACCGAAGTTGGTCAATTGATTCTAGGGTTTGGAAATCAGAGAAAAAGGTCCCAACCTCACCTTTAACCCAGGTGTACCCAGGGAGAGTGATATCAGGAATAGGGTCTTTTGGAACCCTCAGCCGTTGCTTACGAGCGACGGGTTTGGACACCGGAGGAGAAGGAGAACCAGACCTGGAAGACCCAGACTCAGAAGACCCAGACCCGGAAGAAGACGACCCGGAGGAGGACGACCCCACCGGACCGACGTTCGGCCCTTGGGGAGAAATAGGAGAGACAGTAGGAGAGCCCCCAATGGGGGAAACCTCCCGTTCCACCAGAGGAGAGGTGTTTGATTCGGTGGAATCAGACGAACTCATGACCGGAATTCAAAGATAAATCGTAAAAGAAGGAAGGAGGCTGGGCGTACCTGGAAAACGATAAGCAGGAGAGAGAAGGCAGAAACTTGGAAGACGAAGGCGAAAGGTGAGGGAGGATAAACCGGGTAGAATGGAGTTGGAGTCGCAAAAGATATTTATAGCCTGCGACTGACGGCCCATGGCCTATCAAGCCCAAAAGGGCGCGACTTTTAATTTTCCCCCCATTAAATGGGCGCGGAACTCTAGGGTTTACTGCCCAAAGCGTGCCGCAAAAGTATTAGGGGAATGATTGCTTTCTCTGACAGAGAGAGAAGACTTGATTGAAATGACAGCTGGGAATGTGGATACCTGCATAGCCGAAGAATAAGCTCGGTCTCATACTTATCAGCTCTTTCGCTTATTTAAGCTAGGAGCTCGGGGGGCTTGTGTACTGGCCGAGAATAGAAGACCGAGAACTCGTCTATACACTGGACCAACCGAGCTTACCCCCACGAATGGGCCTTGGCCCAAACTCCTCGAAGGCCGAGAACATGTCAGCACACCTGACACCCGAGGATAACTACTCGGTCCTTTTCCATGACAGGCCACGCAGGAAGATGCCTCGGCCCCAAGCTATCCAGCCGCAGCTAACTGGGCCGAATATCTCGCTAGTCATAATATCTCTCCGCATAATCAGGGTCCGGATATCCCTCTGGATATTGGTGACCCGATCCTAATATTTCTCCGCTTATTTCGGAGCCTGATCCTGAGAGATCTCTATAAATAGGGGGCTTACCCCCTCATTCAGAACTACGTTTGCTTTGATTCCCATTTGGATACGTAGGAGCATAATCCACATTCTGTCAAGCACAATCCAAAAACACCCCACTAAACCTAGTTCGGCCGAGTATCTCTCATCCGAGGTATTTGGACGGAAGATATATTATACTATAATTTTTGTAATGACATATGATTATGAAGGTTTGATCCATGATGATGGTATATAGTATAATGATATATAGGTATGCGTTATGCTAAAATTATTATGAAGTGTACATGAAAAAGGAGATATTATCAAACCTATGAAATTTTGACGATTGATGAATTGACCATTGTGTTTTCGGTGGCTATATTGTTATCTATGTGTGGTTGTGTTGAATATTGACTTTAAGGGTGCGTTTGGGTAAACAACTTGATTAAGAGTTTATCACATAAGACCTTATCGCATGAGAGCTTATGCCATAAGCGCTTAAAGAAAGAAAGGGGCATGAGAGGATTCGAATAGTGAAAAACACGGAGAAGGTATTTAGCGCATAAGCTCTTATGATAATTCGATAAGCTTCTCCCAGTGACTTATGAAAATAAGTCAAAAAATCCTTATGGATGGCATAAGTTATTTTTATAAGCTCTGCCAAACACACTGCATAAGAGCTTATGCCATCAGATAAGTCAAAAGGATCTTAAATAAGCTCTTCCAAACGCCACCTAAATATGAATTTGGTGAAATATTATTGATCTATATGTCGTTGGGACGCTTTAAATATGAATTTGGTGAAATATTATTGATCTATATGTGGTTGGGACTTTTGGAAGGTACTTTGTGGAATGAATTGCCATAGGATAACTATGAATCTTTGGGTAGGCCGACCGGGGAGCGGAAGGCTCCAGTATATAAATAACACCGTCGGGGATGAGGGACCCCGTCAGTCACCCGGGCGTTGAGGAGGGATATTGATGTTGACCGGAGAGAGCGGCATCTCCGGGATATAAGCTAAAACCGCCGGGGTAGGAGATCCTCGGAGAACCCACCTCCTAGGATACCCAAAGACTCGATGATATTATGTTATGTGATCATGTACATGATATATGTACCGATCCCTTGTGAGGGACTTGTGATGTGTGAGAGAAATAAAGTGCAATGCATTCCACAAGTACCTGACATATGGACGAGATGTCCTATCGAGCGTTGTTTACTACAAGAATGTTTCTATGAATTATTGTTTTTATTATGTTTGTTGAGATGAATTATGCATGAATATGAGTGAATGTTTGTGTGACTGTATGTTATTATTTTATTCTTATCTTGCATGCATGCATGTGTTTGGGGGGAACTCCCTCACTGAGTCAATGGACTCACCCCACTTTTAACATTTAAGCTGCAGGTAACTGCGAAGTCACCAGGAGCCTTGGATGCCATGTAGAGAGTTTTGTCTGGAACAAGTTTTGCACCCACGGTTTAAGAAATTTTGGTTAAGACGGGACTTTGTAATTTATGTTTGTCGTTTAATTACTCTAATGTATTATATTCATTATTGTTTGAAATTAATGAATGTAATTTGTTTATTTTGAATGAGACGGATTTGTGTAGGCGTGAGAGGCTACGAAAGGGAAATGAGAGACTTTCCCTTTCAGCCGGTCATGACAGCATTTGACTTCTCAATGCTGTCATCATTTTTAGGAATGATTGGACCTTCAGTGATGACATCCTAGATATCAGAGTTTGTTGATAGGATGAATCATTGGAATCTATCTTTCTAATAGATATAGTTTTCTCCATTGAAGAATGGAGATTGGGTCAGGGAAGCTCCTCCAATCTGGTGACTCCCACTTGAACTAGCTCCAGCAGTCATGACTATTCTTGAGGACCTTTTCCTCTATACTATTAGATTCTCAACCCAGAGACTGAGCTCTAATACCAACTGAAATAAACAACTATAAACACGAGAATGGTGGTTGAATTGTGTTTATCAGACTTTAAAAGAAAGTTAGAGACTTTTCGCACACAGAAGCTAGGTACAGACAAGTGTATTTGCAAAGCACAAACAAATGACTTGTCTGATTAGTTTTCAACAGAAAAACACACAAACATGCAAGATTAAAACTTGTTTGATATTCACACTTTAGCCCCTTTAGTTAGATAACAGATAATATAATCAAAGCAACTAAAGAGTTAAGGATAGAGAGATAGGCACAACTATTTTATCTTGGTTCATCCCTTAACAACTAGGGCTACATCTAGTCTTTGACAGCACCAAGTTTCTTCCACTATAACTGACCAGGTTATAGACTCCAAGTATTCTTTGTACACCTAGGCTCTCTAGGCTCCAAGACAAGTATTGTTTGTTCACCTAGCCTCTTCAGGCTCACTCAGGTTTGTTTGAGAAAATATTATAATAAATATAATTTACAAGTCTTTCACTAACACTTAGAAAAGTGAATTAAATATGAAGCGAAGAAAGACTGTGTAATAACTTCAAATGATTGAGGAATATAGATTGAAAGAATGAAGGAATAAATGTGCAGAGTAATGACTCTTTAATGTTGTGAGTTCTATATCTTCATCTTCGATAACTTCTGTATTTATAGGCTCCAATCAGTTTAAATCCATTAGAGACATTCTTTCAGATTTTGGCTTTGAATTGAGCTCCATTAAAATCAATAGAGTCGTTCTGGACAGCCATTTAATGCATAGAAACGTTGGTTGTACTCTAACAGGGATGAGCAGTGCCTTATGCTTTGTACAACAGCCAAATCAGAGTTGTGCAAGTTGCTTTTGTACTTTGCAGATCACATTTTCCTTTTCGTGTAACTCCCAGTTGTACTAGGGAATAAAGCATGTTGGAAGCACTCCTTTTCTAGAGTTCCATGTTTGCTTGAGTGTTTGAACTTCTGAGTTTCTTGATTCTCGTGGGAGAAAGCTTCAGTAGACAAGTTGACTCTTCTATGCAGATAGTCATCACTCCAGTCAGCAGACAGGTTAATTTAACTTACAGACAGGTGATCTCCATGAATGACTGAGTTATTTTTTAGGGCAGACAGATGATAGATATACTTTATTTAATAATCTGCACACTAAATAGATAGGTCAGCAACCAATATGGAGTTTAATTAAATCATTGATAAATGTTTAGTTTTCATCAAAACTTAGGACAAATGCACATCAGACATGATGATTATTGATGTTATGAGTTGTTGAAAGGAAGTATTGAGTCTCGTAACGGGGAATGTTGTTGTTATAGTTGTTACAATGTAATATGATGGACTTCTCATGCTAGTCAAGCGATTGAATTTTAGACGATGGTGTATGTATTTATGGAAATCCATGACATATGTGATTGACACGAGTTGAAATACTTTCGGAATTGTGTAAGTAATGTATGATATAATGATGAGACCTTCTATGAGGAAACATCCTATTCGAATCATACAATTTTGTTTCATATTAATATCTTATGTTTTCTTATGTTTTGTTTCTAATCCATACCCTTACTGAGTTTATGCAACTCATTCCCTCGGTTGTTCAGATGCAGTTGTAGGAGCTGGTGGACCATCCCGAGCCGCCCCGACATCTTGAGTGGGGTTTCTAGTGCTATGCCACGCAAGTTTAATTTTTTGTTTTTGAACAAACCTAATTTTGTATAACTCTTTTATTTACACTTGGACCTATTACTTTGTTATGGAGTTGGTTTCCATCAAACTTGGAGTTGGTTTTCCAATTGATGAAGGATACACTTGGACCTATTACTTCGTTATGGAGTTGGTTTCCAAGTCTATTTCCTTTTTGAAACAAACTTGTTTTTGTTGAGAATTTTAGAACGTGATGATGAAGGTCCTTTATTGAATTTGGGAAAGATATAATTATTTTCTTGTGTGGGACTTTTAGGCTTCGGAGGTGGGACTTTGTCCCTCCCTTTGGCCAGTCACGACTTCGATTTTGGGTCGTGACAAAGTTGGTATCAAAGCTTAGGCTCATTTTTATTTTTTTATAAAAAAAGAATTTTGAATTTGTGAAACTTTTGTGTTTGAAGTTAACTATAATCATAATTAAGGTCAGCATCAGTTGAAAGGTGCATGAGTTTTCTCCAAGTTTGATCTTAGGTCTGTGTACCACCAATTGAGAATTAAGGATGAAGACTTGGTGAAGACGGCTTTCAGAACTAGGTATGGTCACTATGAGTTCTTGATTATGTCGTTTGGACTAACCAATGCCCCGATTGCTTTTATGGATTTGATGAACAGGTTGTTTAAGCCATACCTGGATCGGTTTGTCATAGTATTTATTAATGACATCCTTATTTATTCAAAATATGTTGTAGAACATGAAGAGCATTTGAGGACAGCTTTGCTGACCTTAAGGGAGCATCAACTGTATGCCAAGTCCTCCAAGTGTGAGTTCTGGTTGTCTGAGGTAGCTTTCTTGGGCCATATGGTGTCCAAGGCCGGAATTTCTGTGGACCCAAAGAAAGTGGAAGCGATTCAGGAGTGGCCAAGATCTTCTGGTGTGACTGAGAAACGAAGTTTCTTGGGTTTAGCCAGTTACTACAGTCAATTCATTCAAAATTTCTCGCGGTTAGCAGCTCCTTTGACTAGACTCACTCAGAAAGGAGTGAAGTTTGAGTAGGGACCCAATTGTGAGGAAAGTTTTCTGCGGTTAAAGGTAAGTTGACCACGACACCAGTGTTGGCCTTACCCTCAGACGGGGGAAATTATGTGGTATTCTGTGATGCTTCTCGAATCGGTTTGGGGTGTGTGCCCATGCAACATGGGAGGGTGATAACCTATGCCTCACGTCAATTGAAGAAACATGAGGTGAATTACCCTGCCCATGATATTAAGTTGGTCGTGGTGGTCTTTGCTTTAAAAATTTGGTGGCATTATCTTTATGACAAGACTTGTAAGATTTACACGGATCATAAGAGTTTGAAGTACATTTTTTATCAGAAGGACTTGAACTTACGACAACGAAGGTGGTTGGAGTCTCAAGGACTATGATTGTACTATTTTATATCACTCCGATAAGACTAATGTGGTAGCCGACACCTTAAGTAGGAAGTCTATGGGCAACTTGGCCTACTTGGAGGAGAATATAAGGGGAATTCCCAGGGAGTACCACTTAATGGTGAATTCATTAGTAGTGACCTTTGAGTTAATTAGCCGGGGAGTGTTAGTAGCTCATGTGGGAGTTAAAGCCAATATTCTAGAGGAGATTGGGGTATTCCAACAACAGGACTCGGAGATTCGTAAAATTCGGGATGAGGTAGTAACCGAGGGTTGTGAAGACTATATAGTTGATGGGCAGGGCTTAGTACGGTATAGGAATCGAGTGGTCGTGCTGTTGGGGGCTAGAAAGAACTTAATGACCAAGGCCCATTCTTCATCCTACACCATGCACCCTGGTTCGACAAAAATGTACCAGGACTTGAGGGCTTTGTATTGGTGGCAAGGCAGAACATCAGAGACCCGTCGGTTTATTGCAGAGTTTGGAGATTCCAGAGTGGAAATGGGACAATATTACCATGGAATTCATAGTGGGCTTGCCTAGTACTATGAAGGGTTATGACTCGATATGGGTGATTGTGGATCGACTAACCAAGTCGGCTCATTTCCTTCTAGTAAAGACCACCTACAGTGCAGAATAATATGCTAGATTGTATTTGGATTCTATAGCGACGTTGCATGGGATTCCCAACTCCATAGTGTCTGATAGAGGATCTCAGTTTACCTCACATTTCTGCAGATCCTTTCAGCAGACCTTGGGTACTCAAGTGCAGTTTAGCATAGCATTCCACCCTCAAATCGGTGGACAGTCTGAAAGGCCTGTTCAGACTCTGGAGGATATGTTGAGGGCATGTACTCTTGAGTTTGAGGGATCGTGGGATAGGCACTTGCCGCTTATGGAATTTACTTATAATAACAGTTATCACAGCAATATTCAGATGACTCCTTTTGAAGCTCTTTATAGGAGAAGATGCAGGTCACCCGTGGGCTGGTTTGAGATTGGTGAACACCGAGTCTTGGGGCAGGATTTGGTCAAAGACTTTGTTGAGAAGGTCAAGTTGATACAGGAGAGACTCCTTACGGCACTATGGAGGCGTGACTTGGAGTTCCATGAAGAGGACCACGTGTTCCTCAAGGTGTCACCATTCAAGGGTACCTTGCGGTTTGGTGAAAAGAGGAAGTTGAGCCCTCAGTATGTGGGATCATATAAGATCATTCGTTGAGTAGGGAAATTAGCTTATGAGCTAGCCCTGCCACCAAATTTGTCACATGTGCATCCAATATTCCACATTTCTATGTTACGTAAGTATTTGAGAGATGATTCTCATGTCCTACAGTCACAACCTGTGGTGTGTGACCGACAATTGGGATTCAGGGAAATACCATTGAGGATCATAGATCGACAGGTACGAAGGTTAAGAAATAAAGAGGTACCCTCGTTGAAGGTTGTCTGGAGTCACCCTAGAGGTGAGGAGTACACCTGGGAGTTGGAAGATGCCATGAAAGAGGAGCATCCACATCTGTTTCCAACAGGTAAACTTTTGTCCTCCGTAAAATCTTAGGAATTCTGGACGAATTCTTTTAAATGGGGGTAGATTGTGAAACCTGTCCTTTTTGTGTATGGTAATAGATTTTTTTATGGTTTTTTTTAATATATATATAAAGGTATTAAAGGATTAAAGATTTTCTTTATTTTTTTTTATTTCAAGGTCTAAATAACAAAAATTGAGGAGAAAAGAGCAAACACATTTTAGACCATGGGCTTAATTACAATACTCAATAAGTTTGAATTAAAAAGAGAGAGGAGCTAGTCTCCCTCATTTGGCTCATTACGTATCAGAGAAAGAAAAAAGGAAAAGGGGATAGAGTCATGCTAGGGTTTGAAATTGGCAGGTCTCCTCTTCTATTTGCTTTTACTTTCTTCTCATCCCTCTTATGAATCCTCATGTTCGTCTTTCATAATCTATAATAGAAGGAGAAAGAGTTTGAAGAACTCGTCCCCTCTCGCTAGTCTAGATTTTATTCAACTTAGTTAAGGGTTTCAATCCCTAACTTGTTAATTTTTAGGATATTCATAGAATCTTAATATTGTGTTTGGATTGATTGGGTGGTTACATATTTATACACTTCTTGTATCTTTTTTTTTGGACTTTGAGCTTAACACTTCAAAAATGGTGTTTTAGTATCTCATGGTAATGGGCATTTATTTTCCGTATGACATCTCCAAAAATGGCACAGCGGCCATTGAATGACAAATCACGAAATTTAATTTCGTGAGCTTCTCGTAGGCGACCCTGACGCTGGATATATATATATATATATATATATATATATATATATATATATATATATATATATAAGTGAGAGGGCTTTATTTATGTGAAAGTGAGAGGAGCAAATCATAACCATTAGATCCAATCATGAATGATCAAGATTAAAACAAAAAAGTCATATGACTTTTTTAAGTTGGCATGTGACATTTTAATCTTTTAACTTTGTTTTAATTTTGACCATTCATGATTGAATCTAATGGCTATGATTTGTTCCTCTCACTCTCACATAAATAAGACACTCTCACTAGATATGCCCCTATATATATATTATAATATTTATATTATATATTATAATATATATAATGTTAATAAATTTTGTAATTTAAGTTTGGATATATATGTTGAGATGAATGACATACTATGTATATATGTAAGGATGGAAGTCGATGATAAAGGTTGAGCATACTTATTTTGACATAATGCATTTTATTGTTGTGAGATATTGATGATTGAACTATAGAAATGATGATTATTGATGTTATGAGTTGTTGAAAGGAAGTATTGAGTCTCATAAGGGGGAATGCTATTGTTATAGTTGTTACAATGTAAGATGGATTTCTCATGCTAGTCAAGCGGTTGAATTTAAGTCGATGGTGTATGTATTTATGTAAATCCATGAGATATGTGATTGACGTGAGTTAAAACACTTTCGGAATTATGTAAGTAATGTATGATATAATGATGATACCCTCTATGAGGAAACATCCTATTCGAATCATACAATTTTGTTTCATATTCATATCTTATGTTATGTTTCTAATCCATACCCTTATTGAGTTTATACAACTCATTCCCTCAGTGTTTTAGATGCAGGTGTAGGAGCTGGTGGACCATCCAATGGGGTTTCTAGTGCTATGTCACGGAAGTCTAATTTTTTTTTGAACAAACGTGATTTTGTATAACTCTTTTATTTACACTTGGACCTATTACTTTGTTATGGAGTTGGTTTCCAACAAACTTGGAGTTGGTTTCCAATTGATGATGGACCTACACTTGGACCTATTATTTCGTTATGGAGTTGGTTTCCAAGTCTATTTACTTTTTGGAACAAACTTGTTTTTGTTGAGAATTTGAATTTTAGAAAGTGATGATGATGAAGGTCTTTTATTGAGTTTGGGGAAGATATAATTATTTTCTTGTGTGGGACTTTTATGCTTCGGTGGTGGGACTTTGTCCCTCCCTCTTCAAATATCATTTTTTCCTCAACTTTACTTACCTTAGTATTTTTCGTCTAAGTGTAAAGTTGGTATATATTACTCTATAAAAAAAAAGTTTGGTATATATTGTACTCATAAAGTAGTTTTTTTTACTTTGTCAACTATTTATAAATCATTAAAATGTTAAAAATATTTGACTTGTTATAGCTATCTTAAAAGTTATAGTATAATAATTTGTGATGGATTAATAGTGTAAAAAACGTTATACCGATTGTATACTAAAATTAAAATCATTTTCAAAATTTTCAAAGACTTATATGTTATAAAAAAAAATTAATGAATTATTACGTATAAAGTTTAGGCTAAATTACTCTTTTCGTTATCATAGAAAAAAAAACTCTTTTGATCCCTTATTTATTTTAAAATATTTAATTTGGTCCCTCTATTTTAAAAATGTTCAAATTGGTCCATTAATTGCCAAACATTAAGTAATTTGGTAATTTCCGTTAAGTTTGACTATCGTGGAAAAACACCGCCGGAATCTGAAAAACTTCGCTGATGGTGTTTTAAAATATTTAATTTGATCCCTTATTTATTTTGAAATTTGGGGTTTTAAAATATTCAATTTGGTCTTTCATTTGTTTTGAAATATTTAATTTGTTTCCTCTATTTTTCAAACTTAACGTAATGATCAAATTACTTAATATTTGACAATTGAGGGACCAATTTAATCATTTTTAAAATAGAGGGATTAAATTAAATATTTTAAAACAAATGAGAAACCAAAATAGTATACTAATTTAACCTATACTTTACAACTATATATGATGGAATAAATATATTATTACAGATTTTTATTAATTTATTAATTTTTATACATAGCAGCCACGAGATATACAAATTTAATTGCGTAAGAATAAGAACACAGTAAGCAAATTGGAATAACGTTTTTGTTTTGGTTTTTATATAATTTTTGCTATTACTTGCGTTGCCATGATTAAAGTTTGTTGTTTCCAGATAGCGCGGTTTGGTTAAACTGGAAATCGCAAATGGATTCCTTAGAAGACAGCGGCTGTTGGGATTTTCTCGACTATTCTTTCATCGATCCTGCTCCCTCGCCGCCCACCGATTTCCTTTGGTCAAATCAAAGGTTTTTTTTTTTCATAAACAAAAACATTTTTGTCTTCCTTTCTTGTTTGGATTTGTCTGCTGTTATGATTCACTGATAATCTTATTTCACAAGAATCATTTGATTGATCTGGTGATATGATCAAAGATAATTTTACCCTTTTGTTGTGGTAATCAATGTGATTGATAGTTCAATGCACTGGTAGTTCAATTTTTTTTTTTAAATTTAAAATTTAAAATTTTGTTGTTGCTCTTGTTATTGATTTGGTGATATGATGAAAGATAATTTTTTTGGAATTTGGTGTTGCATGGCTAAGTTCATGTTTTCTTATACACCCATGTATGAAATTCAATTTGATGCAAGGTGTTTTGATTCTTCAGAGGAAATGATTTTTTTGGTTATTATTTAAATTTGCTTACCGTTTTCTTCATTACTTTTGTGATGGTGATCAATATGATTGGTTGTTCATTGCCGTAGAAGTTCAAGCTTTTTTTTTTTCTTTCTAATTTTTAATTTTGTTGTTGATTTTGTTATTGATTTGGTCATATGATGAAAGATAACTGTTTGGAGTTCGGTATTGCATGGTTGATTAATGTTTTCTTATACACCCATGTCTGATATTCATTCAAATGCTTCATGAGCTCCCTGATGTTGCTTATTGTTGTAAGGTTTTGTTTTATTCAAAAATGAATTCTTTTAGTCATTAGATTTGCTTACTATTTTTTCATTACCCTTTTGCTATGCTAATCAATATGATCGATTGTTCATTGGTGTAGTTCAAGTTCAATTATTATTTTTTTGTTCTTAATATTTTTGTTGCTTTTGTTCTGGGTAAGATAAGATACTGAAAATCTAGTGTTTCATAGAGCCAATGGTGTTGGATTGATCAATGAAACTGAACCCACATAGTGGTGTAAGACTTGGCTGTTGTTGTTACTTGTGTTTTGTGTGGCAAGCATGGCTAACAGAATCTTTTATCTGTATTTGCCAGCGTTAGCACAGAAATTGACTTTTCAGGTGGTCCTGTTGCCTGTCAAGAGAACACCAGGAAGAGGTATATTGTCTGTCACCTATGAAGTGATGTACTCTCTTGTCTTGAAAAATGGGTGGTAATATGATTTTGGTTCTTTATAATCTCTCTTTTTGTAGTTAAATTCATTAATTAGAAAAATCTAAACTTAAATCATGCATGATGATGGTACATAAATATATCTCCTTTTTCAATTGCAGTTTATGTCTAATAGACAGGTTGGGAACTTACCTTTTCATTTTGTCTTTACATAGGATTGGTGCAATTTTACGATTAGTTTTGATTGTTTGGTTTTTGTGATAAATCTCCTGAGAATTGTTTGTAGGGGACGCACTGATTCATGCCACAAGGCTGGAACCAAAGCTTGCCGCGAGAAATTGCGAAGGGAGAGATTTAATGAAAGGCACGGATGCTTCTAAATATTAAATTGATGTTTGATGTCAGACCTAGTTTTTAACAACCTGCTTTTCTAGCATTTCATGTAGCTGTTGTAGCTTGTGCTGAACAGCATTTTGCTACTTTTGTATAAGGAACATATACAGATATACTCTGCAATTTGCTTTCTAGTTTGTGGTTTCTTGTTTCTTCTCACATTTAGGTATTGATCCACTTTCATTTCAAAATCTTGATTAGATGCTTCTGTTTGGCACACTGGTGTATGAAGTTTATAATTCTGTGGTCTAGGATACTTGTTAGGTATAGGATCCCACCAATTTCAGATACTTTATATCTCCCTTAAAGGATGGGAGTATTACATCTCTAAGCTTAAAGGCTATGCCAACTTTCATAAAATAATTACCACGTGTATAATTTCTTTGATATCTATGATTTTTATGCCATACATTGTGATCTTAGTTACCTGTGTATCTAAGATGCCTAGGCATAAAAGATACTCATGTACCCAACACCCCCTCATTGTTTTGTATTGTGTTTTGATACTTCTAATGATAATGGGGAAGAACTTGGTTGTGATTATTGCAGGTTTTCTGACTTGAGCTCTGTTTTGGAACCTGGAAGACCTGTGAAAACAGATAAACCAGCTATACTTGATGATGCTATCAGAGTCTTGAACCAACTTAAAACTGAAGCACATGAACTCAAAGAAACTAGCGAAAAATTATTAGAGGAAATAAAATGTTTAAAGGTTAGTTTAAATTCAACTTCTCCCTCAGCAACATGCTTATTAATTTTTCAACAGTCTTGTATCTAGTTTCACATAATTCTATCTTTAAGGATAATTTGTCTTTATATTAAATTTGTGCATTGTATTAATATTATATTCTTCAGTTAGTTTTAGTTACACATACTCTATCCTGACATTTGCATTCTATAATCCCTTCATTCTAGTCTGTTACGTAACCTTTGTTCTATCTTCTTATCAATAATGCATATTCTGCTGTTGGTATGCACGAACAACATGCCTAATTGAAGTTTGTAAATCAGTTGATTAGTGATAGTGATTCTTCTACTTTTTGGTTATGTTTTATAATATCTCATGGTCACTTGTAATCATGGATGAAAAATTAAATTTTGGTTCTATTCTAGAAGGGCATCGAAGGATTTTGAACTCTGAAAAATTCTATTGTGATAGATACTCTCCCATTACTAGAGTGTACACTAGAAAGAGAAGCTTGCGTATGTATAGCTGGGAATCAATGAGCCATACACGATTAGTTAGTGAGGGAATTGTGAGTAAGCAAGGGGGCTTTAATTACAACCACCTTCCTACTTGGCAGGAGGGTCATGAGGAGAAAGAGTGAAATTGGTCCATGACGAAAAGCCAAAACTCTGCCATACAAATATGGCAGATGGCAGATGGCAGATGGCATTGTCGGAAGTATGGCAGTTAAATTAAAAAAATAAAATATATACCAAAAAATACAAAATAAAATCTGCTAAATATAAGGGCAGTCCGGTGCACGAGGCTCCCACCTGGTGGGGTTTGGGAAAGGTAGATGTATGTAACCTTACCCCAGCTAGCGGAGAGGCTATTTCCAGGATTTGAAACCGTGACCTCCAAGTCACAAGGCAGCAACACCTTATTGCTGTGCCAAGGCTCACCCTAAAAAAACACTGCTAAATATAATAAATTATAAAAAACTAATAAACATACTAAGTAATAAAATTAGAAATATTCTATGATATGAAGTAAAGTTCATCAAAAGGATCACATATAAAAACCATAAGGGAGAAACATAACTTCTTAACTCATTACATTGTCTAATAACATAAGCATAAGGTCACTAGAAAACTAGGTTATCAATAGCGATGCTATCGTGGAGGAGCAGAGCGATGGCGGTTGGTCGCAACCTGAACTCCCATCGGTCCTCTTGAGCGGCCGCAATCACATCCAATCGCGGTGGGTGTTCACAATATGAACCCCCATCATGATTGCAATCATGTCCAATCGTGGCCATAGTCGCTACTAATTTGAAGAGGGCATGGAAACCCTTTTTTGCCCCCACAAAATAGTCATTCGAACCTTTTTTTTTGTAATTTCGCACCATCCTTATAGTTTGCGATCAGCCGTTCACCCTTACGTTCCAACCTTCTACTTCTGTGTTCAGCCTTTGCACGTTCCAACCCTCTTCTCTGTAAGAAAAAAACTGAAACAGCATTGCAACTGAGAAAAAAAATGAATCAGCAGCTGAGGAAAAAAAAAAGACATTGAGTTTGGGTATTGGTTCATCGAACAACAGAGTCAGAGATGGAGGAAAAAGCATCTACCTTAGAAAACAGTGAAAAACAATGGCCTAAGTTGTGTTTCTAATATCAGGGATTTATTAACAATCCCTTGTAAATAGAAAACACCCTAAAAAAAAGCCTCATTACTGTCATTTCAGACATGATCTGCAATGACTGCCATGGCTGCTGCTATTCGATGTATTCATGTATATATCCTTTTTGTAACAGAGGATAACCAAGAAAAACCCATTTAAGTGATCAATGAGCTAACTTCTCCTTACCCCGGGTAAGATCGTGTACAAAGCAAGTGGATCCAAAATATGAAGAGGAACATAGTAAAGAGGTTGGCTGGGAAAGACAATGGAGTGAGCGGCTTAATTTTGAAGAATGAAAGAAGGTATCCGATTGATCAAGTAGCTAGCTGTAAGAACAGCTTTTCACCAAAAGCAATGTGGTGCCTTGACATGAATAAGGAAGGCACGTGCTGTTTCAAGCAATTGTGTATTTTTCCTTTTAGTCACCCAGTTTGTTTAGGGCTGTGGGCACAAGAGGACTGGTGAATATTGTCACAAGAGCTCATCAAAGATTGAACTCGCGTGGAAAAATATTCATGGGCATTATCACTTCTTAAAGTCCGAATAGAAAAACCAAATTGAGTTTGAATCCCAGTAGAAAAATCTTGGAAGATGGAGAACAATTCTGATATATTTTTCATTAGAAACAACCAGGTACAATGTGAATACATCAATAAAGGTGACAAAGCATTTATATTCCCATGTTGATATGACCCGACAAGGACCCTTTGCATCATAATGAACCCAAACAAGTTGTCGCAGCTGAATTACTAACACGATTGGGAAATGAACCACGAATGTATTTTCCAAATTGACAAGATTCACATTCCAAAATAGACAACTTGGACAAAATTGGCATCATCTTTTGAAGTTTGGAAATGGTAGGATGTCCCAATCTTGCATGATAAGGCTCAGAGTCTCTGAAGCAGAAATGAATAGGCACTGGTAGAGGTAGAGACTAGGCCAGACTACTCATTCCCTGTGCCGGTCATCTTTCTTGCACTCTGGTACTGCACAAAAACAAAGTCTTCGGTAAATATGATAGCACAATCCATGGTATGAGTTGGTTGACTAATAGACAATACATTGAAAGGGCATCCAGGAATATAAGGACAGAACCAACAGAATGTGAGGGTAAAAGATCAGATTTTCCAATCCCTTAGGCTCAAATTTGGGAGCCATCAGCTAGGGTAACTGTATGGATATGGTGAATAAGAGAGACTAGTGAACAAGTTTCTGTTACTGGAAATATGGAAAGGGGCACTAGAATCAGGTGAACGAGCTATGCAGACAGTGAATTTCTGGTGTGATCAACTGAAGTCTTGATTCAGATGATTGTCTACATTCAAACCACTTTAGAATCCCTTCAAAATCAGCTTATGATGGTTATAAAGCAGGTTTCTAACTTGAAGTTTCTGGTATATCAGAATTGCTGGTATGAGCCGTGTTAGCAGTTTGAGTTGGTTTTCCATGTAAAATCCAGCAGCGGTCAATGATCTGGCCAACCCTTTTACAGTGATCACACTAAAGGCGAACACAGTTTCCAGAATAACCGCACCATCGGCTATTGCCAATGTGTTCACAGTTGCTGGTTTGAGAAATAAGACCTGAAGAATCAATAGCACGAGAAGTGGAGACCCCAGAGCAAGCTTGGGCAGAAGCAAGTCCATCCACTCCGAGAAGGATAGGCCATGTTTGTGACAAGGTAGGAATCATAGAGCTCCCTAGTATATGGTCATACTCAATAGAATACTCAGAAGATAATCCATAGAGTGCAAGAAGCATGAAGAAAGTGCTCCTCTGTTTGTACACTTTTTCCGGTGAACTAGGCAGAGGTGAAAGCAAATTGAATGCTAAAAATGCAGCTTGAATTTTTCCCAAACAAATGGACATATGGCCTTAAGTTTCTGGGTAGCAATAAGAGACACAAGGTTCGAACAAACCACATATATTCACTGCACATCATTGGTATACAACTGCTCTGCTTTCTGCCACACCTTTTAGCAAGTAAAATTTGCTTCAAGGATGGATGAATGGCTTGTTTTATCAGACCAAATAACTGAGAATCAATTTTTTCCATTTCTCCCACTTCAGGAACATCTTCAGCTTTCTTAGTCAGGTGTTCGTTGTATCCTTGCTTTTGAAGCCATAGTTCAGTGTTTGATGCCCAAGTAGCATAGTTAGATCCATCTAACTTGTCAGTAGAAATAGCAGATGATATATGTTTTCCAGTAACAGGAGGTTTCACTTTAGAATCCTCCATGACAAGAAAAAGGAGGAGAGGTCAGATTCAAAATATGGTTCGACAGGCCGAACAAGGGGTAAAATAGGGCTAGAAAGAGTATTTAGGAGGTCTTGCATCTTGTGGGTGGTAGAAGACTACCGGTGCGCTGAAAACGTAATGGCACACAGTGCGAGCGGATCTCACGAGCTGAGATGGCGTGAGAGGGCGTCCACAGCTTGGCAACATGTATCCTGGGTCTTGTCGCCCAAACACTTGTCGTCCAACGACCCTTGGATATTAGTGATATACACAATGGTTTTTTATGTAATTAAATTTATATTCCCTGAATCGAGAAAGCACTCTTTAAATTAATAAATTATTCATTTATCAATTAATTAATACCTCTCTAAATTAATAAAATTTCATGGTATCAACATTATTAATTTACTGAGGTTTTATTGTTCATGAGTTAGGTACTTCAACAAGGGTATTGCATATCTAGAGTGTTTATGTTTACTATTATATAATTTTTTTCTTTAACAGGCTGAGAAAAACGAACTCCGTGAAGAGAAACTTGTTTTGAAAGCAGATAAAGAAAGGATTGAGAGGAAGTTGAAAGCTTTTCCCATTTCACCTGCAGGGTTTTTGCCGCCCCCTGTAGCTGCGTATCAAGCAGGGATGAACAAGATGGCGGTTTATCCAAATTATGGTTATATCCCAATGTGGCAATATCTTCCTCCATCTGCTACAGATACAACCCATGATCATGAGCTCAGGCCTCCTGCTGCATAGTTACTTGAATTACTGCTCTTAGGATTTTTACATGCTTCATTTATTGGACAACTTTGTTGAAGCATTGACATGTAAATATTGTCATTGCTTCTAATTTATGGATTTTTTGTTTTTTACTTTAGTAACATGTGCTAATAGGCTTAGAAGAATTCTCTGATGGCATTGAGATTAAAACTCTATTGAGTATTGTCTATTACAAACCACTCAGTTCCTGACTTCCTTCGTTGTACCTGGTTAAATTCCATTTAAAATTTAAAATGAAATTCTTAAAAATCTAAGGTCATACCGGGATGGTATTTATTATAATTTTTTAATTAAATCGTATTATAAAATGTGGATTACTTCATCGTACTTTCTGTGATTGTATTACCAACTAGGAAAAATATCAAATAGCTATAAATATATCTAAAGAACAGAAGCTAAAACTTTAGAGTAGGTTTAACTCATGTACTCCCTACAAATTTTGTACTGCATTTTTTTTATAGAACTGGGCCTGATATTAAAGAAGGAAACGTAATAAAGACGTTAAATCCTAAGCTGTATTGATATCACTGATTTATCAGTAACATTGGATCTGAAAAGTACAAAGATAGTGGAACAAGGACAGGTAATATAGTTAACTCAGTGATGGGAACCGAGAGCCATTGGCTCGTGGTCCAGCCAGGCCACCAATGTAGAAGGTGTATTCTTGGCGTAAACAACGGTATGTCTCATAATGTTTCAGAAATAGTTGTTTAATGGCAGTTATGAATATTGTGTGGCAGTATGCAGTAAGTTAATGGCAATGTGCAATAAGTTACTGGCAGTTGTATTTTAGAAAATAACTGCTTAGTGGCAGTTATGAATTCATATGCATAACAATAAGGTTAGTAATTAAGGATGTACGTTTGTTTGATCAAGTTGTTCTTGTAAGAACCTCCATTGGAGACAAATGAGTTGGCTGCCACCGTGTAGAACGGTTCTTGTTCTTCTATAAGAACCTTTCTTGGCAAACAAATTTTTTTTCATCACAGATTCCAACAAAAAATACAAGTAAAATGACATGCGAGACCAATTTAAGAACCAAAAATGAGTTCTTCTATTATAGTGAAAAGGAAGTTGGGTTCTTATATCCCAAGTGGCATCTTTGGGTCGACCGTTTGATAGATAAGAACCCAAATGTGGTTCTTCCATTGTGGGTGCTCTTATTGTTTTAGAGTTTGGATTAGGGAATAGACATACATCTTTAGACAATTGTTGTATTTTGTGTGTGATCTTGTGTTTAATAATAATATTTTGAGTTGACCATTTGTCTATTAATTTGGTCCAACCTGCCTGATCCAAAAGGAAGAGATATGTGAGAATAGTGAAATCGTGTGTTAATCATGCCAAAAGTGCCAAAATAGGAACTACCATGGATGAGAGGTTGGCTAACATGGAAGAGAAGATAGAGTGTCTTCTAATTTGAAGGAGAGCATTATGTCCAAAATCAAGAAGATCATGTAAAAGACCAATGAGGAAGAACATGAGAGTTCTAATAAAAACGAGAAACACTTGACTGAGAAGGGAAAATATTCTGAGTGTAGTGAATTTGATGCATACTGCATGACAGTGAAGAAAGTGGAACTACCATCCTTTTGTGGAAAAGATCCTGTAGGAGTGGAGCCAGTGAAAATATTATTATTTCAATTGAGTCCGCTAAATTTTCAATTCCGAGACTGAAAATCTCGAAATACATGTCAAATCGAGGACTGGGAGTAGTGTCATGGTCACTCACCAACTTTTACTAACCATCTTTAACCATTAGTCATTAACGACCCACTTGGTTAATAACCCATCAACCTTACAATTTTTGGATAAAGTGGAACATTCATTTATGGTTAATTTCCTGCTTTACACCAAATTTAGATAACACATTGTCCTTACTCCATCTCCTACTTTTCTCCCGTCTCTATATTCCTTCTCTCCACATGGTCATACACACTTCTTTACTCTCCAAATTTGTTTTCAATATTCTAAGACCATAGCTTTGTTGGTCTTGACCTCTTTAACATCTTCTCTTCATAAAGTTTTTCATTTTGAGCACTTTGACTTTTCATCTTCAAGAACTCAAGAACAACATCCTTTTGTTCTTCAAGTTTATCTTCTCAAGCAAGTATTTGTAGTCTTTTCTACTTCATTTCTATCCTAGAATCATGAACTAGTCTCTTTTGAATATGTCTTTGCTAGTTTTTTTTTTCTCAAGTTCATCAACCTTTTTTGGTGAACCATCTTCATCATCTTCTAAGAGGAGCTTCAAAAGGTAATGTGGGAACAATAAGTAAGCCATTGCACTTAACAAACAGTGGAAACCAGGGCTTTGTACAAAGCTTTTGATGAGGACTTGGATACAATGGAAGACCTTCTTGATTTCCAAGAGATCAAAGAGTCTCCAAGGAAGATGCTGAAGCCAATTACCGACTTCCTGGTGTCCGGACAACTAGCCCAGTCAGAGTCACTCAAGTCTTTGAGTTGTAAATTAGATTGGTTCGAGAAGAAGAGAGCCTAAGACAATGTTTTTTTTATGTACCTAAGAACCCAGATTGCTACCTGTAACCGCCTGATTTTAATTACGATGTTTAACCAGTTAAAAGTATAATTATTTATATTTTAATCTGAGATCAAGAAAATTATTTTTTTAAATAAAATAAAACCATATTCATAGTCTATTTTATGGTAGAAGGTTACGGTGAAAGTTTGGGTTGAAAATTCAGACGGAACCCAGTCTGCATTTTCACTAACAGTAAGATTTTACTGAGCATAAACCCTAATTTCGACTTGTGAACGAAACGATTAGGTTTTATATTTCGCTCCCAACGATTTTCTGTATTTTGGAAAAAATTCGTTAGGAATGAAAATATATAATTTTATTCGGGCATAATCTTTAAGAAAACGCGTAAAAACCTAAGTTAGGGAATAAGTCGGGTAAGCGACGGAGTCGATTATGGAGCTGAGGTATTAGAAACAATTAATGTAGCCGAGGGTACAAGGAGACAAGAATTTTCAAGTAAAATGACCAAAATACCCCTAAGCTTAAACTAACCGAGGTTTAGTTAGATTTTAACCATGGTTAAGGAGCCAAGGTTAGTTTTAGGGCCCAAAATCAGCCACACCCTTCCTAATCTATGGACCACATAATTTAATCATGGTTATCAAATTAATCCTAGTTAAGTTAATTATAAACTATTGTTAAGTTATTATATGATTTAGTAATCATAAATGTAACAGCCTGTTTTTAATTATATTGTATTACCAGTTAAAAACATAATTATTCATATTTTAATCTGAGATCAAGAAAATGATTTTGGATAAAACAAAATCATATTCATACTCTATCTTATGGTAGAAGGTTACCGTAAAATTTTGGGTTGAAAATTCAAACGGAAATCGATCTGTATTTCCACTGACAGTACATTTTGTACCGGTCAGATAAGAAAAATATGTCAGATCAACAATAACTCACTATGAATATTCTTGATTAAAATAATTTGATAAAATATCTACACTTGTTAATATCTCTAATGCTCTTAAGATCCTAATTAATTATCTCTTTATAAAACGGAACTCTGTATGAAACGGAGGTTGCTGAGGAGTTGGATGGAACTCCTTACGAACCAGAGGCAGAAGGTCGAGCTGTGACCCATGGTGATTAGAGTATAGATAGTGTGGCCAGTGTGTCTAAGAAGTATTTTTATATTTTTCGTTAAGTATAACAGTTTGTTTAAATATATGCCTGTGAGGGATCATACTGAGAGGATACCCTCAACAGTGTTTTGTATTATGTGTAAAAACATGTGTGTGTATTCTCATTATAAATATGGTGTGTTGTTTTTAATTATCCAGAGTTATTTGCTTATTAACTTAAGTAATTAAAGAATGGGGTTTTAATCTAATAACACAACGGGGCACAACGAGGCGTCTCACTACCTGATGATGTAGTGTGGTAGGGGAGCTCATAAAGTGGATCAATTGATGGACAAAGTAACTAAGGTCTGGCTTGGTAGTAATTAGATATAGGATCTTGTCTACCAGTCTGCGATAGGATCCAAAATAATCAAGGGGATCACTTCCTTGCTGGACCAATTTGTTGCCTTTGGCCATTGGAGTGGTGGTGGGTTTAGTAGCCAATAAACTTGAATAAGAGAGGATATCCAAGGCATTAGGGGTTAACAAAACCCGGTGAGACATCCCGATATCCCATTAAATAACAATCATAATTAACTAATCCTTAATTCGTTTTTTTAATGTTAGCGCGAAGATACAGTCAAAATTAATATACGTTACGAAAGCTGTAATAATTTAAACTTATAAAACATGCACAACAGAAAGAAATAGAAACGACGTATATACATAATATGTACAAGATATCCGTCAAGTACATCCCAACATAGGGATCATAAGAGCTATACAAACTGATAAAAGGAAGCAACTACACTGGTCTAAGAGAAAGATATAAAAACCTATACAGATATCATCTACCCACCCGCCTCCCACAAAATACATCAAAAGTCAAAATAAGCTCTGAGAGGCTCACCCTAGCAGACGCCACTGACTAACCATATCACCGACGATATGGGCGTCTGGAACTACCGTCGCCCTCGCCATAGCGGCGCCTATACACCTGAGTCATCATGGTCTCATCACTGCTCATGACCACCCTCCTGCGACAGTAGTGATACATCGTGTGCACGCTCCTCCTCATCCATCCTCTGTCCATCACTCCGACTCCACTGCGGGCATAGGAGCGATTCACCTGGTTCCACATATCATATGTAAACTCCTGCTGGCGGGGTGAAAACCAGATCTTTGAGAAGGGTATGCGCTAGGAGTACGAACTAAGCAGAGTGGAGAACGGTCCTCCTCCAAGGTGGATGTAGATGCTGATCGGGCCGACATAACACATGAAGAACTGTGAGTGGTCAACCTGCCACCCATGATCATCATGATAGACGATCTCAATATCACATAAGATCTGGACACTCGGCGGGATCCTCTGCAGGTAGTGCATCGGGAGGTGCTCCGGTCCTATCGTCGTTGCTATACGACTGTTGTTTATCATTTGATGAACGTACATACAGAGAAAATAAAAGACAGAGAAGGGAGATAAGCTACCATGCAATGCTATTAAAGGGGTCGGGGCACATTACAACATATTAACAAACAGTAGAGATTTGTAAATAACTACCATCTCGCATGTCAATCATTTACAATCATCCTCAATCCACATCTAGGGTGAAATCCTCTAAGGAGTCACACTCCTATGCATGTCGACCGATCATTCTCACAGGGAATTCCGTTTCTCGGTCATTCTTTCTTTATCACACACGAGCCTCTCTTTCCCAGAGAATGCCAGTTGGCTTGTCTAGGGTACCATTCCGCTCACCATGACCAATAAGGGTGCTTCTCCCTTATGAGCTCATTTTCCAATAGGGGTATCTTGGTCACCTCAGAAGGTCCACCTGCGACTGGAATACTCAGCGCCAGACGTTGGGATAGCTAAGCCTCCACGACGGTCTCGACACAGTGGGTGCAAATCACTGGTCTCTTGAAAACCATTCCAGACCAGACTACATCCCTAAGGTTCCCAGAACCATCCCTCTCCATATTCCGTACCCGCACCCGGGTACACCAACCTCGCGTGACTCCCAGTCACACGGCCCGCCACTTTGGCAGCTCATGCAATGCATAAACATCCTAAGTTGACATTGGTACCAAACTTAAACCTACATGCTTTACGATGCCACTACATCCACATCTTAATACGGTGCCCATATACCGTTTTCCAATGTCAATCCAAACAGAGTACCCTTAAGGTGTCAACTAGGGTTCTAACATCACAACCAGACAATCATCCTCAGCCAACCAGAACACAAGTATATAGATATAATATCATAACTAATCATACCAAACCACATGTTATCACCGATCACACGTCAAACATCACAACATCCATGAACGCGCTGTCGCGCACGCGTCAAAAAGCGAGTGGTTTGTAAAAATGTAGTTTAGGGAAGCGACAACTCGAGTATCGTCTCACAAGGACTCTTGGGTTGTTACTAACACAAAATCAGTTTTTTTTTTTGGGGGGGGGGGGGGGGGGTGGATTTAAATGCAAATAAGAAACAGAGCAGAAAATAATGCAAATAAAATAACTATCAATTAGCTAAAAACGATCAACCTACTGTTCTCGGTTTCCCACTATCATCGGTTCATGTAAATCCAAGCCCTAAGTAGATTCTACTCTCTTTTCGATTGTAACATCAATTAACAAGTGAAACCAATGCTACCAGACATATGTTCCTATTCCCGAATTAAGCAAACGGGGTGAAGCACTCATGAACTAAGCGAACATGAACGAACACACACGAATTAAGCAAACACGATTAAGTATAGGAACATACAATCATCGAAACAAATCAATATATATTCCATACAAACTGAATTAAGCAAACAAAATATACAGAACAAATATTGAAAGAGAATAGCATTAAGTTTAGGAATTACAAAACCTCAAGTGTAAATGGAACCCGATCACAGTAGATTGATCAAGAAGACTAGTTCTCCATTACAAACATAAATCTAAACCTAATTCTAAATTGCAGCTGCAACTGTGAAAAGAAAAGAAAAGGAGAGGAGAGAAGACCCTCAGTTCTGCCATAAAACAAACTTAAATACAGATTCTGGATTCCGCGAACTCGCGAGGCGAGAACACCTTCGCGAGGCGAATATTATGAACAGTCTTCAGTGTTTGGCTCTCTCGCGAGGCGAGCTTATCATTCGCGAGGCGAGACTCTTCAAATTCCAAACTGTCACAGCCGTGACCTTCAACACGGGTAAGCCGTGATGGCTTCTGGTCTTCCATGGTTGGATTACTCGTGAGGCGAGTCAAGTATTCGCGGGGAGAGACAGAGATCTTGCATTTTTCTGGAACAGTCAGCCTTCAGGATCGCGAGGCGAGCAGCCTCTCGCGGGGCGAAGAATCCAAAACTGCTTCACTTTATTAACCTGAAAACAAGAAATAGTAGTAAGTGCTTTATTTGACTCTAAACTGGCTAAATTTACCTAAAAATACTTTAGAGACTCAAAATGCTGCTTGAAGACAATCAAGTCTAATTTGGGCGAAAATGGGATATAATTAGCAAAAAACCATGGTCATACTAGTCATAAAAATAGATGAGCCAGCGGCTTATCAAAATACCCCAAACTTAAACTTTGCTTGTCCCCAAGCAAACTAAAACTCAAAAAGACTCAAGACATGGCAAGCTTAAAGGTTTCAATCAACTTTGCAAAAATTTCAAGCAATTCACCAAAATAATTTTTCCTTCAATGTTCCCCCATTTCAAACAAAGCAATCATCACATTCATTTATTCTAAACATTTGAGAATTTCATCATTCAAACAATCATTAATCTAAGCAAGGGATCCAAGTTACACACAAGAGGGAGATCACCAAATTCAAACAATCGCCTTCCTCACAAGGGCATTTAGTGTTTCACTCAATCGCTCAGCTTTTGTCTAGGTTATCAACATTTCACTCAATTCACCTTTAAGAGCACTTCCCATGAATTTGATTTTCATCTCAAAATGGTTCCCACGGAAAACATGCATGCAACATCAAAAGGTCTTTTAAGGTTGTAATGGGGCCTGGCTAAGGGTAGGATATACAAAGGAACTAGGCTTAAGTCCCTAGGAACTAAGAGAGCATGAAACTTTTTAACTTTGAATTTCCTCTCAAATTCCTTTTTCCATTTTTCTTTATGCTTTTGGGTGACTATAGCCTTTTCTTCTAATACTTTTTTTTTATAACATTTTTACACTTTTCTTTTTTCCTCTTTTTTCTTTTTCTTTGCCTTTGGCTCCAACCTTTTTATTATTATTTTTTTTCTTTTTCTCAATCCAGAATGACGTGTCACATCCTTGTAGCCACCCCAAACTTAGTTTCTTAAAACCCTTTCTCTTGCTAAGCTTCCATGCTCTCCTAATCCTAAGATTGGGTTAACATGGTTTTCCAGATTTTGGCTCATAACATAGGGTCATCAAGAATTAATAGGCTAATTAGGCTCAAAGGGGCTAACAAAGGAACATGCATTAGGAATTGGTTCTTTTTAGGCCAAGTGGTTATTTACAAAGAAAATGCCTAAATCATTTGATGCAAACACATAAACATGCAAACCAAGAAGAGATTCAAGCAAATTCGGGAAAGTGCAACTTGAAAGTGATTCTCACAGTTAAAAACATGCTGGAGGCTCAAATCCTCACCTGGACATTTTTGCAAATTGTTTGACCGAGATTATATCCCTAGTGTGTGCTCTTATCACCCCAAACTTATCATAAATCATGCAATCATAACAAAATATCTCAAAGTTCAGTTTTCAATTTTTCATGGGGATCAATTTTCAATTTCAAAACCTAGGGGGAAAACAGTCAACACATAACATGCAATCCATCTATGCAAAATGCAATCAAATTCTAACAAAGCTTGCCGACACAAGACACAACACACATACTCCCGATCTTCTCAAATTACTCAAGAGCTAAAAGAAAACAAAAAAAAAACAAAGCAAGCTAAAGCAATTAAAAAGAGTAAGGTTCAGAGAAAACTCATGGGGGCGGTTCCACCGGGATCTCACTGTCTGTGATACAGTGGCCACAGAATGCTCAAAGTATGATATGATCCTCCCGGATCCCATGGCTTGTAGCTTAATGCCCACGTGATAGACAAGGGACTGAAGCTTGTTCCATGGTCCCCTAACTTGCAGCCTTGATATGGAGGTGAGTGCTTGACAGTTTGGTGACCTCGCCAAATGCGACGGACTTCTCACTCCCTCTTGGGTCAAGGTTGATCTCTTTCTCAATAAAGTCCTCCCAAAAAAATCGGGGTTCAACCTCTTGGACTGGCCATGGTGCAAAATCCAGAGGCTTGAACTCCATCACCGGTTGTTCCACAGTGGGAGGTGACAAACAGGTAGAGAGTGTTACTGGTGCTGCTTCAACTTCTGCACGATCTTCATTCACTGTACTGACAAATCCATCACCTGTTATACATGCAGAATTCTCAGCACACACCACACAAAGGTTAGTGTTAGTACAGTCAGTACATATAGTGCAATAAACTGAATCAGTAAAGGCCTGAATGTCTGGAAATTCAGCACTCAGTTCATCCATCCCATCACTTTCAACACATGCATATGAATTAGTTGAATCATCTACTTCCAAAGGTTCTCCATCATCCTCAAGCATGGTGAAGCAGATGTCCTCCTGATTCTCATTTTCTATGTTTCCTGGCCGAACAGGGCCCTCAACCTCATATGTCTCATGTTCCATATGGACGTTTTGCTCCTCACACCCTGAAAAGAATAAGCTTTCAAAACATGCTACACACGAAGCAGTGTCAGTACAATCAGCACATGAAGTATAATAGATAGAATCAAGGGAGGTGTGAATATCTGGAGATTCAACACACAGTTCATCAACCATAATGTTCTTGACATCATTATCAAAATTATCCTCAAAGGTATTGTCAAGAATAACTACTTGTGAATCTGTATGTTCTTCAAGGGGATGTGGAGTTTGCAGTGTAGCTAAGGAGGAAACGATGAGAGCATTTTGAGTGGCAAAGTCCCGCTGACTTGCTTCCATCCTCTGTTGAAATTCGAGATTGTTTGCTTCCATTTGTGCAGTTATCTGTGCCATTTGCTGAAGACTTGCTTGGAATTGAAGATTTTGTTCTGTCATCTGTTGTTGCACCAGAGAAGCTATCTCATCCAAGATGCCCTGTCCTCCACTATGTTGGCTATGATAGAGAGGTTGCTCCTCATTCACTCCAATCATGTCAAAACCACTGCTAAACTCATAACTTCCAGCAAAGTTAGGATAATTTATGCATGGTGGTGGCCTATCAAAGTTAGGATAATATATGCATGGCTCATAATCAACATTAGGCATAAAATCTTGCATATAATTACCCATGGGAAGCACTAAGATTCACAACCAGACAAAGCAGCTGTAACTAATTCAGCAATGTAAATATTTTTTTTTTGTAATTTTCTGTTAATAACAACAAGAGTCCCTGGCAACGGCGCCAAATTTTGAACGCGCTGTCGCGCACGCGTCAAAAAGCGAGCGGTTTGTAAAAATGTAGTTTAGGGAATCGACAACTCGAGTATCGTCTCACAAGGACTCTTGGGTTGTTACTAACACAAAATCAGTTTGGGGGGGGGGGGGGGGGTTGGATTTAAATGCAAATAAGAAACAGAGCAGAAAATAATGCAAATAAAATAACTATCAATTAGCTAAAAACGATCAACCTACTGTTCTCGGTTTCCCACTATCATCGATTCATGTAAATCCAAGCCCTAAGCAGATTCTACTCTCTTTTCGATTGTAACATCAATTAACAAGCGAAACCAATGCTACGAGACATATGTTCCTATTCCCGAATTAAGCAAACGGGGTGAAGCACTCATGAACTAAGTGAACATGAACGAACACATGCGAATTAAGCAAACGCGATTAAGTATAGGAACATACAATCATCGAAACAAATCAATATATATTCCATACAAACTGAATTAAGCAAATAGAATATACCGAACAAATATTGAAAGAGAATAGCATTAAGTTTAGGAATTACAAAACCTCAAGCGTAAATGGAACCCGATCACAGTAGATTGATCAAGGAGACTAGTTCTCCATTACAAACATAAATCTAAACCTAATTCTAAATTGCAGCTGCAACTGTGAAAAGAAAAGAAAAGGAGAGGAGAGAAGACCCTCAGTTCTGCCATAAAACAAACTTAAATACAGATTCTGGATTCCGCGAGCTCGCGAGGCGAGAACACCTTCGCGAGGCGAATATTATGAACAGTCTTCAGTGTTTGGCTCTCTCGCGAGGCGAGCTTATCATTCGCGAGGCGAGACTCTTCAAATTCCAAACTGTCACAGCCATAACCTTCAACACGGGTAAGCCGTGATGGCTTCTGGTCTTCCAGGGTTGGATTACTCGCGAGGCGAGTCAAGTATTCGCGGGGCGAGACAAAGATCTTGCATTTTTCTGGAACAGTCAGCCTTCAGGATCGCGGGGCGAGCAGCCTCTCGCGGGGCGAAGAATCCAAAACTGCTTCACTTTATTAACCTGAAAACAAGAAATAGCAATAAGTGCTTTATTTGACTCTAAACTGGCTAAATTAACCTAAAAATACTTTAGAGACTCAAAATGCTGCTTGAAGACAATCAAGTCTAATTTGGGCGAAAATGGGATATAATTAACACAAAACCATGGTCATACTAGTCATAAAACTAGATGAGCCAGCGGCTTATCAATCCATAAACGACATAAAACAGATATCACATGAAACCTTAAACAGATAAACTTAAAATACTATTTTGCCCAAATGTTGACAAGTCTACGATAGTGAAACCTAAATTATCATTTTAAAACCATTTTCAAGCGGGGTTTAACCATCATCAACTACTCGACAACTAGTAGGGTCAGGGGCACTTGCCTCTCCGGCGTGATAGTCACTTTCTCCCTACCTTGTATACACTTGTACCAACGTCTAGACCCTTGTGAACTCGTCCCCTCCAAGCCTCTAAGCTCCTGCCACGTGTCCTCCGAGGCTCCTCGGTGCTCTGAAATTTGCTCTAACAATGGACAAAGTCCCGACAATGTCATAAACCCTAATCTTGCAACATATTTCCAAACAGAGCTAGAACCGAAGCAAGAATTGAAAAAGAAGGGAATTGACAATGTCGACATGTAAACTAGTTAGGGATTTGAACAATACTTAAGTGGATCAAAGAATCGAAACTAGGTATACGTCGTACTCGTTGCCTTGATCACGTATTCGAAGTCGGAATTGAGATCGGGCAGAAGGATTTCCCTAAACCAAGATTTCTCTCTATCTCCTTTGGACTCTCTCTCTAGAAACCTCAAAACACATGCAGGAATGGCCAAGAGAGAAGAAGAGGAAAAACTTAACCAACCTTGTTCAGCTGGGCACACTAAAGTATGCTGCTCCCCATGCGCTAGCGTGGTCATCTCCACACTAGAGCGTGGCATGATGATCAGTCATGTGTCCATGCAATTGACACGTGGTGCCACATGTTTGAGTTCCATGCATGCTCAAGGGTTCCCTTCCCAGTGTCTAAGCGTCCTGTTTTGTGTCGGTTGTCCGATTTCGCGTGTTTCGACGCGTTTTGAGTCCGTTCGAAGTCAGATTAACCTCAAATTTGATAACAGCCTCATCAGCACCTAAGTTACAATATTAAGACCATAATTATCCTTAATCTATTACTTATACCCTAATCAAGAAATCAGCGTGTTACATTACTACCCCCCTTAAAATAAATTCCGTCCTCGAAATTTAAATTAAGTTACCTTAAGAGAAAAGATGTGGGGTACTTTTGGCGCATATCTGCCTCTCTCACCCAAGTAGCATCTCCGGTAACAGCATCCCTTATGACCTTCACCAGGGAATTTTCCTTCCGTGAAGTTGCTTGACCCTTCGATCCTCAATCCGTACATGCAAAGCTTCATACTCAAGGTTCTCTGTGATCTGGATTGATTCAGGCTCTATGACATGTGATGGATCAGGATGATATTTACGAAGTTGGGAGACGTGAAAGATGTCATGAATGTTGGATAGGTTGGGTGGTAAAGCTATCTGAAAGGTTACTGGACCAATTCGGCAAAGAATCTGAAATGTTCCGATAAAACGAGGGGTGAGCTTCCTGGATTTAATTGCTCTATCGATTCCAGTCCTTGGAGTGACTCTCATGAACACATGGTTGCCTTCCTGGAACTCCAAAGGTCTTATCTTCTTATCGATGTAGCTTTTCAGTCTATCGGTCGTTGCTTTCATCTTTTCTCGGATCTTACGGACTTGCTCCGTTGTTTGTTGTACCACCTCTGGTCCAATAACTGATTCTCATCTATCTCATACCAACAGAGAGATGTTCTGCACTTCCTTTCATATAGTGCTTCGTATGGCGCCATGCCAATACTTGAATGGAAATTATTGTTATACGTGAACTCAATCAAAGGAATAAATACATCCCTATTTCCTGTGTGTTCCAGCACACACGTTCTTAACAAATCTTCCAAAGACTAAATCGTCATTTCCAACTATTCAAGCTTTGCCGGAATCTTGAAGTAAATCTTGGATTCCTATCCGAAATTATACTTTGTGGCACTCCATGCAGCCTTACAATCTTATTGAAGTACAACTGGGTTAACCTTTCCAAAGAGAACCTTTGGTTGATAGGTAAGAAGTGAGCACTTTTCGTCACCCTATCAATTATTACCCCGATTGCATCATGCTTCTTTTGTGTCTTAGGCAAACCCGACACAAAGTCCATTCCAATACTGTCCCATTTCCATTCTGGGACATACATAGGTTGCAATAATCCTGCTGGCTTATGGTGTTCATTCTTTGCCTTCTGACACACCAAGAAGGACCGGACATACTCCGCTCCTTCTTCATTCCAGGCCACCGGAACATCATCTTCAGGTCCTGATACATCTTAGTGGCACCTGGATGGAAACTTAGCTTGCTATTGTGTGCTTCCTCCAAGATAAATTCTTAACTTCTCTATCCTCTGGCACACAGATTGTAACACCCTAGTTTTTATACACATGATTAATTATTTTATTTGGATGTTTATGTTTATTTTGTTATGTGGTTTAGTTTGAGTAATTAAATTACTCTTTTCAAATTATTTTATTGGGTGCGTTAGCACTGACTTATTTCAGTGAATGCACGCTTACTAGACAATAATTTACATTATTGTCACTATTATTACCAGTACAGAAAAATGTTTTAAATAATATGATTAAGAGAAAAGCATTTTCATATTTTCATTCTATTTAATTTTAGATTTGAAAATAAACTGGTTTGACATCAATCGGAAATTAATTTTGGACCGAGTGTTTTCTTAGTTGATCGGTTCAACTATTAATCTTTACTTTAATTTGAATTTCAAAATCATATATTTATCAATCTTTATTTTTGGATTCAAAAACTAAAAACTTGTTTATTTTTAGGCTTAATATTTATCACTTATTTTGTACCCACTGGTACAAAAATCAGATTCTCTCTCTTCCTCTCCTATCACAACCCGTAAACCCCCCCTTTATTTCTTTCATTTTCTTCTTCTTTCCATTCTTTCTCTCTTCTTCTTCCCCACTTCTTCTTCCTCCTCCATACAAGTTCTCTCCTCCTTCCTTCTTGCTGCTCAGACGTGCGCCGCCGCCACCTAGGGAGATCTCGGAGCCGCCGCTCGCCGGTGCAACAGAGAAGCTGCGCGTTGCCATCATTTCACGTCTGGTTCGGATCTCCGCCGTGCAGAGTCGTTCACCGTCGCAGAAGGAGCCGTTTTTTTACCACCGTTGGTCATGGATGGCAAAGATGATTCCAGAATCAGACTCCCCTCGACCTTCTCTCTTCTTTGGTCCATTTGGTTTATGTGTTCGTCGCCGCTGCTGACGCGTCAGCCGCCGCACCAAAGCTCACCACACCATCAAGTCTTCATCTTCTTACTTGGGTGAGTGAAAACACTCCATATGTCTCAGATTCAAAAAGCGAAATTTCATTTTGAAACCCTAACCCTAACATTTTGATTTTAGCTTTAGACTTTGAAATTAAATGTGTATTCATGCAATTGAGACTACAAATTGATGTTTTATTTAAACTAATTTCATGATTCTAGGATTAGAATGAGTTTTCCCCAATTTAGGATATGAACCCTAAAACCCCAATTCGATTTTTATTGAAATTGGTTATGTTTGGTAAAATTAAATATGCATTTATGAAATTAGGACTTTTAGTTGATGATCCCTAAGTTCATTTTCATGATCCTTTAATCAAAACAAAGTTTTCTCAAAAGGTATTGTGAAGCTTAAGCTCGAAACATGATTTTCTTTGAAAATGACCTGGTTTGGTAATAAGATTAAGTGTTTTGATCAAATTATAACGTGTGTTGATCGTGTGTAATTGATTTCTTGATTTCTGGTGTTGTTGGATTCCCTCTCTGAGACGTTTGACACGGCTATGCTTGCAGTGATGTTCTCCTATCAACGAATGGTGAAGAAAAGTACAGAACGGGTTCCTTAGATAGAGTTTTCTAGAGACGGTTGATGGAAATTGAGAGAAAAAGTGAAGGGAGGCAGCTGAGTGTTGGGACGTGACAGACTAGGGTTTAGATCGTGTTTTAGGGGTTAAAAACGGGTTGGAATGCGTTTTGGGCTTAAAAGGAACCTAAATCGCGTTTTTTGGTTTTGTACGTATTCGCGGGGCGAACTCCCATTCACGGGGCGAGCCAGAGAACCAATTTCTGTCAGTTGGATTGACGAGGAGAACCCGAAAGCGCAAAGCTGAATTTTGGTTTTTCGCGAGGCGAACAAAGGCTCGTGGAGCGAGACCGAAACATTCGAATTTGGCTAAAACACATGAGATAAGATTTGTAGATAATTCTCTTAGATTTCCAACGCCACCAAGATCATCTCGATCGGACATCTATAACTCAATATGTGGCCACAACGGTGAAACATGTTACTAGGACTCTAAGACAATTGAACCTTCCTAAGACTAAACCTTCCCAACAGGAACTTAGACATCAAGAACAAGCATAACAAGCATATATAAGCTAAGTCTAACACATTAACATTTATTAACGTATGGTGGAATTCAGGGTGTTATAATAGCAAGAATCAGAGTTCTCATGTCAATCGATTGAGAACCAATGAGGGAGTCTTTACTCTCAGCGGAGCTGAAGCCTCCGAGTCTGAGGACCTGATCCAAGGTAAGTGTCTTATCAATGGAAATCCTTTAGTTGTCTTGTTTGATTTGCACTCGTTTATATCACTGATGTGTGTGAAACAACATCATATTTCATTCTTGTTTTGCATGCATTTTTAGTTCATTTAGGCATTTTTGTTTCTGTTTATGTTTGTTTTCATTTAGTTCGGATAATTGCGGTGTTTCTAGTGGTGTCGTGCCGGATTTTTGCTTAATCAACTTAGAAAAGGGTGGAAAGCTTGAAGAAATGAAGATAAAGCTTAAAAGGAGCATAAATGGGACAAAAAAGTCACTCCAGAAGCATCCACAACCTTGCCATGGAATGGCCCATTGCCATGGATTGAGCACCTACGCAGAAAAGGAACAACTAGACTTGGTAGCAGAGTCCATGCCCTGGTCCCGGAATGGACCACAGTCATGGAACTCATCAGGTCACACACTTGGCACATCCATGACCTGGCCGTGGAATGATCCATGGTCGTGGATCGCGGTCAGGAAATCCAAAATTTTGTTTTGATGTGAAATTTGAGTTGGCTTTGGACTCTTTTTAACCTAAACTATAAATAGACTCCTTAGGCACGAAAATAGGGGTTGCTCATATTGTTTTTGGAGGCTAGAATTGGAGATTAGGATGGCTCTTCCTCTTCCCTCTTTTTCTCTTTTCTCTCTTTGATCCATGGTGATTTCTATCCTTATGAATCTTGTTATTTCATTTATGCTTGAGTAGTTTCCTTTGTTTCTAGGATTGGGCAATGCCTTTTGGTACATTGAAGATGATTAATTGACTTTGTTTATCCTTTTTATTAATTTTGAATGTTCTTGATTCAATCCTTATTGCCCTTATTCGTGTGAATTTGTTAGCCTCTTATTTGCATGTCTTAGATACTTTAGGGAGGAACTTGGAAGTGAACCTAGTTATTTGAACCATAAGAATTGAACTTAAGTTTTAAATCACGAAAGTAGGTTTAACCTTTCGAGGACCTAATGAATTACCACATAGCGTAAAGGGTTCAATCTAAATTCAATTACCACGAGAGTAGGAATTGGTTTAATTGGGCACGATTTTTGTATCTCGAAAGAGAACATTAGCTAATTTAGAGTAATTCACCTTCAATTGATTTTCAATTTGAATAAAAGGGTTGTCAATTAGGATTCGTCTTGCATCATTGTGGTTACCCCAATCCTGTAAGCTCTTTTTAATTTGAAATCTCCTTACTTGAAAACTTGCTAGTCTCGTTCTTGAATTTTTCTGCTAAATATTTCTTTAATTAGTTACTTGTTACTACTTTCACACGTTTTCACAAAATACATTCCCTCCTTTTCAATTTAATTGAGATATTAAATTAATTGGTATTCATAAACATAGTCTCTGTGGATTCGATCTTTTATTACTGGACGACAAAACCGTACAGTTGCGGATTTCACACATCAATCACATGACTGTGTCAAAAACCTTAATTTACCCCTGACTCTTTTTGATTGTGATTTAGTTGTTACTACACCCACAAATAAGCATGTTCTTACTTCAAGTGCATGCAAGAATTGTTTCATTAGGAACTTTGTAGTTGATCTTGTGTGCTTACCTATGAAACAACTTGATGTTATTCTTGGAATGGACTGGTTATCTTCCAACCATGTCCTCTTGAACTATTTTGATAAGACAATTGTTTTAGGAACTCTTGTCCGATCTAAGGATCTGAGATTTCTCTCTACCAGTCAAATTAAGGCTTCTATGAAAGAAGAACCCCAAGTTTACATGATGTTATCTTCCCTGTAAGTAGAAAGTTGGTCTGATGTTGGGAATGTGCCAGTAGTGAGAGAGTTTCCTGAAGTGTTCCTTGGGGATGTTTATAACTTACCCCCTGAAAGGGATGTGGAGTTTACCATAGACATAGTGCCAGGAACGGGACCCATATCCAAAGCACCTTATAGGATGTCTCCTCTAGAACTAGCAGAGTTGAAGAAGTAGTTGGAGGAACTGATTCAGAAACAGTTCATTAGGCCTAGCGTGTCCCCATGGGGAGCGCTAGTGTTGTTGGTGAAGAAGAAGGATGGCAGCATGAGGTTGTGTGTCGACTATCGGAAACTCGACAAAGTGACCATTAAGAATAGGTACCCTCTTCCTAGGATTGATGATCTTATGGACCAGTTGGTCGGAGCTTGCATCTTCTCTAAGATAGATCTGAGGTCAGGATACTATCAGATTCGGGTCAAGTCTGAGGACATCCCTAATAGTGCGTTTAAAACGCGCTATGGTCACTACAAGTACTTGGTTATGACTTTTGGTGTGACTAATGCTCCTTCCGTGTTCAAGGATTATATGAACAATACCTTTCACCCTTACTTGGATAAGTTTGTGGTGGTTTTCATAGATGACATCTTAATGTACTCTAAGACTAAGGAAGAGCATGAGGAGCACTTGAGGGTAGTCTTGCAGACCCTTAAGGAGAAGCAGTTGTATGTGACCGCGCTGTCACCACGCGCCAAAAAGAATGAGCGATTATTAAAATAATGTAGTATAGAGCGACAACTCGGATATCGTCTCTCAAGGACTCTTAGGTGTTGTTATTATTAACAGAAAATCAGTAAAAGTCAGATTTGGGGGGTTTTGAGATTTAAAACTAAATAAAGAAAACAAAGCAAACAAAGCAGAGCAGTTAAGAGATTAGCAAATAAACTAAAGGCGATCAACCTACTGTTCTTGGTTTCCCACTATCATTGGTTCAAATAAATCCAAGCCCTATTCTAATCCCCTCCCGGTTGTAGCAATAGTTAACAAACGAAACCACTACTACGGATGTATGTTCCTATTCCCGAATTAAACAAACGGGGTTAAGCCCTTCGTGAACTAAACGAACACGAAACGAACACACGCGAATTAAACAAACGCGATTAAGTATAGAAACATAGCATCACCGAAATGAATCAATACAACACTATACATTCCTGAAATAACAAACAGAAACATATAGCATTGCATTGAAAAGAGAAAAGCAAATAAAACAGTAAATACAGAACCTCAAGTGTAATTGAAACCAATCCCAGTAGATTAATCTAGGAGACTAGTTCTCCATTACAAAAGGAAAACAATACATATCTAAGAAAAGAAGACAAACTACTACTACTGCCTAAGAACTAGCCAAAACTGGCTAACTCTCTAACTAACTATGACTCCCTCCACTCTCAATATCTGAATGCTCCTTTTATTAGCTTCAACCTCTGCCTCTTAGCTTTCCAAAACCACTTAATTTGCTTAATTATGAATTAAGATGAGGGAGTTATGTCCACATTCAACTCATAGGGCAGCTGAAACGCCTCTGACTTCACATGGATTAAAGCCCTTCAAAACGGCTCTGTTTGGAATAATGGTCTTCATGAGAGTTAAAGCTCTTTGTTTGATCTTTCATTTGCCACCTGTTTCAGTTCCAAATGACATCTACAGCCCAAGTTATGGCCCAATCTTCATGACCAGTTCAGGTTCCAGTGACAGCAATTATGTTCTGACTTCAAGGCCCAATGTGACCCACTATACATCCAATTCAGCATCTGAGTTCTTCATGAAAGTTGTTGGGCTTCCTTTTAGCTTTCATGTTCTGACTCCTGCGTTTCTGTTTTTATAAGAGGGCCGCGCGTCACGGCCGTGATGCTTATCACGGGCAGGCCGTGATACATTCTGACTTCCAGGCTCGCGAGGCGAATGGATGCTCGCGAGGCGAACGCTTCAACTTCAAAACTGCCACAGCCGTGATCTTCAACACGGGTAAACCGTGATCGTCTCTGACTTTTCAGGGCTGGGTGACTCGCGACGTGAGATATCCTTCGCGGGGCGAACCGAAATTATTTCCTTTTTATTAACCTGAAAACAGAAAATAGAATAAGTATTTTATTTAACTCTAAATCAACTAAATTAACTTAAAAACACTTTACAGACTCAAAATACTACTTAAGGACAATCAAGTCTAATTTGGGTGAAAATGATATAAAATTAGCACAAAGCCAAGGTCTTTACTAGTTATAAAACCGGCCAACCAGAGGCTCATCAGTATGCTAAGTTGGCTAAGTGTGAGTTTTGGTTGGAAGATGTGAGTTTCTTAGGGCATATCATCTCTAAAGGAGGAACAGTTGTAGACCCAACCAATGTAGAGATGGTGCTCCAGTGGGAGGTGCCAAAGTCGGTAACCGAGATTAGGTGTTTCTTGGGTTTAGCAGGGTACTATAGAAGGTTTATAGAGGGTTTTCTCTAAGATAGCTTTACCTTTGACCTCTTCACCAGTGTTAGTCTTACCCAATGCTAGTGAACCTTTTGTAGTATATTGTGATGCTTCTAAGCAAGGTTTAGGTGGTGTGTTGATACAGGATGGTAAGGTAGTAGCTTATGCCTCTAGGCAGTCGAAAACCCATGAGAATAACTACCCTACCCATGATTTGGAACTAGGAGTTGTAGTGTTTGCCTTAAAAATCTGGAAGCACTATCTTTATGGAGCAAGGTTTGAGGTCTTCAGTGATCATAAGAGTTTGAAATACCAGTTTGACCAAAAGGAGCTCAATATGAGGCAGCGTAGATGGATGGAATTTCTTAAGGATTATGATTTTGAGTTGAGCTATCACCCATGAAAAGCCAATATGGTGGCAGATGCCTTAAGTAGAAAAATCTTGCATGTTTCGGCTTTGATGGTTAGTGAGATGGATTTGATTGAAGAATTTAGAGACTTAAGCTTAGCTTGTGAAGTTGTCCCTAAGAATATTAGGCTTGGGATTTTGAAGATCACCGATAGTTTAATGGAACAGATTAGGGAAGGTCAAGAGATTGATGGGTATCTCTTAGATCAGAAAGAGCTGCTTGCTCAGCGTAGAAATCTTAGTTTTAAGGAAGGGACAGATGGAGTTTTGAGGTTTCAAGATAGAGTTTGTGTACCTAATGTTCCAGAGCTTAGGAAAGCCTTTAGGTTGTACATTAGGGAGATAGTTAGATTGCATGGTGTGCCCGCTAGCATGGTGTCGTATAGAGACCCTAGATTTACCTCTAGGTTCTGGAATAGTTTGCATGATGCTTTAGGGACCAGGATTAGATTGAGTTCATCTTATCACCCATAGGGCGATGGCGATCGAGAGAGAACCATCCAATCCTTAAAGGATCTTCTTAGAGCTTGTGTGCTAGAACAGTCTGATAGTTGGGATAAGTTTTTACCTCTTACAAAGTTCACCTACAACAATAGTTTCCATTCCAGTATTGGGATGACACCTTATGAAGTTTTATATGGAAGGAGATGTAGGACACCTTTGTGTTGGAATGAACCTGGTGAGAATATTGTGGAAGGACCTGAAATAGTGCAAGAGACTATAGAAAAAGTGAGAATGATCCAGGATAGATGAAAATGGCACATAGTAGACAAAAGAGTTATCATGACAAGAGAAGAAGTGCTCTCGAATTCCATGAGGGTGATCATGTGTTCTTGCGAGTTACTCCAACAACTGAGGTTGGTAGAGTGATGAAAGCACATAAACTTACTCCTAGATTTATTGGTCCTTACCGAAATCTAAAAAGAGTTGGTGAAGTTTCTTACCAAATAGTCTTACTACATTTCTTATCCAACCTTCACAATGTTTTCCATGTGTCTCAACTTCGGAAGTACATTCACCATCCTAGACATCTGATAACACCCGATACAATTCAGTTAGAGGAGAAATTGACTTTTGAGATACTACCGTTTCGGGTTGAGAATCGAAGGGTGAAGCAGCTGAGAGGAAAGGAAATTCCTTTGGTCAAGGTTTTTGGGAGTGGGGCTACTGAGAAAAGTGCTACATGAGAGTTGGAAAGCAAGATGATGGAGGTATATTTGTACCTTTTTGCTCGAGGTGAGTAGAAATTTCGAGGACGAAATTTTTATAGGGGGTGGAATTGTAACACCCAATTTTTCGTATACAAGCCTTGATGTGTTTATATGAGTTGTATATGAAGTTGACACAGGGAAATACAAGAAGGAGGGTTGAATTCTATTTCTTAACAGTTTTAAAAAAAAATGGTTTTCTAAAACCTTTTTGCAAGCAAGCAGTGAAGTAAAGACACAAGTAAAAAATATTTTGAAGAAGTTAACAAACTCATAATCAAGTCCCCACAATTAATATAAAGAAAAACTATACAAAGTTAGGGATATAAGATTCACAAAGATGTTATCTTGGTTCACTCTCTTCATACCAAGAACTACGTTCAGTCCCTTCTACTTGAAGGTTTTCTTCACTATAAACTAATAGCTTTACAAGTATTCAACACCTCTTTAGGCTTACAATCACTCAAGTATTCTACACCTTTCCAGGCACTCAAGTATTCTTTTTCAGTCAAGCCTCTTCAGGCTATCTCTCTCTAACTTAAGAGATTTAAAGATTGTTCTACAAGCTCACTATGTGTCAGGGTATGAAAGTTTAAGATCAGATGATATTACAATGAAAGTATTAGAGAGAAATTTGTGCAGAGTTTTGACACTTTTGAATATCAGTGCTTCGATACTTTTCTTTAATGGGGTCGTCCAGTATTTATAGAGTTCCTCAGCTTGAGCTCCTTCTTCTTCAATGGTCTTCAAAAATATCTGTATAGACATAGCATTAAATGCTAGGATCCGTTGAGTTATGATAACTTGATATGTGATCTTCATAAAAGCGCTCTTGGTTATCAGTAGAGCTGGAAATGGTTGTGACTTCTCTCTTGTACTTGAAAGTAGCTTTCTATCTTTCCTTCTTTGTAATTTATCCAACTTTACAGTAACATGTGTGTCAGAGTACAAAGTTTTGTGTATTCGATGGTATTATGTTTCTCTTACCAAGAAATAAAGTCATAAACAATTCAAACAACACAGGAAAGGATATGGAGACATTCGAAATTAAATAATCAATCATTTGAAATAAATTCTTGTCTGGACGAGTACAAAACAGATACATCTTTGGACGTGTATTCTGAACATAGAACAAGAAGTAACTAGGTAGTCTAGTGATACCTCGTCTAGTAGTTCTCCCGGGTAGACTAGTGTACCTTAACTTTGTTTTGATCAGGCAGTCTAGTTTGTTACTCGGCTATCTCTTATCGGGTGGTCCATTCTTTTCTCGGGTGGACTACAAGTCTTTGGACTTGTTGTTTTCTTGATAACTTTATAACGTGGTCCATTCTTTTCTCGGGTGGACTACAAGTCTTTGGACTTGTTGTTTTCCTGATAACTTTATAACCTCGTCTAGCGCCTCTTATACTTGATGTACTTAGGGACTCGTTTAGAGCTTTTTAAACTTAGTTATTTCTAGCTACCCGTCTAGCACCTTTTAAGCTTAGTTATTTTTAACTACTCGTCTAGCGATATCCTTTTAGACTAGATTTTTATAAGATGAGTTTGAGAGGTCGTCTAGCGAGTAAACCTTGAATCCGCGATGCTTTTAGACTTTCCTAAGGAAACTTTTAGACTAGTTTCCTCGTCTAGCAATAAGTAATACAATCCTGTATACTAAAGATAGACAAGTTAATTCACAACATAACTTTGCCATACATATTTAATCTTTTTGTTAACATCAAAACTTAAGAGATTATTTTAATCAAAACCACTTTGGCTCCAACAGTATAAAATTTTATGTTGTGCTAGTTTATTAGGATATGCCTTAGGGAAATTAAAAATGGAGCTAAGTGGGGTTTTGGTGGTCAAAAATCCCTTCCTAATACATGAGCACGGCCATTCTCATGTACAGCACGACCCCGTGCTGGAAGGCCTGCTCCAGTGGCTGCGCGAGTCACGAGCACGGCCGTGCTCAAGGGGAGCTTGACAGTGTCGGAAAACGAGAGAGTGATGCGAGAAGTGCAGACCCCGTGATCCTTTAAGCACGACCCCGTGCTCGGTGTTGAGCACGGTCGTGCTAAAGGTGAGCACTGTAACACCCTTCTCGAGTGCCACATTATCTGTGACATCTTTGCATTATAGTTTAACACGGAAAATAAATTTTCTGAAGATATCGGTTTATTTTTCCCTATTCCTTTTGGCAAATAAGAAATAAGGTAGTACTTAACATACCTCGTCTGACCTGTACATATCATTTATTAACATCTTCCAACCACTAATAGGCCTAAGACATATACATACAGGAAATGGGAAAATAAGCAGTACATAATCATACATTCCCCGTATGTACATAATACTTTCATAAATTCTTTCAAAAGATAAAAGTCATGAAAATACAAAAACAGTAATAGACAGAAATAGCAACACCATTAAAATAACATGACCAATAAAAACATAAATAACCTTGGAGACACAGCTCCATAAAACTATTCCTAAACACAAGGACTCATCATGCTGGCCAGTACAAAATGACGACGAGGTGTCATCGTTGTACAATGATAACCACTTAGGACGATACATCGTCACACTGGGGTTGAGCTCTCACATCTCCCATATATTGATCCCTGAAGATACGTCCTCATGATCGGTCCGTCTCATATCCTAAGCTGGTTATGATGGTGAAGCAATTCTACCGTCTTTGTTGAAGAACATAAAATAAAGCAGAAGTCCAGAAAACACAAAAAAAATGAGGTGAGATCCTCATTTATCATACACATAAAGCAGGCATATAGTGGTATGACCCACATACATATTACAACATACATATATCCATATTATCATCCATTATCAATCGACAGATCAAAACTTCAAGGATATACAATACCAAGACAAACAGTAAGCTTATCAAAGCATACCAGACACTGTCTGTTCACCGAGGCACGAGAATAGAGAGAAAATTGACTAAAACTGCATAGTCCCATACCTACACAGCTTCAAAGAATATTTGATCCTAACTCTGGAGCTAATTGACAATTTAGAAAGGAAATGGTCAGTATAGGTTTCACATCTGCCCACCTCAAGGACCATGTGTGGATATCTATCTAGGCACACAAGGCTTAAATCATAACCTATGTACAATCATAATCACATGTGATCTCAAACTCTTTGTAAAACATCGGGTTCTTTATGAAACCACTACAACCGGGAAGCTCGGCTTCCTAGGCACAACGACCTCAACGAACATAGTATCAACTATGTGTTTGGCAAAATTTCCAGAATACGTACAATTTGTATATCTGCCGGATAACCTCGTGATTCCACCGGAATCCATTTGATGTTAATTTCAGACGGACGATATCCTTGGGTCCGAATCACCGGCCCTTTGCTGAACCACAGTTCTCAAGCAGACTTTCCATGTTTGTGCAAAGATGTTTTAAGGCACTTGCTTACAAGTCTTAACACATTATGGAATTAATTGGATCGACAGTCCAATCGTTTATTTCTTTACACTAATCTAGTGGAGCTTGATTTCCAGGAAATTAAATTGCTGAGTCCATTAAGTCTTATGGATGTATGGATATTGAATTATCCACACTTTATGACAAATGGTCTTGCTTCATCATAAGTCATAAATCATTAAGTTCATATTTTCACTAAGTCATATATGACTTAGGTTTTGCATTTTATGGTAAATACTAGTCTTTGAAGACTAAAATCCTTTTTGGCTTAAAACCAAAACCTTTAGGTTTCCCGAAAATACTTGAAATACTTAAAAGATTGTTTTGCCCCTTTTTACTGTATTTAGGGTCGAGACTCTGTATTTTCAAAAATATAATCCTTTTACTCGAATGTTTCACTTTCTCAAGTTACAATACCCATGTTAAGGTATTAAAATACTGATTTCAAACTTCCGAAATTAATGCCTTAGCAAATTTTACATGTTCGGTTCTTTGAAAATTCCGTTTTTAAGTCCGTCAAAACTCGATTTTTGTTCTCTTAAGAGTTGACTCAAAATAAACCATTTTGGGTCATTGAAACCACAAAAGACAGATTTCAATACCATGAAAACAGTTTTGCAAATAGTTTTCTTCCTGATTTCGTTACTCTTTAGAGCCATTAAACAAACTTAGAATTTCATAGTTTGTCAAGCTCAAGTTGTTCATCACATTTGTATCATACTTGGATGAAACCAAGACATAACCAAGTGAAGATTTTCACATCACTAACAAACTCACAATCACACATACTTATTCATATATCAAGACACTAAATCATGGCATGATCCTTTAGCACATTAATCATACTTTCCCACCAAAGTTCAAGTAAGTCAAATCATGCATTGCTTCCAAAAAAACAAATATCATGTAAGAATATAACTTACAAATCACAAGTACATCATATGTACAACACAATAATTACACAAAGCACTCTTATATGGACATACACACATAACCCCACAATTAGGGTTTCAAAACAAGACAACAATACATTAAACCACACACACACCCACAATAAGGTAGATAAAGGTTATTCTATCACATACCCCTTGTAGATCACTTGAAAACAAGCTAGATGGATGCTAAACCAAATCAAGGGGCCTCACGGTTTTGTCCCTCAAAACCTAACAAAGAACAGTGCTTTGATCAAATAATGATGTACAAGAGTCTAGCTATAAGGGTTGAACATGATGATGACAAGAAATCCTTACTTTATGTGAGAAAATGGATGATCAAGTGGTTGAAGTTCTTAGGCAAGAAATACCCATTTTCAAGGAAGGCTCTAAAGGGACTTTTATGCGAGATAACTTAGGCTTAGAATGATGAGAGGATCAAGGATTGTTGTTTTGGCTTCAACGACTCAAGAGGGGGGGGTGAATTGAGATTTCTTAAAATATTTCCCTCTTAAAAACTTTTCACAAAACTTTACTTTTTCAGATTTGTGGCCTCAGGATCTTTTACTAAATTAATGAAGGGTTTATATAAAATCTTGAATTGGAAGATGATGAAGATAAGAAAGATTAATTCATAATAGGTTCGGGTTCAAAACTCAATAATAACAAAATACAGAAACTGATTAAACCTTTAAAGATTAAGAACCAGTTATGCAAGTTTCAGATACAAGCGTTAACAATCAAGAACAAACTTGCACATTTCAGTTTCAGTTATTATTATAGTTTACTCAAGGTTCAATACTGATTATGTAGATCAAGAACTGATATTGATATGGTTCGAATACGCAAGTGAACGGCTTCGTCGTCAAGTAATAAAAAGATCGATCCCACAGAGACCGTGATCTCAAATAACAATTAATTATTAAATCAATTAAACTGGACTAGAAAAAGATAAAGATTTGGAAAAGATTTGAATTTTGAATCAAGTAGCAAATCAAATTTAAAGTTGCAATTAAAAAGAAATCAAGAACAAAATAGGAAAGTAGATCAAATCTGAGATTTCAAAATATCAAAAGGGATTCCCAGGAATTAGGTTACCAACAAGATTGCTCATGTTACTAAATTGACTACCCCTCTTGTTAATTATCAAAATTTGCTTTGAAGGCGAATTTATCCTAAATAAGTTAATGTTCCCTCTAGGGATACAAGAACCGTGCCCAATTAAACCAAACTCTACTCTCATGGTAATTGAATTTAAATTGAACCCTTTATGCTTTGTGACAATTCGTGAACCCTCGAAGGACCGCTTCTAACTCTCGTGATTTAAGTCCTAAGTTTGATCCCTATAGATCCAATACCTAAGTTCACCACTAGGTTCCTCCTTAGAGTATCTATGACATGCAAATAAGTGGGCACCAAATTCACAAGTTATTCATGCAATAGGAATCAAATCGAAAACAAATTGAAATTAACAAGAAGTAAAACGTCAATTCATAACACAAAACAAATCTTGGGCATAGCCCAAATTCCTAGAAATAAAAACACTACTCAAGCATTGCCATGGTCATGGCAAGCTTGATTAACAAAAGCATAAGAGAAAACCTAAGAGAAGAGAAGAAATTAGAGAAGAAGAGAAATCCTAGTTTTTGCCTAAGGTAGCAGCCCCAGGGATCCTATTTTCGAGCCTAATTGCCCTATTTATAAAGTATGTTAACTTGAATCCCAAGAAATTACAAAATTAGATCAAATCAGCTTTTAAAATTCCAGATATTGCGCGTCACAGTCGTGATGGCTGTCACGGCCAGGCCATGACAGATTCTGTCTTGGAAAACTTGGCACTGATGGCCTGTCACAACCGTGATGGCCATCACGACCTGGCCCTGATGGCCATCACGGCCTGGCCCTGATAGGTTCCGACTTTTTCGTTCTCTTGTTTTCGGCCTTGCTCGATCATGGCCGTGATGGGTGTCACAGTTAGGCCGTGATGGGCTTTGTTTGGCTCAGTTTTCATGCTTTTCAAGCTCCGTCTTCATGTAAGCACCATCATGGTTGATCCTGAATATTTTAATCTTCAATTCCTACACAACAACACCACAAAACTGCCTTACCCATTCCAAGGTAAAAACTAACAAAAATAAAATTAAAAATGCCTAAACTACATGAAAATGCATGCAATATGATAAAGAAATATGAGGTGAAATCATACTCGTTAAACTACCCCAAGCTTAAGATTTTGCTTGTCCTTAAGCAATCACTAAGGCTAGAAAAGATAAACAATCAGAGCACGGACAGTGAACCAAGAACCTGAGTAATAAATCCAAGTAACAGGCTTATCCGAATAAGTAACCAAGAGACAATCAATTTTAAGTCCAATTAGAGGCTTAGCTTCCCTAAATTCATATCTCTCACTAATTCGGGCACTCTTCTCACCTCACTCAAGTGTGTAGGGACATTTGACAATTCACTCAATTTCCTCAAGGAAGGTATTCTACCATAAGCTTGACTATTAACCAAATCTCTACTTTATTAATGAAAACACATAAGAATCAAGAAGTCTTTTATTTTGGTTGTAATGGGGCCATGGGATTAATTGTTAGGTGGGGAAATCAATAAAAGGAAAATTCAAGAAGGCTAAACAAAATATCAAATAATGTAAAGCATGACAACCTTCTAAAATACCTTTTTTGGGCTTTAGTTCACTTTTCCACCTTTCTTTCCTTTTTTTTCCTTTTTTTTAATTTTATTTCTCACTTTCTTTTTCTCATCCCCTTCTCCATTTTTTTTCTACTTTATTTATTATTTTATTTTATTTATTTGGAGAAGGGGAGATTTTCAACTTAAGAGAAATATTTTTCCAACTTTTTCATCCCACAATTATTTTTCAAACCCCATTTTTGCCCTTTTTGCAATACTTTAAAAGGTTTCATACCAAGCATCATTCATCAAAATAAATCAAGGTACCAAGAAAAGCATTTTATTCTATTAGGCTTAAAATTGGGCAACTAAGGGGTAGTTTTTAATCAGTCAAAGCTCAGAAGGCCAGAAAAATACCTAGTGCCTCAATCATTTTCAAATATGTTTTAAAAAAAATTTAAGTTTCAAAACGGTTTCAAGTCAAGTTCTAGAGAATACAATCCAAGAGGAATTAAAACACTCAACCACAAAGAATGGGGTAGATTTAGTGAGTACCCCTTTTAAGCTCAAAAATCTCACATTTAGTAGTTTAAAATCAATGAGAAACACAAATCTAAGGAACAACATGCTAATTATCAACTATCAGAAGATCATCTCGAGCATTTTTATTTTTAGCCTATCACAAGAATACAAAAATTGGGTTCAAAAATTCACCGTCTCAATTCATTTGGCACAAAGTTCTCACAATTGGATGCATAATCTAAGCAAGGGGCAATCTAATCGTGTGATTATGCAAAACTATACCTATATGAATGCAACATGAAAAATGCAAAAATACCCCTACCCCAAGCTTAAAAACTTACATTTTCCCCAATGTAAATAATCAAGTCGGAGAGAGGAGAAAAATGGAACAACTCACCGAGGTGGTGGAGGGTGTTGGCTTAGATGCTTGCCAAAGAGCTGCCGGAAGACGTGGGCAGGCCGTGATCGATTCCGGTGTCAAGCGAGTCCCCTATCACAGGCGTGATATACTTCACGGATAGGCCGTGATCAAATCTGTTATGCTGGAGCTGGCCTGTCACGGTCGTGACATCCATCACGGCTAGGTCGTGATACATTCTAATCTTCTGGGTCCTTCTCATCACGCCCGTGAGGGCTATCACGGCTGGGCCGTGTTCCTTTCTGATCTTCAGCTGTTAGCTAATCACGGCCGTGACCCCTGTCACGGCCTGGGCGTGATCAAACTGACTTTATTTTCCCATGCCTTTTTGCTCTTCCTCCTTTCATAACCTGAAAATACTTGGCAAATCCATCAATTAGTGATCTTTCTTCTCTTAATCTTCTCAAATTATTCAAAAACAAAATTCAAAAACAAATTGAAAAGGGAAAGAAAAGTTGGGTTGCCTCCCAAGAAGCGCTTATTTACGGTCTTAAGCTTGACCATACTCCCTTCAATCAACCGGGATCAGCTGGGCTTGGAAGTGCAAGAACACCTCTGTTCCAAGGAAGTCCTTCAAAGAGCCTATTTTGTTCATATGGCCAACTGTGCTTTCGCTTTGCTCTTTTCACTCTTAGTTTCATGGCCTTACTTCCTCCCGGCGGAAGTTAACTCCACATGTTGAGGAACTCCATTTTCATCATTGTTTGGTGCATCATTTGTCATGCAAAGTTTGGGAGTTGCTTCCATGTTAAGCTCTTCCTTCACCTTTGGAGGCATTATCTCAATCCTGCACACATGACTCTCAAAAGGAGAGTTGTTATATGAGTTAGTCAAATCAAAATCCACCCTACCTTCCTCTACATTCAAAGAGAGCTTGCCATTTTTTACGTCTATTATTACTCCAACTGTGGTCAAGAATGGCCTTCTAAGAATGATAGGGAATTTAGAATTCCCGTTCATGTCTAACACCATGAAATCGGTAGGAATGAAAAAATTCCCTACCTTTATAGGGACATTCTCTAGTATGCCTAGAGGGGTTTTAGTTGAGTCATCCGTAAATTGTAAAGAGAACTTGGATGGACTCAATTCCTTGGTTCCTAACCTCTCAAAGATGGTACATGGCATCAAACTCGCACTATCCCCTAAGTCACATAAGGCTTGGTCTATTTTCACTTCTCCAATTGAGCAAGCAATAGAGAAACTTTCTGGATCTTTTAGTTTAGGAGGCATATTAGTTTTTATCATGGTATCATGCTCCTCAATTAAGCTCTTAGTTTCTATTTCTACTTGCTTTTTCTTGACCAACCTTTGTGGGAAAGGTATTGGGGGTTGGTAAGGTGGTGGAGGGACATACTTTGGCTCTATCTCTTCTTGTTCACTCATGTCCTCCTCACATTCCACATCCTTTTCAACTACCCCAAGCTTATCATCCCTCAAGTATATAGCATTACAGTGCTCATTGGGATTAACTTCGGGTTGTCCTGGAAACGCACCCTTAGTTCTAGAATATGTACTAGCTTATTGGACAATCTGAGTTTCTAACATCTTATTATGGATGGCTAAGTTATCTACCTTAGATGTTACCTCTTTTATTGCCTCATTGACTGCCCTACCTTGTTGCCTAAACTCTTCATTTTGCTTTGTTTGAGTTTCAACAAAATTTTCCAAAAGAGACTCAAGTTTAGACTTTTGTACCTGAGCATACCCCGATGTGGGTTTCCTATTACCTTGGCCTTCCTAGAATTCGTGGTTCAACGCGTTGTTGTAGTTCCCGTAGGAGAGATAAGGATTATTCTTCCTCACTTGGTTGTAAGGATTTGGGGGAGTATAGTTTGGCAACTTCGGGTTCGTGTCATGGAAGTTGTGACAAGAGTTCACTTGTTCTCCCGAAGCACCGGATCCAAGAGCAATACCATGTGGGCACTCCATTATGTCATGTCCCTGCATTCCACAAATCTCACAAACAACATTAGTAGCACCTATTGAACTCACACTAGCCTTTTCAAGCTTATCAAAGCATTTATTCAATGAGTCAAATTTAGGCATAATTAGATCAGTGCTATTCATTTCAAACATACCCCCCGAAAGCTTTTTCGGGTTATTACCTCTTTCCGAACCCCATTGGTGATAGTTGGTGGCTACGTTTTCAATGATATTGAATGCTTCAGTCAGAGGTCTATTCATAAAGGCTCCACCAACTGCGGAGTCAAGTGACACCTTCGAAGAGTAATCCAATCCGTTGTAGAAGGTATGCACTAACAACCACCTCTCGAGCCCATGATGTGGGCAAGACTCTAGCAATCCTTTGTAACGATCCCAAGCTTCGGACAAGCATTCTCCGTCCTTTTGGAAGAAGCCGGTGATCCGAGTTCATAGGTAAGCAGTCTTGGATGGAGGGAAGAATTTTTCCAAGAATGCCTGCTCCAGTTGGTCCCAAGTTGACAAAGTATTAGCGGGCACTTGCTTCAACCAAGCTTTTGCCTTTCCAGTCAGAGAGGAGGGGAATAACCTCAAGCGAATAGCATCAATCGGGGCACCATGAATTCTTATTGCATCGGTGAACTCCAAGAATGTCTCCACATGATCAGTCGGGTCCTCCGAGGGTAATGCTCCAAATTGATGTTGCCTAATCCTGCCAATTAACAGAGGCGGTATAGTGTAGTTCTCCGCCTCAATTTCTGGCCTAGCAATCCCAGTTCGCAAACCCCTAGCATTTGGGGTTGCGTAGTCCTTCAGCGGTTTGATATCCGGGAGATTCGCCATGAGTGAAGTGGGAATCAACCTTTCTCTCGCTCTTTGTCTTTGTAGTCTTCCTGGTCTATGAAAGGTCCTTTCGATCTCGGAGTCAACTTCAATAAGATTTCTGAGACTTTGAGATCTTCGCATAAGAGAGAAAAATTCCTGCAAAGAGTGAGGTAGATACACTAGAAAAAGAAAGAAAAAAAATTAAATAAAAAAATGTCCAGAAAAATCAATTTAAAAATTAAATTGAAATTCAAGAAAACACTGTCCCCGGCAACGGCGCCAAAAACCTGATGTGGTTCGAATCCGCAAGTGAACGACTTCGTCGTCAAGTAATAAAAAGATCGATCCCACAGAGACCGTGATCTCAAATAATAATTAATTATTAAATCAATTAAATTGGAATAGAAAAAGATAAAGATTTGGAAAAGATTTGAATTTTGAATCAAGTAGCAAATCAAATTTAAATTTGTAATTAAAAAGAAATCAAGAACAAAATAGGAAAGTAGATCAAATATGAGATTTCAAAATATCAAAAGGGATTCCCAGGAATTGGGTTACCAACAAGATTGCTCATGTTACTAAATTGACTACCCCTCTTGTTAATTATCAAAATTTGCTTTGAAGGCGAATTTATCCTAAATAAGTTAATGTTCCCTCTCGGGATACAAGAACCGTGCCCAATTAAACCAACCCCTACTCTCGTGGTAATTGAATTTAAATTGAACCCTTTAAGCGTTGTGACAATTCGTGAACCCTCGAAGGACCGCTTCTAACTCTCATGATTTAAGTCCTAAGTTTGATCCCTATAGATCCAATACCTAAGTTCACCGCTAGGTTCCTCTTTAGAGTATCTATGACATGCAAATAAGTGGGCACCAAATTCACAAGTAATTCATGCAATAGGAATCAAATCGAAAGCAAATTGAAATTAACAAGAAGTAAAACGTCAATTCATAACACAAAACAAATCTTGGGCATAGCCCCAATTCCTAGAAATAAAAACACTACTCAAGCATTGCCATGGTCGTGGCAAGCTTGATTAACAAAAGTATAAAAGAAAACCTAAGAGAAGAGAAGAAATTAGAGAAGAAGAGAAATCCTAGTTTTTGCCTAAGGTAGCAGCCCCAAGGATCCTATTTTCAAGCCTAATTGCCCTATTTATAGAGTAGGTTAACTTGAATCCCAAGCAATTACAAAATCAGATCAAATCAGCTTTTAAAATTCCAGATATTGCGCGTCACGGCCGTGATGGCTGTCACGGTCAGGCCGTGACAAATTCTGTCTTGGAAAACTTGGCACTGATGACCTGTCACGGTCGTGATGGCCATGATAGGTTCTGACTTTTTCGTTCTCTTGTTTTCAGCCTTGCTCGATCATGGCCGTGATGGGTGTCACGGCTAGGCCGTGATGGGCTCTGTTTGGCTCAATTTTCTTGCTTTTCAAGCTCCATCTTCATGCAAGCTCCATCATGGTTGATCCTGAACATTTTAATTTTCAATTCCTGCACAACAACACCACAAAACCGCCTTTCCCGTTCCAAGGTAAAAACTAACAAAAATCAAATTAAAAATGCCTAAACTACATGAAAATGCATGCAATATGATAAATAAATATGAGGTGAAATCACACTCAATATATATCAATTGAACTCTTAGAACATCAAGATCATAGTTATATGCGCAAGACAAAAATTAAAGAGTTTGAGTTTAGAGATACCACACAACCAGATTTATCCTGGTTCAGTCACCACCACTGTGACCTACATCCAGTCCCCACTCCACTTGTGGGTTTTCACACACTAACACAACAAGCTTTAGCCAGGTAGCTTGAAAAACCTTTACACCACAGAGCACTCCTTCACCTCGAGATACCACACTCTTGTGAAGAGCCTCAATGTTCTTCCTTAGGGATACATCATCCTAATCACTCAAAGAGGCTCCCTCTTTCTTTACAATCAAATAAAATGAAAAATTGATTCCTAACTCTCAATAGTCAGATAAACAAATTGAAGCACTTATGAGTATTGAAACACTCTTTTTACAATAAGCTCAAGAAAGATGATGAATGATATGTGTATATTGTATCTGTGATCGATATTGTAAAAGTGTTCCTTTGATCCCTATTTATATAGAAAACAAGTTACAGTCGTTGGGATCAATCAAAACAGATTTTGATCTGATAACAGAATCTGTTTTCTTGATTCTGGTTTTTGAAATAATATTCTACATCGGTTCTTATAGAATTCACGTCCATCTTGAAAATAAGCACGTCCATCTAGTCACGTCAGCAGACGGGAGTAATAAAACACAAAGTAATTGGACGAGCTCCAATTAGCAGTCGAGCTCCATATGCCACATCATTGGACGGAGCTTATCATTAAGGACTTAGCAAGTCCAAAGACTTGTGTGGACGAGCGCTTTTGTCACTTTAGTGGATGAGCGCTTGTATCACTTTTGTGGATGAGCGCTTCTGTCACTTCAGTGGACGAGCTCTTCTGTCAATTTAGTGGACGAGCGCTTTTGTCACTTGTGTTGGACGAGCGCTTCTATCACTTGTGTTGGACGAGTGCTTCTATTACTTGTGTTGGACGAGCAGAATTAGAATCTTGTTCTTATTTCCAAAAAATCATTTTCATTAACGAAAACTTATTCCTTTTAATGCAGGTTATGAAAATTGATTTTCTTCATGCATCTTTTCAAATGAGCTATTTGTGAATAAGAGATTTCATATTTTACAAATCATCTAAGACTTAAATCTAATTTCGTCTTTAAGCTTCTGTCTTGATGATTCCTTGATCTTTGTCTTTGCTCTTTGATTCCTCCATGTAGCTCTTTTGATTTCTTTCAGTTCGTCCTTGAATATTTTCCTTGTCTTTGCTTAATGAACTTGTTGATCACTGCTTGATACCTGTCTTTGCAATTTGACACTAAAACACTTGCATACACATTAAATTGTATTTGTCATATATTAAAATCTCTAAGTCATTGAGTCTAACAAGGATCTACTCTTAGTTTTCTAAGAAAGCTCTTGGATCATGAAATATGATGATGACCAAATTCTTTCAAGGAAGAAAGGAAAGGAATGCTTGGTTTCTGATGCAAACCAAGAATGATATCCAATTTAAGGCCAAATTAATTTTTGATGAAAATTTTATTTTCATTGTGCTGAATCTGTGTGCTTGTTTTGGCTGTATCTTGAGCTACAGATCTTCGATTGTTGCATTCTTTGGTTCGTTGGAAACATTAGGAAATTATCTATAAATCATATCTCATGCCTCTAAACCTGATTCGGCTTCTATCATGGTGAAAAATGGGCTTCAAGTTTAATACGAATTCTTGGACCTTAAATGAGTTATATGTTAATTAGGCTACACTAAACTTGATGAATGAGCAAGGCCCATTATGAATGGTGGCTGGCACATTTTTGGAACTTACAAAGGTGTGCAACCTTTGGCTTGCATGCCTAGGTAACTCCTTTAGAAGTTATGGAACCACTTTTTATTATTTTCTTAAGTAGGATAGTTATGTTCTTTTAATAACCACTTATTGGAGAGTTATGTATAGTAATTAGGAGTTTATGTCATCTTATGATGACCTTTGGTTTTTCTTTAATCTTTCCAACGAACCAAAGAATGCATCAATCGGAGATCTGTAGCTCAAGATACAGTGAAAACAAGCATATAGATTCAGCACAGGGAAAATAAAATTTTCATCAAAAATTAATTTGGCCTTAAATTGGATACCATTCTTGGTTTGCATCAGTTTCATGAACAAGGATGATGAGAGGGTGCTAGATATACTCTTACTTTTTGAATCAAGCAAGTGGAAGGTGTTCTATTGATGGTGGCCGGATTTCATGAAGAACATGGAAGAAAGGATTTTGTTCTTGACAAATATGATAAGTTGAAATGAAATGAAGATAGGTGGATGAGAGGAGGTAGCCGTGTATGACTTAAATGAGGAAGGGAAGGTATTTTCATGTTGGAATCATGGTTGGTTAAGTGCGACCAAGGATAGGTTAGAAAATAACATATAATAACTTAGATATTTTCCATAAACCATCATTATAGGATGAAAAATAAGTGAGTATATGTGTGTATGGATGGCTGGCCAAATTATCCATGAGGGAAAGGAGGATAAAATTGTCAAAACACTGTTGGATATGAATGGAATTCATAAAAAGGTCCAAGGGTATTTTGGTCATTTCATATGAAAGATTAGATATTTTGTTATGTGGTCATGATGACTAGGTGAGTCATTACCATGACTCACCATTTGCATTAATGACTTGATGGTGATTCACCATTTGCAATAATGAAATTATGGTGATTCACCATTTGCTATAAATGAAATCATGGCGATTCACCATTTGCCATAAATGAACATTTATGACTATGGTGAGTCATGGGGTTGAATCATCATGGATGACTCTTGGTCCTTATCCCCCGTATATCTTTACGGTTCCATATCCGGCTCCGTCGTTACCCGATTTAAGTTTTCGCACGTTTCCCGTCAAAATTCGCCCGAATAAAATATAATATTCTATTCTTGTGCGAAAATTTTAGAAATAGACTTTATCAATGAAATCATGATAAATCTAGAATCTTTCAGTTTTGGGTCAAATTAGGGTTTCTGCCGGTATAAAACTATACTGTCAGTAAAAACGCAGACCGATTTTCGTCTGAGTTTTAAACCCAAAATTTTGCCGTAACTCTTTTTGATATAGAAGGTCTCAAATATGATTTTTTCCACAAAATCATTTTCTGGATTGTCGGTAAAAATACAGAAAATAATTATCGGTTAAGATGCGAGAAAACGGGGTGTTACAAGCACGTCCGTGCTTGGGGTTTGACAACTTAAATAGGTAGGTTTTAGGAGGGTTACGAGTTACAACACTCATTTTGACACTTTTCACAGCCCTTGTGTGATAGAAACCTCTAATTTCTCTTCTCTTTGAAACCTGTAGAAGTTCTTGGTGTTCTTACTTATGTTTGGGAGAGAAGTCACGCGCTAGTGTCAAATTAAGGTAACCTTGTTATCCTCTCTATTAATATATTATTCTTGTTTCTTGAATTGGATATTAATAGTTTTCCTTTTTGTGTTTTGGCCAAGGCTTGAGGAACTCATCGAGCCGCTTGAGGGAAACAAGAGTAGATTCGCGTACGACAAATTGTAGCTTAGATCTTCATACCGGGTATGGGGAAAAGGGCTAGTATGAACATGTAGGCTTTGGGGGAGCGTAAGATGAGGGTTAACCCATGGCCTTGTTGTGTGCTATATGTTTAATTGGTGTTGTTTTCTACATGAATATCTAAGCTTCTTATATGTTGACATTTTTAAACCGTGAAAAGTATTGATGATAATGTTATGCTATGATTGAGTGCATTGATGTTTGATGCTGATGTTGATGAATGTTGTTGTTGTTATAAATATGCCAATTAAAGACACAAGGAATGTTAGTAAAGAATATGTTAATTAAATGTTCATAAGACATGAATCATAGTAAGGAGAGGTGAGGTTAATGTTCAATGGTATATCAAAGACACTAGTATTGATCCATGAGTGCTTTAGGGACATTAACAAAGAAATAAGGATTAAGGATTTAATTCCCAAAATTGTTCATAAGACATGAAGATTAATAATGAGTGGCGATATTTATATTCAATGGTGTAGTATAAAGACAATAGGATTGGTTTATGAGTGCCCTAGGGAGTTTGGCAAGGGTTTCCAAACTTTCTACCCAGATTCGTACAACCACGTTCCATTAAGCATGGTCGTGCATACCGGCAGCCCCCCCCCCCCCCCCCGGTGCATATAGGCAGTGCACCCGTGCTGGGGGTCAGCACGATCGTGCTCCCCAATCAGAATGTGACGTGAGTGGAATTTGGGTGATTTCACCCAGATTTTCTTTTATGATGGAATAAGACAATAATCAAAGTTACAACAAGAGAAATAGTCCAAATATATAATTAATCTGATAAGCTTTAACAAAGATAATTAAAGATAAGATATTAATGATGGTTAAGAAGACAACGAGGGGTTATTGCACGTTGACAAACACGTTTATTGGTCAAAGTTGCCTTGATGCTTATTGGTCAAGGTGTTGATGTTGGTAAACTTTGATGCTTATTGGTCAAAGTTGATTTTGGTGCTTATTGGCCAAAGACGTTAAGTCATAATAAATGGTGTTGATGGAGGTGGTTAATAATAGTTTTTTGTTTGTTGATATGCATGCATCCATGCAAGAAGTTATTAAGGGAGGTACGATGACAGGGGAGGTCGCCCGAGAGTAAGGTGATCTGCCATCTATGGTGATTCACCCATGGTTTGGTGGACTGTCGACGTTGGTACTTATTGGCCAATATGGATATGTAACTCCAAGGTCGTATTCCCGGTATAGATGGATCCACATACATTCGGAGTAGTGAAGTCATATTGCATTATACAATTGAGTAATGTGATATGCTTGTGAGTGATGAATGGTATGACTTGCTATGTTATGTTTGTTATTTGTTGCATGAACATCTTGCCAACTTTCCTATTGCCATTATGTTCATATGTATACTTTCTTACTCCCCATCTTTTGCTGTTTCTTGTATGAATCTTGTTTTATGCAGAGGATCTTTGAGCGACTTGTTGAGGAGTGGTTCTGAGGAAATCGCTTACTCGTAGTCTAGGATTTTATTTTATGTTAGTAGTTTTCCCGATGTAATTTTCGGATTGGTTACCAGCTTTGATATGTGATGTCGGGGTATTGAGTTTGAGTTTATGTTTGGTTTTAATTATGTTTAATGTTACGTTTCTTTTCCGTGTTGTTATGTTTTGATACATGTGGTACTCGCTACCTTAAGTTTATTTATTTTAATTTATAATAAATGAGTGTTTTATTTATAATTAAAGTATGCGGGGTAGAGGGTGTCACACATTGCAATGCTCCCACTCCGACGCGGTCGCCTACCCTAGAGCTCCCCCGGTCGCATGCCGCTGCTCCGTCCACTTTAGAGCTCCCGCGGTCGTTGCTACTCCAGTTGCACGCCGCCTCTTCCTTCGCATCCCTATGAGTGTTGAGTAAGGAAGGATGAAGAATGTGGCAGAGAAAGGGGCAACTCGCATGTTGCCAAGTTGCAGGCGGATAGGAATTTTAGTGACTGACGACAACATACTAGAGAATAGAGAAGAAACAAATTAGGTTTAGTTTTTTAATTGGTTATTGGGCTTTTTATTTATCCAAAACAGACTAGCCAGTATGGGGCTTTCAATATTGATGTTTTTAAAGTCTTTTTAGAAGAAAAGGAACTTAATTCTCCAAATAGGAAAGAGAAATTGTATGATAGCTGATAAGGAAGCATTTGAATTATATATATATATATATATATATATATATATATATATATAATTTTATTTATTAGTCTTCCGGTTCAACCGTTGGTCGAATCGATTGAGCCAATTGAACCATGACCCAGAGGTCTTGCCGGTTCGATCTCTGGTTCGGTTCTTAAAACACTGGTTATAAGACACCTTTCTGTGTACCTAAGTTGTTAAATGAGAAACTAATCATGAAACTATTTAATTACTAACTAATTTACATATATTGTATAATTATTTTGGGGATGTAGCTCAAATGGTAGAGCGACCGCTTTGCATGCGGGAGGTAGAGGGTTCGATCACCTGCATCTCCAACATCTTTTTTATTTTGCTGTTTAGAAGTTAGATTTTTTTTATTTAATTTTTTTATACTTTTGTTGGTTTCTCTTTTGTCGGCTAGCCCAACAACTGTCTTTTGTATTTCTTTGCTGCTTCTGTCCATTTTTTTGTTGTTACTGTTTTTATTCCTTTCTTTTCAATAATTTCGTATTCTTTTGAGTGGCATTCTAAAATTACTAACAATATGGGAGTAATTTTCTATGCAAGTTTCAGTCAACTTTTCAAAATATCTATAAATAAAGCAAATAACATTGATTACAAAAAAAAATATATTATAATAAATGGATGCTCAAAATATCATTCAAATTCGCTCTATTTTCTTGACATCTTTGAACCAATCTTTTTTTCCCCATTTTACAATATAAGAATTATAAAACTTAGAGAAATAAAAATATGATTCAAACCTAATATTTATTCAATATTTTTTTTCCAAAAAGATAATGCTAACCAATGTTTTAATGGTTCGTTTGATGGTCATGATAAGAGAGATATGATAGGATAATCTATCATATCCTGTCTGAAACTATTGTTTGGTGAGCCGACAAGATATGATAAATCAATCCTGTCACATATTCTATCATGTTCATCTAATTAAAATTTTATCCTGAGGGGAGGACTGTGTTAGAACTCAAATGATAGGATATAGTGATTTAAAGTATAATAAAATATAAAAGTATTTATATATAAATAATTGAAGTATAACAAAATATAACACGGTGATCAAAAAAGGTATAATAAAATATAAAATATTAAAAATAATAAAAATATTAAAAATTATTTTTATTTTGTCACAAGGCTAATTTAATTATTTTATATTATTTTTAAAAACTGAAAAATATAAAAATTATCCTAATAATTTAACTATATGTCAAGTAAAAACTAAACGTGAATATTTAAAATTATAAAAAAAATAATTAAGTTAAACAATATTTTAAAAATTTCAAAAACTATATGTACTTTTTTTTGGTAAAAAAAGACTATATGTAATTTTATCACAAGGATAATTTTATCTTTTTATATAATTTAAGAAAATTCAAATTATAAAAAACTAAGACTAATAAAATATTAAAACATTTAGAATAAAAACTAAAATCTAAAAAAATGCTATCCAGTTGGTTAATAGGTGGATAGCAGACGTCGGATATGATAACAGTTTATCCTGCTCAAACTATATCCTACTCCTATCTTGCTCTCTTATCATATCCGCCTCTATCTTATCATGACCACCAAACGAACCCTAAGAGTACATATTAAGGATTTTAAAAAAAGGAAAATTCTCATGTAATGTGATAAACGTAGTTTTTCAATAAAATTTTACTTATATTGTAATGTGATAAACGTAGTTTTTCAATAAAATTTTATTTTATTTATTTCTTTAACAAGTACCCTTAAAGCTTTAGTTAGTATGATCCTTTTCAAAAAGCAACACTACTTGAAATAACATTTCTAAGAATTGCGTGTATGTTTTCGAGACGACATGACATCAATGTTATATCTCCTCTAACATGATTTACAACGCTAAAAAATATATATTTTAAAGAACCAATAGAAACATAGGTAGGATTTAAATTATGATAGTAGAGAAGAAAAATGAAAAATAAAAAATAATAACAACACTAATTGGAATAGCAGTTGCAGGAATTGGGTGTTTGTTTTCGGGACGACATAACGCCAACGTTGCTTCAGGAAGCTCTCACGTCTTGGTTCAAAAAAAAAAAATCAGGATTGTCACTAAGGACATGGTTTGTCCTAGCATTTGCAGGAATTGCATGTTTGTTTTCGTGACAAGGTGGCATCAATGCAACAACTTTCACATTTTGGTGCAAAAAAAATTTAGGATTGCCACCGCGAACATGATTTATCTCTTGTAAAATGATTTACAATGCCAAAACAAAAATATCTTAACCAAATAACTAATAGAAACATATGTAGGATTTAAATTATGATAGTAGAAAAGGAAAATAAAAAATTGTAATAAAAATACCTTTGGTGAACATGGTATAAAATGTATTTGGGATAACATTTGTAGGAATTACATGTTTGTTTTTGAGATGATGTGATGTAAACGTTGCTTCAAACAACTTTCACGTTTTGGTGCAAAAAAATTTTAGGATTACCATTGTGAACGTGATTTATCTTCTTCAACATGATTTGTGTAATGGCGTAAGTGAGTGTCTCAAAAGAAAACACAAGACATCCACATTACAAATGATAATCATATAGATAGTCTTAACATAATGGTCACACATAACCTTAAAAACTCAAAAAGATCAAAAAGAAAATATCATTACACAAACAACTACTCTCGGACTTCATTTAATCAGTTTATGAAGCCGACAGTTACATATTAAGGCTCCCATGAAACATATTGAGTTAAAGAAATTCCTTCTTTATCTCCTTAATCCTTCCAAGGACCTAAACCTGCTTATCTGAAATAATAGAGAGCCTAGTGAGAAAAATAATTCTCAGTGAGCTTTGCTTCAAGCAAGGATATACATATATAAACAATTTAATTCTAATAAACAACCCAAAATGAGTATGAGCATGGGCACTTTAACTTAAAACATTTACTAGATAACTTCAAGTGTGAGGGACTTGTAGTATTCTAGTTTAATAGATTATTGATATGGCAGTCAGAGCTCTATGACAACAATCAGGCGTCCCTTAATTGCTAGTACCATATCCCAGCCTTCAAGTAATTGAAGGACTTACAAAAAACATAACTCACCCACAATTACTTGTGTGACCTTAATGTCTAATTTGGTTCTGAAACAATTGTCTCGCCAAAATGTAGACCATTTTAGATTTTTAATGCCCTGCTATACTTCACTTTATCATGATTAACAGAAATAATCCAAACTGAAATAATCCAAACACAGTTAGGACATCAAGAGTGAAATTACAGCAAAAACCTAAGCCATCAATTCAATAAAACTTAATTTATCACAATTTGGAGGATAATGACTAAAGTTACCATTCCCACCATTTATTCCACTGTCTAAACTTCTAATCTCAAACAGTTAGGAGTTCATATAACACTAATCAAAACTAAGCATGTCGACAATACATTATAACCAAGTGTCCAAAACCAAGAAGGATCATGCAAAAATTCAAGTGCTATCAAATTTGAAAACTAGTAGCTGAATTTTCAGTAAATTGAAATGGAGATTCCTACACCAATACCAACTCGAATTAAAAAAATCCAAAGCCTGGGTTGTTACAAATTCTATCTACTTTCTATTAGCACATGAATCAACTCAAACTGATATTTGGACAATTTAATACAATTTAAATAATAAGACAGTTCCAGTTCAGAATTCTCAGTACAAGCAGCAACTTAAATATCATTTTTATCATTCAATACTTAATGAAATTGAATCGTTCCAAAGCCTATATCGTTAACAATTCTATCTATTTTCTATTAAAGCAGGAATCAAGTCAATCCAATATTTTTACAGTTTACTACAATTTAAATGCTAAGACAGTGTCAGCACAGAGTCTCCAGAACAAACAACAGATTGCATGTTATTTTTCTCCCTTGATACTCAACAAAATTGAATCGTTCCAAAGCCTATTTCGAAGGAAATCAAGTCTATTTTCTGACGGTACAAATATCACTTCAAAACAAGCCTTATGGAGGAAGTTATGGATAAAACACTAACAATGGTGCATTACGGGTTTGAAGGATTTTAGAGCCCCTTGTCAATTTTTATCAAAAACTACCTCTAATCAACATGCAATTCGAAAACTCAGTTGTCAACAAGCATATATCAGATCAAAATAGGCTTTCCACAGAAACAATTAGAACAATTAACAAGAAATTGGGATTTATGGTTACCCAATGTTACAAACAACAAAACTCACCTAACCAAGTGGTAGATTGAAAGTGGTGAGTGTTGATCTCCTCGTGCTTCTTCCCTAATCTGATTTGTGCTCCTATTTTCGAAATTCTAGAGGTCTTGCATGTTGTCTATTTTGCTTGATTTAGGTATTTGATGAGTTGAAATTGTGAGGTAGAAGGTTAGAAGGAAATTTGGTATAGGTTCATGAGAGTTTTTGGGAGAATGAAGAAGGGAAAGAGGATGGAAATGGTGTGTAGGTAAGGCTGAATTTTTTTAGGAGAATGGGAAGGAGAGGAGTTGTTCCTGATGAGGGAGAATGAAATGAACCCAATGTCCCCTACTTTTGGTTCTGCCGAATATAAGAGAGTGAAAGGGAAGGAAAAGAGTTGACCAATGGAGGTTAGATATCCTTGAAGAGTATTGGTCACTTAGGGAGATTTTAGGATATAGATAGGTAAGTTGATTTAAAATAAGTGGGTGTGTGTTTGATAATTAATATATATATATATATTTCCATTCCATTTAAATTCACAATTAATTAACCTCACTAAATAAATCAACCACACAATTTCACATTTAATTAAGAAATATAAAAGGATTCAAACACACCCATGGAAAAAGTAAAATGAAAAAACTAAGTTACCCTTGGGGAGGAATGTTACAATTTGCAACCCAAAACAAGCACTCGTGGAAATATCTTAACCAATTAACCAATAAAAACACAAGTAGGACTTAAATTATGATAGTTGAGAAGTGAAATGAAAAATAAAATATAATAACAGTACCTTTGCTACAAATGGTATAAATTAATTAGCGTTAAATAGAGTCTTATTTTTCAAATTAACCTAGCTATGATTTTTTTTTTATGAAATCTCTTACATATTCTCAAAGCTTAAAATAAATCACAATAAATAGTATAAATTTCTTGTAATAATTCAATTATTTGAATGTAACTCATCATATGAGTTGCTAATTCACAAATATCCAATTCTAAGAAATTGTTTTAAAAAAGAAAGATAGAAAGGAACAATTAAGACCTATAATCAATCCATAAAAACATTTTAACTCATAAATATTTCAAATTATTAAAGTAATAATTAATTAACTAAGAATCTCAAAAAATAGCAGGATAAAAAAAAGAATTATGGGAACCCAATCCAAGCCGGCCAACAATTCAACACCACAAGTCCACAGCCATGTTTTTTATTTTATTTTATTTATTTTACTTTTTGCATCGACTCAAATGAAAAAGTATTAAATAACATTGTCTCCTCTTCTCTCTGCCCCATTACATATCTCTCCTTACCTTTCAACTTTGGTGAATCGCTTATCATTCACGCCACATCAAGCTCAACCGGAGCTATAGATAACCCTTCCCACTCAGACCTATACCCTTTCAATCGTTGTTCTTCCCTTCCTGGTGAGGTTTTGTTTTTTTTTTTTGTTCAATTTAATTACAATTTTATGGGTTCGAGTTTACAATTACATGGTTCCTTTCGTGGATGATGATTATTAGGGATACAGAGGAAGGATATAGATCAAAGCCCTATGTTCTTTTAATTTTTTTGTTCCGTTGATTTTTCTGCTGTTACGAATTCTTTTAGGGAAATTCGCTTGATTATTATATATTTATAATAAAATTTAAATTCTTTTGACAATTGGAAAAACATTTATCTTTTAGGAAGTGTATATATATATATATCTTAATAATTAAAATTAAAATTATCAAATGTTTCTCATCCCACTTACATTGATATTGAAGATTGTCAATCATTTTCAATGTAATTGATTTATTTGAAGCAACTATAAATTAATTGTTGTACATCATGAATTGTGATAAACAAAGAGTCATAAATTATATATGTTTTCAAAGAAAATAAATAATTTCAAGATGATGAATCATTTCCCTATATAATTTACTTAAATCTTTGAGTTATTTCTCTTATATTCCCGATGCAAGTTTACTTTTTATCAAACCAAATAGAGGCACTATAAAAATGTAGTCAGTCAAATGAAAATATAAAATTCAAGTGTAACATCCTAAAATTCTAATATAATTAATAAAAAAAAAAAGAAAAAAGAAAGAAGGATTAAGTTATAAAAAAATAAAAAAAATAAAAAAATAAATAATAATGATATAATAAAAATAAGATATAATTGAGAGGTTTAGTGTAAAGGATTTGTTAGTATGAAATTTATTAGAGTTGGTTAGGAATTGCAAGGGGAATAATGAATTAAAATATATATATATATATATATATATATATATATATATATATATATATAAATATAAATATAAGTACAGACTTTCACGTAGGGGCCTAGGAGTAGCTCATGAATCAAGTGAGCCTAGTTACTTTATAATAAAGAAAAAACAATAATAAACAATGAAGAAACAAAACAAAAAAAAAAAGGGAAAGAAAATAAATTTTAAAAAAAAAAGCTAAAATCCTATTACCTGCCTAATGCACAATATATATATATGGATCAATCTTACGTACAGTGGGCTAGGTATAGTACGAAAGGAAATAGGCAAAAAAAAAAAAAAAAATACCGAATCGGTTTGAGCCTTAATACCCGCTGGACCAGTTTTATGCTGTTACCATACATTCATAGTGCAGAACAGTAGCTACCTAGGGTACTGTATGCGCTCCAGTTACTGTGCACGGGTTAGGAGCGCCGCGCAGAGAGGAGAATTAGAGGGGGGTTGTGCAGTGTGAGGGGTTTTGGAGACACGTTCCTTTTCTCGTCGGCGCAACCATAACAGTGAAGGGAAGAAAATATTTTAGAGAAGCACCAACTTTTATCATACGTAATTTTTAGAGCACTTTGGGAGTTTTCGTGAGGTGAGTAAAAATATTTTTTCTCACACTTTCATGGTACAATTGATTTGAAGCTTTGTTATATAGATTTGTTTAATTACAAAAATTAAGATTTTTGAGTACATGATTTTTATTTGGAATTTTGAAATATTTTCACCACTTGATGAATTGATTTAGTGAGTGTAATTTTCTTGTCATTCTATTAATGTTTGATGCAATAAAATGATAATAATAAAATAAATAGCTAAATAGATGCCCAAATTTCGTACCGTGCGTAACCTTATTACAATGGCATGACATTATTTATGTTTGATATTAGATGATTTCTATTGATACATATATGTCACGCCCCTATGAGTGAATACATGTACTATAACAAGCATAAATTATATTAAGGACTTGTATGTTTTGGTTGTGTTTGTATTTTAAATCCTGTTATAGTGTCTATGTAATTGCTGCATGGAGTTTGAGAAAATATTTGGTAGTCATCTGCGATGACATTTGGTAGTCATCTGGGATGACATTTGGTAGTCATCTGGGATGACATGTTGCATGGTACATATGAGTTGGTCATCACCTTCCGGGAAGGGGTGACGGTTGTACATTCTATTCCGGGAATAGGATGAGAGATATCACCATCTGGGATGGGATATCAATTTATTGAAAATATTCACATCTGGGATGGAATATTAGATACCTCCATCTGGGATGGGGAAGGCAGTGGGACGCCATTGCATGGATATGAGCTCATAGACCTTAGTGGATCTGGGATTCACACCGGTTCTGGGAACCAAAGAGTCAAGTTAAGTGATTCTGGGAATCACCGAGTCATGTTCGTGGAGTTGCATTGTGTAGAGTTGCATGGTGACTGTGATTAAATGCAATGATATGTGACCGTTGCTCAGTTTATGAGTTTGTGCTTTAAATACTTGACATTAATTATATATATATATGTATATATAATTATTATTTTGGAGGTTTATTATATTCAATATTTTAAAAATTAGCGGGTACCATGAATGTTTTTCCGATTACCGCACCGGCTGAGAACAACACTATTTGCGAAAATGTTTTTAGAACTTGATTTTTATTCACTGGGATTATATCTCATTAAAAGTGTTGTTTTCAGAGCACGAGGACGATATCATTGAAGCTGAAGAGGATTGAAGACTTAGCAAATTTACTTATTTATTATCTAGTTTTGTTAGTATTTTATTTTGAATAAGGAGCCGTTTGTGGCTAGACATATTTATTTTATTTTTTATTTATCGTTGGGTTTATTAGTAGACGCCCGGTTTTGAGGCTTGGGGTTTTTATTTGGACGTATGAATTTATTATCTATTACTTTGATACATTATTACTATTTTATTTAATATGAGACATTTTCCAGACTTATATAATTGATAAAATTTTTATGACTAACGTATTTTAATTAAATGTATTAAAGGGTTTTTATACAATTTGTTTTGGGTTACTAATGTAACGAAGGGCGTTACATCAAGCATCTCATGAGAAGGTTTGTTCATCTAAAGTTTTTTTCCCCTATTTTTCACTCATGGCTAAAACGATTACTTTATTAGTGACATTTCTCCATCAAAAGATAAATAGACGATCAAAGTAGAGTGATATGACTTTGGAAAATATCAATTTTTCGCAACATCAATTGGGAGGTAATGTAGAGTTACTGTTTTTGGATGAGGATGAGTTATCTATAATCATTGCTCAACGTTTTTTAACTATATGTTTTTACAATTTCTTTCATGACTAATATTTGATCTTCTTAATTTTTTATAATGTAGGATGGGAGGATCCAAGCTACTTCTATAGATACTCTTATGATTAGGGATCTTTGGGTTGAAGGCAATAATATTTATCTATAAATATTATAAAGCAAAAATATGGATATAAAGTTATGTCATGTTTCATTTTGAGAGACATTTTAAAAATAAAAATTCTTTTGACATTTGGCGAAATATTCCACTTTTAATAATTATTTATAAAATTATCAAGCATTTCTTCTTCCACTTGCCTTTTATCTATAAATATTATAAAGCAAAAATCATGGTTGAAAACTTTTGTCACACGTCACCTTCAGAATAATTATAAAATTTAAATTCCTTTTGACAGTTGGAAAAACATTCCATATTTAGAAAATGATATTTAGGGCAAATTGTTTTTCAAAATATAAATTATAAAACATTTATTCTCCCACTTGTATTGGTATTTAGGATTATCAATCATTTCTAACTAATTTATTTAAAGGAACTAAAAATAAGGATGAGATAAATTATAAATTATAAAACATTTATTCTCCCACTTGCATTGGTATTTAGGATTATCAATCATTTTCAACTAATTTATTTAAAGCAACTAAATATAAGAATGAATTTATGATATTTATAAGATATTCGGGAAAACAAGGACGCTTTGTATATAGAGAGATACATGTGTTAGAATCCGTTTTTGAGCTATTAAAACATTTATCGTCCAACTTGATTTGGTATTAAGGATTATCAACCATTTCCAATTAATTTATTTAAAGCAATGTCACCGTTGGTAGATAACTGGGCCCCTTAAGCATGTCGTCAGGGGTTCGATTCTTGGTTCATGCGTATGGAAGAGCATCTCTTGGGAGTGGTCGACCCCTTAAATGGATCTCAGTACCTCGAGTGATTAGTCTCCGGCTCCCGACCGGAGGATACCTGGGTTCACAAAAAAAAATATAGTGAAGTAAAAACCATGGTTGGAAACTTTTGCCACATGTCACCTTCAGATTAATTATAAAATTTAATTGACAGAAAACATTCCATATTTAGAAAATGATAGTTAGGGTGATTTTTTTAAAATATAAATAATAAATTATAAAAAATTCATTCTCCCACTTGCATTGGTATTTAGGATTATCCATCGTAACTAAAAATAAGGATGAATTTATGATATTTATAATTTTTTGGATAGATATTTATAAGATTTTTAGGAAAATAATGATGCTTTGTATATAGAGAGATACATGTGTTAGAATCCATGTATGAGCTATTAAAACATTTATTCTTCCACTTGCATCGGTATTGGGGATTATCAATCATTTCTAATTAGTTTATTTAGAGCAACTAAAAAATATTTGTCCTTTATTAACTTTGATAAGCAAAGAGTACTATATTATCAATAAAAATTTGTTATCATAACTTTGTCTCATACCAATAAAATGTGGTACCCATTCCCATGTAAACCAAATAAAGATAACAATAAAATGTGGTACCTATTCCAATGTAATCCAAATAAAGTGATTTATGATATTTAAAATTTTTTATAGACATTTATAAGATTTTCGCGAAATTATGGATGCTTTGTATATAGAGATACACGTGTTAGAATCCGTGTATGAGCTATTAAAACATTATATTTAAGTTTTTTTTTTCAAAAGACAAATTACAAATCATAAAACATTTATTTTCACCAAATATACATTCTCGTGCAACTATGTAGTACATGAACCGTGATAAAACAATAAATTGCGTTTAACTATGATTGATAAATTCTTCTATATTTATTGCATGATATGTCCTTTTGATTTCGAGCAATATACACAAATGGGTTGGATATTAAAATTTCACTCAATCATGCCTTTATATTTTACTAATGGTAACATAATTTCTAAAAGTTTCTCACAAATGAAGCAATACATATTTTCTATATAAATATATCAATCATCATATACATTTTCATCTTCAAATATACGTCTAAAGGATAGAGTAAAAGATATTCTTATTTTTTGAGAGTTTCTTTTCGAGTAACTTCAAAGATTTAGCTATGGCTACACATATTACTTTTATTTGTGACATTTCTCAATGCAAAGATGAATGGACGATCAAAGTGAGAGTTACACTCCTTTGGAAACAACCAAATTTATTGCAACCACATTTTGGAGATAATGTAGAATTAGTTATTTTGGATGAGAGTGTAATGTCTATAACAATTGTTTAACATTTTTGCTTCCTATGTTTTTTTTTTTACAACTTTCATGAATGATATTTGAACGAACTAATTTTCTATAATACATGATGGGAGGATCCAAGCTACTGTATATATTTTTATAGGTCAGTGAACTAAATCCATTGCAACTTATATTATATGTGATATTTACAAATGTCCTAAACATGACTTTTGTCTATATTCATTTTAATTCTTCTTAACTGTGAAATATTACAGTTTTTTACAACTTTGATGCTATTTAGACTTCTGCTTCCAAACATATCCTATATGTTATTATTGTTTTCTAAATTTATTACAGTTGCATATATTTCTTCATATTAACCAAAAACTACTGGTAAGGTTAGTTGCGTAAAGCTTTTATTTCTCTACTAATCATGTCTTCTTCCCTTTTTCTATGTGTTTGATGTTATATCATATTTAATATTGAATTTATAACTTCCAATCCGATCTTAACGAATGACAATGTCATAATAGTTGGAAAAAGATGTATAACATATAGTTGTTGTTTTATTTTTTTTTAACAAAAAAAATATAGTTGTATATTTTATTTCTCTAATGACATCCATGAGGATCCTTTTATTGGGCTTATTGAATCTAAAAAGTATGATTCCTCTTACTTTTCTCAATTTTTTTTTAAATTAATTCATTTTTTTCAGGTTGCAAAGTTTAAAGCAAGCAGTGTATGGATGAAGATTTATTTATATGATTTTTTTGTAACATTATTTATATGTATTTTACCACATTAATATTAAGCATTTGTTAATTTCAATTAAAATGAAAATGCAATTTAAAATATCAAAAAATATTTATATCATCTATTTGTTTTAAGAAATTGATATGTTCTCGTGCGATGCACGGGCACCGGCTAGTTAAGACCTATAATCAATCCATAAAAACAATTTGAGAAATGCTAGCAACACACTCTCTAACCGATACTTTCCAACACACTCCCTCCCATTGGTTGAAATTCATATGGGTCCTACAAAATTCAAGTGGGACCCACATGAATTAATGAGACCCACATGAATTTCAACCAATAGGAGGGAGTGTGTTGAAAAAGTCTGTTAAAGAGTGTGTTACTAGCATACCTCAAACATTTTAACTTATAAATATTTCAAATTATTAAAGTAATAATTAATTAGCTATAAATCACAAGAGGATAAAAAAAAAGAATTATGGGAACCAATCCAAGCCGGCCAACAATTCAACACCACAAGTCCAAAGCCCTATTTTTTATTTTATTTTATTTATTTTACTTTTTGCACTGATTCAAATGAAAAAAAATATTTCCTCTTTACCGAAATATAAGCAAAAAATAACTACATTCTTTAAACTCAAATATAAACAAAAAAAACAATTAAGTCAACACCATTAAATATTAGTATTGCAAAAATCAAGAAAATCAATCAATCAAACCAATTCTTCGTTTTTTTAGGAGCATTACATATTCTCTAAACAATTGACTCTCTTTTTTATACCAATCAAGATAATTAAATTAATTTAACTAGTTTTTTAATAAATATGAATTAATTTTTTTTTTCCTTCTTATAATTAGGTCGGGACCGGAGGGTGTACTAAATAACATTGTCTCCTCTTCTCTCTGCCCCATTGCATATCTCTCCTTCCCTTTCAACTTTGATGAATCGCTTATCATTCACGCCACAGCAAGCTCAACCGGAGCTATAAATAACCGTTCCCACTCAGACCTATATCTTTTCAATCGTTGTTCTTCCCTTCCTGGTGAGGGTTTATTTTTTGTTCAATTTAATTACAATTTTATGGGTTCGAGTATACAATTACATGGTCCTTTCGTGGATGATGATTATTAGGGATACAGAGGAAGGATCTAGATCAAAGCCCTATGTTCTTTTAATTTTTTTGCTGTTGCGAATTCTAGGGTTCATTAGATGTTATATTTTACGACATGTGTGTGTGTGTGTGTTTTTTTTTTAATTGTTCCCTATTTTCTATCGTATATTCTATGTTGCTTAACTACAATCCTATTCGATCGTGCAAATCTATTTTTACATTTACTCAAATGCGTATTGAATGAATTATGATTGATTCATTGCCAGTGGAATTGGAGTTGTTCTTTTATATTGGTTTGTCTCTTATGTGATGTTGTTGTGTTGGAGATTTGGTGATTTTTTGAGTATAAATTAATCTGAGTTTATATTGGGTTTGTGTCTTTGTGGGTGTTGGTTTTTCTAGTTGGTGAAGATGTCGACTCCAGCTAGGAAGAGGCTGAGGAGAGATTTCAAGAGGCTGCAACAAGACCCGCCTGCAGGAATCAGTGGTGCTCCACAGGATAACAATATAATGCTGTGGACTGCTGTCATATTTGGGTGAGTTGAATTGAAATTGGATAAAGATCCGTTGTGTTTTTATTTATATAATGTGGTTACTTCATTTTATTTCTCACTTTTTATTTGATTATGGTGGATAAGCAATTTCTGGTTTGTTGTCTGCTTTGGATTGCAGTCCTGATGATACTCCATGGGATGGAGGTGAGTGAACTCTTGCACTGCAGCTATTATCTGAAAACAATTTTGAAACGTGTCAGCTAGATTCTTTTTCCATCTTGTGCGTTACATACAAGTTTAACTGTGTTGTATGTATTTTAGGAGCTTAATTTGTAGTTTGTAGATGGGAGTGTTTGAATCATGTCGCAAAGAGTGTTAGGCTCATAGTCGCCCATCCATCGTCAAAATGATTTTGGGAAGCTCAATAGATGTCTAGGTTATCTTGAAATCAAGAATTTTTCTAAGACTGGCATGTAGATGCTGCTCTGTAGTTTTATGGTGTTTATTTTCTGGTTCCCCTTCCCCATTTCAGTTCTAACTCTGTTCTATGATATTGTCTTGTTATACTCTAAATAATCGTGCCTGTTAGAGCTTGTATCTTTTTACGATTGTTACACACTTTGGAGAGATACTTATCTTCGACTATTTAGCATTAATTAATTTCTTTCTTCTCCCATGAGCTGTGTTCTTCTTTAGTTTGCAAAAATTAAATATACAGTGGGTACTCATAGTGGGGTAACCTATGTTTATTCTGGGATGCCATATTTACTGTCTCTTGATATGATGATCATGATAATGGTTATATTTGCATGACTACATATTTTGAGTTATTCAGGCACGTTTAAGTTGACTCTCCAATTTTCTGAGGATTATCCAAACAAACCACCAACTGTACGATTTGTGTCACGAATGTTTCATCCAAATAGTAAGTTTTTTGTTGAGAATCTTACACTATCAATGAATTAGCAATATAGCTACTAGTTTCATTTTTCAACTTTGTGTAGTCTATGCAGATGGAAGTATCTGTTTGGATATATTGCAAAATCAGTGGAGTCCTATATATGATGTAGCTGCTATACTCACATCTATCCAGGTATATCTATCTGCATTTCTTTTGCATATTTTGCAAAAGAATAAGCAAGCCATGAAGCAGATAAATACATCATTAGCCCTACTTAATGTATTTTGTTTTCTTTCAATCACAAAATGTTATACTGCTTTCAGCACCATTAGATTTACATCTGGACTTGTACATGGTCACACTATTATGCACCCTTAGAAATGAAATCCAGTGAGACTGCACGTTAGATGCCTTTTTGTTCAGTTGTCTACTTTACAGTTAGTATTACCCTTTATTGTAACATGTGCCTTCATGTCTGTTGGGTCATGTCTTGTTCACTTGTAATGTTAACTTTGTTTTCTCGTGCTCCACCATTGTCTCTCGACAAAGTTTGGAGTACTCTATGCTGAGCTTGAGTGTACTATTATGCACCCTTAGAAATGAAATCCAGTGAGATTGCACGTTAGATGCCTTTTTGTTCAGTTGTCTACTTAACAGTTAGTATTACCCTTTATTGTAACATGTGCCTTCATGTCTGTTGGGTCATGTCTTGTTCACTTGTAATGTTAACTTTGTTTTCTCGTGCTCCACCATTGTCTCTCGACAAAGTTTGGAGTACTCTATGCTGAGCTTGAGTGTTAAAAAGATCATGCTTTTGTTTTCTTTACAGAACTCAATGCATTTTGCCTTCTGTTTTACACAGTAACTACTTAATTATTCTAATCACCAATCCTTTTAGGAATGGATCCTCTCATGTGAGTTTTTCACACAACAGGGTCGTGTGAAGAGAGAGATTGTTGACTAATTAGTAAACTAGGGAAGATGCAAAAGCAGGTACTAAATTAATTTAATTATGGAACCTATTGAACATTGTTTAGGCTATTTTTGGTCTTCGACTCTGTATAGATTTAATTATGAGACCTGTTGAACATTGTTGAGGCAGTTTGGTGGGTATTAGTCTTGATGATTGTGTAACTCTGGTTGTTGCTTGTGACCAGGCTAGTCAATAGTCGGGAGTTATAAGGTGGTCAAGGTGGTTTGGGGGAGGGACATAGGGATTGGAGTGATAAGGAGGTCATGGGTTCAACTCCCCCACTAACATAACATACTAATTACTAACATAATAACATTTTGCCTATAAAAAAAAACCCACACCAAATAGTACCACTATCATGGTGGAGTGTTGCATATCGATTCGTGTAACATATTGTTGTCATGGCAATTGTGGTGTGAATTGCAATGGAGTCGTGGCCTGAATGAATTAATAAAATACAAAGAGCTTGTTTAGGAAAGCTGGAAAAAAAAGATTATGCTGATAATATGTTTTTGTATAATCGATTATTGTGATAATAGATTATAATCAGAATCTATTTTTGTTTGGGTATGATTGTTGAAAAGCGATTTTAAGATAATTTATTTCGTTTGGGTGGTGCAAAAAAATCATTTTTAGATAGTATAACAAATTTTTTTCTTCATTAGATGCTTATCATTCGATGCTTTTCATCATGAAAAACAATCAAACAGCTCAAGGGAATAGATGCTTCTATAACAACTTTATTTTGAAGAAAAAAGCTTTTTCTACAAAGTTGATTGCCAAACATAACAGATTATCTCCAAAACAGCTTTTTATACCAAAAACAGCTGAAACTGAAAAATTTCAGCTTTCCCAAACACACACAAAGTAGGGGAGATACAAAAGCTATTAGTAAATAAATTTAATTATGGAACCAATTGAACATTGTTGAGGCTATTTTTGGTTTTTGGCTCTTCAAATAAATTTGATCATGGAACCTATTGAACATTGTTGAGAATCAAACTTGACCTTCTCTGAATCAAATATCTTTGAGCCGTGGTAGCCATTCTCTAATAGCATTTAATGAAAATGCACGTTAAAGACATAAACAGTGTAATTCAACGATACTTTCGGCTAAGGACCTTTCGACAGAACAAACTTTCAACTTTGACCTTCCAAACTTAGTGCTAAAACAGTTTTGCTTTAAGGAATAAGCTCCATGTTTTTTTTTTTTTCAAAAGTAGCTTTTAGCTTGGAACTTTCGTCCTTATTTCTAAATCAGGGAGTCAACTTTGTTCAGAGATATTGTAACTTTAGTTCTAATCAAAGTATCGTTGTGTCGTTGTCAGAGTAAAAGATTCCTCGTGGTTGATTGTTTCAACTTTTGTACAAAGAAGATTTTTGCTTATTAAGCTTGAGAGAAATCTGAATATCATATTTCAGACTAGACTCTTTTCTTGATTACGAGTCTTATAGTCTTTTGCACTTGATCTTCTGTGTAGAAGGCTCCTTCAGATGGTTGGAATAATTTAGAGACTTCTGCATCATTGTCAGTCTTTTGTTCCTTTTTCTCTCCATTGTCTTCTTGCTCGCCTGAGGCTTGTCATTTGTCTTTTACATTGCTGCATGACTCAAGCTTTCAGGATTTGGCTTTTAATTCAAGTTGCCTGGCCAAAGTTGTATGGACTTCTTGATCACCTTGAATCGTTTGGCTTTGCATGAAGTCGTCTGGATTTCTATGCTTGAGTTGTGGATGGCTTGAGTGAGTTTTCCTTCTGACAATTGCCTTAAGACTTCATAGAGGACCGAGTTTCTTTTCTGAAAAGCTTTTGGCTTAACCATCTGCATACTACTATTGGCAATATTCAGAGTTTTTCATAGAGATATCACATTGGTTAAGACTAACCTATTCAATTTGTGATCATCAAAACCAAAGTTGACTTAACAAGTCTAGTTAGAGGGGGGATCAATTAGATAAATAGAGGAGAAAACGGTAGAGGAGGGAAGGCATTCAAAAGATTGTAGTTTGTTTGTGAATGGGGGAACCCTTTGTGAAGGGGAAATCCTTGGAGGAGATCACCGACCTTTTCTTGTTCATTTTCGGTCAATCATTCAATAAAATTCTCAGTTCTGTTCTTGGGTTTGTGACAAGTGGTCCGGCACACTACTATTGGCAATATTCACAGAGTTTTTAATAGAGATATCACATTGGCAAGACTAACCTATTCAATTTGTGATCATCAAAACTAAAGTTGACTTAACAAGTCTAGTTAGAGGGGATCAATTAGATAAATAGAGGAGAAAACGGTAGAGGAGGGAAGGCATTCAAAAGATTGTAGTTTGTTTGTGAATGGGGGAACCCTTTGTGAAGGGGAAATCCTTGGAGGAGGTCACTGACCTTTTCTTGTTCATTTTCATCATTCAATAAAATTCTCAGTTCTGTTCTTGGGTTTGTGACAAGTGGTCCGGCATGCTGAATCTCTTGTCAAGGAAGAAAGGGAGAATTTAGTATTTTTGAAGGTGACCACCGACTAGTACATTGGTCATGGGATTCCAACAGTTCAGAGATTAAACTAGTGTTGCGTAAATTGCAGAAGAAGCAGGGAATCAATCTTGGGGATGAAGGGAGGACTGGACAGCCAACTAGGGGAAAATGCCACACCACATTCAATCGAACAGATTGAGGAAAACATGGATGGCATCAGAGGAATTCGGAAACTATTGGAAAATGGATAAGTAGCAAGGCATTAGCCTAGAGCTGGAGGAAGATGATGCACAACCCTTTCAAGAGAAATCGAATTCACAGCTGAATAAGCAGAAGGAGGAGACATGACAAGACGCTAATTCCATGGTGGTTGTTGAGGAATGCCGGTCTTCAGCAAGAATGGTCGAATTGCCAAATTTTGTTGACAGCATCCCCATTGTCAGAGGTGGAGAATGATATTGGCTTCTTCAAGAAACCCACATCCATGGTTTCAGCTAAGGTTGAAGTCACATTTACTGCTACTAAGTACCTTGAGCAGGAATCTAAGATGAGCGGTTGCTGGATGGTCGCCAAAAACACCTCTTGGATGGGAAAGCACCTTCGACCATGATCGTGAAGTCAACATCAACTGCAATGCAGGTGATGAATCCTTTCTTGGTGCTTCTCGGTCAGTTCAATCCTTTCCTTGTTGGCCAGTTCAAATTTTGGGAGGCCACAGATGCCAATGCCAGCCATTTCTCTGCCAATTTCAGACCCACCGGATCTGGTAGTGGCTGTAACATCCTGCGAGATGTAGAGTGAGAAGACGGTTTCACCAAACCCTCTCACATCCCCACCATAACTGTAGCCACTGGATTGAACATCACATGCGGTGGCCAGTGGGTTGTTGTCAGCTGCACCACCATGGGGTGCACCAGAGGAATAAACTTGGTTGGACCTTGGGCTTAGCTTTACCCATATGAGGAGTTTTGAATCTTCATTTCCATTACAAAGCCTTTTTGTAACAAGGCTCGTTTTCTTAGCTTCTGCCTACTGATTACAAGTGAACTCACTAACCTAGCAAAACAAGTTTTCTGTTGAGATCAGGATGCCACAGAAAACTAGTAGAATCATATGATCTGAGTAACCATGCAATTTTGGTAACATTGTGCATAACCAAAGGGCCATATTCCATATTGTACTATCTGGCATCAGCATACTTTTGTATTTGAAAGCCTGGCAGGACTTTTTACCCTTTGTTGGAAACATAAATAACTTGGGAAATGTCAAACAATAAATAAGGAATTAAGTAGATTCATATATACATATGTTCATGCATTTAAGAAATAGTCATCTTATTTAATTATCTTGTATTTAGATGATGTAATTATTGTTGTAATTATTATCCTAAATGTATATAAGAATGAACATTCACTTTGTGTGACAACACACAAGCAATTCAGATTATATTCATTTCTCTCTTTTCAACTCCCTTAAATTAAATACTTTTTTATTCTTAATTAGTTTATCTCCATTTTATGTAGTAGTCTGCATATTATAATTATTTTCTAAATGGTAATTATTCCTCCTTGGCAGTCATTGCTTTATGATCCCAACCCAAATTCTCCTGCAAACTCAGAAGCTGCTAGGATGTTCAGTGAGAACAAGCGCGAGTACAACCGTAGAGTGAGATCTTTGTGTTTACATATTTCTCTCTTTTTGTGTCAAATTTTAACTTTCCTTTAGAATTTATTCAGTCATATTGAAGAGAATGATAATAAGAAGGTTCAATCTCAATAATAACACTTTCAAAAGAGGTTGAATGGAGTAAAAAGAAAAATGAATGGTTGTTGTGCGGTGATATAAAATTAACAAATTGTGGGTTCATGATATTCGATATTTGGGGAAAATGTATATATTTTACCTCTAAGAAGAAGCATTCGTGCAATGAAGAAATCAACTCGTCCATGTAAAACCTCTCTTTTCACTTCCTATCACTTTTCCTTTTCCCTATCACTTCCTTCCTTGCCCATCATCATTTTCCATATTCTCTCTGCTTTTGGGTCAAGATCCACTATAAGTCTTGGCTTATGTTTCTTTTTAGATTCAAATCCCTCATAGGGTATAACGGAACCACGTCCCTTAGACAAGACAAGTGCATTTTGTTCTTTCATTCTAGATGTATTGCTCCCCGTTAGGTTGAGTACTTTCATTTTATCAATCATCTTATCTATCATGAAATTTGATATAATATTAGGCACTGACTGTAGGGTATTCTAACACATCAGTTGTTTGACCTTCTTAGAGTTTCCCAAACATGTTTTGGATTGAAAGTGAATATTTCTTATTTTAGACCCAAAATTCAAAGCTTTGCTACTGAATTCTTAAGATGTGGCACTAGAATATGAAGTCTCTTTTATAACCACAGTTAACGGACTTTCAGCAATTTTGGGGACATTCTTCCTTACATATTTCATCATTTTTGTTGGGTTCTCCTTAAACTTTCTCTTTTGAGTTGCCGGATTTTGACTTATGGGTTTTCCCTCTACGATTACCTTTTGTCTATGTTTTCTTTGTTTGAATGCTTTCTGCTCTGGTGTCTTGTTCACATCAATGCCCAGGCTACCTTTACTGTCATAAATGTTACTATTTGGGCCCTTTTGAACCCCACTTGATGATGATGAATATATAATTTACTTGAGAAGTTCATTGTAAGATTCTTGACTTTCTTGCTTGTCTTTCTCCTGACTTGGACTTTCGGCTATGGTGTACTCTTGTATTGTACAAAATTTGTTATCTGCACATTTAAACTTATCTATTGTTGTTCCAGCTTTCTAGGTATCTTGTCCATGCGAACGCCCCGAATACTTTTGTTGCCACATATCTTACTCTTTTTATCCTTTCTTGATGATGATGAATATACAATTGATTCCATAAGTCCATCGTACAATTCCTGATCCATTGCTTCTGGTATTGATTGAGAGGACTATGAAAATAGGGGCAGCATCGGGGAACTATTAGAACCCTTTCCTGTTGAAGATGATTATACAATATGGATCAGGAATGTTACAATGGACTTCTGGAACCAATTGTATATTCATCATCAAGAAGAAAGGGTTAAAATAGTAAGATTTGTGGCAATAAAAGTAGCCTGGGCGTTCGCATGGAAAAGATACCCAGAAAGCCAGAAACAACAATATATATGCTTAAGTGTGCAAATAACACATTTTATACAACACGAGAGTATACCATAGCTGAAAGTCTAAGTCAGGAGGAAAACAAGCCAGAAAGACGTTAATGTTACGACGGACATCTCCAGCAAACTATATATTCATCATCAACAAGTGTGGGTTCAAAAGGGCTCAAATAGTAACATTTATGATAGCAAAGATAGCCTGGGCGTGGAAGTGAATACGGCACTAGAGCATAAAGCACCTAAACGAACAATACATAGGCCAAAGGAAATTGTAGATGAAAATCCCAGAAGTCAAAATCATGTAACTCATAAGACGGGGTTTATGGAGAACCCACCCTAAAAAAGGAAAATGTAGGAAGAATGTCCCAAAAACATCCTAAATGCCACTAGCTATGGTAGTAAAAGAGACTTAAGATTCTAGTGCCACATCTAGAAAATCCAGTAGGAGAGCTCTAAATTTTGAGTTATAAATGAGAAATGTTCCATTTTTATCAGAAACATGTTTTTGAAAGCCCTTAGAAGGCCAAACAATTTGTGTCATAATACCCTGGAGTTAGTGCCTAACATTTTTTCAAATGTCAAGATAAATGAGATATGTAATAAAATACAAGTACTCAACCTAAGGGCAAGCAATGCATCCAAAATGCAAGAACAAATGCACTAATCTTGTATAAGGGACATGGTTCAGTTGAAAACAAGCATAAGCCAAGACCTAAAGTGGATCTTGAACCGGAAACAGAGAGATTCAATAAAATGTTGATGCGCAAGGAAGGAAGCGTATGGCTCAGAGGAAGTGACAGTGAAAAGGAAAAGTGGTGGGAAGAGGAAAGGAAAATTTTTTCATGGACGATCTGATTCCATCATTGTACGAATGCATCCTCTTAAAGGTACACTACATACATTTTGTCCCAAGTATTGAATATCACGAACCCCATAATTTGTTGATTCTATATCATCTCACAACCACCATTTATTTTTCTTTTTAATCCATTCAACATCTTTTTTAAAACCATTATTATTGAGATTGAACCTTCTTATTATCATGCTGTAAAAAGAAGGTTCAATCTCAATAACAACACTTTCAAAAAAGAGGTTGAATGGAGTAAAAAGAAAAATGAATGGACGTGACAGTGAAAAGGAAAAGTGGAGGGAAGAGGAAAGGAAATTTTTTTCATGGATGATCTGATTCCATCATTGTACGAATGCATCCTCTTATAGGTACACTACATACATTTTGTCCCAAGTATTGAATATCATGAACCCCATAATTTGTTGATTCTATATCATCTCACAACCACCATTTATTTTTCTTTTTAATCCATTCAACATCTTTTTTAAAACCATTATTATTGAGATTGAACCTTCTTATTATCATGCTATAATAAGAAGGTTCAATCTCAATAATAACACTTTCAAAAGAGGTTAAATGGAGTAAAAAGAAAAATGAATGGTTGTTGTGCGGTGATATAAAATTAACAAATTGTGGGTTCATGATATTCGATATTTGGGGAAAAATGTATATATTTTACCTCTAAGAAGAAGCATTCGTGCAATGAAGGAATCAACTCGTCCATGAAAAACCTCTCTTTCCACTTCCTATCAATTTTCCTTTTCCCTGTCACTTCCTTCCTTGCCCATCATCATTTTCCATATTCTCTCTGCTTTTGGGTCAAGATCCACTATAAGTTTTGGCTTATGTTTCTTTTTAGATTCAAATCCCTCATAGGGTATAACGGAACCATGTCCCTTCGACAAGACAAGTGCATTTTGTTCTTTCATTCTAGATGTATTGCTCCCCGTTAGGTTGAGTACTTTCATTTTATCAATCATCTCATCTATCATGAAATTTGATATAATATTAGGCACTGACTGTAGGGTATTCTAACACATCAGTTGTTTGACCTTCTTAGAGTTTCCCAAACATGTTTTGGATTGAAAGTGAATATTTCTTATTTTAGACCCAAAATTCAAAGCTTTGCTACTGAATTTTCAAGATGTGGCACTAGAATATGAAGTCTCTTTTATAACCACAGTTAACGGTCTTTCAGCAATTTTGGGGACATTCTTCCTTACATATTTCATCATTTTTGTTGGGTTCTCCTTAAACTTTCTCTTTTGAGTTGCCGGATTTTGATTTATGGGTTTTCCCTCTACGATTACCTTTTGTCTATGTTTTCTTTGTTTGAATGCTTTCTGCTCTGGTGTCTTGTTCACATCAATGCCCAGGCTACCTTTACTGTCATAAATGTTACTATTTGGGCCCTTTGGAACCCCACTTGATGATGATGAATATATAATTTACTTGAGAAGTTCATTGTAAGATTCTTGATTTTCTTGCTTGTCTTTCTCCTGACTTGGACTTTCGGCTATGGTGTACTCTTGTATTGTACAAAATTTGTTATCTGCACATTTAAACTTATCTATTGTTGTTCTAGCTTTCTAGGTATCTTGTCCATGCGAACTCCCCGGATACTTTTGTTGCCCCATATCTTACTCTTTTTATCCTTTCTTGATGATGATGAATATACAATTGATTCCATAAGTCCATCGTACAATTCCTGATCCATTGCTTCTGGTATTGATTGAGAGGACTATGAAAATAGGGGCAGCATCGGGGAACTATTAGAACCCTTTCCTGTTGAAGATGATTATACAATATGGATCAGGAATGTTACAATGGACTTCTGGAACCAATTGTATATTCATCATCAAGAAGAAAGGGTTAAAATAGTAAGATTTGTGGCAATAAAAGTAGCCTGGGCGTTCGCATGGAAAAGATACCCAGAAAGCCAGAAACAACAATATATATGCTTAAGTGTGCAAATAACACATTTTATACGACACGAGAGTATACCATAGCTGAAAGTCTAAGTCAGGAGGAAAACAAGCCAGAAAGTCGTTAATGTTACGACGGACATCTCCAGCAAACTATATATTCATCATCAACAAGTGTGGGTTCAAAAGGGCTCAAATAGTAACATTTATGATAGCAAAGATAGACTGGGCGTGGAAGTGAATACGGCACTAGAGCATAAAGCACCTAAATGAACAATACATAGGCCAAAGGAAATTGTAGATGAAAATCCCAGAAGTCAAAATCATGTAACTCATAAGACGGGGTTTATGGAGAACCCACCCTAAAAGAGGAAAATGTAGGAAGAATGTCACAAAAACATCCTAAATGCCACTAGCTATGGTAGTAAAAGAGACTTAAGATTCTAGTGCCACATCTAGAAAATCCAGTAGGAGAGCTCTAAATTTTGAGTTATAAATGAGAAATGTTCCATTTTTATTAGAAACATGTTTTTGAAAACCCTTAGAAGGCCAAACAATTTGTGTCAGAATACCCTGGAGTTAGTGCCTAACATTTTTTCAAATGTCAAGATAAATGAGATATGTAATAAAATGAAAGTACTCAACCTAAGGGCAAGCAATGCATCCAAAATGCAAGAACAAATGCACTAATCTTGTATAAGGGACATGGTTCAGTTGAAAACAAGCATAAGCCAAGACCTAAAGTGGATCTTGAACCGGAAACAGAGAGATTCAATAAAATGTTGATGCGCAAGGAAGGAAGCGAAGGGCTCAGAGGAAGTGACAGTGAAAATGAAAAGTGGTGGGAAGAAGAAAGGAAAATTTTTTCATGGACGATCTGATTCCATCATTGTACGAATGCATCCTCTTAAAGGTACACTACATACATTTTGTCCCAAGTATTGAATATCATGAACCCCATAATTTGTTGATTCTATATCATCTCACAACCACCATTTATTTTTCTTTTTAATCCATTCAACATCTTTTTTAAAACCAATATTATTGAGATTGAACCTTCTTATTATCATGCTATAATAAGAAGGTTCAATCTCAATAATAACACTTTCAAAAGAGGTTGAATGGAGTAAAAAGAAAAATGAATGGTTGTTGTGCGGTGATATAAAATTAACAAATTGTGGGTTCATGATATTCGATATTTGGTGAAAAATGTATATATTTTACCTCTAAGAAGAAGCATTCGTGCAATGAAGGAATCAACTCGTCCATGAAAAACCTCTCTTTTCACTTTCTATCAATTTTCCTTTTCCCTGTCACTTCCTTCCTTGCCCATCATCATTTTCCATATTCTCTCTGCTTTTGGGTCAAGATCCACTATAAGTCTTGGCTTATGTTTCTTTTTAGATTCAAATCCCTCACAGGGTATAACGGAACCATGTCCCTTAGACCAGACAAGTGCATTTTGTTCTTTCATTCTAGATGTATTGCTCCCCGTTAGGTTGAGTACTTTCATTTTATCAATCATCTCATCTATCATGAAATTTGATATAATATTAGGCACTGACTGTAGGGTATTCTAACACATCAGTTGTTTGACCATCTTAGAGTTTCCCAAACATGTTTTGGATTGAAAGTGAATATTTCTTATTTTAGACCCAAAATTCAAAGCTTTGCTACTGAATTTTCAAGATGTGGCACTAGAATATGAAGTCTCTTTTAAAACCACAGTTAACGGTCTTTCAGCAATTTAGGGGACATTCTTCCTTACATATTTCATCATTTTTGTTGGGTTCTCCTTAAACTTTCTCTTTTTGAGTTGCCGGATTTTGACTTATGGGTTTTCCCTCTACGATTACCTTTTGTCTATGTTTTCTTTGTTTGAATGCTTTCTGCTCTGGTGTCTTGTTCACATCAATGCCCAGGCTACCTTTACTGTCATAAATGTTACTATTTGGGCCCTTTTGAACCCCACTTGATGATGATGAATATATAATTTACTTGAGAAGTTCATTGTAAGATTCTTGACTTTCTTGCTTGTCTTTCTCCTGACTTGGACTTTCGGCTATGGTGTACTCTTGTATTGTACAAAATTTGTTATCTGCACATTTAAACTTATCTATTGTTGTTCTAGCTTTCTTGGTATCTTGTCCATGCGAACGCCCCGGATACTTTTGTTGCCACATATCTTACTCTTTTTATCCTTTCTTGATGATGATGAATATACAATTGATTCCATAAGTCCATCGTACAATTCCAGATCCATTGCTTCTGGTATTGATTGAGAGGACTATGAAAATAGGGGCAGCATCGGGGAACTATTAGAACCCTTTCCTGTTGAAGATGATTATACAATATGGATCAGGAATGTTACAATGGACTTCTGGAACCAATTGTATATTCATCATCAAGAAGAAAGGGTTAAAATAGTAAGATTTGTGGCAATAAAAGTAGCCTGGGCGTTCGCATGGAAAAGATACCCAGAAAGCCAGAAACAACAATATATATGCTTAAGTGTGCAAATAACACATTTTATACAACACGAGAGTATACCATAGCTGAAAGTCTAAGTCAGGAGGAAAACAAGCCAGAAAGTCGTTAATGTTACGACGGACATCTCCAGCAAACTATATATTCATCATCAACAAGTGTGGGTTCAAAAGGCTCAAATAGTAACATTTATGATAGCAAAGATATCCTAGGCGTGGAAGTGAATACGGCACTAGAGCATAAAGCACCTAAACGAACAATACATAGGCCAAAGGAAATTGTAGATGAAAATCCCAGAAGTCAAAATCATGTAACTCATAAGACGGGGTTTATGGAGAACCCACCCTAAAAGAGGAAAATGTAGGAAGAATGTCCCAAAAACATCCTAAATGCCACTAGCTATGGTAGTAAAAGAGACTTAAGATTCTAGTGCCACATCTAGAAAATCCAGTAGGAGAGCTCTAAATTTTGAGTTATAAATGAGAAATGATCCATTTTTATCAGAAACATGTTTTTGAAATCCCTTAGAAGGCCAAACAATTTGTGTCAGAATACCCTGGAGTTAGTGCCCAACATTTTTTCAAATGTCAAGATAAATGAGATGTAATAAAATGAAAGTACTCAACCTAAGGGCATGCAATGCATCCAAAATGCAAGAACAAATGCACTAATCTTGTATAAGGGACATGGTTCAGTTGAAAACAAGCATAAGCCAAGACCTAAAGTGGATCTTGAACCGGAAACAGAGAGATTCAATAAAATGTTGATGCGCAAGGAAGGAAGCGAAGGGCTCAGAGGAAGTGACAGTGAAAAGGAAAATTGGTGGGAATAAGAAAGGAAAATTTTTTCATGGACGATCTGATTCCATCATTGTACGAATGCATCCTCTTAAAGGTACACTACATACATTTTGTCCCAAGTATTGAATATCATGAACCCCATAATTTGTTGGTTCTATATCATCTCACAACCACCATTTGTTTTTCTTTTTAATCCATTCAACATCTTTTTTAAAACTATTATTATTGAGATTGAACCCTCTAATTATCATGCTATAAAAAGAAGGTTCAATCTCAATAATAACACTTTCAAAAAAGAGGTTGAATGGAGTAAAAAGAAAAATGAATGGACGTGACAGTGAAAAGGAAAAGTGGTGGGAATAGGAAAGGAAATTTTTTTCATGGACGTTCTGATTCCATCATTGCACGAATGCATCATCTTAAAGGTACACTACATACATTTTGGCCCAAGTATTGAATATCATGAACCCCATAATTTGTTGACTCTATATCATTTTACAACAACCATTTATTTTTCTTTTTAATCCATTCAACATCTTTTTTAAAACTATTATTATTGAGATTGAACCTTCTTATTGTCATGCTATAATAAGAAGGTTCAATCTCAATAATAACACTTTCAAAAGAGGTTGAATGGAGTAAAAAGAAAAATGAATGGTTGTTGTGCGGTGATATAAAATTAACAAATTGTGGGTTCATGATATTCGATATTTGAGGAAAAATGTATATATTTTACCTCTAAGAAAAAGTATTCGTGCAATGAAGGAATCAACTCGTCCATGAAAAACCTCTCTTTTCACTTCCTATCAATTTTCCTTTTCCCTGTCAGTTCCTTCCTTGCCCAACATCATTTTCCATATTCTCTCTGCTTTTGGTCAAGATCCACTATAAGTCTTGGCTTATGTTTCTTTTTAGATTCAAATCCCTCATAGGGTATAACGGAACCATGTCCCTTAGACAAGACAAGTGCATTTTGTTCTTTCATTCTAGATGTATTGCTCCCCGTTAGGTTGAGTACTTTCATTTTATCAATCATCTCATCTATCATGAAATTTATTATAATATTAGGCACTGACTGTAGGGTATTCTAACACATCAGTTGTTTGACCTTCTTAGAGTTTCCCAAACATGTTTTGGATTGAAAGTGAATATTTCTTATTTTAGACCCAAAATTCAAAGCTTTGCTACTGAATTTTCAAGATGTGGCACTAGAATATGAAGTCTCTTTTATAACCACAGTTAACGGTCTTTCAGCAATTTTGGGGACATTCTTCATTACATATTTCATCATTTTTGTTGGGTTCTCCTTAAACTTTCTCTTTTTGAGTTGCCGGATTTTGACTTATGGGTTTTCCCTCTACGATTACCTTTTGTCTATGTTTTCTTTGTTTGAATGCTTTCTGCTCTGGTGTCTTGTTCACATCAATGCCCAGGCTACCTTTACTGTCATAAATGTTACTATTTAGGCCCTTTTGAACCCCACTTGATGATGATGAATATATAATTTACTTGAGAAGTTCATTGTAAGATTCTTGACTTTCTTGCTTGTCTTTCTCCTGACTTGGACTTTCGGCTATGGTGTACTCTTGTATTGTACAAAATTTGTTATCTGCACATTTAAACTTATCTGTTGTTGTTCTAGCTTTCTAGGTATCTTGTCCATGCGAACGCCCCGGATACTTTTGTTGCCACATATCTTACTCTTTTTATCCTTTCTTGATGATGATGAATATACAATTGATTCCATAAGTCCATCGTACAATTCCTGATCCATTGCTTCTGGTATTGATTGAGAGGACTATGAAAATAGGGGCAGCATCGGGGAACTATTAGAACCCTTTCCTGTTGAAGATGATTATACAATATGGATCAGGAATGTTACAATGGACTTCTGGAACCAATTGTATATTCATCATCAAGAAGAAAGGGTTAAAATAGTAAGATTTGTGGCAATAAAAGTAGCCTGGGCGTTCGCATGGAAAAGATACCCCAAAGCCGGAAACAACAATATATATGCTTAAGTGTGCAAATAACACATTTTATACAACACGAGAGTATACCATAGCTGAAAGTCTAAGTCGAGGAGGAAAACAAGCCGGAAAGTCGTTAATGTTACGACGGACATCTCCAAAGAAACTATATATTCATCATCAACAAGTGTGGGTTCAAAAGGCTCAAATAGTAACATTTATGATAGCAAAGATATCCTAGGCGTGGAAGTGAATACGGCACTAGAGCATAAAGCACCTAAACGAACAATACATAGGCCAAAGGAAATTGTAGATGAAAATCCCAGAAGTCAAAATCATGTAACTCATAAGACGGGGTTTATGGAGAACCCACCCTAAAAGAGGAAAATGTAGGAAGAATGTCCCAAAAACATCCTAAATGCCACTAGCTATGGTAGTAAAAGAGACTTAAGATTCTAGTGCCACATCTAGAAAATCCAGTAGGAGAGCTCTAAATTTTGAGTTATAAATGAGAAATGTTCCATTTTTATCAGAAACATGTTTTTGAAAGCCCTTAGAAGGCCAAACAATTTGTGTCAGAATACCCTGGAGTTAGTGCCCAACCTAAGGGCAAGCAATGCATCCAAAATGCAAGAACAAATGCACTAATCTTGTATAAGGGACATGGTTCAGTTGAAAACAAGCATAAGCCAAGACCTAAAGTGGATATTGAACCGGAAACAGAGAGATTCAATAAAATGATGATGCGCAAGGAAGGAAGCGAAGGGCTCAGAGGAAGTGACAGTGAAAAGGAAAAGTGGTGGGAAGAAGAAAGGAAAAATTTTTCATGGACGATCTGATTCCATCATTGTACGAATGCATCCTCTTAAAGGTACACTACATACATTTTGGCCCAAGTATTGAGTATCATGAACACCATAATTTGTTGATTCTATATCATCTTACAACAACCATTTATTTTTCTTTTTAATCCATTCAACATCTTTTTTAAAACTATTATTATTGAGATTGAACCTTCTTATTATCATGCTATAATAAGAAGGTTCAATCTCAAAAATAACACTTTCAAAAAAGAGGTTGAATGGAGTAAAAAGAAAAATGAATGGTTGTTGTGCGGTGATATAAAATTAACAAATTGTGGGTTCATGATATTCGATATTTGGGGAAAAATGTATATATTTTACCTCTAAGAAGATGCATTCGTGCAATAAAGGAATCAACTCGTTCATGAAAAACCTTTCTTTTCACTTCCTCTCACTTTTCCTTTTCCCTATCATTTCCTTCCTTGCCCATCATCATCTTCCATATTCTCTCTACTTTTGGGTCAAGATCTACTTTAAGTCTTGGCTTATGTTTCTTTTCAGATTCAAATCCCTCATAGGGTATAACGGAATCATGTCCCTTAGACAAGACAAGTGCATTTTGTTCTTCCATTCTAGATGTATTGCTCCCCGTTAGGTTGAGTACTTTTATTTTATCAATCATTTCATCTATCATGAAATTTGATATAATATTATGCACTGACTGTAGGGTATTCTAACACATTAGTTGTTTGTCCTTCTTAGAGTTTCCCAAACATGTTTTGGATTGAAAGTGAATATTTCTTATTTTAGACCCAAAATTCAAAGCTTTGCTACTGAATTTTCAAGATATGGCACTAGAATATGAAGTCTCTTTTATAACCACAGTTAACGGCCTTTCAGCAATTTTGTGGACATTCTTCCTTACATATTTCATAATTTTTGTTGGGATCTCCTTAAACTTTCTCTTTTGAGTTGCCGGATTTTGGCTTATGGGTTTTCCCTCTACAATTACCTTTTGTCTATGTTTTCTTTGTTTCAATGCTTTCTGCTCTGGTGTCTTATTCACATCAATGCCCAGGCTACCTTTACTGTCATAAATGTTACTATTTGGGCCATTTTGAACCCCACTTAATGGTGATGAATATATAATTTACTTGAGAAGATCATTGTAAGATTCTTGACTTTCTAGCTTGTCTTTCTCCTGACTTAGACTTTCAGGTATGGTGTACTCTTGTATTGTGCAAACAAGGTCACAAAATAGGAGTGTAAGGAGTACCCAAACCTAATACATTGAAACACTTTAGGAATCAAGGTTACAAAATATTCAAAAAATGGAGATAAGGTTATTAGAATAACCAAAAAATCCAAAATAAATAATTCAAAATTGACTTATGCTAATCATTAGAAATTGATCATATTGAGACCAAGCTTCAAGGGTTCAAGTTGAAGAAGGAAATCAATGAAGAAGCAGATCAAGGGTTCTTGTATAGAAGGTTCCTACCAGAAAGATTTAGGCAAACAAGCCACGATGATGATAAGAGAAGTTAGGTTTCAACTCGCAGCGATTTCATTCCAATTCGTAAGATGTGATTTGGGGCTCAAAATTGGGATTTAGGGTTTTAGACAAGTAAAAGGCAAAAATTTGTATTTGTGATTCATGGGTTATGGCTAAACAACCATATCAGAAAATGGTCTCTTCAACAAAGGGATCGAATATAAGGTTTAGAGGGGTTGACCAATGGATTTTCGCCCCCTTTCATAGCTCTGAGGTAGTGGAAGAGGAACAAAGATTGAAAGGTGGGATGATGGAAATGGTGCATTAAAAGGAGGAAGGAAGAGGCTAGGGGTAGGGTGGGGTGGGGTGGGTGTTGCGATCAGGGGATGGAAGAAGAAAGAATTTGTGGAGAAGGAACAGAACTGAAGGGAATAAAAATGGATGTGGTTAGTGTTTTTCTCTTTACCTTTATTTTGTGCATGTATGTAATGTTTATCATTGTTTTCTAATTTTCAAATATTTTAATTACATTAATTTATATAAATTAACATGTAAAAGTTTAACCTCTTTGGGTCACAAGCCATTAATAAATACATACATGCATTAACACAAAAATAATTAGACACATTTTTGAATAAATCCTCGTAATCGTTTAAATTACTTAAATTTGTAATGTACAAATCTAAAAGTATGAATATTTAATGCATTAGGGAAAAAAAATGTGAATTAACGAAATTTTTTCTATATTAACTTGGACATGATTGCCTAACTTTTTAGGTCTTTACTTCTTAGAAAATATACTCATTAAGGATAAAAAAATTATGTGAATTTAGAAAAAAATCTCTTAACTTGGACATGATTGCCTAACTATTTAAATCTTTGCTCCTTAGAAAATATACTCATTGAGGAAAAAAATTTATATGTGAATTTATAAAAAATTCCCTGCATTAACTTGGACATGATTGTCTAACTATTTACGTCTTTTCTCCTTAGAAAATACATTATTTTACATAAATTAATGTGCATGATTTAAACATGATTGACTAATTCATTGAGATAAGAATGTTAGATTCTGAGTTGGTGGGTTAATGTGTAATATTAATGTTAGTAAATAAAAAGGTTAAAATAAATTAAGAGAGAAAAGGAAATAGGGCTAGAGTAGTCCATGGTGAGAGCCAATGCATGGCTCTTACTTGAGAAGCTTGCAAAGCTATGGATGAGTATGCTGATCAAGGCAGCAGCTATGTCAGCTAGGAGGAGGCAAGAAAACTGCATTGAACCGTCTAGGCATCATATGCCTTGTGTAAGAAAGCAAAAAGAATGATTGGAGAAGCTTTAAGCCTTAAAATAATAATAAAAGGTTACATGAGTAATTAATAATGTGTAATAGGAAAAATTTAAAGTATGAGGATGTTAAGAAGGGGTGGTGGCCGTGCAGATGAGTATGAAAAGAGATAATAATTCATGGGAAATAAATAATAAGTTTTATATGAAAAGAATTTACTATAATAGTATTATAAAACTAAGTGCAAGTGAAAATGATGATTATAAAAAGAGGTTTTCAAAAGAATTGAGGTAACAAGTGGGATAAAAAATAAGGGGACATTTTGTAAATATAAATATTATGAGGAGTATTTCAAGAAATATAAATTGGTGACTACGTACTTCCTATAATTATCTAAGTATCGTTTAAAGGAATTTTGTATACGTATGCATAAGTATTAATTTCTTGATAATGAAAATACTTATGGATAAAGTAATTCCCTATTTTCACCGAATATGTAAACTAATTATTTTGGGACAATTTTTTTAAAATAAAGTCGTCAAGGTGATTTACAAAAAGAGAGTATGTTTTGACGGTTAAAGATGTTGTGGTTAAGGATAACCAACAACGAAAGTATTTTCTATAATTATTATTAAAAGTATTTATCCTTATTATTTTTCATGGTTGGAAATATCTATTTTCAAGGGTTATAAACCTTAATGCGATTTTATTTATGAAATGAGTTTTCTCTAAGTTCCAAACTTGGAATCTTACATAATATTCATTATTATGTTTGAAGGACATAAACGTATAATACCAAAGTATTATCTTCAAACGTTTTGATCAGCGAATAAGGGTACTATATGAGTACTTAGGAATTTTACTTTAGAAAAAAAAAAAACTACCGTTGCATAAAGGTTATTAATTAAAAATGTAATCTTTCTAAAGGAGGTAATTAAAAAGGGGGAGGTATACTTCAAGTAAGGTAAACAAAAAAATAAGGCGTACCCAAGCGATGATATGATGATTATTGTATAAGAGCTATATATGCTCAATGATGATATGATATGAAGGTTATTGGTGTAAGAGCTATGTATGCTTAATGATGAAATTATATGAAGGTCAACTATGTAAAGAGCTATAAGTGCTCAATGATGGATGATACTGTGAGGATGCACAAGTTAGGGCATATGATCATGCTAGTACTAGAGAAGTGCATAGTGCTGTGAGTTATGGTGATAACTTATATATATATATATATATATATATATATATATATATATATATATATTCAAATGAAGATGATAAAATATAACTCCTGTAACGAATATTCTATGATAATGTTTGGCTTTCGGATGTTTGAGGTGTAACATACATGCATGCATCATCTGCATAATCCGTCAGGGGTGCGATCCCGCAGTGAATGTGAAGTGGCCGCCTGAAATAGTGGTGTGTGCCAGGTCTCGCAACGGGGTTGCGATGCCGCATGATTTGCGAAGTGGCTTGAATGCCATATTATCCACCAGGGGTGCGATGTCGCATGATTTGCGAAGTGGCTTGAATGTCATATTATCCTCCAAGGGTGCGATGCCGCAATGATTTGCGTTGAATTTGGACCTACATGCATAACACTTAGGCATTAGTTGAACATTGTTTGAGCACACATCATAATGCATACCTTGTTGATTATGTATGACTGTTTTCTATGTATGTGCTTGATAACGTCTGAGTGAGGACAAAGCACGCTGAAGACTCCTCATCGAGTGAATCAGCGGAGATACTCACTCCCTTTCTTGTTGTACCTGTTCTCCTTTTCCCTCGCATGATTCTGAATATCCCAGGAGGCGATATCTAACACGGAGTCGATCAACACTTACGAGCCCTTACCTCTTTTTGATAGAGCTCCCGTGATTTCACCACTTCCGGATAGAGCCGAGATCCTTCCGGTGGAGGGCGACCTGCTTGAGCATCAAGAGCAGGATGCGCCACAGGAGGTAGACATATCTATACCTAGAGAGGAGGAGGACCCTTTTGTTGTTCCGCCTACTACCTTTCTTACAGATCCTGCAGATGGATCCAGGCCTACGGTGCTTAGGATTTTTATAGATGATGACCATCAGGACAGCCTGATGGAGAACCCATACCAGGAGTATCCAGAGGTTACGAGGATTGAGTTCTAGTTCCCACCAACTCGTCCGAGGATTATCACTACACCGCTAGTGCTGTACGGTCCTCTGACAGTTCAGGTATTTAAGAGGTTCACACCGTCGTGACGTGGTCCGCCTTAGTATTATGTTAGTTTAGTAGAGGTTGAGGGGGACTTTTGTGTACCGGAAATCATCTTTGTCCTCATGGTGATTTCGTTGATATTCCCCAACAAACCTTTAGGAGTGGCGCTGCGACGTCCATTCTGCTCATTGTATTGTTCTTTATTTATGTTGTTTAGAATGTAACACTCAAACCGGGTACTTGAGAGGCCCAAGTGACTTTATCAGGTTTTCCAACAAAAGTTTTATATGCATGGTTTTTGGTTTTATTTGAGAAATAAACTATTTTCCTAAATTAAATATTTATATATAAAAAAAAACTCTAATAAGTTGAGGTGTTAGAAACAAATATACGTATTTATGAAATATATTATATATCCTCTTAATAACTTTGTTAATTAAATACTTAAAGAAGAAAAAATTGGTACAACCTTAAATAATAAACTAAAATGATTCTATACACTCCTCATCAATCTTCTTGATACTCTTCCTAAATCTAAATGAAAAATGTATTCAAAAACAATAGGGGACACTACGTTGGCCTCCAATTGAGGTATGCGTTGAGAAAAAATCTCTCTGATATGTGATTTGGCTTTAATGATTAACAAACCTTCTCAATTAAAATGTATTGATTCTAAAGAACTAATAAGCTTCTTGAGTTGTATTAATCATTTAGGGAAGAAGGATGTCAAAATGATCAAAGGTAAACACGAGAATGAGGCTGAACTATGTTTACTAATTTTTTTAAGCAAACAGAAAACTTTTTAAATAATGTATGAAGCAGGTGCTGAAAAGGCAATTAGATGTGATGGATCTTTCACCATATATTGTGTATATGTGTGATTTATGTTTGTGTATGTTTTTATGCTTCAAAGTTTTTCTAAGTTTTAGTATGTTATATTTTCAATTGCTAATAAGTGCGCTAACGATTAATACAATAGTTAAGGTTTAGTTAATTAAGTTTTTCTTTAATGGACATCGGTGTGTCTCATTTAGCCTTCTATGAAGGCTCACATGAAAATCTCAAGAAAATGGAAAGAAATTATGACGAAAGCAAATACTAAAAATGCAAGAAAATAATAGCCTTCAAATTGCCCCAAATCAAAAGTTGTTTTCCTAAGACTCTAAAAAATCTATTAATAGTCTCCCTAGGTTAACTAAGATGTCTGATCAAAGAGAGACCCCAAAAGATGTTTATTAGCCAAAAAACAAGTAATTACATAAAGACTTGTGGAGATGTAATCCAACTCCCGCATCTGGTCCGAACAGTCAACATTAATTGTATACAAGTTTGGCCTCTTTAACGTCCAAATTGGATTGTGATATCTGAGACGCCCCGACGTCCCACTAAAGAACAATCCTAATTAACTAAGCCTTAATCTATTTTATTAGCATTGGCGCAAATATAAATTCGAAAATATTATAAGTTTGTGGAAGTGATAAAATTAAAACCATTTAAACATACACAGCATAAGAAAGATAAAACAGCATATATGTATATAGTATATACATCATGTCTCCAACAGTACCATCGATCCCAACAAAGGGATCATAAGCCTACCGTCTACACAAACCGAGTAAAGAAACTGTAACTGGTCATAGAGAAAGATACATAAAAACCTAAACAGACAGCATCTACTCGCCCGCCTCTCACAAAATACATCCAAAATTAAAGGATCAAAAGAAGACTATGCTCACAGAGGCTCTCCCTAGCAGACGCTACCGACGAACCATATCATAGACGTTATAGGCATCTGGAACTACCCTAACCCTCACCATAACAACGTTTGTAAACTTTGTTCCCAACATAATCAACACTACTAATTACAACCATCCTACGGTGACTATGATACATTGTCTGCAAGCTTCTTCCCACGCGGACTCTCCGTAACACTCCAATTTTGTTACTTGCATAAATGCGGTCTATCGGGACATATCCTCTGCAAGTTCCTGGCGGTGGGGTGGAATCCAAAGCTCCGAGAAAGGTAGCCGTCGAGAGATCCTATAAAAACCGAGCATAGTAAAGTCAGGTCCTCCTCCAAGTAGGACATAGATGCTGATCGGGCAGACGTAACACATGAAGAACTGTGAGTGGTCGACCTGCCACCCACGGTCATCATGATATACGATCTCAATGTCTCCTAGGGTCTGGACCCTCGGCGGAACCATCTGCAGGTAGTGCATCTGACGAAGCTTTGATCCGATAGCCATTGGCATATGGCTGCTGCTCATCCGACGAACTGATACATACACAGAAAGAGGAAGAAAAAGAATAAGAAGGGAAATAAGAATATCGACACTACCATAAAACAAGGATATGTAAAACATAGTAAAGCATACTATCAAATAACAGTCAACACATGCAGCAAACATCTCCCGAATCATACTGTTATATTCAACCCCGATTATCCATCTAGGATCAATCCTCTAAGGAGTCACACTTCTATGCATGTCGTACGATATCTCTCATCCGGGTCTTAGTTTGTCCAGGTAACCCTCCCGCTCGCCGTGACCCATAAGAGCGCATCTCCTTATGAGCTCAACCCCAATAGGGGTGTCTGGGTCGCCTCGGAACGTCCACCCGCGACTTGGATAATCATGGTAAAGTCGGTAAAACCAGGCTATATCGGGGTACATAACACATTAGGAGTTACCCAATGGTCATTGTGAGCCTCCCGAGTCAAGTTCGTACATCCCCAAGGTCTCTTCACAGACCGGTCCCTCCGTAATCTATACTCTCACTCGAGTACAACTAACCTTTTATGACTCCCAGTCATACGACTCGCCACTTGGCAAAATTCAATGCAATATAACATAAGTTGACACCAGTACCGTTACGCACTTACATGCATTTCGATGCACTCAGCATCCACAATCTGAACTCGGTACCCATATATCGCTTTCAGAATCCATTCTCATCGTTAACTCGACTCCATAATCTCAACTCAGTACTCATATACCGAAGCCATTCTCATCATTAACTCGACAACATACCCTCAGGTGTCAACTAGGGTTTCCAACAGGACAAACAAACAAACGAGACAACCTTAATGGCATCAACACCAACATCATAATATCATCATCCTCAACATCAATAATAACTTAACATAATTAACTAACATAGCATCAAACATCATCATGCATAAATAAAAAAAGCACTCGTCAACCAGCAGCAAAACCATCAATATCAATAAACAGCAAAACAGACAGCCTCATCATATGCACGTAAAACGATAAAACAGGCCTAACATCGATAAGCGTGCCATAACTAAATCCCATATACAACGTTAAAAATTAGTTTCAATAGGGATTTAATTATCGTAAACTACACGACAATTAGTAGGATCTTGGGCACCCTACGCATACAACATAATATACAATATTACGCTTGCCTCCCCGGTGTGTCAAATGATTTATCCCCACCTTAGACAATCGTAACGTCGCTTCTATGCCTCGAAACTCATGCCCTCGCACCAACACAACTGCTTCCATGCACACAAACGAGCTCCACAGTGCTCCAAAATTCGTCCCGAACACATGGACAGAGTCCCGACAATGTCATAAACCCTAATCTTGCAATAGTGTCATAGACAAAGCAAGAATCAAGCAAGATTCACAAAAACAAAGTAAATGACAATGTCGACGTGTCGACGAGTTAGGGACTCGAGCCTTATCGCCATTGTTTGACGAATCGAAGGTATGTACTTGACATGCTCGTCGCTCTGAATGTGTATCCGAAGTCGGAATCGAAAATGGATGAGCGAATATCCCAGAAACTGAGGTTTCTCTCACTAAAAATCTCTCTCTTCTCTCTAGCTCAATTTTGGTTCGTGGCTCAAATGACAAGTTTGCATGCAAGGTGAGTGGAGAAGAAGTAATAGTGGGGTTAGGTGGCAGCGCTGGTGCTGAGCGCCAACTCCCTGCGCTGAGTGTCGGCCCCAACATCATCCATGTGTCATCCATTTTGATTTTGCGTGTTTTGATGTACTTTGAGTCCAGTTTAAAACCGATTGATTTCAAACTTGGTATACCGACTCACTAGCACTTAACAAACAAGATTAAGCCACATGCAAGCTTAATCCTTGTCTGATTCCTTAATTGAGAAAACCTGGTGCTACATTACTACCCCCTAAAATAAATTTCGTCATCGAAATTTAAATTAAGTTACCTCGCATGCACAGGTGTGGGTATCTCTGTTGCATATCATCTTCTCTCTCCTGGTAGCTTCACCAGTTACTGCATCCCAGATGATCTTGACTAAAGGAATCTGCTTCCCGTGGAGTTCCTCTATCTTTCGATCCTCGATCCGTACAGGCAAAGCCTCATACTCAAGGTTTTCTCTTAACTGTATTGATTCGAGCTCTATAATATGCGATGGATCGGGATAGTATTTTCTGAGTTGGGATACATGGAAAACATCGTGAAGGTTTGAAAATTTTGTGGTAAGGCTATTTGATAGGCAATTGGACCAATTCGGAAAAGAATTTGAAATGGTTCGATAAAATGGGGTGTAAGCTTTCTGGATTTTATTACCCTGTCAATTCTATTCCTCGGTGTGACTCGCATGAAAACATGATCGCCTTCCTGGAACTTCAAAGGCCTTCTCCTCTTGTCGCCGTAGCTTTTCTGCTTATCTATCGCTGCTTTCATTTTCTCCCGAATCTTCTGAACTTGTTCCGTTGTTTGTTGTACCACCTCTAGTCCAATCAATTGACTTTATCCTGTGTCGTACCAACAGAGGGATGTTCTACACATTCTTCCTTATAGTGCCTCATACGGTGCCATGCCGATACTTGGGTGGAAACTATTGTTATATGTGAATCAAAACAATGGAAGAAATTCATCCCAACTTCCCGTGTGTTCCAACACACATGCTCTTAGTAAATCTTCTAAAGACTGGATTGTTCTTTCCCGATTGACCATCTGATATGAGCCCCGGGAGGGGGGGGGGAGTCAACTATTCAACAAAAGTGATTTGGGTCTAAGACAAGAGCTAAAGTCAAGAAAGCCCAAGAAGTTATAAACCAAATAGTGTCAACCTTGATGGAAATAAGCCTAAGTTCAAGTTTTAATGGAGTGGGGGCCAAAATGCTTATTTATCACATCCAACTTGAAGACCCATGGTGGGGTTGGATGTCCACCTCTTAAAAATGGCATTTTCTAGTTTATTTCTTTTAAATAAAGTGTAATAAGCTTGGTTTCATGAAGAATTTCGAATTCTAGGCTTAGTTGGAGGTATCTTTTGGTTTGCATACCACAAGTAACTCCTTTTTGAATTATTAGTCTTTTATATATTTTGTGTAAATTATGGGGGGTACAATTTTAATTCGAGAAGCAAGTGTAACCACCACATAATGAGTATGAGAGAGTCATAAAGGGGTGGGGGTGTGAATTTGAATATGGTGGTTGAGTTAAGGTGTTTTAGTGAGTGTTTTTAGTGTCATGATGAGGCAAATTAAGTGAGGGGTTATGTATTTTCGTTTTTATTTTAGTGGCTGATTTAAGTTAGGCTTTTAGTGTGTTTAAGGTCATGAATTAGGCTAATTAAGTGGGGTTTATGGTTTGTTTTAGTGGCTGAATTAAAATGGTGTTAAGTTAGTCTTGATTAGGCTAGTTATGAGGGAGGTTTGGAATCATTTGGAAGACTAAGTGTGAGCCAAATGAAATCAGCCACACTTCTATATGTATGAGGACTAAAACACATGAATAATAACTTGGAAGTTGAATTTGGATTGAAATCATTTGTGAGACTTTGTTCTCTTTGGTTCTCGGTTGAGCCAACCTTAGTTCTTATCAAGAATCCAAGATTCTTATGGCGAACATCATAGGCTTATCAAACTCTCTAGTTTGTGGCGCCATCATCATCTCTTTCTCTTCCATTTTGTTGCTTTCTTCTTCTTATTTTGGTTCCAAAATTGGTTTCACATTAACTTGTTAAGAATTCAACCAAAAAGATCATCAACAAGGCAACCTCACCATTTGGTTGTCATCACCATCCGTCTGAGGATGATAAGCCGAACTCATTCTTAACTTAGTTCCCAGAGCACTGTGTAAACTTTGACAGAATCTTGATGTTAATATCGGATCCCTGTTCGAAATTATACTTGATGGCACTCCATGCAGTTTGAATACTTGTTTGATATACAACTGGGTTAACTGTTCCATTAAGAACCTTTGATAGCTAGGAATGAAATGAGCACATTTCGTTAATCTATCAATTATAACCCAAATTGCATCATACTTTTTGTGTCCATGGTAAACAAGACACAAAGTCCATTGCAATACTGTCCCATTTATATTCTGGAATGTCCAAAGATTGCAACAATCCCGCTGGCTTTTGGTGTTCAATGTTCGCCTTCTGACACACCAAGCAGGATTGGACATATTCCACAACTTCCTTTTTCATACCAGGCCACCAAAACATTTTCCTCAAACTTGATACATCTTTGTGGCACCTGGAAACTCAACTTGCTTTTGTGTGCCTCTTCCATAATCAAATTCTTAACTTCTCTATCCTCTGGCACACAAATCCTATCACCAAACCTCAAGATTCCATCAGTACCTCGCTTAAACTCCATAGACTCTCCTGCTTCTACCTTTTGAGGTACTGGTGTTCTGCTTGCTTCATCCATATTAAATCTAGGAATCCACTTGTGATAGTGACCATTCCCAAACTTATCTTGTTCTGGGACAATTCCATTATCCCAAGATTCATATCTCTGAACTACTCGATCAGTTCTAACTCCTTGATCATCATAGCAGACATTTGCAACGATTTCCGACTTAAGGCATTTGCTATGACATTTTCTTTTCCAGTATGGTATTGGAGATCAAACTCATAATCCTTTATAAACTCCATGAATCTCCTATGTCTCACGTTCAGCTCCTTCTGATCGAACAAATACTTCAGGCTTTTATGATCACGGAACACTGTGAACAGAGCACCATAGAAATAGTGTCTCCAAATCTTCAACGAAAAACTATTGCGGCCAACTCTAAGTCATGGGTTGGGTAGTTTCTCTCATGTACTCTTAACTGTCTAGAGGCATACGCCAATACTGTTCCATTCTGCATGAGAACACAATCCATGCCTTGATGTGATGCATAGAAGTACACATCAAACGGTGGTATAGGATCTGGCAAGACTATCACTGGAGATATAGTCAGTCTCCTTTTCAACTCCTGAAATCTAGCCTCACACTCATCAGTCCACTCAAAACACTTTCCTTTTTCTCGTCAACTGCATCATCGGTAACGCAATCTTCGAGAATCCCTCAATAAATCGTCTGTAGTAACCTGCCAAACCAAGAAAACTCCTGACTTCGCCCACCTTTTTTGGGGCTTTCCCAATTCACCACTGCTTCAACTTTAGCAGGATCCACAACAATCCTGTCTTTATTGATCACATGCCCCAAGAATTGTACTTCGTCTAACCTGAAATGAACAGATATAAAACACTAGAAGGGGGGTTGAAATGTGTTTTAAATACTTTTCTAAAAACGTTGCAGTTTGACCTATAAGACACAAAGATGTGTCTGATAATAAAAAGGCAATTCACTTTCCAACCCAGTTAGCACAGTTAAAGTAAAGCAAACTGAAAAGATTAAACTAAGAAAAGGAGACACAAAGATTTATACGGGTTCACCCCAAGCCTTGGGCTACGTCCAGTCCTTGGCTTCACCAAGTATTTGCACTACAACTGATCAGGTTATGTAACAACCTAATTTTAAATATGCGGTTCAACCGGTTAAAATATAATTAATTATATTTTAATTTGAGAGTTAGAAAGTGTTTTTGATTAAAATAAAATCGTATTCATAGTATACTTTATGGTAGAGGGTTACAGTAAAATTTTTGGTTGAAAATTCAGAAGAAAGCCGATCTGCGTTTTCACTGCCGGTACAAGTTTACTGTACAGAAAACCTAATTTTGACATGTGAACGAGACGGTTAGTGTTTTTAATATATTTCCTTAAACTTTGGTTATTTTGAAAATTTTAGTTCAAAAATAGAATATAATATTTTATTCGGGCGAAAACGTCGGAAGAATTTCGATCGGAAAATACAACCGGGTACGAAATGGAGCATATTAGGGAGCACAAAAGAAGTGAAGTGACTTGATGGAAGTGGGTTATGACACACTCCAAAAGTGTAATCATCACACTTTTCAAATTATAACATTATATTCTAAAAACCTATTTTTCCCTCTCTTCTCAAACCAAACAAGGTACAAGGTCAAAACTTGCTCTCCAAGCTCATTCCTCTCTCCTCAATTTGGTGCCACTCTCTCCCTTCTCTATATATACACCACTCATTTTCACTTCATCACATTCCTTCTTTAAACTCCATTAAACCTTCATCTTCTTCCTTTCTTCTAAAAGTTCAAGAACTTAAAGCTTTAGTTTTTATTCATCTTTTCTACTTTTTTTCTTCATTAAAGTTCTTCCTTACACTAAGGGTAATGCTCTCATATGAATCTTTTTGCAAATTTCATCTTTTATTTCTTAGTTTACTTTATGTGTTCTTTATATGCTTTAAACTTCTAAAATCTCTCTAACATGGTAGAAAACTCCTTTTGAGTTGAAACCACTTTCTATAGTCTTGCATTAACTTATATTTTCACATACTAAGAGGTTGTCTAAAACAAAAATCCCTACCTATCTCTTCCAATGAAGGCCAAATGCTTGCATTTGTGACCTAGGAAGTTTTTGTTTCAACTTTTGGAATATGATAATGTGTTTGAGTTTCTAACTATCCATTGATCTTAAATCTATAAATCTTTGAAGTTTTGATAGCTTGTTCCTATGATGGCTGAAAATATGAATATGTAAGCCTATGATACTATGTTTCAACTTTCCAAGTATGATCGTGGATTTAGGACTCTTAATACCTTGTGATTCTAAACCTAAGAGTTATTGTTAAACAAAGAATATTTTTCTCATCATCCTATGATGGCCGAAACTTAGTGTTTAGGTGCTAGGATGTTTGAGTTTTTATTTTACCGAAATGATCATGGACTTAAGCTCCATAAGATATTTGGATGCTAAGTCTAAGAGATTGGAAAGTTTAAGGATTTCTAACTTGTTTATTCTATGTTATTAAAGCTAGGATGTATTACTTTCATTTTTCCAAGATGATCATGGACTTGAGCTCCATAAGATATTTGGATGCTAAGTCTAAGATATTGGAATGTTTAAGTTTCCTTTGTTTTCCAAAATGATCATGGACTTGATCTCCATAAGATATTTGGATGCTAAGTCTAAGAGATTGGAAAGTTTAAAGATTTCTAACTTATAAATCCTATGAAGGCCGAACCTAGAAGGTTATGGACCTAGGTTTCTTTGTTCTTATTTTTCCAAAATGATCATGGTTTTGAGCTCCTTAATACATATGGATGCTAAACCTAAGAGATTGGAAAGTTTAGTGAATGCTAGCCTATTTTACTAGCCTTGGCAGAATACCCTAAGTTTATAAATTAGTGGGATTTTAATTCAATTTTTTTAAATGATCATTGTTTATGAACTCCTAACACTTAAGGATCATAAATCCATGAGTTGTATAATTTTTGAGAATCTTTAACCCTAAGAACTAGTCTTGGCCGAACCTATACCTTGCAGTTTAGTGTTCTTGTTTGATTTTAACTTGTGATTTTATGTTCATAACCTTAGACTTCCATCGCGGAGGAAACGAGGACGTTCGTGGTATACCTCTTCGAGCATCTAATCTCCTTACCTTCACACAAGGTGGAGTTAGTACTTTATGGTGTGACAACGAGGAGCTTCGAGTTCGGGCGTTCGGTGATAACCCAGGTGGGGGAAAGAACCAACCTATCGTCGGAATGGATAAGTAGTAGATTATATAATAATTGTGTAGGGCGACCTAAACCCTTCTAGTAGTCGAGTAACCGACAAGACCAAAATCACATTGGAAACCTTTTCTGAAAAACCAATGGCGATTCGGGGATTGTAGGTTTATCAATATTAGGTTGATTTTATATAGTTGATGGTTGAGTTGATTTAATTACCTTTATTGGATTGATTTTGTGCTATGTTGGTGATATGGGAATATTTTGATTGATATTGTGTTATGCATGATCTGCCTGGTTTGTATTATTATGCTTAGTAGTTTTTAAGCAAAGATATATATGTTGTCTAAGAGATGATTGTTTTGGGTGTGAGGATAATAATGATTTAGAAGTGCCTAACCTAGATGATGTATGTTAAAGACGTGTTATGGCATAGAATATGTGTCAAGTTTTAATGGAAGGTTAAGGCACTAGGATGTTGTTAAAAAGGGTTGGCGAGATTCAAGAATAGGTGTTGTTGTCCGCAATGGAGTATTGGTAATATAATACACAAGGACAAAAGTGTATTGGTAATATAATACACGAAGACAAAAGTGTATTGGTAATATAATACGCAATGACATCTGTGTATTGGTAATATAATACACCGTGTATTGGTAATATAATACACGTAAAATACTTCTGTGTGTTGGTAATATAATACACCGTGTATTGTCAATATAATACACGTAAAACACTTCTATGTATTAATAATATAATACACCGTGTACTGGTAATATAATACACGTAAAATGAAGAGTTCTTGCGAGACCACTTCCACCTTAGGGAATAGGTGTGCAGCTATGGTGTCTATGAGTAGCATGAGATTGGGGGTAGAAGATGATATATTAACTTGATGATGATTCGTTAGTTATGTGTGTTGATTGTCTGTGACAATTACTGTATAATATATTATGACTCTTTTCCGCTTTTTGATGATAGAACTGCTTCTTATCCCCTATGTTTATGTATTTTTGTGGGTTACTTTGGTTTGCGTTAGAAGACCCGATGGAGGGTTATGTTACTGAGGAGCTGGACGGAACTCTGTATGAAATGGAGATTGATGAGGAGTTGGATGGAACTCCTTACGAACCAGACGCTGGGGGTCGAGCTATGATCCATGACGATTAGAGTATAGACATTATGGCTAGTGTGTCTAAGGAGCATTTTATATTTCCGCTAAGTATGTCTGCTATTAAGTTTATGCCTGAGGGATCCTATTGAGAGGATACCCTCAACAGTGTTTTGGTATTGTAATGAACAATTAGGTGTGTATTTACATATGTTAAAGTTGTTGTGTTTTTAAATTTGCAGAAGTTATATGATAATTAAATAAGTTTTAATTTTTACGTATTTTCACGATAAGCATGCCATTAAGAATTGATTTAAGAAGGTAATTAATCTAATAAAACACCGGGGCACAACGGGGTGTCTCAGGTTACATAAGGTATTATTTGCACACCTAGCCTCCACAGGCTCAACTAACAAGTATTGTTTGCACATCTAGCCTCTCCAGGCTCAAACGAATATTCTTTCATCAAGCCTCGTCAGGCTCTACAAACAGTAAGTTTGAATGAAGCAGCAGCTTCACGGATTATAACTTTGCAGATCTACCGAGTAACACTCACACTCACAGAGTGAATAAGTATTTGAGGTAGGTGAGATCACAATAAAGACTTCTCAATAAATACAAATGATTTGAGCAGAGAAGTTTTCTATGAAGAACTTAAGAGAGCTTTGAATGCTTGAGAGTATTGAATGCGTGAGGTAATGTATTCTGGTGTGTATCTTCAATAGTCTTCAAAGTCTTCTATTTGTACTCAAAAGAGATAAGTCCGTTGTGGAGAGTTCTTCAGCTGAGTATTCTTTTGTTCTTCATCCATAAATGCCAAGGAGTCATTCTGGTCTTGCGTTTAATGTTTATGAACGTTGGTGAGATTCAAGACAAACTAAACGTATAGGTTGGCATAGCTTTATCAGAGTGCTGTTTGATTCAGAGTAGCGTTTGTTGGTTTTCAGACTTGGGCAGCGCTACTTTCCTTTTTTGTGCTAAGCGGGTCTATGTTCAAGTAAAGTTTACTTTTCTTTTTGCAACAAAAAGATTCTTCAGGCGCGGAATGGTGCTTTGAGCTTTCTGATATCGAATTTCTTTATTCGAAATAATCAACGAATATATTTTGTGTTTGAATATTGTTGAAGCGAGGGACTGTCAGTCGCTTGATCAGAATTTGCTAGAGCCCGAGTCATTGATCAGAAACATCATATCACAGACGTATCATTAAGACTTTGTTTCTTTGTCATGGGACTCTTGTATACTGATCTGCACATTTAATACACATATTAGTAGATTTCATAGGGTTCACTTAAAATCATTCTTTGTTTGGATTCATCAAAATGAGAGATGTCTAATGAAGTCTTAACATAACCAAAACTCACACTTCCACAACTTGGCATAGAGTTGTATGTTCCTTAATACTTTAAGTACAACCCGAACATGCTCTGTATGTTCTTCTCTACTCGAGGAGTAGATCAGAATATCGTCGATAAACACAACGACGAACTTGTGAAGGTACAGTCTGAAGATCCGATTCATATAGTCAATGAATACAACATGAGCATCAATCACACCAAAAGGCATAACTAGATACTCGTAATGTCCGTACTGACTTCTAAAAGCAGTCTTCAGTATATCATCTTCTTTCACTCTGATCTGATGGTATCCAAACCTTAGATCTATCTTAGAGAACACAGTTGCTCCCCGCATCTGATCCATTATATCGTCAATTCTCGGCAACGGGTACTTGTTCTTGATTGTTGCCTTGTTTAGTTGCTGGTAGTCCACACACAACCTTGAACTTCCATCCTTCTTCCTCATGAACAACACTGGCGCTCCCCACGGTGAAACACTTGGTTGGATGAACTCCTTCTTAAGCATATCATCAAGCTGCTTCTTAAGCTCTGCTAACTCTGGTGGGGACATTCGATATGGTGCTATCGATATTGTTGCGGTCCTTGGTACGAGATCAATTGCAAACTTTATCTCCCTCTTGGGTGGCATCCCTGGAACATCATCCTAGAAAACTTTTAGAAATTCACAAACGACAGGAAGCACATTCGGCTTAGAAGACTCCTTGGCTTCCAAGGAAAACAACAGCATGCAGTTTCTCGATTGTTCATCTCCCAAGTTACTGTCATTGACAGGCAATAATCCATATCGCTCCGAGAAACGAAGGGTTTTGTTTGAACAGTCCAAAATCACATGATTGGCCGAAAGCCAGTCCATGCTTAATATAATATCAATATGCTGCATAGGCAAACAGACGAGGTCCCCTTTGAATTGCCTATTTTCTAAAATAATAGTACAATCCCGACAAACAAATATGATGGTTAAGGTTTCACCTATAGGGGTAGAAACAGTAAGGTCTTAGGGTAATGAAGAAACAGGAAAACGTAAATGATCCATGCACTCTAACGATATAAAAGAATGACTAGAACGTGAATCAAACAGAACAGATAAGAGCTTTCCGAATATTAAGCACTTACCCTGTATCAGATCAAGATATTGAGAAGATTAAGATCCTCTCACAGCAAAGACTCTTCCTGCAGCCTGAGGTCTTCCTCCTGGCTGATTTCTTGCCTGAGATTGATTCCCTGCATTCTGATTCCTTCCAGCTTGCTGTATGTTCTGAGTCCTCCCCACATTGCCTTGTGGGAAATTCCTTGACATGTGGCCCATATTGCCACAGTTGAAACAAGTAACATTCTGCACACCTACTCCTCATTCGTGTGTACCTGTGAAAACTTTAGTAATGCCTCGAACCTTACGGCATACTCTCCGACCGATATAGATCCTTGCTTCATATCGAAAAATTCTTTCTCCTTCTCCATTTTGATGCTTCTTGGGAAATATTTTTCCAGAAAACTCTCCCTGAATATCTCCCAGTTGATTTCCTGTCCTTCAGCTTCCAACAATCTCTGCTTGTTCCTCCACCAAGCTTCTGTCGCTCCGACTAGCATGAAAGTTGCATATGTCACTTTCCTCTTTTCTCTACACGGCATCACTACGAACACTTTATCTACCTCTTATAACCACTTTTCTGCAGCTTCTGGATCATAGTCACCGTCGAATTGAGGTGGATTATCCTTCATGAAAGCAGTCAGTCCACTTTCCATAGTTTCCACTGCGGTAACGGTTTGTTGTAGCTACCTCTCATCTCTCTCCTCTTACCTTCTCATGAACTGAGTATTCTACTGAGTTTGTTGTAGTATGGTAGTTGCCAACTCTCTCATCACCCTCATCGTCTCGTTGGTCTCACCACCATTGTTCATTCCCGATGAACTTCCTGGGTTATTAGTAGTTGGGTTATCGGCAACTCTGCCAATTCTGGCCATTCCACGACGTCCATTTCCACGCACCATTTTAACTTCCTGAAAAAGAAAGTAGTGGAGCTCCCTTGTAAGATATATAATTGACATAAGCAGTAACATCCAATATATGTCTTACAAATGCGGTAGGTAATCATTCTCACACTTTAAGAATAATTCGCGTATCAGACACTCTACCCATTTTAAGCATAACTGACATCCAAATGAGGATTCAACTAATATTGTCGGTACTCACCCTACCCCACAGTCCGGTTTTGAACCAGACTGCTCTGGTACCATCAAATGAGATGCCCCGGCGTCCCACTAAATAAAAATCCTAATTAACTAAGCCTTAATCCGTTCTATTAGCATTGACGCGGATATACATTCTAAAATATTATAAGTTTACGGAAGATATAAAATTAAAACCATTTAAACATACACATCGGAAGAAAGATAAAACAACAGATATGTACATAGTATATACATCATCTCCAACAGTACCATCGATCCCAATAGAGGTATCGGAAGTCTACCGTCTATACAAAAGGGGTAAAGAAACAGTAACTGGTCACAGTGAAAGATACATAAAAACCTAAACAGATAGCATCTACCCGCCCGCCTCTCACATAATACATCCAAAATTAAAAGATCAAAAGAAGCTCTGAGAAAGGTATTCGCTGAGAGATCCTATAAGAACCGAGCATTGTGAAGTCAGGACCTCCTCCGAGTCAGACATAGATGCTAACCGATCCGACGTAACACTTGAAGAATTGTGAGTAGCCGAACTGCCACCCACGATCGCCATGATTTATGATCTCAATGTCCCCTAGGGTCTGGACCCTCGGCGGAACCATTTGCAGGTAGTGCATCAGACAATGCTCCAGTCCGATCGCCATCGGCGTACGGCTGCTGCTCATCTGATGAAACGATAAATACACAGAAAGAGGAAGAAAAATAAGAATAAGGGAGATAAGAATGATGACAACCAAATGGATAGTTGCCTTTGGAATGATCTATTTGGTTGAATTTTAGTCAAGAACTTAGTGTAACATATTTGTAACCAAAATCAAATGAAGAAAGAAAACAAAAATGGAAGAAGATGAGAAATGGATGGCACCACAAACATGTAGTTTGATAAGCCAAATGATGTTCACCACAAGAATCTTGGATTCTTGATAAGAACTTAGCTTGGTTCAACCAAGAACCTAGGAGAACAAATTCTCACAATATGGATTCAATCCAAAATCAACATCAAAGTTGTTTATTCATGTGTTTGTGGCGTCTTACATATAGAGAACATGGCTGAGTTCTTTTGCTTCACTTTGCCTTCCATAGTATTCCAAAACCTCCACTTAACTCACCTAATCATGGCACTAAAACACCCACTAACTCCCACTTAACTCAGCCACCATAATCATGAGTTAATTGGCCAAAAACCCCTCATAATGTAGCCACCAAATCATTCAACTCAGCCACCATAATTTGAAGGTTACGCCCCCTCCTTTGAATGGCCTTAAACTCACAATAACTAACTTAACTCCCAAGAATAACTCAGCCTCATTGTCTTCACGCCACCCCCTCTTCATGACTCTTTATCACCCTAATTATGTGGTGGTTACACTTGCTTCTCAAATTAAAAGTGTAACCCCCCATAATTAATACAATTTTATACACACTAATGAGGAGTTTCTTATGGCATGTAAGCCAAAGATTCTCTCCCCAAGACTCTCTAGAACTCGTGTAACACATGGAAAGTAGTGGACTTGACCCAAAAAAATATCACAAGTTAATTGGGCTTAATCACGCTAACCATTACACTTATTAGAAATAAAAAAAAACAACCAAGACATGGACTTGCACACCTTCTTATTGCTTCTCGGGTTTGGATGAGCAAAGTTATTAACTTGGGCTCATTGTCTTCATTACTTGTACTTGCACTTGGGCTCGTGTCCATTAAAAGAGCCACCATTTGATCTAGAGCTTGTTGGACCTTTTTGGTCCTAGCTCTTGTCATGGGCCCACCAAGTCCTTGAATGGCATCTTGATCCATGATGGGTTCCATTGGGCTTACATCAAAGAATCTCGACACTACCATAAAATAGGGATTTGGAAAACATAGTAAAGCATACTATCAAACAATAGTCAACACATGCAGCAAACATCTCCCAAATCATATTGTTACATTCAACCTCGATTATCCATCTAGGATCAATCCTCTAAGGAGTCACACTCCTATGCATGTAGGCTAATATCTCTCATCCGGGTCTTAGCCCCGAGAAATTCTCCTTACCGACCCTCACTGCTCAAAGGATGCCAGTTAGTTTGTCCAGGTAACCCTTCCGCTTGCCGTGACCCATAAGAAAGCATCCCCCTATGAGCTTAGCTCCAATTGGATTGTCTGGGTCATATCGGAACGTCCACCTGCGACGTGGATACTTAGAGTAAAGTTGAAAAAACCAGTATATACCAGGGTACACGACACATTAGGAGCCACCTAATGGTCATTGTGAGCCTCCCGAGTCCAATTCGTACTCCCCAAGGTCTCTTCACAGATAGGCTCCTCCGTAATCCGTACTCGCACTCGAGTACAAGTAACCTCGTATGACTCCCAGTCATACGGATCACCACTTGGCAAAATCCAATGCAACATAACCCATGTTGACACCGGTATCGTTTGTAACAGCCCGATTTTCGGATACGCTGTATTAACGGTAAAGATATATTTATTTATATTTTTATCTGAGACCTAGGAAATGATTTTGGAGGGAAAAAAATCATATCTAGAACCTACACTATGGTAGGAAGCTTTGGTTAAAATTTGGGTTTAAAACTCAGGCAGAAACCGGTCTGCGTTTTTAACTGACAGTATAATTTTATACCGGCAGAAAACCCGAATTTGACCTGAAACTGAAATTTGTAGATTTTTTTATATTTTTTCCGTCGGGAATTCTACTTTCCAGATCTTTTATCAGAAATGAAATATTATGTTTACTCGGACGAATTTTGGCGAAAGTTAGAACGGAAAACAGTTAGTATTTTCACTGACAGTAAGATTTTAATGATCAGAAAACCTCATTTTGACTCATGAACGAAATGATTTATATTTAAATCATAATTCCAACGAGTCTGGTTAGTTTGAAAATTTTCAGCCAAAAACGAAATATTACGCTTTTATTCGGGCGTAAAACCCTAATCAGGAAACCGACAGAATCGACAACGGAATTGCAGAGATAGAACGGGACCCCAGAGGATCTGAGCTATGGGATGACTCATCAAGAATTTATGATGCAATTAATGCTAGAAATTATGAGTTTTTAAGCGAAATGACCAAAATGCCCTTTTAAGCTTTACTGAAATGTAGTTAATTTCTAACCATGGTTAAATTGTGTGGACAAGGGGCAACCACACCTACATTAATTGTGAGCCACATAATATTAACTATGATTAACAAAATAACCTTAGTTAAGTTAATTAGTAACTATAGTTAATATATATATATTATTATATTCCTAAAACCTATTAATCTAAAACCTAAAAACCAAACAAAAGCTAAGATCTAGCCTATATATACCACTCAACCCCCCCCCCCCCCCCCCACATTCATCTTCTTGCTTCTCTTCACAAAAACTGACTAAACTCCATTGTTGATCTTCAAGAACTTCAAGTGATTTCCATTAACAAGCTTGCCAAGATCATCATCAATTCTTATTCTACTCTCTTAACTTAGGTAACATGATCATATCCTCTCTTTTTAAGCTCTTCTTATTCATATTTCTTGAGTTTCCATTTCTTAGATCTAGTACTTTAATTAATTCTAGAAAATTGTAGAAAGACCATAAAAATGTGAAACCAATTTCTATGATAACAAAATTTTCTATCCTAATTTTCTTGTGTTTGCCGAAACTTATGTAAAAAGTGAGTTTGATGTTTTGTTGAAAATTAATACTTGATTCAAACTCTATAATACTTGTAGGACTTAAACCCAAGAGTTACAATCAATAAGTACTTCCTAACCAATACTTTTGTTGAGGCTGAAACCCTAGAGCAAAGAGGTTAAAATATTTTGTTCATATTTTCAAGTTATGACAATTTATCTAAGCTACCTAGAATCTAAGTAATCAGTATCCAAAAGATTGAAATGATAAAATGATCCTAGCCCTAATTTGAATTGATGGCCGAAGCTAACCTAGGGTTACCATAGTTAAATTTGATTGATTAACTAATGGTTATGATGTTTTGGTTGAAGGTTAAACTATAAACTGTAGTGTAGTCACGAGGATCGGGAAGTTCGTGTTTACGGTGCTAACTCGGGTGGGGGAAAGATTCAACCTATCATCGGAATGGATAAGTAGTTTATAATATAATAATTGTGTAGGGCGACCTTAACCCTACTAGTGGTCGAGTAATCGACAAGACCAAAATCGCATTGAAATTTTTCCATAATACCAATGGTGATTCGGGGATTGTAGGTTTATCGACATTAGGTTGATTTTAAGTATTTGATGATGTCTGAGTTTATGCTTTTGAATTTATTGTGATACGCTGGTTGAGGTATTCCATTGCATGTGACGTATTATTTTCGGTGTTTGAATATTTCTTGATATTGTGTTATGCATGATCTGCCTAATTTTAATATTGTGCTTAGTGGATTTTAGGCAATGATATATGTTGTTTGGGAGATAATTGTTTGGGGGTGAGGATAAATGGTGACTTAGAGGTGCCTAGCCTAAACTAATTATTTCAAAGAGGAATGGTGACATAGAACATGTGTTGAGGTTTTGATGGAAGGTTAAGGCACTAAGTTGTTACTAATGTGGGTCGGTGAGGATCGTGTATTTGCATTGTTGTTCACAATCGTGTGTTGGGAAAATGCGAGGTTAGAGTATCCGATCATGGATACAGGATGTCACATGTCAGTTCTCTAACGGGAATGGGGAAAACTACTGTGATACCGTTATAGTTCTGGGTGAGTTGTCTAGTATCCTAACGGAAATGAGGATACTTTTGTATTGTGCAGCTATTCTCTAACGGGAATGAGAGAATAGTTTCATTCTTTGAATAAGAATCCTAACGAGAAAGAGGGTGTGTGTCATTCATTGGATGAACACCCTAACGAGAATGAGGATGTGCACTGGGTGGAACACTCTAACGGGAATTGAGAGTGTGTACCGATGCAGACGAGGGATGGTGACAAGATCAGGTGGTGGTCAGGTTAGCATAAAGGTGTAGTTGTATAAGAGTAAGGGTAGAGGAAGATATCGTAATTTGAGGATGATTGTTAGTTATGTGTGATGTTTTCTCTGTGACATTTATTGTATTATATACTATGACTCTTTTCAGCTTTTTGATGATAGAACTGTTCCTTATCCCTTATATGTTGTTTGTTGTATTTTATTTCTGATATGATTGTACAAGAAGACCCAATGGAGGAACCAGTTGCTAAGGAGTTAGATGGAACTCCGTATGAACCGGATGCCAGTGTGTCTTAAGACGTTTTATTTTTATATTTTACCTTTTTAATATGTTACCTTGTTTTAGAGTGATACTCTGCGAGGGATCCTATGTGTATAGGATACCCTAGGACAAATGAATTGTTTTAATACTCTGATGCAAAAACATATGGTTTTTATGTATGTTTTATATACATAGTGTGATCAACGGCATCAACGCCAACATCATAATATCATCATCCTCAACATCAATAATAACTTAACATAATTAACTAATATAGCATCAAACATCATTGTGCATAAATAACAAACAACACATGTCAACCTGCAGCAAAACCATCAACAAAAATAAACAGCAAAACAGACAACCTCAGCATATGCATGTAAAACGATAAAACAATCCTAACATCGATAAGTGTGCCATAACTAAATCCTGTATACAACTTTAAAAATTAGTTTCAATAGGGATTTATTTATCTCAAGCTACTCGACAACTAGTAGGGTCTTGGGCACCCTACGTATACAACATAATAGACAATACTCCGCTTGCCTCCCCGGTGTGTCAGATACTTTCTTCCCACCTTAGACAATCTTAATGTCGCTTCCATGCCTCGAAACTCATGCCCTCAAACCAACATAGCTGCTGCCACGCACACGAACGAGCTCCCCGGTGCTCCGAAATTCGTCCTAAACACATGGACAGAGTCCCAACAATGTCATAAACCCTTATCTTGCAACAGTTTCATAGACAAAGCCAAAATCGATGCAAGATTCACCAAAACAAAGTAAATGACAACGTTGACGTGCCAACGAGTTAGGGACTCCAGCATTACCTCCACTGTTTGACAAATCGAAGGTATGTACTTGATGTGCTCGTCGCCCTGAACGCATATCCGAAGTCGAAATCGAAAATGGATGAACAAATCTCTCAGAAACTAAGGTTTCTCTCACTACAAATTTCTCCCTTCTCTCTAACTCAATTATGGTTCGTGGCTCAAATGACAAGTTTGTTTGCAAGGTGAGTGGAGAAGAAGAAATAGTGGGGTTAGGTGGCAGCGCTAGGGCTGAGCGTCAATTCCCTGCGCTGAGTACTATTTCCAGCATCAGCCACGTGTCATCCATTTTGATTTCGCACGTTTCAATGCACTCTAAGTCCAGTTTAAATCCGATTGACTTCAAACTTGGTATACCGACTCACTAGCACTTAACAAACAAGATTAAACCATCACGCACGCTTAATCCTTGTCCGATTCCTTAATCAAGAAAACCGGGTGTTACAATATCTTCATGAAAGTTATAGCTTTGCTGTCGCTTCCCAACGCCACCAAGATCACCTTAATCGAATAAATATTGCCCAAGTTATGGACTATGTAAGAAGCAAAAGTCAAGATACAATAAGATCCAAAAATTAATAAAGACTTTGCATTAAAGCCCAATGAGACCCAAAAACATAAAACCTTAATAAGAAGCTAATATTAGGCATAATAAACATCCAATAAAGTCAAGTACAAAGCTATATAATGAGTGTCTCAAAATTGATTGATCAAATTCCCCCACACTTAAACTTTTGCACTCCCAGGAAATACACAATTGGCACATTTATCAATGAATCCGAAGAATGAAAAGTGTCAAGCAAAGTACAACATCCATGGTATCAATGAGTCATGACAATCATGAATAACAACTCGTTACACCCCAAGAAAACAAAAGTAAATATCAAACCAAAGAGTGAATCACAAGTGATAGAATCCTCACAAGGAATCCTCTCAAAACTCTCAAGTGTTTAAGCTTGTGTCTACCCTCAAAGCACTCATGAAAGCAAGCACTACCATAGACTTGGCAAGCCTTTAATATCCAAACTTGAAGCACATGCATGTAAAGATCAAAAGGACTTTATTCTGGTTGAAAAGGGGAAAAGGTGGGATACATGAAAGGATAAACTAGTTATAAACCCAAGAGAATAAAGGAGCAATGGGGAATAAATCCTTACCAAGCATGAGAAACACATCCCAAATAAAATAACTACTCTTTTGCATCTTCCAAATTCTCTTTTCCTCTTTTCACTTCTTCTTATATTTTTCTTTTTCTCTTTTCTCTTTGTTTTTTGTTTTTTTCCAATTTCTCAAACTCAACAAGTATCAACATTCAAACTCTTAGCACAACCAAAATTTACACCCCCACACTTAATCAAGACCTATTCCCAAAACAATTTCGAAGCTCTTTTATCCCTTAAGGTAAGTTCACATCATTGTTTTAACTTTTAAGTTTCTAATGAGCTATAGAACAAAAAAAATGAGATACGTAGGTTCAAAGGGCTAACAAAGGGACGCGTGGAATGTTGGTTTATTTGGCTAGTATCTTATTAAGAACATAGAACACCTAAATCACTTCAATACCAGCATGTGAACAAGAAGCTTCAAAAAGAGTCAAGTTAAGTTCTAGAGTAACTAACGATTTATCATGAATGAAATCACACAAGAAAGAAAGAGAATGACATATCATAATCCATCCAAGTATAAGGCCCAAAAACTCACGAAGGACACAAATGATCCAAGATTTAGTTCTCAAAACTAATTTGTTCCACTAAAGATGCAAGGAACCCATCCATATCATGCCACACAAACTCTAACTAAGGATGATGAAATCACTCACAACTTGCACAAACTTGGAAATCCAATGAAAATCAAGCAAAACAAGTTGGAAAAAGTTTTTTTTTAAATAGAAAACAAAACAAATACTAACACTAAAACTGAAATAGAGAACTATAAACACAAGAAGGGGGGTTGAATTGTGTTTATCAGAAAATAAAAGAAAGTTAAAAACTTTTCGCACACAGAAGCTAGGTCCAAACAAGTTTCAAAAACACTGCACAGACGGGTGACCTGTCTGGAGTGATTTTAGTAGAAAAACACACAAGCACACAACTTGAAAACAAGTTTGATAGTCAGACTTTAACCCCTTTAGTTAGATAACAGATAATATAATCAAAGGAACTAAAGATTTTAAGGGAAGAGAGAAACACAGAGATTTATCCTGGTTCACCCTTTAACACTAGGGTTGCGTCCAGTCCTTGGCAGCACCAAGTTTTATTCACTATAATTGATTAGGTTACAGACTTCAAGTATTCTTTGCACACCTAGTCTCTTCAGGCTCCAAGACAAGTATTCTTTGCTCACCTAGCCTCTTCAAGCTCCAAGATAAGTATTCTTTGCTCATCTAGCCTCTTCAGGCTCACCCAGGTTTGTTTGAGAGAAGATTGTAATTAATACAATTTGCAAGTCTTTCACTAACACTCAGAAGAGTGAATTAAATGTAATCTTAGAAAGACTGCACAATAACTTTAAATGATTGAAGAATACAGATTGAAAGAATGAAGTATTGAATGCACAGAGTAATGGCTCTTTAATGCTATGTGTTCTCTATCTTCATAAGCGTGAGATAGAAAGCTTCAGAGTCTTCTGCATGAAGGGACAACTTCAAAAAGCTCTTTTTACTTGTGTTCCTCATCGAGGGACCACAGACGAGTCTGAGAGAATCACAGAGACAAGTTGAAACTTCAGTGCAGACAGTCAACATTCTAGTTAGTACACAGGTTGACTTTTGCTTCTCCACAGGTGATCTTCTAAGTGGGCAGACAAGTGTGAAAGTGAATTCTTACTATTGTGATCTGCACACTAGATAGACAGATTAGCAACCAATATGAAGGTTAGATAAATTATAAAAAAATGTTTAGTTTTCATCAAAACTTGGGGTAAATGCACATCAGACATTTTAGAGACTTAACAAAAACATCTCCCTGCCCACACACTTAAATCATGCATTGTCCTCAATGTGCATACAAAATACAACAAGAAAGACAGGTGTACAATAAGAATAAGGAGAGAGAAGCACACTTGTCAAGGTAGGAAAAATTGAACTTCAGGGTAGGCGGGTTTTGCCAAAGCGATGTAATTTTGACCCCTGTAACGTCCTAACTGGGTTGACATGTCTTCATAAAAGTTGTAGATTTGTCTCTTATTTTTATGACACCAACAAGATCACGTTAATCAGATAAGTATAGCCCAAGTTATGACCCACGTAAAAAGTAATGGTCAGGAAGCAATAAAATCTGAAAATTAATCAAGTTTTTCGTTAAAGCCTAATGAGACCCAAAAACATAAAAATTTACTAAGAAGCTAATATTGAGCATAACAAACATCCAATAAATCCAAGTACAAAGCTATAATGAGTTTCTCAAAATAGATTGATCACAAATACATCATCAACAAGTTTGCTAGTTCCAATATTTGTAACCATTAGGCAATATCTCACTGTTGTATTTCGAGTACACATGTAGATAGTTATAGGTTGTAAATACATCTATACAATAGCAATTATTTGGCAACACTTTCATCATAAATGAGTTGATATATATTAAATAGATTTTTGTTGAATTACGATAGTATGTGGTTCTCTAGTAATTAAATATCTGACTGGTGAATTCCGAGAGAGATAAAGTGAATGCGAGTCTTATAGATTTTGAGACTGAAATTTTCATTCAATCTATTTCTGATAGAATGAATATTTGCATTGGAATTACTTACTTGGTGTTGCTTTCGGAAGGTAACGTCCTAACTCTTCAAGATCAATGTATCCATGTTCTTTTGCCAGCTTATTGAGAAATTTAGGCAATATATTAGTAATTAATGCTCTATATCGTAATACCATGTGAACAAAATAATATTCTACAAGGCATATTTTTGTTGACACAAGTGGTTTACTGCTTTAGATTGGGAAATTTCAAGATGAAGGAAGTATTTTTAAACTTCCAGGTCTTCAATTCAAAATTGAGCATCTAGAAAGAATTTGATGCCAATGATTTTTGAGATATCAGTCAACAAGCATTAAGTCACCTAAGCAAGGAAGTGAGGAATGATTAGAGTGCTTCAAAAAATGTGAGGGAAATGATGCAGATTGAATGTTCCCTTTGGAAAAAAGGAGGTTGACAGTTTTGTAAACCACTGTCTACTAGAAAGGGTATATCATGTATTGTTTGGGCACAATGCTAGGAAAAAGAAGAACGACATCACCTTAATTACCAGTAACACTCGATTTTTCCTACAGTGTTGTCACCATTACATTCTTCCCAGAATGGAAGAGGAAATCAAAGGTGAGAAGGAGATTTCAAACACAAATGACAATCGTCTACCACTTCCCCACTTACTCCACAATCAATTTTCCATTCCTCATCATGGAGTATCTAAAGTATCGTCTCTGCAGGAATGATAGTAGAATTCTCTATGGGATGCTCTTTTACTCAATTTTCAGACATCATGAAGTATACTTCTAAGACGTGAAAGAGGTTCCTAGACATCTCACCTCCACCTAACTCAAAGAGAGAGGTATTGAAGACATTGGGAGTAAAATTTCTCTCAATCCTCCCGTACAAATGGATGCTTCTTACCTATATATCTAGAACCTTCCTCATCACTGTCTAGAACTCAATCTGCCATGGCAGAGATAGAGCCAAAAAGAGATTGTGAGTATAGACTGACGTATCCCGATGCTAAACTTACTGTTGAGGCCAATGGTCGTTTAAAATACATGGCAAAGTCAGGAAACTAAAAAACAAAAATCCATCAGTATCACGATTAGGAATCTGAAAAGGAAAAAACGCATAATTACCTTCTTCAAATGAAAGGATAGGAATTGAAATAAATTGTGATATTAGAAACCCCAAACTTTGTGTCTTTGCATTTGGAAACTAAAAGGAAATCACATCAGGATCATGATTTGGAAACCAAAAAAGAAAGAATTCATACTTACATTCTTTAAACTCACAATCCAAATGGAGCATATTTTTTTAAAGAATCGGGTAAAGATAGCGCTTCCCCAAGGATGATGTTTGAGTATTAAAGCGCTATTAACATTTCTATTAACATTTGAGTAAAGCGCTATTAACATTTGAGTAAAGAGCTATTAACCTTTCTATTACAATAAGATAACATTTCTCCAGTAAAGCGCTATGAACGTTTGAGTACCTTTAAAAAAAAAGGTATGAGGTAAAGATAATGTTTTTTTTTTAGGAAACACTATCAAATGTATATATTTTACTGGTGTTTCCTTAGAGAAGCGTTATTAAAAACTTCCACACATTTTTTAAAAAGCGTTTCGTCCCGCCTGAAATCGTTTTTAATTATGCATTATTAAAGACCGAATCTGGCGTAGGGACGATATCTTTTTTGAATGACCATAACTATTGATGAAATAGATATAATAATCTATGACTAAAGGATGTCTTTTCAATTAAATAATCAATATAATTTAAACATTTCTGTTACTATTAAAGCATAATATGGGACACAATTCTTACTACTAATGCTTACACTCTATTAAGAGATATGGTTGTTTCAGTTACTCAAAGTCCAGAAAGTTTCCTCTGAGTGAGACGACAAACTAGATTTCACATTTTTAGACTAAGAAACTAGAAACAAGAGAAAATGGTAAAACATACTAAAAAGAAAAAAAAATGGATACAATAATCAAGGAATGCCCACATGAGGAATAAAATTCAAATAAGTCATAAGGTTCCAGATTTTGGTGTAAGTATTCCAACCACTTCAATTTCAATTAGACCACAATTGCCGGAAGAAGCCTTCTATCCTTCAAAGTTGTGCTCAAACGTTTGTTAAAGAGTCCAAGATATTACACTTCTGAGGTTTATATTTGATACAATCCTATATGTCCCACCAGTTTACCAAGGCCATTCTTTCTTTTCGCATTCCTTTACCATTTCTTCTTATTAAAATATTGCTGACAAAGTGAGCTTTCTTTTTTTTTAATTTCATTTTGAACAAGTAAATTTTGGTACATGGATCTATCTTACCAATGTGCTATCAAGTCTTCGTTTTGTTGATGTGCAGCTATGGTCACGAGATAAACCTAGCTCTGCCACTTGTTTTGAACAAAACCAGATAGAAAAGTTTGATATTCTATGCTTGTCATTTCAGTTACAAAAAAGAAGCATATCACATATCATGATGTCATATACCATGTTAAACATAAAAAAGATGTCGCCTCAAAGAGACCAATTCTTGCCTCATCGATCAAACAATAATCGGAACTTTTGGGAGTTTTAAACCCGCAGAAAAGAAAAGAAACTTTTAAAACTTGTTATTTTCATTACGATCTTCACAAAATCATCACGTAAAAAAACACTCCTTTATTTGTTTTTTTTTATAATAAAAAAATATCGAAAAGGAACACGAGAGGTACTCTAAACCATTATATCACAACTCAAAAGTTCCTAACAGATACATTGATAACAGCCCAAGGAATTCATACACCAATCTGAAAATGAGAAACCTGTAGAACTACCATCTTATAAATAAACCACCCCTAAGAAACAACCTTTATTTGATTATTGCTCTTGTTTTACCATGAATTACTGGATAAAACCGTTGTCATGCCAAAAGTATGAAATTGTATTTAGCCACTTGAAGGCAAGGGAATTGAAAAAAATGAAAAATGCATAACCCCACGTGTGCATCCACATATGGTTGAAACAATATTATATTTTTTATACAAATAATTTTAATGATATACAATTTAGGCTAAACTATACTTTTAGTACATTATCTTTATTTTAGGTTTCGACTTGGTTCCTCTTTTAATTTATATTTGTTCCAATTTGATATCTTATGTTGTTAACGGTACACTAAGTAGTTTGGTCCTTTTAGTTATATTTTTGACCTTGGGGTCTAAAGGTACAGACACCTTTTGTTTCTTCCGAGTCATCAGACTCATCGGTTTCCTCTTCAGATTCTTCTGAAGATCTCTTCTTCTTATCATCTTCATCAGAATCAGGAATCCTACCTGGTGGTCTCATCTCCATCTGATAAAGGGTTATTTCATCTTTAGCAGTGGCGATATCAACCTTGCCAGTGAGGGGAATACCCTTGATGTTCAACATTTTAGTAATCAACATCCCATAGGTGTAGGAAGTCCTGATTTGGGGCTTTACCATCCTCAGCATGTATTTGAAAATCACATCATTGATATCAATCTTCATCATGCTCAAGAGATGAAGTAGGGAAAACTTATCCATCTTGTTGACATTGTTGTTTTGGCTTCAACGACTCAAGAGGGCGGGCGGGCGGGGGGGGGGGGGGGGTGAATTGAGTTTTCTTAAAATCTTTCCCTCTTAAAAACTTTTTCACAAAACTTTTCAAGTCAGAGTTGCGGATTAGTAGCCTCAGGATCTCTTACAAAATCGATGAAGGGTTTATATAAAAACTTGCATAGAAGGTGATGAGGATAAGAAAGATTGATTCAGAAAAGGTTCAGGTTCAAAACTCAGTAATAACAAAATACAGAAACTGATTAAGCCTTTAAAGATTAAGAACAAGTTATGCAAGTTTCAGATACAAGCATTAAAAATCAAGAACAAACTTGCAGGTTTCAGTTTCAGTGATTAGTTCAGTTTCAGCAATCAAGAATGGTTTTGATCAACTCAGTTTTGAACGCAGATAACACAGACTTGATTACAATCAGACTCAGGTTTCAATAAAGTTTATACAGACCAAGAACATAAATTATATTGAACTTTAAACATCAAAATCACAGGTTCTTGATCATGAACATAAAGTAAAGGAGTTTGAGTTTAGAGATACCACACAACCAGATTTATCCTGGTTCAGTCACCTCCACTGTGACCTACATCCAGTTCCCACTCCACCTTGGGATTTCACACACTAACACACAAGCTTTGCCAGGTAGCTTGAAAAACCTTTACACCACGGAGCACTCCTTCACCTCGAGATACCACACTCTTGTGAAGAGCCTCAATGTTCTTCCTTAGGGATACCTCACCCTAATCACTCAGAGATACTCCTTCTCTCTTTACAATCAAAAGTAAAACAAAAAATTGATTCCTAACTCTTAATAGTCAGATAAACAAATTGAAGCACTTATGAGAATGAAACACTCCTTTTCACAATAAGCTCAAGAAAGATGATGAATGATTTTCACAATTGATTTCTCAAAAATTGATTTCGTAAACTTTCTGATATGTTATGATATTCTTGTGTAATATCTAAAAAGTGTTCCTTTGATCCCTATTTATATAGAAAACAAGTTATAGTCATTGGGATCAATCAAAACAGATTTGGATCTGATTAACAGAATCTATTTTCTTGATTCTGGTTCTTGAAATAAGATTTTGATAATTCTTATAAAATTCACGTCCATAAAATAACCGCGTCCATCTTGAAAATAACCGCGTCCATCTAGCCATTTAAGATTTTACATTCGGACGGGCTAATAGACGAGCTCCATATGCCATGTCATTGGACGGATCTTCTCATTAAGATCTTAGCAAGTCCAGAGACTTGTGTGGATGAGCGCTTCTGTCACTTCAGTGGACGAGGGCTTGTATCACTTTAGTGGACGAGTGCTTGTATCACTTTAGTGGACGAGCACTTCTGTCACTTAAGTGGACGAGCGCTTGTATCACTCTAGTGGACGTACGCTTCTGTCACTTGTGTTGGACGAGCGCTTCTATCACTTGTGTTTGGACGAGCGCTTGTATTACTTCAGTGTTGGGCGAGCGCTTTGGGCGAGCACTTCTTATTTCCAAAAATCATTTTCATTAACGAAAACTTATTGCTTTTAATGCAGGTTATGAAAATTGATTTTCTTCATGCATCTTTTTAATTGAGCTTCATTGTGACTTAGAGATTTCTTTCTCTTACAAATCTTCTAAGACTTAAATCTAATTTCTCCTTTAAGCTCTTGTCTTGATGATTCCTTGATCTTTGTATTTTCTCTTTGATTCCTCCATGTAGCTCTTTCGATTCCTTCAAGTTCTTCCTTGAATATTTTCCTTGTCTTTGCTCACTGAACTTGTTGATTACTGCTTGATACCTATCTTTACAATTTGACACTAAAAACACTTGCATACACATTAAGTTGTATTTTTCATATATCAAAATCTCTAAATCATTGAGTCTAACAGACATTAACACGAGCGCTGGTTCTTGGCATTACACAGTTAATCGACAAGACATGCAAGAAACTTCCTTTTGGAATCAGCTGAGAAACAACTTTATTCCTATGGTTAGATACCCCATACAAAACCTGATGTACAGTTTCTTCACCATACTGAGTTTCTCAGTAATCTGTGAAAGCAGCACCTTGCCTAGGGCAACCTGTTGCTTTCTGGATACTGTTGAAAGTGAACGAATAAGGTCTTCTATTACATTTGGTCCGAATGGAGATCTATGTGTGAGACACCCTTTCTTCAGCATTTTCCCAGAATTCATGAAGCAGTAATGGGTAAACTGGTTCATTGAAAGCGAAGAAATTGACCCATTGAGAAGCTTCCAATTAGGGCATCACGTTCATGCCTGCTCTTATGATTTTGTTCATCTTGACAAATCTCCCCGGTACAATCATGGAGATGTCTTCGATGGTCATTCCCAATCGAGTAGCAGCATGTATGAACTTCTGTGAGGGACCTTTGGGTGCCATGGATTTGGGTTAGAGAGAAAGGAGATGAAGGTTTTGAAAAGGGTTTATTCGCATGAGAAAGAGAGACAGAGAGAGAGAGGGAGAGAGAACTTTTTGAAATAGTAAAGTGTTTCTGAGAGAAGACTTTTGCTTTTTAAGAGAGAGGTTTCAAAAAGAGCAGTTGAGAATAATAAAGACAAAACGTTTGGAATCCAAAAACATTTTTGAAAACTGCAATGTAAAGTCTCAGTCATTAATCCACGTCAGCAGATGCTTTTACTCAGATTAGACACATTCCATCGAACATTATTCATTTATGAAATGCATGTTCAAATTTTCTCTAATATATACGAACCTGTCTTCAGCTAAAGGTTTTGTTAATATATCAGCCCACGATTTTCACTTTTAACAAACTTAATGTTAAAAACACCTTTTTGAACATAGTCTCTTATAAAGTGGTGTTTAATTTCTATGTGCTTAGCCTTAGAATGTTGTATGAGATTCTTAGATAAAAAGATAACACTAGAATTATCACACCAAACAGAAATATTATGTTCAAAGATAGAATAATCTTCAAGTTGAAGTTTTACCCATAAAAGATGTGAACAGCAGCTTGCAGCTGAAATATATTTTGCTTTTGCAGTAGATAGAGCAATTATAGTCTGTCTTTTGCTTGTCTAAGAAACTAAGCTTGCTCCAATGAAATGACATACTCCACTTGTGCATTTTCTTTCTACTCTATCTCCAGTATAATCAGCATCATAGAGTACAACTAATATGTATTCTTGTGTTCTTAAATATATCAAACCAGTATTAGTGGTTCCAAGCAAATATCTAAATATTCTTTTAACAGCCTTGATATTTGATTCTCTAGGATCAAATTGAAATCTTGCACACATGCAGACACTGAATTGAATATCAGGTCTACTCGAGGTTAAGTACATAAGAGAACCAATCATACCTCTGTAGATAGTTTGATCTACCTTTTTACCTTCTCCATCCTTGTTTAGTTTTGCATTTGCTTCCATGGGGGTTTTCATGGGTTTTGTTGTATCAAGTTTATACTTCTTTAAGATTTCCTTGGTATACTTCTGTTGATGGATGTATATTCCATCATCAGTCTATTTGATTTGCAGACCAAGGAAGAACTTTAATACTCCCATCATGCTCATCTCAAATTCATTCTGCATAAGCTTGGAGCACTCTTTGCAGATTTTTTCATTAGTAGCACCAAATACAATATCATCAACATAGACTTGTACTATAATGAAATCCTTTTTAGAACTTTTCCTGAAGAGAGTAGTACCAACTTTTCCTCTAATGAAACCATTTTTCATAAGAAAAGAACTAAGTCTATCATACCACGATCTAGGGGCTTGTTTTAATCGATAAAGGGCTTTCTTAAGCTTATAGACATGATCCGGTTTGTCACTATCTTCAAAACCAGGTGGTTGTTTAACATATACCTCTTCTTCAATTATTCCATTAAGAAATTCACTTTTAACATCCATTTAAAATAAGGTGATATGATGTTGTGCAACATATGACATAAGTATGTGAATTGCTTCTATTATAGCTACTGGTGCAAAAGTTTTAGTGTAGTCAATACCTTCTTGTTGGTTATATAGCCTTGAGATACTAACCTTGCTTTTTTTTTTTTTACTACTTTACCATCTTCATCAAGCTTGTTTCTGAATACCCATCTTGTTCCAATAATTGATTTTCCTCTTTCATTTGGAACCAAGAACCAAACATCATTCCTTTTGAACTGATTTAGTTCTTCTTGCATAGCTAAAATCCATCTTTCATCATCAAGAGCCTCTTTGATATTCTTTGGTTCAATCTCAGATAGGAATGCCATGTTGTATGAATATCTGAAAGTTGATATGGTTTTAAGTCCTTGAGAAAGATTACCAATGATCAATTTTTCAGTATGATGAGTTTTGAATTTCCAATCTCGTCTAGGTTCAGTGTCAGACGATTGTTGAGCAGGTGGATCAGACGCATGAGTAGGAACTTCTGAATATTCATTCTTTAAGTTATCTTCAGTGTTATTGTCTTGTTTTCTAATATCTTAACCTGCAAGATCATCTTCAAGATCTGATAGTCTCCTATCAGTCTTTAAATCATCGTTAAATTTGACATGAATGGATTCCTCAACAACTTCTGTTCTAGAGTTATAAACTCTAAAAGCTTTAGAAGTGTCTGAATAACCAAGAAATATAGCCTTATCTAATTTTGAATCAAACTTTCTGAGTTGATCTCTAGTATTTAAGATAAAACATTCACATCCAAAAACATTCACATTCATAGGGAGTTTTATTCAAGAAGGGTCTTATCAAAATTTTATTATGTACATAACAAGCAGTGTTTACTACCTCAGTCCAGAAGTACTTTGGGAGTTTGCTTTCATTGAGCATTGTTCGAGCCATCTCTTGTAGAGATATCTTCTTCCTTTCTACTACTACATTATGCTGAGGAGTTCTAAGAGCAGAGAAGTTGTGAGAGATACCATTCTCTTCACTGAATGTATTGAAGTGCTCATTTTCAAACTCTCCCCCATGGTCACTTCTGATGGCTGAGATATAGAATCTCTGCTCATTCTATACTTTCTTACATAATATGGAAAACACCTTGAATGATTCGTCCTTGTGAGTTAAGACGAGTACCCATGTATATCTAGAATCATTATCGACTAGGACAAAACCATATTTCTTTCTTGCCTTACTAGCAACACTAACTAGGAGAACATTAGAGATAGATGGTAAAGGTGATTTCCCACCAATTTTACCTATCCCGATAACCTTTCCTCTTTGGTTTCCACCAAAGGTAACATGTCCACCTTCTTTAGGTTGGAGGTCTAGGAACATAGACTTTTCTCCTGTTGTAACACCCCATTTTTCGTATAAGTTCTTTTGTGTATGCCTAATTTGCCTTAGTTTTGTCTTTGGGGCTAAGTGGGACATTCTAGGCTTAGAATCCCTTCCTGAAGCATGAGCATGACCATGCTCATGTGTCAGCACGCTCGTGCTTAATGCACATGTCTTGTGGCTACCTAAGGCACAAGCACGACCGTGCTCAATAGGGAGCACCACCATGCTCAGGTACAAGCGCGTCTCGCTAATGCTAAGTTGAACACGACGGTGCTCACCAAGAAGCACGACCGTGCTCAAGTTAGAATCTATAAATATAGAGCTAACAGTGAGGGTTACGAGTTAAACCTTCAAAATTGGTACTTTAGGCAACCCTAAGTGTGATGGCAGCCACTTTCATTCTTCCCCATTGAACCCAATCAGTTTTTGATGTTCTTGCTTCGTTGGGAGAGTATTTCACGCGTAGTGCCAATTAGCAAAGGTAATAGTTCTTCCCTTTCTTAGTTCCTTTCTTGTTATGAATTGGGAAATAATTGGTTAACCTTTCTGTGTTGGACAAGGCTTGAATCGTTCGTCGAGCCGTTCGAGGGAACCAGTTTAGGACCGTTTTCAGTTTAACAGGAATTATTCGTACCAGGTATGGGGAGAAGGAATAGTATGAGTATGTAGGCTTGGGGGTAGCGTAAGACGAAGGGTTCCCATGACCCTGTTGTTTTCCAGAATATGTTGAATTGATGATTTATGAATGTGTTATTATAATGATAATGTCATGATGTTATTGGCTGTTGGTTGTTGTTGTGAACAATAAAATAGTAAAACGATAAACCTGTTAATGATGTTAGGGGAGGTTATTCCCCTTGTTCATAAGACTGAATGATAGTAATGCATGAGGGTTATACTGATGGTTTAGTCAAAACCCTGACCCAAGAGTGTTTAGGGACAATTAATACGAACTGATATTAAAGGATTAATTCCCTCAACTGTAAGACATGGAGATCTAATCGAGATTAATAAAACTGATATTCAATGGATTAGTAAAAGCCAATAGGTTTGAATCTATGAACTATCCCAAGGATTTGGCAAGGGTCTGTGACCCTTATGCTTAGATCAGTACGGCCACGCTCCATTGAGCACCGTCGTCCTTAATAAGGAGCACACCCGTGCTCTAATTCAAAATCCAGAAAGGGCATGCTGCTTAAGCACGCTCGTGCTCAACAGTCAGTACGATCGTGCTTGACTATGAGCTCAGCACGCCCGTGCTCACCTGTCCATAACAGAACGCAGAAAGACAAAAACAGGGGTGTTTCACCCCAAACAATTAAAAGATCTAAAAAGACATCAAACGAACATGAAGACAAGGAAAGTGATCAGATGTTGTACCTTGGTAGCCTAGTGGCCAAGGGGGCCTTAATGCATGATGGTCAAGGTGGTAATATCTAGTGCTTGATGGCTAGAGTGTTAATTAAAGATGATGATGTACCTTAGTAGCCTAGTGGCCAAGGGGGCCTCGATAGCCGAGTGGTTGAGGTGGTAATCTCTAGTGCAGAATGGCCAGAGTGTTTAAAAGATTTAAAACGATAAAACGATAATCCTCGATAGGCAAGTTCTCGAGGTGTTGGTGGTGATAAACTTGGGTAGCCTACTGGCCTAAGCAGAGGTGGTGGTTGTGTTTGTGTGTCATGTTGTTCATGAATTCACACATCGGAGATGTTAGTGGAGGATGTTTAACATAGGGGAGGTCGTCCGAGAGTAAGGCGATATGGCCGTCCGCGATGATTCATCCGACAGTTAGGTGAATCATGCACCCCCGCGGTGGCTCATCCGAGAGTAAGGTGTGTCGGCTATCATTGGGGTCCACCCAAGGTATGGTGCATTGTCGCGGTGTTGGTGCTTATTGGCCAATGTGGATATGTAAATCCAAAGTTTATATTCTAAGGTAGAATGGATCCAAGTACATAAGGGAGTTGTGGAGTAGCATTGCATCGCATAGCATACATTAATGTATGATGATATTAATTGTTTATATTGTATGCTATTGTTGTGATAACATGATTGTTGTGATGCATGCTCGTCTTGCTAACTGAGTTTCAGGGTCTTGACAAGTTCCAGCGGAAAAATCTACCGTCCTTCAAGGAAGCTTATGATCCTAAGGGTGCCCTGTTGTGGATGAGGGAGATTGAGAAGATCTTCCGAGCCATGAGATGCAACGACCAGTAGAAGGTCATCTTTGGGACCTTTATGCTGATGGAGGAGGCTGAGCATTGGTGGGAGAACTGTCGACAGTGCATGCAGGCTGAGGGGACTGTAGTCACATGGATTGTCTTTAAGGATAGATTTCCAGCCGATATCCACGACAAAAAGGAGATGTAGTTATTGGTGCTGAAGCAGGGCAACATGTCAGTGGGAGAGTATACGGCTATGTTCGAGGAGCTTACTCGTTACTATACGTTGTATAGTATGTGATGGACGACTGCTCCAAATGCATGACGTTTGAGGATGGTCTGCATTCGGACATTAAGCAGGCTTCAAGCTATCAGGAGATCGGAGTCTTTGAAAATGCATACAAGTCTGAGGGGTCAGCCTCCAAGGGATCAGACAGTTAGAGCATCAAGAAGAGTGATCAAGGGAACAAGTGGAAATCACGTCTCGCTCCAACAGGCCAGGACTTCAAGCGGGATGGCAAGAAGCCCCTGTTTTCTTCAGACAGGTCCAAGAGATGGGATTCCTCCGATTCTAGACCTCTTCGATGCGGCAAGTGTAGACAGGGACACTTACTACTCAGTTCAAGGAAACGGACATCATCTGCTTCAAGTGTGGTAAATATGGCCACATCAGCCGGAACTGTGAAGGAGGAAAGTTAGAGCCACAAAGTGCTAGCAAGAGTCAGAAGCCTCAAGCCAACCGATTGAAGACCACAGGGAGAGTCTTCACTCTCGGTGGAGCCGAGGCCTCCGAATCTGAAGATTTGATCCAAGGTGTGCCTCGTTAATGGAATTCAATTAGCTGTATTGTTTGATTCGGGTGCAACTCACTCGTTCTTATCACATGAATGTGTTAAGTGTCTTAAATTGCTTGTGACACTTCTTGAGTGTGATTTGATAGTTGTCACACTCACAAACAAACATGTTCTTACTGCTCATGCATGCAAGAATATTCTTATTACCATAGATGGTAGAGATTTTATTGTTGATCTTTTATGCTTACCCCTAAAAGACCTTGATGTTATTCTTAGCATAGACTGGTTATCTTCCAACCACGTTCTTTTAAATTGTTTTGATAAAACCATAGTTTTTGAAACTCCAGTGGAGTCTAGGGATCGTAGGTTTCTCTCTGCCAACCAAGTCAAGGCTTCGATGAAAGAAGAAGCCCAAATGTACATGATTCTATCTTCCCTGGAAGTAGAAAGCCTCCTGATGTTGGAAGGGTGCCCGTTGTGCGAGAATTTCCTGAAGTATTCCCTGGGGATGTTTACAAACTACCCCTAGAAAAGAATGTGAAGTTTACTATAGATTTAGTGCCTGGTATCGGGCCTATATCCATAGCACTATATAGGATGTCTCCTCTAAAGCTAGCAGAATTGAAGAAACAGATAGAGGATCTGGTGCAGAAGCAGATTATTAGGCCTAGTGTATCCCCATGGGGAGCGCCAGTGTTATTGGTGAAGAAGAAGGATGGTAGTCTGAGGTTGTGTGTCGACTATCGGTGGCTCAACAAAGTGACCATTAAGAATCGGTATCTCCTCCCTAGGATTGATGATCTTATGGACCAGTTGATAGGAGCTTGTGTCTTCTTGAAGATAGATTGAGGTTGGGGTACCATCAGATTCGGGTAAAGTCTGAGGACATCCCGAAGACAGCGTTTAGGACGTGCTATAGTCACTATGAGTATATGGTTATGCCCTTTGGTGTAACCAATGCTCCTGTTGTGTTCATGGACTACATGAACAAGACCTTTCACCCTTACTTGATTAAGTTTTTGGTGGATTTCATTGACGACATCTTAGTGTACTCCAAGACCAAGGAGGAACATGAGGAGCACTTGAGGGTTGTCTTGCAGACCCTTAAGGAGAAACAATTGTATGCTAAGTTGTCTAAGTGAGAGTTTTGGTTAGAAGAGGTGAGTTTCTTAGTTCATGTTATCTCTAAAGGTGGGATAGTCGTGGATCAGGCTAAGGTAGAGACGGTGCTCCACTCGGAAGCGCCAAAGTCGGTGACCGGGATTATGAGTTTCTTAGGTTTAGTAGGGTACTATAGGAGGTTAATAGAAGGTTTTTCTAAGATAACGTTACCCTTGACCCGTCTCACCAAGATAGGACAGCTCTTTGTGTGGGACACTAAGTGCGAGGAGAGTTTCCAAACCTTGAAGGATAGATTGACATCAGCACTGGTTTTAGTTTCACCCGATCCTAGCAGACCTTTCGTAGTTTACTGCGATGCATCAAAGCAAGGTTTAAGTGGAGTGTTGATGCAAGATGGTAAGGTAGTGGCTTATGCTTCTAGGCATTTGAAAATCCACGAGAAGAACTACCCTACCCATGACCTATAACTAGGAGCTGTGGTTTTTGCCTTAAAGATTTGGAGGCATTATCTTTATGGAGCTAAGTTTGAGGTATTCAGCGATCACAAGATTTTGAAATATTTGTTTGATCAGAAAAAGCTCAATATGAGGCTACGTAGGTGGATGGAGTTTCTCAAGGACTACGAGTTTGATCTAAACTACCACCCAGGAAAGGTCAATGTTGTGGCAGATGCTTTGAGTAGGAAAACTTTGCACGTCTCCGCTTTGATGGTTAGGGAGATGGATTTGATCGAGGAGTTTAGAGATCTGAGTGTAGCTTGGGAAGTTACCCCTAAGAGCATTAGGCTTGGAACCTTGAAGGTTACCAACAGTTTGGTGGATTAGGTTAGAGAGTGCCAGAAGATAGATAAGTTTCTCTTAGACCAGAGAGAGTTGCTTGCCCAGGGTAGAGACCTTAATTTTAATAAAGAAGTGATGGAGTCTTGAGGTTCAAAGATAGGGTTTGTATATCAGATGTTCCTAAGCTTAGGAAGTTGATCCTCGAGGAAGGACATAGGAGGGGTTTGAGTGTGCATCCAGGTGCCACTAAGATGTATCAAGACCTTAAGCGAATGCTTTGGTGGCCTAGGATGAAAAAGGATGTAGTCGAGTTTCTGTATGCTTGTTTAGTGTGACAAAAGGATAAGATAGAACACCAAAAGTCATCAGGAAAGTTGCAACCTTTAAGTATCCCCGAATGGAAATGGGATAGTATCTCCATGGATTTTGTGTCCGGACTTCCTAGGACTCCAGCTGCTTATGCAGCGTTTTGGGTTGTCGTGGATAGATTGACTAAGTCTGCCCACTTCATCCATATGAACATGGAATACCCTTTGGAAAAGTTGACCAGGTTGTACATCGAAGAGATAGTCATGCTTCATGGTGTACCCTCTAGCATAGTATCAGATAGAGACAGTAGATTTACCTCTTGGTTCTGGAATAGTTTGCATGAAGCTTTACAAGGGACCAAGCTTAGGCTAAGTTCAGCCTATCACCCACACACTGATGGGTAGTCTGAGAGAACCATCTAGTCCTTAGAGGACTTGTTGAGAGCGTGTATGCTAGAACTGTCTGGTAGTTGGGACAAGTTTTTTCCCTTGGTAGAGTTCACCTAAAACAATAGCTTCCATTCGAATAATGGGATGGCTCCTTATGGGGCTCTTTATGGGAGGAGATGTAGGACACCCTTGTGTTGGAATGAACCTGGTGATAATGTGGTGCTAGGACCTGAGATAGTTCAAGAAACCACAGAAAAGGTGAGGATGTTCAGGAAAAGATGAAAGTGGCATAGAGTAGGCAAAAGAGCTACCATGACAAAAGAAGGAAGGAGCTCGAATTCCAGGAAGGTGATCATGTATTCTTGAGAGTTATTTCAACAACTGGGGTTGGTAGAGTGATGAAAGCGAAGAAACTTACCCCCAAATTCATCGCCCCTTACCAAATTCCTAAAAGAGTCGGTGAAGTTGCTTACCAAATAGCCTTGCACCGTTTTTGTCCAAACTTCATAATGTGTTCCATGTGTCACAACTTAGAAAATATATTCATGATCCTTTGGTTGAAGAAAACTTGACTTTTGAGGTACAACCCCTTCGAGTTGAAGATCGGAGGGTGAAGCAATTAAGAGGCAAGGAGATTCTTTTGGTTAAAGTCGTTTGGAGCGGGGCGACAGAGGAAAGTGCTACTGGGGAGCTTGAGACCAAGATGATGGAGCCGTACCCGCATCTCTTCGTTCGAGGTGAGTAGAAATTTCGAGGACAAAATTTTTATAAGGGGGTGGAATTGTAACACCTCGTTTTTTCGTATAAGTGCTTTTCTGTATGCCTTGTTTGCCTTAGTTTTATCTTTGGGGCTAAGTGGGATTTTCTAGGCTTAGAATCCTTTCATGACTCATGAGCATGACCGTGCTCATGTGTCAGGACACCCGTGCTTGATGCATGTGTCTTGTGGCTGCCTGAGCCACAAGCACGACCGTGCTCAAGTGCAAACGCGTCTCGCTGCCGCTAAGTTGAGCACGACCATACTCACCAAGGAGAACGACCGTGCTCAGGTCAGAATCTATAAAAATAGAGCTAACAGCGAGGGTTACGAGTTAAGCCCTCAAAATTGGAACTATAGGCAACCCTAAGTGTGACGACAGCCTCTCTCATTCTTCCCCTTTGAACCCAATCAGTTTGTGATGCTCTTGCTTCGTTGGGAGAGTCAATCACGCGTAGTGCCAATTAGCAAAGGATTGTTCTTCCCTTTCTTAGTTCCTTTCATGTAATGATTTGGGAACTAATTGGTTAACCTTTCTGTGTTGGCCAAGGCTTGAATCGTTCATTGAGCCGTTCAAGGGAACCAGTTTAGGACCGTTTTCAGTTTAAAGCGAATTATTCATACCAGGTATAGGGAGAAGGAAAATTATGAGTATGTAGGCTTGGGGGTAGCGTAAGACGAAGGGTTCCCATGACCCTGTTGTTTGATAACATGTTTAAATGCCTATATGCCTAATTTCTATTTGATGTTTAACTGTTATAATGATATTATTGGCATGATTGTTATTGATGATAATGTTGTTTGCCATAACAATGTTGAATTGATGATTTATGAATGTGTTATTATAATGATAATTTCATGATGTTATTGGTCGTTGGTTGTTGTTGTGAACGATAAAATAGTAAAACGTAAACCTGTTAATGATGTTAAGGGAGGTTGTTCCCCTTGTTCATAAGACTGAATGATAGTAATGAGTGAGGATTATACCAATGGTTTAGACAAAACCCTAGGGATTGACCCAGGAGTGTTTAGGGATAATTAATATGAAACTGAGATTAAAGGATTAATTCCCTCAACTGTAAGACATGGAGATCTAATCAAGATTAATAAAACTGATATTCAATGGATTAGTAAAAGCCAATAGGTTTGAATCTATGAACTATCGCAAGGATTTGCCAAGGTCTGTGACCCTTCTTCCCATAACTGTACGGCCACGCTACATTGAGAATGACCGTGCTTAATAAGGAGCACGCTCGTGCTCCAGTTCAAAATCCTGAAAGGGCGCGCTGGTTAAGCACGCCCGTGCTCAACATTCAGCACGGTCGGGCTTGACTGTGAGCTCATCATGCCCGTACTGAGGGTGAGCACGGGCCAGAACATAACGAAGAAAGACGAAACAAGGGTGTCTCACCCCAAACAAATAAAAGATCTAATAAGACAGCAAACGAACATGAAGATAAAAGGCAAGTGATAAGATGTTGTACCTTTGAAGCCTAGTGGCCAAGGGGGCCTTGATGCATGATGGTCAAGGTGGTAATATCTAGTGCTTAAAGGCTAACAAAATATAAAACAATGCAAAGCATGACAACCTTCTAAAATACCTTTTTGGGCTTTAATTCACTTTTCCACATTTCCTTTTTTTTTTCCTTTCTTATTTATTTATTTATTTTTAATTTTTATTTCTCACTTTCTTTTTCTCACCCCCTTCTCCAATTTTTTTTTTTTGTTTATTTCATTTTAGTTTTTCAATTTGGAGAAGGGGAGATTTCCAACTTAAGAGAAATATTTTTCTAACTTTTTCGTCCCACAATTTATTTTTTCAAACTACCTTTTTGCCCTTTTTGCAATACTTTAAAAGGTGCCATACCAAGCATCATTCATCAAAATAAATCAAGGTACCAAGAAAAGCATTTTATTTTATTAGGCTCAAAATTGGGCAACTAAGGGGTAGCATTTAGTCGGTCAAAGATCAGAAGGCCAGAAAAATACCTAGTGCCTCAATCATTTTCAAATATGTTTTCAAATATTTTCAAGTTTCAAAACGGTTTCAAGTCGAGTTCTAGAGAATACAATATAAGAGGAATAAAACACTCAATCACAAAGAATGGGGTAGATTTAGTGAGTACCCTTTTTAGGCTCAAAAAATCTCACATTTAGTAGTTTAAAATCAATGAGAAACACAAATCTAAGGAACCACATGCTAATTATCAACAATCAGAAGATCATCTCGAGCATTTTTATTTTTAGCCCATCACAAGAATACAAAAATTGGGTTCAAAAATTCACTGTCTCAATTCATTTGGCACAAAGTTCTCACAATTGGATGCATACTCTAAGCAAGGGGCAATCTAATCATGCGATTATGCAAAACTACACCTATATGAATGCAACACGAAAAATGTAAAAATTCAAAAATACCCCAACCTCAAGCTTAAAAACTTACATTGTCCCCAATGTAAATAATCAAGTCGGAGAGAGGAGAAAAATGGAACAACTCACCGAGGTGGTGGAGGGTGCTGACTCACATGCCAGTCAAAGAGCTGCTGGAAGACGTGTCACGACCGTGACGTTCATCACGGGCAGGCCGTGACCAATTCTAGTGTTGTAACACCCTGGTTTTTACTGTTCTTCAATAACAATAGATATATATATATATATGTTTAATATATGGTTATATTATTTTATTTGGATTGATTAATTATCTGAATAATTATTTTAACTTATTTTTATGTGATTTAGTTTGAGTAATTTTAATTACTCATTTAAAATGATTTTATCAAGTGAGTTAGCACTGCTTTATTTCAGTGCATGCACACTTACTAGACAATAATATTATGTTATTGTCACTATTAATTTTTGTTTAGAAAAATATTTTAAATAATATGATTAAGGGAAAAATATTTTCACATTTTTATTCTATTTAATTTTAGAGTTAAAAATAAAATGGTTTGGAATTAATCGGAGATTAATTTTGGATCATTGATTTTCTTGGTAGATCAATTCAACTATCAATCTCTACTTTATTTTAAATTTTGAAAATATATATTTATCACCCTTTATTTTTTTTTATTCAAAAACTAAAAACATGTTTATTTTTAGGCTTAATATTTATCACTCATAGTGTACTCACTAATACAAAAATCAATTTTCTCTCTCCTCCCTCTCTTATTAGCGTCAGACCCCCCTCCCTTCATTATTTTTCTTTCTTTCTTTTCCTGATACTTTCTTCTTCTACCTCCCTCCAACTCAAGTCCTCCACCTTCCTTTCCTTCAACCTTGCTCCGCCCAGATCGCACCACCGCCCAGCTCAGCCCCTACCGTCGACCGCAGCTCGTTGCACGAGGAGGAGGCGACGCGCCTCACGTCCCTGTGCCCGTTGCCGGAGCCACCGCTGTCCGGCGCCAAACCACCGCCTTCCATCGTGGTAAGCCCCTTTGCGCCGCCTTCCATGGTGGTTTTCCACCATTTATTTTCATCTTTAGTTTCTTTTCTTCTACTCTTGAACTCTCTCTTTCTTTATTTATGGTTCATGGATGCTACAAGATGCTCCACTGCTGTGCAGTGCCACCACCACCGTGCTGGACCACCTACAGCCACCGTGCTGCCCCTCTCATTGAGTGGGTAAGTGAAACCTCATCTATTTTTGCTCAGATTCAAGAGAATCCCCAAATTGATTGTCAAACCCTAACCCTAGCTCTTTGATTTCATCTTATAACCTGAAATTAAATGTTATCCTTATGTAATTGGGACTATGAATTTGTGGTTCCCAAAGTCAATTTCATTGTTCTTTGGCTAGATTGGATTTTCCCCAAATTTTGTAAACATATATTAAATTTTGAAAACATATATTTGTCACCCTTTATTTTTTTTATTCAAAAACTAAAAATATGTTTATTTTTAAGCTTAATATTTATCACTCATAGTGTACCCACTAATGCAAAAATAAATTTTCTCTCTCCTCCCTCTCTTATTTGTGTCGGACCCCCCTCCCTTCACTATTTTTCTTTCTTTCTTTTCCTAATACTTTCTTTTTCTTCCTCCCTCCAACTCAAGTCCTCCACCTTCCTTTCCTTCAACCTTGCTCCGCCCAGATCGCACCACCTCCGAGCTCAGCCCCTGCCGTCGACCGCAGCTCGTTGCACGAGGAGGAGGCGACGCGCCTCACGTCCCCGTGCCCGCTGCCGGAGCCGCCGCTGTCCGGCGCCAAACCACCGCCCTCCGTCGTGGTAAGCCCATTTGCGCCGCCTTCCATGGTGGTTTTCCACCATTTATGTTCATCTTTAGTTTCTTTTCTTCTACTCTTGAACTCTCTTTCTTTATATATGGTTCATGGTTGCTACAAGATGCTCCACTGCTGTGCAGTGCCGCCGCCACCGTGCTGGACCACCTACAGCCGCCGTGCTGCCCCTCTCATTGAGTGTGTAAGTGAAACCTCATCTATTTTTGCTCAGATTCAAGAGAATCCCCAAATTGATTTTGAAACCCTAACCCTAGCTCTTTGATTTCATCTTATAATCTGAAATTAAATGTTGTTCTTATGTAATTGGGACTATGAATTTGTGGTTCCCAAAGTCAATTTCATTGTTCTTTGGCTAGATTGGATTTTCCCCAAATTTTGTAAAGAAACCCTAAACCCAAATCTGACTCTATTTGAAATTGGTTCTATTTTTATAAGTTATGAGGATGATTACTTGATTCACATCACGATATCAGAGTTAGTTGAGTACAGTAAGAATGTAATTGACATTTGAGACATTCCTAGTTAAGATGTTGGCATCGCAATCAATGTTGTCGTGGTTTATCGAGTATCTTCGAGAATTTTAATTAGTTCGAGTGATATATTGTGGACACGTTGATGAAGTCGACACATTTCTTATATATTAAGATCCACTATGAAGCAGAGAAGCTAAATGAAGTAGGTATCAGAGGACTGAATAGGATTCATGGAGTATTTTCAAGTATCGTTTCAAAGTAAGACCCGAAGTTTACCAACGTTTATCGGTAAGGTCTGCTCTAAGTGTTGAGGACCAAGTTGAGACTAAGTTCAACGGATCATTCTCAACTCGAGTGGGTGAGCGAGAAAATGATATGATCTTTAGGAGGTTGGTTGGGGAGTAAGTGTAGTATTTGACTACGATCATCGCTTTAGCCGGATCGACAAGAAGTAACGAAAGTTTTGTTGAGGTACAATTATGACTAGTAAGATGTGAATCCTTTAAAATCAATACCAGTGAGTGAGGCAACTATTATAAATCAAATGTTGATCGAAGCAGAATACCGTTAAAGGAATGTAGGGTAATGATTGATTAAGGTTGTAATTGAGATTAGTTGTATGAGTCTGGAGATTTACGGGAAAGTGTCTATAGTAGTTTTCTCTAATGATCAATAGGAGCAATAAAGAGGAGTTCTGGAATAAAACTAAGTTGTTAGAAAAGTTCAAGATTTATGATTTTGGATAATTCAAATTGAGGTGATTCTTTTGTTTGGTTGTAGTTACATGAAGGAGGGTAATCATGTTCTTTAAGATTGAAATGTGTGAATTTGATATAACCTAGGAGAGTAGGCTACACCCAAAAGGATTGAATACCTTGAGTAGGAAGTGATGCATATTTTGGTAAAGTTAGCTTGATCTTGGTGATAACTATGATAGTTAGATGGGTGGAAAGCAGTTTTTCTAATAGACCAGTAATTGATGGTAGAAGTGATTGAGTTTTGTTTTGCTCTTAATGTGGGAGGAGCTAAGATAAAATTTCAAGGATGAAAGAGAAACGATGTAACAATTGATTTTGTTAAGGAGTTAGTAATAAGAAGAATCAAGCAATTGGGAATGCAACATAGAATCTAGGATAGGAACTGATATGTGTGCTGTGAAAAAGTGGAAATCTTAGTTTAAATTTTGGTGTTAAAAGTGAGAGTTAAGAATGTAGAGGAAATTTTTCTAATGGATTAGTATTGAATGGAGAAGATATTAAGTTTTAATTATATCTTTAATTATGGAAGATTGAAATAAAATTGTTAAGGATAAAGGGACTATGAATTGAGGATAAATAAAACGAAGACTAAGTATGAATTTCGTTATTAAGTTATGAGAGTCATCCAATGGAAAGTGAATACGGGAAGTATAAAGTAGGATCTTGGGATTAATAGGTAATTACAAGATCCTGTCTAGTTTCGAGTCAAGAAATTTCGAGGACGAATTTTTTTTAAAGCAGGGTAGTAATGTAACACCCTGATTTTCTATTGTTCTTCAAAACAATATATATATATATATATATATATATATATATATATATATATATATATATATATATGTTTAATATAGTGTTATATTTTTTTATTTGGATTGATTAATTATCTGAATAATTATTTTAAATTATTATTATGTGATTTAGTTTGAGTAATTTTAATTACTCATTTAAAATGATTTTATCAAGTGAGTTAGCACTGCTTTATTTCAGTGCATGCACACTTACTAGACAATAATATTATGTTATTGTCACTATTAGTTTTTGTTTAGAAAAATATTTTAAATAATATGATTAAGGGAAAAATATTTTCATATTTTTATTCTATTTAATTTTAGAGTTAAAAATAAACTGGTTTGGAATTAATCGGAGATTAATTTTGGATCATTGATTTTCTTGGTAGATCAATTCAACTATCAATCTCTACTTTATTTTAAATTTTGAAAACATATATTTGTCACCCTTTAATTTTTTTATTCAAAAACTAAAAACATGTTTATTTTTAGGCTTAATATTTATCACTCATAGTGTACCCACTAATACAAAAATCAATTTTCTCTCTCCTCCCTCTCTTATTAGCGTCGGACCCCCCCTCCCTTCACTATTTTTCTTTATTTCTTTTCCTGATACTTTCTTCTTCTTCCTCCCTCCAACTCAAGTCCTCCACCTTCCTTTCCTTCAATCTTGCTCCGCACAGATCGCACCACCGCCCAGCTCAGCCCCTGCCGTCGACCGCAGCTCGTTGCAAGAGGAGGAGGCGACGCGCCTCACGTCCCTGTGCCCGCTGCCGGAGCCGCCTCTGTCCGACGCCAAACCACCGCCCTCCGTCGTGGTAAGCCCCTTTGCGCCGCCTTCCATGGTGGTTTTCCACCATTTATGTTCATATTTAGTTTCTTTTCTTCTACTCTTGAACTCTCTTTCTTTATATATGGTTCATGGTTGCAACAAGATGCTCCACTGCTGTGCAATGCCGCCGCCACCGTGCTGAACCACCTACAGCCGCCGTGCTGCCCCTCTCATTGAGTGGGTAAGTGAAAACTCATCTATTTTTGCTCAGATTCAAGAGAATCCCCAAATTGATTTTGAAACCATAACCCTAGCTCTTTGATTTCATCTTATAATCTGAAATTAAATGTTGTTCTTATGTAATTGGGACTATGAATTTGTGGTTCCCAAAGTCAATTTCATTGTTCTTTGGCTAGATTGGATTTTCCCCAAATTTTGTAAAGAAACCCTAAACCCAAATCCGACTCTATTTGAAATTGGTTCTATTTTTATAAAATCAAGTATTTAAATCAATTTGGACTAAGTGTTGGATGATGAGAAATTAATTTCTAAATTTTCTGGTTGTTGAAAATGCTTGGACTCCCTCGCTGGTACGTTGATTGTGATTGTCTTGCATTAAGAAGCATGTTTTATGTTATTGGGAGCTAATAGGAGTTAACTGCACAAATTTCAAGGTGTTAAGGGAACTCGGGGCATCATTGAGAAGGAAACGAACTGTTGAATGCGCTAAGGAAATGATCTTTTTCAGGTCTACAAAGGTAAAAGGAGTTTACCTTAAGAGTTTTATTAGTTACATAGTTATTGTCGTGTTTGAATGTATGTTAATTTTTAAATCTTTGTAATGATGTCTTGCTTGAATTGTTTAGAGTTTGATTGGAGTTTTAGTGTTATTATTTGTTGATTATATTACTGTTTTGCTTGACTGTGATTGGCTGATGGCATGACACTGGTCATTGCTTGTTAATCAAGATTAAGACATTAAAGTAACTTAACACAAATATCGAAAAAGTGGTGTTTTGTTTTCTTTGGGAAATGAGAAGAAAATCCTAAATGATGAAAGTGTGAAGATAGAACAAAGTTAGGAAATAAAGAAAATGGGAAATATCAAAATTCATGATAAGGTTTTAAAGAATTTTTTAAAAGAAAAGTCTTTTGAAAACAAAGATTTTCTTTTAGGTTTTACCAAAAGTTGTTCAAAAATGGTAACATTTAGAGAAAATGCTCCCTTTGATAAATCTATTTACAAGAATTTTGTATTTGGTTCTAAGTTGAGAAAAAGATTTCAGTGGTTTCCTAAGTTTTTTAAAACGGATTCCTAAAAGAAAACAGTTTTAGTGAAATAGTATTTCTAAGAACGAAAAGTATTTATGACACAAAATTTGGAAACTCTTGAACTTTTGTTTTTTGATTTAGTTTTCACTGAACGAAAACCTCTGAAAGAGAGTGAAAAAGAAAGGACCTAGTGCTCCGGATTGATGGGCTAGAGTTCTTGTTTTGAGTTTTGAGGGAAAGAAAGGACCTAGTGCTCCGGATTGACAGGCTAGAGTTCTTGTTTTGAGTTTTGAGAAAGTAGAAAGGACCTAGTGTTCCGGATTGACGGGCTAGAGTTCCTATTCTAGTTTCGAGGAAAGATAGAACCTAGAATTCTGAGACGTCGGACTAGTGTTCGGTTGTGAAGGGAATTGTGAATCATGAATTTTATTGATAAAATCCTATGTGAGTATTAAAGTTTAATTTAATACTTGATTTAAAAGTAGTCGAGAGTGTAAGCCTTGACGAGGAAAGAACGATGGGAAAAAGAAAAATGAAAATGATAACACTTTGTTTTACATGCATAGTCAGGCTTTTTTGCCGTTGTGGCAGACGTGCCATTGTGTATTCGAGCTTCAATTTCACAAAGGGTGAATTGGGTAAATTGGTTAGTTACGGACCAAAGATAAATTCTAGGGTCTTAGGGACATTCGTGCTTGTAAAATCCAGCGAATACTTGGGGCCTTGCAACCTCGGGTTGTGGAATTCGGTTACCCGGCACGAACGTACTCAATAAGGAACTATTCCAATATTATTTTAGGTGCTCCATCGTGATATTCCCTGAACAATTGGAGCCGGACCTAAATTTAGAGGCCGATCTCATGAGACAATTGTGTTAAGGGTATCGCAGCCTAGTCATTGCTCGACGAAGGGAAGTTACGATCTCCGGAGATAGTGAACTAGATAGTGAATATTGAAGTGACATGAAATGATTAACAAAAATGCATTTGATTGTCGGGATTGGATCCTTGTGTTTATGGTTATGATATATTGTATGTCATTGTGTGAGAGTCGTTTATGTGATTGCTGTGATAAAACTCATATGTCGGTATCTCACCTTTGCATTATTTCTATTTGGTTTTTTTTTTGTGGTATTTTGGGTTTGAGTGTACAGATGTTGCATAGAAGTTCTCAGCTTCACTCGGGGATATTAGTCCTAATCCTTGAAGATGTCTGATGTTAGTTATAATGGTGAGAACCATGGGGTCTTCCCCATGAATATCTTTTAGTGCGACCAGCTTAGTTTATCGAGTAAATTTTATTTGGAGAAAGTCATAGTAATAGGTATTATGACTCTGAGAGTCTTTTATTGGATTACTGTTATGTGTATGTATGTTTACGGGTCGGAGAGCTTCTATTGTGGATAGGATGTTTATGGCTCGGAGAGCCTTTCTTTTGGGATGAAAATATAAATGTTTTAGTAGGTGTGTTTAGTTTGGGATGTTGAATTTACAGAGGAGACTCCGTCGAAATTTTTGTAAAAGTAATAGATAGGTACTTAAGTACATGTATATAAATCATTTTCCGAAAGCAAACTAGCTATTATTTTATTTTAATATGTTATTACGAAATTAATTTAGTCATGTAATGCCCAAGGGGCGTGTTACATTAGTGGTATCAGAGCTGGTCGAGTCTTTCGGGAACCTTGGGGAATAGGTCTGTTATGTTTTTGTTGCGTGACCTCTAATTGGTCACTGTTTGAATTGTTTCCTTATAGAAGCAATGTGTGCGGCTTATAAGTGTTTTATTTTCTTGATGGGTTTCCACTGGTTTTACCTTGTAGGAAACCATAACTAGTAAGTTGTGTTTTGGTTTATGTGTGACACATTTGTTTATCCTTTGGGATTGTGTCAGACATTTGAAGCAGTGTGCCTGTTGTAGAGGATTTTCCAAGAGTGTTCCCTGGAAATGTTATAGCTTTGCTTCTTGTGTAGGATATTGGTTTTCGATCGATCTAGTTTCTAGATTCGATTTGATCTCAACAACCTTGTGTGTGATGTCAACTACACCGTTGGTAGAGTTAGATGACTCGATTCAACTAAAAGATCTGCGTCTAAGCAGCTTGTTGGACTGAGTGTTTCGTGGGAAACACCAATGTTGTGTGATGGTTTGAGAATCCGCGTGGATTTCTGACAACTCAACAAAGTGAAGATTAATAACAAGTATTCTCCATCCTGCTTAGTTGATCTGATAGATCGATTAAGAGATGTTGTCTAATCAAATATCAACTTGAGGACGAATTAGCACCAGATTGGAGTGATGACAGATTAAAGATTTTTGGAGTCGTTGACTCAGCCTATGAGGAAAGATCAACTCTTCGTATACCTGAGAGACTGGTCAAGTTGTCCGTGATCGTATCGATTCAGAGTGACCATACTAAGCGTGTTTGGAAAGACCTGTGTACTTGTTGGAACCAAGGCAAGTCGATTTGAATTTTCAACCTTAGATGAGTGTCTCTCGATTAAGAAACTCTTAACTGTACTATTTGATTCCTTATGGACTAGTAAGTTGACAATTGTCCCTAGAGTCCCTATGGTTGTATTAAACAATCACATTGACCAAGTTTGTACATGTCAAGCAGACTTTCCTAACTTTGATTTGAAAGTTATCAGGACTCATACATTGGTTATGCTAATCCGTAATTTCAATATGCCCTAATGGAATTCCTTGTATGTGAGAATTTGTACTCACACTTATGAATAACCCTCAGTGTATTAGACATTTGAATAGATTGATTTGGTAATATTCATTAGCCTGGATATTTTCACATTTCGTTGAAAGAATTTGTTACGACTATTTCTTGAGTTATAACACAGATAACTTCATGGTAGCAGAAGTTTCTTGATGAAACTTAGTCTAGTCATTTCTACTTTTGGTAGATGTGGTCCAGTCTGATTTTTGACCAGGCTGTTTTGCTTTTAAATCGTCGTTTTATAAATTCCTTATATTAAGAAGTAATCATCTTGGTGTTAGAAATTATCCATCTTGTGATTTCCTGATTTACTGGAAGTTTGTATGGAATGAGGAACTTTAGTAGAGTCATGTTTATAAGAATGTACCGGGCATTTTTACACTCACGATCCTATTGAAGAATCTTTTTACATATTGGACACTCAAGTATCTTTCAAATTGATAAAATTCTTCTCTATGCTTTCTTGTGAAAGTGAGACCAAGAAAATTCCTTCCTTGAAAAATTTCTTTTCGTAATATTTTTAAGGCCAAGTCTTGTTGTAGTTCGATAGAACTAATGTAACACCCCCCTTGGGCATTACATGACTAACTTAATTTCGTAATAACATATTAAAATAAAATAATAGCTGGTTTGCTTTCGGAAAATGATTTATATACATGTACTTAAGTATCTATCTATTACTTTTACAAAAATTTTGACGGAGTCTCCTCTGTAATTTCAACATCCCAAAATAAGCACACCTGCTAAAACATTTATATTTTCATCCCAAAAGAAAGGTTCTCCGAGACATAAACATCCTATCCACAATAGAAGCTCTCCGACCCGTAAACATACATACACATAACAGTAATCCAATAAAAGACTCTCAGAGTCATAATACCTATTACTATGAATTTCTCCAAATAAAATTTACTCGATAAACTAAGCTGGTCGCACTAAAAGATATTCATGGGGAAGACCCCATGGTTCTCACCATTATAACTAACATCAGACATCTTCAAGGATTAGGACTAATATCCCCAAGTGAAGCTGAGAACTTCTCTGCAACATCTGTACACTCAAAACCAAAATACCACAAAAGAAACCAAATAGAAATAATGCAAAGGTGAGATACCGACATATGAGTTTTATCACAACAGTCACATACACGACTCTCACACAATGACATACAATATATCATAACCATAAACACAAGGATCCAATCTCGACAATCAAATGCATTTTTGTTAATCATTTCATGTCACTTCAATATTCACTATCTAGTTCACTATCTCCAGAGATCCTAACTTCCCTTCGTCGAGCAATGACTAGGCTGCGATACCCTTAACACAATTGTCTCATGAGATCGGCCTCTAAATTTAGGTCTGGCTCCCATTGTTCAGGGAATATCACGATGGAGCACCTAAAATAATATTGGAATAGTTCCCTATTGAGTACGTTCGTGTCGGGTAACCAAATTCCACAACCCGAGGTTGCAAGGCCCCAAGTATTCACTGGATTTTAGAAGCACGAATGTCCCTAAGACCCTAGAATTTATCTTTGGTCCGTAACTAACCAATTTACCCAATTCACCCTTTGTGAAATTGAAGCTCGAATACACAATGGCACGTCCGCCACAACGGCAAAAAATCCTGACTATGCATGTAAAACAAAGTGTTATCATTTTCATTTTTCTTTTTCCCATCGTTCTTTCCTCGTCAAGGCTTACGCTCTCGACTACTTTTAAATCAAGTATTAAATTAAACTTTAATACACACATAGGATTTTATCAATAAAATTCATGATTCACAATTCCCTTCACAACCGAACACTAGTCCGACGTCTCGGAATTCTAGGTTCTATCTTTCCTCGAAACTAGAATAGGAACTCTAGCCCGTCAATCCGGAACACTAGGTCCTTTCTACTTTCTCAGAACTCAAAACAAGAACTCTAGCCTGTCAATCCGAAGCACTAGGTCCTTTCTTTCCCTCAAAACTCAAAACAAGAACTCTAGCCCATCAATCCGGAGCACTAGGTCCTTTCTTTTTCACTCTCTTTCAGAGGTTTTCGTTCAGTGAAAACTAAATCAAAAAACAAAAGTTCAAGAGTTTCCAAATTTTGTGTCATAAATACTTTTCGTTCTTAGAAATACTATTTCACTAAAACTGTTTTCTTTTAGGAATCCGTTTTCTGAAAACTTAGGAAACCACTGAAATCTTTTTCTCAACTTAGAACCAAATACAAAATTCTTGTTAATAGATTTATCAAAGGGAGCATTTTCTCTAAATGTTACCATTTTTGAACAACTTTTGGTAAAACCTAAAAGAAAATCTTTGTTTTCAAAAGACTTTTCTTTTAAAAAATTCTTTAAAACCTTATCATGAATTTTGATATTTCCCATTTTCTTTATTTCCTAACTTTGTTCTATCTTCACACTTTCATCATTTAGGATTTTCTTCTCATTTCCCAAAGAAAACAAAACACCACTTTTTCGATATTTGTGTTAAGGTACTTTAATGTCTTAATCTTGATTAACAAGCAATGACCAGTGTCATGCCATCAGCCAATCACAGTCAAGCAAAACAGCAATATAATCAACAAATAATAACACTAAAACTCCAATCAAACTCTAAACAATTCAAGCAAGACATCATTACAAAGATTTAAAAATTAACATACATTCAAACACGACAATAACTATGTAACTAATAAAACTCTTCAGGTAAACTCCTTTTACCTTTGTAGACCTGAAAAAGATCATTTCCTTAGCGCATTCAACAGTTCGTTTCCTTCTCAATGATGCCCCGAGTTCCCTTAACACCTTGAAATTTGTGCAGTTAACTCCTATTAGCTCCCAATAACATAAAACATGCTTCTTAATGCAAGACAATCACAATCAACGTCCCAAATGAGGGAGTCCAAGCATTTTCAACAACGGGAAAATTTAGAAATTAATTTCTCATCATCCAACACTTAGTCCAAATTGATTTAAATACTTGATTTTATAAAAATAGAACCAATTTCAAATAGAGTCGGATTTGGGTTTAGGGTTTCTTTACAAAATTTGGGGAAAATCCAATCTAGCCAAAGAACAATGAAATTGACTTTGGGAACCACAAATTCATAGTCCCAATTACATAAGAACAACATTTAATTTCAGATTATAAGATGAAATCAAAGAGCTAGGGTTATGGTTTCAAAATCAATTTGGGGATTCTCTTGAATCTGAGCAAAAATAGATGAGTTTTCACTTACCCACTCAATGAGAGGGGCAGCACGGCGGCTGTAGGTGGTCCAGCATGGTGGCGGCGGCATTGCACAGCAGTGGAGCATCTTGTAGCAACCATGAACCATAAATAAAGAAAGAGAGTTCAAGAGTAGAAGAAAAGAAACTAAATATGAACATAAATGGTGGAAAACCACCATGGAAGGCGGCGCAAAGGGGCTTACCACGACGGAGGGCGGTGGTTTGGCGTCGGACAGAGGCGGCTCCGGCAGCGGGCACGGGGACGTGAGGCGTGTCGCCTCCTCCTCTTGCAACGAGCTGCGGTGGACGGCAGGGGCTGAGCTGGGCGGTGGTGCGATCTGTGCGGAGCAAGATTGAAGGAAAGGAAGGTGGAGGACTTGAGTTGGAGGGAGGAAGAAGAAGAAAGTATCAGGAAAAGAAATAAAGAAAAATAGTGAAGGGAGGGGGGGTCCGACGCTAATAAGAGAGGGAGGAGAGAGAAAATTGATTTTTGTATTAGTGGGTACACTATGAGTGATAAATATTAAGCCTAAAAATAAACATGTTTTTAGTTTTTGAATAAAAAAATTAAAGGGTGACAAATATATGTTTTCAAAATTTAAAATAAAGTAGAGATTGATAGTTGAATTGATCTACCAAGAAAATCAATGATCCAAAATTAATCTCCGATTAATTCCAAACCAGTTTATTTTTAACTCTAAAATTAAATAGAATAAAAATATGAAAATATTTTTCCCTTAATCATATTATTTAAAATATTTTTCTAAACAAAAACTAATAGTGACAATAACATAATATTATTGTCTAGTAAGTGTGCATGCACTGAAATAAAGCAGTGCTAACTCACTTGATAAAATCATTTTAAATGAGTAATTAAAATTACTCAAACTAAATCACATAATAATAATTTAAAATAATTATTCAGATAATTAATCAATCCAAATAAAATAATATAACCATATATTAAACATACAGCTTTCAGGTTTCAGAGCCGGCGTGGGATCGCTTTGTTCAGAGCCGACGTGATCCCAGCTTTCAGGTTAACTTATTTGATTTGTCTCTAAATTTATGTAATTGCATTAATTTCATTTACTTATGTAATTTAATTGTCTTTTATTTATAACAGGAGAAGAGGAAAAAGGGGCAGGAAAACCAAAGCAAGAATGTCTACCCCCATGTCATGTCTCGTGGGGGATATAAAAAGCTTGTTAAGAAAATGGTTGAAGAGGAAAAGAAAGCACGTCGGCGGCGCAAGCATCTCAGGCGGATCCTAATGCTGAAAATCTTCCAGAGGTTGTTGATCCACCTCCACCCCCACGCCATCGTTCATGGAAGAGGGGCCGACAAAGAAAAACGGGACAATATACATCTGAGGAGGCCCGCCAAGTAGCTGAGAGGATTGTAAGTATAGTTTGTTGTAATTGTCATTTTAAGATTGTTACCGAATTGTAATGTGACCTGATATTTTTATGTGATAGGATGCCTTGGATGATCAGCTAACCCAAGGAACCTTTGTTCCTAGAGGACGCAATGATATCTTATCTCTCGCCATCGTAGAAACCGGACCACCGGGCCGTGTCATTGGTGTTGGATGGGGAGTTGGCATTCGCCAATACCATGGTTCATCTTCACACCAATGCCACAGGGATTCGGTTGCGAGATAGAGCACAACTAAAACAGGAGATTGCAGGTGAGCTTCGACAGAGATGGCCGAGCGGTTTGCCCAGCGAGATGGCAATATTGACTTCTATGTCCCCAGAGATGACAGCGGTGTCCAACCCTCTGTCCAACCCTCTGTCCATGTGAGCACTAAGGACTCATGTGATCCTCCTCATCATCCCGAAAATGATGATGATGGTGATCTTCTTCTGCTGCGCCTGCTGCCGATGATGATGATGACGACCACGATAGGTGTGAGTGTGTATGTTGATGATCATCATCATCATCGCCGCTTAGTGGCATTGGGTAGGGCATATAATAAGTTAGGTAATATCATACACCATCAGTTATTACCGGATGATCATCTGAGGGTGTCTGTTGAGATTATTCGAGATGCTGATGCTCGAGTCCCTGTGCCCACTGAGGAGGTTCAAACAAAGTGGGTCGGGCCCCGGTAACTTCATCCTCTGGCCAAGAAGACTGGTCAACTTTCTTGTTGCATCTGAGGTATTCGGTTAGTTGTGTTTTTCTATATTCATAGTTGAAATATATTTATTATTGTTTAAAGATAATGCTTTATTTGTATTTGTTATAGGATGTTGGAAATGATATTGTGCCTAAAAGGTCGGATCTAGGAAGACCAGAGATGCCTGCTCCTGCCAAGGTATTCATTTGACCATTTAGTTAATAACGAATTAAATAACTTAATTATCCGTGATTACTAATATATATCTATGTTGTTTAGGGGATCGACAAAAGGGCACCTGGCCATGGTGATGTTTTTAAAGTTCTGGCTATACAGGTTGTCACCATGGAGGATGATGCAGCCTTGGTAACGTTGGAACATGATGCCAACCCTGGTGAACTGTATATACCAAAGAAGGAACTTATGGAGATGGCACTCAATAAAGAAATGGCCAGTTCTGCACACATATCGTTTTGGTGCACGTAAGTACATTTTATTTATAAGTTAAGTACGTAATTAATTTTTAAATACTATGATAATTAACATGTTTTTCCAATATATTAGGTATCTGCATCGTATGTTAGTCGATCAGGGTAACCTCGCCCTTTATGGGTTCATTGACCCCATGTTCATTCAGGGTGATGTTCTCGTAGCATCGGAAGACCCGGTCACTACCATACGTGATATACTTGCCCGAGACGATCATCAATTCTATCTTGCGCCTTATCTCAATAAGTAAGTACCGATTATTTAAGTATAACTATATATGACTTAGTCACTAACTGCATTCGCAAATACAGCCGGCATTGGCAACTGTTGCTCTTGTACCCAAGAATGAACGTCGTAGTCTTCTTCTGCTCCTTGGGAAATAAGCCGGCGAATCAACTGAAGACGATCATCGAAACGTAAGCGTTAAAATACTTTATAATCAGTAATGCAGTTGTTTTAATTATCTGAAATCTATTATATATACTTTAATTAATGTTTTTGTCATGATAGGTCTATTAATGCATCCCACATGTTGCGTGGTGAAAGGCGTACTCGGGCTATCAGATGGATTATTCCCAGCGTAAGATATTTATTAGTTCAAATGCATCAAATGCAGTGGGTACAATAATTGATTTCTATTTTATTTAATTCCTCATATTCTAATTGGGTTTCATTTGTACGTAGTCACGTATACAACGTGGGTCATGGGAATGTGGCTACTATGTGATGCAGTGGATGTTGGAAATTATCGCCTCCGGGATCACTGAAAGATGGAGTGAGGTAAATGTTAATTGACACAATTAGAAGTAATAGTATAGATTCGTTATATGTTTTATGTTAGTTTATTACTTAAAAGATATAATCTTTTGTCCAATTAAACTTGCAGATATTCAACAATCCAACTCCATTGTCTGATTCTGACATCAACATCATAAAGAGGCGTTGGGCAACTTTCTTTCTTGAAGTGTACCACCCATAGTTTGTATATATGTAGTTAGTTTAAAAACTTATCATATACTAGCTATAGTGTACCTTTGACTGATGATATGTATTAGTGCTCAGGTCTGGTTCAATTCTTCTTCTCTCGTGTTTTGATGTAGCCTTGATAAAGTGTTGTTTTCATTCATTCGAAATTAATTAGGCCTGATGCCCTCTGTTTTCAGATTTTGTGCTCACTAGTCATTTGATGAAATGTCAGTATTTTTAACCATATGTGTAAGAGCTGATTGTTTGTGCTAAGAAAATTGAATGAAGTATGTTTTGCTTTTGAATGATTGTGTCAAAACTGGTTTGGTGTTCTGTTGTTGTTTCTTGTTTGATCGTGGTATCTTGCTGGTTTGTTTATTGATCTGCATTACTGAAACAGGGGAAAGGAATGATTGAAATGTAAATAACAGATTAAAAAAAAATGAGATTTTACACATCGGTTCTCAATAACCGATGTGTAAATTTAACTTTCTACATCGGTTTTCCTTAGAACCGATGTGTAAATTTCACTTTACACATCGGTTCTATTTAAAACCGATGTAGAAAGTCAAATTTACACATCGGTTTTAAGCAAAACCGATGTAGAAAGTTAAATTTCCAACTGCTTATCAATTGATAAATTAATTTTTCACATCGGTTAATAGAAAACCGATGTTTAAAATATACTTTACACATCGGTTTTTTAACCGATGTGTAAAGTGGCAATAAACCACATTGGTCGTTTCCACATCAGTTTTAAAACCGATGTGAAAAGCCAAAAATAACCGACGTGGAATCCCTTTTCTGCACTAGTGGATACTCGATAAACCACGACAACATTGATTGCGATGCCAACATCTTAACTAGGAATGTCTCAAATGTCAATTACATTCTTACTGTACTCAACTAACTCTGATATCGTGATGTGAATCAAGTAACCATCCTCATAACTTATAAAAATAGAACCAATTTCAAATAGAGTCAGATTTAGGTTTAGGGTTTCTTTACAAAATTTGGGGAAAATCCAATCTAGCCAAATAACAATGAAATTGACTTTGGGAACCACAAATTCATAGTCCCAATTACATAAGAACAACATTTAATTTTAGATTATATGATGAAATCAAAGAGCTAGGGTTTCAAAATCAATTTGGGGATTCTCTTGAATATGAGCAAAAATAGATGAGGTTCCACTTACCCACTCAATAAGAGGGGCAGCACAGCGGCTGTAGGTGGTCCAGCACGGTGGCGGCGGCACTGCACAACAGTGGAGCATCTGGTAGCAGCCATGAACCATAAATAAAGAAAGAGAGTTCAAGAGTAGAAGAAAAGAAACTAAAGATGAACATAAATGGTGGAAAACCACCATGGAAGGCGGCGCAAAGGGGCTTACCACGACGGAGGGCGGTGGTTTGGCACCGGACAACGGCGGCTCCGGCAGCGGGCAGGGGGACGTGAGGCGCGTCGCCTCTCCTCGTGCAACGAGCTGCGGTCGACGGCAGGGGCTGAGCTCGGCGGTGTTGCGATCTGGGCGGAGCAAGGTTGAAGGAAAGGAAGGTGGAGGACTTGAGTTGGAGGGAGGAAGAAGAAGAAAGTATCAGGAAAAGAAAGAAAGAAAAATAGTGAATGGAGGGGGGGTCCGATGCTAATAAGAGAGGGAGGAGAGAGAAAATTGATTTTTGTATTAGTGGGTACATTATGAGTGATAAATATTAAGCCTAAAAATAAACATGTTTTTAGTTTTTGAATAAAAAAAAATAAAGGGTGACAAATATATGTTTTCAAAATTTAAAATAAAGTAGAGATTGATAGTTGAATTGATCTACCAAGAAAATCAATGATCCAAAATTAGCATCCGATTAATTCCAAACCAGTTTATTTTTAACTCTAAAATTAAATAGAATAAAAATATGAAAATATTTTTCCCTTAATCATATTATTTAAAATATTTTTCTAAACAAAAACTAATAGTGACAATAACATAATATTATTGTCTAGTAAGTGTGCATGTACTGAAATAAAGCAGTGCTAACTCACTTGATAAAATCATTTTAAATGAGTAATTAAAATTACTCAAACTAAATCACATAATAATAAGTTAAAATAATTATTCAGATAATTAATCAATCCAAATAAAATAATATAACCATATATTAAACATATATATATTTATTGTTATTGAAGAACAGTAAAAATCGGGGTGTTACAGGTATCAAGCAAGTCCCCATCACGGGTGTGATATACAACACGACTGGGCCGTGATCAATTCGGGTCTATAGGAGTTGTCCTCTCACGGTCGTGACTTCCATCACGGCTAGGCCGTGATACATTCTGATCTTCTGGGTCCTCCTCACCACGCCCGTGAGGGCTATCACGGCTGGACCGTGTTCCTTTCTGATCTTCATCTATTGGCTAATCACGGCCGTGACCCCTATCACGGCCGTGACCCCTGTCACGGCTAAGCCGTGATCTCCTCTGACTTTATTTTTCAATGCCTTTTTGCTCTTCCTGCCTTCATAACCTGAAAATACTTGGCAAAACCATCAATTAATGATCTTTCTTCTCTTAATCTTCTCAAATTATTCAAAGACAAAATTCAAAAACAAATTGAAAAGGGAAAGAAAACTTGGGTTGCCTCCCAAGAAGCGTTTATTTATGGTCTTAAGCTTGACCATACTCCCTTCGATCAACCGGGATCAGCTGGGCTTGGAAGTGCAAGAACGCCTTTCTTCCAAGGAAGTCTTTCAAAGAGCCTATTTTGTTCATATGGCCACATGCGCTTTCGCTTTGCTCTTTTCACTCTGAGTTTCATGGCCTTACTTCCTTCCGGCGGAAGTTTTAACTCCACATGTTGAGGAACTCCAATTTCATCATTGTTTGGTGCATCATTTTTCATGCAAAGTTTGGGAGTTGCTTCCATGTGAAGCTCTTCCTTCACCTTTGGAGGTATTATCTCAATCCTTCACACATGACTCTCAAAAGGAGGGTTGTTATATGAGTTAGTCCAATCAAAATCCACCCTACCATCCTCTACATTCAAGGAGAGCTTACCATTTTTTACATCTATTATTGCTCCAGCTGTGGCCAAGAATGGCCTTCCTAGAATGATAGGGAATATAGAATTCCCATTCATGTCCAACACCATCAAATCGGTAGGAATAAAAATTTTCCCTACCTTTATGGGAACATTCTCTAGTATGCCTAGAGGAGTTTTAGTTGAGCCATTCGCAAATTGTAAAGAGAACTTGGATGGACTTAATTCCTTGGTTCCTAACCTCTCAAAGATGGTAAGTGGCATCAAACTTGCACTAGCCCCTAAGTCACATAAGGCTTGGTCTATTTTTAATTCTCTAATTGAGCAAGCAATAGAGAAACTTCCTAGATCTTTTAGTTTAAGAGGCGTATTAGTTTTTATCACGGTATCACGCTCCTCAATTAAGCTCTTAGTTTCTTTTTCTATTTACTTTTTCTTGACCAACCTTTGTGGGAAAGGTATTGGGGGTTGGTAAGGTGGTGGAGGGACATACTTTGGCTCTATCTCATCATGTTCGCATCCTCCTCACATTCCACATTCTTTTCAACTACCCCAAGCTTATCATCCCTCAAGTATATAGCATTACAGTGCTCATTGGGATTAACTTCGGGTTGTCCCGGAAACGTACCCTTAGTTCTAGAATATGTACTAGCTTGTTGGGCCATCTGAGTTTCTAACATATTATTATGGATGGCTAAGTTATTTACCTTAGATGCTAACTCTTTTATTGCCTCATTGACTGCCCTACCTTGTTGCCTAAACTCTTCATTTTGCTTTGTTTGAGTTTCAACAAAATTTTCTAAAAGAGACTCAAGTTTAGACTTTTGTACCTGAGGATACCCCGATGCGGGTTTCTTATTACCTTGGCCTTCCTGGAATTCATGGTTCAACGTGTTGTTGTAGTTCCCGTAGGAGAGATAAGGATTATTCTTCCTCACTTGGTTGTAAGGATTTGGAGGAGCATAGTTTGGCAACTTCGGGTTCGTGTCATAGAAGTTGTGACAAGAATTCACTTGTTCCCCTGAAGCACCGGATCCAGGAGCAATACCATGTGGGCATTCCATTATGTCATGTCCCTGCATTCCACAAATCTCACAAACAACATTAGTAGCACCTATTGAACTCACATTAGCCTTTTCAAGCTTATCAAAGTGTTTATTCAATGAGCCAAATTTAGACATAATTAAATAAGTACTATTCATTTCAAACTTACCCCCTGAAAGCTTACTCGGGTTATTACCTCTTTCCGAACCCCGTTGGTGATAGTTGGTGGCTACATTTTTAATGATATGGAATGCTTCAGTCAGAGGTCTATTCATAAAGACTCCACCAGCCGCGGAGTCAAGTGACACCTTCGAAGAGTAATCCAATCTGTTGTAGAAGGTATGCACTAACAACTACCTCTAGAGCCCATGATGTCGGCAAGACTCTAGCAATCCTTTGTAACGATCCCAAGCTTCGGATAAGCATTCTCCGTCTTTTTGGAAGAAGTCGGTGATCTGAGTTCGTAGGTAAGCAGTCTTGGATGGAGGGAAGAATTTTTCCAAGACCGCCTGCTCCAGTTGGTCCCAAGTTGACAAAGTATTAGCTGGAACTTGCTTCAACCAAGCTTTTGCCTTTCCAGTCAAAGAGGAGGGGAATAACCTCAAGTGAATAGCATCAATCGGGGCACCATGAATTCTTATTGCATCGGTGAACTCCAAGAATGTCTCCACATGATCAGTCGGGTCCTCCGAGGGTAATCCTCCAAATTGATGTTGCCTAATCATGCCAATTAACATAGGCGGTATAGTGTAGTTCTCCGCCTCAATTTCTGGCCTAGCAATCCCAGTTCGCAAACCCCTGGCATTTGGGGCTGCGTAGTCCTTCAGTGGTTTGGTATCCGGTAGATTTGCCATGAGTGGAATGGAAATCAACCTTTCTCTCGCTCTTTGTCTTTCTAGTCTCCCACATCTATGAAAGGTCCTTTCGATCTCGGGGTCAACTTCAATAAGATTTTCGAGACTTTGGGATCTTCGCATAAGAGAGAAAAATTCTTGCAAAGAGAGAGGTAGATACACTAGAAAAAGAAATGAGATAAATGAAAAAAAGAAGATTTAATATATATAAAAAAAAGGTCCAGAAAAATCAATTTAAAAATTAAATTGAAATTCAAGAAAGCATAGTCCCCAGCAACGGCGCCAAAAACTTGTTGTGTCACGAATCCGCAAGTGAACGGCTTCGTCGTCAAGTAATAAAAAGATCGAATCCACAGGGACCGTGATCTTAAATAACTATCAATTATTAAATCAATTAAACTGGACTAGATAAAAAAGATTTGGAAAAGATTTGGTTTTTAAAAGATTAACTAACAATATCAAATATCTAAACGCAATCAAACAAAATAGCAATCAAATCAAATCTGGGGGTTTTCAAATCAAAAGAGATTTCCAGGAATTGGGTTACCAACAAGACTGTTCATGTTACTAAATTGACTACCCCTCTTGTTAATTATCGAAATTTTCTTTGAATGTGAATTTATCCTAAATAAGTTAATGTTCCCTCTCGGGATACAAGAACGTGCCCGATTAAACCAACCCCTCGTGGTAATTGAATTTAAATCGAACCCTTTAAGCTTTGTGACAACTCAGTGAACCCTCGAAGGACCGCTTCTAACTCTCGTGATTTAAGTCCTAAGTTCAATCCCTATAGATCCAATACCTAATTTCACCGCTAGATTCCTCCTTAGAGTATCAATGATATGCAAATAAGTGCGCACCAGATTCACAAGTAATTCATGCAATAGGAATCAAATCGAAAGCAAACTGAAATTAACAAGAAGTAAAACGTCAATTCATAATATAAAACAAATATTGGGCATAGCCCCAATTCCTAGAAATAAAAAGGCTACTCAAGCATTGTCATATTCATAGCAAGCTTGATTAACAAAAGCATAAAAGAAAACCTAAGAGAAGAGAAGAAATTGAGAAGAAGAGAAATCCTAGTTTTTGCCTAAGGTAACAGTCCAAGGGATCCCTATTTTCGAGCCTAATTACCCTATTTGTAGAGTAAGTTAACTTGAATCCCAAGAAATTACAAAATCAGATCAAATCAGGTTTTAAACTTCCAGATATTGCGCGTCACGGCTGTGATGCCTGTCACGACCAGGCCGTGACAGATTCTGTCTTGGAAAACTTGGCATTGATGGCCTGTCACAGCCATGATGGCCATCACGGCCTGGCCGTGACAGGGTCTGACTTTTTCGTTCTTTTCTTTTCAGCCTTGCTCAATCATGGCCGTGATGGATGTCATGGCCTAGCCGTGATAGGCTCTGTTTGGCTCAGTTTTCTTGCTTTTCAAGCTCCGTCTTTATGCAAGCTCCATCATGGTTAATCTTGAACATTTTAATCCTCAATTCCTGCACACAAACACCACAAAACCGCCTTACCCATTCCAAGGTAAAAACTAACAAAAATCAAATTAAAAATTCCTAAACTACATGAAAGTGCATGCAATATGATAAAGAAATATGAGGTGTAATCACACTCATCAATCCATCATGGGTGGCCTTCCTATCAAATTGTCAAGGCCTCCCAAGCAACATATGACTTGCCTCCATGGGCACCACATCACAAAGAACACTATCATGATGCTTCCTAATGGAGAATAGAATCTCAACTTGCTTGTTCACAATCATTTCACCAACTTCACTAAGCCATTGAAGTCTATATGGCCGTGGGTGTGGCTTTATCACAAGATTTAATTTAGAGACCATTCTATAACTAGCAACATTAGCACAACTACCACCATTAATAATTAAAGAGCATAACTTCCCTTGGGCCAAGCATCTAGTATGAAAGATATTTTCCCTTTGTCTCTCAGCGTGCTCCTTGGCTTGGCTCCCCAAAAGTCTCATCACCATTAACAAGTCTCCTTCCGGAACTATTTCTTCCTCACTTTCTTCTTCACTAGAGGCCTCGGATTGTGTGACCACTTCTCCATTTCTTGATACCATTGTCCTTTTTGTTAGATATTGGGACGGAATATGTCCATGGCCCAAGCACTTGAAACACTTCACATCACGGCTTCTAGGAGATGCTTTCATTGGCTTCTTTCCTTGAGATATAGACACGACCTCCTTGGAAGATGAGGTACCCTCCTTCTTTGACTTGTCCTTCCAACTTGAAGATGAAAACTTAGAAGAAGAAGGAAATTTGGACTTCTTCCTCTTGAGTTGTTTTTCCACTTTGATAGCTTGTTGGACCAAATCTTCTAGCTCCACATAGTTTTGAAGTTCCACTATGTCTTGAATGTCTTGATTCAAACCATGTAAGAACCGAGCCATAGTAGCCTCCTTGTCTTCATTAATGTTGGACCTAAGCAAGTCCAACTCCATCTCCTTGTGGTACTCATCAACACATTTGGATCCTTGGGTCAATCTTTGCAATTTGTTGTGAAGATCCCTATGGTAGTGATTTGGAACAAATCTCTTTCTCATAACTTGTTTCATTTCTTCCCAAGTTTCAATAGGCTCCTCCTCATACTTCATCTCTCCTTTTGTAATTGATCCCACCAAACAAGTGCATAGTCTTTGAATTCAAGAGCGGTTACCTTTACTTTCTTTCTTTCATTGTAATGGTTGCAATCAAATACTTGATCCATCTTCATCTCCCACTCCAACTGGGCTTCGGGATCATTCTTCCCATGAAAGGTAGGAACTTTGATCTTGACCCCTTCAATTCTATCTTCTCTATCACACCTCGTTCCTCTATATCCTCCTCTTCTATGTCCTCATCCTCTATGTCTTTCGGCATCACTCTCATATCATCTTCCATGATTTGATTCTTCACGGTTTTGGAGGTTGGAAAGTTGTTCAGTGAAGTTTGCATTCATTTGCTCCATTTGTCTTGTAAGAATTTGTATTTGAGTAGTCATCCTAGTATGAAGAACCGCGAACCTTGGAGAAAGAGGTGGACTATCATCACGAGCTGCCATCACTTGAAACACACAAGATCAAAAATAACAAGAAAGTTTAAAATCCTCACCACACTCCTTCATGTGTGCACATAATGTGTATTTCACTCAATTAGGTTTTTTCCACACAGAAGATGTAATTTTCACTCTTGCCTCTTTCCACTCAATTTGTTCTCTTTTAGGTCTTAGAGGAGTCACACACCAATCCACACAAAATATCCAAAATCAAGTAACAAAAATCACAAAACCTATCAAAACAAAGGAAAACAAAGGAAAGGCTAGAAAAAGGAAATCTTTAAGAATAAAGAAAACAAAGAAGAAGGGAAACTTTTTCAAGAACACCAATTGCCCAAAATATTGAAAATAGAATGTTTTCTTCTCTTTTTCTTCTTTCAATATCATGTGCAACACTATTTTTTTTAAATTTCTGCGCAATTTTTCTTTTTAAACTTTGATGAAGAAGAAACACACTTGTAAACTTGATATTTTGGGGCAGTAACAACAACCACAAAATTCCCTTCAAAACAGAATCAAAATGTTTTTTTTTTTTTGTTTTGGGTTTTTTGAGTAGAAATAAAGAAAGGTAGAAGATGAAGAACAATGAAGAAAATAAAGAACACAAACACAAAAATTCAACCAAACCTAAGCTTTGATGCCACTTGATGACAACCAAATGGATAGGTTATTTTTTTGATGATCTTATGTTGAATTATCCAATTATGATGATGAAAACAGTTTTGTGTTCTAAATTAGAAAGAAGAAAATAAGCAAATGGGTGAAGGAAATAGATGAGTATGGAGCCACAAACCAAGGGGTTTGATAAGCCAAGTGAAGTTCAGCACAAGAATCTTGGATTCTTGATAAGAAGAAGGGTGGCTCAACCAAGAACCAAAGAGAACAAAATTCCCACAAATGGATTCAATCCAAAATTCAACATCCAAGTTATCTTATTCATGTAATAGGTGTGTTACATATAGTAGTGGGGCTACCAATTCTTGGCTCACACAAAGATACCATAACCCCACCTAATAACTCACATAACTAAGCCACTAATTGGTGTAATATATGCTTTTACTACAATTAAGTGGCTGCCTACACTTAATTCCCCTACTCAAACCAAATAAAAGTGTAACCCCCTACTTAAACAAAGTAATAAAATGACTCATAACTAAAAGGAGTTACTTTATGCATGCACGCCAAAAGATTCCCTCCTAAGACAACATACAAACTCGTGTACTCATGGAAAAAGTGGGCTTGACCCAACTGCAATACTTAGAAAACTTGGATCCACTCACATAACCCATTACACTTACTGAATTGAAATAAAACAAGTAAATTGACTCATAACTAGTGCACGCCCAACATCATCATCATCACAAGTCTTCTAGTTTAATGAGATAAGTCACCAACTTGGGCTCCATTTCATCAAGACTTGCATTTGGGTTTGCCTCCATCAAAGTAGCCACCATTTGATTTAGAGCTTCTTGGACTTTCTTGGTTCTTGCTCTTATCATAGGTCCACCAAATCCTTGTGGTGCTCCTTGGTCCAAGCTCCTTAGTGGGCTCACATCACTCCCCCACCACCTGCTCCTCTTCCGGTATGAGAAACCTCTCCGTTGCCACCACCAGCAACTCTATTCCTGGCTCTAGCGCCACCTCGTCCTCTACCTCGAGCCATGATCCTGTAAAAGAAATCATTAGCTCACACTTATATGACATATAATATTACATAAAACATGTATATAAATACTATATGCCGTACAAATGTTAACTATCGAGTCCGGACTCACTACCCAACTTCTAAGCATAGTCGTTATCCGATGTGGATTCAACTAAAATGGCCAGTACACCCTAACCTCACAGTCTGAACAGAATCAAAATGCTCTGATACCACCAAATGAGACAACCCTGATGTCCCATTAAAGAAAAATCTTATTAACTAAAACCTAATCGCGATATAACGTTAAGCGTATACGTACAAAACAACGAATATATAAAAACTTTAAATATAAATAACCGAGATATAAACATCACACCACATATACATATATATAACACAAACACACTATGCTAATATGCTGTAGAGGGTACCCCGATGATACAAACTGTCATATAAAGAAAATACATCATAAGATCCAAAGAAAGATATCTCACCATCTTTCCGCATCCCCAGCCCCTCTCAAAAGTACAACAAAGATGGGCTTACACTAACAACCTATGCACATAGCATGCATTGGCCTCTACTAACCCTAGCATGGATGATTAGAGCTACCCTGACTCTCCCCGCGTGATCGTCTGTACATCTGCTGCTATGGTCTGGATGGTCCAGATACTACTGCTCCACTACTACCAGAGATACTTTCGCGACGAGGACGCTGGAACTATCACCGATAATAAGCACTGTGACGAACATGATCTCTGGGGATCACTGGTGCTGGAACCATCAACTCTGCATCAGGAGCTGCCCAAGGATATGGTTGTGGTATGGGCGGAGTATACCAAAATGCTGGACGTGGAAGGGTTTGTCCAAGATGGAAAGTCCCGACAAACCTAAAGTGTGGTCCCTCTCCGAACCTCACATAAGCTGAAACAGGACTCGTATATACAGCGAAACGGGTAGCTGGGTCCATTAGCCACCCTTCGTCATCATGATACTCTAACTCAAGTGTTCCCATCAGTGGGAACCCTGTCGGTCCCGTCATCCATGGATGGTCCAAGTGTGGCATCCTGATACGTTGGGCCGGCTTTGCGAATCGAGAAAAAATATACATAGAAAGAGATAGGGAGATAAGAAACTAGCTATCAGCATATGCGGAAAAGGTTACACGGTACATATACAATAATAGCACACAAACATGCATCACACATAAGCATATATAAATACAATCATCCTCGAGACATGTCATTGTCCTCTACCCTTCGCTCTTATGCAACTAATTCTATATGCTGACATGGCCACCACATAATCCTATCACACATCCCTCGTCTGATCAGGGATCTTAGTCAGTCGTCCAAGTGGCTCATCCATAAACGACTATGCACACCCCCATTCCCGTTAGGGCACTCATTCAAAGAATGGCACTATTCCCTCATTCCCGTTAAGGAATAGTTGCACAATATAAAATCATCCCAATTCTGGTTAGGATACGGGACGACTCGGCAAGGACTACAAGAATATCATGGTAGTTTCCCCCATTCTCGTTAGGGAACTGACCCGCGACATCCGGTATATGTAATCGGATACTCTAACCTCATGTATTCCACTCAAACGGCTGTGTACAACACCATGCATCTACATGAGTCCCATCGACTCGTATCGGATAATAACCTAGTGCCTTCACCTTCCATCCTCATCTCATATCATGTCTCAAATCACACTACAATAACTCATCATGATTAAAATATTATTTAATTAGGTTAGGCACGACTAAGTCATACGTCATCCGCTCCCCCAACATACATCTCTCCAAAACATCCCATATCGTCAACTAGATACCGACTACGCATGTTATAGCAGATAAGGCATAATATCACATAAAGCATGTTATCCATAATAAAATATTTAAATAATCATAATTAAACAAATATAACATATTAACACAAACAACACACATCAACCAGCTCAATGGGTAAAATCATGCAACCTCGAATATCACAAATTTAGCCTAACGACGATAAACCTATAATCTACATATCATCCTTGGCACCACAAAGTAGTCGCCAATGTGATATTGACATTGTCGATTACTCACTCACTAATAGGGTTTAGGTCGCCCTACGCCATTATCATAAAATATACTACTTAGCCATTTCCGACAATAGGTGACTTCTTTCTCCCACCTGATGTAAGTGTAGCTAGCTCTGGAACAACAAAACGAACACTCCTCGTATCCTCACAAATCTGGTTCGCCCTGTTCACAGGTCTCAGGGCCTCCGAAAATTAACCTGGATACATCAATACAAAGCACACGTCACAGGGAACCCTAATCTGAAAACGAAAGTTGAAACTAATAACCGAGTAATGAGAAAACCTCAATACCGTCACCGACGGCATGTCGGCATAAAAAGAGCATAGGCTTACCTTAGTCTAAGTGAGAAAAGAAAGATAGGGTTAGGAAGTAGACTTTGCCACGAGCACGATGGTATATTCGGTTTCTCGATAGGACGAACGGATCGATTGCATTGAGCTCCGTAATTTTTCACTCTCTATGTGCTCTCTTCCTCTCTCTTTCTCTCACTCTCTGTTTCGTCTTTCCTTCGAATGGTAACTTAAGTTACCATTCATCAGACTTATTTTTTTTCCAAGTTTCACTGCCAACGCTTGAGAGTGGGGACTGCCACGCTTGAGCGCCCGAGCACTCGAGTGCCAGGTTGTCCCACGTTTGAGCGTTGGGTTCCTTCTGGGTCAGGTCACCGCCCCCTCCGTCCACGTGTCCAATCGTTGCACGCCATGTGGACAAGCAGGTCACATATGTCTGGTGGACCTTCGACCCTCGAGCGCCCATATAGCCACGCTCAAGCATACTGGCGCTCAAGCACCAGGTACATGCACGCTCAAGCGTGCTAGCCTAGACAACAAATCCTAATTTAAGTTCTCATCCGTTTCAAAGCCGATCGCTCACATACTTTTCAAACAAGGTTACATATGCATAAACATACATCTCAAGCGTATAAACAAGGTCTTAAAAACACGGATGTTACACCTTATATAAGCTAGACCATAGGCCTCGACGAGCAACCTGGCATATTCCCGCCCCTAGTCTTGGTCAAAAGGCCAACAAATTTTGAAATGTCTACTAAGAAGTACTATTCATGACATTAATTAATGACATTAATATTGGAAATAAAATACAATAATTTTGAACGTAACATTTAAAAAGTTTTTAATTTCAATCTAATTAAGTGATTTAAGACATAATTTTATATTTTTTAAAAGTAAAAATCAATTTAGTCCCTAAATTTAACACCACCACTTAATTAGGACATTATGATAAATAAATTCAGTCCCCAACTTTAAAACGATCATCGGTCGAGTTAATCTCTGACATTAGTACGTGTCAATTAAATATGACACGGCATTTCACATGGCACGTTAAGAGCCAACTTGACACCTACATTAAAAATTCCAATCAAAACGTCATTTAACTTTTAGAAAAATAAATAAACAAATAAATTCAAGCTAAATGTTACAATTTTGCAGGACCAGTTTGACCTATTGGACCAAATTGATGTTTTGCTTAAGGAAAAACAAACATTGTAGGTCTAATGAGTAGTTTAGATAGCTTGCTGGCCTTGTGACTACTAGTTTTTCTGAGTAAAACATCAGCTTCGTATCTGGAGTTTGGTCATATCGATCAATTTGATCACTAAAATTTGGTTCATGCCAAGCTACAACATTTGGCTTCACCTTGTGTTTATAGATGGGGAAATTGAAAATTCTTGGGAATTTAAAATTTTAGGAAATTCAACCGTTTCAATATGATTCCATTCATTTTCAAAAAAAAAAATTGTATTTGGATGGAATAATCAAATTTGTACATTCTTAAAATACACTTTGTTTGAATAAAGTAATTAAATGAAGGTTATGAAGGTTATATATAAACATAGAAATATCATTTTTTTATCCTAATAAAAAATATGGCGGTGGTTGTGGTCGGACGACGATCAGACGAGGTTCACATTAGAGAGCACAAAGAATTCCAAATTCCTAGATTTGTCATCTTCATTGTCACCTTGGTTGTTAGCGTGATTATGTTTTTGATCAAAATACATCTGAGCAACCTGAAAACGAGTAAAGCATGACCAAAGAATTCAATCTTCCATTCCCATGTTACTATTTCAATCTTCTATCTGTATAATTGTCAAATATTGAAGATGACACTTTACCTGCACAGATGATGAGGCCTCTACAGGAGCCTTGTCAGGCCGAACACGAAGAAGACGTGGAAATCGAAGAGAAAGGCCCTTTATTGAAAATAAAAGCACCATCAATAAAAGTTAAAAGTGAAATGAAACTTGTAAAACTTCCATCATTAATTCATTGTTTCTAATACCTTATCCCGATCTACTATGCCCACTGCAGCACGGTGAACAGAGCTAATGGTAAGGTTTGCAGCTTTCACCTCCCAAACAAAGCTTAAAACAAAAGCTTTGCTACAGTGAGCATAATGCAATTTTATTGGAAAATAAATGTTCCTGTGTGTGTATCATATCAATAAGGTATTAGCAAAAAAATCATGTAGACTCTGGAAATTTCCCGTTGTTTAAAAAATTAAATTGCCATAATAATAAACTCGGGAAATGGTCAAGCACTTCGTTTCATAAGCTTACTGCACTGCCCAGGAAATTATAAAAAAGAAAATGATCACGTAGTTGGCTAGTTGCACTCAATATCCTCCACGTTGTAATAATACACCTCCAAAGACGTGCTGAAACCAGAAGGCAATGTAATAAAACTAGAGAACGGTATGAAAATACTTCCAGATGTACCATTATTCTCCACCCAATTTGACCACTTGGTCATGTTAGGAGACCTTTCAGCCATGATTAAGTGACATGTATAAGACAACTCATTAATGATCGTACATTAAAAAAATTCCAGATTAGTCTTACCTCACTGGTTTCAAACCAGACATTGGGATTGATTGTCTTTGGATATCGATAGTATGGCTGAAATCAAGAAGCATGTTTAAAATTAGTTCATAAAATATTAAGCATGACTCAAACCAGGTTCAAAGAGAAACAAGAAAGGCAGGGACCTTTGGCTTGGGAATCACGATAGAACCAAGCCTAGCAGATCGTTCTGCAAGCATTTCTTCAGAAAATCCCGTTCCTACACACCAAAACATGAATATTACAACACAGAATTAAGTTTAATAAACACCAGAAATCAGTAATGACTTAACATGAAAATGCTCACCTATCTTACAGATACTTTGAAATTCTTGATTATTCTTGTCATAGCAAGCAAGGAGAAAGGCACCATAGACTCCTAGAAGACATCATGCCACCATTCATTTCAGAATGCTTTGATCTAGAAGTTTAAAATAGCAGTATAGAAAAAATTCCTAGGGCTAGCATTATGCATACATACGTGATAAGAAACGTTAGAGGAAGTTGTTTTAAAATGATAGTTTAACAGATATAGGCATCACCACGTTTCCCACAACCGTGGAAAGCAGCAAGTACCAAATCTAGTGAGTCCCCTATACTGCAAATTTGAGCCAATGAATAAATACAAATCCATTAAGACAAAAGTGAATTAGGCAAAATAAGCATGACATCCTTACTTTTTCATATAATCTTTCTTCAGTTTTAGCCAGTTGAATGATTTCTTGGAAGGTTCATATGTAGCATCTTCATGTAATGTTTTAATAATTAATCCCTCGCAACTGAAAATCGATACAAGCCAAATGATAAATGATAAAAATTCTCATTCAAATTATTGCAAGAAAAACCAAAGTTTGAAGAACTGTTAAAAGTTAAACATGCAATTAAGTAGTCTAATGCATTATCATCAATGCCTAGCAAATGCTTTCAGTACATAATTCTAACCACATTAACATAACTTACTTACAAAGTATAATAAGCTATGCTCAAATGATGCACATAATATTTAATTGAATAATGAAATTTCTATCACCATGAATTTAAATTAACTAGAAGATTCAATATAGACCTTGCATCAACAGATTTGTCAAGAAAATTATGTATTTCCTCAACATCATTGGATGTTATAGCTGTTGCAAACTGAAAAAATCCAGATTCTTCTTCAAAAGAAGCATAGAGATGCTGCAGAGAGAAAATTTGGAACTCGTCAAATAGTTCTTATATAAAAAGCCCATAATTAATGGAAGAAGACAGTTCATAACAAATACACGATATTCAATTACTAATAATGTTTGAAAATTAACATTTGAGAAACAGCAAAAGAGTCCATTTGGCCAGCATAGAAAACTGAAAAATCTTAAGAACCCGATCTTTTGAGTTCCCCAATACATGGATTCATTGCATTTCCATTTCCAACATGTATTGGATTGAGTACGTACCAGAAAGCCATATGCTATAGCTATCAGTCAGTCTGTCAGTGCTCAACCTTATCTACTTAACTACACAAGCCCAAGCACCACCATTAAATTTGACACCAACCAACAGCATTGCGAAAGCAATATGCTGGACCAAGGCGAACAATCCTCTTCCCAAATCCTGCCTCATGTAATTTGATACCTTTCTGGGAATACAATTCCTGACCTTAGTTTGATAGCACTTGCTCAATCAACGCTTACCACTAAGTTACAAGCTATAGCAGTCTCAGTCTGAGTTGGCCAAGGCACAACCTTTTTTTTACTGAATTGCACAAGCCGACCGCTACAGTGCATTTTACTAGAATCCACCTTGGCCTTGCCAAGGCAGGATGCTGACGTAAAATCTACACTCATTCACCACTTATATTTCTAGGGACACCTTTATATTGTTTTAAAAAGTGGAACAGCTTCTTTTAGGCTTCCACTTTTCAGCCATTATATATAAAGGACTTCAAACACTTAAAGAAAACAGTAAAATGAAACTATTGGCAGAGCAAAGATTAAAGTTGGTACCTCTACGGATTTTCAGGTTTTCCTGAAGAAGTGATTGGCCATTAAGATACAGCAAATCAAAAGCAAATATGCAAACATCCACCTTTATATCACTCATAGCTACATTTTTGCGATACCGCCCGCTAAGCTCCTGTTAAGATATTCGGTCATAAACATGTGTCTAATCTCAACTCCTCAAACAAAATATCAGTAATTGAAAAGTAGCATCACCAAGATAGGAAAAACAACACCTACAATTACGGGTGTCAAATGGATGGTTCGAATGGATTTTGAGTTGAACTATAATGGATGGATTAAAATAAACTACTAACCCATTAATGATCCGTTAAAAATATATTGAAAAATTCCAATTCATCCACGAACCATTTAATAAAAATCATCCAACTAAAAAATATGATATTTTAAAAACTTAATTTTACTTTTTTTTCTTTCACAATTTGGTGGTTGCTGGTGGTAAGCAGCAGTGGTGGACGGTGATCAGCAACAGCGGCGGCCAGCAATGGTCGGCAGCAGGGGGCAGTGACGGTGGCCGACAGGGATCAGTTGACACTAAATGGATCTAAAATAATCCATTTTTAACTTTAAATGATCCAATGGTTAAAAAAAAAATTGGATGGATCATTAACATCCATTAGTAAAAATAACTCTACCCAATCCAATCCATTTAACCTTTTTTATAAATGGATGGATTGGATCGGATTTACATGTGGATGAATTGGTTGGGTCATGATTAAATGGATTGTTTTGCCACCCATACCTACAATATTAATTTTGATCCACTGTCTATCAACATAAAATATTTTCACACTATCATTAAATGATGTACTGATGGCCACAAAATACAGAACCAGCATTACGAGTACCAGGAACGAAAGGATTTTCTGTTTAGCACGATCATATGCCACAAGTTCACAATCAAGAACAAATGATGATACAGTTTATTTCTTTAACCTGTTCACAAACAACAAATATCAGACACTGTGAATATATTCATAACATAAGATTGTTTTAAAATGAAGCTTCATGTTGTTAAGGAAGTGTCCATTACAAACCCAAAAAGATGATATCATACCAACATAATATCCACCATTCAGTTTTTTTACCTTGAAACTACAGGAACAACATCGGGAAACTTCCCAGTGTTCCGTTCTCCATTTCTACTGTAAACCTCAACCAAGCCATTTTCCATGTAATGTATCTGTATCATTAAAGCTAATATTATAGCACGTAATAAGTATATAAGCCGTATATTTCTGATAGAAATTTTGACCATGACGTATCACCTGGGCCCGCTCTCCATCATATTTGTATTCGCAGGTAAATTCCAAATCCTGGAATTTAATCAGAACTTCGGTTACACTCTTGGTTGCTTTTGACAACATAGGTCTAATAGGAACACCAAGAGTGAAAATACATTTGTTTTGAAGCTTCCATATACCATGCTTAAGAAGTGCAGATACTATTTTGTCATAGTCTGGAAGAACGGAATACACTTGTTTAACAATCTTTGAAGCCTGATGCAAAAAGAAACTAGAAATTAAACAAATATAATATAATATATATATATGTATAATATTACTGCAGCCTAATTTTTTTGAGCACGGATACCTGCACAAAAGACCTATTTCAGCAGCATTGCCCCATGTTACGAACCAAGGATTTAAAGCAGGAATATAGAAGAAGTAACTGTATTATTGTTGTTCTCAAGCCTGTATCAAGATGATAACAGTGCTTGGATATGGGAAAATGGAAGAAAAATTTTACAAGCAAAGAGAAAAAAGATATCCTAGGCAATTCGAGAGTGCCTAGTCTCTCCCAAAGTTCTAATCCAATTCCAGTCTACCCTCACTCTTTCCCTCCCTCCTAGATATATTTCTCACCTCACTTAACAGAAATCCCTCCTCACTCGCTCCAGCCCACTCTGCTGCTGCCACTAGGCAGCTGTTAGTTACAAGTTTCTCTCTCCTGGGAGTAATCTGGTGCATTGCACCCTTGGAGCCACATAATGGGCTTCCATTTACCTCTTTCATACACTAAGGTCTTCTTGGGCCTCGTCATGTCAGCATCAATACCCTCCCCTTCAAAACTCACCTTGTCCTCAAGGTGAAAAATGGGAAATTGCTCTTGCACTTCAGCTACTGTTTCCCAGGAATTCTCATAAGTGGGCAATTGCTTCCTTTTGACTAGCATCTCCACACTTCCCTGCACATCTTGTCTTGCCGCTAGTAATTCCATTTGGAGGATTGGGCAAGAAGAGCAACATCCACCGGGTCCCATTGCTTGAAACCAGATAGATGAGAACCCAATTCCTTGGCAGCCCCTCTTGCACTGCTACTTGCGGCAGGTCCTGAACCATCCCTCGCATGAGCATGCTCAGCTCTCACAATAATTGTTTCTATATACTCCTCCTTTAACAGAACTTGGTAGATTATGTCAGCCAAGATGCTTGCATTTTTGTCTAAATCATTAACATCACCATCCTGCCAAAGAAACACCACACATGGTGCCGAGTACTGATGAAAGGAGAAACACTCAACTAAATACAACCCAGTTCCCGTGATGAGGACTTCTGGTACCCAAGGAGATTGTCTTGCCTCATCAGTGTTAGGATTTAAGGACCAGTGACAACCATCATCGCACCCCCTTTGCTTAAAATTCGAAAATAGCTAATCAAGTTTTTGTGTTCGAAATCCACCATACAATGCTTGTGTATCGTCCTGAAACCCATTGGCATTTCTCCATTCCTTGCCAAACTTGAGGAATAACAATTGGGCATGCTCTAATTTGTCATATTCTGCCTCAAGTAACCCCATTACCATAGTCACAAAGGTTGCAGCCAATATTTTGCCACCAGATGTACCACTCTGCATTACTGACAAAACCTCCTCAAGGTTGTCTTTGAGGTTTTCCACTGATTTAGATAACCTCGGCAGCAATTCTTGAACCTTTCCCTCACAGTTTCCATTTTCAGATATACAACCACGAGTTGTGTCACTTGTTGGGAAGGACTGAAATTTTTGAGCAGGAGTAATTTGAAGTGAATCAAGGTTTGCAACATACCCATTGTTAGCTTTCCATCCATGTCCCCGATTGTCGTTTGCTTCAAAGTTTGAGAAAGACGGAGATATGTAATTTTCAACTTTCATCCTTTGCTCTCTAATCCATGAATCACATGACTTGCTATCCTTTTCCAACTCCATTTCCCACTTCCCGCGTTCCCATTTGTAATTAAGCAAATCATTCCAAGGTTTAAGAATTTCTTGGGGCACCTCGACATGGACAGATTGGACTCCCTGGAATTTCTTACGTAACTCCTCCAACTATTGCTGCTTTAACAACGCTGGATTTGTTAGGGTATTAATAGCTTCAGATATAAAACCAAATTTAATGGGTTGGTGCTTACATGTAACTTTAGGCCCAAATCCATACTCAGCAAGTTCTGAATGAAATACATCTTCACCTCCTAACTCCAAAGTGATATCTATCCTTTGTTGGGCCTGACCCATTAGGTTAAAAAAAACCCAACTCAACATTCTGACCCACTTTGTGCACTGCCCTAGCCCCCTCCTTCCTCTCACATGCGATGGCTATCTCAGCCATGGATGGAGATGACAATTTGGCAACGGCAGGTGACGACCCTCCCTCCGTCGCGACGAGTGATCCGACCGCCTCCATGTACACGCCCAGTTCCGCCGGCGGCAGCTCCTCCATTCTTGCCTTCACGAAAACTGTCTTCACGGCCGATAAACAAGGACAGTGTCCCGACGGTGCTGGCAGTGGCAGCTCATCCATGCCAGATGACGACTCCACCACCGCTTTGGTTACGCCCATATCCGACGGCGACGTTACACGCCCACCCCCGTTCTTTGTCTCCATCAAACTACCTCCGCCACCACCAACACAGCGGTCGCCGTCGTTTCTGCTCGGGCCACCACTTCGTTCTTTCGTTATCATCTCAGAAAGATCCGAGACATCACCCATTCTCAGAACCCAACCACCACCAACATCTTCCACCTTGATCTCCTCCACATGCATAGATCGAAGTTTCTCCTCTTTCTGCGATTCGACCTCTATAACAGTATAAGAAATACTGTTAATGGACCCATCACCTCCTCTACCATTGTCTTCCTCCTCGGTATCCTTCTCTTCTGCAAATTCCAGCTTCCCAATCGCAAGGTCGCTTTGTGGTAAAGGTGTTCCGAAATGTCGACTTCCACTCGCAAGACTTCCATAGCCTTCCTCTTCTGTGTACATTACCAAAGTACTTCGGCGGCGACTTGGAGCGTGATCACGTCGAGATCGACGTCTGAAGTAGATTCCTTTCCTTTTTTTCCAGAGCTGCTTGATCTCGTCCAACCGGGTTTGATTTATTATCCTCTGTTCCAGCAAGCTTTTCTCCCAATTCTCCACTCTTGACTCCATTTTGCAGTTTGTGTAATGATAATCAAAAGCTCCAGGAATCGTGAGCTTTGATACCATTGTTACGAACCAAGGATTTAAAGCAGGAATATAGAAGAAGTAACTGTATTATTGCTGTTCTCAAGCCTGTATCAAGATGATAACAGTGCTTGGATATGGGAAAATGGAAGAAAAAGGTTACAAGCAAAGAGAAAAAAGATAATCTAGGCAATTCGAGAGTGCCTAGTCTCTCCCAAAGTTCCAATCCAATTCTAGCCTACCCTCACTCTTTCCCTCCCTCCTAGATATATTTCCCACCTCACTTAACAGAAATCCCTCCTCACTCGCTCCAGCCCACTCTGCTGCTGCCACTAGGCAGCTGTTAGTTACAAGTTTCTCTCTCCTGGGAGTAATCTGGTGCATTGCACCCTTGGAGCCACATAATGGGCTTCCATTTACCTCTTTCATACACTAAGGTCTTCTTGGGCCTCCTCATGTCCGCATCACCCCACCCCCAACTTATAATGTTGATGCACCCCCAAAGGTTTAAAAGCCAAAACACAAATTGCCATTCAATCTTGCCTCACAAGAATGAGCCATTTAAACCAATACACTCTATGTATCATATTTCCCAATCTCAACAAGATTACCTTACCTCTTTTTTAGGAGACTGAATTTCAGGAGGCGGTGTAGAATGTTCTTCAGTGTATACTGCAGCTTGGCCTAATGCAGCTAAGAGAGTTTCCTCAGCACACTGAATCCGCAACTCAGTCTAAAAAATAAAAAACAAAACCACAAAGTAATTAACATGGAGAAGTAAGCCAACTACATTATTTCAAAGAAGTAAATTTTCAACCTGTAGCAAACGGATTAGATATATGGGTTCACAGTCAGTTGCAGCAACAAGAAGTGCCTTGATATTATTATTTTTCTTCTTTTCACTGTCTTTTCCAGATTCCCGTACAAATTTAGAAATAAGGGCAAACATTCAGCTCTCAACAACAATGGTTTCAAATACCAAAAAATTCCTATTTCCATCTCTTACAGGGTACAGACTATGTGCCAAACAGAGAGAGTAGAGAACAACATATTTAAAGATCAAAACAAGCATACAACACAACTTTTAGCAAAAGTTGTATGCCAGGAAGATAGAAAAACAATAGCAAATGAAAATCTCTCCCAAACATGTCAACTCAAATAAAATTCCAAACATAATTGAGTATCAACAAAATGAGCTGAAAATGGTTGTCAATGTTTTATGGACAATATCTTACTTTACTGCCATTGTCATTAGAGAACACAATTAAACTAGCAATCCCAAAAAAAGTTTGTCCTTTTACTTTTTCTCTTTAACCATTATCAATCTTGTAACGTAATATAATAATTTCAAATTCCACCCCTATGCTGCAGATCAGCTTAGATTGCATCTAACCACTAATTAATTAGAGAGGTGAGTAATAAGAATAACTCAATTGCAAGAGATACAAAGTACCTTGGCAATAAGGCGGAAGGTGTTGAAAACTTTCCTGATAGTCAATGCATCAGGTTTCCGCATCAAAAACTGAGACGAACGGCTTGCTTTGGCAACTTCCCCCAAATCACCTTTTTTATGCCAAATAATAAACAACAAAAAATTTAAACTCTTAAAAACAATTTCCATCACAAAAAGAAACAGTTTCAGTCCTTTGGTTAAAAAATGGGAAAAAGCAAGAACAAGAGCAACAACACCAAGACATGTATTCATTGCCTTGTACTGATTTTTGAATAAAATTCCAACTCTTAAAACAATTTCCATTACAAAAGGCAACAATCAAACACTGCAGATGAGTATTTTTGGTTTGAAAAGTAAACTGTCGAAATGCATGAAATTCCAAAAACAAATCACCTCATCCTGAATCTTGATGTGCGCTTCAGTCCTTCCACACGCCATGGCAATGGCCTTGATAATGGAAGCTTTACCGATTCCTAATTCCAACCCTTCATGCGCCGATGCAATCCTTGCGTATGTTTAAATTAGGTTAGGTTGTTTTGCGTTTAAAACAGAGAGAGCTATTCGAAAATAGAAATGTGAATTTTCCACAAAAGATAATAAAAACCAAAGATTGGCACAAAAAAAAACAACCGGGATCAAATCCTCTGGCGTAGCATATATTACAGTCCTCAACAAATTGCATACTATATCTGTAATCACAATCCTACGAGTCTCATTTGAAATCATGTCAAACGCCAACGAGAGAAACAAGAACGGAACGGGCTCGCCCTTCCCCCAAGAAGCTACCTTGCTGGGATTGAACTTCGAAGGTCTCTTCTTCAGCTGTTGAACTCAGTAGAGGACACATTGCGAATCTTGTTCGGCTTAGCGGGATTTTGTAAGTTTAGGGTTGAAATGGGAGTGGAGAGTGGGGGATGTGGGTATTTTCGTTTATTAGTGGATGAAGAAGGCTGAGTGGGTTTCTTTTTGGCGGCGGCGCGTGCGCCGGACATGAGGGCGTCGAAGGCGGAGGGTGTGTTGGACATGGTGGTGCGATGGGGGGAGATGGGGAGAGAGGGAAAGAGGTAATCCTAATAGGAATGGGAACAATGGGACGAACGAAAGAATGTTCATAACTCATAAGAAAACAAAGGAACTGCCAATGAAGAAGAACGGCGCACTCTGCCACTGTGCATTAGAGCGGGACGATGGATGCACGGGGGTAAACAATGTGTCATATGTGAGGAGTATATATTTATGTATTGACCCGTGCTAAACAGACACGGAAAATTCGATGCGACACTGTTATGGTAGATGTGCTACTGTAGCAGTATTTTTTTTTTTTTTTACTTCTTAAAAAAATAAAAAAAATTATTTCTAAAAGAACACATTTATCAAATAATGAATTGAATTCACCAGATATTTATACCTGATTCATCATATATTTGCACATACATAACCAAAATTTATTTCTCAAAAAAACTCATTCACCAGATAATGAACTGAATTCACCAGATATTTGCACATATTTAACCAAAAAAATTATGTCTCAAAAAAACTCATTCACCAGATAATGAATTGAATTCACCAGATATTTATACCCGATTCACCAGATATTTACACATACTTAACCAAAAAAAATTATTTATAAAAAAAAAACACATTCACCAGATAATGAACTGAATTCACCAGATATTTATACCTGATTCACCATATATTTGCACATACTTAACCACAATTTATTTCTAAAAAAAACCTAGTCACCGGATAATGAACCTATTCACCAGATAATGAACTGAATTCACCAGATATTTGTACTTGATTCACAAGATATTTACGCATACTTAACCAACAAAATTTATTTATAAAAAAAAACACATTCACCAGATAATGAACTGAATTCACCAAATATTTATACATGATTCACCATATATTTACACATACTTAAACCACAATTGTTTTCTAAAAAAACATATTCACCAGATAATGAACTGAATTCACCAGATATTTATACCGGATTCACCATATATTTACACATACTTAATCAAAAAAATTATTTCTCAAAAAAACTCATTCACCAGATAATGAACTGAATTCACCAGATATTTGTACCCGATTCACCAGATATTGACACATACTTAATCAAAAAAATTATTTAATAAAAAATGTGTGTCTGTTTAGCACTTTTGTTTATGTATTATGTATATACTCCCTCCGGTATTATAAGAGGTAAATGACTATTTTTTTGTCCAAAATATAAAAAATGTGCATGTATTTTGATAAATATTAAATGCTCATTTCCAATTTTACCTTTATTTAATACACTGTTTACAAGTTCCAAACAATATATTAATTATAGGATATTAGAATATTTATTAAGATTAGAATGGATAACTTTGTAAATTTTTACGAATATTAATTACAAGTAGCTTATTTCAATGCATTTCCTTGGTCTGTGTGTTTTAGGATTTTGCCTCTTATAATAAGGATCGGATGGAGTATTATTTAAAATATATGGATTCTGGTACCAAATCAAATCCTAACGTATATTGCGGGGATTGTTGGATGTAGGCATCATGTCTCTAATAGTATCTCTGACATGCTCCATTTGCCTGGTACTTCCTTGAGATGGTTGTTCCCCTGTGACATCTCTAGCTATAGTATCATGTACATCATTGTCCTCTAAATCAACATTTTCATCAAATAAACGAAATTCTTCATCATCGGTATCATTCCTTCTTATGAAATTATGTAATGTCATACAAGCAACAATGACCTGAGTGGCAGTTTTCAATGGATATTGAGGCATGCTTCCTAGTATTCTCCAGTTAGCTTTACAACATCCAAATGACCATTCAATTGTGCTTCGAAGGCTAGAGTGCATATAATTAAACACTTCGTTTCTCCCTCTAGCTCTAGGCCCTAATCTAAATTGAGGGAGATGATATCTAGTGGTTTTGTAGGGACCTGTGTAACCCATAAAGTTGGGATATCCAGCAAGGTAATATTTACCTGCAAAAATAATATAAAAAAATTATATACACAATCATATTGATATACATTAAAAAGTATACGTTACTAACCTGGAGATGGATGCGGAAAATGAAGGCTAGGCATGCGCAATGCATCCATGAAGACCCTAGTATCATGTGCAGAACCCTCCCATCCTGCTAGTACAAATGTGAAGCACATATTGAAATCACAAACAACCATTATATTAGTTGATGTATACCCTTTTTCTATAGGTGTAAGGAATTTGTTGTTCAGCGGGTACAATGATTTTCACATGAGTGCCATCTATAGCACCAATACAATCCTTAAAGTAAGGATAGTATCATTCATCATTTCTAATTTGATGGGGAACATCTCTAAAGGTAGGGTCAATGGGCTTTATAATATCCCTAGAAAGGGCAAGTACTGCCTTTAGGACTCTATGGAATTGACTAGAAATGGTTTCTCCATAATGTTGAAGTCTCTCTTGTGTATTGCGAACTAAAGCTGGTTGTCCTAACTTATATAAGAGAAGGCCAACCTGTTCATGAAGTATCATGCCCTTTGTTGGTTTGAGACCATAATTTTGTTCCAAAACATTGCACACCCATAGAAACACTGGCTTATTCATTCTCAACTGTTCATAACAATGATTATCATTTCCAGCAAGAATCTCTTGAATCCATTCATGACCTGTCAACACAGAAGTTCTACATGGACTCTTCACAACACGATTTAAGAAATAATTACCAACATACATTGCTATCAACAATAATACTTTTTTTCTCCTTTTACTTTGTGACAACTGTTTGTTATCACATGAACTACCACTATCTGAATCAGAGGCGGTATCATTTGTACTGCTTGTAGACATCATGTGCAATTATCAAATATGAAAATTGCATTACTTAATTTCATAAGAATAAAAATAGAAATAAAAATGATATAACAATGTCATAAATATTTAGGTCAATATTAAAGATATAGGTTCACTAAACATCACATAATAAAACAAGAAGAACGTCACAAATAGAAACAAAACACAACCACGAAGTCAAAGCTACAACATAAATAATAAATCAACGACGAGACAAATCAGCCAAGGTGTGGCTCTCAATCCAACTAAGCTGGAGGATAGGGTCACCCAATGCAACAAATGTCTCCCTGTTTGACTTCGATTTCATCAATCTAGTACCAAGTAAGTGGGTCTCACTTCCATACTCCAGCCCCAACAATTGTTTAAGCATGTCCATGCAATCAGCAATAGTAGGAGCATTAGAAATTGCATCACTAGTAACAATATTTTCATTTTTCAAACTTTCAATTATACAATCAAATTGGTCACACATTAGATAACCAATGCCACCTCTCTTGTTATCCTTCCCATCCCTTTTCCTTTTTTGCCTTTGACTAGAAGAATTTGGTATGTCTTCACCTTGCGCAGTTAATTCCACAACATCCAGCTATTCAGTCATTAGCATATCTATGCCATCATTTGCTTCGATTCCTTGTTCCGGGTCTCCAGATGGTGCAAATTTCCCATGTCCAGAGGCCACAGTATCCTTAAAAAGGATCTCCATCTCAAGTAAATCTTTTAGCCCCTTGTCTTTGAACTTTGCAGCTTTAGGATATTCCTAAAATAAAAGAACTTTGGTTTAGTAGATATTTTAAACATCAAACAAATAAACTAGTGAAAATATAACTTAAACTTGAGATATAAAACTACCTTAATCATGCCTTGCAACCAATCGCCAGTTGTCGTAACCGTCCGTGAAAAATGATCCCATCCAATTCCGGTCTCTTTTCTCTTGAGTTTTTCCTAAAGCTGCCAATCTTTTTTCAAAAGATCCCATTTATTTTTCATTTGCTTGTACTCATAAGTTAATCTAGTTTGTTCATTGAACTTCTTGATCACGTTTGACCACCCAACTTTATTAAAGTGAACACCTATTCCCAACCCATACTTGCTCAACATAAACCATCAGAAATATTTCATTATTTTTTTATTCCATTCAGTCTTGGGACGTTTCCCACTACCACTATTTCCTTTATGTTGACCCTGGTTTGAAGCCATTTTAAGGACTATTCTAGCACAATACAAACATAATTTGAGGATTGTAAACACAAACACGACATGTTTATAAGCAAAACAACACAAAGGAAATCATCCAAACCAAAAACATAAAATTTCTAGACATCTATCAACTAAACACTCACAAAAAAAAAGTGATGAGTAGAGATGAATATATGTATCAATATAAAATTTCTCCATAGCCACTCATCTTTCTTCCCTCCTCTTTCTCCTCCATAGCCACCCATCTTTCGCAGTAACACAGTAACATTCACAGCTTAGAGTACAACTACCAAAGAGTTAAAAAATTAAAATTAAAAAAATAGAGTTTGATAGCCAACCATGGCGTCTCATGTTACAGAGCCTGGGTAGCTTCTCCTTCTATTTTCAGAGCTTAGTTTTTATTCATCGATTAACAGTGCATGTTGTTTTGTAGTGTGGTAAACTCTTAGTTTTCAAAAGTGAAGGGAACGACGCTCAACGCTAATCGTGGCGGAGCACGAACGCAGTGGAGCATGAACGCACCGGAGCACGGACGCAATGGATCATGAACGCGGCGGAGAGCAGACAGAGGCAGAGCATGGACGCGGCAGAGTAGTGATGAGCAGAGGGGGCGATGTGGCGGTTTGGTGGTCTGAACGAATAGAGAAGACGACGTCACGACGCACGGGCGCAGATGGCAAAACAGTCATGAACAGGGGAGAAAGAATGGCGGAGGAGAGAGAAGGAAGAAAGATGAGTGGCTATGGAGGAGAATAAGGGAAGAAAGGTGAATGACTAAGGAGAAAATAAAATGCACATGAATGGAAGTACGAAGAAAGGAGAAGAAAGGTGGTGGTTGGGAATAGGGATGTTCATCAATGGATCCAAACCGATGCAAACCAAAAAAACCGAACCGAACAAATCGAAAACCGAAAACCGAAAAAACCGTAATTTTTTATTGGATTGGATCGGATTTTGGATCCTACAGTGAAATCCAATCCAAACCGATCTATTATATACATATACTATTATTTTTGAAATTATAGTATTACTCGTACTTAAATATTATTCTTCATACTTTTATGTCCCTCGTTCTCTTTAATATTTTTGTTGGAATGACATATATAAGACTATTTAGAATAAATATTAATGTCTTAAAGTTATATTTTACTAAAAGTTTTGATGCATAACATATATATATTTGATTGAGTAATCATGAAAAATAAGAAAACAATTAAGTAAATTTGAAAAATAATTAGCTACAATTTATTTGTAGCCGATTCAAGAAAAAAAATAGGATAAGTGGGAGTAGATATAGAGAATTAATATAAAAGAACGTGTTAAAAAATAACAATAGTTTTTTTCTTCTCAAACTCCCAAATTAAAATGAAGATTATCTTTTATCCACTATTAAATAAGTAGAAATGACACTTGACATTAGGAAAAAAAATAAAGTAAGACAAAACCGAATTATCCAATCCAATCCAAACCGCATTTGATTGGATTGGATCGGATTTTTTTAAGGAAGCAAACCGATCCAATCCAAACCGCACGATGTTTTCATCATTGGATCGGATGACTTTTTAACTCAAAATCGATCCAATCCAATCCACGAACATCCCTGGTAGAGAAGAGAGGAGACGCCATCACAGCCGAAGAAGAGACAGGAGGCAGAGAAAGGGTTTTTAGTGTAACATATAAAAATAATAAAATGTTAAGTGAAAAATAGGGAGTCCGTGGAATAGAACATGTGCCAAAACTTTTCTAAGTATTAGTGAATGCATAAGCTCCACCTAAGCTAAAATCACAAGCTTGTCACGAGATTTTGTGAAAATAAATTATAAAGAGCTCATGGGAGAGTCATAAGCTCTGTCATAAACCCTTCCAAACACTTTCGTAAATACTTATGTCAACAGATAAACATGAATAAACCGTTGATAATATATAATCTGAGGATCTTATCCTTGCACAGTGTTCCCGCCGAATTATTTTCCTGTTTTATATTGTCAATATTTTATATTCTATTCTAATATAAATCATCATAGTTTATCTATCTGTCTTATCATAATCCTCAACCTTATGTCAAAAAAAAAAAAAACATAATCCTCAACGTTCTGGACGCTTGAAGAAACTTCGGTCTCTCTCTTTTCTCGACCCTCAAATAATAATACTTTGGTCTCTTCTCTTTCTCTTCTGAAGCCTTTTGAAGACGAAAATTCCTGGCCAGTTCATACAAAACTAGATCCTCTTATTTTTTCTCTTCGTTCCTAAAAAGCATATATTTTCACAAGCTGGTATGTGACTTCAATCTGAACCTCCATATAATTGCCGTTTATGCATTTTTCTACTTTGGAGACCCTTTTCTCATAAACAATATCCCCTTATTTTTGTTGGTACGTAGGCTTAGGATACAACAAAGGATTAAAAGTGCTAAACTTGGAATTTTGAAAGAAGAGTAAGAGAACGAGCTTCTTAACTTCCCATCATTCATTCTGTTCTTGCCTCCTTTGGTAAGTTTCTTGGAGTTAGTTCTTAATAATTTCAATTTTGTATTTAGAGGGTGTTTGGGAAAAATTGTTTTGGGGGAGTTTCAGGATTTTTTTTAATAAAAAATTGTTTTGTAAAATTATAACGATGTTTGGGTCAATTGCTTAATGTATAAAAAAGCTTTTCTTTGACAAAAAAACGCTGTTTAGGAAAAAGCTCTCAGGAAGGACTGTTTTGGGGAAAAACTTTTTTCCTTCGCCTGCGCTGCACATGTTGACACGCACAATTCCACAAGTGTCCCTGCAGTCAACGTTGCTACATCATTTTTACAAACAAGTTTGTGGCAGGGGGACGACCAAATTGTAGCATATCATAATAAAAAAAATGTAACAAATTTATTTAATAGAAAAAACTGATAACAAAATATAAAAAAAAACATTCCAACAAGTTTTAATGGAAAAAAAATATCCAATATTATTAATATAAATAAATAATTTTATATTTTTATTATAATTTATTATGTAAAAGTGAATTTTTTTTCGTACCACCCAAATGAAACAGATTATCTTAAAATCGTTTTTCAGCAAACATACCTAAAAAAACAGATTAGGATTATAATCGATTATTTGAAAACAGATTTTCAGTATATTTTTTTTTTTCCAACTTTCCCAAAACACACCTTTAATAGCAAGTCACAGTTATTTTGTCATGGTTCATGATGAGCAGAAGAATGCGCTTCATTGCAAGGGTTTGGCAAATGGAAATTAATAATCACTTTATTTGCAGAATTAAGCAAACCTCACCCAATATGACGCAACCTGTTTTTCTCTTATCACCGGGATAATTCTTTTGGCGGTCTCCTCGCAACTAGAGTAAGATTTTTTTGCACTTAGTTCTGTGTTTTCAAGCATATATCAGTAATAGCTATGATGTCATGTGACACAAGTTCTAATGAGGTAGGGTAGCATCAAAGCAAATTGTGTTGAAAATCAGATGGTTGCTTAGTTTTTACAGTTTATCAGCTAAGTTGATTGGTTTCAATATTTCAAAAACTAGCAGAATTAGCCTCACTCATTGATCTTACTGGACTCGATAGGAACAAAGTAGAATAGTAGATGATGCAGGTAGACAATGTCTAAGAGAAAGCAAATATGTAAAGAACTCTTTATCTCCGCTTTGGTAAGTTGTCATTGGTGTTGGGGTATTGTTACTATGAATCACAGAATTTTCCACACGTCTGAAAAATAATCAAGAACCTTACAATTTTGTCTATACCTCTGAATTAATCAATTTGTTATGAAAGATTGGGGAATGGTGGCAGAATTTTTTTGCCTGAACTATGTGCTATGATTGTCTACAGACAAGGGTAATGATTGTTTTGGAGCTTGGGATGGTTATAACTTATAAGGGTAATGATATGCCTCAATCCCGAGTTGCTATTAAAATTATAGCAACTATGATGAACCAGCAACTGGCTCAGGTGATAGTTTCTCTAGAGGTGCTCAAACTTTTGCTTGACAGGTCTACTGATCACAATGTCAATATCTGTTGGCTCAATAGCCATTAAAGTGATAGGATTACTGTAGATAATGATTAAAGAAATCTTAAAATAAAAATCACAACAAAACTTCATATTCAAATGGGGCAAATAAATATTAAAATAAATTTAATCTTGCATGAAACTATATATTTAAATAAATAATAAAAAATAAAAAATAATAACTAGCCCAAGTGGCAGCTGTGATCAACCTCCACTTGCATGATGTTGTTGATAAAATGTCTGTTTAGTTGTCAAGTGTTTGGGTTTTCAACACGTGATTAACCTCTACTTATAGGATGCTATTGATACTTCTCTACTCAAACAATGGTTACACAACTTGCAAACCGGATCTAAGCTGAGAAAGTGTTGTCAGACATGATATCTATGTATTTATCAATGGCATGTTTTCAACCTTGAATTTTTTTCTTCTGTTTTTTCTTCTTCATTATAAGATAAGTACATTATGATTTTACCCTTTTCATTTTTTATCCATTTACTCATTGTTGTTTGTCTCACTCAAAGGTATTTTGCAATGAATCTCCTTTGTTGGGATGTTGTTTAATTCAAGCTCTATTGGTTTTTTCAGGAAAGTACTTAATAGGAAGAAATCTTCTGCAGCTGATCTAGCAGTAAAAGATTCTCTTTCATAACTTTGGTTTATCTCCATATACTTAATAACACCATCACTAATCAAAGTTGCAATAATAGTATGATCAATCATTCAAATTATTTTGGAAATTAGTCAAATTAAATAGGTGCTTTATTTTATAGGTAATGGGTGAGCAACTCATCATACCATATGTATGGACTTTTCATTTCATCTAATTGGCATCACCTTATCTAGACGTAGGCTAACCAAGTTACCCACTAACATTTTATGCTTTTTTTTTTTTTTTTTGCTTTTCTCTTATATCTAATAATATTTTTTTATTAAAAAAGTATCATTCATTTTGATCTCACTCCCTTGAATTATGTAAGATAGAAAATAGAAAGAGATGGTGGAAGTTGATGATATCCATTGATCTGATATGTGATACATATATACACCTTGATGATGATAAGAATTGATTGTTAGGATCCCTATAATTGTACCTACATATCAGCAATTACAATATACAAAATCAGAAACATATTATGCATTTAATTCTAATAATAAGGCAGCAGATATGGAGTAACCGATGATTGCATATCTTTGGGATTTGTTTTGCTTATCCCCCCCCCCCCCCCCCCAAAAAAAAAAAAAAAAAAACGTGTGGGTGTAGCTATCACTCCAAGTTTGCTTCTAAGCTGACTAAACCGTGAGTGAGTCAGGGGCTTAGTTAAACAATCTGCAATCTGGTCTGCATATGGAACATAGGCAATAGTGACTTGATTATGCAAAACTTGATCTCTAATATAATGAACATCCACCTCAATGTGCTTTGATCTGGCATGTAGTACTGGATTGCCCTTGCACTTAAGTTGTCACACCAGAGAATAAGAACCCTTGGCAAAGGTAACTTGATTTCCTTTAAGAGAGAAACTGTCCAAGTAACTTCGGCAGCTAAATCAGCCAGAGCTCTATATTCAGACTCTGTGCTTGATCGAGACACCACCCTTTGCTTCCTGGAGGACCATGAAATGAGTGTTTCTCCAAGAAAGATACAATTGCCTGGTACTGATTTTCTATCTTCACTTAAGTTGTCACACCATAGAATAAGAACCCTTGGCAAAGGTAACTTGATTTCCTTTAAGAGAGAAACTGTCCAAGTAACTTCGGCAGCTAAATCAGCCAGAGCTCTATATTCAGACTCTGTGCTTGATCGAGACACCACCCTTTGCTTCCTGGAGGACCATGAAATGAGTGTTTCTCCAAGAAAGATACAATTGCCTGGTACTGATTTTCTATCTTCTATGTTAGTGGCCCAATCAGCATTAGAAAAGCCACTTATATCAAGATCAGTAGAAGGTTTAATGTGTAGGCAGTGATTTTTAGTTCCTTGCAAGTACCTAAGGATCCTCTTTACACTAGGAGAGCACATGTATTAACTCAATTTATTTACAGAATAGGCAATATTAGGTCTAGTGTTCACTAGATATTGAAGTCCTCCAATTGCTTGCTGAAACAGTGATGGATTTTTCAATGGTTATCTGATGGGCAATCCGCAAGTAGACGGCTTCGCCGTCAAGTAATAAAAAGACATCGAACCACAGAGACCGTGATCTTAAATAACAATTAGTTATTAAATTGATTTAACTGAACTGGAATAAGGTTTGGTTTTTGAAATCAGAATCAAGTAACAATCAAATTTAAAATTACAATTAAACACAATAGTAAAGTAATTCAAATAGGGGTTTTTCAAATTCAAAAGGGATTTCCAGGAATTGGGATACCACAAAACTGCTTATGTTATTAAATTGACTACTCTCCTTATTAAATACCCAAATTTGCTTTGAAGGCGAATTTATCTTAAATAAGTTAATGCTCCCTCTCGAGTTACAAAAATCGTGCCCAATTAAATCAACCCCTACTCTCATGGTAATTGAATTTAAATCGAACCCTTTAAGTTTTATGACAATTCGTGAACCCTTGAAGGACTGCTTCTAACTCTCGTGATTTAAGTCCTAAGTTTGATTCCTATAGATCCGATATCTAAGTTCACCGCTAAGTTCGTCCTTAGTGTATCTACGACACGCAAATAAGTGGCCACCGAATTTACGAGTAATTAAAACAATAGGGATCAAATCGAAGCAAAAATTGAAATTAACAAGAAATCAAACATCAATTCATCACCATAAACAAATCTTGGGCATAGCCCCAATTCCTAGAAACAAGACTACTACTCGAGCATTGCCATGATTGTAGCAAGCTTGATTAAAAATAACATAAAGAGAAAATCCTAGAGGAGAGAAGAGATTGAGAAGAAGAAGAAGAAGAATCCTAATTTTGCCTAAGGTTAGCAGTCCCAAAAGTACCCAGTTTTGAGCCCTAGAGGGCTATTTATAATCCGGGGTAACTTGAATCCCAAGCCAATACAAAAACCAGATCAAATCAGTTTCTAAAGATCCATAGATTGCGCGTCACGGCCGTGACAAATTCTGCCTTGGAGGTTGCTTCACTGATTGGTCTGTCACGGCCGTGACCACCATCACGGCCTGACCGTGATCAATTCTGCCTGTGAGGGCCTGGTTCAGCTGACATGTCACGGTCGTGATGGTCATCACGGCCTGGCCGTGACTAGCTCTGACTTTTCCATTCTTTCTTTTCAGCTCCACTTGATCATGCCGTGATGGCCATCATGGCTAGGCCGTGATCGGTTCTGTTTGCCTCATTTTCTTGCCTTCCAAGCTCCATCTCCATGCCAGCTCCAACACCACTGATCCTGAGCAATTTAATCTTCGATTCCTGCACACAAGCTCCACAAAACCACCTCACCCGTTTCAAGATAAAAACTAACAAATAATCACATAAAATACACCTAAACTATATGAAAATGCATGCAAATTGTAAAGGAAATATGAGGTGAAATCACACTCATCAAACTATCGCAAGCTTAAGATTTTGCTTGTCCTCAAGCAATAACTAAGGCCAGAAAAGATAATCAATCAGAGCATGGACAGTGAATCTAGAACTTGAGTAATAAATCCAAGTAACAGGCATATTCAATAAGACACCAAGAGACAATCGATTTTAAGTCCAATTAGAAGCTTAGGTTCCCCAGATTCACATCTCTCACTAATTTGGGCACTCTTCTCACCTCACTCATATGTTTGAGGGTATATGACAATTCGCTCAATTTCCTCAAGGAAGGTACCCTATCATAAGCTTGATTATTAACCAAATCTCTACTTTATTAATGAAAACACATAAGAATCAAGAGGTCTTTTATTTTGGTTGTAATGGGGTCATGAGATTAATTATTAGGTGGGGAAATCAAGAAAAGGAAAATTCAAGAAGGCTAAACAAAATATCAAACAATGCAAAGCATGATACCTTCTAAAATTCCTTTTTGGGCTTTAGTTCAGTTTTTCACCTTTCTTTCTTTCTTTCTTTTTACTTTTTATTCCTCACTTTCTTTTTCTCACCCCCTTCTCCACTTTTATTTTTATATTTATTTATTTATTTATTTATTTGGAGAATGAGAGATTGTCAACTCAAGAGAAATTTCTCTAACTTTTTATCCCACAATTTATTCTTCAAACTACCTTTTTTGCCCTTTTGCAATACTTTAAAAGGTGCCATACCAAACATCGTTCATTAAAATAGATCAAGGTAACAAGAAAAGTATTTTATTTTTTTAGGCTCAAAATTGAGCAACTGAGGGGTAGCATTTAATCAGTCAAAGTTCAGAAGGGCAGAAAAATACTTAGTGCCTCAATCATTTTCAAGTATGTTTTCAAAAAATTTTAAGTTTCAAAACGGTTTCAAGTCAAGTTCTAGATGACACAATCCAAGAGGAATAAAACACTCGATCACAAGGAATGAGGTAGATTTAGTGAGTAACTTTTTTAGGCTCAAAATCTCACATGTAGTAGTTTAAAATCAATGAGAAACCCAAATCTAAGGAACCACATGCTAATTATTAACTATCAAAAGATCATCTCAAGCATTTTTCATTTTTAGCCTATCACAAGAATACAAAAATTGGATTCAAAAATTCACTTTCTCAATTCAATTGGCACAATGTTTTTCACAATTGGAGGCATACCCTAAGTAAGGGGCAATCTAATCATGTGATATATGCAAAACTAACCCTAAATGAATGTAACATGCACGAATGCAAAAATAATACCCCTACCCCAAGCTTAAAAACTTACATTATTCCCAATGTAAATAATTAAGTCGTAGGGAGGATAAAATAAAATAATAAAGAAACAAAAACAACTCACTGAGGTGGTGGGTGCTGGCTCAGATGCCAGTCATAGAGTTGCTGGATCATGGCTCTCTGCTCACGCTGCTCCTCCATGATGCGCTCCTGGTTCGCTAAGATAATGTTAAAGGTGGATGCGAACCGTGCATAGGGATCATCGGACGACGTACCTGTAGAGGAAGAAGATGGGTGCCCAGACGGCCTAGCCTGCGGTGGCGGGCGTAACGGCCTTTGTATCCTAATAGGCTGAGGCTCCTCTCCCACCGACACTTTCCGATTTGCCGGATTTGTTACATCCAAAAGTGCGGGGTTAGGGAGAGGAATTGGGTGCCTGCGCCTTGGGTGTTTCAGGCAGTACATATCATCCTCCCGGGTGATCATCCCCATGGCCTCACAAGCCTGCAAGGTGATACGTGTTCGTCCTGGGGCGGCCTCAAAACCATTCAGATCAAAGTTAAAGTGATGGCATATTGTGGTGATCAAGCCACCAATGACAATAGTGTCACTCGAACTCTTGGCGACCTTTAAGAGGTGCCTAGCCAAAAATGACCCTGTGTCCACGTTGCTCTCAGGGTGGAGCATGGCCCATAGTATAAAGACCTCGTCCTGGCGGACAGATCCGTCACTCTCTCCACGGCCAAACAGGGTGTTGGCTATGACCCTATGCATATATCTTATACTTGGGTTAGCAAAGGCTGTGGACTTGGATGTTCGAGGGTCAAAACTCCTGCCTTCATAGTCAATTATTGACCAGAAACTATGTGCACTAAACCCTAAGGGGTATCTTCTGTCACCCCCTACTGGTAAACCAAAAATCTCATTAAACTCAGCCAGGGTTAGTACAAAGTCCTGGTTGAAGAGCCGGAATGTAATCCGTCCCTCTTTGCAATATGGCCCTTGGAGAATTTCTGCATTCAGAGAGCTTAAGAACTCCAGAGTAGGGCCAGCAAATGCAGGGTATCTAATACGAGCAAACTCGCCCCACCCTATGTTTTCTAACATCCAGTTGATGTCAACAGTCAGGCCTAGGGTGTCTATACATGCATCATCAAGATATTTCGTTTGGACTATCTTCCTATTTTTCAAAGTATTGAATCTATCTTGTTGAGCATTATCCTTGAAAACAATCCCATACCCATGTTCATCAGTCTCAGAGTTAGAGGAGTCAGAGTCAGAGTAGTTACCTGGGTTCCTGCTTCCTCTGGTGCGAGGGCGTGAGGCTTTGGTTGCCCTTTGACGTTTGCTTGCCATGATCTCAGAGCACCAAAATCCACAATCCCGTTCTTCACTGTTTCTAAAATTCAGATTTTTAGGGGTTAGGGTTTCAAAATTGGGACTTTTTGATTTTGCCCAAAATTGAATGATTTGACTAGTGGGTTTTGTTGGGTGAGGTCTAGGGAGCAAGGGAGTAGGGTTGGTTGGGTATGGGTGTAATGGGGGAGGTGAGTTTTTAATCTTTTTTGGTGAATGGGTATGGTGGAGGTTGTGAGAGGAAGAAGAAGATGAGTGGATGAAGAGGAGGATGGTGTGTTTGGGTTAAGGGGGAAGGTGCGTTGATGAGTGTGAGATGAGGGAAAGGAGGATTTGGAATGAAGGGTGGGAGCTTGGTGGCTATGGAGGTGGAGAGGAGGTAGAGAAGATGAAGAGAGTTAGGGGTTTGTAGCAGAGGGGAGGCCGTGACGCGTTGTGTCAGGTAAATCCTGTTTCACGGGCGTGATGCGTATCACGGCTAGCCCGTGATGGAATCTGTCCTGCTTTAGCTGCCTATCACGACTGTGACCACTATCACGGCCTGGCCGTTATCCTTTCTGACCCTTCTTGGTCTTCACATCACGACCGTGACATACATCACGGCTAGGCCGTGATGGATTCTGATCTTCTGGGGCCTTCTTATCACGCCCGTGATGGCAATCACAGCTGGGTCGTGATACTGTCTGACTTTCAGCTGCTGTCTCATCACGGCCGTGAACCATGTCACGGCCTGGGCGTGATTGATTCTGACTTCATTTTCCATGCTTTTGTCACTCTTCATGCCTTCCTGACCTGAAAACACTTGGAAAATTTGTTAATTTATGATCTTTCTTCTCTAAATCTTCTCAATTATTCAAAAACAAACTAAGAAGGGAAAGAAAGCTTGGGTTGCCTCCCAAGAAGCGCTTATTTATGGTCCTAAGCTGGACCATAGTCCTTTCAATCCTTTGATGTTGGATCGAGGAGGGAAATCGCAACCTCCTGTTCAAGTGGATGTTCTCCAAGGTAGCGTTTCAGTCTCTGTCCATTGGCCTTGAATGTTCCACGTTCCTGGTTCCAAACCTCGACGGCACCATACGGAAATACTTTCATTACTTTAAATGGTCCGGACCATCTAGACTTGAGCTTTCCTGGGAATAACCGCAACCTCGAGTTGTAGAGTAGCACTAGTTCTCCTTCATGGAATTCTCTACGAAGGATATTCTTATCATGCCACTTCTTTGTTCTCTCCTTGTAAGATCGTGCGAACTCATAAGCATCCAATCTTAGCTCATCAAGTTCCTGAAGTTGAAGAATTCTCTTTTCCCCAGCGGCTTTTATACCAAAGTTTAGCATCTTAATAGCCCACAAAGCCTTATGCTCAAGCTTGACTGGTAAGTGACATGGCTTACCGTAAATAAGTCTAAAGGGTGTCATCCCGATAGGAGTCTTATAAGCCGTACGGTAAGCCCAAAGAGCATCATCAAGCTTTAAAGACCAATCCTTTCTCGAACCTGAAACAGTCTTCTCCAGAATGCTCTTTATCTCTCTATTGGAAACCTCGACTTGCCCACTTGTCTGAGGGTGGTAAGGTGTAGCAACCCTATGAGTGACTTCATATTTGAGTAGGAGTTTTTCAAATTGTTTTTCAATGAAGTGCGATCCTCCATCACTAATGACTGCCCTTGGAATTTCAAACCTTGGAAAAATCACCTTCTTGAATAGTTTGATTACGGTTTTGGCATCACTTGTTGGGGAAGGAATTGCTTCCACCCATTTAGAGACGTAATCAACGGCTACAAGAATGAACTTATTATTGCAAGAGGAAGGAAAGGGTCCTATGTAGTCAACTCCCCAAACATCAAATATCTCTATTTCTAGCATAGTGTTGAGTGGCATTTGATACTTCTTAGAGATGTTCCCCGTTCTTTGACATGGATCACAAGCAAGCACGAACATTCGGGCATCTCTGAAAATATAAGGCTAATAGAAACCAGCTTGAAGCACCTTTGCTGCCGTCTTTGAGGCACTAGCATGTCCTCCGTAAGATGAGGAATCACAACAACTCAAGATACTTGGAACCTCGACTTCTGGAATACACCTTCTGTAAATGCTATCCGCACACTTGCGGAAAATGTAAGGCTCATCCCACACGTAGTTCTTGAGATCGGAAAAGAACTTCTTCTTTTGTTGATAATTGAACTCCGGTGGTAGAATCCCACATACAAAATAATTCACAAAGTCCGTATACCATGGAGCATTCTCTCCCAAGATGGCAAACAGTTGCTCATCGGGGAAAGAATCATCTATCGGCAAGTTGTCCTTCTCATGTTCCAATGGTTCAAGTCTGGATAAGTGGTCCGCAACCAAGTTCTCCGTCCCTTTCCGGTCTCGAATCTCCAAGTCAAATTCTTTCAGAAGGAGAATCCATCGGATGAGTCTTGGCTTTGCTTCCTTTTTAGTCATGAGGTGCTTTAGTGCGGAGTGGTCCGTGTACACTATGACTTTAGACCCCACAAGGTATGATTTGAATTTCTCAAATGCAAAGACAACCGTAAGCAACTCTTTCTCAGTTGTGGCATAATTGGCTTGAGCTCCATCTAGAGTTTTGCTTGCATAGTATATTGCATGAACCTTCTTGTCTATCCTTTGCCCCAACACCGCTCCCACGACATAGTCACTAGCATCACATATTACTTCAAATGGCTCATTCCAATCTGGTGTTTGCAAAATGGGAGCGGTGGTCAAAGCTTCATTCAACCTATAAAACGCACTCAAACATTTCTCATTAAAATCAAATGGAACATCTTTCATTAATATATTAGATAAGGGTTTATAAATTTTTGAAAAATCTTTGATGAAACGCCGGTAAAACCCGACGTGTCCCAAGAAATTTCTAACTCCTTTCACGTTTACCAGTGGGGGCAAATTTTCAATAACATCTATTTTGGCCCTATCCACCTCAATACCTCTACCAGAAATCAAGTGCCCAAGCACTATACCTTCTTTTACCATAAAATGGCATTTCTCCCAATTCAATACCAAATTGGTTTCTTCACATCGCTGCAAAATCTTAGACAAATTTATTAAACACTCATCAAAGGTAGTTCCATATACAAAAAAGTCATCCATAAAAACCTCCATGATGTTTTCAATAAATTCAAAAAAAATTGTAGTCATGCATCTTTGAAAAGTAGCTGGTGCATTACATAGACCAAAAGGCATTCTTCTATAGGCAAAAGTGTCATAGGGACAAGTAAACGTGGTCTTTTCTTGATCACTAGGATGTAAGGGAATTTGATGAAAACCGGAATATCCATCCAAGTAACAAAAGTATGAATGCCTAGCTAACCTTTCAAGCATTTGATCAATAAATGGGAGAGGGAAGTGATCTTTCCTTGTTGCCTTATTTAACTTCCTATAATCAATCCACATTTTCCAACCAGTTACTATCCTAGTAGGGATTAGTTCATTATTTTCATTTTGAATAACAGTCATCCCCCCTTTCTTAGGAACCACATGAACCGGACTAACCCATTCGCTATCGGAGATTGGATAAATAACCCCCGCATCTAACAACTTAAGCACTTCTTTCTTAACCACTTCTTTCATATTAGGGTTCAACCTACGTTGATGCTCAATGGATGGTTTATGTTCATCTTCCATTAAAATGCGATGCATGCAAAAGGAAGGATTTATGCCTTTAATATCATCAATTGTATACCCTATCACTTTTCTATGCATTCTAAGCTCTCCAAGCAATTTCTCAGTTTCCAACTCATTCAAGCTAGCATTAACAATTACAGGATAGGAATAGTTAGGACCAAGAAATTCATACCTTAATGTGGAAGGAAGAGGTTTTAGTTCTACCTTAGGGGCTTCTTCATCTTTCAAATCCTTATTCTCTGGTGTCAACTCCAGTTTCTCTTTCTTTGTTTTGTTCGGAGAAATTTCTGGACTAGCTTCTAGAAAGCGGGCATAATTCCTTACTTCTCCTCCATGAGCATTTAAGTCTCCACCAATCAAACATATTTCAAATGGGTCATCAACAAAAGCTTGAGTGGATTCTTCTTTCACCACTTGGTGCATTAAGTCAACCCTGCAACAAGAATCTTCAAAAGAAAGGTGTTTAATAGATTTAGCTAAATCAAATTCAACTTTATCATCACCCACAGTTAGAGTCAATTTTCCATTTTTAACATCAATAATTGCCCCTGCGGTAGCCAAGAAAGGCCTACCAAGAATAATGAGGATTTGGGAATCCTCTTCCATTTCAAGTACCACAAAATCTGCAAGAATGAAAAATTTACCCACTTTAATAGGAACATCCTCCAAGATGCCTATAGGGAATTTGACTGACTGATCCGCCAATTGAAGGGAGATTGTTGTGGGTTTTAGTTCACCCATCTCCAACTTCTTGCAAACAAAGAGGGGCATAAGACTAACACTAGCCCCCAAATCACAAAGAGCTTTATCAAAACTAGTGTTACCAATCAAGCAAGGATTAGAGAAACTACCTGGATCCTTCAATTTAGGAGGCAATTTATTTTGAATTAAAGCACTGCACTCCTCAGTTAAAGCCATTGTTTCATAGTCCTCTAGCTTTCTCTTATTTGACAAGATATCCTTAAGAAATTTAGCATATGTTGGCATTTGTTGTAACGCCTCGGTGAAGGGTACATTAATGTACAATTTCTTAAGGACCTCTAGAAATTTTCCAAATTGCTTATCTAACTTGGCCTTAGCCAACCTTTGAGGAAAAGGTATCGAAGGTTGGTAAGGTGGTGGAAGGACATACTTGGGCACTTTTTCACTAGGCTCTTCATCTTCTAAGGGTTGTGTCTTAGTAGGTTCCTCCTCCTCATCTACACTCTTGTTATCACTCTCCCCTTTAGCCTCGGGATTCTCAAATTTCTTACCACTCCTTAGACTCACAGCTTTACACTGTTCATTATTTGGGTTCACCTCAGGTTGTCCAGGAAACTTGCCCGGTTGCCTCATCGAATTTCCCGCTTGTTGGGCAATTTGAGTTTCTAACTTATGGATGGCTAAGTTATCTACCTTCGATGTTAATTCTTTTATTGCCTCATTAACTGCCCTACCTTGTTGCCTAAATTCTTCATTCTGCTTAGTTTGAGTAGCAACAAAATTTTCCATAAGAGACTCGAGTTTAGACTTTTGTACCTGAGGATACCCCGATGCGGGTTTCCTATTACCTTGCCCTTCTTGGAATTCGTGGTTCAACGTGTTGTTGTAGTTCCCGTAGGAAAGATAAGGATTATTCTTCCTCTGGTTGTAGGGATTTGGGGGAGCATAATTTGGTAGCTTCGGGTTCGTGTCATAGAAATTGTGACAAGAGTTCACTTGTTCCCCTGAAGCACCGGACACAGGAGCGATACCATGTGGGCACTCCATTATGTCATGTCCCTGCATTCCACAAATCTCACAAACAACATTAGTAGCACCTATTGAACTCGCATTAGCCTTTTCAAGCTTGTCAAAACGTTTATTTAATGAGTCGAATTTAGACAAAATCAAATCAATACTATTCATTTCGAACTTACCCCCCGAAAGCTTTTTCGGGTTATTACCTCTTTCCGAACCCCATTGGTGATAGTTGGTGGCTACGTTCTCAATGATATTGAACGCTTCAGTAAGAGGTCTGTTCATAAAGGCTCCACCAGCTGCGGAGTCAAGTGACACCTTTGATGAGTAATCCAATCCGTTGTAGAAGGTATGCACCAACAACCACTTCTCGAGTCTATGATGTGGGCAAGACTCTAGCAATCCCTTGTAACGATCCCAAGCTTCGGATAAGCATTCTCCGTCCTTTTGGAAGAAGCCGGTGATCTGAGTTCGTAGATAAGCAGTCTTGGATGGAGGGAAGAATTTCTCCAAAAATGCCTACTCTAGTTGGTCCCAAGTTGACAACGTATTAGCAGGCACTTGCTTTAACCAAGCTTTCGCCTTTCCAGTTAGAGAGGAGGGGAATAACCTCAAGCGTATAGCATCGATCGGGGCACCTTGAATCCTGATTGCATCGGTGAATTCCAAGAATGTCTCCACATGATCAGTCGGGTCCTCCGAGGGTAATCCTCAAAACTGATGTTGCCTAATCATGCTAATTAACTGAGGAAGTATAGTGTAGTTCTCTGCCTCAATTTATGGCCTAGCAATCCGAGTCCGCAAACCCCTAGCATTTGGGGCTGCGTAGTCCTTCAGTGGTTTGATATCTGGTAGATTCGCCATGAGGGGTGGTCGCGCTGTCGCGCACGCGCCAAAAAGAACGAGCGGGTTTTAAAACTGTAGTTTAGGGCGACAACTCGGATGTCGTCTCACAAGGACTCTTAAAGTGTTATTTTCCACAAAAATCAGTTTTGGGGGGGGGGGTTGGATTGGGGTGCAATCAAAAAGAACAAACCAATGAAAACAGAGCAATAAAACAAGGCAGTTCAAAGAGATTATCAAATAGCAAACAACGATTAATCTACTGTCCTCGAATTCCCAACTATCCTTGGTTCATGTAATCCCAAGCCCTAAGCAGATTCTAATCCCCTTTCAGTTGTAGCAACAATTAACAAACGAAATCGCTACTACGGATACACGTTCCTATTCTCGAATTAAACAAACGGGGTTAAGCCCTCATGAACTAAACGAACATGAATGAACACACGCGAATTAAACAAACGCGATTAAGTATAGGAACATAGCATCACTGAAATGAATCAACACAACACTATACACTCCTGAATTAAACAAACAGAAATGTATAACATGGCATTGAAAAGGGAAAAGCATACAAAACAAAGATTACAAAACCTCAAGTGTATGGAATTCTCATACAGTAGATTAATCTAAGAAATTAGTTCTCCATGACAATAACGAAACACACAGAAAAATATCAAAAACTATGGAGAAGCAAAAGTCTCTACAATCTGTTCAGAACAGCCTTTTATACTATTCAGAATTTTAGCCTACTCGCGAGGCGAAGCCTCTCTCGCGACGCGAATCTTGTGAACAGTCAGCAACCTTTGGTATTCTCGCGAGGCGAACACACCTTCGCGAGGTGAGTAACTGAAGAGTCTTCTTGTTACGCCCGTTATGAACATCAGGGGCCAACCGTGATGCTTTCTACTTCCAGACTCGCGAGGCGAATGTATGATCGCGAGGCGAGACTCTTCAACTTCAAAACTGCCACAGCCGTGACCTTCAACACGGGCAAGCCGTGATCGTCTCTGACTTTCGGGGCTGGGTTACTCGCGGGGCGAGATCTTCTTCGCGGGGCGAACCAGAGAGCTTGCATTTTCTTGGAACAGTCAGCTTCGGGGTCGCGAGGCGAAGAGATATTCGCGGGGCGAATCCCCTGTTTCTTTATTCTCTTGACTTCCACTTAACCTGAAAACAAGGAATTTAACTATAAGTGCATTATTTTGACTCAAAACTGGCTAAATTAACCTAAAACTACTCTAGAGACTCAAAACCTTGCTTGAGGACAATCTAATCTAATTTGGGTGAAAATATGATATAATTTGCACAAAACCCTGGTCATACTAGCCATAAAACTAGATGAGCCAGAGGCTTATCAAGGGGAATGGGAATCAACCTCTCTGTCTCTCTTTGTAGTCTCCTACGTCTATGAAAGGTCCTTTCGATCTCGGGGTCGACTTCAATAAGGTTTTCAAGACTTAGAGGTCTTTGCATAAAAGAGAAAAATACCTATGGTAGAGAGATAGATACTCTAGAAAAAGAAAAAGAAATAAATAAAAATAAAAATGTCCAGAAAAATCAATTAAAAATTAAATTGAAATTCAAGAAAACACGGTCTCCAGCAACGGCGCCAAAAACTTGATGGGCAGTCCGCAAGTGGACGGCTTCGTCGTCAAGTAATAAAAAGAGATCGAACCACAGAGACCGTGATCTTAAATAACAATTAGTTATTAAATTGATTTAACTGAACTGGAATAAGGTTTGGTTTTTGAAATCGGAATCAAGTAACAATCAAATTTAAAATTGCAATTAAACACAATAGGAAAGTAATTCAAATAGGGGTTTGTCAAATTCAAAAGGGATTTCCAGGAATTGGGATACCACAAAACTGCTTATGTTACTAAATTGACTACTCTCCTTGTTAAGTACCAAAAATTGCTTTGAAGACGAATTTATCCTAAATAAGTTAATGCTCCCTCTCGGGTTACAAAAACCATGCCCAATTAAATCAACCCATACTCTCGTGGTAATCGAATTTAAACCGAACCCTTTAAGTTTTGTGACAATTCGTGAACCCTCGAAGGACCGCTTCTAACTCTCATGATTTAAGTCCTAATTTTTATTCTTATAGATCCGATACCTTAGTTCACCGCTAAGTTCATCCTTAGTGTATCTACGACACGCAAATAAGTGGCCACCGAATTTACGAGTAATTAAAACAATAGGGATGAAATTGAAGCAAAAATTGAAATTAACAAGAAATCAAACATCAATTCATCACCATAAACAAATCTTGGGCATAGCCACAATTCCTAGAAACAAGACTACTACTCAAGCATTGCCATGATTGTAGCAAGCTTGATTAAAAATAACATAAAGAGAAAATCCTAGAGGAGAGAAGAGATTGAGAAAAAGAAGAAGAAGATTCCTAATTTTACCTAAGGTTAGCAGTCCCAAAAGTGCCCAGTTTTGAGCCCTAGAAGGCTATTTATAATCTGGGGTAACTTGAATCCCAAGCCAATACAAAAACCAGATCAAATCAGTTTCTAAAGATCCACAGATTCTGCCTTGGAGGTTGCTTCACTGATTGGTCTGTCACGGCCGTGACCACCATCACGGCCTGACCGTGATCAATTCTGCCTGTGAGGGTCTGTCACGGCCGTGACCACCATCACGGCCTGACCGTGATCAATTCTGCCTGTGAGGGTCTAGTTCAACTGACATGTCACGGCCGTGATGGACATCACGGCCTGGCCGTGACCAGCTCTGGCTTTTCCATTCTTTCTTTTCAGCTTCACTTGATCATGACCGTGATGGCCATCACGGCTAGGCTGTGATCAGTTCTGTTTGCCTCATTTTCTTGCCTTCCAAGCTCCATCTTCATGCCAGCTCCAACGCCACTTATCCTGAGCAATTTAATCCTCGATTCCTGCACACAAGCTCCACAAAACCACCTCACCCGTTCCAAGATAAAAACTAACAAATAATCACATAAAAAACGCCTAAACTATATGAAAATGCATGCAAAATGTAAAGGAAATATGAGGTGAAATCGCACTCATCAAACTACCCCAAGCTTAAGATTTTGCTTATCCTCAAGCAATAACTAAGGCCAGAAAAGATAATCAATCAGAGCATGACAATGAATCTAGAACCCGAGTAATAAATCCAAGTAACAGACATATTCAATAAGAAACCAAGAGACAATCGATTCTAAGTCCAATTATAAGCTTAGGTTCCCCAGATTCACATCTCTCACTAATTCGGGCACTTTTCTCACCTCACTCATATGTTTGAGGGTATATGACAATTCGCTCAATTTCCTCAAGGAAAGTACCCTGAAATAAGCTTGACTATTAACCAAATCTCTACTTTATTAATGAAAACACATAAGAATCAAGAGGTCTTTTATTTTGGTTGTAATGGGACCATGGGATTAATTGTTAGGTGGGAAAATCAAGAAAAGGAAAATTCAAGAAGGCTAAACAAAATATCAAACAATGCAAAGCAAGACACATTCTAAAATTCCTTTTTGGGCTTTAGTTCAGTTTTCCACCATTATTTATTTCTTCCTTTTTACTTTTTATTTATCACTTTCTTTTTCTCATCCCCTTCTCCACTTTTATTTTTATATTTATTTATTTGAAGAATGGGAGATTTTCAACTTAAGAGAAATTTCTCTAACTTTTTATCCCACAATTTATTATTCAAACTACCTTTTTGCCCTTTTGCAATACTTTAAAAGGTGTCATACCAAGCATTGTTCATTAAAATAGATCAAGGTACCAAGAAAAAATATTTTATTCTTTTGGGCTCAAAATTGGACAACTAAGGGGTATCATTTAATCAGTCAAAGTTCAGAATGCCAGGAAAAAAGATTCACACAAGCTATTCATCTTGGTTCACTCTCTTCCAATCAAGAGCTACGTCCAGTCCCTTCTACCTGAAGGTTTTTCTCCACTATTCTTCAAATAGATTACAAGTATTCAACACATCTTCAGGCTACAAGTATTCTTTCTCTATCAAGCCTATTCAGGCTCTAACTTTAACAAAGAGAATTACAAATTTTGATCTAAGAACTCACTAAGTGTGAGAGCATGAAAGTTTAAGATCAGTTAATGTTACAAATGAATATGTTCAAGAAATTTCAGCAGAGTTTTGGCACTTTTAATGAGAGCTTCTGTATATCTTTCTTGGGGTTCGTCCATTATTTATAGATGGAGTGCTTTGCTGCCTTGAACTTCTTCAACGGTCTTCAAATTGTATCCGTTTAGACATAGATTTAAATGCTAGGATCCGTTGAGACTGATAACTTGATATGCTTCATGGAGAAGTGCTTTTGTTTATCAGAGGAATGCTCAAAGTAGAGCTGTCACTTCCCTGTTGTACCGAAGGTTGCTTTATGACTTTCTTTCTTTGTACTTGGTTTAACTTTACAGCAATATAGATGATAGAGTACAAAGGTTTATGTTCTCGATGGTTCTATGTTTCTAATCTCAAGAAACAAAGTGTAAACAAATGAAGCAGAAAGGGAAAGAGACACATATTCCTTCGAATTAAATATTCAATCATTTGAAATAAATTCACTTATATCAAACGGGTTCATTTTCAGTAGCTAGTGGACGTGCAGGTATTTGGACGTGCAAGATTAACTTATCAGTAAAGCAGGCTCGTCTGCTGACGTGGCGTCTAGTATAACTTTTCGTCTAGAATCAAGTGTTTGGACTTGGTGTTTTTCTGGAAATTATTTATTGGCTTGTCTACTACTCATTTTACACTTAGACTTGGATGCTCATCTAGTGTCTTTTTCCTTAGCCAATTTTTAAAGCATCGTCTAGCGATAACCTTATAGACTCAGAATTTTACCAAGGTTTTGAAGACTCGTCTAGAGATGGAGAAATTGACTCGATACAACAACTAGATATAGATTTCTTTAACTAGCAAAACTTAGTAATCCTGCAAGCTTTCAATCAGACAAGTTTGATCTTTGACAATACTTTGCCATACAAATTTAATCTTTTTGTTAACATCAAAACTTAAGAGATTATTTAAGCCAAAACCACTTTGGTTCTAACAATCTCCCCATTTTTGATGATGACAAAAACCAATTAAATTTGACTGAGCAAAGTCTAAGAAAGCTACAGAGGCTCTCCCTAAGACAAATCATACAAACTTAATAAAATCAAATTCCAGATAGAAAACATTGAGAATAATTACTAACACGGTAACCTAGTATCAGAGCAAATATGTATTAGAGCCAACATATTATCAGAAAGTCATAAAAACATGCATCATATTAGATAGATAGCAGTTTAAACAGATATGCACATGCAGAAGATACTTAGATAACAACTGATTTTATAAATTTTAATTCTCTTCCTTTCTCCCCTTTTTTTTGTCATCAGACAAAAAGGAAACATGAGTGGACCATCATTGTCAGTATAACAAAACAAAAGACAAAAGATAAACTAAGAGGGGGGTGGAGGAGGTTGAGGAGGGTCCCGATTTGGAGGAGGTGGAGGTGGGAAAGCAGGTTGGCCATGAACTTGTTGAAAGTTGGTCAGAAGATGAAGCATTTGGTTTATGAGAGCATTGGTTGGGGCAAGAGATTCTTCTACTTGAGCCTTAACCTTCATGCTTATGATTTCATCTAAATCTGGTGGCAGAGAAGATCTGGAACTTTTAGCAGTAGTATGTTGATTGCCTTGGCCTTGCAGAATACTCAAAGCTTGTGATTGTTGAGGTTGGTCATAAGGATGCACAATTGCCAAAGCCAAAGGTTGTGAGGAATGTTTTCCAAAAGTACCTTGTCTGCTTGTAGACTCATCAACTTCTTCATTCACACCTTCAGTTTGGACAGCTTCAATATTCATATCTGGACCTTCAACAACAATTTCTTCAATATGCTCAGATGAAGCTTTAAAAACTTGTGGATAGGGCACAGGAGTAGGCAAGTCAGGAGCCCAATGGACAGGATCTTCCTCAAAAACAGGATTGATCAGAGGTATTCCAATAGTGTCCTCATGAATGTAGTACCTGACATTAGAGAAGCCAAACTTTCCTCTAACAGTGGGAGTGGCTCTCTTGTCATCTTCATTGAGTCCAGAGGAGGATGCTTCCCTAACGCAAACATGTATATGACAAGCCCAAAAGCCTCTAGCATCAAAATTTGTCCTTTTATCTTCATTCTCATTTTCCTCCAGTAGAAACTTCATCATTTCTTCAGCAATCAGAGGATCATCACTAGTTTCAAGCAAGCAGGTGCTATTAGTAGGCATCTTTTCTTTGTTCCTTTTGTACTTGGCATCCTTTTCCGGATTCAGATCAATCATATTTAGCCTGGGACAGATCATGAGAAGTCTCACTCCAATTCTAGTTTCTTTCGAGGAGTGGTACAACCAAGTAGGTGGAACAAAGTTAGCAGCTCTTATGTACCTTTGACTCAATTTCGCCTCTAGATGTGCATACATGATGTGGTCCACAACATTAGCACACTGTCATACTCACTTGGATGCTCAAAGTTCTTCCACTTTGTGTTTCTGTCCATGATGAACTTCTCTCTGCCATAAGTTCTTGATCTCCGGCATTCAATGTATTTAGAAGCAGCTTTGAGTGGATTTGTCCACCATACAGGAATGATATGCATGTCTACATCATCTGTGTGTGGTTTGAAGGGTGGGAATTTGATGAGGTTAGGGTAGATTTTTCTGGGTGGAATTTCTTTTGTGGTAAGTGAGTGATAAGAGGTCCATGAGCATTATACAAAGCAGATGGAAGAGAACCATCTTCTTCATAAGGGATAGGTGCATGCCATGGAGAATATGTGGGTTCAGATTCATACTCATACTTTGGTAAGGGGTAGAAGGGTCTGGTTGATTCAGGTTCTGGTTGATGAGTATGATAGAGGATTCTCCAATCTCTCTTGACTTTGATTAAGCTTTCAGCTTTGCCATCATACAAGATTGAAGGGTCTGTGTAAGGGAAGGTGACCTTGGGGATTTTGGGAAATGGTGCACCAGGATTGATTCCTACATTATCTAGTTGGTTGAACCAGGGATCCTCTGCAGGAATTATAGGTTGAAATTGAGGTTTTGTTGGTGAGGTTTGGATAGGTGAGTGGACAGGTTGAAATTGAAGCATCCTCCTCTAACAGTGGGAGTGGCTCTCTTGTCATCTTCATTGAGTCCAGAGGAGGATGCTTCCCTAACGCAAACCTGTATATGACAAGCCCAAAAGCCTCTAGCATCAAAATTTGTCCTTTTATCTTCATTCTCATTTTCCTCCAGTAGAAACTTCATCATTTCTTCAGCAATCAGAGGATCATCACTAGTTTCAAGCAAGCAGGTGCTATTAGTAGGCATCTTTTCTTTGTTCCTTTTGTACTTGGCATCCTTTTCCGGATTCAGATCAATCATATTTAGCCTGGGACAGATCATGAGAAGTCTCACTCCAATTCTAGTTTCTTTCGAGGAGTGGTACAACCAAGTAGGTGGAACAAAGTTAGCAGCTCTTATGTACCTTGCAGCTCAATTTCCGCCTCTAGATGTGCATACATGATGTGGTCCACAACATTAGCACACTGTCATACTCACTTGGATGCTCAAAGTTCTTCCACTTTGTGTTTCTGTCCATGATGAACTTCTCTCTGCCATAAGTTCTTGATCTCCGGCATTCAATGTATTTAGAAGCAGCTTTGAGTGGATTTGTCCACCATACAGGAATGATATGCATGTCTACATCATCGTGTGTGGTTTGAAGGGTGGGAATTTGATGAGGTTAGGGTAGATTTTTCTCGGGTGGAATTTCTTTTGTGGTAAGTGAGTGATAAGAGGTCCATGAGCATTATACAAAGCGGATGGAAGAGAACCATCTTCTTCATAAGGGATAGGTGCATGCCATGGAGAATATGTGGGTTCGATTCATACTCATACTCCGGTAAGGGGTAGAAGGTCCGGTTGATTCGAGGTTACGGTTGATGAGTATGATAGAGGATTCTCCAATCTCTCTTGACTTTGATTAAGCTTTCAGCTTTGCCATCATACAAGATTGAAGGGTCTGTGTAAGGGAAGGTGACCTTGGGGATTTTGGGAAATGGTGCACCAGGATTGATTCCTACATTATCTAGTTGGTTGAACCAGGGATCCTCTGCAGGAATTATAGGTTGAAATTGAGGTTTTGTTGGTGAGGTTTGGATAGGTGAGTGGACAGGTTGAAATTGAAGCATCCTCCTCTAACAGTGGGAGTGGCTCTCTTGTCATCTTCATTGAGTCCAGAGGAGGATGCTTCCCTAACGCAAACCTGTATATGACAAGCCCAAAAGCCTCTAGCATCAAAATTTGTCCTTTTATCTTCATTCTCATTTTCCTCCAGTAGAAACTTCATCATTTCTTCAGCAATCAGAGGATCATCACTAGTTTCAAGCAAGCAGGTGCTATTAGTAGGCATCTTTTCTTTGTTCCTTTTGTACTTGGCATCCTTTTCCGGATTCAGATCAATCATATTTAGCCTGGGACAGATCATGAGAAGTCTCACTCCAATTCTAGTTTCTTTCGAGGAGTGGTACAACCAAGTAGGTGGAACAAAGTTAGCAGCTCTTATGTACCTTGCAGCTCAATTTCCGCCTCTAGATGTGCATACATGATGTGGTCCACAACATTAGCACACTGTCATACTCACTTGGATGCTCAAAGTTCTTCCACTTTGTGTTTCTGTCCATGATGAACTTCTCTCTGCCATAAGTTCTTGATCTCCGGCATTCAATGTATTTAGAAGCAGCTTTGAGTGGATTTGTCCACCATACAGGAATGATATGCATGTCTACATCATCTGTGTGTGGTTTGAAGGGTGGGAATTTGATGAGGTTAGGGTAGATTTTTCTGGGTGGAATTTCTTTTGTGGTAAGTGAGTGATAAGAGGTCCATGAGCATTATACAAAGCAGATGGAAGAGAACCATCTTCTTCATAAGGGATAGGTGCATGCCATGGAGAATATGTGGGTTCAGATTCATACTCATACTCTGGTAAGGGGTAGAAGGGTCTGGTTGATTCAGGTTCTGGTTGATGAGTATGATAGAGGATTCTCCAATCTCTCTTGACTTTGATTAAGCTTTCAGCTTTGCCATCATACAAGATTGAAGGGTCTGTGTAAGGGAAGGTGACCTTGGGGATTTTGGGAAATGGTGCACCAGGATTGATTCCTACATTATCTAGTTGGTTGAACCAGGGATCCTCTGCAGGAATTATAGGTTGAAATTGAGGTTTTGTTGGTGAGGTTTGGATAGGTGAGTGGACAGGTGAGTATTAGGGTGAGGCTGTGTTGGGGTAAGGATTGTGATTCAGTTATAGGTTGTGATAGAGATGTTTGTATATGTGTGTCAGGGTGAGGTGTTGATTGTGATGGTGGTAACAGTGATGGTGCGGAAGCATTATCATTTGCAGAAAAACTTTCAACTAAGGCATCAACTGCTAATTGGACAGGGTCATTAGCATGGATGCTTACCTCAGAAGTCATAACAGACGTAGCTCTTATTTGAGGTTGCTTCCTTGTCTTTGTTGGGGCAGCTGCAGCAGCAAGCTTTTGTTTCTTCAACACAGACCCAATGGGGACATTGTCCTCCTCCTCCTCCTCATCATCATCATCATTGTGAGATAGGACTATCTTCCTAGTTCTCTTCTGTGTTGGAACGGGTTGAGCTGCATCAGCACCAGGTTCCCCGATGACAATACCAGCAGCAGCAGCAGGTTTCTTGGCTCTAGTGGTCTTTCTTCCAAGAGTTTTCCTCTTTAGTCCAAGAGTCTCAGCATTGTTGAGCTCTATCTATTCTTCTTTTATCTCCAGCCTTTCTTCTTCCTTAGCCAGCTCTACTTGAGCAGCAGTGTTCAGTTTCATATTTGTCAAGTTTACCTTGCCAAATACTAAGGCAGACATCCCCTTTTCCTTGAGGATTTCAGCTTGTCCCTCAAGAGTCTTGGCTTCCAAAAAGGCGTAAATTTGTTGAGCTTTGAAGATTTTTGACAACAAGTGACAAAAAGGAATTGCAGTTGCCTTCTCCTTGATAGTAACATAGTCTTCGAATCTTCCAAAAAGAATACGAGGCGAGTTGACCTTGCTCTTTGTCAACAGATGGCAAAAACAGAATTTTTGCAAGACGGAAAGATTGTCCTTGGACCCAGCTTTGTGAAGAACCATCTTGTTCAAAATCTGATGAAGGATTCGAACCTCATCCTTCATCTCCACAGCTTTCCATGAATGAGTTCTTACTTTGTCAGACCTTATTAGAATTGTAGCAATAACCTCTGATCCTCCCAAATCTTGTTCCGAAGTATTAAAGATGATTAACCCTTCCTAGACACAATTAACAGCAGCAGCGATGGTAGCTTCAGAGACAACCACCCTTGTTCCCAAAACAGTAGCAGAGACTTCAGTGTCTGTAACTTGGGGGTTTCTCCAGAAGGCTCTTATCAGGTCTGGATACACCGAGAACTTCTCGATGAAGAGACCATCCACTACTATAGAAAATGGCTTTAATAGCACTTTTTTTTACCTTTAGTAGCGCTTACAAGCGCTATCTATTCACCCGTTACTGAAGGTGAAAGAAATAGACAACACTTCCTTGAAAAAACGCTATCTATTCCTTACTTTAGACAACGCTTCCTCAAACAAGCACTATCTAAAGTAGCGCTTTTTCAGAGTAGCACTGTCTATTCCACACTTTAGACCTCGCTTCTTCAAGGAAGCGCTGTCTATTACCTTTTTTTTATTGATTATTATTCACATTGTTTTTCTACATTTCTCACATGCACTCAGCAAAACCAAGACATTAAACAATTTATCCATCCCACAACCCTCATCAAAACTCAACAAAATCGTGCATTTACATATATTTAGTGTACAAAGCGTACATACAATATTGGTAAGTATATATAAACCAAACATCAAAATCATATAACCAATTAACTAATATACTTTACGCAATTCACAATAACAAGTACACATAACAAGTTCTAATATTTAAGTCTATATACCAAAAAGTAGCTAACCTACACTAAACAATAACTATTGTTAACCAATACATGCGCGCACTACTAACAATATATACAAGCTAACCAACACACTAATAATTCTACACAATTTCAGCATGTGGCTTCCATCTTCTGCCTGATAGCACAAAATCCTTGTTGTCGGCCTACATAAGATACATATACAGATCACTTGCATATACATACAAGTCTAATATTATAGGAGAGACACTAGCTAGCATAAGGCCTCAGAACACAAACAAAATCATTATTTGAACAGCTTGGATAATCGCGTGTTCCTACTAGGTATCCAACTAGGTAAAGCATGCTGGAAATTTCAAGTTAAAATATGGAGAGAAGCATTTGTATATTGCACTGCAAGAGGCAAAGCTATCAAACATACTATCAACAAGAAGCAAACATTACACGAAATGTTGTTACCTAGAGTACCTGAGTAAAATCAATCCTAGACATTCGGAAAGCCAAATTGAACCCTGCAGCTGAATGACATATGACAACTGGAAATGACTCTTTAAGTTGCATCCTTTCCTACAAATTGGAAAAATGTAATGAACACAAGTACACAACATATTGTGTGAGGAACATAGCAAATATCTTATAGAGACAACAATGAAGGTAACAGAAAATAAAAAGAAAACTTGTAAGGAGAGTTCCTAATACAGGGAGCATAAAAAAATTTCTACCAAATCAGGATTATTTGAAGAAGTAACATTAAAGGTAAGTAGCAAATGTATTTGAGCTACCTCGCTCATGGTAGGTCGCCAAGTTGAAGAAAAAGTAGAACAGAAAGAAAAAGCTGAACGGACACGATTTTTATACCAGAATGATGTTCAAATCACTAAGATTTTAAGGTGCAATGGCACGTCTAAGACCACCTGACCTGCAAAAAGATTTTAGCTACCAAAGTAAGATGATAGAAGATTTTGCTAATACTTAAAATACAATCATAAGAGAAGAATACACACAGCACACAGTGAGAGAAAACAAACACTGCATAAAGAAATGACACTGTAGAAAAATTTATAACAATTTCAAGGCAGGGAATGAACAAGTATAATTGTTTTCATTAAATTCAACCAAACACATTTGAAGCTCATTTTCAGTTTTCACTGAAAATGAAAATAGGAAATGGCAGGAACGACCAAAGCATTTTCCAAGTGAACTTTGTAATGACAAGGATATACGTATAACAAAAAGAATTGAGAAAACAAGTCTAAACATAATGATAGGCCTTTGACAACCTTTGTGCAAGTAGTGGAGGCCACGTGCAGTACCAAGAGCTATCTTATTTCTTGTTTTCCAATCCACATGAGGCAATTTCTCATCTACAAGGAAGATAAGATTCACAGACCACTAACTTTAAGAACCTTTTTTTCTCTGCAAACCCAAATGACATGACAAGTTTTGCATCAAAAATTTCAGTTTTAGTAAGTCAAAAAAATTGCTTTTTTATTTTCATTTTCTTTTTTGATGATGTTGATTTATGTACCATGAATGAGAGAAGCAAGAGAACCAAATGTGGATAGCTCAAAAACGAATTGGAGAGAAATCACAATGGTAGAGATTTTCACCGAAATGAGGACCAAATTTCCTCCATCCATGAAGTACCATTAGATTTCCAGTGACAAACATTACATTAATTCAAACTATATTATAATGATGACAAGAAATCACAATGCTACAACATTTACATTTACACAAAATTATTAAATTAAAAATGGATTAGAAGCATTACCAGTGAGTCAGTGACAGAGGCACAACCAGCATCAACCTTCACCACCGAATCTCCTTCAAAAACTTTAAAAAATAAAATAAAAAGGTGCATAAATCAACAAAAACCTAAAACCAAAAAAAGAACAAAAATTTCCCTAATTAAATTGGGTTATTTCGATCTCCAAAGACAAACTATTAACTCCAAAGTGAAACAACTATTCAACGATCACAATTAAGAACGAAAATAGAGAGACAAAGAATGAACCGCAACGAAGGATGAGGAATTGACGGCGAGGAGCGATATCTCATCGAGTTTGGGTCTGAACACAGATCTGAGAATTGGAATTGGACAAAGAAAGCCTTGAATCGCACGGAGACAACTCATCGTTGCCTTTGTTGGAGAATAACTTGTCCTATGACCCTACAATTCACTGATACGCATAAATTTGTGCAGAATCACTAATGAAACAACCACCATTGAATTGGAGAGTGAACAAGAGGGAACGACTCACCGAAGGAATAGGGAGATGATGGCACAGTAGTAGAAGCATCGACGTGTCGGCGGACAACGGTATCAACAGAGTAATGGAAAGCAAACAGTGGTGGAGTTCGAACACATCGGACAACGAACGTTTCGAATGGTGGAGTTCGAACACGGCGCGCGCAGTTCGAAAAGGTTATGGCATGAGAGTCGCGAGCTCTGGTGGTCGAGGGTCGCAAAGGGAGAAGACGATCGTGGAGGAGATAAACCAGCTGTGTGTCGACGGTGGTGGTTCGACAGTCGTGCAATGGGGCAGAGTGGGTCTTTAGAAAAGTGAGGGTCATGCAATGGGGCAGAGTGGTGAAATAGATATTTTTAGGGGCAATGACAGTGGGACTTGCGAAGAAGTTTTGAGTGGGTCTTTAGAAAAGTGAGGGTCGCGCAGATTTTAGTAGCAGGGAAAAAATATTCGTGGGATGGGATAGTTTTATTATTGGGAAACGAATAAACAGCGCTCCTTGAAGTAAACACAATCATAGGGAGTCTTATCTGTACCTTACTCTAAGATAATCTTTTCTCAAGGAAGTACTATCTATCCCTGTCTATCAACATTCAATAGCACTTTCTTGAAGAAGCGCTGTCTTAAGGTAAGGTATATATATATTGCTCTCTTTAGGATGCGCTATTAAAAGTCTTCAGCCTCTCTTTTAATAGCGTTTCTTATTGAAGCGCTATTGAATGCGTGCTATTAAAACCCCTTTATAGTAGTGAATGTTAACAAGCTAAACATTGACATCGATTATCACTTCGAGTTTTGGGATTTTGAAAGAGCACAATGTTGATGTAAGCAAATATATCACGGCTGGTTGGGATCACTACTATAAAAAGGGGTTTTAATAGCACACATTCATTAGCGTTTCAATAAGAAACGCTACTATGGATTGTACTTAAAGCACACTATAATCGTTGATTAATTTCTCTGTTTCAAACAATTACGGTCATTGATACTGAATTTTATTTTCAATATAAGGTGGTCTGGAGAGCACTTCTACGAGGTTAGGCATATCAAAATGCAAGGAGACAGGTTTGCTGTAAACCTACAGTCCATGGAGTGTACTTGCAGGAAATGGATGTTGACCGGCATACCATGCGTTCATGTCATTTCCTGCATGAAGTACATGAACTTGAATCCAAAAGACTATATCCCACTATATTACAAGTAGGAGACCTATGAAGCTGTCTACCAGCCAATATTATACCCTGCAAATAGACAAAACTTGTGGACCTGAACCCAATACAATGATGTGCAACCACCACCCATCAAGAGGATGCCCGTGAGGCCAAAGAAGAAAAGGAACAAGGAAGCAGGAGAGCTTAATCCCGGTGAAACAAAGATGAGGAGAGCTGGATTCATTAATAGATGTAGCAGGTGCAAACAAAATGGGCATAACAAGTCAACATGCAAGGTTGCACCACCAACTGAGACTCAAGAACCTACACAAACTCAGTCCACTGTACAAGGTCAACGGGCTGCACATGCTCAACTAGTTGCATAGACTCAACAACCTACACAGACTCAACAACCTGCACAGAGCCAGACCTCAACACAAGCATCAACTCAGCCTGTTCAAGCATCTACTCAACCTGTTCATGCATCTTCTCGGCCTGTTCAAAGATCCATTGCACCTGTTCAGCATGTAAACTACATATTAAAGCATCAAGACGGTCAACAAAACCTGCTAGGTCAAAGAGAAGCAAAACAACTACAACTCCAGCAACTAAACATGTTCAAGCACCAAGGCAAACAGTCCAAGCATCAAGGCAACCAGCCCAAGCATCCACTGGTTCTGTTCAAGTAGCAAGGCCATCTGTTCAAGCTTCGGCTGCAACTGTTCAAGCTGGAACTGGGACAAGAAGTTTCCGACCAAAACCGCCTATAAAGAGACCAGCCCAATGGAGTCCTTGAAATCCTTGGAAATATTGTGATGTAGTTGAAGTAGTTGCTCTATTTTTGAAGGCCATGGAATTTTAGGATATGTACCATTTTTTTAATGCATTTTACTGTTTCAGTGGCCATGTTATTTTGCTGAACAGTTCCAGTTTAGTTTTTTTTTTTTTCAAACATGTAATGCCTGAAATGGCACAAAACAACACTAGAAGGGGGTTGAATAATGTTTTCGCAAATCAGAGTTTTCAAGCACAAAACAAAATTCAGTGTAGATAAGATACTTTAATACAGACGCATGTTTCAGCAAGCCGAATTAAAAGGTTAACTATAAACACTCCTCAGATAATTAGTAACAACAGATAAATAACTTGTAAGTAAAGTAAAGAGTTTAGGGAAGAGAGTACTCAGATATTTATCTTGGTTCACCTACAACCTTTGGATTACATCCACTACTTGGCTTCACCAAGTTTTAACACTATAACTGATTAAGGTTACATACGATTATTATTTGCACACCTAGCCTCTTCAAGCTCAACAAGTATTCTTGAAACAAGCCTCTTCAGGATGAGGGAGTTTGAAGTTTTGTTTGAAGCACACCTTCAATATTACAGTAACAATTCAACCAAATAATACTTCAGTGAGTGAATACAAATTTAAGATTTGGTGAGTTGCAGACGGGTTCTTCTCTAGATTATTTGAAACTTGGAGAGAAGATGATGAGAGTGATGAGAACTATCAGCTTGTAGCAATTTCAGTAATGATGCTCTTTCTCTTGAGAGTGTATATGTCACTTGAATATTGTGTCTCAGCTTTTGGATTTTCTCTATGTCTCATACTTCTTCAGGTCTTTAACTTCTTCTATTTATACTTGACCATAATAGATCCGTTGGAGTATGATCAGGGTTCTTCTTCTTTAACCTTTGGATAAACAATAGTCATTCTGACTTGGCCATTAATGTTTGAGAACGTTGGAAGTCCTGCATGTGTTGACTGCAGAGCATAGCATATATGCTTTCTTTACTCGGGCAACGTTTCTTTCCTTATTTGTGCAGCACTTAGAAAAGCTCAGATAAAGGTATTTTTCTCTTTATTGCATAAGAGACGTTTTGCAGCATTGACCTTTGTCTTTTCTTCTTTTCTGTACTCAATTAAAGATAAGGAATAAAATAATATGCTTATGTGAATATTTTAATTCCTTTCTTTAATGAGATACTTCCATCCATATTGTAAGTGATTTCTTCGAAAAGCATTTTCTCTTTATAGACGTTGCTTCATTCAGAAGAGAGAAAATGTAGTTCCAATACTTCACGTCTTCCAAGCTAGAGATATGAACTTGAACATCCTTCGAGTCCTTTGAGTCATTCCGAAATGAGTGGAAATCTTGATTCTGTCAGAAGTCCAGACACATCCTATGAATAATCGGATACTTTTTGATGTGAGTCTTTATTGAAGATTTAGTCTGTAATCTTGATCTATCTTCTTTCAACTTTCTTCAGAAGATTGTGTTCGTACTCTTTGTTGTTTTGAAGAGTATTTGATTAGTGTATAGCTTTAGATATTTTCCATTATCTTTCAATTTGAGAGACGATATGGAGATCTTGAGTAGACCACTCTTCATTCTTTGACATAGTCTTCTCATGAGCCGCTTGATTGAATAGATGATGCATTCTCTTCATCTTTCAATTTTGAAGATGCTAGATTGGAGTAGCATTTTGCCTTCTTGCTCCTAGTTACTTCCTTCAAGGACATGGAGTCCGAGATAAGATGTTGGCTTTAGTGCTTCAGAGCTTGAATCTCTCTTCAGATGTATTACTCTACATCGTGCGTTAAGCTTCCAGAGACACATACACTATGCTCGATCCTTTAGTTGAGTTGATTTGCTAAGATTATTTTCTCTTTTTGCACATTTCAAGTAGATAATTAGCAATACTCAGACAATTTAATTAAAATCATTTTCTCGATGTTTGGGTTCATCAAAACACACACGGGCTAACTGGAGTGTGAGTAAGACACTTAACAGAGTCAGACGCTTTGTGACTTAAGAGTGTCTTTATGTTGGGATATGTTTTTTGTTATTGAATATTAATTAATGAATATCCAATTATGGAATCTGTTTGTTATACAATGGTGTCCGTATTGTTAACTATGGCCTTGATTAAAGTGTCCGTGTTTGGGAATCATTTTCACATTCTAAACAGAAATTGACGCTAAATTATAAGCCAGCAACAAAAAATGAATGACAGGGGACATCAAGAAGAGGAACAATTGTCATTGTATTCAAATTCATTGTTGTTAACTTACATTAAGCTGAAAATACCATCTCAAATTATACTACAAACTACACTACTACAAATACATATCACTACCATCTCCCACTCCTAATTTCCATAAAAATGACATACACATCACATTCATCGCAAACAAGACACCAACAGCAGCCATGAAAAACTTCAACCACCTTTAGTTAAACACTTAAACCACCAAATAGCAACCAGCAAAGTATTTTTGTGAAGGCACCCATTTTCGTGTGCAATCCAGAGAACCATGGGAAGTTTTTGCAAGTCTAGCCAACATCTGCTTTAGATTGTTTGCCAATCAAAAAATTGAATATATTACAACTAGTCATATTAGACTGATAGAGGAAGAATCAATCTCCACGATATCCAAGTTCCAATTGAACCCAACTTCAATTTGAATAAAAGAAAGATTCTGGAGGGTTTGTATGTGGTGCTGGAAATGGCTTAGTTTAATAGGCTGCAAAGGATGTGGTTTCTTAGAGTTGCGTTTTTCTTTTTCCTCTTATTATTATACAATTGTAGCAGGAAAAGGGAAGGGAAATAGAATGGAAAGTGGGCAACTTGCAAGTCATGTTAGAATGACAGGAGCACAAGAGGTTTAGGGAAGGGTACGGAGACATTGGAGGGTATGGAGAACAAGCATTGCAGATTTGGGGAAGAAAATGTTAACCCTAACCCTATCTTAAATTGGGGAAGAAAATGTTCAATGATGATAAGATGAGGTGGAAGCCACGTCAGGCAACTGTTTAATACATCAGAGAAAATTAACAGTGTTAATCAGTTAATTAACATAAAGGATTAACTTGTATTAGAGATAAAATATCATTTTGAAACTTTTAAAAATTAAAAATCAAACCAAATATAAAAAATAAATCAAGGGATCAAAATGATATTTTAATTTAAAAAAATACAGAAAACAGAAAAGAGAGATTCTTGCCGTATGCTCATTCCCTAAACCACAAAGTTGTCATGTTTTGACTTCTCCGTCACTGTTACAGTAGTTTTAATAAATAAATAAATAAAATAATCCCAAATAATAATCCCCTAAATCAATCCCCACATCTCCATTATTATTTGGATCACATCACACCCCTATCTCACACGTTGCCCCACCAATCACCCTTCATTAATGATTTTTTTATTTTAAATAATACATCTAGTAGAAGAAATAAGTTTGTGTGATGTGCACCCATCTAATATCTCTTTCAATGAATACTTATAGCTCAAGCAAGCCAAACAATAAAATAACCATCATAAATAATAAGGACTTGTTTGATAGTCATGATATGATAAGAACGGATAGGATAAGAAGGAATGATAGGAGTATGATATGATAAAAGTATGATATATTGTTATCATATCCGACGTTTGATGTCCACCTAATAACCAAGAGGATAGTGTTAATTTATCTTATTATGTATTTAGCAAATGACATAATTACCCTTTTGTCATGACAATGTCTTGCTCCCATTGTCCTTCTTCTCTTTCAAACAATCACCATTGATACTCAACACACCAGGCTAATCCCATCACAAAGATGATAAATTATGAATGAATTTTAATTTTTTTTTAAAAAGATAACAAACCAAATGAAAAACTCATAAAAATAGAAACAGTATTCTTTCTGCATAAATAGTAACGAGACATCTTTTTTTTTCTTTTTCAAAACCCAGTCGTCCCTACCCTTTCCCCGTTGTTAAATTTTTTCCTAATCTTTCTTCTTCAGAAATAATGAATTTCATCTTCTCCCCCTTTTCAAACTTCTCTATCTTTCCATCTTTCTCTCCATCTCTCTCGTGAACCCCTCTATCTTCCCTCTCCCTCTTCCATTCACGTTACTGAACGGCGATAAAGCATGCATCGTTCGCAACGGCGGCGGCGACCCACGGTTGACAGACGCGTGAAGTAGAGCGTCGCTGGGTCACGCAATTGGCAAACTCACGGTGGAAGGGGCGGATCTACTGGAACATTACTGGATCTGCTAGATCTGGTTTGGGTTGCGGTGGAGGCTATTGACCCACAGATATGTGCGCGATTGAGACAGGGATGGTCATGGGTTCGAGCCTCTGTTGCGCACCTCCACAAAATCGCTGTCATCGAGCTCTACAGTCGGAGTCATGCTGCCATCTTGCCGGAGTCGTCGTGCCGTCGTCAACCCACGAACCTAAGATTTACAAAGATCAGAGTGAGGGTTAGGGATGGGGGTTAAAGGGGAAGTGAATTTCCTTATCCTATCCTATTGATTCTAACCCAACCTCCTCCCTAGGATAAAAATTTAACCAACAAATAGGATATGATAAGCCAATAGGATAATCTTATCATATCCTATTGGCTCACCAAATTAAAGATTAAAACAGGATAGAATTACTTATCCTATCCTGTCTCCCTTATCCTGATCACCAAACGGACCTTAAAAATAAATTAAATTAAAAACAACAAAAATAGAATTTAATAAAAAAAAAACCCCTAAATCAAGAACTAATTGCCACCTAAAGTGAATAGTAAAAATCACTCTTCAATTATATTAATAATAATAATATATACATGTAGATATAGATATAAATTTCATTCCTTCTAACATGGGAGGAAAGAAAAATAACGATATATGATGAAATGAGATAAAATAGATTCCATTAGTTTCATTCTGGCATCCTCTCTTTTATAAGCCAAACAATAGAATACTATAGTATTCCCTTACTTTCCTTTCATCACTCCAAACTTAGTCTAAAAAGTCAATCTGGTCCAAATCCCTGCACCAGCCGCCTTCTCTGTTTTCCTCTCTCCCCCAGTCCCCCTTCGTTGCTACGAACGCCTCCCCTCTCTGCCGTCCACTCCGGTATGTCTTCTTCTCCCTCAACTATTTGTTCTGTTATATCCAGTGTGACTGTTCTGTGTTCGAAGGTTAGAAGAAGTGACTGTTCTGTGTTCGAAGGGTAGAAGAAGCACACACGCATAGGGCATTGGTTCTTTGCGTGAGGGGTTGAAGGTTTAGCTCCATCTTTGTTCTGGCAAGGCATATTTGACCACTCCTTAGTAGAATAATGGATTTTTTTTTTTTTTTTCATTTTCATTTGGAGTGTACTCGAGCAAATAATGTGCCTAACATGTGTTTGATAAAATGCCAAATCTAAATTTTTCAACTTGAATTATGTTTTTGTGGTTAGGTGGAGAAGGATTGTAGACATACACGCCTCTGTCACAGCTGCAAGTCTAGCAGCATAGCAAACCAGAACCACGCGCCGTCGTGGTCTTAGTGTAGCTGTTGCCACCACTTGTGACCGTTGACACCCCCGTCTTGCACCGCCGCATGCTTTGATAGTGCAAGCTCCAAAGGTTTTATAATTTACATGTAATGAGCGTGCCGTATAATAGTCTTGTGAGAAAAGAAAGAAGATGGCAAACAGTAAATATGAGTATGTCAAGTCTTTTGAAGTTGAAGACGAGGTCATGTTCCCAAACTTAATCCTTGTTCGTATCAATGGCCGCAACTTCACTAGGTTTTCTCGACTTCACAGCCTTCACAAACCTTATGATTTAAACGCTTTGAAGTTGATGAACTCTTGTGCTATTTCCGTGCTTGAAGAGTATGCCAATGTAGTCCTTGCATATGGTTTCAGTGATGAGTATACTTTTGTTTTCAACAAGACCTCCAAGTTCTACCAAAGGCGTGCTAGCAAAGTGCTATCCATAATCACTTCTTTTTTGTCATCCGTCTTTGTCTCAAAATGGAGTGACTTCTTCCCACAAAAGGAACTGCAATATCCTCCATCTTTCCATGGACATGTCATAAGCTGCGCATCTATACAAGTCCTTCAATCCTATCTTTTGTGGAGGCAAAATATCTGCCATTTGAATAATCAATATGATCAATGCTTCTGGCGTCTTGTTGAACGCGGAATGACTGAGACAGAAGCAAGGGATTTCCTCAAGGGTGCTGAGAAATGCAAACTAAATGAACTTCTTTTTGATGAGTTCAATATCAACTACAATACACTGGAGGAGATATATCGACAAGGGTCTTTCGTTTTGAAGACTATTGTGGAGGATATTGTGAAGTATGCAGAGAATGGCGCTCCGGTTAAAAGATCAAGGAGAAAGATAATCTCGGAGCATAAGAAGAAAATAGCAAGTAGAAGATTTTGGAATGAGCAGACTGTTCTTTTGAAGGAACTTGGTGCTTTTATGGAGGAGATTGACAATGTGAAACCAGAGTATGTGAGGTCCTTTGAATTTGATAGCAAATTGATACCATCTACATGGATTGTTGTTCGACTAGATGGATGCCACTTCCACAGGTTTTCTGAGATACATGAATTTGTGAAGCCAAATGATGAGAGAGCTCTTAACTTGATGAATTCATGTGCAGTGGCTGTGTTAGAAGAGTTTCGTCAGGATATAGTCTTTGCCTATGGGGTTAGTGATGAGTATAGCTTTATTCTTAAGAAAACCACTGATCTTTATCAAAGAAGGGCCAGTAAAATCGTTTCTGCTATTGTGTCATTCTTCACATCCACTTACGTGATGAAATGGAAAGATTACTTTCCCCATAGCAAGTTAAAATACCCTCCTTCTTTTGATGCACGAGCAGTATGCTATCCTTCTACAGAGATTCTGAGGGACTATCTTTGTTGGAGACAAGTGGATTGCCACATCAACAATCAGTATAACTCTTGTTTTTGGAAGCTTGTTGCTTCTAGAAAAAGCAAAAGGGAAGCACAGCAAAGTTTAAAGGGTGCTCAGTTGCAGAAAAAGATTGAGGAATTGGCTATTGACTACAATAAATTACCGATCATGTTTCGACAAGGATCCTCAGTTTTCTGGGACAGGGCAGACAATGTTCTCACTCATCAGGAGAATGGAGAGTCTTCTGAAAGTTATGGAAAGGTCGTTGTAGAACACATCGACATCATTGGATCAGCCTTTTGGTTGGAACGCCCAGGCATCCTTAATGAGAAGCAATGGATTTAGTGTAGTGTTCAGTTTGTAAATTAAATTTGTTCTGATTTGATTTAACATTACAGCCTTCAGCCGGTCCCACAGGGAATAATTAGGATAGAATGTTCCTAATTATTCATTGTTATTGCTGATGTTAGTCATGAATGAAAGGCATATTGCAGAGATGCTCAGTTGTTACACAGTTGTTAAATGTGGTGCAATTTATAACAGAATCCTCTAAATGCTAACAGAATTTAAAAATCATCAATTATTTTTAGGAAATAGATTGCACTGTTTCTTTTTTTTTTCCAATGCAATAGTGTAGAACAGGAATATAATCATTTATCCCTTGCAGAGTATTAGTTGGGGTGGTAAAAAAATGATCCAGAAGGCTTTGTCTTGCACTCTTGCAGAGAGGGGTTGGCAACAACTTTGGCAGCACCTTGGATGGGACAGGTTGAAGATGGACATCGTGAGTAGTAAGGCAGTCAATTCAAATCTTCTAAAATATTTAACCTCTGATTTTTTTTCCTGGTAATTTAAATACTCCTTTTTTTATGGATTAAAAGGAGTTAAATCTAGTGTATTCTTTAACCAATAAACAAGCAACTTATCTTGCAATAAGACACGTTCAGTTTGTTCTGGTTGAATTTGTTCTTGTTTGTTTACTGCTTTGGTCTATTCACATCTTGTGGACATGGAAATTATTCTTCAGCAGCCTGTGCAGTATAACACAGAATTGATTCTAAATGAGCTATATGCACACTGGTAGAAAATCTCTTATTTTATCCTTTTAGTAATTTTAGAATATGTAAATTACTTCAATTCCTCCAATGCAGGTTGCATCATTCATTGAGAGAAGCAAGCTACAGCTAAAATATATTTGATTCTTAATCAAATATTGCAAGGCTGTAGTGCAAAAGGTACTACCTTCTGGGTTGGGGTTTGGTTTAGTCTTTTTATTTATTTCTGCTCGTGAACTACAAGATGGATATAAAGTATAAACACAGATTTAGTTATGGCAAGTGTCATACATAGATAATATACTTAAAGAGTAGGTTACAAAGTAAGATAGGTAGAGAGAAGAGAGAAAGTGAATCTAAAAAATGAACTTGTATTGAATTTGGTGTCTAAATCAAGGTTTTAAATTGCAGTCGCGGTTGCGTTGCGTTTATTGCAATTGCGGGAAAATGCGGTCAATGTGGTTGCAATTACGGTCGCGTTTTGGTTTCAGAGACCTCCAAAACCAAAACGTTATGATCCTGATTGCAGTCGCTGACCTTTATTTAAAACCATGGTCCAGGTTCTACAATTAAGCTATGTATAATAGTTGAGGAGAAGCTAGTTCTAACTGACCTGCTAACCTCCGGACAACTAACTCTGCTAACTCAGCAGAGAGCTAATCATCTACAAACAGTTTCATACAACTCATGATACACTTAACATACCCCCTTCAATTCTTAAGGTGGGTTTACAGCAGATAACAAAAAGATGCAAAAAAATATGCAGTTTTGATACACTCATGCTAAGATGTGGCAAATTTCTTTTTTTTATTCCTTAGGATACTAGTTATCATTTTCCTTATTCTTATAGAGTTCCACATACACATGATATCATATATATGCGTCTCATCTCAAGTTCCTTTTTAACAAGTTCAGTTACAACACTTACAGCACAGAACACCCACTCCACCTCATTCTCAATTTCAAAATTCATAATTTAATATGGAAGAACAGCTTCAAGTGTGAGTAGAAATGTCGGTGTTCTTTATTTATCTGGCAAGGATAAGTATGCTATTGCCAAACTACCCTGAAGGCTCTCTATTCCTGCTATGGCATCTGCCTCTGCAAGCCCCAATCTCAAAGACCAGAACAAGGAGGTCTGCTAATCGTCAAGGCAGAAGTGAGAACCATTCTGACATTTCCAAGACATCCATCTGAGTTAAGTTCAAGTCCAATCTTCCAACTTCAGCTTCAGCTTCAGCTTCATATTGGTTAAACCAGATCGAGCTCTCAGAATATGCTGGCAAGCACTTTATCTCACTTGGGTTCTTCAAACTAGCTTTGGATACAGGATGTGAGATACAACATATATCATGTATCCAATACACACCAAAACACAACCCCACACACACACATCATAAGACAAGATCCGTTGACACTAGGTAGTGTCAAACTTCACTATTACACCAATTTTCAACTTTCGATTTTAATTTTATCTATGAGCTTAAACTTACAACTATTGAAGAGGGAATAATAAAAAGTAATGTGAAGATAAAATAGAATACATTAAATAAAGAAAGATTTTAAGTATCTTGATGCAAATATATTTATTAAGTACAAGATTGTTTTATTAAAAATGTAGATATGATGTAGATAAAATTAACTAATTAAAAATGTTATTTGCATATATAATACAAATGAAAATAACTAAAGATGTTTAAAATTTTTAGAATATTTTTCCAAATTTTAACTCGAATAATAATTTTTAGGATGTTTAAATTTTTATGCTTTATTGTGAATTTGAAAAATAATAAAATTAACTATAGCATTATCGAATTCATAAAAAATTATCAACTATAGGTGTAAAACTATAGGCTTAAAACTATAATTAATTTTATTATTTATCAAATTTATCAATTCATCAATAAAGCATAAAAATTTAAAATTTATAAAATTATTGTTATATTTAAAATTCGAAAAAATAATACAAAATTGTAAAGCATCTGTAGTTAATTTTATCTGTATCATGTCTACATTTTTAATAAAACAACCTTGTACTTAATAAATATATCTCTATATCAAGATGCTTAAAATGTTTCTTCATTAAATATATTCTATTTTTTTTCTCTTCACGTTGATGGCACTCTTCATTATTCTCTCACTTTAATAAGTTATAAGCTTAAGCCCTTACATCAAATTAAAATCAATGGATGGAAATTAGTATAATAGTAGTGTTTGACATCTGATCACGGATCCTGTCTCAAGTATGTATATAAATACAACCATACTTTTTATGAATATGGTAAGGCAAACTCACTTGTCAGGAAACGCAAGAAGGGCTAAAATCTTACATGAGTGGGCATCGGCTTGCTGACCATGGACAAGCTATGAAAGAATTGTTTGAATGTTACAATACTTCAGAAAACAAAGTGGTTGTAGGTGTCTAAACTCTTTCACAGGTGCAAGAGGGAACTCGATCTTCTAATGATGTGTACAACACTTTTTCTACCTTGGAGACTCAAGTGCTTGAACATTGATCCTACTCAACTTACTCCTACAACTAGGGGTGGCAATGGATCGATCAGATAAATTTCTGTTTAGATTATAATGAATGGATTAACTACAATTCATAATCTATTATGATCCATTAAAAATTCAAAAAAAATTCAATTCATTCATGATCCACTTAATAAAAACCATCCAATAGGTGAGACATAATCAACATTTTAGAAACAGATCGGATACATAACTCTTACAAAAATTGGAATCAAAGTTCGTATGATAGAATCGGATACGGAAATTAAGTAAAAAAATCAAAAAAGGTGAATAAATAAATAAATAAATAAATAAATAATAAAGAAACAAACCAAATGCTAGGAAGAAGTGGTATAAGTGAAAGGGAGAAAGAACTGAGTGCGATAAATGAGAGAGATTTGAAAACGGAGATATGAGAAGTTGCATTTTTTTTTGAAAAATTATTTGAAAATAAATAAAATTGGAGTGGATAAAAAAATTGTTCCACTGCTTTTTGGTTGTGGGTCCATTGGTTTTTTTTTTAAAAAAGTTGGATGGGTTATACCATCCACTAAGAAAACAATTCAACCCAATCCGATCCATTTATTTTTTATTTTATAAATGAATGGATTGGATGAATTTTTCATGGATGGATTAGATGAATAATGGATTCATGAATCATTTTGTCAACTTTTTTCTTTTTAGTGTCATTTTGCCAACCATACAATATCTGCAATTGAGTTAATCAAGGAGACTAGCCAAAAGAGTAATATTGGGTCCAGATTGAGAGGAAATTTCAACACCAACTCCATAAAACCAAGACAACCTTTAGATAGTGGGAATCATAGAATAGTGAAAACATCTGAGAAGCCAAGGAAGCAAGAACCTAGTAAGATAAAGGGCATGTCAGGAGGCAGGTAAAAAAATCTAATGTTAAAGAAGGAAAGTGATCCAAATATGCAGCAAAAATCTCTTCAATAATTAGCTATAATATATTCTAGTTCACTTAGAGCTTGTTTGGTAAAATTGGAATTTTTAGATTTAAGTTGTTATTTCCTAATAGTTGTTTTCAAAATAATCTAACATGTTTCGTACTTTGCTTAAATTAATAATTAAAAAAAAGCTTTTTTGAGGAAAAAAAGGTTTTTGTATGCCATCTAATTTGGTCTAGTTTAAGATTGTGGTGATTCGATTATTTATCATTCTCAAAACTCTCCTCCTCCTGTTTACTCCTACAAATTTAACTTCTAAACAAATATTATTAAATTATACAAATAAATTCACACCCTTTTCGTAATTTACTATATAAAAGTGATTTTTTTGCACCACCCAAACAAAATAGATTATCTTAAAATTGTTTTTCAAAGAAACATAACCAAACAAAAACAGATTTTGATTATAATCGATTATCACAATAATCGAAGCATAATATATTTTTTCTAGCTTTCCCAAACACACTTTAGTCTAAAACTTTTATGATATTTTTCCCTGCTCACGATCCACAGTTTTGGTTAGCATTCCACATGGAAACCAAGAAAGTATGGTAAATGGCTCACCGAGAAGTGTAGTGTTGTTTATGGTGATTTTTGGTTCAATGACCAAAACCCACAACAAATGAATAATTATCAAACGAGTGTGGGAATCTCAAGTTATGTGGTAATCTCGTTGCAATCATGAATAATGGTTTAATGCAACTTTAATGCATAAAACAGATTTAATGTAAGAATGTAAAGACAAAACAAGTTAAATTGCATGAAAGTAAATGAAAGCAATAAATGATTGGAATGTAAACAACAAGAAAGTAAAATGCAAGAAAGTAAAGTGCAGGAACTTAAATGGCAATAAAGTAAAAGGCAGAAAGTAAAAAGAACAGAAAGGTAAATGACTGAAAGTAGAATGGATGTATACTCGACGTCAATTCTCGGAATCTGCTTGAGTTGATATGTAAAAGAATTTTATTCAAGTATCCAACCTTTTACAATGGCTTAGACAAGCCTTATTTATAGACAAAGACAAATAAAACTACCTACCTTAATGTCTGCCACGTGTATTGGGCGAGTTCTAACTGCTCTTAAGGCTAATCATTAGAAACGCTAACATACACACTTATTCGAATCAACATCTATATTGACAACAATCTCGACACACTTCCTAATACTAACATGCCCGACCATGTTGTCAGAATCTTTAGTCTTGGCCTTCCTATTCCAATCCGCTTCATTATTTGCACCATTTACTCGACAACTTTTGTCTCGACATTACTGGATCTTGTCTCGACCTATTTAAGACCTTGGTCGACCTCTAGTATTCTCATGTTGATCACGACATGCCATTCTTCTTTTATTAAACCACCGCCTTCCTCGACATGAGCCTCCATTTAACTTGTTGTTTGTCGAGATTCCAAAATTGTAATTTTGGCCCCAACAGATGCCCCCCCAAAATCCTTCTTTTGACAATCTTGGAGAATGAAGGGTTTTTGTTTCTCATTAGGGTTTAAATCTCGACAATCCGCTCACACATTCAATTTTTGAAATTGAATTACTAGATAATTATTTTTATCTCTTAAGCGGTTATTCCCAAGAAAATAGGGGTCATGATTACCCACTAACTAGCTATAATAGCCAGTTCAACATTCCAAGTGCATTCATCTTCTTTAAATACTCATAACTGTATGCGTAAAGTCTTCACCTTTTCTTCTTATCTTCTCACTCGAACCCGAACCCTTCAATCTTCTTCATCCTGTTTCCATTCTCCATCATTTCAATGGCTTCTTCCAAATCTTCAAAGCAAAATCTTGGAAAACACGCCTTTCTGGGTGATTCTTTTCTGGAGAAATCAGAACTCTACAAGAGATCCAAGGTAATCTTTCCTCTTCTTGTAGCTTCTGCTTCTCAGTGTTTTTGGGGTCTGCGTTTTCAAATAAAACTTTCCTTTTGGAAATTGTGACTCTTTTCCCTTGCGCCCTAGGGGAAAATATTCTTGCTTCTTCTTCCTCTATCCCGATTCATTATTTTACTAGGAAAAATCGTGTTTTTAGGGTTCCCCTTAAAGAAATAAAGGGTTACATAAATTGGCTTGATAGGATAGAAAAGAAGAAAGGCCAATATTGGAAAGAAATAGGATTTTTTTATTCCATTCAACTTTCTCGATATGTCATCCATATTGATTTCGCCCTAATAGGAGCCTCTATTTTCTTTTGGAACAAAACCACTAACACCTTTCATCTCCTTTTTGGGATGATGGGTCCAACCTTACTGGATGTAGCTACTATCACTGGTCTTCGACCAGATTGGGAAGTTATTCATAAGTTCTCTAAACCAACTTATGATATCAAAGTTCCTATTCAATCCCCTTTTTTTTTTGCCTTTATCATTCAACACATGAAAACCAATGAAGAAGTTTCTAATGAGGAACATGTAGCTTTTTTGACACTTTGGTTATCTACATATTTTCTGTGTACTAAGTTCGTCCAAGTCATTAAGAGTTATGTCCCTCTAGCTAACCTCCTTCTTGAAGGCAAAAAATGGGCTCTAGGACAATTGCTGTTAGCAAATCTTTACTTTTGCATGGGACACATGGTCGATAATATTAGGGCGTAATCAGCTAAAGCCAATCATGGTGGTCCTATATGGCTCATGCAATTGTGGTTGAATGCAATTTTTGAGCTTCAACAACTTGTCACCCTTCCAAAATCTGCCCCTATTTGGCCCATTGGTATTAAGTTATGTCATCATGCTTTTCCTCATCCTCACCCTGATGAACACCAATCTTTCTGTCATTTCTTTTCTTGTTTTTATAATATAACTTTCCACTGCACCGACATCAAATTCTCCCCTTTTATCGACCGTCGACATGGTCCTGAATGGTCCATAAGACCAATATCCTCTTCAGACCCAGCTATTACCGAGGATAACATTTCTATATGGTCTCACTACCTTTGTCTAGCCATTCTGTTTATGGGCATTCTCGACTCGTCAGATTCAAATGTTTATGCTTATCTTCCTAACTGTGTTACCCGACAATTTGGTCTCTGCCAAGCTATTCCATCTCCCTATCAAGTTGAAGAAGGAAACCCTGGGACTAACTATTTCATTCAAGATATAGATGATGTCAATGCTTTCCTTGCACTCAATCGTGCACATAAGGAATTCTTTCAATTATCTCCTTTCACACCTTTTTCTTGCGATTACTTCGGATTTTGTTGATTGGTGGTTCAACTATTATGAGAATCTGCTGCCACCTCTCCAAACTTGCCTCACTCGAGTTGTTTCTGTGCTGGGAACTAATCCACGTACTAAAACTCTAAAAGTGCATCTCGACGACATCCGTAAATTTGAAATTTTTTATAAAATGAAATGGGATCATCACCATCCGTCAAGCTTCATGAGAGTTGTGGAAGAGTTCGTAACCAAATGGAAACAAACACAAAGGAACAAAGGTATTAAGGGTGACATTGACCACGTTCCTCTTCCTTGTGCTCGTTTCGGTTTGACCGATGAGTTCCCTGGAAAACCAACTCCTGCAGGCACCTTCTTATATTTGGATAGATGGTTTGAAGTAACTAATCTTTTGGAAAACTATATCAAAGAGGTTACCTTCACCAAAAAGTTTGGCGAGTGGCATGATTCCTATCATCATGTCATCAAGGACATGACCAAATACAAAATAGGTACTTGGTATTTTACTTTTCCTTCTATGTCGACCCTAGAATTAACATTAGTTGACCTTATTTCCCTTTTTATTTTAGCCCAACCTCTTGAACAAGCCCTTGAATATAGAAGATAAGACTCCCCTCCTCCGGCTAATGAAGAGCATGACACTGACCGGTCTCCGGTGACTAAACAAAAGAAGGACCGAGGTGGCAAGAAACCTCCTGTCACCAGAACCTCCAGATCCAAATTAGTCTCTAAATCTGAAAAGGTCAACATTTTTCATAAGAGAAAAGCTCAACAAGCTGATGTTTCTTCTCCCTCCACCAAGTCTAAAGTAAGTTTTGTTTTAAAATATAAAGATCAACACTATTTCATGATGTACTACTCTACCTTACTATTTTTCTTCTTTGCAGAAAACTGGCGCATCTAGCAATAAAGTTCCATCTTCCACATCTGATACTTCTGCAGAATTTCATGAAACTGCCTCCAAGGTAGCTTACGTATCTTATTATTCATCACCATCTGAACCTGTCATATACTCACACTTGTATTTTATCTCAGGAAAACCCTATTCAGATTGTGATCGACATCTCGGAAACCAATGAAGACTCCAGTGGAAGGAATGTGTCTCCTGCTATCAAGGTAATCATTTTCTCACCCAATCCTAACATCATAAGGTCTTTCTTTTTAAATTATTGCTCATGAATTCATCATACATATATTTATTTTCGACTGCATGAAGTAATGGTAACATCTCCTATGAGGGAGTCTCTTCCCAATGCTTCAGTTTCCCCAGCATCACCAGTCATCGATCCTGAAGACAACATGACCCTGACAGCCTTAGTTGCTGCATATGTCGAGATGATCGATGTAAGAACTGTTGATGTTCAACCTCCTTCCATACCAGAATCACCTATTCTTCTATCATCTCAGCACCTTCCCATGTCCACTACTGAACTGATTGATGCTGAATATGTGGATAAGCTCATTTATGATGATGCTGATCTCGACAGTCTATTTGTCGAGCTGGGCAAAACTTCCACTCTGCCCCCAGTTGCCCCTGGTCCTGTCGAAAGGTTACCCATCACTGTCGAAGCCGATCCAATATGATCAGAAGAAGACGATCTTCTAAGTCTTTTATCAGGCAGTCATAGGCGTTCTCCTCACTCAGCAAGAACCTCGTCAGTTCAGGGCCAGGATTCTAGTGATTCTAGAGCCATCACTTTATTAAGTGAAATTAAATCTCTCCTGCATCATTCCTTCGAAGAGATTCTGCCTAATTCCCAACTGCATGAGAAAATGAGGGCTCTGGTTGATGAAATAACCCCTCTGCAAGCTAACTTACCTCAAAATCAACAGCACACCTTACACCATGTCGACACCTTTCTGTCCAACTTAGCCAAGGACTCCCCGACTTGGAATCAAGTGATCCTCAGCTTTGACAAAAGTGTAGAGGACAAGACCGTCCTGAACAGTGAAGCTGCTACCTCTCATAAGATAATTGAAAATTATCTAACTTTATCAACAGAACTACTATCGAGTGGGCAAATGCTTTAAAGAATATTTTTGAATTAGAGGCCAAACTTCAAGCAGAGAAAGCTCGCTTTGCAAAATATTGATGTATTGACTCAACAATGAATCAATAGGAAGATCAAAGAAGGAAATAAAATCAAGGATTTAGCCACCAAGGCTAAAGCGCCGTTGTGGATCTCGACAGGCTTACTCTGGATTATAACAATGCCATTGCTTCTAAAGAGGCTGGCAAGAATATGTGGACCTCTCTTAAAGACTTGGCTTAGTTTAACCCCATTTTTTAAATTCTCTTGTAACCATTTACTCTTTTGATTCTTTAGTAAATATTTTCCTTCTTTTTGCACACTTATTATGCACATTTAATATTATTCATTTCCACACCTGCGCATTAATTAGTTTGACTGCTAACTCCCTATGCGCCTTGTAACTCAATCCCTTTTAATGAACAATTAAATTTTAGCAAGCTAACACACATAGATAAACGGTGCCATAACTACTTGCTACCATTATAAATAGCTTTCTTTCATGGCCGAAATATGATACATTTCTATTCTTTTACAATGAATCTCCATAAAGACATCACCCCTCTTCTTTTTCTGCTTCACCATATGGCTCAACCATGGAGATTATTGTTTTTTCTTCCTATTCCCAGACTCAAAGGTCTCTGCCATGATGGTCAAACAACTTCTAAGGTTGTTTAAATCACATAACAATGATGGTAAGGTTGAGTAAATCACATAACGTGAGTTGCTCACCTTGCCATCCTTCTGGAGAATCGGCTGCTGGAGGGCAAATCAGGTGCTCGGGCTTCACAGTTCCAAAACCTCAGCTTTGGCAGCAAGTGACTGTTGTGGAAGTCTCTGGAACTGTTGCCTCTGCTTGAAACAAATCGAGTGCACCTATGTCTGTGACACCCTCTACCCCGCACGTTATTTATAAAACATTTACTAAAAAGAGGCAATATAAAAACATGCATTTATTTCTTAAAATAAAAACTGGGTAAAAGATACCACATTGTAATATCTCAACGCGGAAAGAACATGGTTTTAAAAGAAATAAAACGTAAAAACATAAACATAGCATAAACATAACCCAACCCCGATGTCACATACAGAGGTGGTATAACCGTTCCGGAATAAAATCCCCGGAATACAACTGAAAACTAAAAACTAACAACTAAACAAACAAAACATTCTAACTAGAGTCGCGGCTCCTCAGAGTCACTCCTCCGCTGGCTGCTTACCGTCCTCTGCATAAGAGATACATGCCAACAACATAAAAAGAGAAACGGGGAGTAAGAAATCATGTAAACGCAACGGCGTGGAAGTAGTTGAGAAAGATGAACATACATCATAAAATGGCATATCAATATACAACATAACATCAACGTAATACAAACATATCAACATGTCATCTCAACCAACATATGCTTGCGGTGCAACACTACTCCGCTACTCTGTTATGCATGTGGATCCAAACTATCTCAGGAAGGCAACTACGGAGTTACATATCCACATTGGCCAAAAAGCACCAACGTCGGTAGTTCATCAAACCATGGGTGAACTCCTTGGATAGCCGACGCACCATAACGAGGGAACACCACTGCGGGGGTGCATAGTTTACCAAACCTTGGGTAAACCACCCGAGACTTGGCCAAATCGCCATACTCTAGGACGACCTCCCCTATGTTGAACTTCCCCCTATAACAACTTCAACGTATGAATGCATGAGCACAACAACAAACAAGGCAACCACCTCCTTTGCTTGGGCCAATGTGCACCCGAGACTTATCACCAACGTCAACGTCAAATCAACACCTTAACCCTTCTAGGTCAAGGCCCCCTTAGCCAAAAAGCACTAAGATTCGACTCATCAAAACTCCGACCAAAAAGCATCTAGGCCACTTTGGCCCAAAAACACCAAAGTCTATCAACGTGCGGTAACCCAAGGGCACCGACTTAACCAACTTGTTTATCTTAACTAATCTTTAATTAAGTTATCTATCTCTTCTTTATGCAATTGGTGTCTTATTACATTATTGGGGACATTTGGGGTGAAACAACCATTAATTCCTTTAATCTCAGATTTTGACTAGTAGGGGGAGCACGGTCGTGTTGCCACTTAAGTGGAGCACGGTTGCAACACCCCGATTTTTACGATTTTTCAATATCAGTAATATATATCTGTTTATATTATTTTTATTGGAATAATAATTATTCGGACATTTACTTTTATTTTATTTTTTGATGCTTAATCTTGAGTAATTTTGTTTACTTTTTTAAATTTATTTGATTGGGTGCGTTAGCATTGCCTTATTGCAGTGTAAGCACGCTTGCTAGACTATAATCTTATGTTATTGTCACTATTAGTATTTGTTCAGAAAAGTATTTTAAATATGATTGAAAGAAAATTATCATATTTTACTATATTTAATTTTAGATTTGAAAATAAATTGGTTTGACATTAATCGGAGATTAAATGTTGGATCGTGGATTTTCTTAGTTGATCAATTCAACTATCAATCTCTACTTTATTTCAAATTCTGAAAATATATATTTTGTCAATCTTTATTTTTTTGAATCAAAAACCAAAAATATGTTTGTTTTTAGACTCAATATTTATCACTCATTTTTATACTTACTAAATAAATAAAAATCTGAACCTCTATCTCTTTTCTCTACCTTATACTCGATGTTTTCTGCCCTCTCACTCTTTTCTTTTATTTCCTGCTGCTATCTTCTTCTTCATGTTAACTCTCCAAGTTTCCATCATTTTCTCTCTAACACAGTCACCCTCCACCGCACAAGGAGCCGCGCGCCGCCCTAAGGGACTCACCGGTCATCGTTCGCTACTGGGAGGAAGCAGCTCACGTCTCTGCATGAGCTCCTCACCGTTGCTGCGCTGTCTGGCATCGGAACCACCACCCACCACCGTTCTCAACCGTGGTAAGTCTGACCAGCAGCCTCTCATGGTGGCTTCCACCTCCTTCATCAACTTCTTCCTCTTTCCTCTCATTATCTGAACTTTAGTTCGTTTTTGTTTGGTCCTAGTGGTGCAGAATGGAGCTCCACCGCCGTCCTCCGCCATGACCGCCGTCCGCCACCGCGAGAAGCATCACATCACCACTACCTCTTCTTCTTGTTGGGTGAGTTGGAATTTCATTCATGTATTTGTTTAAGATTCAAAACCCCCAAATTTGATTTTGAAACCCTAACCCTAAGATTTTGATTTCAGTTCAAAGTGTGAAATTAACACTTGTTTTATGTAATTGGGACTGTGAATTAATGTTTCCCTAAACCAATTTCATTATTCTTTAATTTAAAATGAGTTCCCCCCAAATTGATTTATGAACCCTAAAGTCCCAAATCTTATTTTAATTGAAATTAGTTATGTTTTTGTGAAATAAAGTGTTTTAATCAACTTAGAGTAAGTGTTTGATGATGAATGATCGACTGTTAGATTTGTCTGATTATTGAAACTACTTTGACTCCCTCTACGGGATGTTGTTGTGGTTATTTGGGGGAAACATGTTTTATGATTTTCGGGAGTGGATAGGAGCTGTTTAGAGGAAATTGGAATGTCGAGTTGGGGTTTGAACTTGAGCAGTTTCGTGGTGAGAGGAGTAAATTATTGATTACGTCGAGAGAATATTTCCTGGTCTACAAAAGTAAAGGGAGTTTACTGAAGAGTTTTAGTAGTTACATACTTATTGTCGTGTTTGAATGTATGTTAATTTTTAAATATTTGTAATGAAGTCTTGCCTGAATTGTTTAGAGTTTGATTGGAGTTTTAATTTTATTGTTTGTTGATTATATTAAAGTTTTGCTTGACTGTGATTGGTTTATGCATGACACTGGTCATTGCTTGTTAATCAAGATTAAGACATTAAAGTACCTTAACTCAAATATCGAAAAAGTGGTGTTTTGTTTTCTTTGGAGAAATGAGAAGAAAATCCTAAATGATGAAAGTGTGAAGATAGAACAAAGTTAGGAAAGAAAGAAAATTGGAAATATCAAAATTCATGAAAATGTTTAAAGATTTTTTGAAAAGAAAAGTCTTTTGAAAACAAAGATTTTCTTTTAGACTTTACAAAAATTGATTTCAAAAATGGAAAAATTTAGAGAAAATGCCTCTTTGATAAATCGATCTGTAAGAGTTTTCGTAGTTGGTTTTAAAGTGAGAAAAGGATTTTTGAAGTTTTCTAAGTTTACGGTAAATGGATTTATAAAAGAGAAGGTTTTGGTGGAAAATGTATTTCTAAGAATGAAAACCTATTTGTGGCACAAAGTTGAGAAAACTTTGATATTGTGTTTTTCGATTTAGTTTTCACTGAGCGAAAAATAAAATCATGTGGAAAGAAGTGAAAGTGGAAAGGATCTAGTGTTTCGGATTGACGGGCTAGAGTTCCTATTTGAGTTTGAGAGTGAGAAACAATTGGATTTTATTTGAATTTTAGTTTTCTCATCGAACGAAAACTTCGGAAAGAGAGTGAAAAAGAAAGGACCTAGTGCTCCGGATTGACGGGCTAGAGTTCTTGTTTTAAGTTTTGAGGAAAAGAAAGGACCCAGTGCTCTAGGATTGTGGGCTAGATTTCTTGTTTTGAGTTTTGAGAAAGCAAAAGGACCTAGTGTTCCGGATTGACGGGATAGAGTTCCTATTCTAGTTTCGAGGAAAGATAGAACCTAGAATTCCGAGACGTCAGACTAGTATTCGGTTGTGAAGGAGATTGTGAATCATGGATTTTATTGATAAAATCATATGTGAGTATTAAAGTTTAATTTAATACTTGATTAAATGTAGTCGAGAGCGTAAACCTTGATGAGGAAAGAACGATGCGAAAAAGAAAATGAAAAATGAGAACACCTTGTTTTACATGCATAGTTTGGCTTTTATGTTGTTGTGGCAGACGTGCCATTGTGTATTCGAGCTACAGTTTCACAAAGGGTGAACTGACAAACTGAATAGTTACGGACCAAAGACGGCTCTTTTAGTTTTTGGGTCTTCAGGGACATTCGGGTTCGAACTCCATGAAATGCTTGGGGCTTTGCAACCTCTTGTCGTGGAAATCGGCTACCCTGCTCGAAATGTACTCAATCAGGAACTATTATGTATTATTTAGGTGATATGCGATACCACAGAACAATTCGGGATCGGACCTAAATTGAGAGGCTGACCCAAACGCGCGACACAATTGTGTAATGGGCATTATTGCGATCCTATCATGCTCGACGAAGGGAAGTTAGGATCTCCAGAGATTAGTGAACTAGATAGTGAATATTGAAGTGACATGAAATGTTTTACAAAATGCATTTGATTGTCGGGAATGGATCCCTGTGTTTATGGTTATAATATATTGTATGTCATTATGTGAGAGTCGTGTATATGACTGCTATGATAAAACTCATATGTCAGTATGTCACCTTTGCATTATTTCTGTTTGGTTTCTTTTGTGGTATTTTGGGTTAAGTGTACAGATGATGCTGAAGAGTTCTTTGCCCCACTCGGAGGGATTGTTCCAACTTTTGAAGGAAGTTGATTTACTGGAATAACCATGGGGTCTTTTCCAGTAAGAGTCTCATAGTTCGACCAGCTTAGTCTATCGAGTCAAGTTTAGTTTTGGAGGAGTTTCATTTTTATTTTACTTTATGGCTCTGAGAGCCTTTTATTGGATTTCTGTTTTGTTTAAGAATGTTTGTGGCTCGGAGAGCCTTTCTTTTTGATGAAAATGTAAATATATCCGCAGGTATTTTGTTTGGGATGTGGGAATTACATAAGAGACTCTGTCGAATTTTTTATATAAAAATATCGATCTGTATTTAAGTACTTATATAAATTATTTTTCGAAAGCAAACCAGCAATTATTATTTTATTTTAATATGTTATTACGAAATTAAGTTAGTCATGTAATGCCCAAGGTGGGTGTTACAACGGTCGTGCTCACTGTCCTGCACGGCCGTGCTCAACGCACGACCATCTTCCAGATTTCAACTGGGAGCACGGACGTGCTCCTTGTTCAGCACGACCGTGCTTATAGGCCAGTCGTACTGTTTTGGGCAGATTCAACTTGTGCTCTTGGAGCCAAAACTCCCCAACACTCTCAAATCAGATCCTAGGGTCCTTGACTAATCCAATTGGCATCAAACCTCACCTCTCACTAATAGTTCATCTCTTATGAAATATTGGGGAATTAATCCCTTAACCGTTACGTTAATTAAGAGTCCTAATTAGCTAGTTAGGGTCTTATGTTCAACAACGACAACATAACTCAGCCAATCAACATTCAGTCAATCATCATTCAACAAATCCATGTATAATAACAACAACACAAGTGATAGTCATATCAACCAGATTCAATCAATTATACATCATTAGGCATATAAAATAGAATTCATAAGAAAATAGGCATACATGACAGGCATACCATTAACCAAATAACAATTAGTAATTAACTATACAATACAAGCATACTCATAAGTCAACAACATTAATAGCAATTAATCCAATTGAACATAATATCAATTATAACATGGCATTAACAACTATTAACAACAACGGGGCAATGAGAACCCCTCATCTTATGCTACCCCTTGCCTAATGTATACACTATCCTTCTCCCCATACCTGGTATGAACAATCCGATAGCGATAACTCAAACGGTAGACCAAACGACAACCAACGAGTTCTCCTTGAGCATCTCAGTCAACTTCCAAGCCTTGGTCAAACAAGAACATTAACCAATTAGTTCCCAAATCTAAATAATAGAGAGGAAACCAAAAGAGGAAAAACCGTTACCTATACCGATTTGGCACAAACGAACTAGACGTTCCCAAGGGTCTCCAAAACTCCTATAATGTATTGAGTTTAGAGGAAACAGGGAAAAGAACACTCTTAGCCGCAACAGGGTTTCTATTTGTGCCAAAATAGGGTTTATGAGAAAACCCTCGGTTACTGTTCTCTTTTTAAAGGCATAGACCCGAGCATGGCTTTGCCCAACTTAGCGCCTACGAGGCGCGGTTTGCCTTTGAGCACGGGCGTGCTTAACTTAGAGTCAACGAGATCCGCTTTCTCAACTAGCATGGTCGTGCTGTCTATTAAGCACGATCATGCTTGTGACTCAGACAGTCACAAGACACACGCCTGAGAAAGGGATTTTCCACCTAAAACCCCACTTAGCTCATTGTAAACCTTCCTAACAAACAAGGCACACACAAAAGCACTTAACAAAAAACGGGGTGTTACAACTCCACCCCCTTATAAAAATTTCGTCCTTGAAATTTCTATTCACCTCGATTGAAAAGGTGAGGATACAACTCCATCATCTTGCTTTCCAGATCCCACGTAGCACTTTCCTCAGTAGCCCTACTCCAAACGACTTTGACCAAAGGAATCTCCTTGCCTCTTAGCTGCTTCACCCTCCTATCCTTGACTCGAAGGGGTAATACCTCAAAAGTCAAGTTCTCTTTAACTGTATGGTGTCGGGTACTATCACGTGACTAGGGTCATGAACATACTTTTTCGAGTTGAGACACATGAAAGACACTATGAAGGTTGGACAAGAACGGTGGTAAAGCTATTTGGTAGGCGACTTAAGTGCCGACTCTTTTTAGGATTTGGCAAGGACCAATAAATCTAGGAGTAAGTTTCCTTTCCTTCATTACTCTACCAACCCCAGTTGTCGGGGTAACTCTCAAGAACACATGGTCACCTTCCTGGGATTTGAGCGCCTTCCTCCTTTTGTCATGGTAGCTCTTTTGCCTACTTTGTGCCACTTTCATCTTTTCCTGAACCATCCTCATTTTTTCTATGGTTTCTTGCACTATCTCAGGTCCTAACACAACACTATCATCTGGTTCACTCCAACACAAGGGTGTCCTACATCTCCTCCCGTAAAGAGCTTCATAAGGTGTCATCCCGATACTGGAATGGAAACTATTGTTGTAGGTAAACTCTATCAGGGACAAGAACTTGTCCTAATTTCCGACTATTCTAGCACACAAGCTCTAAGCAAGTCCTCTAAGGACTAGATGGTTCTCTCGCACCGACCATCGATCTGTGGGTGATAAGTGAACTTAGCCTAAGCTTGGTTCCTAAAGCCTCTTGCAAACTATTCCAAAACCTAGAGGTAAACCTCGGGTCTCTATCGGATACCATGCTAGAAAGTACACCGTGTAACCTAATTATCTCTACGATGTACAGCTTAGCCAACTTTTCCAAAGGGTATTCCATGTTCATAGGGATGAAATTGGCGGACTTAGTCAGTCTATCCACAACAACCCATATAGCCTCAAAACCTGCTGGAGTCCTAGGGAGTCCAGACACAAAATCCATGGAGATACTATCCCACTTCCATAATGGGATACTTAATGGCTGCAACTTACCTGACCGCTTCTGGTGTTCTATCTTAGCCTTTTGGCACACTAAACAAGCGTACACAAACTCAGCCACATCTTTCTTCATCCTAGGCCACCAAAACATCCTCTTAAGATCCTGATACATCTTAGTGGCACCTGGGTGGACACTCGATCCCACTCCTATGTCCTTCTTCAAGGATCAACTTTCTAAGCTCAGGAACATCCGGTATGCAGACTCTATCTTTGAACCTCAAAACTCCATCACTTCCTTCCTCAAAGCTAAGGTTTCTACTAGGAGCGAACAACTCTCTATGGTCTAAGAGAAACTGATCTAACTTCTAACCCTCTCTAACCTGATCCATCAAACTGTTGGTAACCTTCAAGGTTTCAAGCCTAATGCTCTTAGGGGTAACTTCCCAAGCTAAACTCAAGTCTCTAAACTCCTAAGTCAGATCCATCTCCCTAACCATCAAAGTGGAGACGTGCAAGGTTTTCCTACTTAGAGCATCTGCCACTATGTTGGCTTTTCCTGGGTGGTAGGATAGATCAAACTCAGTCCATTAAAAACTCCATCCACCTACGCTGCCTCATATTCAACTCCTTTAACAAAAGAGATACTTCAAACTCTTATTATCACTAAAGACCTCAAACTTTGCCCCATAAAGGTAATGCCTCCAGATCTTTAAGGGAAGTACCACAGCTCCTAACTCTAGGTCACGGGTAGGGTAGTTCTTCTCATGGGTTTTCAACTGCCTAGAAGCATAAGCCACTACCTTACCATCTTGCATCAACACTCCACCTAAACCTTGTTTCGATGCATCACAGTACACTACGAAAGGTTTACTAGGATCTGACAAAACTAACACTGGTGCTGATCTTAACCTATCCTTAAGGGTTTGGAAACTTTCCTCATACTTAGAGTCCTACACAAACAACTGTCCTTTCTTAGTGAGACGGGTTAAGGGTAAAGCTAACTTGGAGAAACCTTCTATGAACCTCCTATAGTACCCTGTTAAACCCAAGAAACTCCTAATATCGGTCACCGACTTCGGCGCTTCCCACTAGAGCACCGTCTCAACCTTAGCCGGATTCACGACTATCCCACCTTTAGAGATGACGTGTCCTAAGAAGCTCACCTCCTCTAACCAAAACTCACACTTAGACAACTTAGCATACAACTGCTTCTCCTTAATGGTCTGCAAGACGACCCTCAGGTGTTCCTCATGTTCCTCCTTGGTCTTGGAGTACACTAAAATGTCATCTATGAAGACCACCATAAACTTATCCAAGTAAGGGTGAAAGGTCTTTTTCATGTAGTCCATGAACACAGCAGGAGAATTGGTCACACCAAAGGGATTAACAAAGTACTCATAGTGATCATAACGTGTCCTAAACGCTGTCTTCGGGATGTCCTCTGACTTAACTCCAATCTGATGGTACCCCGACCTCAAATCTATCTTCGAGAAAACACAAGCTCCAATCAACTGATCCATGAGATCATCAATCCTAGGGAGGGGATACCGATTCTTAATGGTCACTTTGTTGAGTTGACGATAGTCGACACACAACCTCATACTGTCATCCTTCTTCTTTACTAGCAACATTAGCGCACCCCTGAGGGATACGCTAGGCCTAATTAACTGCTTTTGGATCAGATCCTCTATCTGTTTCTTCAGCTCAACTAGCTCTAGATGAGACATTCTATAGGGCACTACGGATATTGGCCCGGTGCCAGGCACTAAGTCTATGGTGAACTCAACATCTCTCTCAGGGGGCAAGTTATAAACATCCCCTAAGAACACTTTAGGAAATTCCCGCACAACAAGCACACTTCCGACATCAGGAGGGCTTTCTAATTCCAGGGAAGACATCATCATGTACACTTGGGCCTCGTCTTTCATCGAAGCCTTAACTTGGTTGGCAGAGAGAAAGATCAGATTCGTAGACTCCATAAGAGTTTCAAAAACTATGGTTTTATCAAAGCAATTCAAAAGGACGTGGTTGGAAGATTACCAGTTCGTGCTAAGAATGACATCAAGGTCCTTCAAAGGTAAGCATACAAGATTTACAGTAAGATTTCTACCATCACTGGTAATATGACAATTCTTGCAGGCATGAGAAGTAAGAACAGGCTTGTTTGTAGGTGTAGAAACAATTAAGTCATACTCAAGAAAAGTAACAAGTAAATTAAGACTCTTGACCCTATCATGTGATTTAAACGAGTGTGTAGCACCCGAGTCATACAATAAAGTTAAAGGAGTCCCATCAATTAAGCATATACCTTGAATCAAGTCATTAGACTCGGAGGCCTCAGCTCCACTAGGAATAAAGCTCTTCCAGTAGTCTTCAGTCGATTAGCCCGAGTCTGCTAATTCTTGCTAGCACTTGGAGGTTCGGACTTCGCTCCTCCACAATCCCGACTGATGTGACCAGACTTGCCACACCTAAAGCAGATGACGTCCGTTTTCTTGCATTCGGTAGTGAAGTGATCCGTACGCCGCACTTGCCGCACTTCATGGGCCTAGAGGCGTTAGAATTTCCATCCCTGGACCTATCATGAGAAAGCTGTGGCTTCCTGCCACGCTGCTTGAAATCCCTGCCGGCTGGAGCATAACGCTACTTGCCTTTATCCTTCTACTCGGTCTTCTTGCTGCCTTGACTATTTGACTTCCTGAAACTGGCCACTCTGGACTTGTAGGCATCCTCATAGATCCTACAATTATTCACCAAGGTTGGGAAGACTCTGATCTCCTGATAACTGATCGCCTGCTTGATTTCCGGATGAAGACCATCCTCGATCTTTACACACTTTGACCGATCATCCACCATGACTTGATAAGGTGTGTAATACCTAGCCAGCTCCTCGAACTTAGCCACATACTCGCCCACTGACATACTTCCCTGCTTCAGCCCCAAGAATTCCATCTCTTTCTTGTCACCTACATCCGCAGGAAAATACTTCTCCAGAAACCTATCTCTGAACACAGCCCAGGTGACTACTGTACCCTCAGCCACCATCCTCTAACGACCGTTCTCCCACTAGTGCTCAGCCTCCTCAGTGTGCATGAACGTGGTGAAGATAACCCTCTGCTGATCATTGCAGTCCATAGCTCTGAATATCTTCTCAATCTCCCTCATCCACAACAAAGCTCCCCTGGGGTCATAAGCTCCTCTAAAAGACGACGGATTGTACCACCGGAACTTGTCAAGACCCTGAAACTTAGCTGGTCCTCCGTTATTGTTCTGAACTTGGCCGATAGCATTGGCAAGGAGTGCCAAAGTGTCAACAATTGCCTGATCGTTCCTGCCTCTTTCTGCCATGAGTTCCTGTAAATGTCCAAAACAGCCATTAAATATAGAGAACTTAAGCGGGGAAAAAGCGATAGGCTCAAACTTTAAGCATCATTGTGTATATCAAGTATAGAAAATTCAAACAAGAGCAAACAACGAGACTCACAAAAGACTCATACCACGACCTTATAGGACAGACCTGCTCTGATACCACTAAATATGATACCCTCTACCCCACACGTTATTTATAAAACATTTACTTAAAAGAGGTAATATAAAAACATGCATTAATTTCTTAAAATAAAAACTTGGTAAAACATACCACATTGTAACATCTCAACATGGAAAGAACATGTTTTTAAAAAGAAATAAAACGTAAAAACATAAACATAGCATAAACATAACCCAACCCCAATGTCACATACGGAGCTGGTATAACCGTTCCGGAATAAAATCATCGAAATACAACTGAAAACTGAAAACTAACAAACTAACAACTAAAAAAACTAAGCATCCTAAATAAAGTCGCGGTTCCTCAGAGTCACTCCTCCACTGGCTGCTCACCGTCCTCTGCATAAGAGATACATGCCAACAATAGAAAACAAGAAACGGGGAGTAAGAAATCATGTAAACACAACGGCATGGAAGTAGTTGAGCAAGATGAACATACATTATAACATGGCATAGCAATATACAACATAACATCAACGTAATACAAACATAGCAACATGTCATCTAAACCAACATATGCTATGCGGTGCAACACTACTCCGCTACTCCGCTACTCCGTTATGCATGTGGATCCAAACTATCTCAGGAAGGCAACTTCGGAGTTACATATCCACATTGGCCAAAAAGTACCAACGCCGACAGTTCACCAAACCATGGGTGAACCCATTGGATAGCTGACGCACCATAACTAGGGCACTCCACCACGGGGGTGCATGGTTTACCAAACCTTGGGTAAACCACCCGAGACTTGACCAAATTGCTGTACTCTAGGACGACCTCCCCTATGTTGAACTTCCCCCTCTAACAACTTCAACGTATGAATGCATGAGCACAACAAAAAACAAGGCAACCACCTCCTTTGCTTGGGCCAATAAACACCCGAGACTTATCACCAAGGTCAACGTCAACATCAACACCTTAACTCTTCTAGGTCAAGGCTCCCTTAACCAAAAAGCACTAAGGTTCAACTCATCAACACTTCGACCAAAAAGCATTGAGGCCACTTTGGCCAAAAAACCCCAAAGTCTATCAATGTTCGGCAACCCAAGGGCACCGCTTAACCAACTTGTTAATCTTGTTTATCTTAATTAATCTTTAATTAAGTTATCTATCTCTTCTTTATTCAATTGGTGTGTTATTACATTATTGGGGATATTTGGGGTGAAATACCCCTTAATTCTTTTAATCTCAGATTCTGACTAGTAGGGGGAGCACGGGCGTACTCACCCTAGCACGATCGTGCTCACTGTCCTGCACGGCCGTGCTCAATACGCGACCATCTTCTTGAATTCAACTGGGAGCACGGGCGTGATCCCTGTTCAGCACGACCATGCTCCTGGGCTAGCCGTACTGTTATGGGCAGATTCAACTTGTGTTCTTGGGGTCAAAACTCCCTAACACTCTCAAATGAGATCCTAGGGTCCTTGGCTAATCCAATTGACGTCAAACCTCATCTCTCACTAACAGTTCATATCTTATGAAATATTGGGGAATTAATCCCTTATCCATTACGTTAATTAAGAGTCATAATTAGCCAGTTAGGGTCTTATGTTCAACAACGACAACATAACTCAACCAATCAACATTCAGTCAATCATCATTCAACCAATCCATGTATAATAACAACAACATAAGTGATAGTCATATCAACCAGATTCAACCAATTATACATCATCAGGCATATAACATAGAATTCATAAGACAATAGGCATACATGACAGGCATACCATTAACCAAATAACAATTAGCAATTAACTATACAATACAGGCATACTCATAACTCAACAACATTAATAGAAATTAATCCAATTGAACATAATATTAATTATAACATGGCATTAACAACTATTAACAACAACGGGGCTATGAGAACCCCTCATACTACGCTACCCCCTTGCCTAATGTATACACTATCCTTCTCCCCATACCTGGTATGAAGAATCCGGTAGTGATAACTCAAACGGTAGACCAAACGACAACCAGCGAGTTCTCCTTGAGCGGCTCAGTCAGCTTCCAAGCCTTGGTCAAACAAGAACATTAACCAATTAGTTCCCAAATCTAAATAATAGAGGGGAAACCAAAAGAGGAGAAACCGTTACTATACCGATTTGGCACAAACGAACCAGACGTTCCCAAGGGTCTCCAAAACTCCTAGAACGTACTGAGTTTAGAAGAAACAGGGAAAAGAACACTCTTAGCCGCAACAGGGTTTCTATTTGTGCCAAAATAGGGTTTATGAGAAAACCCTCGGTTACTGTTCTCTTTTTAAAGTCACATACCCGAGAACCGCCTTGCTCAACTTAGCGCCTACGAGGCGCGGTTTGCCTTTGAGCACGGGCGTGCTCAACTTAGCGTCAGTGAGACGCGCTTCCTCAACTAGCATGGTCGTGCTTTCTATTAAGCATGACTGTGCTTGTGACTCAGACAGTATCAAGACAGAAGCCTAAGAAAGGGATTTTCCACCTAAAACCCCACTTAACTCATTCTAAACCTTCCTAACAAACAAGGCACACACAAAAGCACTTAACGAAAAATGGGGTGTTACAATGTCTGCCTCTCTTGAGTTCTCTCATGCCCCCTAGTTTTCTGAGGTTTTTAAAGGATGGGAAAACTCAGCGGCTTGACGCCTCCTCTGCTCACCCTCGACATATGAAGGGAATGAAGCCTCAACAAATGTTTTAGGCTAAGCATAAACCATCTCAATTTGTATAATCTTAGGATTTTAGATCTTTGAATGTAATCTTGACAGACTATATAATTTGTTCATGTAACTTGTATCTGCCAAATTACTTCAATAAAATCCGGTTTAGATTATTGGCTTCAACTTAATTTTACTTCGCACATTGTCGGCCTGTACGATTTTAGATATTTGCCATTAATAGAATTAACTCGTAAATGTGAATTGACATAGACAAGTGCATAAGCGTTCCCGGAGAATACTTTAAAAATTTTAAAGGGACCTTCCCATTTTGGTGACCATTTCCCAAACCTTCGACAATGTTTGTCCATGGGAAAAATTACTTTCCAAACCAAATCTCCCTCCTTAAATGACTTATACTTGACTCGACTATCATAAAATCTTGCAATTATTTCCTTCTGTCGAACCAAGTTTTCTAAGGCAATTAACCTTTCTTCTCCTTGTTCATCCAATTCATCAAACATTGATTTCCAATAATCCTCAACTGGCAACTCATTTTGTCTTGGAATTCGCATTGATTGGAGATTAATCTCGACAGGTAAAACAACATCATGACCATAAATCAACTTATATGGAGATGTCCCTGTTGACTCTTTTAGCGAATTTTTACATGCCCACAAGATCTGATCAAGAGTATTATGCTAGTTCTTTGGTTGTTGACCAATATGTTTCTTGATCAACCCCTATAATTATCTTATTCACGGTCTTGACCTATCCATTAGCCAGGACATAATAAGGTGTCGAGGTCAACATTTTAATCTTTCTGGACTCTGCATATTATGTTATGTACTTTCCAATAAAGACTGACCCCTGGTCAGTTGTCAAAGTTTGTGGAATGCCAAACCTACAAATGATGTTATTTTCAACAAAATTGATCACATCCTGTTGAGTTACCTTTTTAAAGCTACAACTTCCACCCATTTAGTGAAGTAATCTACCCCCCACTAGGATAAACTCATGACCTTTCGAAGATGTTGGATGAATCTGTCCTATTAGATCTAATGCCCATCCTCTGAATGGCCATGGCTTTATAATGGAATGTAGTTCAATAGCAGGAACATTTGGGGTTTCCAATGATCCGATCTTGCGGATGATAATTCTTGAAGTACCAAGATTTTTGAACTGTATCATGTTGAGAAGTGGAAGTTTCTGGTTGTTGAGTGGGGTCATCTTCTTGATCATCAACTTTTATCTCAGGTGAGTCTCCTGGAGTGCTTAGATCAAGATCTGCAAAAGCTTCATCTAGATGTGATAATTTCTTATCAGGCTGTTTGTCATCAAACTTGACATGAATACTTTCTTCTACTATCAGAGTCCTAGAATTATAAACTCTAAAGCCTTTAGATGTTTCAAAATATCCTAATAGTATTCCACAATCTGTTTTAACATCGAATTTACCAAGTTGATCTTTAGTATTCAGTATAAAGCATTTACAACCAAAGGGGTGAAAATAAGATATGTTGGGTTTTCTTCCTTTCCACAGTTCATAAGGAGTCTTATTCAGGATAGGCTTAATGTATAATGTAACAGGCAATATTAACAGCTTCAGCCCAAAAGTGTCTAGGGACAGTGTTGTCATTGAGCATAGTCCTAGCCATCTCTTGAAGAGATCTATTCTTTCTCTCTACCACACCATTTTGTTGTGGTGTTTTAGGTATTGAGAAGTTGTGAAGGATACCACTCTCTTCACAGAGCTTATGAAATAACTCATTTTCAAACTCTCCCCCATGGTCTCTGTACACTTGCCTTTTTCATTCTGTACACATTTACAGAATACAGAAAAGACCTTAAAATACTCATCCTTGTGAGTTAGGAACATAACCCATGTCCATCTAGTGTAATCGTCTACTATGACAAGACCATATTTCTTACCACTGACAGAGGTAGTTCTTGTTGGACCAAAAAGATCAAGATGTAGCAACTCTAGTGGTCTATTGGTACTAACAACATTCTTAGATTCAAAAGAACCTTTGACTTGTTTTCCCTTTTGACTAGCATCACAGAGAGCATCAGATTTGAACTTAAGGTTTGGTAGTCCTCTCACGAGGTTTTGCTAGTTTAGCCTTGAAATTAATTTCAAGCTTGCATGACCTAGCCTTTTGTGCCAAATCCATCGCTCATTTTCAATGGACACTAGACATGAGACACTTTGATTTGAGAGGTCCTCCAAGTCAATCTTGTAGAGATTGTTTTACCTTTTTACAGTGAATAAAAGTGATCCATCATCTTTCTTGACAGTACACATATCAATATCAAATGACACTTCACATCCACTATCACATAATTGACTTATGCTTAGTAGATAGTGCTTCAAGCCATTTACTAAAAGAACATTATCAATGGAGGGAAAATGATGTTTACCAATTTTACCTATACCAATGATTTTCCCTTTCTGATTTCCTCCAAATGTGACCCAGCCACCATCTTTAGGTTTAAGGTTTTGGAACATAGATTTTTCTCTCGTTATGTGTCGTGAGCAGCCACTGTCCAAGTACTAAGACATCAGTTTTCTTCCTGTTGTTAAGAAAATCTGCAACAGGTATGATCTTCTCCTTAGGTACCCAAACTGACTTGGGTCCTTTCTTGTTAGTTGTAACTGGACGAGTATGCTTAGCATATTTATTGTGTATGCATCTAGATGTAATGTGCCCATTTTTTCCACATACTTTACAAAAGGTGTTAGACGAGTTAGACTTAGCTTTGGTATGTTTATTTGAAACTTTTGAAGCTCTATGCTGTTTAAGTGATTTTGACTTTTTGTGAGATGCGTCTTGCTTCTTTTTGTCATAACCAAGACCAGATTTGTCATAAGGAGACCTCGAGTACCTTAAAATGAGGCTAAACTTATCTAAGCTTCCTACAAGCTTTGACAGAGAGACAGTTAGATATGTTACATCTTGTTTCAGTTTTGTAACTTCACAAGAAACCTCAGGTTCACACACTGTTTTGTCAGCTAGACTGACATTCATTGATTTTAGTGTGTCGTTTTCATTTTTAAGGTTTTGTTTCTCAATGCAGATCCTATCATATTCTTTAGATAGTTTAGAGAATTTCTTTTTGAGACTCTTATATTCTCATGATAGTATAGATGATTCATGCAACAATTCATCAAAAGCATTTTGAAGAGTGGACGTGTCAGAGTCCATTACCTCAGCATTAGTGTATTCACTTTCTGATGCAGTGTCTGCCATGAGACAGATATTTGCCTCTTCCTCAGCTTCATTTTCTTCATCTGAAGAAGATAGATCAAGATCCTCCCATGTGGCCATTAATCCTTTCTTATTTTTGAATAATTTCTTTTTGTCCTTCAGCTAAAGGTAGTCTGCTTTGAAATGACCAGGTTTCTTGCATTCAAAGCACAAGGGTGAACCTTTTTCCTTGGAGTCTGACTTCTCCTTGGAAAACTTTTTATTGAGTTGCATCCTTCTGAAACCACCTTTCTTTCTCCACATATGTTGAATCTTTTTAGAGACAAAGGATAATTCATCCTCACCTGATTCTTCATTATCATCAGAAGAATCAGACTCATCAGATGATTCAGCAACTTTGAGAAATTTTTATGAACTTGCTATCTTTGCCTTTAGGGCAATAGATTTTCCTTTTCTAGAGTTTTCTTCTTCATTGAGTTCAAGTTCATGAACCTTGAGAGATCCAAGAAGCTCTTCCAGAGAGAGTGTATTCAGGTTTTTTGCTTCCCGAATAGCAGTTACTTTGGGTCTCCACTTCTTAGATAGACTTATCAGAATTTTTCTGACATGATCTCTATTTTCATAGATTTTTCCAAGAGATCTGAGACCGTTGGTGATGGTTTGGAATCTTCCAAACATTTGGTCTATTGTTTCGTGCCCACCCATCTTGAATAGCTCATACTAAAAAGAACCAACATGCTAATCTTGGATTCCTTAACTTGTGAGGAACCCTCATGAGCTAGGACAAGAGTATCCCAGATTTCTTTAGCAGTATTGCAGCTGTGAACTTTGTCATGTTCAGATCTGGTGATGGCACACATCAAATAATGCTTAGCTTTAAGAATCAGTTGATGGTTTACCTTTTGATCTGCTGTCCAGTTTGCTCTAGCAATAGCAGCTCCATTTTCATTTCTGGGTTCAGTGTAACCAGTTTCTATGAGCTCCCAGATGTCTAGACTTTGTGCATCCAAAAAGGGCATCATCCTCTTCTTCCAATAGTCATAATCAGAACCATCAAAGAGAGGAGGTCTGTTGATAGCTTGTCCTTCTTCATCCATGGTTGTTGGATCGTACTTCCTCAGCACTTGTTAGATGCTCAACCCTTTCGAGGCTGAGCTCTGATACCAACTGAAGTTGACACGGGCAAACACAAGAAGGGGGGTTGAATTGTGTTTGTTAATAATATTTGAAAACAAGCTTTAAAACAAATTTTGCACTCAAAGAGATATGAAATAGAAGCACACAAAGACAAAGATCCTTTTCAAATGACTTTAACAAAAGCAATATCAAAACCCTACAGTTAGTATAAGCAAATAAAACTGAAGAGTTTAGGGATAGAAGATTCACGCAAGAGATTTTCTCCTTGTTCTCTCTCTTCCAACCAAGAGCTACGTCTAGTCCCTTCGACTTGAAGGATTTTTCCACTATTTCTCCAAATAGATTACAAACAAGTATTCAACACATCTCCAGGCTACAAGTATTCATTTCCTACCAAGCCTCTTCAGGCTCTAACTCTAACAAAGAGATTTAAAGGTTGATTTCTTAACTCACTATGGGTGAGAATATGATAGTTTAAGATCAGTTGAATATTACAACAATATTCAAACTAATGAATACAGACTCTTTCTCTTGAGAGAATAATGGAATAAATGATTAGCAAGATTGTGCAGGCAAGAGTTCTCTCTTCAGTATCTGAGGTTTTCAATTTATAGTGACCTTCTTCTTCTCTTGTAATTCTTCAATGGTTACTTTGAATAATCCCGTTTAGAGATAACATTTAATGCATGATATCCGTTGTGACTGATAGCTTGACTGTAGCAATGCTGAATAGTACTCTTGGCTATCAAGGTAGCATGGATTTGGAGGTTCACTCCTCTGAGTATTGCAGCTTGAGTACTTGTTGTTTCTTCTTTGTGTATAATTCAACTTTTTCAGTCATAAAGTTGTCATCGTACAGATCATTTTTTGTAGTATCTTATTGTACGATTCTGATTTTTGTATTTCTTGATTGTACTATAAGTCTTTTTCAATAAGGTGAAATATTAAAGCAGATAAAACAAATGTGAAGAACAGATATTCTAATGAAATAAATATCAATCATTTGAAATAAATATAAGAGATTCGAATTGCATTTAATTCATTCAAAGATTGAGTTCGTCTAAAAGGAAACTCCGTCTACTCATTCATATGAGAGTCCAAGTCTATTCTATATTTTACTTAGCTCGTTTGATGACGTGGCATATCTTTTTATCTATCAAGTCTTCAGACTCGCTATTCCTTAATGAGTTATAAAGATCTCCGTCTAGTGACGTGGCTGTTAGAGCTCATCTACTAGATTACTTTGTGTTTTAGTTCATTTTCTTCAACTAATTACTTCTGTCTGCTGACGTAGCAAGATGGACGTGCTTATTTTCAAGTCTTTGGACTTACTGTACCTAACAAGTTATTTAGGTATTCATTTATAACCTCGTCTTCTAAAGAAAGTCAGTCTACTTAATTAAACAACAAGGTAACTTTACCACAGTGCTTGAGTAGCCCGTCTACAGGGGTGGACGCGTATTTTTCAATTGAAACTTATCCCAAGTTTATTTTACTTATAAAGCATTCCTGCATAACTGAAAGCACTAGTTAGATCTCAACTAATACTTTGCCAAGCAAATTTAATCCTTTTGTTAGCATCAAAACTTTAGAGATTATCAAATCCAAAACCACTTTGGTTCCAACAATCTCTCCCTTTTTGATGATGACAAAACTAATTAAATTTGAAAAGCAAAGTCTAAGAGAACTTGCAGGGCTCCCCCTAAGACAAAGCATTCAAATACTTAAGCAGACTTATAAACTAACAGATTGGTACAATCACTTATCATTCTTAGAATCTATATAACCACAAGTATTAGAGCAGCAGATATCAAAGAAAATAATTTAAACATAAGTAAAGCAGAGCAATTTATCAAGTAGAAGAGAATATGAAAATGCAAACACATAAGAGCTTTTCAACAACTGACTTTATATATATAATTCTCTTTCTTTTCCTTTCTCCCCCTTTTTGTCATCAGCCAAAAAGGTAAAAAGGAGAGGATCATCATTGTCAGTACAAAAGAAGGAAAAAAAATGAAGGATAAGCAGATGGAGGTGGTGGAGGAGGAGGATTCTGAGTTTGACTCTTCTTGAAGTCCATAAGAAATTCAAGCATTTTATTCACAACCTCTAAGGTTGGAGCATTTGAGGTTTGAACCTGCTGATGAACATCCTCCTTGATTTTCTCAGCTATCTTGTCAACATTTTCATCTACCAACTTGCCAACCCTTTCATCAACCAGTTTTCCAAGAACTTCTTCAATTTTTGATGGCAAAGTCTGTTGCCTTGAGCTTTCTGTAGATTCTTGAAAAGTGCTCAGAGTTCTTGACTGATCTTCAGGGTGCATTACAACTATTGCCAGAGGTTGAGAAGATTGTCTTTCTGATGAGCTCTGTTGGTGACAGGATTCAACAGTGTCTTCCAAATTACCAGCAATGACAATTTGTCCATTTGCTTCAAAGAACAAGGTCATCCGAGATAAGCCTTGGAGTAGGTTTGGGTTTTAATATGATTTCCTTTGCCCATCTAACAGGGTATATAAACTCCACATTCCTGCTATTGATTGGAAGTCCCCATAGGTCTTTATATATCATATACCTAAAGTGTGAGAGTCCACACTTTCCTCTGACCTTGGGAATATCTTCCTTTTCTTCTTCAGACAATCCATAGGAAGATGCCTCTATGGTGCAGTGAATTATGTGTGACTTCCAAAAGTCAGCAGCTCTGTGCTCATTGATTAACTCAATGGATTCATTATTTAGAAGGAAATCCAACATTGAGTAATCAAAAGTCTGTTGATCAAGGTCAAGCAATGCTGACTTAGCTTCAGGAATCACTCCATTGAACCTTCCGTTCTTCAAGTTCTTGTCCTTGTTAAGATCTGGCATTGGTAATCTCGGACAGATCCTGTAAGGCTTGATTCCAATCCTGGTTGCTTCCTTATGCCTCAGCCAGGATGGAGGAACAAAATTTTCAGCTTTATCAGCTCTGATTTGGCTAACTCCATTTCAGCATATCATAGTAGAGTTGATCCAGAAACAAATCAGCAGCCCTCCCATAGATTCTAGGATGCTCAAAGGACATCCATTTTGTGTCCCTTAGCATGATCATGGGGACATGCTTAGATGATCTTGCTCTCTTCTCAAGAATAGTAAGAAGATTCTTCCTCTTGGGGTCGGTCTCCCAGACGGGTATAATGTGTCTTTCAACTCCATCAGTAATTGGTATGAATGGAGGAGTTTTGACAAGGTTAGGGTAAATTTTCTTGGGAGTGGAATTTGGCTAAGGGTAGGTGAGTGACTAAAGGCCCTAAATCTTGTGCATTTGAGAAGGCACGACTTTGATAAATTGACACTCTGGATGAGGTAGGTAGAGGGGTTCAACAGATTGGCTAACTTATCCTCATATCAGGTAGAGGATACCATCTGTCTAGGATGTGTTCTAGTTCAGATTGGTGAGAATGAAACTGGATTTTCCATTCTCTTTTTACTTCGGCCAAATCCTCAGATTTGCGATTGTAAAGGACGAAAGTTGGGGTGAGGGGAGGAAATAGGGTTCTTAGAGGTTTGGGGAAAGGTGCACCATGGGAAATGCCTTCATCTGGTTGATTTAACCAGGGATCATCGGCTTGTGAAGTGGATGTTTGTGTTGGTTGGGGTGAGAGAGGTTTGGGAATATATACATCATTTGGAGAGGGGACATGTATATCATCAATCCTAGCTTCTAAACTGGATACAAGGTCATCTACTGCTAATTGAGCATGATCATTAGCAGAGATAGATACCTTAGGAGTTTTAGTCGACCTAGCTTTTCTTGCTAGTTGTCTCCTTGGTTTTTTTGGTACAGTTAATGGATCAAACACAACGACCTCAGCAGCAATAGCAGAGGTCTTCTGCTTCTTTAGGATATAACTGATAGGAATGCTATCCTTATCAGCTTCCTCATCTTCATTATGAGAGAGGATAATTTTCCTTGGCTTCTTTGCGGCGCAGGGGCATCGAAGGCTCCCCGACAAAGAATCCCACTTATTGGCCTCTTGGGGGCAGGCTTCCGTGTAGCAATTGTCTTTTGCCTGGTTACCCTTTTAACCCTTTGGACTTCAGCATTAATCTGTTCAATCATCTCTTCTTTAGCCATCATTAATTCCTCAGTCTTAGCCATTGCAGCAGCAGCCTACGTACTGAGGTTCATGTTGGCTATGTTCATCTTTCCAAAGTCTGCAGCAGACATTGGTTTATTAGTCAGTAACTTCGCTTGCTCCTCAGGAGTCTTAGCAGCAAGAAACTCATGTACTCCTCGAGCCTTAAAAATCTTTGAGAGAAGGTGGCAGAAAGGAAGTACAGAGAGTCTTTTCTTGTTGATCACTGCGTCTCTGAATCTTCCATAAGGATTCTTGGAAGATTGATTCTTGTCTATGTGAGAAGATGGCAGAGACAGAATTTGTGAAGAGATGAGAGGTTGTCCTTTGATCCTACCTTGTGAAGCACTACTTTATTGAGAAGCTCGTGAAGAATACGAACGATGTCCTTCATTTCAATAGCCTTCCACGAGTGAGTCCTGACTGTGTCCTCCTTCATGAGACAGACTTTTATAGTCTCAGAGCCGCCCAAGTCTTCTTCCTAAGACTCAGTGAAAACGAGACCTTCCTGAGCACAGAAGATTGCTTCAGCAATAGTCTTCTCCGAGACTGTAATCTTCTTTCTTAATATTGTTGAGTAGAAGTCAGTTTCTGTTAGTTGGATGTTTCTCCAGAAATCCCTGACTAGATTGGGGAAGATAGAGACTTTCTTCGCGAAGAGTCCTTCCCACCCAGCCGCATTGACATATTTGCTTATGTCAAGATTGTAGTCTTTCAGCACACTAAGGTTGAAATGATGTTCTATAGCTAAGTTGAGTTTGTCCACGTTGAAGGTTGAAGATGCCATTGTAGATGATCAAAGAACTTAAAGTTTGGAAAGCAGAGAGAGGTAAAGAGAGAGATAGCTTGAGAGGTTATGGAAGTGTAAAGTCTTTCTCAGAGGGAAAAGATTAATTTTAAAGGAATTTTGAATATCAAAGGTTTAAAAAAAAACTTTTGACATGACATGTCATTATGATAAAACGGCGTTGGTAACTTGGGACCATAAAAAGGTCTTGATGGAATTGATGGAAGTACTGACTCAGCAAAGAGAATAAAGGATAGATATGTCTTGTGACAAAATAAATGCATTTATTAACACACAAAAAGAATATTTTTAAACATAGGTAGACGTGAAATCGTCTGACACTATACAATGGATGCGATCATCGGTATCAGTGGACGCGTCATAAGGACGTGCAATACATTATGCAATAGACACACATCTTTAAATATGTATTAGACGAGCATAGGTAATAGACGCAGAATAAGAACAACCAATTTTTTCTAGTCTGGACGCCTACACTAATCCACACATATCATATTAAGATGCTTCCTAATAAAGATATATCTGTCCTCTGCAAGAGATTTAGTAAAGATATCTGCCCATTGATGGTCAGTATCTACAAATTGAATATCAATCACACCTTTTTGCACATAATCCCTAATAAAATGATGTTTAATCTCTATGCTTAGCTCTAGAATGGAAAATTGGGTTCTTAGATAGATTTATTGCAGCAGTATTATCACACATAAGCGGAATACTACTTACAAATACATTGTAGTCCTCCAATTGATGTTTGATCCAGAGAAGTTGAGAGCAGCAACTTGCAGCTGATATATACTCAGCTTCAGCAGTTGATAAAGCAATGGTACTTTGTCTTTTGCTTGACCATGAGACAAGATTAGCTCCAATGAAGTGACACCCTCCACTAGTGCTTTTTCTTTCAATTCTATATCCAGCATAGCCAGCATCACAGAAACCAACTAATCTGTAATCTTCATTTTTCTTAAAGCACAAACCAAGATTAGTAGTACCTTTTAAATATCTAAAAATTCTCTTAACTGCTGATAAGTGAGATTCTCTAGGATCAGATTGAAATCGAGCGCATAAACATACACTGAACATAATATCAGGCCTAGACGCAGTAAGATATAGGAGAGATCCTATCATACCTATGTATACCTTTTGGTCTACCTTTTTCTCTTTATAATCTTTGTTCAGTATGGAAGTGGGGTGCATGGGAGTATTCATTTGTTTACAGTCATCCATCTTAAACTTCTTCAGAAGTTCTTTTGTATACTTAGTTTGGTGGATGAGCGCCTTGTCCATGGTTTGTTTTACTTGAAGTCCAAGGAAAAATTTGAGTTCTCCCATCATGCTCATTTCAAACTCTTTCTGCACAGAGATTCATTAGTACTACCAAAAATAATATCATCAACATATATCTGTACAACTATGAAATTAGACTTAATGGATTTTCTAAATAAGGTTGTATCAACATTTCCTCTATTGAATCCATTTTCCATAAGAAAGGAACTTAGTCTATCATACCAAGCTCTAGGAGCTTGCTTAAGACCGCACAAAGCTTTCTTTAGCTTATATACATGTCCAGGATGGGTTTCACACTCAAAAGCCGGAGGTTTCATAACATAGACTTCTTCATTAATAAAACCATTTAGAAAAACACTCTTAACATCCATCTGAAAAAGCATAATACTATGATGTGCAGCGAATGAAAGTAGAATTCTAATAGCTTCTAATCTAGCAACAGGAGCAAAGGTTTCAGTATAATCTATACCTTCTTCTTGAGAGAAACCTTGAGCAACAAGTCTTGCTTTGTTTCTGATTACCTTACCATTTTCATGAAGTTTGTTTCTGTAAACCCACTTTGTTCCAATCACTGATTTGTCTTTGGGCAGTGGAACCAGAGTCCAACCATCACTTCTTTCAAACTGGTTGAGTTCTTCTTGCATAGCTAGAATCCAACCATCGTCAAGCAGAGCCTCGTCTACTGTCTTTGGTTCCAACTCAGAGACTAGTGCAGAATTGTCTTGTTCTTTGAAGGTTGATATGGTTCTTAGCTTGTCATTGGGGTTTCCAATGATTTGATCTTGTGAATGATAATTCTTGAAGTACCAAGATTTTTGAACTGTATCATGTTGAGAAGTGGAAGTTTCTGGTTGTTGAGTGGGGTCATCTTCTTGATCATCAACTTTTATCTCAGGTGTGTCTCCTGGAGTGCTTAGATCAAGATCTGCAATAGCTTCATCTAGCTGTGATAATTTCTTATCAGGCTGTTTGTCATCAAACTTGACATGAATACTTTCTTCTACTATCAGAGTCCTAGAATTATAAACTCTAAAGCCTTTAGATGTTTCAGAATATCCCAATAGTATTCCACAATCTGTTTTAACATTGAATTTACCAAGTTGATCTTTAGTATTCGGTATAAAGCATTTACAACCAAAGGGGTGAAAATAAGATATGTTGGGTTTTCTTACTTTCTACAGTTCATAAGAAGTCTTATTTAGGATAGGCCTAATGTATATTCTGTTCTGAATGTAACAGACAGTATTAATAGCTTCAGCCCAAAAGTGTCTAGGGACAGTGTTGTCATTGAGCATAGTCCTAGCCATCTCTTGAAGAGATCTGTTCTTTCTCTCTACCACACCATTTTGTTGTGGTGTTCTAGGTATTGAGAAGCTGTGAATGATACCACTCTCTTCACAGAACTTATGAAATAGCTCATTTTCAAACTTTCCCCCATGGTCACTTATGATTGAAGTGATACACATGTCTTTTTCATTCTATACACGTTTACAGAATACAGAAAAGACCTTAAAAGACTTATCCTTGTGAGTTAGGAACATAACCCATGTCCATCTAGTGTAATTGTCTGTTATGACAAGACCATATTTCTTACCATTGACAGAGGCAGTTCTTGTTGGACCACAAAGATCATGATGTAGCAACTCTAGTGGTCTATTGGTACTAACAACATTCTTAGATTCAAAAGAACTTTTGATTTGTTTTTCCTTTTGACAATCATCACAGAGAGCATCAGATTTGAACTTAAGTTTTGGTAGTCATCTCACGAGGTTATGCTTGTTTAGCCTTGAAATTAATTTCAAGCTTGCATGACCTAGCCTTTTGTGCCAAATCCATCGCCCATCTTCAATGGACACTAGACATGAGACACTTTGATTTGAGAGGTCCTCCAAGTCAATCTTGTAGAGATTGTTTTACCTTTTTGCAGTGAATAAAAATGATCCATCATCTTTCTTGACAGTACACATATCCTTATCAAAAGACACTTCACATCCACTGTCACATAATTGACTTATGCTCAGTAGATTGTGGTTCAAGCCATTTACTAAAAGAACATTACCAATGGAGGGAAAAGGATGTTTACCAATTTTACCTATACCAATGATTTTCCCTTTCTGATTTCCTCTAAATGTGACCCAGCCACCATCTTTGGGTTTAAGGTTTTGGAACATAGACTTTTCTCACGTCATGTGTCGTGAGCAGCCACTATCCAAGTACCAAGACATCCATTTTCTTCCTGTTGTTAAGCAAATCTGCAACAGGTGTTATCTTCTCTTTAGGTACCCAAACTGACTTGGTTCCTTTCTTGTTAGTTGTAACTAGACGATTATGCTTAGCATATTTATTGTGTATGCATCTAGATGTAATGTGCCCATTTTTTCCACATACTTTACAAAAGGTGTTAGACGAGCTAGACTTAGCTTTGGTATGTTTATTTGAAACTTTTGAAGCTCCATGCTGTTTAAATGGTTTTGACTTTTTGTGAGATGCATCTTGCTTCTCTTTGTTATAACCAAGACCAGATTTATCATAAGGTGACCTCGAGTACCTTAAAATGAGGCTAAGCTTATCTGAGCCTCCTGCAAGCTTTGACAAAGAGTCAGTTAGATATGTTACATCTTGTTTCAGTTTTACAACTTCACAAGAAACATCAGGTTCACACACTATTTTGTCAGCTAGACTAACATTCATTGATTTTTGTGTGTGGTTTTCATTTTTAAGGTTTTGTTTCTTAGTGCAGACCCTATCATATTCTTTATATAGTTTAGAGAATTTATTTTTTAGACTCTTGTATTCTTGTGATAGTATAGATGACTCATGCAACAATTCATCAAAAGCATTTTGAAGAGTGGACGAGTCAGAGTTCATTACCTCAGCATCAGTGTATTCACTTTTTGATGCAGTGTCTGCCATAAGACAGATATTTGCCTCTTCCTTAGCTTCATTTTCTTCATCTGACGAAGATAGATCAAGATCCTCCCATGTGTCCATTAACCCTTTCTTCTTTTTGAAGAATTTCTTTTTGCCCTTTAGCTCAGGGCAGTCTGCTTTGAAATGACCAGGTTTCTTGCATTCAAAGTACAAGGGTGGACCTTTTTCCTTGGGGTCTGACTTCTCCTTGGAAAACTTTTTATTGAGTTGCTTCCTTCTGAAACGACCTTTATTTCTCCACATATGTTGAATCTTTCTGGAGATAAAGGATAATTCATCCTCACCTGATTCTTCATTATCATCAGAAGATTCAGACTCATCAGATGATTCAGCAGCTTTGAGAACTTTTGATGAACTTGCTTTCTTTGCCTTTAGGGCAATAGATTTTCCTTTTCTGGAGTTTTCTTCTTCATTGAGTTCAAGTTCATGAACCTTGAGATATCCAAGAAGCTTTTCTAGAGAGAGTGTATTCAGGTTTTTTGCTTCCTGAATAGCAGTTACTTTGGGTCTCCACTACTTGGATAGACTTCTCAGAATTTTTCTGACATGATCTCTATTTTCATAGATTTTTTCAAGAGATCTGAGACTGTTGGTGATGGTTTGGAATCTTCCAAACATTTGGTCTATTGTTTCATGTTCACCCATCTTGAACAGCTCATACTGATGAACCGCATGCTAATCTTGGATTCCTTAACTTGTGAGGAACCTTCATGAGCTAGGGCAAGAGTATCCCATATTTCTTTAGCAGTATTGCAGATGTGAACTTTGTCATGTTCAGATCTGGTGATGGCACACATCAAATAATGCTTAGCTTTAAGATTCAGTTGATGGTTTGCCTTTTGATCTGCTGTCCAGTTTGCTCTAGCAACAACAGCTCCATTTTCATTTCTGGGTTCAGTGTAACCAGTTTTTATGAGCTCCCAGATGTCTAGACTTTGTGCATCCAAAAAGGCCATCATCCTCTTCTTCCAATAGTCATAATCAGAACCATCAAAGAGAGGAGGTCTGTTGATAGCTTGTCCTTCTTCATCCATGGTTGTTGGATCGTACTCCCTCAGCACTTGTTAGATGATCAACCCTTTCGAGGCTGAGCTCTGATACCAACTGAAGTTGACACGGGCAAACACAAGAAGGGGGGTTGAATTGTGTTTGTTAATAATATTTGAAAACAACCTTTAAAACAAAATTTGCACTCAAAGAGATACGAAATAGAAGCACACAAAGACAAAGATCCTTTTTAAAAGACTTTAACAAAAGCAATATCAAAACCCCATAGTTAGTATAAGCAAATAAAACTGAAGAGTTTAAGGATAGAAGATTCATGCAAGAGATTTTATCCTTGTTCACTCTCTTCCAACCAAGAGCTACGTCCAGTCCCTTCGACTTGAAGGATTTTTCCACTATTTCTCCAAATAGATTACAAACAAGTAATCGACACCTCTCCAAGCTACAAGTATTACTTTCTTACCAAGCCTCTTCATGCTCTAACTCTAACAAAGATTTAAAGGTTGATCTTCTTAACTCACTATGGGTGAGAACATGACAGTTTAAGATCATTTGAATATTACAACAATATTCAAACTAATGAATATAGACTCTTGCTCTTGAGAGAATAATGGAATAAATGATTATCAAATGGTAAAAGTTCAGCTAGCAAGATTGTGCAGGCAAGAGTTCTCTCTTCAGTATCTGAGGTTTTCAATTTATAGTGACCTTCTTCTTCTCTTGTAATTCTTTAATGGTTACTTTGAATAATCCCATTTAGAGATAGCATTTAATGCATGATATCCGTTGTGACTGATAGCTTGACTGTAGCAATGCTGAATAGTACTCTTGGTTATCAAGGTAGCATGGATTTGGAGGTTCACTCCTTTGAGTATTGCAGCTTGAGTACTTGTTGTTTCTTCTTTGTGTATAATTCAGCTTTTTCAGTCATAAAGTTGTTATCGTACAGATAGTTTTTTATAGTATCTTATTGTACAATTCTGATTTTTGTATCTCTAGATTGTACTCTAAGTCTTTTTCAACAAGGTGAAATATTAAAGCAGATAAAACAAATGTGAAGAACAAATATTCTAATGAAATAAATATCAATCATTTGAAATAAATATAAGAGATTCAGATTGAATTTAATTCATTCAAAGATGGAGTTCGTGTAAAAGGAAACTCCGTCTACTCATTCATATGAGAGTCCAAGTCTATTCTATATTTTACTTAGCTCGTTTGATGATGTGGCATATCTTTTTATCTATCAAGTCTTCAGACTTGCTATTCCTTAATGAGTTATAAATATCTCCATCTAGTGACTTGGAGGTTAGAGCTCGTCTACTAGATTACTTTGTGTTTTAGTTCATTTTCTTCAACTAATTACTTCCGTCTGCTGACGTGGCAAGATGGACGTGGTTATTTTCAAGTCTTTGGACTTGCTGTAGCTAACAAGTTATTTAGGTATTCATTTATAGCCTCGTCTTCTAAAGAAAGTCACTCTACTTAATTAAACAACAATGTAACTTTACCACAGTGCTTGAGCAGCCCGTCTACAGGGGTGGACACATATTTTTCAATTGAAACTTATCCCAAGTTTATTTTACTTATAAAAGTGTTCCTGCATAACTGAAAGCACTAGTTAGATCTCAACTAATACTTTGTCAAGCAAATTTAATCCTTTTGTTAGCATCAAAACTTTAGAGATCATCAAATCCAAAACCAATTTGGTTCCAATATCTCTTTCATTTTCTTCATCTTTTTCATTCTTCTTCTTCATTTTCTCACAAACTCCAATTCATCTTCAAAAGCTTTAAGTATTTCCATTGAAGAACTTGCCAAGATCATCATCATTTCTTCATTTTCTTCACATACTTTAGGTAATATGATCATCCATGATCATCTCCTCTCTTCTTGAATTCATTTTCTTCCTATTTCATGAGTTTTCAATTTCTAGATCTAGAACTTTAAATAATTCTAGAAAATTGTAGAAAAATCATAAAAATGTGAAACCAATTTCTATGATCTAATTATGATCTCTAATTTCAAAATCCAAGAGCATGTAATAAAAAATATATTTTCCTTCCCTATTATCTATTGATGGCCGAAACCCACTTTGAGGTCACCTCGGAAGAACTGTTCATGAAAACTTCTCTCTAACCAGACCCATGTATAGACAGAATTAGGGCTCAACGTCGAGAACCAAGAAAATGCATTCTTGGTCAGGGAACTAGGTCTCATTTTTATTCCTTCATCAAGGGCTAACTCTCCCGTTTCTATCGTATATTTGGCGATATGTTCGACAGTTGACTCCCCACTATCTCCAGAAAACTTCGACAGTTTGGGGACTTTAATCCCCCTAGGTAATTATGCCTGCTGTACCCAATCAGGGAAAGCCAACACAAAATAGGGTTGGTTTGCATGACCCACATTGAACCCGAAGCAGTTAAGAGCCTGCTCGACCACTTGGTTTACATCTGGTTCGACCACTCGATTCGCTCCATTTGCTGTTGGAGGAACCTAAGGGCAGGATTCATTATTTGCCTAAGTTCTCCATTTCGATGAAGCAGATGCCCTTGTGGGGGTCTCTCTTGTCGAGGAATTTCCCCCTACACTGGCTGTGGTCCTTGATTTTGACCCTAATTCACAACCGATCGTGGTCCTTGATTTGGACCTTGATTCACACCTGGTTATGGCCCTTGCCCCCAACCAGATTGGCAACCCCGTGTTGTGGTTGTATCACTGGTTGATCATTTTGGGCAGGCATTTGAACATCAGGAATAGCCACCCCTAGCGCATGGTTTAATAAAGTAAGTTGTTGTGCCAACACAGCATATACTTCATTCGTATTCTTCATCATAGGCATTATAACTTCTCCCATTTGTTGTGTGAATGTGTTAACCATTTCACGATTACTCATTTCCATTTCTTGACGCAAAGCACGTAATGAATTTGGAGTCAAAACATTATTCCTAAACCCTGGAGGGTCAACAATTTGTCTATCCTACCTAGTTGTGGTTGGTGTGCTCATCGAACCCAACAGAGTTTGATTGTGCAAACTTGCAAGAGTGGTACTAGGATGCCACAATGGGTACCTAGAATCATTACTCGCCTGCAAAGGAGATGAATGCCCTCCCTGTGCAGTCTGCCCCATTGTTGCATGGAACGTAGGGGTTACTATCTATGAAACCACCGGTTCTATAAAAGTCGAAATTATCGACCCCGTTATCCCTGCTGTAGTGACAGCAATGCTTCTTTGAGGGGTAGTGGTACTCGTTTGCACTGGGGGTGTCTTAGCGTTATTAGTGTTACTCATGGTACTTGCTTCTTGAGATGGATCAACTACTGCAATAACTTTTCCACTTCTCAAGCGCATGAAATGCATGAAAACATTACTATTTGTAACACAAAACGAGTTACTCTAAACTCGTCCCGCTGGGCGTGCCAATTTTTTTATGGTGATTTTTGGTTCAATGGCCAAAACCCACAACAAATGAATATTTATCAAACGAGTGTGGGAATCTCAAGTTATGTGGTAATCTCGTTGCAATCTTTGATAATGGTTTAATGCAAGTTTAATGCATAAAACAGATTTAATGCAAGAATTTAAAGACAAAACAAGTTAATTTGCATGAAAGTAAATGAAAGCAATGAATGACTGGAATATAAACAACAAGAAAGTAAAATTCAAGAAATTAAAGTGCAGGAACTTAAATGGCAAGAAAGTAAAAGGTAGAAAGTAAAAAGAACAGAAAGGTAAATATCTGAAAGTAGAATGGATGTATACTCAACATCAATTCTCGGAATCTGCTTGAGTTGAGATGTAAAAAATTTTTATTCAAGTATCCAACCTTTTACAATGGCTTAGACAAGCCTCATTTATAGACAAAGACAAATAAAACTACCTACCTTAATGTCTGTCACGTGTATTGGGCAGTTCTAACTGCTCTTAAGGCTAATCATTAGAAACGCTAACAGACAAACTTATTTGAATCAACACCTATATTGACAACAATCTCGACACACTTCCTAATACTAACATGCCCGACCATCTTGTCAGAATCTTTAGTCTTGGCCTTCCTTTTCCAATCCGCTTCATTATTTGCACCATTTGCTCGACAACTTTTGTCTCGACATTACTTGATCTTGTCTCGACCTATTTAAGACCTTGGTCGACCTCTAGCATTCTCATGTTGATCACGTCATGCCATTCTTCTTTTATTAAACCATTGCCTTCCTCGACATGAGTTTCCATTTAACTTGTTGTTTGTCGAGATTCCAAAATTGTAATTTTGGCCCCAACAAGTGTCTAACAAATTGATGTACTTGAAATTTTTCTTGGGTGTTCTCCATGTGGAGCTTGTTTATGTTTCTGTAGTTCATATGAAAATTGTGTTTTATCGTCTGTTGTGCCTGTGAAGGCTGAGTTTCTTCTCGTTTGGTCACTTGACGTATTACGTGTTTGTGTTATTTCATATACTTGCTAATCAACCAAACTGCATTGAATCTTATGGTTGGTGTCTTATCTATAAATGATTTTATAATATTTGTAAGTGTAAAGTTTTTTAAACTGTCAACCAATCAGAAATTATGATATGAGTGACTTTTAAGGTAGTTAGAATAAAAGTCAACCGTTTTTAATGATGCGTCGATTTCTGATTGGTTGACAATATAAAAAATCTTTACATTGTTAGTGTATATCAATTAAATCCTTAATATTTCATTTTGTTAATTTATGTCAATCACTTTTCTGACCATTTATGTGAACTTATTCATTAAATGATCAGATGCTCAAATTCAAACTTGGTGACATTTAGTGTTACAAATTATTTAAAGATCTCAGTCACAAATTTATATAAGAAAAAAGGTCCATTTTGGTCCCTGAGAAAAACACCGGGAGTCCGTTTTAGTCTCTGACAAAACTAAAGTTCCAAATTAGTCCCTCGCAATTTTAAACTAGGGACATGTTAGTCCCTCCATCGACCCTTTGTTAGTTTGGGTCTGTTAAGTGGATGACGTGTTTTGTTTTCTTGCTTAGGTGTACTGTTATATGATATTTACAATTTCCACCGAGTAAATTGGTTATTAAACATTTACTTAAATGCCTAAAATATCAAAAACAACATCATTTTGAACACAAACAGTAAAAAGAAACTAACCCCTTAAGCAACCAAAAACGCCTTTTAAATGTCCAAAATGAGACCTAATCGACGCCACTCCAATTTCTGCTCAAAATTAGCAATTGTGGAACCCTAATCCATAGAGATAACATATGGTGCCTAACGGGATCAAACAGAGGGACTAATATGTCCCTAGTTTGAAATCTTGAGCCTGGCCTGTATTCTAATCTTGAGGCCTGAGTCTAGCCTATTAGCCTGATATGGGCCAATTTTTAGGGTCTGAGTCTGGCCTACTTCAAAACCTAGCCTGGCCTGGACTAAAAGCCTACTTATCAACAAGATCTTTAAATATACCTCCACCTATAAATAGGTCATATGTATTTACTTGTAAATAGACTCACATGCCTCTAATGATAAAGAGGTCGGTAGACCTATTATAATAAAAAAATAGGTCATTAGGTCTTCATACATAATTAAATAGGCAATTAGGCTACTGTATTTAAATAGGTCAATAGGCCTATACTTTTAAATATATAATATTATTATAGTATTATAATGTCATACTATACAAAATATTTGTGTGTGTATGTGTTAAATAGGCTAGTCTGATAGGCCTAGTAGACTTTTTTTAATGCCTTCGACCTGACCTCTTTAGCTTATATGCTTTTTAAAAAGCATTGACCTGACATTTTTACTAAGGTGGCGTTTTGGAAGAGCTTATTTAAGCTCATTTTAACTTATCTTATGACATAAGTGCTTATCCAGTGTATTTGGCATAGCTTATCAAAAAAACTTATGTCATCCCATAAGGAGTTTTAGGCTTATTTTCATATGTCACTGGGAGAAGTTTATGGAATTTTAACATGAGAGCTTATGCCCCTACACCCCTCCGTGTTTTCCACCCTTCGAATCCTATCTTGTCCCTTTTTTCTCATTTTTTCCCTTCATTATCTTTTCATCACCTCCTCGTATAGTCCCTGGCCTAGACCCTTACGCACCCTTCTTCTCAAAGCAGAAGCATCACTGTGGTTGAAGAAAGTGCGGCCGTTCGTCTGCCGCCGCCCGCCTGCCGCGCCGCCACGAACACCCTTCTTCTTTGCCTTCCGCCGTCGTCCTTCCTCCTCCCGCCGTGTTTCGTGTCACCGCTCGAAGTCGTTTACCCGTCGCCTTCCGTTGTCGTCCTTCCTCCTCCCGCCGTCCGCTCAGCCTCCAACCCAGCTCTCAGGTTGGATCAATGTCCTTTTATTTCCCCTTCTCTCTTTCCCTTTGTTTATGTTGGTTTTTGGTTTCTGACCAAAATTCCTTCGTTACAAATAATTAGAGATCAAACGAGTGTGGAACCTACGAGTTATGCGGTAATCTCGTCAAGAATAGTTATAAACTGTCTGCCAAGTATGAATTTGACAATTTTAGTCAAATTAGGAATTCTTGGCAAAGACTTAGTACTAAGACAAGTATATAAGTTTGAAATGGTGTACTTTAAATGAAACTTGACAATGAAACTACTTGTATTTGAAAAGATAAGTTTGAAGTTTAAAAGAAAGTAGTTTGTGTTAGAAAATAACTTCCTAATTACACTGAGTAACTAATAAAAAGAACAAAAGTTTAAAAGAAGAGTTAAGTAATGTAGGATCTAAGCAATACTACTTGAAAAAAAAAAGAATGAATTTAAAAGAAGAACATAAAAGAACTACTGGAAATAAATGAGAGTAAATGAAGAACTTGAATAAAAGAGATGAAAATGGCATTAAATTTCGCCATAGTATTTAAATAAGAAGGATGGAAGGAATACTTGAATGTAATCCATCAATCTGCTGTGTGATCGAGATGTGTAAGATGTGTATCAAGTAATCGACCTTTATTACATTGTAATTACTAGTATTTATAGGCAAATAAAATAACTACCTAGAAATAACTCCCTATCTAAATGACTGCCACATGTCTTTGGCAGTTCTCTTAAGTTTTATACCTTAACTATTTTGTCAAGCAATTCCACTAACTGCTCAATGTCTTGAACCACTCCGTGTCAATTTGCTTATCTTCGACGGTTTGAACTGCTTGATAACTTGTATTGGTACCTTTCGTCGGATTGGGGACTTAACCAATTTCTTCACTTTTATATTTCTCTTGACGACTCTTTCTTCGACTAAGTCTTCCTTTATTATTTTGTCAGGAATTTGATTATCGAATCTTTTCCTTTGTCGAATTATATTTTCTTGTCAACCAAATATTTTCAATACTTAGAAATTTTTGGTTATCACTTCGATCCCTTCGTCAGCCCGTCGAAATACATCCGTCAAAAAACTCAAAATTTCACCCTTAACAGATGCCCCCCAAGTTATGCTTTTCGACGGCCTTGTCCGAAAGAATAGCAGAATTTGAATTTTCAAATCCTCAAAATAGATTTTTAATTTTGGGTTTAACTTCAGTAATCAAATCTTATCGACTTAATCATATCCCTATTTGATAAGGATAATCATAACGTTGTAGCTGTCTTGGAAGTTGAGTCACCAACCCCAACTTTCTTTAAATTTCTATCACATCACCGCTAAGTCTTCTTCTCCATCAACTCGTTCTTTCTTTGTGAAAAATTTTCTCTTTCACAAAGTTACTTCATTCTTCATTATTCTGTTTAGTGTTCATGGCGACTTCTTACAAACCTCTGCTTCAACACCTCAATCCTCGGTGGCTGCTCCTAGGGTGGTGGTTCAGGACTCACTTTTGGATAAATCAGAGCTCTGGCAAAATTCTAAGGTAATTTATCCTCTTCATGACTCTTCCATTTCTCTGAACCCACCTGCTGCATTCTTGGGTCCCCTTATTGCTCAGAACGAAATTCCTGATAATTTGAGGGGTTCCTTTTCTTGTAATAATCCTTATGGGACTATCTTAGCTTCTTTTACTTCACTTCCTATTCACGCATTTAAAAAGGGTGATAGGATTTTTAGGATGCCCCATGCTACCAGATTTGATGCCTACGTTGGTTGGCTTGACCTTGTCCAAGCCCAGAAACGTGAGGTATGGAAAGAAGCTGGAATCTTTGAATTTATCCAACTTTCTCGTCATCTTAAATTGGTAGACTATTCTTTAATTGGGCATCAGCTTTCTTTTGGAATAAAACTACCAACAATTTACATTTCCTATATGGAATGATGGGTCCAACTCTTTTCGACATGTCAGTCATTACAGGACTTCGTCCGGATGGCCCTTCCATGCATACTCGTGTCGTGTCGAGGTTAAGAGACAAATTGATGTCTATGTCCCGAGATGTTCTTTTTCTAAATATGTCACATATTTCAAAGGTAAAGAAAACGAACCGAAGAAAGACACTGAGCATGTAGCCTTTATTCCTTTGGCTATGTGCTTATGTCTTTTGTAGTAAATTTGCCACTTTGATTGCAGCTTATGTTTCTCTTGCCAACCTTCTTGCTACTTGCAAGAGGACAGCCCTAGGCTAGTGTGTTCTGGCCAATCTTTACAATAGCATGGGTATGTTGGTTGACACTGTCAGATTAAAAAATAAAACCAACATAGGAGGTCCTCTTTGGTTTCTCCAATTGTGGCTTCATGCCGTCTTAGAGCGCCGCCTTTCTTACAAGGCCCCTGCAGAATTGTCAATAGACACTTATGGTTCTTATCTTTGCTATGTTTCTGCTGAATCTTTGTCAAAAGATGAAACTGTCAATTTCAAATTTTATTTCAAAATTTTTCATTCTCTTTCGTCAACCTCTTCAAAAATCAATTTCACCCCTTTTGTTGACTGAAACTATGGTCCTGAGTGGTTTACTAAGCTAAGCACTACTGTGTCTAAATCCAATGAAACAATTTGGGCCAATTTTCTTTGTCAAAGAGTCATTTTTGTCGATGGTCCTGGTTTTAAAACCCATCGAATCTATCTTCATTTACCCAATACCACGGCTTGTCAGCTTGGTTTCTGTCAATCTATCCCTGCTCCTTACTCATTAGACCCAGATGAGCACTTCATTGATGCCAAAGTTCCAATATACGAAGATATTGTGGCCATCAATGACAGAGATAAAGCTCGCAGGGCCTCTTTACAACTTGTCTCATTTTCTACTTTCCATGGAGCAAGTCAAAGTTTTCTTGACTGGTGAGATGACTATTACTCCAATTATCATCCAAGTCTAAAAATCTGCTAGAGTCGCATTACAGATGCTGCTGGTAATGGTGATGATTCTTCTGTGCAGGAACAAGACCCAGCGTCAAAAACTCAAGGTGAACTTCGAAAAGAAATTCAAGCCTTTGAGAAATTTTACAAAATCAAGTGGAATCCCATGATACCACATGACATGGTTCGTCATGTTAATAATGTTTTAGCTAACGTCAAAAGGATGCACGATAACAAGGAATCCGAAAGACTTGCCAAATATTGGAAAATTCCAAATATGACCAAAGAATATTTTGACAGTTTAAAAGCTCCTTTTCCTGATCTTGTGCCCATTCCTTGTGCTCCTTTTGGTATAGCCGATTCACACCCAGAGAAGCCGACGAAGGGAGGTAACTTCATTTTTCTAGAGAGCGTAAGTGCTTACGTTGATCCTTTTGAAAAACCAAATCCACTTACCTTCGCTCGTCGGTTTCTTCAATCGAATGACGAGTTTTTATACCTTTCACGCATGTTAACTTACAATCCAGGTACTTGTTTGACAATTACGTATAAAGGTTTCTTCTCTTGTCCACTGACGATCCACTTATTAATGTTTTCTTTGACAGTGATTCCTCTTGACAAACCTCTTCCTAGCAAATCTAAAGTTGTTATACCAGCAGGAGAGATGTTTGAAGATGATTCAGATGAGGAGGAAGATTTGATTCCTGCGAAGACCAAGCCTGCCAAGAAAGGATCAAAAGTTCCCTTGTCTAAGACAACAAAAGGAACAAGAAGGAGAAAAGAAAAAACTCTAATCTCTGATGTACTTTCCAAGAAATCAAGATCTGTCAAGAGTTCTTCTATATCAGCAGATTTTGTTGCTGCCAAGACCTTATCCAAACCAAAAAACACATTGCTGGTTCATACAACAATTCCCCTTCTGATCAGTCCAAGGTACAACTTCGATCCTTATGACTGGTTTTTCGGATTAAAATAGATTCACTCATAATCTCTAAATTTCTTTTCCATTTTGACAGAAAAAGAAAACTGTCCATCCTACTGTAGAAGCACAGGAAGCAGACGTGGATGTTGATTTGGTTTCTTCGGACTCCCATATGGTATATTTTTCATTATCCTATCATTCTCCATATATATTATATTTGTGTCTCACCCTTTCTCTTTTATCAGGAAGAAACTTCCCGAGGTGAGGATTCAATGACCATCCGGGAAATTGTCAGCAGAACTATTGAACCAACAATTCCTTCTGATACAGAGGTATAAGACAATTTATTTGTCCTCTCCCTTTATTTAATTATTCTAGTTCTGGTTCATTGTTTTTCTTACCTTTACAGGTTGAAAAAGATTTAGAGCAGTTGGCCCCTGAGGGTGATGTTCTGACAACAAATTCTTCAGACCCTAAATTCACTCAGGAACTGCCCCCTACTTCTCGACAATCTGAACCGACTCTTCAAATTCTAACTTCTACGGCTAGCGAGCCAGCTGGTGCTGCTGTCATGATTGAGATTCCAGATGAAGATATTGATATGGAGGCCTTACTGGCTGAAACAATTCCTGTCATCCTTCCCCCGCCTCCAATTAGGCCTCCAACTATTAAGTCTCTCGAACCCAAACCAGCTCTTCATTTTAATACTTGGATCAACATGCTGGCTGAAGTCAGTCGGAAAGAATCAATTTTCTCTGTCAACTCTTCATCAACTCAACTTGACTCTAGAGATTCTCGAGTTATTAATCTCATGCATGATCTGAGAACTCTTCTTGACAACTCCTTTAGTACTCTCTGTTCTGATGTTAATGTTCGGCAAGAACTGTCAAGACTGATTAAAGAAATCACCCCTCTTCATTCTAACCTTCCTTTGCCTAGCCGCATTCACTTCCTCTCAATCCACAAATTTTGGGAGCGGTTCTCTAGTAACTTAGAGAAGATGTCTTCTGTCATTCCTTCCTATGAAGAGGAGGAAAAAATTAAGGACAATCTTCTAGCCAAGTTCCAGGATCTAGAGGCCTCCAAACAAAATGAGCTAGATCTTATCTTGACAGGAAATCAGACTAAAAACTCTCTCCTGGAATACCAAAAAAAGTTATTGGCAGAGATCTAATTGACAGACCGACAGTGCACCGAGTTTGATAAGGCTCTGGAGAAAAGCAGAGACAAAGTCAAAGTCATTGATGACGAATCTGTCATACTTGGTCAAAGAGCTGAAACCGTAGTTGGCAAACTTCGTGCTTTACAGCCCGAATATGATGCTGTCGTTGCCAGCAAGGCTGATCTTACCTTTGCCTGGGATCAGTTGTCTTCAGACAAAATTTGATCTGTTGTAATTTTCTTTCTTTCTACCGAATTTTGTAATTTCGACACTTATTTTGTCATTCTTTTAATGAAAATGACTCTTGGTCTACTTTCACATTTATTTAATTTCAACTGTTGGTTCCAATAAATTTCGTAACTTACCCATATCAATTTACCATTAATTTTGTTAAGTTTCAAAACATTGGTAAACCCACTACATTTAATTTCTTGTCTCTCCAGACCACTTATAAATAGCAAGGTTTGCTTCTCACAACATATATGCCATCAAATATTTGTGATTTTACACCAAATATGCTTCCATCAACGACCTTATTTTTCTTACTATTTCCATGGGAGCCTGACCTTACAACCTTTGACTCTCAGATTGAAGGTCTTTGTCTTGATGGTTTTTTTGTTAGTAAAGATCAGTAACCAACGTAATGGGCACGGTAGAGATCAGCAACCAACGTAACTACTAGAGCTGACTACCGTTGCCCACCTTTGGTTAGAGCAGACTTGAAATAGAATGGGTGCACCTGTTTCCAGTTCCATCATCTTCTTCTCGGAGGGTGGTTACCACTCTTGGTGTTGCCTTTTTTACACCATAAGCAACAACCACCTTCTAGGTTAAATAATGGTGAGATCTGCTCGTGCTAGATTTTCTTTACACTCTGCGCACCCTCGATATATGAAGCAGACGAAACCTCATTAAATGGGAATGAAGCCTCAACAAATTAAGTTGCGCTGCTGCATTGTCGAAGAGTGAAGGATAAAATTCTGCCAATATTATCAGAGTTTCTAACTCTTAGTTATTTTAGGAATAAGTTCGCTTTGATTGATTATTGGTCGCGCTGTCGCCACGCGCCAAAAAGTGAGCGATTTACAAAATAATGTAGATAGGGAGCGACAACTCGGATATCGTCTCTCAAGGACTCTTAGGTTGTTGTTATTAACACAAAAATCAGTTCTTGGGGGTTTGGATTGAATGCAAGTAAGAAAACAAAACAGAAAAACAGAGCAATAAAAACAGGCAGTTTAAGAGATTAACAAATAAACTAAAGCGATTAACCTACTGTTCTTGGTTTCCCACTATCATTGGTTCATGTAAATTCCAAGCCCTAAGCAGATTGTAATCCCCTCCCGGTTGTAGCAACAATTTACAAGCGAAACCACTACTACGGATGTATATTCCTATTCCCGAAATAACAAACGGGGTTAAGCCCTCATGAACTAAACGAACATGAATGAACACACGCGAAATAACAAACGCGATTAAGTATAGGAACATAACATCACCGAAATGAATCAACACAACACTATACACTCCTGAAATAACAAACAGAAACATATAGCATCGCATTGAAAAGAGAATAGTAAACAAAACAGGAAATACAGAACCTCAAGTGTAACTGGAAACCAATCACAGTAGATTAATCCTAGGAGACTAGCTCTCCATTACAGAAATAAACACAAAAGAGAAGAAAAGAAATTGAACTACTGAAACTACTACTACTGACTAACTCTAACTACTCAGTTCTGCCTTCAAACAGGCTTATATACAACTTCTGGGATCCGCATACTCGCGAGGTGAATAATGCGAACAGTCTTCAGCTTTTGGTTCTCTCGCGAGGCGAGCATATATTCGCGAGGCGAGACTCTTCAAATTCCAAACTTGTAACGCCCGTGACCTTTAACATGGATGAGCCGTGATGGCTTCTGGTCTTCCAGGGTTGGATTACTCGCGAGGCGAGTCATGTTTCGCGGGGCGAGACAGAGAGGATTGCTTTTCCTAGAACAGTCACGCTTCTGGTTCGCGAGGCGAATGCCTTCTCGCGGGGCGAAAGCTCCAGATTTATTTCTTTTTATTAACCTGAAAACAAAAAATAGCATAAGTGCTTTATTTGACTCTAAAACAACTAAATTAACCTAAAAATACTTTAGAGACTCAAAATACTGCTTAAAGACAATCAAGTCTAATTTGGGCGAAAATGATATAAAATTAGCACAAAGCCAAGGTTTTTCTAGTTATAAAACTAGACTAGCCAGAGGCTGATCAAAATACCCCAAACTTAAACTTTGCTTGTCCCCAAGCAAACTAAAACTTAAAAACTTAAAAAGACTCAAGACATGGCAAGCTTAAAAGATTTAATCAACTTTGCACAAATTTCAAGCCATTTCATCAAAACAGTTTTCTTCAATGTTCCCCCCTTTCAAACAAAGCAATCCCCACAATCATTTATACTAAACAATTGAGAAATTCATCATTCAAGCAATCATTAATCTAAGCAAGGGATCGAAGTTACACACAAGAGGGAGATCACCAAATTCAAACAACTGCCTTCCTCACAAGGGCATTTAGTGTTCACTCAATCGCTCAGTTTTTGTCAGGCAATCAACATTTCACTCAATTCACCTTTCAGAAGCACTTCCGCTAAATTTGATTTTCATCTCCAAATGATTCCCATAGAAAACATGCATGCAACATCAAAAGGTCTTTTATGGGTTGTAATGGGGCCTGGCTAAGGGTAGGATATACAAAGGTACTAGGTTGAAGACCCTCGGAACTAAGAGAGCATGAAACACTTCAAAACATTGAAATTCCACTCAAGTTCCTTTTCTCATTCTTCTTTTTACTTTGGGTGACTACAGCCTCTTTTTTTTTTTCCTAATACTTTTATTTTTAACATTTTTACACTTTTCTTTTTTTTCGCCTTTTTTTTTCACTTTTTTTTTCTTCTACAAGCCTTTGGCTCCAACCTTTTTATTGTATTTTTTTCTTTTTTTCTTTTTTCAATCCCAAACAACATATTACACCTTGCAGCCACCCCAAACTTAGTTTCTTGCACCCATTCTCTTTCTAAGATTACATGCTCTCCTAATCCTAAGATCGAGTTAACATGGTTTTCCAGATTTTGAGCTCATAACATTAGGTCATCAAGAACAATAAGCTAATTAGGCTCAAAGGGGCTAACTAGGAAACATGCATTAGGGATGAGTTATTTTTAGGCTAAGTAGTTATTTACAAAGAAAATGCCTAAATCATTTGAAGCAAACATATAAACATGCAAACCATAAAGAGATTCAAGCAAATTCAGGAAAGTGCAACTTAAAAAGTGATTCTCACACAGTCAAAAACATGTTGGAGGCTCAAAACCTCACCTGGACATTCATGCAAATTGTTTGACAGAGATTATATCCCTAGTGTGTGCTTCTTATCACCCCAAACTTATCATAAATCATGCCATCATAACAAAATCCCAAAGTTCAGTTTCTAATCACATGGGGATTACTTTTTCAAATTTCAGATCCTAGGGGGAAAACAGTCAACACTTAACATGCAATCAATCTATGCAAAATTAATCAAAACCAATAAACTTGCCAACACAAGACTCAACAAACATACTCCTGAGCTTCTCAAATTATTCAGGAGCTTTATTGAAAACAAAACAAAAATAAAGCAAGGAAAATTAAAAGGAAAAGGTTTAGAGAAAACTCATTGAGGGGCGGTTCCACCAGGATCCCACTGTCTGTGACATAAGGCCCAAGTGATAGCCAAAGGGTGGGAGTTTATTCCATGCTTCCATAACTTGCAGCTTTGATATGGGAGTGAGTGCATGACAATTACGGTGACTCCTTCCAGTGCGGCGGACTTCTCACTCCCTCTTGGGTCAAAGATGACCGCTTTCTCAACAAAATCCTCCCAATAAAATTGGGGTTCAATCCCTTGGACTGGCCATGGTGCAAGATCCAGTGGCTTGAACTCCATCACCGGTTGTTCCACAGGGGGAGGTGGTAAACAAGTAGCTGGGGTTACTGGTGCTGCTTTAACTTCTACACGTTCTTCATTTGCTGCCCTGACAATTCCATCACCTGCTAAGCCTGCAGAAATCTCAGCACACACCACACAAAGGTTAGTGTTAGTAGAATCAATACATATATCATAATAGACTGAATCAGTAAAAGCCTGAATGTCTGGAAATTCAGCAATTAGTTCATCCATCCCATCACTCTCAACACATGCATATGAGTTAATTGAATCATCTACTTCCAAAGGTTCTTCATCATCCTCAAGCACGGGGAAGCAGATGTCCTCCTGATCCTCATTTTCTATAAGCACAGAATCCTCATACCTTTCAAAACATGCTATACATAAAGCAGTGTCAGTACAATCAGCACATGAATTATAATAGATAGAATCAGGGGATTCAACACACAGTTCATCAACAGAAACATTATCAAAATCATCAGCAGAAGTATCTTCAAGAATAACCATCTGTGAATCTGTATGTTCTTCAAGGGGACGTTGAGTTAGCAGTGCAGCCGAGTTGGCGACAATTTGATCAATTTGAATGGCTAACTTCTGAGATTCAGCTTCTCTCCTCTGATGATTTTCAAGACTTTGTTCTGCCATTCGTTGATTTTCCTCTATCATTTGCTGAAGGCTTGCTTGGAATTCTGTCATTTGTTGTTGCATCATTTCTTCCATTTGTGCAGTCATTTGCTTGAACAGGTCCTCTAGTGAAGGTCCGGAAGGTGCAGAAGTGGTCACTTGGGGAGGATTCTGTGGTGGTGCCAGTGGTGACATTAGTTGTGAGTCCCCATACCAAGGGTTTAGATGGGTTCCCCAGCTCAATAGGAAGACTCTCTTCAAATCAACCCAGCTGAAGTTGGAATCCACTTCAAGATTATACAACCAATCCCTTGCAGCGCCTTCAAGTGAGAGATGGAAAGCTCCCATCTGGATGTGATCTTCTGTTATTCATTCAGGTCTCAGCATTATAGAACAAACAGCCTGGAATTCCTTCAGATGCTCCTGCGGATTTTCACCTGCAAGACCACTAAACCTTGGCAACCAGTGCCTTAAACCAGCAAAATCAGGATAATATATGCATGGTGGTTCATAATTAACATTAGGCATATAACCATACATGTAATCATCAATGGCAGTACTAAAATTCATAACCAGACAATGCAGACAAAACTAATTCAGCAAAGAGTTTTTTTTTTTTAACTGTTAATAACAACAAGTCCCCGGCAACAGCGCCAATTTTTTGGTGGCGTTGTCGCCACGCGCCAAAAAGCGAGCGATTTACAAAATAATGTAGATAGGGAGCGACAACTCGGATATCGTCTCTCAAGGACTCTTAGGTTGTTGTTATTAACACAAAAATCAGTTCTTGGGGGGTTTGGATTGAATGCAAGTAAGAAAACAAAACAGAAAAACAGAGCAATAAAAACAGGCAGTTTAAGAGATTAACAAATAAAATAAAGCGATTAACCTACTGTTCTTGGTTTCCCACTATCATTGGTTCATTTAAATTCCAAGCCCTAAGCAGATTCTAATCCCCTCCCGGTTGTAGCAACAATTTACAAGCGAAACCACTACTACGGATGTATGTTCCTATTCCCGAAATAACAAACGGGGTTAAGCCCTCATGAACTAAATGAACATGAATGAACACACGCGAAATAACAAACGCGATTAAGTATAGGAACATAACATCACCGAAATGAATCAACACAACACTATACACTCCTGAAATAACAAACAGAAACATATAGCATCGCATTGAAAAGAGAATAGCAAACAAAACAGGAAATACAGAACCTTAAGTGTAACTGGAAACCAATCACAGTAGATTAATCCTAGGAGACTAGCTCTCCATTACAGAAATAAACACAAAAGAGAAGAAAAGAAATTGAACTACTGAAACTACTACTACTGACTAACTCTAACTACTCAGTTCTGCCTTCAAACAGGCTTATATACAACTTCTGGGATCCGCATACTCGCGAGGCGAACACTGTCTCGCGAGGCGAATAATGCGAACAGTCTTCAGCTTTTGGTTCTCTCGCGAGGCGAGCATATATTCGCGAGGCGAGACTCTTCAAATTCCAAACTTGTAACGCCCGTGACCTTCAACATGGATGAGCCGTGATGGCTTCTGGTCTTCCAGGGTTGGATTACTCGTGAGGCGAGTCATGTTTCGCGGGGCGAGATAGAGAGGATTGCTTTTCCTGGAACAGTCACGCTTCTGGTTCGCGAGGCGAATGCCTTCTCGCGGGGCGAAAGCTCCAGATTTATTTCTTTTTATTAACCTGAAAACAGAAAATAGCATAAATGCTTTATTTGACTCTAGAACAACTAAATTAACCTAAAAATACTTTAGAGACTCAAAATACTGCTTAAAGACAATCAAGTCTAATTTGGGCGAAAATGATATAAAATTAGCACAAAGCCAAGGTTTTTCTAGTTATAAAACTAGACTAGCCAGAGGCTGATCAATTATTTATACTCTTGACAAACAATCAATAACTTAGATTGACAATCTGTACTTTTGGCAATGTATGGTAGTTTTGCCAAGTTAGTGAATAAAATATTCTTATTTCCTTTTTTTACTTGTTGTCAATCTTTACTTCCAGCATTGTCGGTTGATATTTCTTTAAATACTTGCCATTAATTGAACTAATTCCTAGGCCCGTATTGACATCGACAAGTGCATACGCATTCCCAGAAAATGCTTTAGAAATCTTAAAAGTTCCTTCCCATTTTGGTGACCATTTACCGAACTCTCGACAACTTATATCCATAGGCAAAATGACTTTCCATACTAAGTCATTTACTTTGAATAATTTAAACTTCACTCGATTATTGTATAATTTTGCAATTCTTTCTGTCGAATTAAGTTCTCCAATACAATCAACCTTTCATCGCTTAATTCGTCTAATTCATCCAACATTGCATCCCAATATTGGTCGACAGGCAAGTTATCTTGTCTTTGAATACGAGTTGACTGAAGATTGATTTCGACGGGCAATACTAACCTGTATGGCGAAGTTCCTGTCGATTGTCTGGGTGAATTCCTATATGCCCACAGTATTTGGTCAAGAGTGTTATGCTAGTTCCTAGGTTGTCGACCCACATGCTTTTTAATAAGACCAATAATAATCTTATTTATGGCCTCAACTTGACCATTAGCTTGTGCATAGTACGGAGTAGATGTGGACATCTTTATATACCTAGAATTGGCATATTCTATGATTTTCTTCCCGGTAAAAACTGATCACTGGTCAGTTGTCAAGGTTTGCGGTATTCCAAACCGGTAAACAAAATGATTTTCAATAAAATCAATGACATCTTGTTGGGTGACTGCTTTGAGGCAAACTGCTTCCACCCACTTGGTAAAATAATCGACTCCAACTAAAATGAATTGATATCCTTTTGATGAAGACGGGTGTATTTGACCAATTAAATCCAAAGCCCATCCTCTAAATGGCCATGGTTTGACTATAGAGTGCAATTCACTGGCCGGAACATTCTGTATGTGGCCATGTTTCTGACATTGCTCACAAGACTTGGCGAACAAAATGCAGTCCCTAACCATAGTTGGCCAATAATACAAACTCCGTCGAAGAACCCATTTCTTTTTTTCCCCTGCTTGGTGGGCCCTAAATTTGCCTTCATGGACCTCTGACAAAGTCAAATAAGCATCTTGCTCACTTAGGCACTTATGTAAGGTTCCATCAATATACCTTCTATATAATAGTCCACCTTGCATAGTATAATTCAATGCTCTATGTTTTATTTTTCTATCTGCATTTTGACTTGGATTTTCCAAATATTCTATTATTGGCATCCTCCAATCATTGGGCATAATTATGTCATTGACCAAGACATCTCTTTCTTCTAATGGATATAATAATTCCCTAATTTCCATTAGATCCGACAAAGTCTTTTGAGATATCTTGTATCCTGAAGCTATTTGAGCTAACTCATTAGCCTCTTGATTTAGCTCCCTGGGGATATATTTGACAATTATGTCATCGAATTTCCTCATCAATTTATTCGCTATAATGCAATATTTTTTCAAATTATAACTGACACATTTGTATTCTTGAGTAAGTTGCTTGATAACTAACTGAGAATCCCCAAAGATATGCACATTTCGTGCCTTCATCTCTACTAGTATCTCTAATCCGACAATTAAAGCTTCATACTCAGCTTCATTGTTAGAACATGGATACTTAAGTTCAAACATGAACTTGGTGGGGGTTCCTTGTGGTGTCACAATTAAGACACCTACTCCACTACCGCCTTGATGCCTTGACCCATCAAAGTAGAGTTTCCAAGGCTGTAAACTGACAATGTTTACATTTGGCACATCCAATCCTGCATTTTCTACCAAAAAGTCGGCAATTGCCTGACCTTTGACAACTTTGGTTGGCACGTATTGTAAAGGATATTCCGACAAAGCAATGGCCCATTTACCAATACGCCCATTAAGGACTGGTTTTGACAACATATACTTTATTACATCAGTCTTAGAAATTCCTAATACATTACAAGGCATCATATAATATTTGAGTTTGGTACATGAAAAATATAATGCTAGACATAATTTCTTTATAGCACTATATCTTTTTTCAGCATCGTTGAGAACTCTGCTTAGATAATACACGGCCCTTTCGACATTGTCATAGTCATCCTGGGCCAATAGACATCCTATAGTATCTTCGGATGCTGATATGTACAACTTCAACGGTCGATGAGGCACAGCAAGCATCATGACCGGTGGATTGACTAAATATTGCTTGAGCTGGTCAAAAGCTTCTTGATGACAAGATTCCCATACGAAACTTTGTTCTGCTTTCAACTTGACCAATGGTGCAAATACTCTTGTTCTTCCCGAAAATTTTGATATAAATCTCCACAAAAAGTTAACTTTTCCTAGAAAGGACTACAATTCCTTCTTATTTGTCGGTGTTGCGGCTTCCATAACTGCTTTGGCTTTATTTTTGTCCACTTTGATTCCTTTCTTATGAACTAAAAAGCCCAAGAATTTGGTAGCCAATACCCCGAAGCTGCATTTCTCTAGGATCATTTTGAGGTTGTGTCTTCTCATCCTTTCAAACCCTTGCTTCAGGTGCTCTAGGTGATCGTCTTTAGTTTTTGACTTGACAACCACATCATCAATATATACTTCTATAAATTTCCCAATCACATCATGGAAGATAATATTCATTGCTCGCTGGTAGGTGGCTCCTGCATTCTTCAAACCGAAAGGCATGACAATCCATTCATATGTCCCTATTGCCCCCGGACACTTGAAGGCAGTCTTCGACACATCTTCTTCGGCTATAAAGATTTGATTATAACCTGCGTGGCCATCCATACAGCTTAAAATTTCATTTCCTGACGCTGAGTCAACAAGCATGTCGGCTATTGGCATCGGATATTCATTTTTAGGGGTAGCAGTATTCAGATTTCTAAAATCTATGCATACCCTCATTTTACCATTCTTTTTAATAAAAGGAACTACGTTAGAAAGCCATTCGACATACCTGGTTATTCGAATGAACTTTGCTTTAAGCAGTCTCTCTACCTCCTTGATTTTATGCACCACCTCTGGGGCAAATCTTCTGCTCGCCTGTTGTTAACGTTGGTTTTTGGTTCTTGACCAAAATTCCTTCGTGACAAATAATTGAAGATCAAACGAGTGTGGGACCTACGAGTTATGCGGTAATCTCGTCAAAAATATGTATGTAAATTGTCTGCCAAGTACAAATTTGACAATTAGCCAAATTAGGAATTACTGGCAAAGACTTAGTGTTAAAACGAATATGTAAGTTTGAAAGAGATGTGCAGAATATTGCCAATAATGAAACATGACAATAAAACTGCTTGAGTTTGAAAATATAAGTTTGAAGTTTAAAAGAAGGACAATTATTTAATAGAAAATAACTTCCTAATCATACTGAGTTTATAATGAAAAGAAAACTGAAGTTTGAAAGGAAAGTTAAGTAAAGAAAGATCTAAATGACACTACTTGCAAGAAGTAAAATAAACTTAAACGACGAACTTGAGAGAAATACTGGAAATTAAAAGGAACAAGTAAAGAACTTGAACAAAAGAGATGAAAATGGCATTGAATTTTGCCATAGTATTGAAATAAGAAGTATGGAAGGAATACTTGAATGTAATCCGTTAATCTGCTGTGTGATCGAGATATGGAGGATGTGTATCAAGTAACCGACCTAGATAATGAAATAGTTTTTGAAATATTAAGTAATTAAGTATGAATACTTGACAGGAAGTAAAACTTTGATTTGAAATGTAAGAACACTACAAATGAATTAATATAGAAAAGGTGGTTATTTATTAAAGTTGATGAAGAACAATTTCTGAGAAATTGAATAGAAATGAATGAAAATGTTAATTTAAGTAAAAGATGTCAAAAACTAGGAACTACTTATAATATTAGAGTAAAGGAAAACTTGACAAGCATGAAGTGCAGAAAAGTAATGAAAGTTACAGAAAGAATATGAAGAACATGATGAATAAACTGGAAAGTGTATGAAGAACTTGAAGGAAATGAACCAATATTGTATTGAAATTGAACATTGTATTGATGATAAAAGGGTGGAAGGAATACTTGAGTTAATCCGTCAGTCTGCCGTGTGATCGAGAAGTGTAGGATGTTTCAAGTTCCAACCCTTATTACATTGTAATAACTAGTATTTATAGGCAAATAAAATAACTACCTAGTAGTAACTTCCTATCTAAATGACTGCCACGTATCTTGGTAGTTCTCTAAATTTCAAATTTAAAATGCTTGTCAAACAACTCTGATAACTGCTCAATTTTTTGAACCGCTCTGTGTCAACTTGATTGTCTTCGACGGTCTGGCTGCTTGACAGCTTATCTTGCTAATGCCTTGTCAGTCTTGAGGACTTAGCCATTTTCACACTTCTCTGTACGTTTGACAACTCTTCTTAATACTTTGACAAAAATCTTGGTTGTCAATTTATCCTTTCTGTCGACCAGTATTTTCTTGTCAACTAAATATTTTCATTGCTTAGAAAATATTAGTCATTACTCTGATTCCTTCGTCAGCCTGTCGAAATGCATCCGTCAATAATCAGAAATTTCACCCCTAACACCTGTTTGACAGATTTGTAATCCTCCCTGAGTGGTAACCGGTGTTCGACAAGATCTCTGCTTAGGTCAGGCATTTCATCGTAGTCCCATGCAAAGCAATCTTTATACTCTGTAATCAGTCTGACAAGTTTTTGTTTGTAATCCTCTGCCAGAAATGCACTCACAAAGATAGGCATTTTCTTTTCTTCCATCCCTAAGTTTATTTCTTCCAGGGGATCTTCCACTTCCACATTTTGCTTAACTTCGGCACCCTTTTCAAAACCCAAAGGGACATCGTCAATTATACAATCCGCTAACACACTTTCTGAAGTGTGTACCTCTTTGTCGGCCAGATAGGATGACAATCTTCTCATTTGCATCTCAAGACTCATTGCCGGAATTTGACCGAGTTTTGTCGGCCTCGTCCTTTACCTTAACACCGAATTGGCTAAGAAGGCTTGCTTCCAATGCATCCTTGTCAATGACCCCTTCGTTGGCAGTTATAGGTCTGACGTTTGGTGAATATACCTTGAAATCAACATGTAATTGCTGAGCATAGCAAGCACTGTCATCTGCCTCCACGATTTCTACCTGATCTTGCGCATTCCATAAGATTACTTTCTGATGCACTGTTGACAGAACTGCTCCTAGAGCGTGAATCCAATCCCTGCCAAGTAATATGTTGTAGCTTGACTTGGCTGGAATTATTACAAACAATGTCATCCTTTCGACGGTGCCAACCTGTATATTTAACAAAATGATGCCATCTGACGGAGAAGTTTTGCCACTGAAGTCAGTGACAACCATATCTGTCGAAATTAAATCCGACCGATCCTTCCCTAGCTTTTTGAACATTGCTCTTGGCATCAGGTTCACAGCAGCTCCCCCGTCAGTTAAAACCCTGTTGGTAGGTCTTCCATCTATTATGGCCTTTACATGTAAAGGCCTCAAATGGTTTCTTTGCTCATCGGTGGGCTTCTCCAACTGGGCTACATTGTCGAATATGGTAACCAAGTTCCCTTGAACGTACATCCAAAAATCGCCCGGGTCTCTACCATTGTTAACGACATCATCATCGTCGTCAGAGAAATCAACTTCGAGATATCCCTCATATTCTGCTGGAATGAATGAAATCAATCTTATCTTCATTTCCATCCCTGGTTCCAGTATAACTTCATTCTCTGGATCCTCATCCAAAAATGCACCTCCAACCATTCTGCCATGATTTCTTTTTAAATCATTCTCATCATCTGATCCTGACCTATCTGATAGAGGTCGGGCTATTCCTGCGCCACAGTTATCCAATGCCTCGATGATATCAGCTAGATCTTCATTATGGCTATCCATGTCCATGTCTTTGCTGATGTTTATGTCATCATTTGGATCATTCAATGCTTCGATGGCAGCATCGAACGACAATTCTTCTTTGGTTAAATCACACTCAGGTCTGAACGTTGCCAATTGTTGTTTTTCCATTCTCGCCTCAAACTCTTTCTCGAGTCTTGCAACCTTTTCCATCTCTGCCAGCCCGACAGGCCATTTGCCAGCGGATCTTATTGGTGGTGATGCCTGCTCTAAAGCCTTCTTCTTTTCTGTGAAAACCTGTGATGTAGGCTTATTCTTCCTCGCTTGATTAATGTGCCCCATCTCATCAACTTCCATGGGATGGGTCACTATCATGCTTTTCATTTTGGCATCTCTTCTCTTGTCAGGTTTGTTGTCAGCCACTGCTAGCAGACAACCAGTATCCTGTGAAGGCATTTCCTTTATGGTGACGCCCTCTTGCTTGGTAAGCTTCCTTTTTTGTGCCTGTCAGAGCCTTTGTAGCCTCCTCTTTTGACTCTTAGACATAGCTGGCTAACTTGACGGTCCTGACAAACCAGGTCCTGTCGTCTGAGTGTTTTGAAATATTTGCCTCCTTCGGTAATCCTCATTCCAGAAGGGTGGATTATGATTATTAAACTTATTTTTCCTGACCCATTTTTGCCTTCGTGATTCGGGGAAGCAGGCCATAGCGGAATTTCTTACCCATCGATCCACTGTTACGTTGGACGGGGGTTTCCTGGTCTTGACAGAATTGAACCCTCCACCGACAGTCCTGTTACTTCCTACTGATTCTGAGTGGCTCTTCAAGTCAACCTCCAGTGTTATTTTGTCTAGGTCTTGTCTGATACGTATGTTGCTGACGACTACCTGTCCGCCTGTTGACAGCATGCATATCACTTTTGTGCACACTATTAGACCCAGCATGGCTATTCGAGTGTGAGAACCTGCCCTGAATATTATCGTCACGAGACTTAGTTCTGTTTTGTGAGTGATATGATGGCGTTTTATGTGCCCTAGCCGTCTTGGCAGAAGCATCGTCATAAAATCCTTCACATTTTGGGCAAACTTTGATAATACCACCAGATTTCTTACGTGTCATGAATTTTACAAGTGGTTCCCCTGGCTTCGGATAGATATCAAATGAATCCGTCAGGTCCATCTGGATATTTTGTCCAACTCTTATATTGACCATGCCTATTCCCACAAGGACTTGACGGTCATTTTTATTAACTTCAGGGCCGAACGGTTCTGTGTCAATCTTCATGTCTGGTTTCTTGTCTGAAAACTTCAATCTTCCCTCTGTCAAACCTTTCTGAATGATGTCCCTGAAATGCATACAGTCGTTAGTTACATGACCAAAAGTATTATGAAACTTACAATATTTTCGATCTTTTATTTGATGGGCTTTCAATACCGTATGATCCTCTGGCAACTTTAACTGCTTATCTTTGAGCAGTATGTTAAATATTTGGTCGGCTTTGGTCACGTCAAATGTATACACTTTCTTATTGATGAAAGGAATCCTTTCCCTGGCCCTTGCAGGCCTCAAGGATTGACATGTATAAGGGGGACCAGTTTTCAATTCAACATAGTCTACCTTATATTCTTCAGAATTATTACCCTCTTCGTCGGAATCACTACATCCGACAAAATTAATCTTTTCACTTTTGAGGAATTTCCTCTGCTTGAAAACCTTTTCGGCCTTCAGTTGTTCAATTTGTCGGACCTTGTCACCCAACTGGGCAAGATCAATTAAGTGTTGGTTGACCAATTTCTTCCTAATATAGTAATCTAATCCCCCGACAGCGATCTTCACTATCTCTGCCTCAGGGATAGGGGTGAAGCAACGACTCCTCATTTGACGAAATCGGGCAAGGTAATCTTCGTCAGACTCGTTATTCATTCTTTTAATACCGAATAAGTCTGTCAACCCAATTTTTAAATCACCCTTAAAGAATTGATCATGAAAGCTCCTATCTAATTGGTTCCAGGAATGTATGGAATTAGGTCTTAGAGTTGAAAACCAAGAAAAAGCATTCTTAGTTAATGAACTAGGAAAGAACTTCATTTTTAGTCCCTCCTCTAAAGCCAAATCTCCTAATTCGATTGTATATCGGGCAATGTGCTCGATGGTTGATTCTCCACTTTCCCCCGAGAATTTTGACAATTTGGGTATTTTGTATCCTCGAGGCATTTCTGCCTGTTGGACCCAGTCAGGAAATGCCGATGCAAAAAATGGCTGATTGGCATAACCTATGTTAAAACCAAACCTATTCAATGCTTGTTCGACAACTTGGTTAACATTCTGGTTTAGAACATTTTGACGAAGCGCTCCAAGAGCACCCTGGTTTATGACAAAGTCTTCGTCTTCCTCTGGTCGTAGAATATGTACATTTCCACGTCTCAAAGGGACACGATGATGGGGCTGTGGCCGCTCGTCATCTTGTTTGGATCCATCAAGTTGGATAACTTGTGGTTGTTCAACCTGTGGTTGGTTATTAGGACCCTGGTTGACATTCCTATTGACATTTCTATTGGTATTTCTATTGGCATTTTGGTTATCGTCTGGGGCTAACACGCCCAAGGCTCTATTTAACCTACGTATCTCGTTTGCCAATGTCATGCATGCATTATTTGTGTTTTCCATTAATGGCGTAATCACTGTACCCATTTGTTGAGTAAATGTATTCACCATGTCAAAGTTACTAGAGTCAATTTGTTGTCGAACATTGTCTAATGTAGCCTCTGACAGACCAACAATATTTTACGGGGGTTGTCTAAGTGGGGATACTTGTGATCTTACTACTGGGCGCTCTTGTCGAGTATGGGTCATCACCACTGAACCTGTTATCCCATTCTCTCGACTGGGGATTTGCCCCCCGGTCGACGATCCTGCCTGTTCAGATGTATGGGCGGCCGTCGTTACTCCATTTGGATATGGTATGTATGCAAATGGGGTATTTGGGTTGACCGTGGTCGAGCCGTAAGGCATTCCATACAAAGGTTGTGGCTGAGGTTGCGTAGTCCCTCTTGGGTTTGAATTCACAACACTTCGTGGAGACAATCCAGTAGTTGGCGGACTTATTTGTTGTACAACTGGGGAAGTTGGTGACGGGAGTGTTCCTTGGCCAACTTCGTCAAACCTATTGACAACTTGAGCATAGGAAACGTCTCTTCTATCCACTAGACTATTAGTGCTATTATTTCTTGCATTAGTAGCGTTAGCCATGGTTGCAGGAATATTATCAACTGGCGCAACAGTGGTTATAGGATTAGCACCCACCGTTGACACAGCGGCGTTAGTGCTGACTACGCCTGCATTACTTGCACTACTCATATTCAGAGTTTTGGAAATTAGATGACGATTGAATCACTCTCCCACCCCGTAGACGTATACAATGAATTTGTATGTGAGAGTTCGTGACACTTATACGAGTTACTCTGAACTCGTCCCACTGGGCGTGCCAATTTGTTTACGTTGGCTTTTTGTATCTGACCCAAATTCCTTCGTTACAAATAATTAGAGATCAAACAAGTGTGGGGCCTACGAGTTATGCGGTAATCTCGTCAAGAATAGTTATAAACTGTCTGCCAAGTATGAATTTGACAATTTTAGTCAAATTAAGAATTATTGGCAAAGACTTGGTACTAAGACAAGTATATAAGTTTGAAAATGGTGTACTTTAAATGAAACTTGACAATGAAACTATTTGTATTTGAAAAGATAAGTTTGAAGTTTAAAAGAAAGTAGTTTGTGTTAGAAAATAACTTCCTAATTACACTAAGTAACTAATAAAAAGAACAAAAGTTTAAAAGAAAAGTTAAGTAAAGTAGGATCTAAACAATACTACTTGAAAAAAAAAATGAATGAATTTAAAAAAAAAACATAAAAGAACTGCTGGAAATAAATGAGAGTAACTGAAGAACTTGAATAAAAGAGATGAAAATCACATTAAATTTCACCATAGTATTTAAATAAGAACGATGGAAGGAATACTTGAATGTAATCCGTTAATCTATTGTGTGATCGAGATGTGTAGGATGTGTATCAAGTAACCGACCTTTATTACATTGTGATTAATAGTATTTATAGGCAAATAAAATAACTACCTAGAAATAACTCCCTATCTAAATGACTGCCACATGTCTTTGGCAGTTCTCAAGTTTTATACTTAAACTGTTTTATCAAGCAATTCCACTATCTACTCAATGTCTTGAACCACTCCGTGTCAATTTGCTTATCTTTGACGGTTTGAACTGCTTGACAACTTGTATTGGTACCTTTTGTCGGATTGGGAACTTGACCAATTTCTTCACTTTTCTATTTCTCTTGACGACTCTTCCTTCGTCTAAGTCTTCCTTTATTATTTTGTCGGTAATTTGATTATCGAATATTTTCCTCTGTCGAACTGTATTTTCTTGTCAACCAAATATTTTCAATACTTAGAAAAGGCCTAAATGGGCTAGGGTGAGCTGAGCCTTAAATAGGTTAGGCCGAGCTAAGCCTTAAATAGGTTAATCCATAAGGCACCGATGAACGACCTGACAATCTCACCCCTATGTACTATGTTACTATTAATAAATTATACATCATTATACCAATAAAAAAATATTTTATTATTATAATAACTATCTTAAATATTACATATGTAATGATGTACAATTAATTGATAATTAAAAAAGTTTTGCACTAACAACGAATTAAAATTAAATTTATTAAATTATGTCTTAAATAAATAGTGACACATCAATGTAATACAAATTTAAATGAATGCTTTCTCTATCTTACTATCGGTATCGTGGTATGTTAGATGTCATGATTTCAATTCTTATTCTGTCCCCTTTTCTCAAATCTTGTCCATCCTGGTCTAAATCGACCAGGTCTACCACTTACTCTCATCAACCCTCGATTTATTCCTATTTTCCTTATTTTCTCACCCCAGGAACGTAGGACGCACATTCTTCAGCACCATATATCAGAGCAAGTTCCAGTGTTCCACATATCGAAGACAACGGTAGGGGCAAAATAACAGCACCAGAAAACAAAATCCCACTATCTCCTGGCACGATAATCACCCAATATCAAGACTAAGCAAGTCAAGTTCATAATCACAATGTATGGCTGAAAACAATGTCGCAACGGGAAAGACGGGGTCCCTAACCATCCAATGTGAACTCATTGAAGCTAATTAAATCCTATTAATAAATCCTTATGATTATAACCAATTCAGCAAATTTGACAACTCTTATATTGAACATGTTGACAACAATCCAAAGCGAATCGACACACACAATTCTATTTTACATTAACTGACATGTGAGATGCAAAAGCTACAACAAATTAAAGATCCTATCATTCATATCAGCAAGGAATATAAATTTGATAAGTTTGCACAAACTTAAAGGTACCACTGCAACCTAATTCATTCCTCCAAAGCTTCAGACAGACTGAATTGACCATACGCATGAGGATGAAGTTAATCAGCTGTCCAACTCTGCTCCACAATTTCCCTCACTCTACGGTTGTACTCGCGCTTGTTCTCACTAAACATCCTAGCAGCTTCTGAGTTTGCAGGAGAATTTGGGTTGGGATCATAAAGCAATGACTGCCAAGGAGGAATAATTACCATTTAGAAAATAATTATAATATGCTGACTACTACATAAAATGGAGATAAACTAATTAAGAATAAAAAAGTATTTAATTTAAGGGAGTTGAAAAGAGAGAAATGAATATAATCTGAATTGCATGTGTTGTCACACAGCAGAAAGTTCATTCTTATATACAATTAGGATAATAATTACAACAATAATTACAGCTTCTAAATACAACATAATTAAATAAGATGACTATTTCCTAAATGCATGAACATATGTATATATGAATCTACTTAATTCCTTATTTATTGTTTGACATTTCCCAAGTTATTTATGTTTCCAACAAAGGGAAAAAAGTCCTGCCAGGCTTTCAACTACAAAAGTATGCTGATGCCAGATAGTACAATATGGAATATGGCCCTTTGGTTATGCACAATGTTACCAAAATTGTATGGTTACTCAGATCATATGATTCTACTAGTTTTCTGCGGCATCCTGATCTCAACAGAAAACATGTTTTGCTAGGTTAGTGAGTTAACTTGTAATCAGTAGGCAGAAGCTAAGAAAACGAGCCTTGTTACAAAAAGGCTGTGTAATGGAAATGAAGATTCAAAACTCCTCATATGGGTAAAGCTAAGCCCAAGGTCCAACCAAGTTTATTCCTCTGGTGCACCCCATGGTGGTGCAGCTGACAACAACCCACTGGCCACCGCATGTGATGTTGAATCCGGTGGCTACAGTGATGGTGGGGATGTGAGAGGGTTTGGTGAAACCATCTTCTCACTCTGCATCTTGCAGGACGTTACAGCCACTACCAGATCCGGTGGGTCTGAAATTGGTAGAGAAATGGCTGGCATTGGCATCTGTGGCCTCCCAAAGATTTTGAACTGGCCAACAAGGAAAGGATTGAACTGACCGAGAAGCACCAAGAAAGGATCCGTCACCTGCAATGCAGTTGATGTTGACTTCACGATCATGGTCGTAAGGTGCTTTCCCATCCAAGAGGTATTTTTGGCGACCATGCAGCAACCGCTCATCTTAGATTCCTCAAGGTGTTTAGTAGCAGTAAACGTGACTTCAACCTTAGCTGAAACCATGGATGTGGGTTTCTTTAAGAAGCCAATATCATTCTCCACCTCTGACAATTGGGATGCTGTCAACAAAATTTGGCAATTCGACCATTCATGCTGAAGACCGGCATCCTCAACAACCACCATGGAATTAGCGTCTTGTCATGTCTCCTCCTTCTGCTTATTCAGTTGCGAATTCGATTTCTCTTGAAAGGGTTGTGCATCATCTTCCTCCAGCTCTAGGCTAATGCCCTGCTACTTATCCATTTTCCAATAGTTTCCAAATTCCTCTGATGCCCTCCATGTTTTCCTCAGTCTGTTCGATTGAATGTGGTGTGGCATTTTCCCCTAGTTGGCTGTCCAGTCCTCCCTTTATCCACAAGATTGATTCCCTGCTTCTTCAGCAACTTACACAACACTAGTTTAATCTCTGAACTGTTGGAATCTGACGACCAATGTTGTAATCCATGAACACTAGTAGGTGGTCACCTTCAAAAATACTAAATTCTCCCTTTCTTCCTTGACAAGAGATTCAACATGCCGGACCACTTGTCACAAACCCAAGAACAGAACTGAGAATTTTATTGAATGATTGACCGACAATGAACAAGAAAAGGTCAGTGACCTCCTCCAAGGATTTCCCCTTCACAAAGGGTTCCCCCATTCACAAACAAACTACAATCTTTTGAATGCCTTCCCTCCTCTACCGTTTTCTCCTCTATTTATCTAATCCCCTCTAACTAGACTTGTTAAGTCAGCTTTGGTTTTGATGTTCACAAATTGAATAGGTTAGTCTTAACCAATGTGGCATCTCTATGAAAAACTCTGAATATTGCCAATAGTAGTGTGCCGGACCACTTGTCACAAACCCAAGAACAGAACTGAGAATTTTATTGAATGATTGACCGAAAATGAACAAGAAAAGGTCAGTGATCTCCTCCAAGGATTTCCCCTTCACAAAGGGTTCCCCCATTCACAAACAAACTACAATCTTTTGAATGTCTTCCCTCCTCTACCGTTTTCTCCTCTATTTATCTAATTGATCCCCTCTAACTAGACTTGTTAAGTCAACTTTGGTTTTGATGATCACAAATTGAATGGGTTAGTCTTAACCAATGTGATATCTCTATGAAAAACTCTGAATATTGCCAATAGTAGTATGCAGATGGTTAAGCCAAAAGCTTTTCAGAAAAGAAACTCGGTCCTCTATGAAGTCTTAAGGCAATTGTCAGAAGGAAAACTCACTCAAGCCACCCACGACTCAAGCATAGAAATCCAGATGACTTCACGCAAAGCCAAACGACTCAAGGTGATCAAGAAGTCCATACAACTTTGGCCAGACGACTTGAATTAAAAGCCAAATCCTGAAAGCTTGAGTCATGCAGCAATGTAAAAGACAAATGACAAGCCTCAGGCGAGCAAGAAGACAATGGAGAGAAAAAGGAACAAAAGACTGACAATGATGTAGAAGTCTCTAAATTATTCCAACCATCTGAAGAAGCCTTCTACACAGAAGATCAAGTGCAAAAGACTATAAGACTCGTAATCAAGAGAAGAGTCTAGACTGAAATATTATATTCAGATTTCTCTCAAGCTTAATAAGCAAAATTCTTCTTTGTACAAAAATTGAAACAGTCAACAACGAGGAATCTTTTACTCTGACACTGACACAACGGTACTTTGATTAGAACTAAAGTGACAATATCTCTGAACAAAGTTGACTCTCTGATTTAGAAATAAGGACGAAAGTTCCAAGCTAAAAGCTACTTTTGCAAAAAAAAAAAACATGGAGCTTATTCCTTAAAGCAAAACTGTTTTAGCTCTAAGTTTGTAAGGTCAAAGTTGAAAGTTAGTTTTGTCGAAAGGTCCTTAGCCGAAAGTATAGCTGAATTACACTGTTTATGTCTTTAATGTGCATTTTCATTAAATGCTATTAGAGAATGGCTACCACGGCTCAAAGATATTTGATTCAGAGGTCAAGTTTGGTTCTCAACAATGTTCAATAGGTTCCATAATCAAATTTACATGAAGAGCCAAAGACCAAAAATAGCCTCAACAATGCTCAATTGGTTCCATATATAAATTTATTTACTAATAGCTTTTGTATCTCCCCTAGTTTGTGTGTTTGGGAGAGCTGAAATTTTTCAGTTTCAACTGTTTTTGGTATAAAAAGCTGTTTTGGAGATAATCTGTTATGTTTGGCAATCAACTCTGTAGAAAAAGCTTTTTTCTTGAAAATAAAGTTGTTATAGAAGCATCTATTCCCTTGAGCTGTTTGATTGTTTTTCATGATGAAAAGCATCTAAAAGCATCAAATGATAAGCATCTAATGAAGAAAAAAAGATGTTTTACTATCTAAAAATGATTTTTTTGCACCACCCAAACGAAATAAATTATCTTAAAATCGCTTTTCAGCAAACATACCCAAACAAAAACAGATTCTGATTATAATCTATTATCACAATAATCAATTATACAAAAACATATTATCAGCATAATCTTTTTTTTCCAGCTTTCCTAAACAAGCTCTTTGTATTTTATTAATTCATTCAGGCCACGATTCCACTGCAATTCACACCACAATTGCCGTGACAGCAATATGTTAAACGAATCGATCCATGATAGTGGTACTATTTGGTGTATTTTTTTTTATAGGCAAAATGTTAGTATGTTAGTAATTAGTATGTTATGTTAGTGGGGGAGTTAAAACCATGACCTCCTTATCCCTCCATTCTTATGTCCCTCCCCCAAACCACCTTGACCACCTTATAACTCCCGACTATTGACTAGCCTGGTCACGAGCAACAACCAGAGTTACACAATCATCAAGACTAATACCCACAAAACTGCCTCAACAATGTTCAACAGGTCTCATAATTAAATCTATACAGAGTCGAAGACCAAAAATAGCCTAAACAATGTTCAATAGGTTCCATAATTAAATTAATTTACTACCTGCTTTTGTATCTTCCCTAGTTTACTAATTAGTCAACAATCTCTCTCTTCAAATGACCATGTTGTGTGAAAAACTCACATTCCTCATCCATTAATTAAGAAGTTACTGAGTAAAACAGAAGGCAAAATGCATTGAGTTCTGTAAAGAAAACAAAAGCATGATCTTTTTAAAACTCAAGCTCAGCATAGAGTACTCCAAACTTTGTCGAGAGAGAATGGTGGAGCACGAGAAAACAAAGTTAACATTACCAGTGAACAAGACATGACCCAACAGACATGAAGGCACATGTTACAATAAAGGGTAATACTAACTGTTAAGTAGATAACTGAACAAAAAGGCATCTAACGTGCAGTCTCACTGGATTTCATTTGTAAGGGTGCATAATAGTGTGACCATGTACAGGTCCAGATGTAAATCTAATGGTGCTGAAAGCAGTATAACATTTTGTGATTGAAAGAAAACAAAAAATGTTAAGTAGGGTTAATGATGTATTTATCTGCTTCATGGCTTGCTTATTCTTTTGCAAAATATGCAAAAGAAATGCAGATAGATATACCTGGATAGATGTGAGTATAGCAGCTACATCATATATAGGACTCCACTGATTTTGTAATATATCCAAACAGATACTTCCATCTGCATAGACTACGCAAAGTTGAAAAATGAAATTAGTAGCTATATTGCTAATTCATTGATAGTGTAAGATTCTCAACAAAAAACTTACTATTTGGATGAAACATTCGTGACACAAATCGTACAGTTGGTGGTTTGTTTGGATAATCCTCAGAAAATTGGAGAGTCAACTTAAACGTGCCTGAATAACTCAAAATATGTAGTCATGCAAATATAACCATTATCATGATTATATCAAGAGACAGCAAATATGGCATCCCAGAATAAACATAGGTTACCCCACTATGAGTACCCACTCTTTATTTAATTTTTGCAAACGAAGAACACAGCTCATGGGAGAAGAAAGAAATTAATTTAATGCTAAATAGTCAAAGATAAGTATCTCTCCAAAGTGTGTAACAATCATAAAAAGATACAAGCTCTAACAGGCACGATTATTTAGAATATAACAAGACAATATCATAGAACAGAGTTAGAACTGAAATGGGGAAGGGGAACCAGAAAATAAACACCATCAAACTACAGAGCAGCATCTACATGCCAGTCTTAGAAAAATTCTTGATTAAATCAAGATAACCTAGACATCCATTGAGCTTCCCAAAATCATTTTGACGATGGATGGGCGACTATGAGCCTGACACTCTTTGCGACATGATTCAAACACTCCCATCTACAAACTACAAATTAAGCTCCTCAAATTCATACAACACAGTTAAACTTGTATGTAACGCACAAGATGGAAAAAGAATATAGCTGACACGTTTCAAAATTGTTTTCAGATAATAGCTGCAGTGCAAGAGTTCACTCACCTCCATCCCATGGAGTATCATCAGGACTGCAATCCAAAGCAGACAACAAACCAGAAATTGCTTATCCACCATAATCAAATAAAAAGTGAGAAATAAAATGAAGTAACCACATTATATAAATAAAAACACGATGGATCTTTATCCAATTGCAATTCAACTCACCCAAATATGACAGCATTCCACAGCATTATATTGTTATCCTGTGGAGCACCACTGATTCCTGCAGGCGGGTCTTGTTGCAGCCTCTTGAAATCTCTCATCAGCCTCTTCCTAGCTGGAGTCGACATCTTCACCACCTAGAAAAACCAACACCCACAAAGACACAAACCCAATATGAACTCAAATTAATTTATATCAAGAAAAAATCACCAAATCTCCAACACAGCAACATCAAATAAGAGCCAAACCCAATATAAAAGAACAACTCCAATTCCACTGGCAATGAATCAATCATAATTCATTCAATTCGTACAAGTAAACAGAAAATATATTTGCACAATCGAATAGGTTTGTAGTTATGCAACATAGAATATACGATGGAAAATAGGGAACAATTAAAAAAAAAAACCACACACACATTTCGTAAAATATAACATCTAATGAACCCTAGAATTCGCAACAGCAGAAAAATCAACGGAACAAAAAAATTAAAAGAACATAGGGCTTTGATCTAGATCCTTCCTCTGTATCGCTAATAATCATCATCCACGAAAGGACCATGTAATTGTATACTCGAACCCATAAAATTGTAATTAAATTGAACAAAAAAAAAAAACCCCTCACCAGGAAGGGAAGAACAACGATTGAAAAGATATAGGTCTGAGTGGGAAGGGTTATTTATAGCTCCGGTTGAGCTTGCTGTGGCGTGAATGATAAGCGATTCATCAAAGTTGAAATGGAAAGAGAGATATGTAATGGGGCAGAGAGAAGAGAAGACAATGTTATTTAGTACACCCTCCGGTCCGGACCTAGTTATAAGAAGGAAAAAAAAAAACTAAATTCATATTTATTAAAAAAATTAGTTAAATTAATTTAATTATTATGATTGGTATAAAAAAGAGAGTCAATTGTTTAGGAAATATATAATGTTTCTGAAAAAATAAATGAAGAATTGGTTTGGTTAGTTAATTTTTTTGATTTTTGTAATACTAATATTTGATAGTGTTGACTTAATTTATTTTTGTTTATATTTGAATTCAAAAAATGTAGCTATTTTTTACTTATATTTAGATACAGGGAAGCATTTTTTTTCATTTGAATCTGTGCAAAAAGTAAAATAAATAAAATAAAAAACAGGGCTTTGGACTTGTGGTGTTGAATTGTTGGCAGGCTTTGATTGGGTTCCCATAATTCTTTTTTTTTTATCCTCCTGTTTTTTGAGATTTATAGTTAATTAACTATTACTTTAATAATTTGAAATATTTATGAGTTAAAATGTTTGAGGAGTGCTAGCAACAGTGTAACACATTCTTTAACACACATCTTTCAATATGTTCCCTCCTATTAGTTGAAATTCATGTGGGTCCCACTTTAATTTTGTAGGACCCATATGAATTTCAACCAATATTAGAGAGTGTGTTGGAAAATGTGTGTTAGAGAATGTGTTGTTAGCATTTCTCAAAATGTTTTTATGGATTGATTATCGATCATAACTAGCCAGGGCCCGTGCATCGTACGAGAACATATCAATTTCTTAAAACAAATAGATTATATAAATATTTTTTGATATTTTAAATTTCATTTTCATTTTAATGGAAATTAACAGATGCTTAATATTAATGTGGTAAAATACATATAAATAATGTTACAAAAAAAACATATAAATAAATCTTCAACCATACACTGTTTGCTTTAAACTTTGTAACCTGAAAAAAATGAATTAATTTAAAAAAAATTAGAAAAGTAAGAGAAATCAAACTTTTTAGATTCAATAAGCCCAATAAAAGGAGCCTCATGGATGTCATTGGAGAAATAAAATATACAACATAATTTTTTTGTTAAAAAAAATAAAACAACAACTATATGTTATACATCTTTTTCCAACTATTATCACACTGTCATTCGTTAAGATCGGATTGGAAGTTATAAATTTAATGTTAAACATGATATAACATCAAACACATAGAAAAAGGGAAGAAGACATGATTAGTGGAGAAATAAAAGCTTTACGCAACTAACCTTACCAGTAGTTTTTTTGTTTATATGAAGAAATATATGCAACTGTAATAAATTTAGACAACAACAATAACATATAGGATATGTTTGGAAGTAGAAGTCTAAATAGCATCAAAGTTGCAAAAAACTGTAATACTTCACAGTTAAGAAGAATTAAAATGAATATAGACGAAAGTCATGTTTAGGACATTTGTAAATATCACATATAATATAAGTTGCAATGGATTTAGTTTACTGACCTATGACAATATATACAATAGCTTGGATCCTCCCATCATTTGTTATAGAAAATTAGTTAGTTCAAATATCATTCATAAAAGTTGTAAAAAAAAAAAAAAGGAAACAAAAATGTTAAACAATTGTTATAGACATTACACTCTCATTCAAAGGAGTGTAACTCTCAATTTGATCGCTCATTCATCTTTGCATGGAGAAATGTCACAAATAAAAGTAATAGGTGTAGCCATAGCTAAATCTTTGAAGTTACTCGAAAAGAAACTCTCAAAAAATAAGAATATCTCTTTACTCTATCCTTTAGACATATATTTGAAGATAAAAATGTATACCATGATTGATATATTTATATAGAAAATATGTATTGCTTCATTTGTGAGAAACTTTTAGAAATTATGTTACCATTAATAAAATATAAAGACATGATTGAGTGAAATTTTAATGTCCAAGTCATTTGTATATATTGCTCGAAATCAAAAGGACATATCATGCAATAAATATAGAAGGGATTTATCGACCATAGTTAAACGCACTTTATTGTTTTATCACGGATCATGTACTACATACTTGCACGAGAATGTATATTTGGTGAAAATAAATGTTTTATGATTTATAATTTGTCTTTTGAAAAAAAAAGACCTTAAATATAATGTTTTAATAGCTCATACACGGATTCTAACACGTGTATCTCTCTGTATCTCTCTGTATACAAAGCATCCATAATTTCTCAAAAATCTTATAAATGTCTATAAAAAAATTTAAATATCCTAAATTATTTTATCCGGTTTACATTGGAATAGGTACCACATTTTATTGTTATCCTTATTTGGTTCACATGGGAATGGGTACCACATTTTATTGGTATGAGACAAAGTTATGATAACAATTTTTTATTGATAATATAGTACCCTTTGCTTATCAAAGTTAATAAAGGACAATTATTTTTTAGTTGCTCTAAATAAACTAATTAGAAATGATTGATAATCCCCAATACCGATGCAAGTGGAAGAATAAATGTTTTAATAGCTCATACATGGATTTTAACACATGTATCTCTCTATATAAAAAGCATTATTATTTTCCTAAAAATCTTATAAATATTTATCCAAAAAATTATAAATATCATAAATCCATCCTTATTTTTAGTTATGATTGATAATCTTAAATACTAATGCAAGTGGGAGAATGAATATTTTATAATTTATAATTTATATTTTGAAAAAAATCACCCTAAATATCATTTTCTAAATGTGGAATATTTTGCAATTGTCAATTAAATTTTATAATTACTCTGAAGGTGACATGTGGCAAAAAGTTTCCAACCATGGTTTTTGCTTTACTATAATTTTTTTTTGATGAACCCGGGTATCCTCGAGGTACTGAGATCTATTTAAGGGGTTGACCTCTCCCAACAGATGATCTTCCATACTCATGAACCAGGAATCGAACCCCTGACCACATGCTTAAGGGGCCCAGTTATCTACCAACGATGCCATTGATTTAAATAAATTATTGGAAATGGTTGATAATCCTCAATACCAAATCAAGTTGGACGATAATTGTTTTAATAGCTCAAAAACGGATTATAACACATGTATCTCTCTATATACAAAGCGTTCTTATTTTCCCGAATATCTTATAAATATCTATCCAAAAAATTATAAAGATCATAAATTCATTCTTATTTTTAGTTGCTTTAAATAAATTAGTTGGAAATGATTGATAATCCTAAATACCAATACAAGTGGGAGAATACATGTTTTATAATATATATTTTATATTTTGAAAAAAAATTCACCCTAAATATCATTTTCTAAAATATGGATTGTTTTTCCAACTGTCAAAAGGAATTTAAATTTTATAATTACTCTGAAGGTGACATGTGACAAAAGTTTTCAACCATAGTTTTTGCTTTATAATATTTATATATAAAAGGCAAGTGGAAGAAGAAATGCTTGATAATTTTATAAATAATTATTTAAAGTGGAATATTTTGCCAAATGTCAAAAGAATTTTTAATTTTAAAATGACTCTCAAAATGATACATGGCATAACTTTACATCCATATTTTTGCTTTATAATATTTATAAATAAATATTATTGCCTTCAACCAAAAGATCCATAATCATAAGAGTATATATAGAAGTAGCTTGGATCCTCCCATCCTACATTATAAAAAAATTAAGAAGATCAAATATTAGTCATGAAAGAAATTGTAAAAACATATAATTATAAAATGTTGAGCAATGGTTATAGATAACCCATTCTCGTCCAAAAACGGTAACTCTACATTACCTCCCAATTGATGTTGCGAAAAATTGATTTTTTCCAAAGCCATATCACTCTACTTTGATCGTCCATTTATCTTTTGATGGAGAAATGTCACTAATAAATTAATCGTTTTAGCCATGAGTGAAAAATAGGAAAAAAAAAACTTTAGATGAACAAACCTTCTCATGAGATGCTTGAATTTTATATTTTCATTTGATTGTCTACATTTTTATAGTGCATCTATTAGGTTTGATAAAGAGTAAACTTACAACGGGAATATAGGAGAAATAACTCAAAGATTTAAGTAAATTATATAGTGAAATGATTCATCATCTTGAAATTATTTATTTTCTTTGAAAACATATATAATTTATGACTTTTTGTTTATCACAATTAATGATGTACAATAATTAATTTTTAGTTGCTTCAAATAAATCAATTACATTGAAAATGATTGACAATCTTCAATATCAATGTAAGTGGGATGAGAAATATTTGATAATTTTAATTTTAATTTTAATTTTTAATATATATATATATACACACACTTTCTAAAAGATAAATTTTTTTCCATTTGTCAAAAGAATTTAAATTTTATTATAAATATATAATAATCAAGTGAATTTCCATAAAAGAATTCGCAACAGAAGAAAAATCAACGGAACAAAAAAATTAAAAGAACATAGGGCTTTGATCTATATCCTTCCTCCATATCCCTAATAATCATCATCCACGAAAGGAACCATGTAATTGTAAACTCGAACCCATAAAATTGTAATTAAATTGAACAAAAAAAAAACCTCACCAGGAAGGGAAGAACAATGATTGAAAAGGTATAGGTCTGAGTGGGAAGGGTTATTTATAGCTCTGGTTGAGCTTGCTGTGGCATGAATGATAAGCGATTCATCAAAGTTGAAAGGGAAGGAGAGATATGTAATGGGGCAGAGAGAAGAGAAGACAATGTTATTTAGTACTTTTTCATTTGAATAAGTGCAAAAAGTAAAATAAGTAAAATAAAATAAAAAACATGGCTATGGACTTGTGGTGTTGAATTGCTGGCTGGCTTGGATTGGATTCCCATAATTCTTATTTTTTATCCTCCTATTTTTTGAGATTTTTAGTTAATTAATTATTACTTTAATAATTTAAAATATTTATGAGTTAAAATATTTTTATGAATTGATTATAGGTCTTAATTGTTCTTTTCTTTCTTTCTTTTTTTTAAACAAATTATTCCTTTCTTTCTTTCTTTTTTGAGGCATGTTCCTTTCTTTCTTAGAATTGGATATTTGTGAATTACCAACTCATATGATGAGTTACATTCAAATAATTGAATTATTACAAGAAATTTATACTATTTATTTTGATTTATTTTAAGCTTTGCGAATATTTAAGAGTTTTTTTCATAAAAAAATCATAGCTAGGTTAATTTGAAAAAAAAGACTCTATTTAATGCTAATTAATTTATACCATTTGTATCAAGGGTACTGTTATTATATTTTATTTTTCATTTCACTTCTCGACTATCATAATTTAAGTCCTACTTGTGTTTTTATTGGTTATTTGGTTAAGATATTTTCATGCGTGCTTGTTTTGGGTTGCAAATCATGTTGAAGAAGATAAATCACATTCGCAATGGTAATCCTGAAATTTTTTTACACCAAAACATGAAAGTTGTTTGAAGCAACGTTTACATCACATCATCTAAAAAACAAACATGTAATTCCTACAAATGTTATCCCAAATACATTTTATACCATGTTCACCAAAGGTATTTTTATTACAATTTTTTATTTTCCTTTTCTACTATCATAATTTAAATCCTACATATGTTTCTATTGGTTATTTGGTTAATATATTTTTGTTTTGGCATTGTAAATCATTTTACAAGAGATAAATCATGTCCGCAGTGGCAATCCTAAATTTTTTTTGCACCAAAATGTGAAAGTTGTTGCATTGATGCCACCTTGTCACGAAAACAAACATGCAATTCCTGCAAATGCTGTGACAAACCATGTCCTTAGTGACAATCCTGAAAAAAAATTTGAACCAAGACGTGAGAGCTTCTTGAAGCAACGTTGGCGTTATGTTGTCCCGAAAACAAACACACAATTCCTGCAACTGCTATCCCAATTAGTGTTGTTATTATTTTTTATTTTTCATTTTTCTTCCCTACTATCATAATTTAAATCCTACCTATGTTTCTATTGGTTCTTTAAAATATATATTTTTCTGCGTTGTAAATCATGTTAGAGGAGATATAACATTGATGTCACGTCGTCTCGAAAACATACACGCAATTCTTAGAAATGTTATTTCAAGTAGCATTGCTTTTTTGAAAAGGATCATACTAACTAAAGCTTTAAGGGCACTTGTTAAAGAAATAAAAAAAAAATTATTGAAAAACTAGGTTTATCACATTACAATATAAGATATAGCATATCCTAATGAGAATTTTCATTTTTTTAAAATCCTTAATCTGTACCCTTATGGTTCGTGGTCGCGCTGTCGCGCACGCGCCAAAAAGGATGAGCGGGTTTAAAACTGTAGTATAGTGCGACAACTCGGATGTCGTCTTTCAAGGACTCTGAGAATATTACCTTTCACAAAAATCAGTTTTGGGGGGGGGGGGGGGGTTTGGATTGGAGTGCAAATAAGAAAACAGAATGTTAAAAACAGAGCAATTGAAAAGAGATTATCAAATATCAAACAACGATTAATCTACTGTCAAGAATTCCCAACTATCATTGGTTAATGTAATCCCAAGCCCTAAGCAGATTCTAATCCCCTTTCAGTTACAGCAACAACTAACAACGTAATTGCTACTATGGATGCAAATTCCTATTCCCGAAATAACAAACGGGGTTAAGCGCTCATGAACAAACGAACATGAATGAACACACGCGAAATAACAAACGCGATTATATATAGGAAAATAACATCACTGAAACAAATCAATACAATACTACACACTCCTGAAATAACAAACAGAAATGTATAATATGGTATTGAAAAGGGAAAAGCGATTAAAATAGGGATTTACAAAACCTCAAGTATATAGAATCCTCAAACAGTAGACTAATCCTAGAACTTAGTTCTCCATAACAAACGAAATTACACAGAGAAAAACGTAAAACTAAACAATGGAGAAGCAAAAGTCTCTACAAAATGTTCAGAACAGCCTTTTATACAAATTCTGAGATTAGCTAGCTCGCGAGGCGAGCACACATTCGCGAGGCGAATTTCATGAACTGTCAGCAACCTTTGGTATTCTCGCGAGGCGAAGTGTTGCTCGCGAGGCGAATGGATGCTCGCGAGCCGAGACTCTTCAACTTCAAAACTGCCACGGCCATGACCTTCAACACGGGCAAGCCGTGATCGTCTCTGACTTTTTCAGGGTTGCAAGACTCGCGGGGCGAGACCTTATTCGCGAGGCGAACCAGAGACTTAGCAAATTCTTGGAACAGTCAGGCTTCGGGGTCGCGTGGCGAGCGTGTCCTTCGCGGGGCGAATCCCCTGCTCATTATTTTCTCAGCTTCTACTTAACCTGAAAACAAGGAAATAACCATAAGTGTATTATTTTGACTTAAAACTAGCTAAATTAACTTAAAACTACTCTAGAGACTCAAAACCCTGCTTGAGGACAATCTAATTTAATTTGGGTGAAAATACGATATAATTTGCACAAAACCCTGGTCATACTAGCTATAAACTAGATGAGCCAGAGGCTTATCAAAATACCCCAAACTTAAACTTTGCTTGTCCCCAAGCAAACTAAGACTCAAAAATCAAAAAGACTCAAGACCTGACAAGCTTAAAAGATCCAATCAACATTGCACACATTCAAGCAATACATCAAAAACAGTTTTTCTGCATTGTTTCCCCCTTTTCAAACAGAGCAATCCCCACATTCATTTATTCTAAACAGTTGAGAATTTCATCATGAAAACAATCAGAAATCTAAGAAGGGAATCTAAGTCACACACAAGAGGGAGATCACCAAATCCAAACAACTGTCTTCCTCACAAGGGCATTATTTGTTCACTCAGTCACTCAGTTTATGTCAGGCTAACAACTTGCACTCAGTTTCACTTTTCAAGTACACTTCCCAAAAATTTGCTTTTCATCTCAAAATGGCTCCCACAGAAAACATGCAAGCAACATCAGAAGGTCTTTTATGGGTTGTAATGGGGCCTGGCTAAGGGTAGGATAAACAAAAGGAACTAAGCTGAAGACCCTAGGAACTAAGAGAGCATGAACTATATTTACACTTTGAAATTCACTCAAGTTCCTTTCTTTATTTTTTTTCTTTACACTTCTGGGTGGCTACAGCCCTTTTTATTTCTTTTTGGCATTTTTGCATTTTTGTATTATTTTTTTTCCACACATTTGTACATTTTTTTCCTTCACAAGCCTTTGGCTCCAATTTTTTTTTCTTATATATTTTTTTCTCAATCCCAACAACATATTACACCTTGCAGCCACCCCAAACTTAGTTTTTTGCACCCATTCTAAGATTACATGCTCTCCTAATCCTAAGATCGGGTTAACATGGTTTTTCAGATATTTGGGCTTATAACATTAGGTTATCAAGAACTAACAGGCTAATAGGCTCAAAAGGGCTAACTAGGGAACATGCATTAGGAATTGTTTTATTCAGGCCAAGTAGCTATTTACAAAGAAACTGTCTAAATCATTTGCTACACACATATAATCATGCAAACCAAAAAGAGATTCAATCAAATCCAGGGAAGTGCAACTTGAAAGTGATTTTCACACAGTTTAAAACATGCTGGAGGCTCAAAACCTCACCTGGACATTCTTGCAAATTGTTTGAAAGAGATTCTTTCCCTAGTGTGTGCTTCCTATCACCCCAAACTTATCATTCATCATGCCAACATAACAAAATCCCAAAGTTCAGTTTTCAATTTCACATGGGAATCACATTTCAAAAATTTTTTTTCAGCTAGGGAGAATCATTACATATCAATCATGCAAGCAATCTGTGCAACATCAATCAAAATCTAGCAAACTTGCCAACTAAAAACTTAACACACAAATGCTCCTGAGCTTCTCAGATTATTCAGGAGCTTTATTCCAAGAAAAGAGAACTTTATTCAAAGAAAAGAAAAACTACAACTAGTTCCCTCCCCCACACTTAAAACATGCATTGTCCCCAATGAACAACAGACTATAAGATCATAGTGAGGGAAAGGAAAAGAGTACTCCCTGATCAAGTGCAGTGTAAGCGGGAGCTGTCACCTGGATCCCATTCCTTGCAGTCTAAGGCCAAAGAGGTAGAGAGGGCCTCCGGTGCTGCTTCATCCTCTTCATGGTTCTCATCCACTGCACTGACAATTTTATCACCTGCTAAACATGCAGCAATCTCAGCACAAACCACAAAATGGTTAGCGTTAGTACAAGCAAGACAAGAAAAAAATATCATCACAGCCAGAATTAAGTGGAAAATTAGAAAACAAGTTCTCATGGGTGTCCTCAATAGTCTCAGAGATCAGCTCTATGTGGAATACAGAGTGCTCTTCCACTGGATGTTTCATGGCATCAAATATGTTAAACTTTGCAACTATATCCCCAAACTTCATAGACATGGTCCCATCATCCACATCAATGTTAGTCTTAGCTGTCTTCATGAATGGTCGGCCCAGGATGATTGGTGATTTACTGGAATGTGTCTCGCCTGCCATGTCCAAGATGTAGAAATCAGCTGGGAAGATCAGATCATCAACTTGCACTAGCACATCTTCCACCATTCCCATGGGGCGGGCACTGGTCCTGTTGGCCAACTGAATGGTTATACCTGTGTACTTCAAAGGACCAAGATCAAGTTTGTTAAAGATGGAGGTAGGCATGACATTGATAGATGCTCCCAAGTCCAGCAGGCAGTGTTCAAACTTCTTATCCCCAATAGTGCATGGAATAGTGAAGGTGCCTGGATCCTTGCACTTCTGTGGCAGTGCCTGAGTAGGGGTGAAAGCAACAACTCTTTCTGGCTTAGACTGGATAAGCGCTGGGACATTTCTTCCCAAGTCAACCCTCTCATTAGTCTTCATCTTCCTCTTGTTGGTGCATAGGTCCTTCAGAAATTTGGCATATCCGGGCACTTGCTTGATCACATCCAACAGAGGGATATTAACACCCACCTTTCTTAAAACATCAAGAATTTCTTTCTCCTTGTCTTCACCACCACTCTTCAAATTTTTCTGTAATCTGTGTGGGAATGGAATGGGTGGTCTATACACTCTCTCAGTTTCAACTTCAACCACAGGTTCAGGAGTAACCTCAACAGTAGGCTCAGGAGTAGCCTTCATAGTTCCTGCATCCTTTCCAGAAGTGGCCTCAACAACTTTTCCATATCTCAAAGATATGGAACTCACATTAGGGTTGGAGGCATTAGGATTTATCACTGGCTGTGCTGGCAGCTGGGTTGTTCTTTGACCTTGCTTCATGTTATTTATGTCTGTGGCCATCTGTCCAATCTGTGTATGCAATACCTGAATACTCGCATCCGTTCTCTGCTGAAACTGTGCCTGTGAGGCCTGGAACTGTGCCTGGAACTGTCCCATTTGCTGCTGGAAAAGTGTAGTCATTTGTGCATTCAATTGTGAAGTTATTTGCTTGCACATATCATCAACTGAAGGTCCGGACGGTGCAGAAGTGGTCACTGGAGGATTCTGAGGTGCCATCGGTTGTTGGGATGAGTTCCCATACTGCAGATTAGGATGATTACCCCAGCTGGGATGGTACCTATTTGTTGAAAGATCTGGAATGTCAGATTCTGCTCGGTTATTGCCCTGATTATACGGATGGACTGCAAAGGCTTGAGGTGATTCAGTAATTGATCCTCCTTGCAAAATGGGGCATGCTTCATAGGGGTGCTCAGGAGAACTGCACATGCCACACAACACCGCAGGCTGAACCCTATCCATTGCCAATTTCTCTACCAAGGAAGTGAGCCTGTCAATTCTATCATCACGGTCATGGCTAGAAGAGGAAGTGCGGATCTCATGTACACCTCTAGTCTCAACAGAATTTCTTCTGGTAGTGAATTGCTGGGAATTTAATGACATGTTCTCAATGAGTTGCTTGGCAGCAGATGGAGTCTTGTCAACCAACGCTCCCCCACTAGCAAAGATCCAAAATATTCCTATCCATCGGCTGCAATCCTTCATAAAAATATTGGATGAGAAGTCGTTCGTAAATTTGATGTGGGGGCAATCGGATGTCAACTGCTTGAACCTCTCCCAATACTCAGCTAGCGACTCATTTCCTTGCCTTATTCCACAGATTTCTTTCCTTATTGCAGCGGCTCTGGAGGCAGGAAAATATTTCTCTAGGAAGAGCTTCTTCAAGTCATTCCATGTGGTAATGGAATTCGGCGCAAGGTATAAAAGCCAATCTTTTGCAGCTCCCTGGAGTGAGAATGGAAAAGCCTTCAACTTGATATGATCCTCGATTACTCTCCTTCCGCCTCAAAGTCGTGGAGCAGACAACTTGGAACTCCTTCAAGTGCTTGTGTGGATCTTCACCTGCAAGACCATTAAATCTTGGCAACAATGGATTAGCCCAGATTTTAACTCAAAAGGGGTGTCAGCACCAGGATAAGCAATGCACAAACCATTGTAATTCACATCAGGGGCAGCAAGCTGCCTCAAAGTCCTTTGGTCTCCCATGTTTTCAAAAACAGTTTTAAAATTGGAATCACTACTAGTGCTAGCCCGAAATTCCCTACGGAGTGTGTGCAGTGTTCTTTCAATTTCCGGGTCAAAATCACACAGTTCAGGGCAATGAGACCTAGTAGCCAGACCAATTCAAAACAGAACAGAAATTAAAATAAAGAAAAGAAAAATAAAATAAAACAAGTTGCGAAAAATAACAACTCAGAGTCCCCGGCAACGGCGCCAATTTTTTGGTGCATTGCCGCAAGACGCGCCAAAAAAAGGATGAGCGGGTTTAAAACTGTAGTATAGTGCGACAACTCGGATGTCGTCTCTCAAGGACTCTGAGAATATTACCTTTCACAAAAATCAGTTTGGGGGGGGGGGGGGGTTTGGATTGGAGTGCAAATAAGAAAACAGAATGTTAAAAACAGAGCAATTGAAAAGAGATTATCAAATATCAAACAACGATTAATCTACTGTCAAGAATTCCCAACTATCCTTGGTTAATGTAATCCCAAGCCCTAAGCAGATTCTAATCCCCTTTCAGTTACAGCAACAACTAACAACGTAATTGCTACTATGGATGCAAATTCCTATTCCCGAAATAACAAACGGGGTTAAGCGCTCATGAACAAACGAACATGAATGAACACACGCGAAATAACAAACGCGATTATATATAGGAAAATAACATCACTGAAACAAATCAATACAATACTACACACTCCTGAAATAACAAACATAAATGTATAATATGGTATTGAAAAGGGAAAAGCGATTAAAATAGGGATTTACAAAACCTCAAGTATATAGAATCCTCAAACAGTAGACTAATCCTAGAACTTAGTTCTCCATAACAAACGAAATTACACAGAGAAAAACGTAAAACTAAACAATGGAGAAGCAAAAGTCTCTACAAAATGTTCAGAACAGCCTTTTGTACAAATTCTGAGATTAGCTAGCTCGCGAGGCGAGCACACATTCGCGAGGCGAATTTCATGAACTGTCAGCAACCTTTGGCATTCTCGCGAGGCGAAGTGTTGCTCGCGAGGCGAGGATATGAAGAGTTTTCTCCTTACGCCCGTTATGGCCATCAGGGCCTAACCGTGATGCTCTCTGACTTCCAGACTCGCGCGGCGAATGGATGCTCGCGAGGCGAGACTCTTCAACTTCAAAACTGCCACGGCCATGACCTTCAACACGGGCAAGCCGTGATCGTCTCTGACTTTTTCAGGGTTGCAAGACTCGCGGGGCGAGACCTTATTCGCGAGGCGAACCAGAGACTTAGCAAATTCTTGGAACAGTCAGGCCGGGGGTCGCGTGGCGAGCGTGTCCTTCGCGGGGCGAATCCCCTGCTCATTATTTTCTCAGCTTCTACTTAACCTGAAAACAAGGAAATAACCATAAGTGTATTATTTTGACTTAAAACTAGCTAAATTAACTTAAAACTACTCTAGAGACTCAAAACCCTGCTTGAGGACAATCTAATTTAATTTGGGTGAAAATACGATATAATTTGCACAAAACCCTGGTCATACTAGCTATAAACTAGATGAGCCAGAGGCTTATCAGTTCATTTGTTATACTTTAATTATTTTATATATAAATACTTTTATATTTTATTATACTTTAAATCACCCTATCCTATCATTTGAGTTCTAACCCAGTCCTCCCCTCAAGATAAAGTTTTAACTAGGTGGACATGATAGGGTATGTGATAGGATTGATTTATCATATCTTGTTGGCTTACCAAACAATAGTTTCAGATAGGATATGATAGATTATCCTATCAATGCTCTCTTATCCGACCACCAAACGAACCGTTAAAACATTGGTTAGCATTATATTTTTGAAAAAAATATATTGAATAAATATTAGGTTTGAATCATATTTTTATTTCTCTAAGTCTTATAATTCTTATATTGTAAAATGGGGAAAAAAAGATTGGTTCAAAGATGTCAAGAAAATAGAGTGAATTTTAATAATATTTTGAGCATCCATTTATTGTCGGTTAGTAATTTTAGAATGCCACTCAAAAGAATACGAAATTATGGAAAAGAAAGGAATAAAAAGAGTAACAACAAAAAAATGGACAGAAGCAGCAAAGAACAACGCAAAAGACAGTTGTTGGGCTAGCCGACAAAAGAGAAACCAACAAAAGTATAAAAAAATTAAATAAAAAAAATCTAACTTCTAAACAGCAAAATAAAAAAAATGTTGGAGATGCAAGGGACTGAACCCTGTACCTCCCGCATGCAAAGCGGGCGCTCTACTATTTGAGCTACATCCCCATAATAATTATACAATATATGTAAATTAGTTATTAATTAAATAGTTTCATGATTAGTTTCTCATTTAACAACTTAGGTACAAAGAAAGGTGTCTTATAACCAGTGTTTTAAGAACCGAACCGTAAATCGAACCGGCAAGACCTTTGGGTCATGATTCAATTGGTTCAATCGATTCGACCAACGGTTGAACCAGAAGACTAATAAATAAATAAATAAAATTATATATATATATATATATATATATAAATAAATCAATCAAAGGCTTCCTTATCAATTATCATACAATTTATCTTTCATATTTGAAGAATTAAGTTCCTTTTCTTCTAAAAAGACTTTAAAAACATCAATATTGAAAGCCCAATACTGACAAGTCTGTTTTGGATAAATAAAAAGCCCAATAACCAATTAATAAACTAAACCTAATTTGTTTCTTCTCTATTCTCTGGTATGTTGTCGTCAGTCACTAAAATTCCTATTTCCCTGCAACTTGGCAACATGCGAGTTGCCCCTTTCTCTGCCACATTCTTCATCCTTCCTTACTCAACGCTCATAGGGATGCGAAGGAAGAGGCGGCGTGCAACTGGAGTGGCAACGACCGCGGGAGCTCTAAAGTGGACGGAGCAGTGGCGTGCGATCGTGGGAGCTCTAGGGTAGGCGACTGCGTCGGAGTGGGAGCGCTGCAGTGTGTGACACCCTCTACCCCGCATACTTTAATTATAAATAAAATACTCATTTATTATAAATTAAAATAAATAAACTTAAGGTAGCGAGTACCACATGTATCAAAACATAACAACACGAAAAAGAAATGTAACATTAAACATAATTAAAACCAAACATAAACTCAAACTCAATACCCCGACGTCACATATCAGAGCTGGTAACCAATCCGAAAATTACATCGGGAAAACTACTAACATAAAATAAAATCCTGGACTATGAGTAAGCGATTTCCTCAGAATCACTCCTCAACAAGCTTCTCAGCATCCTCTGCATAAAATAAGATTCATACAAGAAACAACAAAAGATGGGGAGTAAGAAACTATATATATGAACATAATGGCAATAGGATAGTTGGCAAGATGTTCATGCAACAGTTAACAAACATAACATAGCAAGTCATACCATTCATCACTCACAAGCATATCACATTACTCAATTGTATAATGCAATATGACTTCACTACTCCGAATGTATGTGGATCCATCTATACCGGGAATACGACCTTGGAGTTACATATCCACATTGACCAATAAGTACCAACGCCGGCAGTCCACCAAACCATGGGTGAATCACCGTGGATGGCAGATCACCTTACTCTCGGGAGACCTCCCCTGTCATCGTACCTCCCTTAATAACAACTTCTTGCATGGATGCATGCATATCAACAAACAATCAACTATTATTAACCACCTCCATCAACACCATTTATTATGACTTAACTTCTTTGGCCAATAAGCACCAAAGTCAACTTTGACCAATAAGCATCAAACTTTACCAACATCAACACCTTGACCAATAAGCATCAAGGCAACTTTGACCAATAAACATGTTTGTCAAAGTGCGATAACCCCTTGTTGTCGTCTTAACCATCATTAATATCTTATCTTTAATTATCTTTGTTAAAGCTTATCAGATTAATTATAGATTTGGACTATTTCTCTTGTTGTAACTTTGATTATTGTCTTATTCCATTGACACGCTGTCGTACACGGGTCAAAAAGCGAGCGGTTTACAAAATTGTAGTAGAGCGCGACAACTCGGGTATTGTCTCACAAGGACTCTTGAATTGTTATTCACCACAAAAATCAGTTTTTTTGGTGGTGGTGGTTGTGGGGGGGGGGGTTGAAATTCAATTGGAAAACAGAGCAATTTAAGGGATTATCAAATAAGCTAAGGATGATTAATCTACTGTTCTCGGTTTCCCAACCATCATCGGTTCATATAAATTCCAAGCCCTAAGCAGATTCTAATCCCCTTTCGGTTGTAGCAACAATTAACAAGTGAATCGCTACTACGAGATATATGTTCCTAATTCCCGAATTAAGCAAACGGGGTGAAGCTCTCGTGAATTAAGCAAACACGATTGTACACATGCGAATTAAGCAAACGCGATTAAATATAGGAACATAACATCACCGAAATAAATCAACACAAATTCTATACAATCCTGAATTAAGCAAACAGAAATATATAGCATAGTATTGAAAAGGGAAAAGCAAGCAAAACGGGAATTACAGAACCTCAAGTGCGGTGGAAACCGATTACAGTAGACTAATCCAAGGGAATTAGTTCTCCATAAAAACATAATACAACTAGAAAATCTGTAAACAGTGGATAATCAGAAGTGTCTCCTAATCTGCCCAGAACAACAATTTATAACCTTCAGGATCTGCGTCCTCTCGCGAGGCGAGCACTCACTCGCGAGGCGAATCTTATGAAGAAATCTGCAATGTTTGGACTTCTCGCGAGGCGAGGAATGGAAGAGTCTTCTTATTACGCCCGTGATGAGTATCAGGGCCTGGTCGTGATGGCTTCTGGTCTTCAGGCTCGTGAGGCGAGACATGGTTCGCGAGGCAACACAGAAAGGGTTGCATTTTCTGGCACAGTCAGCCTTCAGGCTCGCGAGGCGAGGTGTGGTTCACGGGGCGAGACAGAGAGGATGACGTTCTGCTGTTCAGGCTGGTCTTCAGGTTCGCGAGGCGAGTAGCCTCTCGCGGGGCGAATACTTCCAGGATTGCAGTTTCCCCTGTTTCTTCATTCCCTTGACTCTAAGTTAACCTGAAAACAATGAAATAGCCATAAGTGCTTTATTTGACTCAAAACTAGCTAAATTAACCTAAAACTACTTAAACGACTCAAAATGTTGCTTGAGGACAATCGAGTCTAATTTGGGTGAAAACGAAATATAATTAACACAAAACCATGGTCATACTAGCCATAAAACTAGATGAGCCAGCGGCTTATCAAAATACCCCAAACTTGAACTTTGCTTGTCCCCAAGCAAACTAAAACTCAAAAAGACTCAAGACTTGGCAAGCTTAAAGGATTCAATCAACTTTGCACAAATTTCAAGTAAACAAAACAATTTTCCTTCAATGTCCCCCCTTTCAAACAAAGCAATCCCCACATACATTTACTCTAAACATTTGAGAACTTCATCATTCAAGCAGTCATTAATTTAAGCAAGGGATCCAAGTTACACACAAAAGGGAGATCACCAAATTCAAACAATTGCCTTCCTCACAAGGGCATTTAACATTTCACTCAATTGCTCAATTTGTCTAGGCTATCAACATTTCACTCAATTTCACTTTTAAGAGCACTTCCCATGAATTTTATTTTCATCTCAATCAAGGTTCCCACGAAAGCATGCATGCAACATCAAAAGGTCTTTTAAAGGTTGTAATGGGGCCTGGCTAAGGGTAGGATATACAAAGGAACTAGGCTTAAGTCCCTAGGAACTAAGAGAGCATGAAGCTTGTACACTATTATTTTTTTCACTCTAATTCCTTTTTCCATTTTGTTTTCTTTTTGGTGCTTTGGGTGGCTACACCTTTTTCCTATGACACCATTTTTGTTTTGCCCCTTTTCTTTTTGGCAAAATTTTTTTCTTTTCTCTTTTTTTTTCTTTGCCCTTGGCTTCAACCTTTATATATTTTTTCTTTTTCTCACCCAGAATGACATATCACTGTAGCCACCCCAAACTTACTTTCTTGCAACCCTTCTCTTGCTGGGCTTCCATGCTATCCTAATCCTAAGATCGGGTTAACATGGTTTTTCCAGATTTTGGCTCACAACATGAGGTTATCAAGAACAACAGGCTAATCAGGCTCAATAGGGCTAACTAGGGAACATGCATTAGGGATGGTTCAATTTAGGCCAAGTAGCTAATTCTAAGAAAATCTGCTTAAATCATCTGATGCAATCACATAAACATGCAAACCAAGAAGAAATTTAATTAAATTCGGGGAAGTGCAACTTGAAAGTGATTCACACAGTTAAAAAACATGCTGGAGGCTCAAATCCTCACCTGGACATTTTTGCAAATTGTTTGACCGATATTCAATCCCTAGTGTGTGCACCCCATCACCCTAAACTTATAATAAATCATGCAATCACAACACAATATCTCAAAGTTCAGTTTTCAATTTTTTTCACATAGGGATCACTTTTCAAAAAAAAAAAATTTTAACCTAGGGGGAATCATCACATAAATCATGTAATAAATATGTGCCAAATCAATCAAAACCAAACAAGCTCACCGACATAAGACTCACACAAATTATTCAAGAGCTAAAAGAAAAACAAGACAAAACACAAAATAAAGCTACAATTGGTTCCCTTCCCCACACTTAAAACATACATTGTCCTCAATGAAACAACATAAATATAAAATCAGAGTGAGGGAAAGGAAAGGGTGTTCCCTGATCAAGTGGCAGTGTAGGTGGGAGCTTCCAAGGAGAGCTCCTCAACAGTAGCATCTTCAGGCACCGAGCTCTGATAAGCCTTTGGCTTATCTAGTTTTATAACTAGATGGACTGTGGTTTTTGTGCAAATTATTCGAGTTCAATCTCGTTTTCGCCCAAATTTGGCTTTGTTTTGTTCCTAAGTAGACTTTGACTCGTTCTAGGCAATTTTTGTAGTTTTTAGTCTATTTTAAATAGAATTATGCCTTTTTGTTTCTTTTTATTGTTTCAGGTTAGAAGTGAAGCTCCGAGAGTCAAGGAAAGTCAATGAACAATGGAAATTGTCATTCTGGAGATACTCGCCCCGCGAGCCTGAAGATCAGCAAAGCAGCAACAGTCATCAATTTTGTCTCGCCTCGCGAGTCACAGGCTCGCCTCGCGAACCTGAAGGCCTGACTGTGCCAGAGAAGTCATCCTTTCGGGATCGCCTCGCTAATCACAGTTCGCCTCGCGAGCATTCAAACTCAGGATGGAGCCAAAACTGAAATTCGCCCCGCGAACATACTCTCGCCTCGCGAAAGTCCAAATTGAAAGCGCGCCATTTTTAATATTCGCCTCGCGAAAGCATGCTCGCCTCGCGAGTGCACGCAGAATCAGAACTCTATATATTGCTGTTTCAGAATCAGAAAAGTAGCTCTCTCATTAGATCCGAATCCTAGTTTTTCCACTTGTATAGAGTAGCGTTTAGGCTAGTTTCTTGTCTCTTTGGAGCTGCGTCTCCTTTTTTCTTTTTCTTATTTTACTATGGAGGTTATGTCCGATTGTTTGTCTATGAGCATGAGGAACTAATCCCCTCGTCTGAGGGAACAATGAAGCCACCCATGGCAGTGTAGATTCGATGTGATGTATGTCTTTCTCCCTTTTTCTCAATTAATGTTTTCCAATTCTGATTTGATTGTGTTGATCATATGCTTGCGTGATTGACTTGTTAACGTTGATGAGGCTTAGTCAGCAATTCACGTTTAGAACTTGAATTGGGATCACTAATTGAATATTGCACGAGAGTGAGTAGGAGATTAGTGCAACCTTATAGGGAACAAGAATTAACAGAGTTTGATGATTAGGATTATGAGACCTAGTAAGTAATTAATCCAATCTTCGAATACGTCCTAATGAGCACGACAATGGATTTAGGAGAATTTGGGGGTCCCGGTTGACATTGTAATTGAACTTAGGGAGGAATTCATCATCACTTGGGTATGCATATTGGGTAGGTGGATTTGTGACCTTGGACATTTTAATTTCAGATTTTTAGTTAAATATTTTATTAGATTTGTTAATTTGAATTCGATCCTATCTTCTCTCTCAACCACCTTCTGTTACTTGACCAAACGTATCTAATTTCCCGCGGATTAGTTGAATTGGTAGCCCAATCCTTGTGTTCGACCTCGGTAAATTCTTACCGTGTTATTTTATTACTTGCGATGACCCGGTACACTTGCCGGTGACTCACCAAGTTTTTGGTGCCGTTGCCGGGGATTGGCACAACCAATTTTCCTAATTTTTAGGGAAGTTTGATTATTTGGTTAAGTTACTTTTATTTTTATTTTTATTTTTATCTCTCTCTACTTCTTTGATTCCACTTGGTCTTGCCTTGTTTTGTATGCGAGGTACACGAAGGAATGCTTCCGGGTTGCGAATATTGTAATGGAGACCATGACACTTGGAGTTGTCCGTTCTACTTCTCTCAAGAATATGTGGACTCATGCCATAATTTCTTTGACAGCGTGCCCCAGAACAACTATCAGAGTCAGAATCAGTATTGGGGTTATATGAGGGGAGACCATCCGGGTTTCGCTTGGAGTAATGCTGGCGATGGTCTAGATTGGCAACCACAACCTCAACAGAACTGGCAACAACAACCTCAACAGGATGGTGGAAAACAACCTTGGGAATTGGGTTTTGAGAAGATGAATGCGGCAATGGAAAAGATGGTAATCAACACAGGCGCAGCCATTGATAAGTTGGCAACTCACCCAGGGTTGGCAATTCAGAATCTAGAGATGCAAATTGCCCAGCTCGCAAAGCAATTAAATGAGCGTCTCTCAGACTTTCCCAGGTGATACCGAGAACGACCCTAAGAACCAATGCAATGCCACAACAACTAGAAGCAGTGGGGTGTTGGGATCTAACCGGGATGCAACTAGTTCTCAGGAAGTTGAGAAAGACAAGACCCCGGAACAACCACAAGTTGAGGAAGAACTACCACATGTTGAAGAAGAGCAACCGGAGGAAGAGGAGTTGACAAGTGACAAGGCACCGGAGCAAGGGGGTAGAGATCAAAATGCAAATAAAGTGGTAGAGGATTTCACCATGCTTGCCAAGCAACCTGAAATTACTGCATTAGATAACTATGTTGGCTTACATGCATGTGTGGACATTAGTAAGTTAGACCCTCCCACTTGTCTGGCACACTTCCTCGAGAAAACACCATTTGACCCGAGAGGAAGTGAGTTCATAATTACAGAGGTCAATGGAGTTTTCACACACGGGCCAGGTGGAATCATGGATAGAGTCATATTGCTCCTGCAAGGGCCACTTCACGAACCATGGGATCCGGGTGGAGGATTTGATATGATGAGTGTCTCTTGGCCCTTGTGCCACAGGCTATGGGATCCAGGTGGATGCTTATTAATAAGTCAAGCTAGTGACGTTAAAGAAGCGCTTATTGGGAGGCAACCCAATCTAGGTATCCTTTATTCTTAGTGTCTGACATTTTCATTTATATTATTAAAAAAAAAAGAGTTTGATTCGCCATGCGAATCCACTGTGGCCGCGCGAGACAGAAGCCCTGAATCTCAGAGGCTTGCTCATGTTTCTGTCTCGCGTCTCGAGGGTTTATTTCGCCTCGCGATTCTGGGCATCATCATCTATTGGAATTCCAGATTCGCCTCGCGAGATACTTCTAGCCTCGCGATTCTGGAAAGTGTGAAAACAATTTTTCCAAATTCGACTCACGAGTGATCTCTCGCCTCGCGAATCTGCAATTGAAGTTTTAATTTGCAGGAGTTCTTCCAGGATGCTATGCAATAGAAGGGAGCCCATGAGACCAATTGGATGAGGAGGCAACCATGGAAACTCGATCAGGGAGCACCCTCTCCTTTCCTCACTTTTGTTTTTGTTTTTGTTTTTGTTTGACACTCTTGAATAATTTGAGAAGATCAAGAGTTTGTGTATGAATGTGTGTCGGCAAGCTTGTTGGATTTTAATTAAATTGAGCATAGATTGATTGCATATATTATTTTGACCATTGATGATTTCCCCCTAGGTTCTGAAATTAGAAAAGTTGATCCCCATGTGAAAAATTGAAAACTGAACTTTGAGAATTTTATTGTGATTACTTGATTTATGATAAGTTTCGGGTGAGGGGGTGCACACACTAGGAATTGTATCTCGGTCAAACAATTTGCAAAATGTCCAGGTGAGGATTTGAGCCTCCAACTTTGTTTTTGATTGTGTGAATCACTTTTAAGTTGCACTTTCCCGAATTTGCTTGAATCTCTTCATGGTTTGCATGCTTATGTGTTGCATCAAATGATTTAGGCAATTTTCTTTGAAATAACTACTTGGCCTAAAAAGAACCATCCCTAATGCATGTTCCCTAGTTAGCCCCGTTGAGCCTAATTAGCCTATTGTTTCTTGATGACCCTATATTATAAGCCAAAATCTGAAAAACCATGTTAACCCAATCTTAGGATTAGGAGAGCATGGAAGCGTAGCAAGAGAAGGGTTGTGAGGAACTAAGTTTGGGGTGGCTACGAGGTGGTGTGTCATTTTGGGTTGAGAAAAAGAAAAATAAAGGTTGAAACCCAAGGCAGTAAAAAAAATAAAATTGCCAAAAGAAAAGGGGCAAAGCAGAAAAAATATCAAGGAAAAGGCCATAGTCACCCGAGGCAAAAAGAAAAATGGAAAAAGGAATTTGAGTGGAAGATGTGTCAAATGCTCATGCTCTCTTAGTTCCTAGGGACTTAAGCCTAATATCCTTGAATATCCTACCCTCAGCCAGGCCCCATTACAACCTTTATAAGACCTTCTGATGTTGCATACATGTTTTCGTGGGAACTATTTTTGAGATGAAAATCAAATTCATGGGAAGTGCTCTTGATATGTGAAATTGAGTGAAAAGTTGATAGCCTAGACGAATTTGAGCGAATGAGTGAAATTTTACATACCCTTGTGAGGAAGGCAATTGTTTGAAATTGGTGATCTTCCTTTTGTGTGTAACTCTGATCCTCAACTTAGATTAATGCTTGCATGAATGATAAGTTCTCAATTGTTTAAAGTAAATGATTGTGGGGATTACGTTGATGTAAGGGGGGAAATCATTGGAGAAAAACTATTTTGTTAAGATTGCATGAAATTTGTGCGAAATCGATTGAATCCCTTAAGCTTGCCAAGTCTTGAGTCCTTTTTGAGTTTTAGCTTGCTTGGGGACAAGCAAGGTTTAAGTTTGGGGTGTTTTGATAAGACTTTGGCTTATCTAGTTTTATAACTAGATGGACTGTGTTTTTTGTGCAAATTATTCGAGTTCAATCTCGTTTTCGCCCAAATTTGGCCTTGTTTTGTTCCTAAGTAGACTTTGATTCGTTCTAGGCAATTTTTGTAGTTTTTAGTCTATTTTGAATAGAATTATGCCTTTTTGTTTCTTTTTATTGCTTCAGGTTAGAAGTGAAGCTTCGAGAGTCAAGGAAAGTCAATGAACAGTGGAAATTGTCATTCTAGAGATACTCGCCCAGCGAGTGGATGCTCGCCCCGTGAGCCTGAAGATCAGCAAAGCAGCAACAGTCATCAATTCTGTCTCGCCTCGCGAGTCACAGGCTCGCCTCGCGAACCTGAAGGCCTAACTGTGCTAGAGAAGTCATCCTTTCGGGATCGCCTCGCTAATCACAGTTCGCCTCGCGAGCATTCAAACTCAGGATGGAGCCAAAACTGAAATTTGCCCCGCGAACATACTCTCGCCTCGCGAAAGTCCAAATTGAAAGCGTGCCATTTTTAATATTCGCCTCGCGAAAGCATGCTCGCCTCGCGAGTGCGCGCAGAATCAGAACTCTATATATTGCTATTTCAGAATCAGAAAAGTAGCTCTCTCATTAGATCCAAATCCTAGTTTTTCCACTTGTATAGAGTAGCGTTTAGGCTAGTTTCTTGTCTCTTTGGAGCTGCATCTACTCTTTTCTTTTTCTTATTTTAATATGGAGGTTATGTCCGATTGTTTGTCTATGAGCATGAGGAACTAATCCCCTCGTCTGAGGGAACAATGAAGCCACCCATGGCAGTGTAGATTCGATGTGATGTATGTCTTTCTCCCTTTTTCTCAATTAATGTTTTCCAATTCTGATTTGATTGTGTTGATCATATGCTTGCGTGATTGACTTGTTAACGTTGATGAGGCTTAGTCAGCAATTCACGTTTAGAACTTGAATTGAGATCACTAATTGAATATTGCACGAGAGTGAGTAGGAGATTAGTGCAACCTTATAGGGAACAAGAATTAACAGAGTTTGATGATTAGGATTATGAGACCTAGTAAGTAATTAATCCAATCTTCGAATACGTCCTAATGAGCACGACAGTGGATTTAGGAGAATTTGGGGGTCCCGGTTGACATTGTAATTGAACTTAGGGAGGAATTCATCATCACTTGGGTATGCATATTGGGTAGGTGGATTTGTGACCTTGGACATTTTAATTTCAGATTTTTAGTTAAATATTTTATTAGATTTGTTAATTTGAATTCGATCCTATCTTCTCTCTCAACCACCTTCTGTTACTTGACCAAACGTATCTAATTTCCCGCGGATTAGTTGAATTGGTAGCCCAATCCTTGTGTTCGACCTCGGTAAATTCTTACCGTGTTATTTTATTACTTACGATGACCCGGTACACTTGCCGGTGACTCAACAAGCTCTCATGGTATAGCTTCAAGTGCTGCCCGTTAACCTTGAAGGCCTTGTTGCTACCTGCACTTGTAATTTCTACTGCACCATGAGGAAAAACGTTAGTAACAACAAATGGGCCAATCCATTTGGATCGAAGTTTCCCAGTCATAATTTTCAGGCGGGAGTTAAACAGTAAGACCTGTTGGCCCACAGAGAATTCCTTCCTAGCAATCATCCTATCATGGAAGTGCTTGGTTTTCTCTTTATAAATCCGGGAGCTTTCATAGGCTTCTAGCCTAAGCTCCTCAAGCTGCTGTAATTGGAGTTTCCTTTCAATGCCAGCTTTTTGCATTTCCAAATTACAGCACTTGACCGCCCAATAAGCATGTAATGTCTTAACTGAGTGTCTCAAAGGAAAACACAAGACATCCACATTACAATGATAGTCATATTGATAGTCTTAACATAATGGTCACACATAACCTTACGAACAAAATAAAAATCAAAAGAAAATCATTATACAAATAACTACTCTCGGACTTCATTTAATCAGTTTATGAAGCCGACAGTTACATATTAAGGCTCCCATGAAAACCTATTGAGTTAAAGAAATTCCTTCTTTATCTCCTTAATCCTTCGAAGGACCTAAACCTGCTTATCTGAAACAATAGAGAGCCTAGTGAGAAAAATAATTCTCAGTGAGCTTTGCTTCAAGCAAGGATATACATAATATAAGCAATTTAATTCAAATACATCAACCCAAAATGAGTATGAGCATGGGCACTTTAACTTAAAACATTTACTAGATAACTTCAAGTGTGAGGGACTTGTAGTATTCTAGTTTAATAGATTCTTGATATGGCAGTCATAGCTCTATGACAACAATCAGGCGTCCCTTAATTGCTAGTACCATATCCTAGCCTTCAAGAAATTGAAGGACTTACAAAAACACAACTCACCCACAATTACTTATGTGGCCTTAATGGCTAATTTGGTTCTGAAACAATTGTCTCACCAAAATATAAACCATTTTAGATTTCTAATGCCCTACTATACTCACTTTATTTTGATTAAGAGAAATAATCCAAACACAGTTAGGAGTTCATATAATTCTAGTCAAAACTAAGCATGTCGACGATACATTATAACCAATCTCAAGTGTCCAAAACCAAGAAGGATCGTGCAAAAATTCAAGTGTTATCAAATTTGAAAACTAGTGGCTGAATTTTCAGTAAATTGAAATGGAGATTCATACTCCAATATCAACTCAAATTAAAAAAAATCCAAAGCCTGGGTTGTTACAAATTCTGTCTACTTTCTATTAGCACATGAGTCAACTTAAACCGATATTTGGACAATTTAATACAATTTAAATATTAAGACAGTTCCAGTTCAGAATTATCAGTACAAGTAGCAAATTAAATATCATTTTAATCATTCAATACTTAATGAAATTGAATCGTTCCAAATCCTATATTGTTAACAATTCTATCTATTTTCTATTAAAACAGGAATCAAGTCAATCCAATATTTTCACAGTTTTCTACAATTTAAATACCAAGACAGTGTCAGCACAGAGTCTCCAGGACAAACAGCAGATTGTATGTTATTTTTCTCCCTTGATAATCAATGAAATTGAATCGTTCCAAAGCCTATATTGTTAACAATTCTATCTATTTTCTATTAAAACAGGAATCAAGTAAATCCAATATTTTCACAGTTTTATACAATTTAAATACCAAGACAGTGTCAGCACAGAGTCTCCAGGACAAACAGCAGATTGCATGTTATTTTTCTCCCTTGATAATCAATGAAATTGAATCGTTCCAAAGCCTATTTAGAAGTAAAACAAGTCTATTTTCTGATGGTACCAAGATCACCTCGAAACAAGCCCTATGGAGGAAGTTATGGATAAAACACTAACAAGGGTGCATTACGGGTTTGAAGGGTTTTAGAGCCCCTTGTCAATTTTTTATCAAAAACTACCTCTAATCAACATGCAATTCGAAAACCCAGTTGTCAACAAGCATAAATCATATCAAAATAGGCTTTCCACAGAAACAATTAACAAGAAATTGGGATTTATGGTTACCCAATGTTACAAACAACAAAACTCACCTAACCAAGTGGTAGATTGAAAGTGGTGAGTTGGTCTCCTTGTGTTTCTTCCCTAATCTGATTTGTGCTCCTATTTTCGAAATTCTAGAGGTCTTGCATGTTGCCTATTTTGCTTGATTTAGGTATTTGATGAGTTGAAATTGTGAGGTAGAAGGTTAGAAGGAAATTTGGTATAGGTTTATGAGAGTTTCTTGAAGAATGAAGAAGGGAAAGAGGATGGTAATGGTGTGTGGGTATGACTGAATTTTGTGAGGAGAAAGGGAAGGAGAGGAGTTGTTCTTGATGAAGGAGAATGAAAGGAATCCTAGGTCCCCTACTTGTGGGTTCTGGTCGAAAATTTGAAGGAGAAAGAGGAAGGTGAATTATCTTTCTTTTTTCTTGTTGGCCTTATGAGAAAAAAGAAAATAAAGAAGGGGAAGGCAAAAAAAATGTGTTCCAGCAGCTTGTTCTGCCAATTATAAGAGTGAAAAGGAAGGAAAAGAGTTGACCAATGGAGGTTAGATATCCTTGAAGAGTATTGGTCACTTAAGGAGATTTTAGGATAAAGGTAGATAAGTTGGTTTAAAATAAGTGGGAATGTGGTTGATAATAAAATAAAAATAATATTTCAATTCACAATTAATTAACCTCACTAAATAAATCAACCACACAATTTCACATTTAAGAAATATAAAAGGATTCAAACACACCCATGGTAGAATTATAATGAAAAGACTAAAATACCCTTGGGATAGGATATTACATTCCTATCCTCCTTAAAGAAATTTTGTCCTCAAAATTTTAACGACTTACCTATTCAAACATGTAAGGATACTCCTGGCGTAAGTCATCCTCAAGCTCCCAAGTTGCCTCCTCAGGAGTTGACCCTTCCCAAATAACTTTCACCAGAGGAATTGTTTTGTTTCTCAGGGTTTTCAAGCTACGGTCAATCACTTGTACTGGCATAGGTTGAAAAGTTAAATCTGGTCTTATCTGGACAAGATCATGATTGAGGGGTTGACAAGGATTAGGAATATACTTTTTGAGTTGAGATACATGAAAGACATTGTGTATTCTTGACAAGGAAGGAGGTAAAGCAAGTTGGTACGCTACTGGACCGACTCGGTGGATAATCTGGAAAGGTCCTATGAAACGAGGATGGAGTTTCTTGTCCCGAAGGGCTCTTCCAATACCTATTGTGGGGGTTACTCTTAGGAACACATGGTCACCCTCTTCAAATTCTAAGGGTCTCCTTCTTTTATTAGCATAACTCTTTTGCCTGCTCTGCGCAACTTTTAATCTATCCCTAATAGTTCGGATTTTCTCCGTTGTCTCCTGGATTAACTCAGGTCCTAATATCCCCTTGTCACCCACTTCAGCCCAACAAAGTGGAGTTCTACACTTACGGCCATAGAGTGCCTCATACGGTGCCATACCTATGCTGAAGTGATGACTATTATTGTAGGCAAATTCTACTAAGGGTAGGTGATGATCCCAATTTCCTCCATCCTCAAGAACACAGGCCCTGAGCATGTCCTCTAAGGTTTGGATGGTTCTCTCTGTCTGACCATCTGACTGGGGATGGTAGGCAGTACTAAAGTTCAACCGAGTACCCAAGGCTTGGTGAAAAGCCTTCCAGAACCTAGAAGTGAACTTAGGATCCCTATCCGACACAATGCTAACTGGCACCCCATGCAACCTCACTATTTCGCTTATGAACACTTTTGCTAGTTTAGCCGTATTGTAAGAGGTCTTAACAGGTAGGAAGTGGGCGGACTTAGTCAATCTGTCCACTATCACCCAAATAGAATCATGCCCCGCCTGAGTACGAGGTAAACCTACAACGAAGTCCATGGATATGTTCTCCCATTTCCACTCAGGTATTTCTAAAGGTTGGAGCATGCCTGAGGGTCGTTGATGCTCGATCTTGACCTTTTGACACACTAAACAGTGAGAGACAAATTTGGCAACATCATTCCTCATTCCTGGCCACCAGTACATCTTTCTAAGGTCTTGATACATCTTAGTAGAACCAGGATGTATTGAAAAACTACTCTTATGGGCTTCCTCTAACACTTGTCTTTTAATCTCTTCATCATTTGGAATGCATATTCTCTCATGAAAGATGAGGGTTCCATCCCTGGCTTCGGAGAAGCCAAGTTGATTCTTCCTAGCTTGTAGGTCCTCGTCCCGAAGTTGAGCATGTCTAATTTGAGTTCTAAAATCACAATTGATCTTAAGGTGGCTCAAATAAATGCTATTGGGACCCACAATAACATTTAGGTTTAAGTTACGGAAATCTTCCAATAGTTTCAACTCATGTAACATCATGGATGAGACGTGAAGAGACTTCCGGCTTAAAGCATCTGCTACTACATTTGCCTTTCCTGGGTGGTACTTCAACTCAAACTCATAATCCTTGAGGAACTCTATCCACCTCCTCTGTCTCATGTTAAGTTCCCTCTGATCAAAAAGATACTTCAAGCTCTTATGATCGCTAAATACTTCAAATTTTGCTCCATAAAGATAATGTCTCCATATCTTTAGAGCAAAAACTATGGCTGCTAACTCCAGGTCATGGGTAGGATAGTTTTCTTCATGAGGTCTCAACTGACGAGAGGCATAAGCCACTACCTGCCTATTCTGCATCAAAACACATCCTAAGCCTTTTAAGGATGCATCACTATAAACTTCAAATCCTAAGGCTGGGTCTGGAATGGTCAACACAGGAGCCGAGGTCAAACGGGCTTTGAGTTCAAGGAAACTCTTTTCACACTTTTTATCCCACTCGAAAGGATTACCCTTGCGGGTTAAGCGGGTTAAGGGTAGGGCTAACTGTGAAAATCCCCTTATAAACCTTCGGTAATATCCTGCCAAACCTAGAAAACTCCTAACCTCGGTAATGTTCTTAGGTCTCTCCCAATTAAGGACAACATCAACCTTACTGGGGTCTACTACTACCCCTTCTTGTGAAATTACATGTCCTAAGAACTTCACTTCAGTCAGCCAAAACTCACACTTTTCTGGCTTAGCAAACAACCTCTTTTCTCGGAGAATTTGCAAGACAATCCTAAGGTGTCCTTCATGTTCTTGAAAACTCTTGGAATAGATAAGGATATCATCAATGAAAACCACGACAAACTCATCCAAGAAGGGTCGAAAGATGCGGTTCATGTAGTTCATGAAGACCGCTGGAGCATTCGTTAAGCCAAAAGGCATAACTAGATACTCGTAATGCCCATATCGGGTTCTAAAAGCTGACTTGGGTATATCTTCAGACTTAATCCTTATTTGGTGATATCCCGACCTCAGATCAATTTTTGAGAATACCGAGGCTCCTCTAAGCTGATCTAACAGGTCATCTATTCGAGGTAGTGGATACTTATTTTTAATGGTTATCTTATTAAGTTGTCTGTAATCCACACAGAGCCTCATACTCCCATCTTTTTTCTTAACCAACAGAACAGGCGCACCCCAAGGAGAGGCACTAGGTCGAATGAATTGCTTTGCTAGTAAATCCTCTAATTGGGCCTTAAGTTCTCTCAATTCCAAAGGGGACATTCTATAGGGTGCAATAGATATTGGTCCCGCATCAGGAACCAAATCTATGGAGAATTCAATCTCCCTTTCAGGAGGTAGGGAGAGTATGTCTTCTGGAAAGACATCTATGAATTCACTCACTACAGGGATAGTTGCGACATCCACATTTTCCTTAGAACTTGAAGAAAGTATACACATGAACATGGGTTCCCCACTATTTAGGCATTGGTTAATTTGTGACACACTAGCAAGCAAGGAAGGACATATCTCTTTGGGATTTTCTCCCGGAGATAGGAAAATTATAGACTTTTCTGGACAATTTAGTACAACTTGATTGGCTGATAGCCAATCCATACCTAAAATGACATCTAGATCTTTTAGGGGCAAGCAAAACAAGTTAACTAGAAACACCCTATTGGATATTTCCAGTATACAATTTTCACAAACAAGAGAAGTTTCAATGCTGCCCTCTCAGCAGGGTAGACACGAGATAAAGGGTATGGCAGAGAGGATAAAGACAATTGTAGACGTAAAGCACATTCACAAGAGACAAAAGAATGGGTTGCCCTAGAATCAAAAAGAATAACAACATATTCTTGGTTAAGGAGGCCGGTACCTTTTATCAGACCATCTTTTCCCTTAGCTTTCTTACCACTGAGAGTGAAAACTCTTCCAGAGGATTGGTTACCAGGAATGGAAACTCCCTTCTTCTTCAAGAGAGGACAAGACGGGGAAGAGTGTCCCGGCTGCTTGCAAGAATAGCAAACATTCTGACCAGCCAAGCACTCCCCACCATGTTTCTTCCCACATTTTGGGCATCCGACAGATCTGGGAGAGTTAGATGTCTGCACCTGCTTGCCTTTATCCAAACTCCCTCTTACCTTGAGTTGTTTATGGTGTTTACCTTCATTCTTATTCTTAAGCCATTTCCTCTGATTCTCCACTTCTAATTCTTGCAAACTTTCTTCCGCCACATATGCTTGTTGGACAATGGTAGGGTATTCAGTAAATCTGGTCTGAGCCAAACAATTCTTGATATCAGCTCTCAAGCCCCAACGAAACTGATCTATCTTCCATTCTTCATTTGGAGCGTAACTTGCCTGCGAAGCATGTCTTGCCAAATCTTCAAATTTTGCTACATATTGAGCTACCGACATGTTCCCTTGCTTTAGTTCCATGAATTCTCTTTCTTTCTGTTTCCTGAGGTTGAAGGGAATATATTTGTTAAGAAAAACCCCTTGGAAATGCTCCCAATCCAAGGGTGTCCCCACAACGATCATGTGAGCCTTCATGCCCTTCCACCAATTTGCAGCTTCCTTCTTTAGCATATGAGTGGCAAAAGAAACCTTTTGTTCCTCAGTACACTGTACAATCTCAAAAATCTGTTCCATTGCTTCTATCCAATGATAAGCATCCAGAGCATGTTTAATTTCGGAGAAAGCAGGTGGGTCAAGCTTGAGAAATTAGAAGAAAATATGGTTGGCCTCATCCTGAGGTGGTGCTAGTCCTCCAGCCTGAGTTTGGTAATGGAGAAGATTATTAGTAGCCATAGTCTGGTCCCGTACGACCTGCATAAACTCATCCAACCACTCAGGAGCACCTCTTCCTCTTCCTCTTCCTCTTCCTCTTCCTCCGCGGCCTGTAGTTTCCTCACTCATGATTCTGCATACCACATACCAATATCAAGTTGATCAGGCTTAATACTTAGTAAGTTGGCATTTAGAAAAATAAATGGGAAATTCAAGCACAATGATACTATGTAAAACTATCCACAGTTCAATTAGATCGAACTGCTCTGATACCAAAAATGTAATGTCTTAACTGAGTGTCTCAAAGGAAAACACAAGACATCCACATTACAATGATAGTCATATTGATAGTCTTAACATAATGGTCACACATAACCTTACGAACAAAATAAAAATCAAAAGAAAATCATTATACAAACAACTACTCTCGAACTTCATTTAATCAGTTTATGAAGCCGACAGTTACATATTAAGGCTCCCATGAAAACCTATTGAGTTAAAGAAATTCCTTCTTTATCTCCTTAATCCTTCGAAGGACCTAAACCTGCTTATCTGAAACAATAGAGAGCCTAGTGAGAAAAATAATTCTCAGTGAGCTTTGCTTCAAGCAAGGATATACACAATATAAGCAATTTAATTCAAATACATCAACCCAAAATGAGTATGAGCATGGGCACTTTAACTTAAAACATTTACTAGATAACTTCAAGTGTGAGGGACTTGTAGTATTCTAGTTTAATAGATTCTTGATATTGCAGTCAGAGCTCTATGACAACAATCAGGCGTCCCTTAATTGCTAGTACCATATCCTAGCCTTCAAGAAATTGAAGGACTTACAAAAACATAACTCACCCACAATTACTTATGTGGCCTTAATGGCTAATTTGGTTCTGAAACAATTGTCTCACCAAAATATAGACCATTTTAGATTTCTAATGCCCTGCTATACTCACTTTATTTTGATTAAGAGAAATAATCCAAACACAGTTAGGAGTTCATATAATTCTAGTCAAAACTAAGCATGTCAACGATACATTATAACCAATCTCAAGTGTCCAAAACCAAGAAGGATCATGCAAAAATTCAAGTGTTATCAAATTTGAAAACTAGTGGCTGAATTTTCAGTAAATTGAAATGGAGATTCATACTCCAATATCAACTCAAATTAAAAAAAATCCAAAGCCTGGGTTGTTACAAATTCTGTCTACTTTCTATTAGCATATGAGTCAACTTAAACCGACATTTGGACAATTTAATACAATTTAAATATTAAGACAGTTCCAGTTCAAAATTATCAGTACAAGCAGCAAATTAAATATCATTTTAATCATTCAATACTTAATGAAATTGAATCGTTCCAAAGCCTATATTGTTAACAATTCTATCTATTTTCTATTAAAACAGGAATCAAGTCAATCCAATATTTTCACAGTTTTCTACAATTTAAATACCAAGACAGTGTCAGCACAGAGTCTCCAGGACAAACAGCAGATTGCATGTTATTTTTCTCCCTTGATAATCAATGAAATTGAATCGTTACAAAGCCTATATTGTTAACAATTCTATCTATTTTCTATTAAAACAGGAATCAAGTCAATCCAATATTTTCACTGTTTTCTACAATTTAAATACCAAGACAGTGTCAGCACAGAGTCTCCAGGACAAACATCAGATTGCATGTTATTTTTCTCCCTTGATAATCAATTAAATTGAATCGTTCCAAAGCCTATTTAGAAGTAAAACAAGTCTATTTTCTGATGGTACCAAGATCACCTCGAAACAAGCCCTATGGAGGAAGTTATGGATAAAACACTAACAAGGGTGCATTACGGGTTTGAAGGGTTTTAGAGCCCCTTGTCAATTTTTTATCAAAAACTACCTCTAATCAACATGCAATTCGAAAACCCAGTTGTCAACAAGCATAAATCATATCAAAATAGGCTTTCCACAGAAACAATTAACAAGAAATTGGGATTTATGGTTACCCAATGTTACAAACAACAAAACTCACCTAACCAAGTGGTAGATTGAAAGTGGTGAGTTGGTCTCCTTGTGTTTCTTCCCTAATCTGATTTGTGCTCCTATTTTCGAAATTCTAGAGGTCTTGCATGTTGCCTATTTTGCTTGATTTAGGTATTTGATGAGTTGAAATTGTGAGGTAGAAGGTTAGAAGGAAATTTGGTATAGGCTTATGAGAGTTTCTTGAAGAATGAAGAAGGGAAAGAGGATGGAAATGGTGTGTGGGTATGACTGAATTTTGTGAGGAGAAAGGGAAGGAGAGGAGTTGTTCTTGATGAAGGAGAATGAAAGGAATCCTAGGTCCCCTACTTGTGGGTTCTGGTCGAAAATTTGAAGGAGAAAGAGGAAGGTGAATTATCTTTCTTTCTTCTTGTTGGCCTTAAGAGAAAAAAGAAAATAAAGAAGGGGAAGGCAAAAAAATGTGTTCCAGCAGCTTGTTCTGCCAATTATAAGAGTGAAAAGGAAGGAAAAGAGTTGACCAATGGAGGTTAGATATCCTTGAAGAGTATTGGTCACTTAGGGAGATTTTAGGATAAAGGTAGATAAGTTGGTTTAAAATAAGTGGGAATGTGGTTGATAATAAAATAAAAATAATATTTCAATTCACAATTAATTAACCTCACTAAATAAATCAACCACACAATTTCACATTTAAGAAATATAAAAGGATTCAAACACACCCATGGTAGAATTATAATGAAAAGACTAAAATACCCTTGGGATAGGATATTACAGTGCTCAACTTCCACAGGGAGATGACATGCCTTACCGAACACAAGCCTATAGGGGGACATCCCTATTTGTGTCTTAAATGCTGTTCTTTGAGCCCAAAGTGTGTCTTCTAGACGGCGGCTCCAGTCCCTCCTACTTGGCTGCACCACTTTTTCTAAGATCTGCTTGATCTCCCTGTTTGAGATCTCAGCCTGCCCATTAGTCTGGGGATGATAAGCAGTGGAGACCCAGTGCACAACTCCATACTTCCGGAGTAGAGCTTCCATGGTGCGGTTGCAGAAGTGAGTGCCCTGGTCACTGATGATGGCACGAGGTATGCCGAACCTGCAAAAAATATTGGACCTAACAAAATTTGCAACAACTTTAGAATCGTTAGTCCTAGTGGGGATAGCTTCCACCCACTTTGAGACATAGTCAACAGCCAAAAGAATGTAGAGCAAACCAAAAGATTCAGGGAAGGGACCCATAAAGTCGATTCCCCACACATCAAACACCTCACAGAAGAGCATAGGTTGCTGAGGCATCTCACTCTTGCGAGTGATGGTTGTACCTGCTGTTTGACACTCCTTACAAGTCCGGTAAACCTCATAAGCATCTCTAAAAATGGTGGGCCAGTAAAAACCAGAATCTAGGACTTTTCTTGCAGTCCTCTGTGGCCCAAAGTGTCCCCCTACTTGAGAGGCATGTGAAAAGTGCAAAATAGACTCAATCTCATAGTCGGGGACACATCTCCTAATCACCTGATCACTACAAAATTTCCAAAGGTACGGATCATCCCAAACACAGTACTTGGAATCACTCTTGAGTTTGTGGATCTGTGATCTAGTTGCACCTGCAGGAAAAACACCATCAACAAGATAGTTAACAATATCAGCAAACCAAGGAGTTACCCCATGCAGCTGTAGAAGCTGCTCATCAGGAAAGTCATCCTGAATGGGGGAAGGATCCTCATCCCTCTCTATCCTACTCAAGTGATCAGCCACTAAATTTTTAGCTCCACTCTTGTCCTTTATCTCCACATTAAACTCTTGGAGCAACAACATCCACCGAATCAACCTCGGTTTTGCTTCCGGCTTCTTCAACAAGTATTTCAGAGCTGCATGGTCAGTGAAAACAATAACCTTGGAACCTAGCAAATATGATCTAAACTTATCAAGAGCAAAAACAACAGCTAGAAGTTCCTTTTCAGTGGTGGTGTAATTAGACTATGCAGTATCTAAAGTCCTAGAAGCATAATGAATGACATGTGTAGCCTTGCCCACCCTTTGTGCCAGGACCGCTCCCATAGCATAGTTAGAAGCATCACACATGAGCTCAAAAGGGAGGGTCCAGTCAGGGGGCTGGATGATGGGGGTAGAGGTCAATGCCTTTTTCAAGAAGTCAAATGCCTTTTTGCAGTTGTCATCAAAGTTGAACATGGCATCATTCTTCAGCAAGTTTGACAGAGGAAGAGTTATCTTGCTGAAGTCCTTAATGAAGCACCTGTAGAAACCTGCATGACCAAGAAAAGAACGAATCTCGCGAACGCAAGATGGGTAAGGCAATGTAGAAATCACATCAATTTTAGCAGGATCTACTGAAATACCCTTTTTAGAAATGATATGCCCCAAAACAATCCCCTGTTCAACCATAAAATGGCATTTTTCATAGTTCAAAACAAGGTCAGTTTCAATGCATCTTTCTAAAACCAAATTCAGACTATGCAAGCATGCATCAAATGAGGAACCATATACAATGAAATCATCCATGAACACTTCCATGCAATTTTCAATAAATTCAGTAAAAATGCTAATCATGCATCTCTGGAAAGTGCTAGGAGCATTGCAAAGGCCAAATGGCATCCTCCTGTAGGCAAACGTACCGAAGGGGCACGTGAAAGTGGTCTTTTCCTGATCCTCTGGTGCAATGTGGATCTGGAAGTATCCGGAAAAGCCATCAAGAAAACAATAGTGGGATTTACCAGCCAGCCGTTCGAGCATCTGATCGATGAACGACAAAGGAAAGTGATCCTTTCGAGTGACCTGGTTCAACCTCCTATAATCAATACAGACTCTCCAGCTATTCTGGACTCTAGTGGGGACAAGTTCATCATTTTCATTTTTTACCACTGTGAGGCCAGATTTCTTGGGTACAACTTGCACTGGACTCACCCAACTACTATCAGAGATGGGGTATACGATACCCGCATGCAGGAGTTTTGTCACCTCCTTCTTCATAACATCCAGAATCAAGGGATTGAGCCGCCTTTGGGGCTGCCTAACTGGTTTAGCCCCATCCTCTAACAGAATCCTATGCATACATCTAGAGGGGCTAATTCCTGGGATGTCAGCCAAGGTCCAACCAATTTCCTTCTTGTGCCTCTTCAAAACCTCCAAGAGTTTGGCTTCCTGGTCAGAGTCAAGGTTGGAGGAGATTATCACTGGAAGTTTTTCATTCCTCTCCAAGTAAGCATACTTCAGATTCCCAGGAAGTGGCTTAAGCTCTAAGGAGGGTGGCTGCTCAACAGATGGTATGTTTGGGGCAGTCGGGCTGTCAAGAACTTCAGCCGAACAGACGGCTTCATTTACACTATCACCCTGCAAAGTAGAATCAATCTCAGCACAAACAGCACAAGGGTTAGTGTTAGTACAGTCAGTACATTAATAAACATCATTAAAATCAGAAATGGATGGAAAATCAGCAACCAAGTCATCATAGGTGTCATCAACAATTTCAGAGAGCAACTCTATTTGAAAGACAGAGTGCTCTTCCAAGGGATGCTTCATAGCATCGAAAATGTTGAATTTTGCCACAATGTCACCGAACTCCGTCATCAACATCAATCTTTGTCTTTGCCGTCTTCATGAACGGTCTGCCCAGGATGATTGGTGATCTGCTTGAATTTGTTTCCCCTGCCATGTCCAGGATGTAAAAGTCAGCAGGGAAAATCAAATCATCAACTTGTACCAGCACATCTTCTACCACTCCCATGGGGCGAGCATTGGTCCTGTTGGCCAACTGGATAGTGAGACCTGTATGTTGCAAAGGACCCAGATCAAGGTTGTTGAAAATGGAGGTGGGCATGACATTTATGGAGGCTCTCAAATCCAACATGCAATTGTCGAATTTGCTGTCCCCAATGGTGCATGGGATGGCAAAAGTTCCCGGATCCTTGCACTTCTGTGGCAGTGCTTGAGTGAGGGCTAAAACTGTAACCTTCTCAGGAGCAAGTTTAGGCTGAATGAGGGCTGAAACATTTCGCCCTAGATTAACTCTCTCATTACCCTTCAACTTCCTCTTGTGGGTGCACAAATCCTTCAGGAACTTTGCATACTTCAGAACTTGCTTGATCACATCAAGGAGCGGAATGTTTACCGCCACCTTTCTGAACACATCTAGAATCTCCCTCTCCTTGTCTTCCCCATCAATCTTCTTATTTTTCTGCACTCTTTGTGGGAAGGGGATCGGTGGCACATACACTTTCTCAACTTGAACAACAACAGAAGGATCAGGAGTTACCTCAACAGTTTCTTCATTTTTTTCAGGGTCTGCCTCTACAACTTTCCCGGATCTCAAAGAAATGGCACTAACATTAGGATTGGGGGCGTTGGGATTCACCATTGTTTGTGTAGGTAGTTGGTTCGATCCTTGAGCTTGCTGCATGGTATTCATGGAAGTGGCAAGCTGTCCAATCTGTGTCTGTAGAGCATGAATGCTAGCATCCGTTCACTGCTGAAACTGTCCAATCTTCCCAATCTGTGTGTGCAAAGTCTGAATACTGGCATTTGCTTGCTGCTGAAACTGGAGATTGTTTGCAGCCATTTACTTGATCATGTCCTCTAGGGAAGGTCCGGAAGGTGCAGAAGTAATCGCTTGAGGAGGATTCTGTGGTGGTGCCAGCGGTAACATTGGTTGTTGCTGTTGTACAGATGAGTTCCCATACCGAAGGTTTGGATGATTCCTCCAGTTGGGGTGGTACTTATTTGTGGAGAGGTCAGGAATGCTATACCGGTTCTGATTGTTGCCTTGATTGTAGAGATTAGCTGCATAAGCTTGAGGCAAATCAGTGACCGACTCATCCTTCAGAATAGGGCATGCGTCGGACAGGTGCTCAGTAGAAGTACAAATGCCACACAACCTTGCCGGCCGAACCTTCTCCATTGCCAATTGCTTCACCAAAGAAGTGAGCTCATCAATTCTGGTTTCAAGGGCCTTGTTGGAAGAAGAACCTTGGATCTCATTCACACCCCTTGTCTCAACAGAGTTGCTTCTGGTTGTGAACTGCTGGGAGTTTAATGACATATTTTCAATTAATTGCTTGGCAGCAGCTGGAGTTTTATCAACGAGTGCTCCCCCACTAGCGGCATCCAAAATATTTCTGTCCATTGGGAGCAATCCCTCATAAAAATACTGAATAAGGAGCTGCTCAGAAATATGGTGTTGAGGGCAGCTAGATACCAACTTCTTGAATCTCTCCCAGTACTCAGCCAATGACTCATTGCTTTGTCTGATGCCACATATCTCCTTTCTGATGGATGCAGCTCTGGAGGTAGGAAAGTATCTTTCCAGGAAAACCTTCTTCAGATCATTCCAAGTTGTAACAGAATTTGGCTCCAAATAGTACAACCAATCCTTTGCAGCGCCTTCAAGTGAGAATGGGAAGGCTCGCAATTTGATATGGTCTTCAGTTATGCCTTCCGGTCCCAAGGGTGTAGAGCAGACTACCTGGAATTCCTTCAAATTCTTATGTGGATCCTCACCTGCAAGACCACTAAATCTTGGCAACAAGTGTATTAAACCAGATTTAAGTTCAAAAGGAGCAACCACACCAGCATACTCAATACACAACCCATTATAATTAACATCAGGGGCAGCAAGCTGCCTCAATGTCCTTTGGTCACCCATGTTATCAAAAATAGTGTTATTTCAATTTCAGGATCCAAATCACACAAGTCAGAGCAAGTAGACCTAGTAGCCAGTCTAATTCAAAACAAAAACGAAAGAAAAATGCGAAAATAACAAACAAGAGTCCCCGACAACGGCGCCAATTTGACGTGTTGTCACACACGGGTCAAAAAGCGAGCAATTTACAAAATTGTAGTAGAGCGCGACAACTCGGGTATCATCTCACAAGGACTCTTGAATTGTTATTCACCACAAAAATCAGTTTTGGGGGGGGGGGGGGGGGGGGGGTGGTTTGAAATTCAATTGGAAAACAGAGCAATTTAAGGGATTATCAAATAAGCTAAGGATGATTAATCTACTATTCTCAGTTTCCCAACCATCATCGGTTCATATAAATTCCAAGCCCTAAGCATATTCAAATCCCCTTTCGGTTGTAGCAACAATTAACAAGTGAATCGCACCTATGAGACATATGTTCCTAATTCCCGAATTAAGTAAACGGGGTGAAGCTCTCGTGAATTAAGCAAACACGATTGTACACACGCGAATTAAGCAAACGCGATTAAATATAGGAACATAACATCACCGAAATAAATCAACACAAATTCTATACAATCCTGAATTAAGCAAACAGAAATATATAGCATAGTATTGAAAAGGGAAAAGCAAGCAAAACGAGAATTACAGAACCTCAAGTGCGGTGGAAACCGATTACAGTAGACTAATACAAGGGAATTAGTTCTCCATAGAAACGTAATACAACTAGAAAATCTGTAAACAGTGGATAATCAGAAGTGCCTCCTAATCTGCCCAGAACAGCAATTTATAACCTTCAAGATCTGCGTCCTCTCGCGAGGCGAGCACTCACTCGCGAGGCGAATCTTATGAAGAAATCTGCAATGTTTGGACTTCTCGCGAGGTGAAGAATTCCTCACGAGGCGAGGAATGGAAGAGTCTTCTTATTACGGCCGTGATGAGTATCAGGACCTGGGCGTGATGGCTTATGGTCTTCAGGCTCGCGAGGCGACACAGAAAGGGTTGCATTTTCTGGCACAGTCAGCCTTCAGGCTCGCGAGGCGAGGTGTGGTTCGCGGGGCGAGACAGAGAGGATGACATTCTTCTGTTCAGGCTGGTCTTTAGGTTCGCGAGGCCAGTAGCCTCTCGCGGGGCGAATACTTCCAGGATTGCAGTTTCCCCTGTTTCTTCATTCCCTTGACTCTAAGTTAACCTGAAAACAATGAAATAGCCATAAGTGCTTTATTTGACTCAAAACTGGCTAAATTAACCTAAAACTACTTAAACGACTCAAAATGTTACTTGAGGACAATCAAGTCTAATTTGGGTGAAAAAGAAATATAATTAGCACAAAACCATGGTCATACTAGCCATAAAACTAGATGAGCCAGCGGCTTATCATCCATCATAAAGGAAAATCTGGGTGAAATCACCCAAATTCCACTCAAGTCGCATTATGATTGGGGAGCACGGTCGTGCTGACCCCCAGCACGGGCGCATTGCCTATATGCAAGGGGGGCGCTGCCTGTATGCACGACCATGCTTAATGGAGCGTGGCCTTACAAATCTGGGTAGAAAGTTTGGAAACCCTTGCCAAACTCCCTAGGGCACTCATAAACCAATCCTATTGGCTTTATACTACACCATTGAATATAAATCTCGCCCCTCGTTACCAATCTTCATGTCTTATGAACAATTTTGGGAATTAAATCCTTAATCCTTATTTCTTTGTTAATATCCCTAAAGCACTCATGGATCAATACTAATGTCTTTGATATACCATTGAACATTAACCTCGCCTCTGCTTACTATGATTCATGTCTTATGAACATTTAATTAACATATTCTTTATTAACGTTCCTTGTGTCTTTAATTGGCATATTTATAACAACAACAACAAAATTCATCAACATCAGCATCAAACATCAATGCACTCAATCATAGCATAACATTATCATCAATACTTTTCAAGGTTTAAAAATGTCAACATATAAGAAGCTTAGATATTCATATAGCAAACAACACCAATTAAACATATAGCACACAACAAGGCCATGGGTTAACCCTCATCTTACGCTCCCCCAAAGCTTACATGTTCATACTAGCCCTTTTCGCCATACCCGGTATGAAGATCTAAGCTACAATTTGTCGTACGCGAATCTACTCTTGTTTCCCTCAGGCAGCTCGATGAGTTCCTCAAGCCTTGACCAAAACACAAAAAGGAAAACTAGTAATATCCAATTCAAGAAACAAGAATAATAGATTAACAGAGAGGATAACAAGGTTACCTTAATTTGACACTAGCGCGCGACTTCTCTCCCAAACATAAGCAAGAACGCCAAGAACTTCTACGGGTTTCAGAGAGAAGAGAAATTAGAGGTTTCTGTCACACAAGGGTTGTGAAAAGTGTCAAAATGAGGGTTGTAACTCGTAACCCTCCTAAAACCTACCTATTTCAGCTGTCAAACCCCAAGCACGGGCGTGCTTGTAACACCCTGTTTTCTCGCATCTTAACCGATAATTATTTTCTGTATTTTTACTGGCAATCCAGAAAATGATTTTGTGGAAAACAAATCATATTTGAGACCTTCTATATCAAAAGGAGTTACGGCAAAATTTTGGGTTTAAAACTTAGACGAAAATCGGTTTGCGTTTTTACTGACAGTATAATTTTATACCGGCAGAAACCCTAATTTGACCAGAAACTGAAAGATTCTAGATTTATCATGATTTCATTGATAAAGTCTATTTCTAAAATTTTCGCACAAGAATATAATATTATATTTTATTCGGACGAATTTTGATGGGAAACGCGCGAAAACTTAAGTCGGGTAACGACGGAGCCGGATATGGAACCACAGAGATATACTGGGGGATAAGGACCAAGAGTCATCCATGATGATTCAACCCCATGACTCACCATAGTCATAAATGTTCATTTATGGCAAATGGTGAATCGCCATAATTTCATTTATAGCAAATGGTGAATCACCATAATTTCATTATTGCAAATGGTGAATCACCATCAAGTCATTAATGCAAATGGTGAGTCATGGTAATGACTCACCTAGTCATCATGACCATTTAACAAAATATCTAATCTTTCATGCGAAATGACCAAAATACCCTTGGACCTTTTTATGAATTCCATTCATATCCAACAAGTGTTTTGACAATTTTATCCTCCCTTCCCTCATGGATAATTTGGCCAGCCACCTATACACACATATACTACTCACTTATTTTTCATCCTATAATGATGGTTTATGGAGAATATCTAAGTTATTATATGTTATTTTCTAACCTATCCTTGGTCACACTTAACCAACCATGATTCCAACATGAAAATACCTTCCTCATTTAAGTCATACACGGCCACCTCATCTCATCTAACTATCTTCATTTCATTTCAACTTATCATATTTGTCAAGAACAAAATCCTTTCTTCCATGTTCTTCATGAAATTCGGCCACCATCAATAGAACACCTTCCACTTGCTTGATTCAAAAACTAAGAGTATATCTAGCACCCTCTCATCATCCTTGTTCATGAAACTGATGCAAACCAAGAATGATATCCAATTTAAGGCCAAATTAATTTTTGATGAAAATTTTATTTTCATTGTGCTGAATCTGTATGCTTGTTTTGGCTGTATCTTGAGCTACAAATCTCCAATTGATGCATTCTTTGGTTCGTTGGAAAGATTAAAGAAAAACCAAAGGTCATCATAAGATGACATTAAGTCCTAATTACTATACATAACTCTCCACTAAGTGGTTATTAAAAGAACATAACTATCCTACTCAAGAAAATAATAAAAGGTGGTTTCATAACTTGTAAAGGAGTCCTAGGCATGCAAGCCAAAGGTTGCTCTCCTTTGTAAGTTCCAAAAACGTGCCAGCCACCATTCATAATGGTCCTTGCTCATTCATCAAGTTTAGTGTAGCCCAATTAACATATAACTCATTTAAGGTCCAAGAATTCGTATTAAACTTGCCGCCCATTTTTCACCATCATAGAAGCCGAATCAGGTTAAGAGGCATAAGATATGATTTGTAGATAATTTCCTAATCCTTCCAACGAACCAAAGAATGCATCAATCGGAGATCTGTAGCTCGCATGCAGATTCAGCACAATGAAAATAAAATTTTCATCAAAAATTAATTTGGCCTTAAATTGGATATCATTCTTGGTTTGCATCAGAAACCAAGCATTCCTTTCCTTTCTTCCTTCAAAGAATTCGGCCATCATCATATTTCATGATCCAAGAGCTTTCTTAGAAAACTAAGAGTAGATCCTTGATCCTTTCATCATTCTAAGCCTAAGTTATCTCCCTTAAAAGTCCCTTTGAAGCCTTCCTTGAAAATGGGTATTTCTTGCCTAAGAACTTCAACCACTTGATCATCCATTTTCTCACATGAAGTAAGGATTTCTTGATATCATCATGTTCAACCCTTATAGCTAGACTCTTGTACATCATTATTTGATCAAAGCTCCGTTCTTTGTTAGGTTTTGAGGGACAAAACCGTGAGGCCTCTTGATTTAGTTTAGCATCCATTTAGCTTGTTTTCAAGTGATCTACAAGGGGTATGTGAGAGAATAACCTTCATCTACCTTATTGTGGGTGCGTGTGTGGTTTAATGTATTATTGTCTTGTTTTGAAACCCTAATTGTGGGGTTATGTGCGTATGTCCATATAAGAGTGCTTTGTGTAATTATTGTGTTGTACATATGATGTACTTGTGATTTGTGAGTTATATTCTTACATGATATATGTTTGTTTGGAAGCAATGCATGATTTGACTTACTTGTTGGTAGGAAAGTATGATTAATGTGCTAAAATATCATGCCATGATTTAGTAACTTGATATATGAATAAGTATGTGTGATTGTGAGTTTGTTAGTGAAGTGAAAATCTTCACTTGGTTATGTCTTGGTTTCGGCCAAGTATGATACAAATGTGGTGAACAACTTGATCTTGACAAACTATGAAATTCTAAGTTTGTTTAATGGCTCTAAAGAGTAACGAAATCAAGAAGAAAACAACTATTTGTAAAACTGTTTTCAAGGTATTGAAGTCTGTTTTTTGTGGTTTCAATGACCCAAAATGGTTTATTTTGAGTCAACTCTTAAGAGAATAAAAATCGAGTTTTAACAGACATAAAAACGGAATTTTCAAAGAACCGAACATGTAAAATTTGCTAAGGCATTAATTTCGACCAAGACAATTTTTGGACAGTTAGAGACTGTTTTAAGACCTAACTAAGTGTCCTAAGACTCCAAAATGAGTTTTGGATAATTAGTTAAAAATCTTTGAAAAAGAAATTATGTGATTTTAGAACTTAGCAACGTTCTGTCGAGTTTTAGAGTTTTTGAGCAAATTGTAACGTGAAGTTTGAAATCAGTATTTTAATACCTTAACAAGGGTATTGTAACTTGGGAAAGTGAAACATTCGAGTAAAAGAATTATATTTTTGAAAATACAGAGTCTCGACCCTAAATACAGTAAAAAGGGGCAAAACCGTCTTTTAAGTATTTCAAGTATTTTCGGGAAACCTAAAGGTTTTGGTTTTAAGCCAAAAAGGATTTTAGTCTTCAAATACTAGTATTTACCATAAAATGCAAAACCTAAATCATATATGACATACGAACTTAATGATTTTTGACTTATGGTGAAGCAAGACCATTTGTCATAAAGTGTGGATAATTCAATATCCATACATTCATAAGACTTAATGGACTCAGAATAATTTAATTTTCTGGAAATCAAGCTCCACTAGATTAGTGCAAAGAAATAAACGATTGGACTGTCAATCCAATTCCATAATGTGTTAAGACTTGTAAGCAAGTGCTGTAACAGCCAGATTTTAATTATGTTGTTCAACCGGTTAAAATATAATTAATTATATTTTAATTTGAGAGTTAGAAAGTGTTTTTGATTAAAATAAAATCATATTCATAGTCTACATTATGGTAGAGGGTTACGGTAAAAATTTCGGTTGAAAATTCAGACGAAAGTCGGTCTGTGTTTTCACTGCTGGTACAAGTTTATTGTGCAGAAAACCTAATTTTGACCCGTGAATGAGACGGTTAGTGTTTTTAATATGTTTCCTTCAACTTTGGTTATTTCGAAAATTTTCGTTCAAAAATGGAATATAATATTTTATTCTGGCGAAAACGTCGGAAGAATTACAATCGGAAAATACAATCGGGTACGAAATGGAGCAGATTAGGGAGCACAAAAGAAGTGAAGTGACTTGATGGGATTTGATGGAAATGGGTTATGACACACTCCAAAATTGTAATCATCACACTTTCCAAATTATAACATATTATATTCTAAAAACCTATTTTTCTCTTTCCTCTTCAACCAAACAAGTCTTAAAGACAAAACTTGCTCTCCAAGCTCATCCTCTCTCCAAAATTTCGTGCTCCCCTCTCCCTCCTCTATATAATCATCACTCATCTTCATTCTCTCATTTTCTTCCTTCATCTTCATACTCCTTCAACTTTTTCCATTTCTTCTTTTTTTTTTTTCAAACACTTAAAGCTTCCATTTTTATTAGTCTTTTCCACTTGAGTTCTTCATTAAAGTTCTTCCTTATAATAAGGGTAATGCTCTCATATGAATCTTTTTGCAAGTTTCATATTTTATTTCTTAGTTTATTTTATGTGTTCTTTATATGCTTTAAACTTCTAAAATCTCTCTCAAATGGTAGAAAACTTCTTTTGAGTTGAAACCACTTTCTATAGTCTTGTATTAACTTATATTTTCACATACTAAGAGTTTGTGTAAAACAAAAATCTCTACCTATCTCTTCCAATGAAGGCCAAATGCTTGTATTTGTGGCCTAGGAAGTTTTTGTTTCAACTTTTGGAATATGATCATGTGTTTGAGTTTCTAACTTTCCATTGATCTTAAATCTATAAATCTTGGAAGTTTTGATAGCTTGTTCCTATGATGACTGAAAATATGAATAAGTAAGCCTAGGATACTATGTTTCAACTTTCCAAGTATGATCACGGATTTAGAACTCTTAATACCTTGTGATTCTAAACCTAAGAGTTATTGTTAAGCAAAGAATATTTTCCTCATCATCCTATGATGGCCGAAACTTAGTGTTTAGGTGCTAGGATGTTTGAGTTTTTATTTTTCCAAAATGATCATGGACTTAAGCTCCATAAGATATTTGGATGCTAAGTCTAAGAGATTGGAAAGTTTAAGGATTTCTAATTTGTTTATTCTATGTTATTAAAGCTAGGATGTATTACTTTCATTTTTCCAAGATGATCATGGACTTGAGCTCAATAAGATATTTGGATGTTAAGTCTAAGAGATTGGAATGTTTAAGTTTCCATTGTTTTCCAAAATGATCATGGACTTGAGCTCCATAAGAAATTTGGATGCTAAGTCTAAGAGATTGGAAAGTTTAGTGAATGCTAGCCTATTTTACTATCCTTGGCCGAATACCCTAAGTTTATAACTTAGTGGGATTTTAATTCAACTTTGTTAAATGATCATTGTTTATGAACTCCTAACACTTAAGGATCATAAATCCATGAGTTGTATAATTTTCGGGAATCTCTAACCCTAAGAACTAGTCTTAGCTGAACCTATACCTTGTGGTTTAGTGTTCTTGTTTGATTTTAACTTGTGATTTTGTGTTCATAACCTTAGACTTCCATCGTGGAGGAAACGAGGACGTTCGTGGTATACCTCTTCGAGCATCTAATCTCCTTACCTTCACAGAAGGTGGAGTTAGTACTTTGTGGTGTGACGATGAGGAGCTTCGAGTTCGGGAGTTCGGTGATAACCCAGGTGGGGGAAAGAACCAACCTATCATCGGACTGGATAAGTAGTAGATTATATAATAATTGTGTAGGGCAACCTAAACCCTACTAGTAGTCGAGTAATCGACAAGACCAAAATCGCATTGGAAACCTTTTCTGAAAAGCCAATGGCGATTCGGGGATTGTAGGTTTATCGATATTAGGTTGATTTTATATTCTTGATGGTTGATTTGAGCTTATTACCTTTATTGAATCGATTTTGTGCTATGTTGGTGATATTGGAATATTTTGATTGATATTGTGTTATGCATGATCTGCCTGGTTTTTATTATTATGCTTAGTGGATTTTAAGCAAAGATATATATGTTGTCTACGAGATGATTGTTTTGGGTGTGAGGATAATGATGATTTAGAAGTGCCTAACTTAGATGATGTATGCTAAAGAGGTGTTATGGCATAGAATATGTGTCAAGTTCTAATGGAAGGTTAAGGAACTAGGATGTTGTTAAATCGGGTTGGTGGGATTCAAGTATAGGTGTTGTTGTCCATGATCGTATATTGGTAATCTAATACACAAGGACAAAAGTGTATTAGTAATATAATACACCAAGACAAAAGTGTATTGGTAATATAATACACAAGGACATCTATGTATTGGTAATATAATACACCGTGTATTGGTAATATAATACACGTAAAACACTTTTGTGTATTAGTAATATAATACACTGTGTGTTAGTAATATAATACACGTAAAACACTTCTGTGTATTGGTAATATAATACACCGTGTATTGGTAATATAATACACGTAAAATCAAGAGTTCTCGTGAGACCACTTCCACCTTAGGGAATGAGGGTGGAACACCTTAACGGGAATGGAGGTGTGCACTGGGTGGAACATCCTAATGGGAATGAGGGTGTGCCCCGATGCAAATGAGCGATGGTGACAGGAGTGGTAGTGGCCATGATAACGTAAAGACATGGTGACAAGATTAGAGAGGTTACGTTAAAATAACGTGTTAGATTGCCTGAGAGTAAAGGTAGAGGATGATATATTAATACCTGAGGATGATTCGTTAGTTATATGTGTTGATTGTCTGTGACAATTACTGTATAATTTACTATGACTTTTTTCCGCTTTTTGATGATAGAACTGTTTCTTATCCATCGTATATTTCTGTATGTTGTATTTTATTTCCTTGTGGAATCGTACGAGAAGACCCTGTGGATGAGTGTAACCAGGAGGAGTTGGATGGAACTCCCTACAAACCGGAGGCTGGAGGACGAGTTGTGACCATGGTGATTAAGGTCTAGTTAGTTATGGCCAGTGCGTCTCGTGAGGCGTATTTTTATTATGTTTTCCGTTGTTTAACTTTTTGTCTAAGTATATGCCTGTGAGGGATCCTACTGATAGGATATCCTCAACAGTGTTTTGTAATATGCATAATATACTTATATTGTGATATGCCATTCTATATGAAGTTGTATATTTTATAAGTTAAGTTTTTAATTTTTACGTATTTTCGCGTTAAGCGTGCGATTAAGTAATTAAATAATGAGGTTTTAATCTAATGACACAAAGGGGCATAGCGGGGTGCCTCAAGTGCCTTAAAACATCTTTGCACAAACATGGAAAGTCTGCTTGAGAATTGTGGTTCAGCGAAGGGCCGGTGATTCGGACCCAAGGATATCGCCCGTCTGAAATTAACATCAAATAGATTCCGGTGGAATCACGAGGTTATCCGGCAGATATACAAATTGTACGTATTCTGACAATTTTTCCAAACACACAGTTGATACTATGTTCGTTCAGGTCGTTGTGCCTAGGAAGCCGAGCTTCCCGGTTGTAGAGGTTTCATAAAGAGCCCGATGTTTTACAAAGAGTTTGAGATCACATGTGATTATGATTGTACATAGGTTGTGATTTAAGCCTTGTGTGCCTAGATAGATAGCCACACATGGTCCTTGAGGTGGGCGGATGTGAAACCTATACTGACCATTTCCTTTCCAAATTTTCAATTAGCTCCGGAGTTAGGATCAAATATTCTTTGAAGCTGTGTAGGTATGGGACTATGCAGTTTTAGTTAGTTTTCTCTCTATTCTCATGCCTCGGTGAACAGACAGTGTCTGGTACGCTTTGATAAGCTTACCGTTTATCTTGGTATTGTATATCCTTGGAGTTTTGATCTGTCGATTGATAATGGATGATCATATGGATTTATGTATGTTGTAATATGTATGTGGGTCGTACCACTACATGCCCGCTTTATGTGTATGATGAATGAGGATCTCACCTCATTTTTTTTTTATGTTTTCTGGTCTTCTGCTTTATTTTATGTTCTTCAACAAAGACGGTAGAATTGCTTCACCATCATAACCAGCTTAGGATATGAGACGGACCGATCATGAGGACGTATCTTCAGGGATCAGTATATGGGAGATGTGAGAGCTCAACCCCAGTGTGACGATGTATCGTCCTAAGTGGTTATCATTGTACAATGATGACACATCGTCGTCGTTTTGTACTAGCCAGCATGATGAGTCCTTGTGTTTAGGAATAGTTTTATGGAGCTGTGTCTCCAAGGTTATTTATGTTTTTATTGGTCATGTTATTTTAATGGTGTTGCTATTTCTGTTGGTGTAAGCCCTAGAGGCCAGTGTATTTCTTAGACTTACATTTGTATCTTGCCATTATATATATATATATATATATATATATATATATATATATATGAGGCATTCCGGTTTATTGTGTTACTTGTTTAAACATAATAATGTCCTTAGAATAGAAATTTCAGTTTAATAGAATATCAAGTACATGACTTGATCGTGAGACACTATTGAACAATGAAATCCTATTCTTAAATATCCGTAGTCAAGTATTTTATTAATAAGGACAATAATAATACATTGAGACTATTATGTGTGCAGACTGATGACCATATCTCACGGGTCATGGATATAAGATATCGAGTCGCCACATAGGCACACATTAGAGTAATGATGTACCGGATTGACCCACCATGAGAACACTACATGGAGCGTTATGTGAGTGTCATAAGTAGTTCTCATAGTGACGATGGTGTATGCAATCCTTCGACCTGAAATCGCTACGATCCCTACATGAGGAGTCGTGTGCTTTAATATCGTCAAACGTCATCTGTAATAGGATGATTATAAAGACGGTCATTGGGCATACCACGAGCCATGCAGAGGGATGTGAGTGACCTAGATGGAATTTGTCCCTCCTACATAACAGGAGTAATATCTGTGGGGCCCCTGATAGAGTGAGACTGTAAAATGCATGGTCGTCTTTGAAATGAGTCAATATGAGATATTGACCTCATTTGTTGTTAAGTCTACTCGGGTATCAGGGAACATGATATTGAACCATACAAGGGTGACACATTCTATGTCTTGTGTTCAATATAGATATATGGACAAAGGGATAATAATGCACATGAATATTTGTCACAGAAAGGTTTCGTCAAATCACTGACTTTCTCACTACTTAGGTGGTAGTGATGTATTGCTAGATACCGCTCACTGTTTGTAATATTAAATGAGATTTAATATTACTACTAACGTTTTGGGAACCTATAGGGTCACACACATAAGAGCAGATCAAAAGAATCATTAAAAGGAGAGTTGGACTCTTCTATTGGGCCTAGCGCATAGTACATGGGGCTTAGGTCAAACGCTGCTCACTAACTCACTTAAGGAGGTGCTACTATAAGTAGACCACTTAAGCTATTGTGCCTACACGGTTTTTACCCTAGCCGCACATAGAGAGTGACAGTGAGCAGCAGGTCTCGGTTTTCAAAGCTCGCACTGTGAGGCAGAGACGCTTCGTGTTCGTGACGTTGGACGTTTACGGGATCTGCTCGTGTGGATACCTTAGAGACATCGTTCGTGTGGTGTTCGTGATAGACGATTTCAATCAATTGTCATCGCTTCAAGAGGTAAATCTTCTAACCATGAATCATGACCATTCGCAAGGATCCTTCGATGGGAATTTTTTTCCGCTGCGTTATTTTGTTTTATACGCAAATTTCCAACAGTGGTATCGAGAGCGCTTTAAACCATGATTCTGTTACGTGGTTTACCTGTTATGTATGATAACATGTTAATAATGTGAATCGTTTTTCTGAAAATTGTTTTCTGAAAATCGTTTGCATCCGTTTTTGCGAAACCTTGTTTCTGTAATTTTCGTATGTATATGATATATGCGTCTATAGCATATTTATGTATATATATGCGATATGTACATTGGTTTTGGAATCCTTATTATGTTCTGCGATGACGTCAAGTGTTGATGTTAAACATGATCGGTTTTAGTTCTCTGTTGGCGGCGTTAAAGGGTGTCAGACATGAAAAGTTCATGTTCTTGCGGCTGAGGTTCCAAGGGTTGAAACCCTAGCCGCCGTTCCTTGCAGCGTGAAGTGTTCACGGACCTTGAAGTTTTAGGGTTGAGAGGTTGAAGCCCTAGCCGCCAAGGAAGCGGGAACCCCGTGCTACCTCTGCGTAGTGTGTTATTTCGAAATTCAATTTTTGAAATCTTTTATGTCACCATTTAATAACGACATCAATTATAATAAATGAGATTTATTATATATGATATGGTTTCAAAATTTAGATTTTGAAATACTTAATTTATAGTAACATCAATTACAATAAATGTGATTTATAGTAACATCAATTACAATAAATGTGATTTATAGTAACATCAATTATAATAAATGAGATTTATTATATATGTTATGTTTTCAAAATTCAGATTTTGAAATCTCTAATTAATAAAATAATAATAATAATAATAATAATAATAATAATAATAATTGTGTATTATTATTGGTTGTTACTATTTATTTGGTGATGTATGGTGAATGGTTATGGCCTTAGTCCTTTAATCTTTTGGTTTATATTTTGAAATACGGCTTGCGTGCCGGGCCTTTCTCTTATATTCCATATGTATATTCTTTTCTCATCTCACTCCCCTCATATGTAAAATGAGGTTTCTGTTTATGTAATGTAATGATGGAGACAAGAAGACGTTATCCTGTAGGAGATCATGCTTGGAGAAGCTTGGACGCTCCTAGGTTTCAGTTTAGATTCTCTCATTGACTTAGGAGAATCAATGCGTTAGGGGCCATAACCATATCACATTTATTTGCCTTATATGTGTATGAGATGCATGTATGTATATAGTATGTTAAAAGGGGTTTAACTGATATATGTATGAGATGCATATATGTAAATAGTAAGTTAAAGAGTTTAACAAATGATGAGATCAAATTTTAATCAAATCCCTCAAAAGGAAATATTAAGTCACATTTAAAGGCCTTCCAATGCATCGCACTCGTCAAGACTATGATCGATTAAGTGTGGGTCCGCCAAAGCGGGGTACCTTTATCTATACTAGTAAGATGCGATGGGACAAATGTAATGTTCAACTGCTATCCATTGGGTCTGACTTAACTAAGCCAACTTCAATAGGATTGAAAGGCTTAGAGGCTTATAAGTTGGGCTTTGGTCCATGTGATGGATTAGAATAAGAGTTATTCCCTTTCCAAGAGTTGCAGAGATGCAATCAGAAAGTGTTTCCTACCTAAAAATTTTGTGATCACCAAAGCCGACTTAAAGCAAGTGAAATATGGACTCCCCAGAAAATCTTCAGTTTCAACAATGATTTTTGAAAAATAGTGAACAATTTAAAAAACCAAAATAACTGCATGATGCTATATTTCTATTATCTAATACCGCACAAACACACAAGTAACCACATCCGCCTGAAAGGACAACTTCGAACAAATTTTATGGACTGCAGAAACTTGAGATTGTCCTCAAACATGAGAAAAAGCGATGTTCTTGAGGAGCCTATTCCGAGAGCCACCGCCAAGTGCTCCTAGGTGGATGCTTATAAAACATCGATCGCCTTAGACATCGGCTGTCTTATGCTTGCTACCATGACCTCTGAGCTGCAAAAGCAACATGAGACCATTGATAGCGTGCGGATGCACGCGCGTTGCGATTCCGGCAAGTGTACCGGACTGCCGTCAAGTAATAAAAGATATTGAACCCACAGAGACTATGTTCTCGAATCGCAATCGGTTTTCGAATCGATTAGTTCTGGACAGTTTTAAAGAGGTTTTGAAAAATGTTTGAATTGAAATTAAGAAATAGATGAGCAGAAAACAATTGTTTATGGGGTTTTGATCTAAACGGATTCCTAGGGATTTGGGTTACCTTTGAGGTTGTTTATGTTGCTAACTGATTTACCTTTGTTGATTACCGAAATTGCCTTGAAGGCGAGTTTATCCTCTGATAGCTTAAGCTCCCTCTCGGGTTACAAAAGCCGTGCCCAATTGACCCGACCCCTACTCTCGTGGTAGTCGATCCCAGATTGGACCCTTTGCGTTCAGTGACAACTCGTTGCTCCTCGAGGGACGGCTTCTAACTCTCGTGATTTCAGTCCCAAGTCTGACTTCTATAGGTCCGACACCTAGGTTCACCGCTAGGTTCCTCCCTAGAATGTCTAAGTCATGCAAATAACCTAAGTTCACCGCTAGGTTCCTCCTTGGATCATTCACATCTCACAAACTAGTGGCTGCCGGGCTTTACGAGTGAATCACCCTAGAAATCCTAAGTTCACCGCTAGGTTCCTCCTTAGAACGTCTATGTCACGTAAATAAACGGTTGCCGAAATTTATGAGTGATAAACACACTAGAAATCAGATCTAAAACAATTCGTAATTAACAAAGATTTTACATCAAATCAACATCATTTACAAACCTCGGGCAGAGCCCTAGTCCCTAGAAACTAACTACTACTCCAGTCTTGCCATGGAGATGACAAGCTGGGTTGACAACATAGTGAAAATCAGAAAAGAGAAGAGAGGAGAAGAAGAGAAGAGATCTATAATCTATGCCTAGAGTAGTAGCCCCTAATGTCTGATGTTTTCTGCCTCTGCCTGGTCCCTTATTTATAGAATTGGGCAGTTAGAGTCCTAATCCAACTCAAATTAGATCCAATTCTGTTACTTCTGAGCCAAGTAATACGCGTCACGGCCGTGATGGCTATCACGGCCTGGCCGTGACGGATTCTGCCTTGAAAATTCTTCACTGGTTGGTCTGTCATGGCCGTGATGGGCTCTGTTTGGCTCATTTTCTTCAGTTTTAAAGCTCCATCTTCATCCAAACTTCATCATGGTTGATCTTGAGCAATTTACCCTTGATATCTGCAAAACAACACACGAAAACCGCCTTACCTGTTCCAAAGGAAAATTAACCTAAAATCTAATAAAAATATGCCTAAACTACATGAAAATGCATGCAAAATGATAGACAAAGATGATGTGGAATCACACTCATCAAATCACCCCAAGCTTAAAACTTTGCTTGTCCTCAAGCAATTACTCAGGCCATAAGATAATTCAATCAAAGCATGGATAGTGAACCAAGAACCCTAGAAGCTAATCCAAGTGATAGGCATATTCAATAAGCACTTAAGAGACAATCAATTCTATTCCAATTAGAAGCTTAGGTTTTATTCAAGTTCATGTCCTCACTGATTTGGGCACTCATCTCACCTCACTCAAGTGTTTTAGGGTTTATGACAATTCACTCCATTTCCTCAAGGAAAGTATTTTACCATAGGCTTGACCATTAACCAAATCTCCACTTTATTAATGAAAACACTTAAGAATCAAGAGGTCTTTTCCTTTGGTTGTAATGTGGCCATGGGATTTATTGTAAGGTGGGAAAATCAAGGAAAAGGGAATTTCAAGAAGGCTAGACAGATTATCAAACATTACAAAGCATGACACCTTCTAAAATACCTTTTGGGGGCTTTGATTTACTTTTTCCACCTTTCTTCCTTCTATTATATTTTTTTTTCTTTTTTTTTTCTTTTCATTTCTCACTTTCTTTGTCATCCCCTTCTCCATTTTTTTTTCTTTGTTTATTTCATTTTTATTTGTTTGGAGAAGGGGAGATTTATAGCTCAAGAGAAATTACTTTCTAGCTTTTTCATCCCATACTTTTTCCAACTACCATTTTGCCCTTTTTGTAATACTTTAAAAGGTGCCATACCAAGCACTATTTATCAAATTAATTCAAGGTACCAAGAAAAGTATTTTATCTTTAGGCTCAAAATTGGGCAACTAAGGGGTAGCATTTATCATTCAAAGCTCGGGAGGCCGGAAAAATACCTAGTGCCTCAATCATTTCCAAAAATGTTTTCAGAAATTTTTAAGTTTTGAAATGGTTTCAAGTCAAGTTCTAGAAAATACAGTCCAAGAGGAATTACAACACTCTAGCACAAGAAATGGGGTAGATTTAGTGAATACCCCTTTTGGCTCAAAATCTTACATTTAGAAGTTCAAAAATCAGTGAGGTACACAAGTTTAAGGAACCACATGCTAATTATCAACTATCAAATGATTATCTCGAGAATTTTTATTTTTAGCCATATCACAAGAATAATGAAAAATTGGGTTCAAAATTCACTATCTCAATTCATTTGGCTCCAAGTTTTTACAATCGGATGCATGTTCTAAGTGAGGGGAAATCTAGAGAATGTGATCATACCAATCTAAGCCTATGTGAATGCAACATGAATGCAACAATGCAAATGCAAAAATAAATACTCCCACCCCAAGCTTGATTACTTACATTGTCTCCAATGTAAATAATCAAGTCGGAGAGAGGAGAAAAATGGAACAACTTACCGAGTCGGTAGCGGGTGTTGGCTTCACATTCCAGTCAAAACTTGGGTAGAAATTGTATCACGGCCGTGAGGCTTATCACGGGCAGGCCGTGATCGTTTCTGATCCTCAGGAGTTGCCCTGTCACGGTCGTGATCTACATCACGGCTAGGCCGTGATGCTCTCTGATCTTGGCATCCTACTCATCACGCCCGTGATGGTTGTCACGGCTAGGCCGTGATGCTCTCTGTGCTCTTGTTTAGTTCATCACGGCCGTGACCACTGTCACGGCCAGGGCGTGATGGCCTCCGACTTTATATTTTTTATGCTCTTCTTCTCTTTCTCAACCTGAAAACACTAGATAAACCTATTAATGATATTTTTGCCTCTTGATCTTCTCAAATTATTCAAGAGGTTAAATCAAAAACAAAAGGAAAAAGGGAAAGAAAACTTGGGTTGCCTCCCAAGAAGCGCTTATTTATGGTCTTAAGCTTGACCAAACTTCCTTCAATCAACCGGGGTCGGCTGGGCGTAGATGTGCAGGCACACTTTTCTTCCAAGGAGCTCCTTCAAATAGCCGTTTCTGCTCATACGGCCAATAATGCTTCCGCTTCGCTCTTTTTTCTCGGAGCTTCCTAGCCTTCCTTCCTTCCGGCGGAAGTTTTGTTTCAATATGGACAGCAACTCCACTTCCATCACTGCTGGGTGCATCATTAGCCATGCATACCTTCGGAGTTGCTTCCATGTTCAGTTCTTCTTTTACCACTGGAGACGTTGTATCAATTCTGCACACATGGCTCTCAAAAGGAAGGTTGTTATCAGAGTTAGTCAATTGAAAATCGATCCTACCTTCCTCTACAGTTAGAGAGAGCTTCCCATTCCTTACGTCTATTTCTGCTCCAGCAGTTGCCAAGAACGGCCTTCCTAAAATAATGGGGAATTCAGAATTCCCTTTCATGTCTAATACCAGGAAGTCGGCAGGGATGAAGAATTTCCCTACCTTCACAGGGACATTCTCTAGTATGCCTAGAGGAGTCCTAGTTGAGCCGTCCGCAAATTGTAAGGAGAATTTGAACGGTCTCAACTCTTTACTTTCCAACCTTTCCATGATAGTAAGGGGCATCAAGCTTGCACTAGCCCCTAGGTCACATAAGGCTTGGTCAATTTGCACTTGTTCAATCGAGCAAGCGATGGAGAAACTACCTGGGTCTTTCAGTTTAGTAGGCATTTTAGTCTCTACATCTACTTGCTTTTTCCTGACCAACCTCTGTGGGAAAGGTATCGGGGGTTGGTACGGTGGTGGAGGGACGTATTTTGGTTCAAGCTCTTCCTTTTCGCTCGTGTCCTCCTCCGGTTCCACCTCCATTTCAGCTACCCCCACCCCAAGCTTATCATCCCTCAAGTGTATGACATTGCAATGCTCATTGGGATTTGCTTCGGGTTGCCCCGGGAATGTACCCTTAGGTCTCGAGTACGTGCTGGCTTGTTGGGCAATCTGGGTTTCTAGCATCTTGTTATGAGTTGCTAAGTTGTCTACCTTAGATGCTAGATCCTTTATTGCCTCACTCACTGCCCTTCCTTGTTGTCTAAACTCCTCATTCTGTTTTGTCTGAGTTTCGACAAAACTTTCAAATAAAGTCTCGAGTTTAGATCTTTGTACCCGAGGGTACCCGGTCTTTGCTCTCTTATTACCTTGACCCTCTTGGAACTCATGATTAAGCGTGTTGCTGTAGTTGCCGTAGGAGAGGTAAGGGTTGTTTCTTCTTTGGTTGTAGGGATTTGGGGGAGCATAGTTGGGCAGCTTCGGGTTCGTATCATAGTAGTTGTTACAAGAGTTCACTTGTTCACCCGAAGCGCCGGATCCATGTGGGCATCCCATCATGTCATGTCCCTGCATTCCACAAATCTCACAAACAAGGTTAGTAGCACTTAATGCACTCACATTAGCTCTTTCCAGCCGATCAAAACGTTTATTAAGTGAGTCTATCTTTGACATAATAAGATCTGTGCTATTTACCTCAAACTTACCCCCCGAAATCTTGTTCGGGTTATTACCTCTTTCGGACCCCCATTGGTGGTAGTTGGTGGCGACATTCTCGATGATGTTGAATGCCTCAGTGAGAGGCCTATTCATAAACGCTCCACACCGGCTGCAGAATCTAGTGACACCTTCAAGAGTAGTCCAATCCGTTATAGAAGGTGTGCACTATTAACCACCTCTCGAGTCCGTGATGTGGGCACGACTCCAGCAGTCCCTTGTAACGATCCCAAGGCTTCCGATAATGATTCTCCGTCTTTCCGGAAGAAGCGGTGATATCGGGTTCTTATGTAGGCCGTCTTGGATGGAGGGAAGAATTTCTCCAAGAACGCCTGCTCCAGTTGGTCCCAAGTGGTCAAAGTGTTAGCGGGAATTTGCTTAAGCCAGGCCTTCGCCTTTCCAGTGAGAGATGAGGGGAACAATCTCAAACGTACAACATCGACTGAGGCTCCATGAATCCGGATTGCATCGGTGAACTCTAAAAATGTCTCTATGTGATCGGTTGGGTCCTCCGAAGGCAATCCTCCGAATTGATGTTGCCTAATCATGTTGATTAGCATAGGTGGTATGGTATAGTTTTCCGCCTCAATCTCACGGCCTTGCAATCCCAGTTCGCAAGCCTCTCGCATTTGGGGCTGCGTAATCCTTCAAAGGCTTTGTATCCGGTTGATTCGCCATGATTGGAACGGGACTCAACCTTTCTCCCTCTCTTTGTAGTCTTCTACGTCTGTGGAAGGTCCCCTCGATCTCCGGATCAATCTCACTAAGGCTCCTGAGACTTAGGGATCTTTGCATATAACACACAGAGAGATGGATACAATAGAAGGAAAAGAATTTTTTTTGATTTTTTTTTAAAATTATTTCAGAAATAAAAATCAAACAAAAAGAAAAGGTCCAGAAAAATCAATTCAAAATTTGAATTGAGATTCGAAAATGCACAGTCCCCGGCAACGGCGCCAAAAACTTGATAGCGTGCGGATGCACGCGCGTTGTGATTCCGGCAAGTGTACCGGACTGCCGTCAAGTAATAAAAGATATCGAACCCACAGAGACTATGTTCTCGAATCGCAATCGGTTTTCGAATCGATTAGTTCTGGACAGTTTTAAAGAGGTTTTGAAAAATGTTTGAATTGAAATTAAGAAATAGATGAGCAGAAAACAATTGTTTATGGGGTTTTGATCTAAACGGATTCCTAGGGATTTGGGTTACCTTTGAGGTTGTTTATGTTGCTAACTGATTTACCTTTGTTGATTACCGAAATTGCCTTGAAGGCGAGTTTATCCTCTGATAGCTTAAGCTCCCTCTCGGGTTACAAAAGCCGTGCCCAATTGACCCGACCCCTACTCTCGTGGTAGTCGATCCCAGATTGGACCCTTTGCGTTCAGTGACAACTCGTTGCTCCTCGAGGGACGGCTTCTAACTCTCGTGATTTCAGTCCCAAGTCTGACTTCTATAGGTCCGACACCTAGGTTCACCGCTAGGTTCCTCCCTAGAATGTCTAAGTCATGCAAATAACCTAAGTTCACCGCTAGGTTCCTCCTTGGATCATTCACATCTCACAAACTAGTGGCTGCCGGGCTTTACGAGTGAATCACCCTAGAAATCCTAAGTTCACCGCTAGGTTCCTCCTTAGAACGTCTATGTCACGTAAATAAACGGTTGCCGAAATTTATGAGTGATAAACACACTAGAAATCAGATCTAAAACAATTCGTAATTAACAAAGATTTTACATCAAATCAACATCATTTACAAACCTCGGGCAGAGCCCTAGTCCCTAGAAACTAACTACTACTCCAGTCTTGCCATGGAGATGACAAGCTGGGTTGACAACATAGTGAAAATCGAGAAAAGAGACGAGAGGAGAAGAAGAGAAGAGATCTATAATCTATGCCTAGAGTAGTAGCCCCTAATGTCTGATGTTTTCTGCCTCTGCCTGGTCCCTTATTTATAGAATTGGGCAGTTAGAGTCCTAATCCAACTCAAATTAGATCCAATTCTGTTACTTCTGAGCCAAGTAATACGCGTCACGGCCGTGATGGCTATCACGGCCTGGCCGTGACGGATTCTGCCTTGAAAATTCTTCACTGGTTGGTCTGTCATGGCCGTGATGGGCTCTGTTTGGCTCATTTTCTTCACTTTTAAAGCTCCATCTTCATCCAAACTCCATCATGGTTGATCTTGAGCATTTTACCCTTGATATCTGCAAAACAACACACGAAAACCGCCTTACCTGTTCCAAAGGAAAATTAACCTAAAATCTAATAAAAATATGCCTAAACTACATGAAAATGCATGCAAAATGATAGACAAAGATGATGTGGAATCACACTCATCAACCATGGAGGCGTACGATATGATCGTGCACCTCAAGCTGCTTTACTAAGAGCAAGCAAGGCATAAGCGGTTCGAAGTTTCCAGAGCCCTTTTCCAGTGTAAATTGGCAGAAGGAAGCCCTGTGAGTCCTCATGTACTCCAGATGATCGGGTACATTGAGAATCTCGAGAGACTGGGATTTCCTTTAGGCCAAGAGTTGGCCACCGACTTAGTTCTGCAATCGTTGCCTGAGAGCTATAGTCAGTTTGTCATGAACTATAATATGAATGATCTTGACAAACCTTTGCCAGAATTGTTGAGCATGTTGAGAACTACTGAACAAAATATTAACAAAGGAAAGGGGAAGGCCATTTTGATGGTCCAGGCTGGAAATAGCAAGAAGCAGCCCAAGAAGCCTACGCACAAACAAAAGGGCAAGGGCAAGGGCAAGGCCATCAACAAGATCAAGCCCAGTGCCTCTGGCTTGAAGCCTGTGGGTGGTGTGGCCAAGGAAGGCAATTGCTTCCATTGTGGTCGGACCGTACATTGGAAGAGGAACTGCCCAAAATACCTGGAAGAAATCAAGAAGAAGAAGGGAAGTGAGACTTCCACTTCAGGTGTGTTTGTTATAGAAGTCAATTTATCTACTTCTGCATCATGGGTAGTAGATACTGGATGTGGTTCTCACATTTGTACAAATGTGCAGGATCTAAACAGGAGTAGACCATTGGCAAAGGGCGAAGTCGACCTACGAGTTGGAAATGGAGCAAAGGTTGCTGCTTTAGCTGTAGGGACTTATGTATTGACTTTGCCCACTGGGCTTACTATTCAGTTAGAGAACTGTTATTTTGTGCCTGCAATTAGCAGGAATATCATTTCCGTTTCTTGTTTGGACAAGATTGGTTTTTCTTTTATAATAAAGAACAAAAGTTGTTCTATTTATTTGGATGATATTTTCTATGCTAGTGCACACATGAGAAATGAACTTTATGTCCTTGATCTTGAAATGCCCATCTATAACATAAATACTAAGAGGTTCAAACCAAATGAGTTGAACCCGTCTTATCTTTGGCATTGTCGTTTAGGCCATATAAATGAGAAGCGCATTTCGGAGCTCCATAAAGATGGACTCTTGGACTCATTTGATTATGAATCATATGAGATATGTGAGTCTTGTTTATTGGGAAAGTTGACTAAAGCTCCATTCACCGGAAAAGGTGAAAGAGGTAACGATCTTTTGGGTCTTATACATAGCGATGTATGCGGACCCCTAAACACATTAGCTAGAGGTGGTTTTCAGCACTTCATCACATTCACTGATGATTTCAGTAGATATGGATTTGTGTATCTTATGAAACATAAATCGGAATCCTTTGAAAAGTTCAAGGAATTCAAGAATGAGGTACAAAACCAACTTGGTAAAAATATTAAAACTCTTCGATCAGATCGAGGTGGTGAATATTTGAGCCTAGAGTTTGATGATCATCTGAGAGAGTGTGGAATTTTATCTCAACTCACTCCACCTGGAACACCACAATGGAATGGTGTTTCTGAGAGGAGAAATCGAACCTTGTTGGACATGGTTCGGTCTATGATGAGTCATGCAAACCTTCCAAACTCTTTCTGGGGACATACTCTATTAACAGCAGCTTTTACACTTAACAGTGTTCCATCCAAAGCGGTAGAAAAGACACCATATGAGATATGGACTGGTAGACGACCCAGCATGTCTTTTATGAAGATTTGGGGTTGTGAAGCATATGTAAAACGTCAAGTTTCTAATAAGCTTGATCCCAAATCTGATAAATGCTTCTTTGTGGGGTATCCCAAAGAAACCAAGGGGTACTATTTCTATAATCCTTCCGAAGGCAAAGTGTTTGTCGCACGGACTGGTGTATTCATAGAAAAGGAGTTTATCTCCATAGGAACCAGTGGGAGGAAGATAGAACTTGAAGAAATTCAAGAATCATAGAGTAGTGACCTACCATTGGTGGAACAGGAGCAACCTTCACAAAATGTTGTGGAGGAACAACCTGCTCCAGTAGCACAAGACCAGCGTAGGTCTAACAGGATACGTCACCAGCCTGAGAGATATGGATTTCTCATGACTCCACAAGGTGATGTATTGCTCATGGATCAAGATGAGCCTGTGACTTACCAGGAGGCCATCACTGGCCCAGAATCTGAGAAGTGGCTTGAGGCCATGAAATCTGAGAAGGATTCCATGTACACCAACCAGGTATGGACCTTGGTGGAGCCACCTGAAGGGGTAAAACCCATAGGGTGCAAGTGGGTTTTCAAAAAGAAAACTGACATGGATGGTATGGTACACACCTTTAAGGCGCGATTGGTCACTAAGGGTTTCAAGCAAATTCATGGTGTCGACTATGATGAGACCTTTTCGCCTGTTGCGATGCTTAAATCCGTCCGGATCTTACTTGTTATCGCTTCATACCATGATTATGATATATGGCAGATGGATGTCAAAACTGCTTTCCTTAATGGAAAGCTTCTTGAGGATGTGTACATGACACAACCTAAAGGCTTTGACATTTCAGAGGACGCCGGAAAGGTATGCAAATTGCAGCGATCAATCTATGGATTGAAGCAAGCTTCCAGAAGTTGGAACCTTCGTTTTGATGATGCTGTAAGATAGTACGGATTCATCAAAAATGAAGATGAACCTTGTGTCTACAAGAAGGTTAGTGGAGCATTGTTGTTTTTCTAGTGTTATATGTAGATGACATATTACTCATTGGAAATGACATCCCTACACTACAAAATGTAAAGACATGGTTAGGGAATTGTTTCTCTATGAAAGATTTGGGTGAAGCTACCTATGTATTGGGAATCAGGATCTATAGGGATAGATCGCTGAAATTGCTTGGCCTAAGTCAGAGTACATACATAGACAAAGTGTTGAGACGCTTTAACATGCATGAATCCAAGAAAGGACTCTTGCCTATGTCATATTGTATATGCCTATCAAAGGCACAATCCCCTTCCACTCAAGAAGAAAGGGATCACATGAGTAAGATTCCATATGCATCCGCAATTGGATCTATCATGTATGCCATGTTATGTACTCGACCAGATGTATCGTATGCTTTAAGCATAACGAGCGGTACCGATTTGATCCGGTGAAAGTCAGTCTCTTTGTCAAGAACATCCTTAAGTACTTGAGAAGAACTAAGGATTCGTTCTTGGTATATGGAGGCGAGGAAGAGCTTGCTGTAAAAGGTTACACCGATGCTAGCTTCCAAATCGATAAGGATGATTCCAGATCGCAATCTGGTTATGTGTTCTTCCTGAATGGCGGGGCGGTGAGCTGGAAGAGTTCAAAGCAAGAGACAGTCACCGATTCTACTTCAGAGGCTGAGTATATTGCCGCCTCCAATGCAGCAAAGGAGGCTGTTTGGATCAGGAAGTTCATTGCTGAGCTTGGTACAGTTCCTAGTATTGTGGACCCCATTGATCTCTATTGTGATAACAATGGGGCCATTGCACAAGCTAAGGAACCTAGATCTCATCAGCGATCCAAACATATACTTAGGCGCTTCCATCTTATTCGAGAGATTATCGATAGAGGAGATGTGAAAATATGCAGAGTACCAACACTTGATAAAATTGCTGACCCACTTACGAAACCTCTTGCTCAACAGAAGCACGAAGGTCACACTAGATCGATAGGCATTAGATTTATGCCTGATTGGATCCAGTGCTAGTGGGAGATTGTTGGTGTAAGCCCTAGAGGCCAGTGTATTTCTTAGACTTACATTTGTATCTTGCTATTATATATATATATATATATATATATATATATATTATATATATATATATATATATATATATATATATATATATATGAGGCATTCCAGTTTATTGTGTTACTTGTTTAAACATAATAAAGTCCTTAGAATAGAAATTTCAGTATAATAGAATATCAAGTATATGACTTGATCGTGAGACACTATTGAACAATGAAATCCTATTCTTAAATATCCGTAGTCAAGTATTTTATTAATAAGGACAATAATAATACATTGAGACTATTATGTGTGCAGACTGATGACCATATCTCACGGGTCCTGGATATGAGATATCGAGTCACCACATAGGTACACATTAGAGTAATGATGTACCGGATTGACCCACCATGAGAACACTACATGGAGCGTTATGTGAGTGTCATAAGTAGTTCTCATAGTGACGATAGTGTATGCAATCCTTCGACCTGAAATCGCTATGATCCCTACATGAGGAGTCGTGTGCTTTAATATCGTCAAACGTCATCTGTAATAGGATGATTATAAAGACGGTCATTGGGCATACCATGAGCCATGCAGAGGGATGTGAGTGACCTAGATGGAATTTGTCCCTCCTACACAACAGGAGTAATATCTGTGGTCCCCCTGATAGAGTGAGACTGTAAAATGCATGGCCGTGCTGAAATGAGTCAATATGAGATATTGACCTCATTTGTTGTTAAGTCTACTCGGGTATCAGGGAACATGATATTGAACCATACAAGGGTGACACATTCTATGTCTTGTGTTCAATATAGATATATGGACAAAGGGATAATAATGCACATGAATATTTGTCACAGAAAGGTTTCGTCAAATCACTGACTTTCTCACTACTTAGGTGGCAGTGATGTATTGCTAGATACCGCTCACTGTTTGTAATATTAAACGGGATTTAATATTACTACTAACGTTTTGGGAACCTATAGGGTCACACACATAAGAGCAGATCAAAAGAAGCATTAAAAGGAGAGTTGGACTCTTCTATTGGGCCTAGCGCATAGTACATGGGGCTTAGGTCAAACGTTGCTCACTAACTCACTTAAGGAGGTGCTACTATAAGTAGACCACTTAAGCTATTGTGCCTACATGGTTTTTACCCTAGCCGCACATAGAGAGTAACAGTGAGCAGCAGGTCTCGGTTTTCGAAGCTAGCACTGTGAGGCAGAGACGCTTCGTGTTCGTGACGTTGGACGTTCACGGGATCTGCTCGTGTGGATACCTTAGAGACATCGTTCGTGCGGTATTCGTGATAGACGATTTCAATCAATTGTCATCGCTTCAAGAGGTAAATCTTCTAACCATGAATCATGACCATTCACAAGGATCCTTCGATGGGAATTTTTTTCCGCTGCGTTATTTTGTTTTATACGCAAATTCCCAACAATTTCCCCCTTTTACTGTTTTTGTCTTTTCATGACTTTTATCTTTTGAAAGAATTTATGAAATTATTATGTACATACGGGGAATGTATGATTATGTACTGCTTATTTTCCCATTTCCTGGATGTTTATGTCTTAGGCCTATTAGTGGTTGGAAGATGTTAATAAATGATATGTACAGCTCGGACGAGGTATGTTAAGTACGACCTAACTTCTTATTTGCGAAAAGGAATAGGGAAAAATAAACCCATATCTTCAGAAAATTTATTTTCCGCGTTAAACTATATTGCGAAGATGTCACAGATAATGTAGCGCTCGAGAAGGGTGTTACAGTGCTCACCTTTAGCATGACCGTGGTCAACACTGAGCATGAGGTCGTGCTTAAAGGATCACGAGGTCTGCACTTCTCACATCACTCTCTCGTTTTCCGACACTGTCATACTCCCCTTGAGCACGACTGTGCTCCCCTTGAGCATGGCCGTGCTCGTGGCTCGCGCAGCCACTGGAGCAGGCCTTCCAGCACGGGGTCGTGCTGTACATAAGAATAGTCGTGCTCATGTATCTGGGGGGAGCACAGCCGTGCTCGTGGCTTGTGCAGCCACTGGAGCAGGCCTTCCAACACGGGGTCGTGCTGTACATGAGAATGGTCGTGCTCATTTATCTGGAAGGGATTTTTGACCACCAAAACCCCACCTAGCTCCATTTTAAATTTCCCTGAGGCATATCCTAATAAACTAGCACAACATACAATTTTATACTGTTGGAGCCAAAGTGGTTTTGGTTAAAATAATCTCTTAAGTTTTGATGTTAACAAAAAGATTAAATTTGTATGACAAAGTTATGTTGTGAACTAACTTGTCTGTCTTTAGTATACAGGATTGTATTACTTATTGCTAGACGAGGAAACTAGTCTAAAAGTTTCCTTAGGAAAGTCTAAAAGCATCGCGGATCCAAGGTTTACTCGCTAGACAAGCTGTCAAACTCATCTTATAAATATATAGTCTAAAAGGATATCGCTAGATGAGTAGTTAAAAATAACTAAGCTTAAAAGGTGCTAGACGGGTAGCTAGAAATAACTAAGTTTAAAAACCTCTAGACGAGTCCCTAAGTACATCAAGTATAAGAGGCGCTAGGCAAGGTTATAAAGTTAAAAGGAAAACAACAAGTCCAAAGACTTGTAGTCCACCCGGGAAAAGAATGGGCCACCCGATAAGAGATAGCCGAGTAACTAACTAGATTGCCTGATAAAAACAAAGTTAAGGTACACTAGTCTACCTGGTAGAACTACTAGACGAGGTATCACAAGACTACCTAGTTACTTCTTGTTCTATGTTCAGAATACACGTCCAAAGATGTATCTGTTTTGTACTCGTCCAGACATGAATTTATTTCAAATGATTGATTATTTAATTTCAAATGTCTCCATATCCTTTCCTGTGTTGTTTGAATTGTTTATGACTTTATTTCTTGGCAAGAGAAACATAGTACCATCAAATACACAAAACTTTGTACTCTGACACACACGTTACTGTAAAGTTGAATAAATTACAAAGAAGGAAAGACAGAAAGCTACTTTCGAGTACAAGAGAGAAGTGACAGAACCATTTCCAGCTCTATTGATAAAGAGCGCTTTTATGAAGATCACATATCAAGTTATCAGAACTCAAAAGATCCTAGCATTTAATGCTATGTCTATACATATATTTTTGAAGACCGTTGAAGAAGAAGGAGCTCAAGCTGAAGAACTCTATAAATACTGGACGACCCAATTAAAGAAAAGTATCGAAGCACTAATATTCAAAAGTGTCAAAACTCTGCACAAATTTCTCTTGAATACTTTCATTGTAATATCATCTGATCTTAAACTTTCATACCCTGACACATAGTGAGCTTGTAGATCAATCTTTAATTCTCTTTAGTTAGAGAGAGAGCATGAAAAGGCTTGACTGAAAAAGAATACTTGAGTGCCTGGAGAGGTGTTGAATACTTGAGTGGTTGTAAGCCTGAAGAGGTTTTGAATACTTGTAAAGCTATTAGTTTATGGTGAAGAAAACCTTCAAGTAGAAGGGACTGGATGTAGTTCTTGGTAGGAAGTGAGTGAATCGGGATAATATCTTTGTAAATCTTCTATCCCTAACTCTGTACAGTTTTTCTTTATATTAACTGTGGGGACTTGATTCTGAGTTTGTTAACTTCTTCAAAAGGTTTTTTACTTGTGTGTTTACTTCACTGCTTACTTGCAAAAAGGTTTTAGTAAACCATTTTTGTAAAAACTGTTAAGAAACAGAATTCAACCCCCTTCTTGTGTTTCCCTGTGTCAACTTCATATACAACTCATATAAATACATCAAGGCTTGCATACGAAAAATTGGGTGTTACAGTTCCACCCCCTATAAAAATTTCGTCCTCGAAATTTCTACTCACCTCGAGCAAAAAGGTGCGGATATACCTCCATAATCTTGCTTTCCAACTCTCATGTAGCACTTTTCTCAGTAGCCCTACTCCAAAAAACCTTGACCAAAGGAATTTCCTTTCCCCTCAGCTGCTTCACCCTTCGATTCTCAACCCGAAGCGGTAGTATCTCAAAAGTCAAGTTCCTCTTTAACTGAATTGTATCGGGTGTTATCAGATGTCTAGGATGGTGAATGTACTTCCGAAGTTGAGACACATGGAAAACATTGTGAAGGTTGGATAAGAAAGGTGGTGATTCTATTTGGTAAGAAACTTCACCAAGTCCTTTCAGATTTCGGTAAGGATCAATAAATCTAGGAGTAAGTTTATGTGCTTTCATCACTCTACCAACCCTAATTGTTGGAGTAACTCGCAAGAACACATGATCACCCTCCTGGAATTCGAGATCATTTCTTCTCTTGTCATGATAACTCTTTTGTCTACTCTGTGCCATTTCCATCTTATCCTGGATCATTCTCACTTTTTCTATAGTCTCTTGCACTATTTCAGGTCCTAGCACAATATTCCCACCAGGTTCATTCCAACACAAAGGTGTCCTACATCTCCTTCCATATAAAACTTCATAAGGTGTCATCCCAATACTGGAATGGAAACTATTGTTGTAGGTGAACTTTGTTAGAGGTAAAAACTTATCCCAACTACCCGAATGTTCTAGCACACAAGCTCTAAGAAGATCCTTTAAGGATTGGATGGTTCTCTCAGACTTGCCATCAGTCTGTGGGTGATAAGATGAACTCAATCTAAGCCTGGTCCCTAAAGCATCATGCAAACTATTCCAGAACCTAGAGGTAAATCTAGGGTTTCTATATGACACCATGCTAGCGGGCACATCATGCAATATAACTATCTCCCTGATGTACAACCTAAAGGCTTCTGGTGTTCTATCTTAACTTTCTGACATTCTAAGCACTCATAGACAAACTCAGCTACATCCTTTTTTCATTATAGGCCACCAAAACATACGCTTTAAATCCTGGTACATTTTTCTGGCACCTGGGTGGACACTCAAATCACTCATTTGTCCTTCCTCAAGGATCAACTGCCTAAGCTCTGGAACATTAGGTACACAAACTCTATCTTCAAACCTCAAAACTCCATCAGTCCCTTCCTTAAAACTAAGATTTCTACACTGAGCAAGCAGCTCTCCATGATCTAAGAGATACCCATCAATCTTCCGACCTTCCCTAATCTGTTCCATTAAACTATTGATGATATTCAAAGTTCCAAGCCTAATAATCTTAGGGGTAACTTCACAAGCTAAGCTTAAGTCTCTAAATTCTTCAATCAAATCCATCTCTTTAACCATCAAAGCTGAAACATGCAAGGTTTTTCTACTTAAGGCATCTGCCACTATATTGGCTTTTCATGGGTGATAGCTAAACTCAAAATCATAATCCTTAAGAAATTCCATCCACCCGCGCTACCTCATATTGAGCTCCTTTTGGTTAAACTGGTATTTCAAACTCTTAGGATCACTGAAGACCTCAAACTTTGCTCCATAAAGATAATGCGTTCAGATTTTTAAGGCAAACACTACAACTCCTAGTTCCAAATTATGGGTAGGGTAGTTATTCTCATGGGTTTTCAACTTCCTAGAGGCATAAGCTACTACCTTACCATCCTGCATCAACACACCACCTAAACCTTGCTTAGAAGCATCACAATATACTACAAAAGGTTCACTAGCATTGGGTAAGACTAACGCTGGTGCATAGGTCAAAGGTAAAGCTATCTTAGAGAAAACCCTCTATAAACTTTCTATAGTACCCTGCTAAACTCCTAATCTCGGTTACCGACTTTAGCGCTTCCCACTGGAGCACCGTCTCTACCTTGGTTGGGTCTACAACTATTCCTCCTTTAGAAACGATATGTCCTAAGAAACTCACATCTTCCAACCAAAACTCACACTTAACCAACTTAGCATACAACTGCTTCTCCTTAAGGATCTGCAAGACTACCCTCAAGTGCTCCTCATGCTCTTCCTTAGTCTTAGAGTACATTAAGATGTCATCTATGAAATCCACCACAAACTTATCCAAGTAAGGGTGAAAGGTATTGTTCATATAATCCCTGCACACGGAAGGAGCATTAGTTACACCAAAAGGCATAACTAAGTACTTGTAGTGACCATAGCATGTTCTAAACGCTCTATTCGGGATGTCCTCAGACTTAACCCGAATCTGATGGTATCCTGACCTCAGATCTATCTTAGAGAAGACGCAAGCTCCGACCAACTGGTCCATAAGATCATCAATCCTGGGAAGAGGGTACCTATTCTTAATGGTCACTTTGTTGAGTTTCCGATAGTCGACACACAACCTCATGTTGCAATCCTTCTTCTTCACCAACAACACTAGCACTCCCCATAGGGACATGCTAGGCCTAATGAACTGTTTTTGAATCTGTTCCTCCAACTGCTTCTTCAACTCTGCTAGTTCTAGAGGAGACATCCTATAAGGTGCTTTGGATATGGGTCCCATTCCCGACACTATGTCTATGGTAAACTCCACATCTCTTTTAAGGGGTAAGTTATAAACATCCCCAGGGAACACTTCAGGAAACTCTCTCACTACTGGCACATTCCCAACATCAAACTTGCTTTCTACTTACAGGGAAGATAACATCATGTAAACCTGGGGCTCTTCTTTCATAGAAGCTTTAACTTGGCTGGTAGAGAGAAATCTCGGATCCTTAGATTCGACAGGATTTCCAAAAACAATAGTCTTATCAAAATAGTTCAAGAGGACATGGTTGGAAGATAACCGTCCATTCCAAGAATAACATCAAGTTGTTTCATAGGTAAGCACACAAGATCAACTACAAAGTTCCTAATGAAACAATTCTTGCATGCATTTGAAGTAAGAACAAGCTTATTTGTGGGTGTAGTAACATCTAAATCACAATCAAGAAGAGTTAGGGGTAAATTAAGGTTTTTGACACAGTCATGTGATTGATGCGTGAAATCCGCAACTGTACAATTTCGTCGTCCATTAATAAAAGATTGAATCCACAGAGACTATGTTTATGAATACCAATTAATTTAATATCTCAATTAAATTAAAAAGGAGGGAATGTATTTTGTGAAAATGTGTGAAAGTAGTAACAAGTAACTAATTAAATAAATATTTAGCAGAAAAATTCAAGAACAAGAATAGCAAGTTTTCAAGTAAGGAGATTTCAAATTAAAAAGAGCTTCCAGGATTAGGGTAACCACAATGATGCAAGACAAATCCTAATTGACAACCCTTTTATTAAAATTGAAAATCAATTGAAGGTGAATTACTCTAAATTAGCTAATGTTCTCTCTCGAGATACAAAAAACGTGTCCAATTAAACCAATTCCTACTCTCGTGATAATTGAATTTAGATTGAACCCTTTACGCTATGTGGTAATTCATTAGGTCCTCGAAAGGTTAAACCCACTTTCGTGATTTAAACCTTAAGTTCAATTCTTATGGTTCAAATACCTAGGTTCACTTCTAAGTTCCCCCCTAAAGTATCTAAGACATGCAAATAAGAGGCCAACAAATTCACACGGATAAGGGCAATAAGGATTGAATCAAAGAACATTCAAAATCAATAAAAAGGATAAACATAGTCAATTAATCATCATCAATGTACCAAAAGGCATTGCCCAATCCTAGAAACAAAGGAAAATACTCAAGCAAAATTGAAATAACAAGATTCATAAGGATACAAATCATCATGGATCAAAGCGAGAAAAGAGAAAAAGAGGGAAGAGGAAGAGCCATCCTAATCTCCAATCCTAGCCTCCAAAAACAAGATGAACAACCCCTATTTTCGTGCCTAAGAAGAATAGTTTAGGTTAAAAAGAGTCCAAAGCCAACTCAAATTGCACATTAAAATAAATTTTCAGATTTCTTGACCGCGATCCACGACCATGGATCATTCCACGGCCAGGTCGTGGATGTGCTAAGTGTGTGCACTGATGAGTTCCACAATCGTGGTCCATTCCACGACCAGGACGTGGACTCTGCTGCCAAGTCTAGTTGTTCTTTTTCTGTGCAGGTGCTCAATCCATGGCCATGGGCCATTCCATGGCAAGGTCGTGTATGCTTATGGAGTGACTTTTTTGTCCCATTTATGATCCTTTTAAGCTTTATCTTCATTTCTTCAAGCTTTCCACCCTTTTCTAAGTTGATTAAGCAAAAATCCTGCACGACACCACTAGAAACACCACAATTTCCGAACTAAATGAAAACAAATATAAACGGAAACAAAAATGCCTAAATGAACTAAAAATGCATGCAAAACAAGAATGAAATATGATGTTGTTTCACACATATCAGTGATATAAACGAGTGGAAATCAAACAAGACAACTAAAGCATTTCCATTGATAAGGCACTTACCTTGGATCAGGTCCTCAGACTCGGAGGCTTCAGCTCCGCTGAGAGTAAAGACTCTCTCATTGGTTCTCAGTCGATTGGCTTGAGAACTCTGATTCTTGCTAGTGTAACACCCTGAATTCCATCATACATTAATAAATTTTAATGTGTTAGACTTAGCTTATATATGCTTGTTATGCTTGTTCTTGACGTCTAAGTTCATGTTGGGAAGGTTTAGTCTTAGGAAGGTTCAATTGTCTTAGAGTCCTAGTAACCTGTTTCACTGTTTTGACCAAATCTTGAGTTCTAGATGTTTGATCGAGATGATCTTGGTGGCATTGGAAAGCTAAGAGAATTATCTACAAATCTTATTTCATGTGTTTTGGCCAAATTCGACTGTTTCGCCCTTGCCCAGCAAGCCTTTGTTCACCTCGAGAAAAACCAAAATTCAACTTTGCACTTTTGGGTTCGCCTCGCGAATCCAACTAACAAAAATTGGTTCTCTGGCTCACCCCGCGAATGGGAGTTCGCCCCGTGAATACGTGCAAAACCAGAAAACGTGATTTAGATTCTTTTTAAGCCCAAAACGCATTCCAACCTGATTTTAACCCCTAAAACACGATCTAAACCCTAGTCTGTCACGTCCCAACACTCAGAGATGCCTCCCTTCTATTTTTATCTCAATTTCCATCAATCGTCTCTAGAAAACTCTCTCTAGGGAACCCGTTCTTGCATCGTTCTTCACCATTCGTTGATAGGAGAACATCCCTGCGAAGACGTGATCATCGTATTCGCTGTTTAAACCTTCAAAAAGGTAAGATTCATACACCTCGTCCCTCTCGTTCTTTCCCTTTTGATTTCTTGGCCTAAGAGTCTAATTAAGGTGTTTCCTTGTTGTTATTGAGGTCGTAGATAGGTGCTTTTGAGACGAGACCCTAGAGGACCCTCCTTCTTTTGAAATGTGAACCTCATACCAGGTATGAGAAAAGAATAGTGTATACACTAGTCTAGGGAGTAGCGTAAGATGAGGGGTTCCCATATCCCCGTTTATTGTTGTTATAATGTATTGATGCCATGATATGCCTGGTTGTATGACTGAATTGTTTATATGTTTAATTGGATTAATTGGTATGCCTATTTGTTATAATTGTTGAGTTGTTCATGATGTGGTATGCTTATTGAATTGTCTTATGCCATGAGTTTTGGTTGAATTGGTATGAATACCCATGATTATGAATGTTGTCGTTATGACATGGATTATGTTGATCACATTGACTGGATATGTTATTGATTTTGATGTTACCGTTATGTTGAATATGTTAATAAGACCCTAATCGGATTTAATTATGACTCTTAGTTAACATAGGAATTAAGGGATTAATTCCCCTTAGCTTCATAAGACATGAAATGTGTTAGTGAGGGGTGAGGTTTCATGCCGAATGTTTTAGTTAAGACCCTTGGGGAACTGTCGGTGTTGGTGCTTTTTGGCCAATACGGATATGTAACTCCGAAGTTGACTTCCTGAAGGCATCCCAAGTACCACTCTTCCTTCAGCTTCCATACGTTGGTGGCAATTCTCCCACCAATGCTCGACCTCCTCTGCTAATATAAAAGTTCCAAAGGTGACCTTCTGAGCATCATTTCATGCCATAAGCTCCTTGTTAAGGATCCATAACAGAGCACCTTCAAGGTCATAAGCTCCTTGTTAAGTCATAAAGCGTTTGACTCTGTCATGCGTCTGACTCATACTCCGATTAGCCCGGTGTATTTTGATGAACCCAAACATTATGCACATGATTTTAATTGAACTGTGTGAGTATTGATAATCATCTACTTGAGTTGTGCAGAAAGAGAACATTGTCTTAGCAAATCAATTCAACTAAAGGATACTAAAGGATCAAAGCATAAGTAAATGTGTCTGATCCCAAGGCATGATAAAGAGTAATGCGTCTGAAGATAGATTCAAGCTAAATCTCTAAGGCTGATATCATATCTCAGGCTCCCTGTCTCAGTGTTAAGCAGTTAGAAGCAAGAAGACAAAGTAATAAGCAGCTCGAAGCAAAAGGGCAAAGTGTCACTCCTAATCTTGCATCTGCAAAATTGAAAGATGAAGATAGTACATCATCAACAGATTATGTCATCGACTATCGAATGATCTACCCAAAGAATTCTTTTGCAGTTGTTAGTATTCGAAGGAAGGAAGATCAAGAAGTCATCTAAAAGATATACACTGATCAAATGCTCCTCGAAGCAACAATAGATTACAAACACAAATCTTCTGAAGAAAGTTGAAAGAAGATAGATCAAGTTTATAGACTGAATTATTCCAAGAAGACTCACATCAAGAAGCGCCTGATTATTTATAAGATATGTCCGAACTTCTGACAAGATTCATGAACTACACTAATGTCATAACTACTCAAAGAAAAAGGATGTTCAAGATCATATATGTTCAAGATTCATGAAGAAGTGAAGCATCAAAGTATGAAGCTACGTTTTATCTCTCATGGCTGAAGTAACATTCAAAAGAAGAAAATACTTTATGAAGAAATTGCTTGGAATCTGAATGAAAGTGTTTTCATTAAAAAATGGATTAATTAAAACAAAATGAGTATATTAATCTATTCCTCGTCTTCTATCAAAATCATAAGAAAGATGAAAAGACAAAAGGCAATGCAGCAAAATGTCACTAATGCAATAAAAAGAAAAGCTACTTTATCTGAGCTTTTCTAAGTGTTGCACAAATAAAGAAAGAAACGTTGCCCAAAGCAAAGAAAGCATATCTGCTGTGCTCTATAGTCAACCAAAGGATTTCTAAGGTTCTTTAGTATTTATTGCCAAGTCAGAACGGCTATTATCCTAAGGATAAAGAACATGACCTCTGATTATGTTGGTGTAAGCCCTAGAGGCCAGTCTATTTCTTGGACTTACATTTGTATCTTGCCATTATATATATATATGATATGAGGCATTCCAGTTTATTGTGTTACTTGTTTAAACATAATAAAGTCCTTAGAATATAAATTTCAGTTTAATAGAATATCAAGTACATGACTTGATCGTGAGACACTATTGAACAATGAAATCATATTCTTAAATATCCGTAGTCAAGTATTTTATTAATAAGGACAATAATAATACATCGAGACTATTATGTGTGCAGACTGATGACCATATCTCATGGGTCATGGATATGAGATATCGAGTCGCCACATAGGTACACATTAGAGTAATGATGTACTGGATTGACCCACCATGAGAACACTACATGGATCGTTATGTGAGTGTCATAAGTAGTTCTCATAGTGACAATGGTGTATGCAATCCTTCGACCTGAAATCGCTACGATCCCTACATGAGGAGTCGTGTGCTTTAATATCGTCAAACATCATCTGTAATAAGATGATTATAAAGACGGTCATTGGGCATACCACGATCCATGTAGAGGGATGTGAGTGACCTAGATGGAATTTGTCCCTCCTACATAACAGGAGTAATATCTGTGGTCCCCCTGATAGAGTGAGACTGTAAAATGCATGGCCGTGCTGAAATGAGTCAATATGAGATATTGACCTCATTTGTTGTTAAGTCTACTCGGGTATCAGGGAACATGATATTGAACCATACAAGGGTGACACATTCTATGTCTTGTGTTCAATATAGATATATGGACAAAGGGATAATAATGCACATGAATATTTGTCACAGAAAGGTCTCATCAAATCACTGACTTTCTCACTACTTAGGTGGTAGTGATGTATTGCTAGATACCGCTCACTGTTTGTAATATTAAATGAGATTTAATATTACTACTAACGTTTTGGGAACCTATAGGGTCACACACATAAGAGCAGATCAAAAGAAGCATTAAAAGGAGAGTTGGACTCTTCTATTGGGCCTAGTGCATAGTACATGGGGCTTAGGTCAAACGCTGCTCACTAACTCACTTAAGGAGGTGCTACTATAAGTAGACCACTTAAGCTATTGTGCCTACACGATTTTTACCCTAGCCGCACATAGAGAGTGATAGTGAGCAGCAGGTCTTGGTTTTCGAAGCTAGCACTGTGAGGCAGAGACGCTTCGTGTTCGTGACGTTGGACGTTCACGGGATCTGCTCGTGTGGATACCTTAGAGACATCACTCGTGCGGTGTTCGTGATAGACGATTTCAATCAATTGTCATCGCTTCAAGAGGTAAATCTTCTAACCATGAATCATGACCATTCGCAAGGATCCTTTGATGGGATTTTTTTTCCCGCTGCGTTATTTTGTTTTATACGCAAATTCCCAACAGATTACACCTCAACGGATCTTTTGTGATCATGTATAAAATTGAAGAAGTTGAAGAGCTAAAAAATATGAGATTATAGAAAAGAATTGAACAACTAGAAAAGCTACAACACTCAACATACTCTGAACGGAATTCCATAAGAAAGAAAAGTATTCATACCAAGGATAAAAAAACCGAAAGCTCTCATCACCCTCATCATCTTCTCTCAAAGTTCATAAATCATTCAGAGAAGAACTCATCTGCAACTTAATAGATCTTAAATTCATATTCACTCTTTGAAGTGTTATTTGGTTAGATTGATACTGTAATACTGAAGTTGTGCTTCAAACAACCCTCAAACTCTCTAAGCCTGAAGAGGCTTGTTTCAAGAATACTTGTTGAACCTGAAGAGGCTAGGTGTGCAAACAATACTTGTGGTTGAGCCTGGAGAGGCCAGGTGTGAAAATAATACTCGTCTGTAACCTTGACCAGTTATAGTGTTAAAACTTGGTGAAGCCATTGAGACTGTGTCCACGTATCCATGTCATGTCAAACTCTAGCTGAGTGTGGTGGCGAAACAATGATATCGTCGTCTTCGTAGAACGTAAAACAAAGTAGAAAACCAAGCAAATACAGAAAATGAGGTGAGATCCCCATTCTTCATACACATAACGCAGATATGTAGTGGTACGACACACAGGTACTTACAACTATAAATTTATACTTATATCATCACTCATATCAGAATAATAATGTTTCACAGAAACATAATTACATGACAACATTCACCTAGATATCAGACATCTAAGACTCGAGGAAAGACCTCCGATTTATTACCATGGTTTTACGAACAGTCGGAGAGAGTGGTTCGGAGGATTGTTCCGGATTATACCAGCCTTAGGTAAAAAAATGCGTCAACAGTAAGCAACATGCACATAGGCTTTTTCGGGAACATCCTACACTACCAGAACACACGTAGCATCTAATCAAGTATGCCGGTGTATTGCAAGATCACCACGCCACAGAGGAGCTACCAACTAGGCCTATATGAATATTTCATACCTCGACATCCCCAAGCATCAACCAGATTGTCACTACGGAATTCACACACGCATTAAAGTGTCAGGTCAATCTCCTAAGAACAACGGCCTCACAAAACATAGTTTCACTATGTATTTGGGAAAAATTACCAGAAATGTGTTCTTCTTGTCTATCCACTGGATGACCTCTTGATTCCACTGGAATCCTTTCGACGTGCTTTCTCAAATGCTAGATGTTTTCAGGTCCGAATCACTGGCCCTTAACATCGACCTAAAGTTTTCAAGTAACCTTTCATCTTTGTTCAAAAGTATCTTAAAGCACTTGATTACAAATCCTAACCCATTATGAAATTGGATCACAAGTCCAATTATTTATTTCTCTGCACTTTTCTAGTTGAGCCTTTTTCTTGGCTTCTAAAGAAAACAAATAACTCTTAGTCCATCAAATTTTATGGAGGTATTGACAATGAATTATCCATACTTGATAACATAAGGTCTTGTTCCACCCAACGCCATAAATTATGAAGTTCATATTTTCACTAAGTCGTTCATGACTTATGTTTTTGCATTTTTTTTGTAAATACTCGTCCTTACGGACTAGAATAATTTCTTTGATTTAAAACCAAAATTTGGCTAAAATCAATCATTTTGAAATCAAATTCCACCAAAAGTACATAAGTGCCAAATTTCTCAAAAACAGTTTCTCGAAAACATTGAAATACTTAAAACACAGTTTTGCTGCTTTTTATTGTAATTCAACTTAATTTCGTATTTTTGAAAATATAATAATTTTTCTCAAATCCTTCACTTTCTTAACTTCAAATACCTATGTTAAAATATTTACATGCTAATTTCGAGCCTCATTCTACTCTTTGTACAAAAATCCTAAAACTTGATCGAGCGTCGCTAAATTTGAAAATTGCGTAAGTCATTTTTCAACGATTTTTAAACCTAATGGTCCAAAACTCATTTTGTAGTGTTAGGAAATTTTAATAGACTCCAAAAACAGTTTTGGTCGAAATTAGAACCTTTGTTTATTTTACGTGTCCGAATTTGTGAAAATTCTGTTTTTAAGTCTACTAAAACATGATTTTTGTTCTCTTAAGTCTTAAACTCAAATTAAACCCCATTTAAAACCTTTAAAACATGGCAAGGAAGTTTATACTACCTTGAAAATAGTTCTGCAAAGAAAAGTATTTTCTTCTTGGTTTTGTTACTTTTTAACACCTTAACATTCATAGAATTATATAACTTTGAGAATCAATGTTGTCATGCTCTTTTTCAAGTATTGGCAAACCAATTCACAAGCAATTGTGAATATTTTCACTTCTCTAAACCATTCATAACCACATATACACATTCATGTATCAAAACACTAAATCATGACATGAATTTTAATCATAACCATATCACAACCAAGCACCAAATCAATTCCTCCAAGAGGATCACACATATATACACATAAATACATAACCCTCACACTTAGGGTTTTAGAACCAACACACAAATATATTAAACCACCAACATATCTACCCTAAGGCAGGATGATGGTAATCTCCCCCATACCTTTGTTGATCACTTGGAAAATCAAGTAAAAGGATGGTTTTTATTCTAGGTGTGCTCACGGTTTTGGGCTTGAAAAACCTAGCAAGATCAAACCAAAATACAAAATAATTAAACACATGGACTTAGCTATAATCATAGAAGATAATCCACGTTAGAAATCCTTACTTGTAGGAGAAAGGATGATGGATCAAGAATGAATGTTCCTAGGCTTGGAAATACCCATTTTCAAGGAAGGCTCTAAAGGAAAATTTGTGTGAGATGAGATAGGCTTAGAATGATTAGAGGAGCAAGGATCTAGTCTTGCTTTTGCAAACAAGCTCTTGGTTGATAATTTGTGTGATGGCCAAATTTGATGCATAAGAACAAAGGAAAGGATTTGTTTCATAACTTGGATGATAACTTAGAAGTGAAATGAAGATGAGCGGAGGTAATGAAGGGACGAAATTTTAAGGGCATAAGGGTCACAAAATTATTGGGACAAGCCTGAAATTTTAATGGAAGGCAAAAGACCACTTGGACATTTCTTATGAAATCTATATATTTTTCAATTTTGTAATCATGATGTTGGCGAGTCATTACCATGACTTACCATTGTGACTCATTGTCAATGAGTCATCATAGATGACTCGTTGTTTTGTCTCCTAGCGTATCTCTGTAGTTCCGTATCCGGCTTCGTCATTTAGCTGATTTAGGTTTTCGTGCGTTTCCTATCAAAATTCACCCGAATAAAATACAATATTTTATTTTTGTGCGAAAATTTTAGAAATAGACTTTATTAATGAAATTATGATAAAATCTAGAATTTTTCAGTTTCAGGTCAAATTAGGGTTTGAGCCGGTATAAAACACTGTCAGTAAAAAACGCAAACCTGTTTTCGTCTGAGTTTTAAACCCAAAATTGAACCCTAACTTCATACAATATAGTAGGTTATAGATATAATTTTGTTTTTCCCAAAATAATTTTCTTGATTATCGGTAAAAATATAAACAGATACTTAATTACCGATACAGCAAAATAGATAAAACATAGGAAAAAGACAGGGTGTTACAACAGGTGCAAGATGGCATTGACAAGGAGTGGCTCCTGGCAGGCTTCTTGGCGGAGGGACGCGTGAATGAACCGATTACACACCGGAATGAGAGGGATCCTAAGACTGTGTAGGTATGGGACTATACAGTTGAGGATGCCTTATATAAATTGATTGGTACTACCTATACCAACAAGATGCATCTTCTTTTTGGGAGCCGATCACTTAAGAACTCCACAGTTATGCGTGCTTGACTTGGAGCAATTCTAGGATGGGTGACCTCTTGGGAAGTTTTCCTAGGAAGCGTGTGAGTGAGGATAAAGCATGCTAAAAAGACCCGTGTTGGTCTGGGGGGTCAATCGTCAATCCATAAAGCAGCCAGGGATGTGACAACACCGACAGTCCACCAAACCATGGGTGAACCCCTAGGATAGTCGATGCATCTTACTCTCATATGCACCACCACGGGGGTACACGACTCACCTAACTCTCGGATGAATCACCGTGGATGTTTAGATCACCTTACTCTCGGGCGACCTCCCCTGTCATTGTATCTCCCCAAATAACTTCGTGCATGAATGCATGCATACCAACAAAAAATCAACCGTTATTTACCATCTCCATCAACACCATTTATTTATGGTTTAACGTCTTTGGCCATTAAGCACCAAAGTTTAACATTATCATTAATCTTGATTTAACAACTTTGGCGAATAAGCATCAAAGTTTACCAACATCAGCACCTTGACCAAAAAGCATCAAGGCAACTTTGACTAATAAGCATCAAAGTTTGTCAACGTGCGATAACCCCTCGTTATCGTCTTAACCATCATTAATATCTAGTCATTAATTATCTTTGTTAAAGCTTATCATATTAATTATAGATTTGGACTATTTCTCTTGTTGTAACTTTGATTATTGTATTATTCCATCATAAAGGAAAATCTGGGTGAAATAATCCAAATTCCACTCACGTCACATTCTGATTGGGGAGCACGGTGGTGCTTGTTTAGTCTCTAAAATGTCTGATGTGCATTTCCCTAAGTTTTGATGAGAACTAAACATTGGTTAATGATTTAATTAACCTTCATGTTGGTTTTTAACTTGTCTATCTAGTGTGCAGACTAAAACAGTAAGAATCATCTGTCTGCTCATATAGATGACTACCTGTCTGGATAAGCGAAAGTCAACCTGTCTGCTGACTAGGATTATTGACTTCTTTCAAGATACATCTTCAACCTGTCTCCCCACGAGTTCCTACACTTGTCTGAGGTTACTCGTTGAAGAATCAAGGACCAAACAAGCTTTTGTTGGTTGTCCCATCAGAAAGAGACTCGAAGCCTTCTCTCCTACTTAGTCTCACGCTTATCAAGAAAAGTCAGAAGTTACTCTCTCAAGCAACCTCGGATATCAGAACCAAAGACCAGTTAAAGAATGCTTCAAGCGTGCTTTATTCCCTAGTACCTCTCGTCCTTACACGAAAAGGGAATTGTACTCAGCAAAGTACAAAAAGCTCTCTGCACAACTTTGATATGGCTATTTCACGATGCATAAAGACATGATCCTTCAAGTTAGAGTACAACCAACGTTCCTATTGCATTAATGACTGCCCAGAACGACTCTATTGCATTTAATGAAGTTCTACTTGAAGCCAACATCTGAGGGAATGTCTCTAACAGATCTTAAATGCTTGAAGACTATAAATATAGAAGTCATTGAAGATGAAGATAGACAGAATACATATAGCATTAAAGAGCCATTACTCTGCGCATTAATAGCTTCATCCTTTCATTATGTATTCTTCAATCATTTCAAGTTATGACGCAGACTTTCCTAAGATTTACATTTAAACCAGTCTCTGAGTGTTAGTGAAAGATCTGTTTGTCTGAAGTTGTATTTATTACCAACCAAATTTCTCAAACAAATATTTGTGAGCCTGAAGAAGCTAGGTGTGAAAACAATACTTGGAGTCTGTAACCTGATCAGTTATAGTGGATAAAACTTGGTGTTGCCAAGGACTGGACGTAGCTCTTTGCTTTGAAGAGTGAACCATGATAAATAACCGTGTCAATCTCTCTTTCCTTGTAAACTATTTAGATGCTTTAGTTTTCTTATCAGTTTATCAAGTGGTGTGTTTGCCTAAGTCACTGTTAAAATTTCATCAGACAGGTTACCTATCTGTCCTGTATCTTTCCACTCGTCTGAACCAAGCTTCTGTATGCGAAAAGTATTCAATTTTGTTTAAATTCTGATAAACACAATTCAACCCCCTTCTCATGTTTATAGTTTTCTATTTCAATTGGTATCAGAGCTCAGCCTCTGGGTTGAGCATCTAACAGTGTAGAGGTAAAAGGTTCTGAAGAATAGACATGACTGCTGGAGCTAGTTCAAGTGGAAGTCACCAGACTGAAGGAGCTTCCCTTATCAGACCTCCTTACTTCAATGGAGAAAACTACAACTATTGGAAAGTTAGATTCCAATGGTTCATTTTATCTACAAACTCTGATATCTGGGATGTCATTACAGATGGTCCATTCATTCCCAAGAATGATGATGACACTGACAAGCCAAAAGCTCAGTGGACTACTGTAGAAAAGAAAAAATGGGAGTTGAACCACAAAGCTAGATATAACATCATTTGTGTTCTCAGTCCTGAGGAGTTTGAGAAGGTATGTGCTTGTGACTCTGCCAAAGAAATATGGGACACTTTAGCTGTCACACATTAAGGAACAGCCAAAGTCAAAGAGTCAAAGATTGTCATACTTGTTAGAAAGTATGAACTGTTTGTCATGGAGGAAGGAGAATCTGTTGCTCAAATGATAGGAAGATTTCAAACTATAGTCAATAGTTTAAAATCTCTTGGCAAAGTCTACACCAATGCTGAGAAGGTTGGAAAGATTCTGAGAAGTCTACCTAAACAGTGGAGACCTTTGGTCACTGCTACCTCTCAAGCCAAGGATCTCACTACCTTGACTATGGATGAACTTCTTGGAACACTCACTGTTCATGAGCAAGAACTTGGAGATGAAGTTGCACCAAAGAAGAGCAAGTCAATTGCTCTAAAAGATGATCAAAAGTCAGCAAGAGCTTCCAAGGCCCTAAAGGCAGACGATTCATCCGGTGATGCTGACCTGTCTGAACACGAGGATTCTGAGAGTGATGAAGAATTGTCTCTCCTGACCAGGAAGATAAAGCTTCTCCTATAGAAAAAGAAGTTCAAGAGGGATAAACCATTGAAAAGGTTCAACAAGGACAATAACTTCAAAGAATCCACTTCAACAGACAAAAGTCCAATTGTCTGCTATGAGTGCAAGAAGCCTGGTCACATCAAGGTTGAATGTCCTCAACTCAAGAAGGCCCCTTTTAAGAGATTCTTCAAGAATAAGAAGAAAGGAATGATGGCTACTTGGGAGGATCTGGAGTCAACATCTTCTGATGAAGAAACAGAGGAAGAAGCCAATCTCTGTTTGATGGCCAACACTAACTCAGACTCAGACGATGAGGAATATCCTGACTATGAGGAATTACTTGATGCCTATGAGGAGTTGCTAGAGGAATCCAACTACTTATCTAAGGCCTTCAAATCCCTCAAGAGAGGGTATGTAAAGCTCACCAGTGAGCATAAACAGAAATCCCAAGAGTGTGCGAAGTTGGCTAAAGAGAACAGTGAGCTGAAGACTGAAAAGTCAAATGACGCTAAGATCTCAAGTGAAACATCACCATCTGAAGAAGTTGAAAAACTTCAACAGAAAGTGGAAGAGCTCACTTCTGATCTTGTAAATTTGTAAATGGTAGAGATAATCTAACTAAGCTACTTGGCTGTCAGAGGCACCCTCTTAACAAAGAAGGTATTGGATATGTCCATCAGACACATCATAAAGTATCAACTAAAGCTTCTACAGTATTTGTTAAGTCAACTGTAACCAAGTCTACACCTGTCTGTAACTTCTATGGAAAAACTGGACATGTTATGTCTAAGTGTATCCATTAGAAGAGAAGGAAGTCTTCACAGACTCCTAGAACTAACAGAAAAGGACCCAAAAAAATATGGGTACCTAAAGATCAAATAATTTTTGTTGCAGATGTCCTCAACAGGACAAAGAAAACACCACTAACGGTACCTGTACAGTGGTTGCTCGCATCATATGACATGAGAAAGGTCTATGTTCCTAGACCTCCAACTTAAGAAAGGAGGACACGTTGCCTTTGGAGGGAATCAGAAAGGAAAAGTTATAGGAATTGGTACTATTGGTGGTAAACCCCCTCTTCCCTCTATATCTAATGTTCTTATGGTTAAAGGATTAAGACACAATTTGCTTAGCATAAGTCAATCACATGATAGTGTATTTGATGTTTCCTTTACCAAGGATGTATGCATAGTTAAACACTATTGTGGTAAAACCCTCTTTTAAGCTAAAAGGCAACAAAATCTTTATAAGATTGAACTGTCTGATCTCTCAGATCAAAGTGTAACCTGTCTGATGTCTAAAGAGGATGAGAGATGGTTATGGCATAAGAAACTAGGACATGCTAGTATAAAGCTAATTTCTAAATTAAAAACGAATAACCTTGTGAGAGGATTGCCTGATATTTGTTTTAAGAAAGATGTCTTGTGTGACGTATGTCAGAGAGGTAAACAGATAAAATCAAGTTTCAAATCTAAAAACCAAATATAAACCTATAGACCTCTTCAGTTGTTACACATGGATCTGTTTGGACCAGTTAGTGTTGCCAGCCTGGCTGGAAGAAAATATGGATTTGTCATTGTTGATGACTATTCTAGATACACATGGGTACTCTTCTTAACCCACAAGGATGAGTCTTTTAAGGCTTTTTCAATATTCTGCAAAAGAGTACAAAATGAGAAGGGTTTCTGTATTTCTACCCTTAGAAGTCATCATGGGGGAGAATTTGAAAATGAGCAGTTTAGACAGTTCTGTGAGGAAAATGGAATCTCTCACAATTTCTCTGCACCTAGAAATTCACAGCAAAATGGAGTGGTTGAGAGAAAGAGCAGATCTCTGCAAGAGATGGCTTGATCTATGCTCAATAAAAATAATCTCCCTAAGTACTTCTGGGCAGAAGCTGTAAACACTGCTTGTTATGTACAAAACAAAATAATTATTAGGCCTTTTCTAAAGAAGACTCCTTATGAATTATGGAAAGGAAAAAGCTCCAACATATCTTATTTTCATGCTTTTGGATGTGAATGCTTTATTCCGAATACAGAAGATAATCTTGGAAAATTTGATTCTAAGGTAGATATATTTTCGTAGGATATTCTAAAATGTCTAAAGCTTTTAGAGTTTACAATTCAAGAACCTGCATTATTGAAGAATCTGTTCATGTTAAATTCAATGATGGGTTAAAGACTGATAAAGAACTATCAGATCTAGAAGATGATCTTGGTGATCTTGATATAAATAAGCCAGAAAGTCAACAACCCGATCTAACCAAAATAGAACCTATGCTTGAGGATGTCAGACAAGTGGAGCAGACGAGTCAGCAGACGAGTCAACAGACAAGTCAGCAGACAAGTCAAGATCTTTATGATGATCTCAAAAGGGATTGGAAGTTCAACACTCATCATCCTAAGGATCTTATTATTGGAAATCCTTCTGAAGGAGTAAGAACCAGATCCACACTAAGAGAATCGAGTAATGTGACCTTTATATCAGAATTGGAGCCAAAACGCATTGAAGAAGCTCTTGAGGATGAAAGCTGGATTCTTGCTATGCAAGAAGAACTTAACCAATTCACCAGAAATGATGAATGGACTCTTGTCTCTAAGACAAAAATCAAATCTGTTATTGGAACAAGATGGGTCTTCAGAAACAATTGGTTGAAGATGGTAAAGTTGTCAGAAATAAGGCAAGGTTAGTAGCTCAAGGCTATAACCAAAAAGAAGGTATTGATTATACTGAAACCTTTGCACCTGTAGCTAGAATAGAAGCCATATGCATCTTAATGTCATATGCTGCACAACACCAAATCACCCAGTTTCAAATGGACGTAAAAAGTGCTTTTCTAAATGGTATAATTGAGGAAGAAGTGTATGTTAAACAACCCCCTGGTTTTGAGGATGCTGATAAACCAGACCACGTTTTCAAACTTAAAAAGGCATTATATGGTTTGAAACAAGCACCTAGAGCATGGTACAATAGACTTAGTTCTTTTCTCATGCATAATGGTTTTACTAGAGGACAAGTAGACACTACTCTGTTCAAGAAATGCTTTAAAGAGAACTTTATTATAGTTCAAATATATGTTGATGATATTATTTTTGGAGCAACTAATGAAAAGTTGTGCAAGGAATTTTCAAATCTAATGCAAGCTGAATTTGAGATGAGCATGATGGGAGAATTGAAGTTCTTCCTTAGATTACAAATCAAGCAGACAAGTAATGGAATTTACATCCATCAACTAAAGTATACCAAAGAGATACTCAAGAAATACAAAATGGAAAATGCAAAGCTCATGAAAACCCCTATGCAACCTAATGCAAAACTAAGCAAAGATGATGAAGGTAAAAAGGTAGACCAAACTGTCTACAGAGGTATGATTGTCTCTCTACTGTTCTTAACTTCAAGCAGACCTGACATTCACTTTAGCGTCTGTATGTGTGCTAGATTCCAATATGGTCCTTGAGAATCTCATCTTAAGGCTGTTAGAAGAATATTTAGATGTTTGCTTGGAACTACTAATCTTAGTTTGCTTTATTTAAGATCAAAAGAATACAGATTAGTGGGATATTGTGATGCTGATTTTGCTGGAGACAGAATAGAAAGAAAAAGCACCAGTGGAGGATGTCACTTCATTGGAGCAAGCTTAGTCTCATGGTCAAGCAAGAGGTAGACAACTATTGCCCTATCTACTGCTGAAGCAGAATACATCATAGCTGCTAGTTGCTGCTCTCAACTCTTATGGGTAAAACATCAACTTGAGGATTACTCAATTTATGTGCATAACATATCTGTACAGTGTGATAATTCCAGTGCTATATGCTTAACTAAAAATCCAATTCAGCATTCGAAGGCTAAGCGTATTGAAATCAAACATCATTTTATTAGGGATTATGTTCAGAAAGGCATCTTTGATATTAAGTTTGTTAAAACTGAAAATCAATGGACTGATATTTTCACCAAACCCTTAGCAGAAGAAAGTTTTTATTTATTAGAGATAATCTAAACATGCATTGCATTGTTGAATAACCTGTCTATGCTTACCTGTCTGACTCTACCGAGTCACTATGCTAGAACTCAACAGTTTTGTTGAATGGTTATTAATTAATTAATGTCATTCCCTTATCTGAAGCTAATCATGTGCACGGTAGTTTACATATCTCGAAACCATGTTTTCATTATGTCTTAAGTGGGCGCTGCGGTTCCCCATACAAATCGTGTCGTTTTATATTAAAAATGTTGTTTTTCTCTCTCCTACCTTTATGACTATAAAAGACAATAGATCAGAAAGGTTGAACCTTTACGTTTTCAAAATCTAAAATCTCTTTGTCTTCTCATCTTTCAAACCCTCTTCTCTCTCGAAACCCTAGAACCGTTTTCTCTCAAAAATGGCATCATCCAAGTGTCTCTCTGCAAAAGCAATCACTGAGAAGCACAATCTCAAGGTTACTGAGATCGAGAAGATCATTTCGGGAAAGGCTGTTGATCTTCAACATATGAAGAAGCTAGGTATGGATGTCACTGAAGAGTTGGAGTACTCCAAGAGGGCTCCTTTCTTCGACATAAAGGATCTTGTTCACCCTAAGCTCGTTCAAACGTTTTGGTGAAATGTTGTGGTTGTCACCAATTGACTGAACGGAATCAAGAGCTTTAAGGCTAAAATAGGGGATGGAACCCTTCTCTTCCTCATCAGTTCTCTGGAGCTTGTCACAAAATGTCTGAGAATCGGAGCTAGCTTCACACCCAACTGGGAAGATGATGTGGGAGTTGACAATGTCAATTTTGCCATCTATGGTGCTCCCAAACCTGTGAACCCTAAGCCTGTCAACATGGTGGTCAAGTGAAGATTCCTGCACAAATTGTTGTTGGAGTGAGTGATGCCAAGGAAAGGCTCATGAGATAGTGTGACCAAGATGGACAGATTTGCTCTGTACCACTTGATCCACAAAATCAAGGTTGACATCAAAAACCTTATCTACATGTACCTTGAGACTCTGATCAAGAGAACCAACATGCAGACCTATCCTTATGGGATGTTGCTGACAAAGGTCTTCAGGAACAAGTTGTTTGTTCCTAGTGATGTTCACTTTGTGGACATGTCACTGGCCATAGACAGGAAGATACTGTCTATGAAGGACATTAAGGGAATCCCTCTTGCTGATGAGGAGGCAGACGATAAGAAGAAGCAGAAGAAGAAGCCCGCTGTTGAGCAGAAGGAGGAAGAACCAGCGGTTTCCACTGATGAGTCAGAAGTCCCCATTTCTGAGAGACTGTTTAAATCGTCTGGAAAGGTGGCTAGACAAGACCAAATTCCAGAGCTAAAACCTTCAGTGTCTGAAGATTCTACTGAGACAGTTGAGCCCTTGAGGTTCAAGCTGAAAAGACCCTCTCCCAAGAGGAAGACTAGTGAAGCTGAGGAATTAGTGGATGTTCCTACTCATCCCAGCAAGAAGAGGAAGCTGGTGAAGACCTTTGCCAAGGTCAGACAAGTTGAGTCTGAGCCCAGCAAAGAGGAAGCATCTGCTCAGGGGGAGCAGATAGAACAAGTCTTGGAAGAACCAAAGAAGACTTTCATTTTGGGAATCATTCCCAAAAGGAGAAGATCTGGTTACCCAGTACCTACAAAGACTGAAGTGCCTGCAGAAGCTAACACTACAGAACATCTGTCTAGAGAAGCTCAAACAGTTGTACCCGAGGATGACCAAGTGTCTCCATCTCACAAGAAGTTGAAGCTATCTAAAAACCAAATAACTCATTCTTCCCCTATCATCAAGGTATCATCACTCCACCTGTATCTTCTCCGTCTGCCTATTTTGTTCAACCTCTCTCTTTTGTATCTCCTCTTCCTTCACCCGTCCACTCTTTTCAAACTCAAAAATTTTCTTTCACTATCGTACCTGATGAATGTCAGTACACAGTTGTTCACAGGGAATCTGCTCCCAAAGAACAAACTGGCATATCATCGAGACTCTTTGTGTCTGATCTGCAATCTCTTTTATTTTTAAGTATCTCACATGTCTCTTTCATTCCTTCTCCTCCGACTCATATTCTTAACCCTGTAGAGAACTTTTCTTCTACCCACTTATTGTTGTCTTCATTAGAACATTAGCTGGAAGTCATTATCCTGCTTCTGTTGTGATGCTACCTCGTAGGTCTAGGTATTTCTTTATGTTAGTTACTGGATCTAATCTTTCTTTTGTCATATTGATTCCTTATTACACATCCCTCCATCTGTATCAGCTCGAACACCTCTTCCCCCACTTATCCAAATAATCATCACCAGACTATCTCTGTCTGAGAGACTTTCCGGTGTGTTTCCTTCACTTGATACTGACTTTGTCAGAATCAGTCTTATCTTCAAATTTCTCTTTCTTCCTTTCTATGCTCTTCAAACTCTCGACGAACTTTTCTTCCCTTCCATCACCTCTCCCCTATCTCTACCTAAGGCACCCCCAGTTTTAGCCTTACGCTAGCACTATTCTCTGTCTGTCTCTTCCTCAAGCCTGTCTACAGAAGCCTCCTCTTCTCAGACAATGGCCTTACAAGACTTTCATCTGCTTCAAACACAAGTAGAAGACGTAAGAAGACAGCTGGATGAAGAAAGGCGAGCTAGGCTGCTCTTAGAGCAAAGGGTTGCTGCCTTATATTTGTTACTTAGTCAATCTAGGTAGTTTTGTTTCTCTGTTGTAAACTGCCCTATACTTATCAAAGCTCATGATGAATAAAATATATTTCTTCCTTACTTTCCTTATTTCTTTATTATGATTACTCCTTTTTGCTGTTGACAAAAGGGGGAGAATGAATATGATATGATCTTAATAAGAAAATAATATATGAACATGATATGATCAAAGTATGTTCTGATATTTGCTATATTTGCTCTGATAAATCGCAAGTAAGATTGCTCTGATAATTTCAAAGTAAAACAAGTCAAATACAGGTGTGACTAAGTTAACTAGAACATATGATCAAGCCCGTCTGATTAAGAAAATTTCAACCTCTCTGATATATGCTACTTTCATTTGTTGATATTTTTTGAGGTTCATTAAATCATCTCAATGTTTGCCATCATCAAAAAGGGGGAGATTGTTAAGTCTCTAAAATATCTGATGTGCATTTCCCTAAGTTTTGATGAAAACTAAACATTGTTTACTGATTTAATTAACCTTCATGTTGGTTGCTAACCTGTCTATCTAGTGTGCAGATTAAAACAATAAGAATCATCTGTCTGCTCATATAGATGACTACCTGTCTGGATAAGCGAAAGTCAACCTGTCTGCTGACTAGGATTATTGACTTCTTTCAAGATACGTCTTCAATCTGTCTCCCCACGAGTTCCTACACTTGTCTGAGGTTACTCGTTGAAGAATCAAGGACCAAACAAACTTTTGTTGGCTGACCCATCAGAAAGAGACTCGAAGCCTTCTCTCATACTTAGTCTCACACTTATCAAGAAGAGTCAGAAGTTACTCTCTCAACCAACCTCGGATATCAAAACAAAAGACCAATTAAAGAATGCTTCAAGCGTGCTTTATTCCCTAGTACCTCTGGTCCTTACACGAAAAGGGAATTGTGCTCGGCAAAGTACAAAAGCTCTCTGCACAACTCTGATATGGCTGTTTCACGTTAATAAAGCCATGATCCTTCAAGTTAGAGTACAACCAACGTTCCTATTGCATTAATGACTACCCAGAACGACTCTATTGTATTTATTGAAGTTCTGCTTGAAGCCAACATCTGAGGGAATGTCTCTAACAGATATTAAATGCTTGAAGACTATAAATCCAGAAGTCATTGAAGATGAAGATAGACAGAATACATATAGCATTAAAGAGTCATTACTCTGCGCATTAATATCTTCATCCTTTCATTCTGTATTCTTCAATCATTTGAAGTCATTACACGGACTTTCCTAAGCTTTACATTTAAACCACTCACTGAGTGTTAGTGAAAGATCTATCTGGCTGAAGTTGTATTTATTACAAACCAAATTTCTCAAACAAATCTGAGTGAGCTTGAAGAGGCTAGGTGTGCAAAAGTAAATAATTCAAACATCCTCAAATATAAATAATTAACCTAAGGCGATAAACCCACAATTCCCAAATCGTCATTGGTATTACGGAAAAGTTTCCAATACGATTTTGGTATTGTCGATTACTCGACCACTAGTAGGGTTTAGGTCGCCCTACACCATTATTATAAATTATATACTACTTATCGGTTCCGACGATGGAATGGTTCTTTCTCCCACCTGAGTTTCCATCGGGAACACGTACACGACGATCCTCGTTATCCCACCACGAGTTAACACAACCACCTTCAACCAAACAACATAATTATAATTAATCAACTAACACCCACCTATGACACTTTAGGGCTAGGTTCGGCCAAGACTTAGAAAATAGGTTTAGGATTATCTTCTTAATGCCATCTTTTGGATCCTAATTAATAGAGTCTTAACTAACATAGATTACTTATTACAAAACTAAAATTTGAAACAAAATCCTATAACCTTTAGGGTTAAGGTTTCGGCCAAGGGCTGACTTTTAGGGTTCAAAATCCTTAAAATTTCTAATCATGATTAAGTCATAGATTAATGATCCTTGATTAACCTAAATCATGGATTAGTGACTAAACAACTAAAGTTGAAACTCAAAACTTCCTAACTCTTTTATACAAGGATTCGGCCTCAACATGATCATAGGGTTAGGGTTCTTAGTTTAATAAACCAACTTGGATTTATTAAGCATACATACTAATAGCTTGATTAACAAGATCATTAATGAAAACCATGAACAAAAACTCTACCAAACCTACTTTGATAGATTCGGCCAAAGCTAGGTTTTTAGGAAAGAAATTTTTGATTACATCATGCTCTTAGATTTAGATAATATGCATGATATCAAGAAGATAGAAAGTAGTTTCATCATCATTAGATTTTTCTAGAATTTATTATGACTTTTCAAAGTTCTAGGGTTAGAAACTTTAAAGTGATGAACAACTATGATATAAGCCTTGAATCAAGAAACTTGCTAAAGAACATAGGTATGATTAAGAATGAAGATTTGAATTTACCTCTTGAAGATCAATGACAAAGGAAATCCAAGAACTTGTTTTACAAACTTAACACAAAAAGACTTATGAACTTTAGGGTTTTGGAAACAAATGGCAAAAGAAACTAAGTGAAAAGTGAGAGTATGGTATTTATAGGGATAGTGGCGCCATCTTGGGAAGACTCTAGATGATGATGAGTTGTCTTGCTAAAGGATTCAAATGCAATTAAGTTCTAAGGACCAATGTGCAAAGATTCCAAAAGTTGAAGGACTAGTTTGCAAATTGTCAATAAAGTGCCATGATGATGATTTTGCCACATTTAATGCAAGATTATCTTGACCTAAGTTGGCTGATTTTTGAGTCAAAGATATTTTAAGAATAATCAAGAAACTTGAAGAAGATTTGAGAACATTAGAGAAAAAGATGAACATGATGAGGGTTTAGAACAGTTTTATTAATTTGGGTATATCTCTCAACATACTTCTCCGTTTTGGATGATCTTTATGTCGTTGGAAAGAAGAGAGAAAGATGAACAACTTTCATGTTGAAAGGTTTCCGAGATTCAGAGAATAAACTGCTCAGAATTTCGTGGCAGTTTCGGGTGATTGATGAGAGAATGACTTTGCCTTATAACTCATCCACTTAACATAAATGTCATTTATGGCTTAGGAAAAGTGATGTCCAAGTGATTGAAATGGAGGAAGGAGCCGTGAGTTTTGGGTTGGATTTGATCAAATTTTCCAATGGCATGGCTTGTAATTGTCATAAAAAGACAAGGGTAAAATGGTCATTTCATAGCAAAAATTCACTTTGTCATAAATGCGCCATTATGGCCATTATGACTCGGATAAGCTCGTCATAAATGCTCGTCAAGTCGGTCAAATCCATCATCTCAGCTACGTTGCCGACTCCAGGTTTCATCTGGCACAGGTTTTTCCTAGAGATAATCTCAACGTATACGCCCGCAACAAATATAATATTTTAATTTTTTACCAAAATTTTCAAAACTTCTAATATCGTAGCAAATACGATAAAAACATTTTTCATCTCGTTCACGAATTAAAATTAGGTCTTTTGAGCAGTATAATTATACCGTCAATGGAATTCGCGGGTCGTTTTTCGCCTGACTTTCCAACCTAAACTTTAATCGTAGCTTCCTACATTCAAGTAGGATTGAGTAGTAAACTCCGTGTATTTAAAATAATTTTCTAAAACTCAAATAAATTTATAATCATATTTATATGTATTACTTTTATTTAAAACAGTGAAATACAAGGTGTTACATTACTACCCCACTTAAAAAAAATTTCGTCCTCGAAATTTACATACTTCAGAAAAGATATGGATATCGTTGTTGCATATCTGCTTCACGCTCCCAAGTAGCATCTCCAGTAGTTTCATCCCATATGACCTTAACCAAAGGAATTTGTCTACCACGAAACTCCTTAATCTCTTTATCTGCTATCCTTACAGGTAGAGCCTCATACTCTAGATTCTCTCGCAGTTGTATAGACTCAGACTCAATAACATGTGAAGGATCAGGATAATATTTTCTCAACTGAGACACGTGAAAGACGTCATGAAGGTTAGCAAGGTTAGGTGGTAAAGCAATATGATAAGCTACTGGACTAATCCTTCGAATAATCTGGAAAGGTCCGATGAATCTAGGAGTAAGTTTTCTAGTTTTGATATCCCTTCCAATTCCGGTCTTCGGAGTGACTCTCAAAAACACGTGATCGCCCTCCTGGAATTCTAAAGGTCTCCTTCTCTTGTTACTGTAGCTCCTTTGCCTATCCTGTGCTTCCTTCATCTTTTCCCTTATCTTCCTAACTTGTTCCGTAGTCTGTTGCGCCACATCTGGATCCAAGACTTGATTTTCACCAATCTCATACCAACATAACGGTGTCCTACACTTCCTACCATACAAAGCCCCATATGGTGCCATCCCTATACTACTGTGAAAACTATTGTTGTAAGTAAATTCAATCAATGGCAAAAACTCATCCCAACTGCCAGTGTGTTCCAAAACACAAGCTCTTAAAAGGTCCTCCAATGATTGAATCGTCCTTTCTGACTGTCCATCCGTTTGGGGATGGTAAGCAGAACTCATTCTCAACTTGGTTCCTAAAGCATGATGCAACTGTTTCCAAAGTCTAGATGTAAATCTAGGATCTCGGTCTGAAACAATGCTCGATGGCACACCATGCAACCTAACAACTTCTTTGATGTAGATTTGGGACAACTTCTCCAAACTATAGCTTTCCCCCATAGGTAAGAAGTGAGCACACTTCGTCAACCTGTCAATAATAACCCAAATCGCATCATGTTTCTTAGGAGTTCGTGGTAGTCCAACCACAAAATCCATAGCTATGCTATCCCATTTCCATTTTGGGATATCTAATGATTGCAATAAACCAGCTGGCTTTTGATGCTCTATCTTAGCCTTCTGACACACCAGGCAAGATAAAACATACTCTACTACCTCTTTCTTCATCCTTGTCCACCAAAACAATTTCTTTAGATCCTGATACATTTTAGTAGATCCTGGATGAATACTCAACTTACTCTTATGTGCTTCTTCTAATATCAACTTCCTAAGTTCTAAATCCTCGGGCACACATATTCTATCCCTAAACCTCAGTACCCCATTTGCTCCTCTACTAAACTCAGAATTTTTACCTTCATCTATACCTCTACTTATCTCCTGTAAATATGGATCCTGAGCCTGTTTATCCTTAAGATCTCTCATAAAATCACTACTAATAGTGATCATACCTAAGCAAATTTTATCCTCAACCAACTCCATTCCTAAGTTCAAATCTCTGAACTGTTCCAGTAATTCCAACTCTTTAACCATCATTGCGGACACATGCAATGATTTCCTACTCAAGGCATCCGCTACTTCATTCGCCTTCCCAGGATGGTATAGTAAATCAAACTCATAATCTTTGATAAACTCCATCCATCTTCATTGTCTCATATTCAACTCCTTTTGGTCGAACAGATACTTCAGACTTTTATGGTCACTGTAAACATTAAATTTTGCCCCATAGAGAAAATGTCGCCATATTTTTAATGCGAACACTATGGCTGCTAATTCCAAATCATGAGTCGGATAGTTCCTCTCATGAATTCTCAATTGTCGGGAAGCATAAGCCACCACTCTTCCCTCTTGCATTAGAACACAACCTAAACCTTGGTATGACGCATCACAGTATACGTCAAACGGTCCTAATGGATCCGGTAAAGTCAAAACAGGTGATGTAGTCAACCTTTCCTTCAGCTTTTGGAAACTCTGCTCACATTTGTCCGTCCATACAAAAGCTGTATTTTTCCTCGTCAACTGTGTCATAGGCAACACAATCTTCGAGAAACCCTCTATAAACCTCCGATAATATCCAGCTAACCCTAGAAAGCTTCGTACTTCATTTACTGACTTAGGCCGTTCCCATTTAAGAACTGCCTCAACCTTTGCTGGATATACTGCTATACCTTCCTTGGTGATCACATGTCCTAGAAATTGGACTTCTTCCATCCAAAACTCACACTTGGAAAGTTTAGCATAAAGTTGCCTATCCTTCAAAACTTGCAGCACTATCCTTAAATGTTTCTCATGATCTTCCCATGTACGAGAATAGATAAGGATGTCTTCGATGAATACAACAACAAACTTATCAAGGTACGGTCTAAATATCCTGTTCATATAATCCATGAACACTGCTGGTGCATTAGTCACACCGAACGACATAACTAAATACTCGTAATGTCCATACCTTGTTCTAAAAGCCGTCTTTAGTATATCTTCCTTCTTTACTCTAATCTGATGGTATCCAGATCTTAAATCAATCTTGGAAAATACTGCGGCTCCTTTGAATTGATACATCAGATCATCTATCCTAGGCAACAGATACTTAATCCTAATTGTTACCTTGTTTAACTGTCTATAATCCGTGCACAACCTAGCACTTCCATCTTTCTTCTTAACAAACAACACTGGAGCTCCCCATGGTGATACACTCGGCCTTATGAATTCTTTTCCCAAAATATCATCCAACTGTTTCTTCAACTCCACCAATTCTATAGGTGACATCCGATAAGGCGCCATAGATATAGGTCCTGTCCCTGGTACAAGATCTATGGTGAATTCCACTTCTCGTTCTGGTGGTAACCCTGGAACGTCGGGAGGGAAAACTTCAGGAAACTCTCTCACGATAGGCATAGAATCTATACTAGGGGTCTCAATAGTTTCCACCGCGAACAACATCACGTACTGCCGAGAATCGTCACCCCTCATGGATACTCCTTCATTGGCAGAGACTATACTAGAAGACTGAAGAAATGATAAGGTCTTACTAGAACAGTCTAGCATTACATGGTTAGCCGAAAGCCAATCCATGCCAAGAATAACATCTATCTGCTGCATAGGCAAACAGACAAGGTCTACAATAAATGTTCTATTCTCAACAACTATAGGACACTGTAAACAAATAGACATAGTAGTCAAAGGATTACTAGTTGGAGTAGATATTGTAAGGGTATAAGGTAATTGAGAAACAGTTAACTTTAATTGATCCACACATTCATACGAAATAAATGAATGTGTAGTTCCTGAGTCAAATAACACGTACGAGAGTCTACTAGCTATCAAACACATACCTTGTATAAGATCAGCAGATTGAGAGGATTCAGCTCCCTTCACGGTAAACACTCTTCCAGTGGCCTGAGGTCTTGCTCCCTGTTGCCCCTGTGATATTCGCTTCTCCCAGCTCCACCCCTACTGCCTCCATTTCCTCTTCCTGCAGCTATCGGCGGTCGCCTAGCCTGCTGTCTGCAATCTCGGGCCATATGACCTTTTATCCCACAGTGAAAACAACTAGGTCGCTCCATGCAGTCTCTAAGATAATGCGGTCCGCCACATCTGAAACAAGATAAGCCTTGCTGCTGTTGACCAGCTCTAACCACTGGTGCTGGTGTGGGTGTCTGCACTGGTCGGGCATACGGTCTCTGTCTCCACTGAGAGTTACTACCTCCTCGCCTCTAAAAACCCGATCAAGTAGGACCCCCACTCCTTAATTGTTTCTGCTCATTAGCCAGCCTCTGATCTAAACTTTCGATCGCACTGCATCGTTCCACTAGCTCTGGAAAACTCTGGATATCAAGAAATACTATAGCCCTCTGGAGTTCATGTCAGAGTCCTTCCTCAAACCTTCTACATTGCCAATCTTCATCTGGAAATCTCTGATAAAATTCGGAATACTTAATCAGAGCCTCGAATCGTGATGCATAATCACCAACAATCATGTTGCCCTGTTTGAGACTCATGAATTCCCTTTCTTTCTCGCGTCGAACTAGACGCGGAAAATTCTTCTCAAAGAAGAAATCACTAAACAGCTGCCAGTTGATAACTCTGCCTTCGGCATCCAGCAGTCTTCGCTTGCCTCTCCACCAAGACTCTGCTCCTCCAGTTAGCATGAAGGCAGCATACGTCACTTTCCTATCCTCTCTACAGCGCATGGTATCGAATATCTTCTCGATCTCTTGTATCCACCATTCTGCCTTCTCTGGATCATAATCTCCTCGGAATTGAGGTGGCTTCCCTTTCAGGAAAGTAGCCATTCTGGAATCTTCAGCTGCAGCAGCTCTCCTTTGATTCTGTTGTTCCTGCTGTTCTTTGTTCATATGTAGCATCTCAGCATTCTGCTGTGTTTGTAACAACAGAGCAGTAACTATGTTTTTCAAGGTATCTTGAGTCTCAGATGACTCTCCTCCACTTCTGGTATGATTACTTTCCACATTGTTAACTCCCACAATTCGTTCAGGAGTTCTGTCATTACTGTCAATCGGACGTCCTCTTCCAAGAGCCATGATTCTGTAAAAGAAATCATTTGCTCTGATCAGTATGACATATAATACCACATAGACCAGTATATAAATACCATATGCCACACTAATGTTAATTAACACATCGGATTCGGACACACTATCCATCTTCTAAGCATAGTTAAAATCCGATGTGGATTCAACTAGACACGACCAGTAACAACTTCCTAGACCTCACAGTCCGATTAGAATCGAACTGCTCTGATACCACCAAATGAGACACCCCGTTGTGCCCCATTGTATTATTACGTTAAATCCTTAATTATTTATTTACTTAATCGCGCGCTTAACGTTGAAAATACGTAAAAATTAAAACTTAATTAATAATTATATAACTTATGCAGATATAAAACGCACCAAACTATATTACATAAATACACACATAAGTATCCTTTATTTTACACAACTTGTTTATAACTAACGAAAAACAAAACATCTTATGTGACTCACTGGCCTTAAACTAACTACGCCACATTATTAGGATCAGTAGGTTGTTCTTCAGCGTCAACTTCATACGGAACGTCGTTCAACTCTTCAACAATCTCCGTCTCGTATGGGGTTCCATCCACCTCCTCCGTAACATAGTCATCCATCTGGTCTTCTAACGTAACAAAGTAGACATACACCAAAAATACAGAAATAGGGAGATAAGAAACAGTTCTATCATCATAAGTGGAAAAGATTCATAGCATATAATACAATAACAGTCACAGCCACACATCACTCACAATTTGAAATCATCCATACTTTATAACATCATCCTCTACCCTTCAACTCATGCAACTAGACCTTTATGCTGACGTGGCCACTACTACTCCTGTCACACATCCCTCATTAGGGATGCCAGTCAGTCGTCCAAGTGACACGTTCCCCACGCCGGTGCATATTATCATCCATGGTAGGAATGCTCATGCAAAGCAATGACACTATAGCTGCACAGTACCGTCGGTGCACACCCTGATTCTCTCTCTCACTCTGTCAAGGGTGCTCATGCATAGCAATGACACTATAGTTGCATAACTTAAATTCTAATTTGGAACGGTCTACAAGAACTTCGGACCTCGTGCATCTCAAATAAACGGTTATGAACAACAATGCAACACATGATTCTCACTGACTTTTATCAATAACAACCTAGTACCTCAAGCTTTTCCTCATAACCTCCACTTACACTCTATATCACATCACTTCTATAAAATAATAGCGAGGCACTTCTAATTCATATTCAAAACTCTCACCCAAACAAAATACCTCCGAGCAATGTATATATCTTTCCTTAAAATCATCTAAACATAGTAATAAACCCAGGCAGATCATGCATAACACATTAATCAACAGAATATTCCAACATCTCAATATCATATAAGGCAATTTATCACAACCAAATAATTAACAAAGTCAGACTCTGTCACGGCCTGGCTGTGATAGCCATCACGGCCGTGACAGACAACAAAGACAAGAATCCTACAACACAGAACCTGTCACGGCCTGGCCATGACAACAATCACGGCTGTGACAGACAACAAAGACAAGAATCCTACAACACAGAACCTGTCACGGCCTGGCCATGACAACCATCACGGCCGTGACAGACAACAAACATCCTCAATATCATAATATTCAAACACCGAAACAATACGTCACATGCAGATGGAATACCTCAACCAGCGTATCACAAACAGTCAAAAGTAAATAATTCAAACATCCTCAAATATAAATAATTAACCTAAGGCGATAAACCCACAATTCCCAAATCGTCATTGGTATTACGGAAAAGTTTCCAATACGATTTTGGTATTGTCGATTACTCGACCACTAGTAGGGTTTAGGTCGCCCTACACCATTATTATAAATTATATACTACTTATCGATTCCGACGATGGAATGGTTCTTTCTCCCACCTGAGTTTGCACCGGGAACACGTACACGACGATCCTCGTTATCCCACCACGAGTTAACACAACCACCTTCAACCAAACAACATAATTATAATTAATCAACTAAAACCCACCTATGACACTTTAGGGCTAGGTTCGGCCAAGACTTAGAAAATAGGTTTAGGATTATCTTCTTAATGCCATCTTTTGGATCCTAATTAATAGAGTCTTAACTAACATAGATTACTTATTACAAAACTAAAATTTGAAACAACATCCTCTAACCTTTAGGGTTAGGGTTTCGGCCAAGGGCTGACTTTTAGGGTTCAAAATCCTTAAAATTTCTAATCATGATTAAGTCATAGATTAATGATCCTTGATTAACCTAAATCATGGATTAGTGACTAAACAACTAAAGTTGAAACTCAAAACTTCCTATCTTTTTTATACAAGGATTCGGCCTCAACATGATCATAGGGTTAGGGTTCTTAGTTTAATAAACCAACTTGGATTTATTAAGCATACATACTAATAGCTTGATTAACAAGATCATTAATGAAAACCATGAACAAAAACTCTACCAAACCTACTTTGATAGATTCGGCCAAGGCTAGGTTTTTAGGAAAGAAATTTTTGATTACATCATGCTCTTAGATTTAGATAATATGCATGATATCAAGAAGATAGAAAGTAGTTTCATCATCATTAGATTTTTCTAGAATTTATTATGACTTTTCAAAGTTCTAGGGTTAGAAACTTTAAAGTGATGAACAACTATGATATAAGCCTTGAATCAAGAAACTTGATAAAGAACATAGGTATGGTTAAGAATGAAGATTTGAATTTACCCCTTGAAGATCAATGACAAAGGAAATCCAAGAACTTGTTTTACAAACTTAACACTAAAAGACTTATGAACTTTAGGGTTTTGGAAACAAATGGCAAAAGAAACTAAGTGAAAAGTGAGAGTATGGTATTTATAGGGATAGTGGCGCCATCTTGGGAAGACTCTAGATGATGATGAGTTGTCTTGCTAAAGGATTCAAATGCAATTAAGTTCTAAGGACCAATGTGCAAAGATTCCAAAAGTTGAAGGACTAGTTTGCAAATTGTCAATAAAGTGCCATGATGATGATTTTGCCACATTTAATGCAATATTATCTTGACCTAAGTTGGCTGATTTTTGAGTCAAAGATATTTTAAGAATAATCAAGAAACTTGAAGAAGATTTGAGAACATTAGAGAAAAAGATGAACATGATGAGGGTTTAGAACAGTTTTAGTAATTTGGGTATATCTCTCAACATACTTGTCCGTTTTGGATGATCTTTTTGTCGTTGGAAAGAAGAGAGAAAGATGAACAACTTTCATGTTGAATGGTTTCCGAGATTCAGAGCATAAACTGCTCAGAATTTCGTGGCAGTTTCGGGTAATTGATGAGAGAATGACTTTGCCTTATAACTCATCCACTTAACATAAATGTCATTTATGGCTTAGGAAAAGTGATGTCCAAGTGATTGGAATGGAGGAAGGAGCCGTGAGTTTTGGGTTGGATTTGATCAAATTTTCCAATGGCATGGCTTGTAATTGTCATAAAAAGACAAGGGTAAAATGGTCATTTCATAGCAAAAATTCACTTTGTCATAAATGCGCCATGATGGCCATTATGACTCGGATAAGCTCGTCATAAATGCTCGTCAAGTCGGTCAAATCCATCATCTTAGCTATGTTGCCGACTCCAGGTTTCATCTGGCGCAGGTTTTTCCTAGAGATAATCTCGACGTATACGCCCGCAACAAATATAATATTTTAATTTTTTACCAAAATTTTCAAAACTTCCAATATCGTAGCAAATACGATAAAAATATTTTTCATCTCGTTCACGAATTAAAATTAGGTCTTTTGAGCAGTATAATTATACCGTCAATGGAATTCGCGGGTCGTTTTTCGCCTGACTTTCCAACCTAAACTTTAATCGTAGCTTCCTACATTCAAGTAGGATTGAGTAGTAAACTCCGTGTATTTAAAATAATTTTCTAAAACTCAAATAAATTTATAAACATATTTATATGTATTACTTTTATTTAAAACAGTGAAATACAAGGTGTTACATTACTACCCCACTTAAAAAAAATTTCGTCCTCGAAATTTACATACTTCAGAAAAGATATGGATATCGTTGTTGCATATCTGCTTCACGCTCCCAAGTAGCATCTCCAGTAGTTTCATCCCATATGACCTTAACCAAAGGAATTTGTCTACCACGAAACTCCTTAATCTCTTTATCTGCTATCCTTACAGGTAGAGCCTCATACTCTAGATTCTCTCGCAGTTGTATAGACTCAGACTCAATAACATGTGAAGGATCAGGATAATATTTTCTCAACTGAGACACGTGAAAGACGTCATGAAGGTTAGCAAGGTTAGGTGGTAAAGCAATATGATAAGCTACTGGACTAATCCTTCGAATAATCTGGAAAGGTCCGATGAATCTAGGAGTAAGTTTTCTAGTTTTGATAGCCCTTCCAATTTCGGTCTTCGGAGTGACTCTCAAAAACACGTGATCGCCCACCTGGAATTCTAAAGGTCTCCTTCTCTTGTTACTGTAGCTCCTTTGCCTATCCTGTGCTTCCTTCATCTTTTCCCTTATCTTCCTAACTTGTTCCGTAATCTGTTGCGCCACATCTGGATCCAAGACTTGATTTTCACCAATCTCATACCAACATAACGGTGTCCTACACTTCCTACCATACAAAGCCTCATATGGTGCCATCCCTATACTACTGTGAAAACTATTGTTGTAAGTAAATTCAATCAATGGCAAAAACTCATCCCAACTGCCAGTGTGTTCCAAAACACAAGCTCTTAAAAGGTCCTCCAATGATTGAATCATCCTTTCTGACTGTCCATCCGTTTGGGGATGGTAAGCAGAACTCATTCTCAACTTGGTTCCTAAAGCATGATGCAACTGTTTCCAAAGTCTAGATGTAAATATAGGATCTCGGTCTGAAACAATGCTCGATGGCACACCATGCAACCTAACAACTTCTTTGATGTAGATTTGGGTCAACTTCACTAAACTATAGCTTTCCCCCATAGGTAAGAAGTGAGCACACTTCGTCAACCTGTCAATAATAACCCAAATCGCATCATGTTTCTTAGGAGTTCGTGGTAGTCCAACCACAAAATCCATAGCTATGCTATCCCTAAACCTCAGTACCCCATTTGCTCCTCTACTAAACTCAGAATTTTTACCTTCATCTATACCTCTACTTATCTCCTGTAAATATGGATCCTGAGCCTGTTTATCCTTAAGATCTCTCATAAAATCACTACTAATAGTGATCATACCTAAGCAAATTTTATCCTCAACCAACTCCATTCCTAAGTTCAAATCTCTGAACTGTTCCAGTAATTCCAACTCTTTAACCATCATTGCGGACACATGCAATGATTTCCTACTCAAGGCATCCGCTACTTCATTCGCCTTCCCAGGATGGTATAGTAAATCAAACTCATAATCTTTGATAAACTCCATCCATCTTCGTTGTCTCATTTCAACTCCTTTTGGTCGAACAGATACTTCAGACTTTTATGGTCACTGTAAACATTAAATTTTGCCCCATAGAGAAAATGTCGCCATATTTTTAATGCGAACACTATGGCTGCTAATTCCAAATCATGAGTCGGATAGTTCCTCTCACGAATTCTCAATTGTCGGGAAGCATAAGCCACCACTCTTCCCTCTTGCATTAGAACACAACCTAAACCTTGGTATGACGCATCACAGTATACGTCAAACGGTCCTAATGGATCCGGTAAAGTCAAAACAGGTGATGTAGTCAACCTTTCCTTCAGCTTTTGGAAACTCTGCTCACATTTGTCCGTCCATACAAAAGCTGTATTTTTCCTCGTCAACTGTGTCATAGGCAACACAATCTTCGAGAAACCCTCTATAAACCTCCGATAATATCCAGCTAACCCTAGAAAGCTTCGTACTTCATTTACTGACTTAGGCCGTTCCCATTTAAGAACTGCCTCAACCTTTGCTGGATATACTGCTATACCTTCCTTGGTGATCACATGTCCTAGAAATTGGACTTCTTCCATCCAAAACTCACACTTGGAAAGTTTAGCATAAAGCTGCCTATCCTTCAAAACTTGCAGCACTATCCTTAAATGTTTCTCATGATCTTCCCATGTACGAGAATAGATAAGGATGTCGTCGATGAATACAACAACAAACTTATCAAGGTACGGTCTAAATATCCTGTTCATATAATCCATGAACACTGCTGGCGCATTAGTCACACCGAACGGCATAACTAAATACTCGTAATGTCCATACCTTGTTCTAAATGCCGTTTTTAGTATATCTTCCTTCTTTACTCTAATCTGATGGTATCCAGATCTCAAATCAATCTTGGAAAATACTGCGGCTCCTTTGAATTGATCCATCAGATCATCTATCCTAGGCAACAGATACTTATTCCTAATTGTTACCTTGTTTAACTGTCTATAATCCGTGCACAACCTAGCACTTCCATCTTTCTTCTTAACAAACAACACTGGAGCTCCCCATGGTGAAACACTCGGCCTTATGAATTCTTTTCCCAAAATATCATCCAACTGTTTCTTCAACTCCGCCAATTCTATAGGTGACATCCGATAAGGCGCCATAGATATAGGTCCTGTCCCTGGTACAAGATCTATGGTGAATTCCACTTCTGGTTCTGGTGGTAACCCTGGAACGTCGGGAGGGAAAACTTCAGGAAACTCTCTCACGATAGGCATAGAATCTATACTAGGGGTCTCAATAGTTTCCACCGCGAACAACATCACGTACTGCCGAGAATCGTCACCCCTCATGGATACTCCTTCATTGGCAGAGACTATACTAGAAGACTGAAGAAATGATAAGGTCTTACTAGAACAGTCTAGCATTACATGGTTAGCCGAAAGCCAATCCATGCCAAGAATAACATCTATCTGCTGCATAGGCAAACAGACAAGGTCTACAATAAATGTTCTATTCTCAACAACTATAGGACACTGTAAACAAATAGACATAGTAGTCAAAGGATTACTAGTTGGAGTAGATATTGTAAGGGTATAAGGTAATTGAGAAACAGTTAACTTTAATTGATCCACACATTCATACGAAATAAATGAATGTGTAGCGCCTGAGTCAAATAACACGTACGAGAGTCTACTAGCTATCAAACACATACCTTGTATAAGATCAGCAGATTGAGAGGATTCAGCTCCCTTCACGGTAAACACTCTTCCAGTGGCCTGAGGTCTTGCTCCCTGTTGCCCTGCTGATATTACTGCTCTCCCAGCTCCACCCCTACTGCCTCCATTTCCTCTTCCTGCAGCTATCGGCGGTCGCCTAGCCTGCTGTCTGCAATCTCGGGCCATATGACCTTTTTTCCCACAGTGAAAACAACTAGGTCGCTCCATGCAGTATCTAAGATAATGCGGTCCGCCACATCTGAAACAAGATAAGCCTTGCTGCTGTTGACCAGCTCTAACCACTGGTGCTGGTGTGGGTGTCTGCACTGGTCGGGCATACGGTCTCTGTCTCCACTGAGAGTTACTACCTCCTCGCCTCTGAAAACCCGGTCGAGTAGGACCCCCACTCCTTAATTGTTTCTGCTCATTAGCCAGCCTCTGATCTAAACTTTCGATCGCACTGCATCGTTCCACTAGCTCTGGAAAACTCTGGATATCAAGAGATACTATAGCCCTCTAGAGTTCATGTCAAAGTCCTTCCTCAAACCTTCTACATTGCCAATCTTCATCTGGAAATCTCTGATAAAATTCGGAATACTTAATCAGAGCCTCGAATCGTGATGCATAATCACCAACAATCATGTTGCCCTGTTTGAGACTCATGAATTCCCTTTCTTTCTCGCGTCGAACTAGACGCGGAAAATACTTCTCAAAGAAGAAATCACTAAACAGCTGCCAGTTGATAACTCTGCCTTCGGCATCCAGCAGTCTTCGCTTGCCTCTCCACCAAGACTCTGCTCCTCCAGTTAGCATGAAGGCAGCATACGTCACTTTCCTATCCTCTCTGCAGCGCATGGTATCGAATATCTTCTCGATCTCTTGTATCCACCATTCTGCCTTCTCCGGATCATAATCTCCTCGGAATTGAGGTGGCTTCCCTTTCAGGAAAGTAGCCATTCTGGCATCTTCAGCTGCAGCAGCTCTCCTTTGATTCTGTTGTTCCTGCTGTTCTTTGTTCATATGTAGCATCTCAGCATTCTGCTGTGTTTGTAACAACAGAGCAGTAACTATGTTTTTCAAGGTATCTTGAGTCTCAGATGACTCTCCTCCACTTCCGGTATGATTACTTTCCACATTGTTAACTCCCACAATTCTTTCAGGAGTTCTGTCATTACTGTCAATCGGACGTCCTCTTCCACGAGCCATGATTCTGTAAAAGAAATCATTTGCTCTGATCAGTATGACATATAATACCACATAGACCAGTATATAAATACCATATGCCACACTAATGTTAATTAACGCATCGGATTCGGACACACTACCCATCTTCTAAGCATAGTTAAAATCCGATGTGGATTCAACTAGACACGGCCAGTAACAACTTCCTAGACCTCACAGTCCGATTAGAATCGAACTGCTCTGATACCACCAAATGAGACACCCCGTTGTGCCCCATTGTATTATTACGTTAAATCCTTAATTATTTATTTACTTAATCACGCGCTTAACGTTGAAAATACGTAAAAATTAAAACTTAATTAATAATTATATAACTTATGCAGATATAAAACGCACCAAACTATATTACATAAATACACACATAAGTATCCTTTATTTTACACAACTTGTTTATAACTAACGAAAAACAAAACATCTTATGTGACTCACTGGCCTTAAACTAACTACGCCACATTATTAGGATCAGTAGGTTGTTCTTCAGCGTCAACTTCATACGGAACGTCGTTCAACTCTTCAACAATCTCCGTCTCGTATGGGGTTCCATCCACCTCCTCCGTAACATAGTCATCCATCTGGTCTTCTAACGTAACAAAGTAGACATACACCAAAAATACAAAAATAGGGAGATAAGAAACAGTTCTATCATCATAAGTGGAAAAGATTCATAGCATGTAATACAATAACAGTCACAGCCACGCATCACTCTCAATTTGAAATCATCCATACTTTATAACATCATCCTCTATCCTTCAACTCATGCAACTAGACCTTTATGCTGACGTGGCCACTACTACTCCTGTCACACATCCCTCATTAGGGATGCCAGTCAGTCGTCCAAGTGACACGTTCCCCACGCCGGTGCACATTATCATCCATGGTAGGAATGCTCATGCAAAGCAATGACACTATAGCTGCACAGTACCGTCGGTGCACACCCTGATTCTCTCTCTCACTCTGTCAAGGGTGCTCATGCATAGCAATGACACTATAGTTGCATAACTTAAATTCTAATTTGGAACGGTCTACAAGAACTTCGGACCTCGTGCATCTCAAATACACGGTTATGAACAACAATGCAACACATGATTCTCACTGACTTTTATCAATAACAACCTAGTACCTCAAGCTTTTCCTCATAACCTCCACTTACACTCTATATCACATCACTTCTATAAAATAATAGCGAGGCACTTCTAATTCATATTCAAAACTCTCACCCAAACAAAATACCTCCGAGCAATGTATATATCTTTCCTTAAAATCATCTAAACATAGTAATAAACCCAGGCAGATCATGCATAACACATTAATCAACAAAATATTCCAACATCTCAATATCATATAAGGCAATTTATCACAACCAAATAGTTAACAAAGTCAGACTCTGTCACGGTCTGGCTGTGATAGCCATCACGGCCGTGACAGACAACATAGACAAGAATCCTACAACACAGAACCTGTCCCGGCCTGGCCATGACAACCATCACGGCCTTGACAGACAACAAAGACAAGAATCCTACAACACAGAACCTGTCACGGCCTGGCCATGACAACCATCACGGCCGTGACAGACAACAAACATCCTCAATATCATAATATTCAAACACCGAAACAATACGTCACATGCAGATGGAATACCTCAACCAACGTATCACAAACAATCAAAAGTAAATAATTCAAACATCCTCAAATATAAATAATTAACCTAAGGCGATAAACCCACAATTCCCAAATCGTCATTGGTATTACGGAAAAGTTTCCAATACGATTTTGGTATTGTCGATTACTCGACCACTAGTAGGGTTTAGGTCACCCTACACCATTATTATAAATTATATGCTACTTATCGGTTCCGACGATGGAATGGTTGTTTCTCCCACCTGAGTTTGCACCGGGAACACGTACACGACGATCCTCGTTATCCCACCACGAGTTAACACAACCACCTTCAACAAAACAACATAATTATAATTAATTAACTAACACCCACCTATGACGCTTTAGGGCTAGGTTCGGCCAAGACTTAGAAAATAGGTTTAGGATTATCTTCTTAATGCCATCTTTTGGATCCTAATTAATAGAGTCTTAACTAGCATAGGTTACTTATTACAAAACTAAAATTTGAAACAAAATCCTCTAACCTTTAGGGTTAGGGTTTCGGCCAAGGGCTGACTTTTAGGGTTCAAAATCCTTAAAATTTCTAATCATGATTAAGTCATAGATTAATGATCCTTGATTAACCTAAATCATGGATTAGTGACTAAACAACTAAAGTTGAAACTCAAAACTTCCTAACTCTTTTATACAAGGATTCGGCCTCAACATGATCATAGGGTTAGGGTTCTTAGTTTAATAAACCAACTTGGATTTATTAAGCATACATACTAATAGCTTGATTAACAAGATCATTAATGAAAACCATGAACAAAAACTCTACCAAACCTACTTTGATAGATTCGGCCAAGGCTAGGTTTTTAGGAAAGAAATTTTTGATTACATCATGCTCTTAGATTTAGATAATATGCATGATATCAAGAAGATAGAAAGTAGTTTCATCATCATTAGATTTTTCTAGAATTTATTATGACTTTTCAAAGTTCTAGGGTTAGAAACTTTAAAGTGATGAACAACTATGATATAAGCCTTGAATCAAGAAACTTGCTAAAGAACATAGGTATTATTAAGAATGAAGATTTGAATTTACCTCTTGAAGATCAATGACAAAGGAAATCCAAGAACTTGTTTTACAAACTTAACACTAAAAGACTTATGAACTTTAGGGTTTTGGAAACAAATGGCAAAAGAAACTAAGTGAAAAGTGAGAGTATGGTATTTATAGGGATAGTGGCACCATCTTGGGAAGACTCTAGATGATTATGAGTTGTATTGCTAAAGGATTCAAATGCAATTAAGTTCTAAGGACCAATGTGCAAAGATTCCAAAAGTTGAAGGACAAGTTTGCAAATTGTCAATAAAGTGCCATGATGATGATTTTGCCACATTTAATGCAAGATTATCTTGACCTAAGTTGTCTGATTTTTGAGTCAAAGATATTTTAAGAATAATCAAGAAACTTGAAGAAGATTTGAGAACATTAGAGAAAAAGATGAACATGATGAGGGTTTAGGACAGTTTTATTAATTTGGGTATATCTCTCAACATACTTCTCCGTTTTGGATTATCTTTATGTCGTTGGAAAGAAGAGAGAAAGATGAACAACTTTCATGTTGAAAGGTTTCCAAGATTCAGAGCATAAACTGCTCAGAATTTCGTGGCAGTTTCGGGTGATTGATGAGAGAATGACTTTGCCTTATAACTCATCCACTTAACATAAATGTCATTTATGGCTTAGTAAAAGTGATGTCCAAGTGATTGGAATGGAGGAAGGAGTCGTGAGTTTTGGGTTGGATTTGATCAAATTTTCCAATGGCATGGCTTGTAATTGTCATAAAAAGACAAGGGTAAAATGGTCATTTCATAGCAAAAATTCACTTTGTCATAAATGCGCCATTATGGCCATTATGACTCGGATAAGCTCGTCATAAATGCTCGTCAAGTCGGTCAAATCCATCATCTCAGCTACGTTGCTGACTCCGGGTTTCATCTGGCGTAGGTTTTTCCTAGAGATAATCTCAACGTATACGCCCGCAACAAATATAATATTTTAATTTTTTACCAAAATTTTCAAAACTTCCAATATAGTAGAAAATACGATAAAAACATTTTTCATCTCGTTCACGAATTAAAATTAGGTCTTTTGAGCAGTATAATTATACCATCAATGGAATTCGCGGGCCGGTTTTCGCCTGACTTTCCAACCTAAACTTTAATCGTAGCTTCCTATATTCAAGTAGGATTGAGTAGTAAACCTCGTGTATTTAAAATAATTTTCTAAAACTCAAATAAATTTATAAACATATTTATATGTATTACTGTTATTTAAAAGAGTGAAATACAGGGTGTTACGTCCTGTATCTTTCCACTCGTCTGAACCAAGGTTCTGTATGCGAAAAGTTTTCAACTTTATTTAAATTATGATAAACACAATTCAACCCCCTTCTCGTGTTTATAGTTGTCTATTTCAGTGCTGACCCCCAACAAGGGCGTGCTGACATTGAGCACTGGGGCGCTGCCTATATGCACGACCGTGCTTACTGGAGCGTGGTCGTGCGAATCTAAGCAGAAGTTTGGAAACCATTGCCAAACTCCCTAGGGCACTCATAGATCATTCCTATTGGCTTTATACTACACCATTGAATATAAATCTCGCCCCTCGTTACTAATCTTCATGTCATATGAACAATTTTGGGAATTAAATCCTTAATCCTTATTTCTTTGTTAATATCCCTAAAGCACTCATGGATCAATCCTAGTGTCTTTGCTATACCATTGAACATTAATCTCGCCTCTCCTTACTATGATTCATGTCTTATGAACATTTAATTAACATATTCTTTACTAACGTTCCTTATGTCTTTAATTGGCATATTTATAGCAACAACAACATTCATCAACATCAAGATCAAACATCAATGCACTCAATCATAGCATAACATGTGAACCATATTGTCATACAGGTTTGATGTTGACAAATAGAGTATCATGGTAAACTGGGCTTAATGAGTATTGTATTGATAAATGCCATGTAACACTTATATTTGATATATATTGAATATTTGATATAGCGGTGAATGATAGTGTGCTTTATGTTAGAGGATATTAATTAAATACATGTGTTTGTTATATTTGATATATAACATAAGTTTAATGCACTTGTAATAATTAATAATATCTAATATATGTTTGTGTTTGGAATTATAATAAATTGGCATAGAATTATACTTGATATTATTATTATATTTCTAAAGACATAAAGAATATTTAATATGATATTATCTTAAAATATGTCTTATGAAATATTATATATGGCTTTGTGTATGAAATAAAATGTGAAATATTATTATTATTTCTATACCTTGAACTAATGCAATATAAATGAGAAATTTGTGAATTAGAAAAGTTCAGGTTGGAACAAGTAAAGCTATGATCCCAGAAGGATTTAATTGCAAAAAGCGGCAAAAGGTCAAACAAGCAGTCAAGATGGGCAAAATGGGAATTTTAGTTATTGTATTGGTTGTTTTAGAAAATGTGTGTAAATATTAAGTAGAGTTCTCAATTTAATATTGGTCTCACACACACACATCTAACATGTGCCTAAAACTTTTAAACATGTGTTAGAATATGACAATATGCTTAATGAGTAATCAAAATATTAATTGTTAAGATTTTCAAATTCAAATGTGCTTCAAGCCATAATCGATTATGGGAAACCAATAATCGATTATGATATGAATTAAAAGGCTTTAAATGAATTTAATGAGTATTGATTTTAATTAAAACCGTTAAGTTTTGAATTTGAATCAGAATAATCGATCATGGCCTTGCATTGCAATCTTTGTCCTCCCCGTGCTTAAAGTGAGCACGACCATGCTCCAGTCTGAAGTTATAGAGAGCAGTCTGCGAGGGTTTCGAGTGAAAACCTTTTTTTTGGAACTTTGGGCAATCTTAGTGTGACATAAACCTCTTCCTTCCCTTTCCTTTGAACCCTTTGAAGTTCTTGGTGTTCTTGCTCTAGTTTGGGAGAGAAGTCACGCGTGCTAGTGTCTCTATAGGTAAACTAGTTATCCCTCTCTTTAATCTCCTTTCCCTTTTCTTAAATTGGAGATTAATTGGTTAATCCTCTTGTGTTTGGTGAAGGCTTGAAGAGTTCGTCGAGCCGCTCGATGGAACGTGTTTAGTTGCCCGCATCGTCGTTGTTGGGAATCTTCATACCAGGTATGGGGAGAAGGGACAATATGAACATGTAGGCGTGGGGGTGGCGCAAGATGAAGGATTAACCCATGACCCTGTCATATGTTGTTTGCTTATTTGATGTTAATTGATATATTTATGATGTGATTCCAATGTTAATGGCATGCTTTGATAATTGTATTGTTTGTGGTTAATTCATGATGATGAATGTTCATGATGGTGATGTTGCTGTTATAGTGATGATGATGATGTTGTGCTCTGAATGAGTGTTGATTGTTGAGGCTGTTATGCCAACATGGATGTTAAACTATGTTAAAAATGATAAATAAGTTAAGGGATGTTTTCCCAGTTTGTTCATGAGACATGAATATAGTATGAGAGACAATGTTATGTTCAATGGTTTAGTTAAAGACCCTAGGACTGGCTCATGTGTGTTTTAGGAACATTAATAATGAAGCTGGAATTAAAGGATTAACTCCCCATATTGATAAGACATGAAGATTAATGTACATTGGTAGCCGAGTGACCAAGGGGGCCTTGATGCTTAATGGTCAAGGTGTTGAGCTCTGGTGCTTATTGGCCAGAGTGTTAATAATTCAAGAGAAAAGATGATGGTGTACCTTGGTAGTCGCGTGGCCAAGGAGGCCTCGATAGCCGAGTGGTTGAGGTGTTGAGCTCTGGTGCATATTGGAATGTTGTTTTACCTTGGTAGCCGAGTGGCCAAGGGGGCCTTGATGCATAATGTTGAGGTGTTGACCTGGTGCTTAAGGACCAGAGTGTTACAAGATAAAAGATTAAAGACTAAAGACTAAAGATTAAAGATAACGTTGAATCTTGGTAGCCAAGTGGCCAAGGGGGTCTCGATAGCCGAGTGATCGAGATGTTGAAAGTGATAAAACTTGGGCAGCCGAGTGACCCAAGGTGAGGTGGTGATTGTTGGTTGTGCGCTATATTGATCATTCATGCATTGGAGTAGTGGAGTAGCGCTGCATCGCATGACATACCATGTTTGGAATGATATAGATGATATTAATATGCTGAGATGTTATGTAGATGATATGATGGATAGGATATGAATTTAATATGTTATGTTGTTATATATGCTATGTATATGTGAATACGTGATGCATGCTCATCTTGCTAACTGCTTTCATGCCATTTTCTTTTATACATGTTTCTTACTCCCGTCTTTAGTTGTTGGCTTTGCATGTATCTTTTTGGTTATGCAGAGGATGGTGAGCAGCTTGCTGAGGAGTGACTTTGAGGAGCCGCTACTCATAGTTAGGATTTCTTTAGTTTACATCGTTTATCCGAGATGTTTCGGACTATGGTTATGCCAGCTCTATAATGTGACATCGAGGTTGGGTTTCGTTTATGTTTTCAGTTATGTTTCTTTAAAACATGTTTTATTTTCCTTGTTTGAGAAGTTATGTTACAATGCGGCAACCTCATCTCGATTTTTATTATTATGATATAATATGCATGTGTTCTCTTTCTTTTATTTTTATCACTCTTATGTGTAATGAATACATGCGGGATAGAGGGTGTCACACGATCTGCCGACTGGTCAAGACGACGATTTCTTTAAACAGAGGAAAGAAAGAAGCAGAGGAAACAAAGAAACCAATAGAGGTAACAAAGGTTTCGTTTCTCTTCCTCGTTGTGTCTTCCCCGTCCATATGGTGAAGAGAAATGGTCGTTCACCGCTCATTTTCCAGGTTGCCTCTTCCTTGTTTTTGTTTGACTGGTGTAGAGAAATGTTCGTCCCCGCTTGTCTTCCACTTTGCCGATCGAATTCAATAAGGTTGGTGTTGATGCCATTGACTAATCCCCATTCTATCCTTTCTTTGGCGCCACAACTAACAAGAACACGTGTAACACCCCGTTTTTACTGTTTTTCATTATCGGTAGAATTTTTAATTCTTTATATTTTTATCTGAGATTTAGAAAATGATTTTGGATAAAACAAAATCATCTTTATACTCTACCTTATGGTAGAAGGTTACGGTAAAAATTTAGGTTTAAAATTCAGACGAAACCCAGTCTGCGTTTTAACTGACAGTAAGATTTTACTGATCAGAAAACCTAATTTTGACTCGAGAACGAAACAGTTAAGATTCTTATTTTTTTCCAACGATAGTGGTTATTTTGAAAATTTTCAAAATAAATAGGTTATTATACATAATCGGGCAAGTACTCGACGATCGGGGATCGACGGAATCGAGAACGGAGGTGCAGAGACAAAACCCGACACCGGGTGGATGAGCACAATGAGTCATCTATGATGACTCATGGGGGTGAGTCATAGGGGTTAGTCATCTTGCATTAAATGCCAGTAATGATGATTATATGTAAAAAAGACCAAAATGCCCTTGATCTTTAAGTAAAATTCCAGGAGTGTCCTTAAGTGATTTTTGACCAAAATACCCTCTAAATCTACTTAATTTCGTGCAGCCCTTCCACTAAACCAAACTCATTTCATTTTGATTTCATTTCATCACATTTCTCTCAAAAACCATAATCGGGTAAACAACGGAACCAGACACGAATGTGCAGAGATATACCGGGAGAACAGAACGACTAGTCGTCCATGATGACTCAAGAGCATAATGACTCACCATAGCCATTAATGTGCATTTATGACAAGTAAATATGAAAAGACTAAAATACCCCTAACCTAACCTATGCTAGTTAACTCCAACCAAGGTTAGCCAACCATGATTTGTAACTAAAAATATATTCTTCCTTGTGGTCCAAACTCAGCCACACCACCCTAAGAGTATCTCCACCACATATTCATTTCATAGCATAATGATTACTTATATGTGAAAAGTCCAAAATACCCTTAATCTTTCCTTATAACTTCAAGTTTGCCATGACAACATTTTTTACCATCTGGTCCCTTGAAGCCACGGCCTCCCCTCTATAAAATGCTATCTCCATTTCATTTTTTCTCCTTCACAAGTGTTTCATCTTCTTCATAAAGGTTGTTCATCATTTTCTCTAAGAACACATAAAGACTTCATTGATGCTCATACTCATCCGAAACTGTACAAAAATTATGACCCTTTTATGTTCTGAAACTCGAAAATCTTTATACATGAAAGTTGTTCCTCTTCATCTCTTATTTCCAACAAGCTAAAGATCACCAAAAACAGATAAGTATATTGGGAGATACGCCCAAATTACCAAAACAACTCAAGATCCTCAGCATCCCAAGAGAACATTGGAAATAAGGCTCTTTACATCACCACACCCTCAAAGCTGTCAAATTTTCAACTAAGCTTGTTTTGATCATTACTCTTCATTAAGAGGTAACCTCTCTTCTACATGATCAATCATGTCTTTTTTTTCATTCATTTCATGATTTTCATGCCATGATCATCATTTAAAATTCTTAGATCTAGAACTTTGAAAATTCCTAGAAAATCATAGAAAAATTATTTTAATATGAGATCAATTTCTATGATATTCATATGACTTCTATTTTCTCTGTCCAAGAGCTTGAAAAATTTAGAGATCTCTAGCCATTTCTTCTATCTTGACCGAAACTATGTTCAAGTGTGCTAGGATGATTTTCTTCAATCTTTAACTTATTTTCTTGTTGGTTGTTCATGGCTAGGTTTGTTGGTTCAAACCTTGAGGCTTTAGGTGAACAACATCCTTCTATTACTTGACTTTCCAAGTGTCTACAAGAGGTAAGGGGGGAGATTACTACTATCCTACCTTAATGTAGATATGTATGTGGTTTAAAGTATTTGTATGTTGTCTTGTAAATTGTAAGTGTTAGGATTATGTATTATTGATTTATATGTGTGAGATCCTCTTGGAGGATTTGATTTGATGTTTGGTTGTGGTATGATATGTCATATGGTTGTTTTGATTCCAATGACCTTAAGTTGGAATCAAGATTGTTGTTTGCTTGACTTAGTAAGAAAAATGCCTAATATATTTATGTAAAGCCATTCGGCCATAACAGATTAATGGGGTTTCAAGTTGAGTTAATTTGTTTGAATAATTTTTATAAGGATTGAATAAATATATAAGAATATAGAAACTGGTTTGGATTGATTTGGATGTGTATATTGAAAGATATGATTTTTTGAGTCCTTAAGGACTAAAATGCAATTTCTGAGAATTTCAGTGAATGTACTGAAATCCAGATTCTTGTGTGTTAAGATTGTAGTCCTTGATGAGACAAAACCATATAAATTGGTTTGGTGTTAATTAGATTAATACATAAAAAATTATAAGTTTTTTTTTTGTAAAAAAGGATATTTTTGCAAATACTGTAAAATATTTGGGGCCAGAATTGTAATTTCCGAAAATATGAGGGTAACTGAAAAATATTTCTAAAGAAGTTGGTTTGGTGTGATTTGAAGTTATAAATAAAAAGTTATAAGGATTTAAGTGAATAAGGATCTTTTTGCAATTAATGAAAGTTTATGGGTTAAATTGTAATTTTCGAAAATATATTTAACTGGACACTGAGAGAATGTTTTTCATGCCTATCAGACTGTTCTAAAACTCTAAAATGAGTTTTGGACTATTAGAGTGTAAAATCGTTGAAAAAGGATTTACACGATTCACAAAATTAACGACGTTAGGTCAAATTTTTAGGAATTTCGTATAAATGGAGAGTAAGATGTAAAATCAGTGTTTAAACATTTTCATGTGAGTAATATAACCTAGGAGAGTAATACATTTGAGGTGAAGAACCATGTTTTCAAAACTATGGCTTTTGGGCCTAAATTCAGTAAAAAGCGGCGAAACCATCGTTAAACGTTTTTAAGGATTTTCGAGAAAATGTTTTGAGAAACCGCTATCTATGTATCTTTGATGGAAAGTATTCTTGAAAATTTATTTGATTTTATTTAAAGATTTTGGTTTTAAGACAAAAGGATTTTCGTCTTCAAAGACGAGATTTTACTGTAAACTGTAAAAAACCTAAGTCAAGAATGACTTAGTGAAAATACAAACGTAATAATTTATGACGTGGGGTGGAACACGACCTTATGTGATAAAGTAGGGATAATTCATTATCCATATTCCATAAAATTTAATGGACTCAGAAGGATTTGTTATCTTGAAAGACAAAGAAAAATGCTCAATTAGAAAAGTACAGAGAAATAAATAATTGGACTTGTATTCCAATTTCATAATGCATTAGGACTTTTCAACAAAGTGTTTTAAGATATCTTTACACAAAGATGAAAAGTTACTTGAGAACTTTCGCTTGACGTTAAGAACATCTAGCATCGCAGAAAGCACGTTAAGAGAATTATGATGGAACCAAGATGTCATCCGATGGAAAGACAAGAAGAATGCATTTTCCGGAAATTTTGCCTAAACACATAGTGAAACTATGTTCTGTAAGGCCGTTGTGCCTTCGATAGAGCTAACACTTTAATGCGGGTGCGAATTCCGTAGGGCCGATCTGGTTGATGCTTGGGGATGTCGGGGTTATGAAATACTGACATAGGCCAAGTGGGTTGCTCCTCTGTGGCATGGTGATCTGGCAATACACCGACATACTTGAATAGACGCTACGTGTTTTCTGGTAGTGTAGGATGTTCCCGAAAAAGCCTATGACGTGCACGCCCTCTTCTATAGACGCATTCTTTATTACCCAAGGCTGGTAGACTCCGGAACAATCCTCTGAACCACTTTCTCCGACTGTTTGTAAAACCATGGTATAGGAATTCAGAGGTCATTCCTCAAGTCTTAGATGTCTTCTATCTAGGAAAATGCGGTGATGTGGTCATGTTTCTGTGAAACATTATTATTTGGTTATGAGTGTAATTATGATTGCTAATTGTTAATTGTACGTACTTGAGAGTCGTACCACTGCATGTCTGCCTTATATGTAAGATAAATGGAAATCTCACCTCCTTATTTTTATACTGCCTATGTCGGCTGGCTTTGTAACTTCTGTACTATTTTTGAGAAGATTGAGACGTCAAGATGTCGTTTGGTTGATGCGTCGTAGAGGTCGAGGTTCGAGCATGCGGACGATATGTTAGAGTTTTCTAGTGGATGTCTTCCAGACCGTCGATGGTTCCTAGACCATGCTTTTCCTCTTGGAAGATGATAGGGCTTAGTTCGAGAGTTACTATTGTAGTAGCTCTAGTAGTGTCGTTTGTGACGACGTCGGTAGTGGACTCAAATAGAGTTTCCACTAGATCTCGATAGTGGGTTTGTCTTTCTCACGATGTATGAGAAATGATTGTCTTTTCTATTTTAATTTGGTCAGTTGGGTATGTTTGGGAGTTAATTTAACTGTCTATGGAGCTGTGACTCCAAGTATCTTATATTTTAGGAGCTGCGTCTCCACATCTTTATGTTGAGTCTGTATATTCTATGATTTCTGTTTATGAGTCAGGTTGTGTATTATGTAAATGATTTTCGAACTTATGATCCCAATTGTCATAATGGAATATTTGATTGTGGAAAAAGAAAAAAATCACCCCATTCTTGTATAGCCAATTTTAATTAACTTACTTTTCGGTCTTAAAATGTCACTTACGATGTAGCGCCCGAGAAGGGTGTTACAACACGGGAGAGCACAATGTTGGCAAAGTGAAGACAACATAATTATATTAAGACTAGGCTTTTTGCAGTGCTGCTAACAATAGGCTTATAGAAGTTGGGTTTGGTTTGTGCTGTTTGGGCTAATTTAGTGGTACACTGTGTCTCCACCTAAGCCACAAAGTAATAAAAATAATAAGGAGAATGCTAACACGTGTCCTTAGGACATTGTTTAAGGAATTAAGAAAGGAAAATTTGTATGCGAAAATGGTGTATTTTACATTTTGAAAAGTGTTACACTTAGTTTCCCAATACACACTTTCTTTTTGTGGGTTCCTTAATCAATGTTCTAAGGGCACTCGTTAGCAAGACCCAAATAACAAAAAGACAAAAGTCACTTTCTTCAAGTCATTGAAGAACCATGATATAATCGTGGTTAAACTAATGAACCGACTAAACCATGAACTATTGTCTTCACCGATTTAATGACCAGTCTAATTTTAAAACATTGATAAATTTTTTTAAAAATAATATTGAAAATAACATTTGTAATTCATTTCATTAATTACTATTATGACCTCCAAACAAAAAATAGAGTAGGGGTGTTCGCGGATTGGATCAATTTTGAGTCAAAAAGTCATCCGATCCAATGATGAAAACAACATGCGTTTTGAATTGAATCAGTTTGATTTCTTCAAAAAATCCAATCCAATCAAATGTGATTTGGATTGGATTAGATAATTCAGTTTTTATTGTAACAACTTGATTTTTAATTACGATGTTTAACCGGTTAAAATATAATTAATTATATTTTAATCTGAGAGTTAGAAAGTGATTTTAAATAAAATAAAATCATATTCATAGTATCTCTTATGGTAGAAGGTTACGGTGAAATTTTGGGTTTAAAATTCAGATGGAAATCGGTCTGCGTTTTTTACTGACAGTATAATTTTATACCGGCAGAAAACCCTAATTTGACCCGAAACTGAATTTTGTAGATTTTTTTATATTATGTCCGTGAGGAATCCTACTTTCCAAATTTATGATCAGAAATAAAATATTATGTTTATTCGGATGAATTTTGGTAAAAGTTCGGACGGAAAACAGTCAGTGTTTTCACTGACAGTAAGATTTTAATGATCAGAAAACCTAATTTTGACTCGTGAAAGAAATGGTTGATATTTAAATTATTTTTCTAACGAGTTTGGTTGTTTTGAAAATTTTCAACCGAAAACAAAATATTACGATTTTACGCAGGTGTAAAACCCTAATCGGGAAACCAACGGAGTCGAAAATGGAATTGCAGAGACCCGTCAAGATATCGCGACAACGATTCATACATGATGACTCATGGAGGATGAGTCACCAAGCATTTATGAGCATTAAATGCTAGTAACCATGACTTTTGGGTAAAATGACCAAAATACCCCAAGCTTTCGTGGTTATTAACATGTCACATCTACGCATTCTTAACCACTCATTTTACATGGTTGCAAACCTCCCACATCTCCTCAATTTCGTGCAGCCATATATACTAAACCATACCTATTTCATTTTGCTTTCGCTTCATCATTTCCTCTCAAAAACCGAAATCGGGTAAATAACGGAGCTGCGTACGGGGATTCCGGGAACTGCTAACGGATTGAATCGATGAGTCATGGATGACTCATTAGATGTGGCCCAAAATCAGTCACACCTCCCTTCATTCTCCACCAGGTATTTTAACCAAACCAAGGTTACAAATTAACTCCAGTTAAGTTATTATAACCATAGTTAAGTTATTATATTATTTTCTAAACTTAACCTATGTCAACTAACCTAACCTTGGTTCATTTTTAACATTAAACAACTCACTCCCTCACTCCATTTCGTGGCTCTCACACCACTCACACACTTAGACATTTCATTCTCTTCCTAAGTCATTTTCTTCACCAAAAACACCAAGAACATCATAGTGTTCTTGCCTAGTTCATCATAGTTCTTCATTTTTCTTCTCAAGTTCTTGATCAAACCTCTTCATTCCAAGGTGAGGAATCCCTTCCTCATCATCTTAGCTTCATTAATCATGCATCAAATCTTCACTTTCATCAACTTTTCATAAATCTCTATTTCTAGATCTAGAACTTCAAATAATTCTAGAAAATTGTAGAAAAATCATTTTAATGTGAAACCAATTTCTATGATCCTTATATGACTTCTACTTTCATCTTCTAAGAGTATGTAAGCAAAAGAAGTTTCCTTCCTAATTTTATAGTATTGGCCAAAATTGGGTTCATATGAACAAAATAAGTTTTCTTCAATCTTTAAGTAGATCATGATTTGTATCAACTATTTAAGGTGTGTAAGTTCTAGATCCAAGAGTTTGTGAGCAAAAGAAATTTCTAGCCTATTTTTCTTATTATGGCCGAAACCCTAACCATAGAGGTTAGAGGATTTTGTTTCATATTTTTGAATTGTAACACTTGATTTATGTTAGTTAATACTCTAGGAACTAAGATCCAAAAGATGGAGTTGAGAAAATAACCCTAGCCTATTTTTGATATCATGACCGAACCTAGCATGAATTAGTCATAGTTGGTTTTTGTTTGATTTATTTGTGTTATGTTGTTTTGGTTGAAGGTTAACCATTAACTCTGGTAGAGTAACGAGGATCGAAAAGTTTGGGACTTTGGTGATAAGTTCAGGTGGGGGAAAGAAACAATCTACCGTCAGAAATGATAAGTAATATATTCTATAATAATTGTGTAGGGTGACCTAAACCCTACTAGTAGTTAAGTAATCGATAAGACCAAAATCACACTGGAAACCTTTTCTGTAAAACCAATGGTGATTCGGGGATTGTAGGTTTATCGATGTTATGAGGATTTTAGATTGTTTATGGTTGATTTGACTTTATTATCATTATTGAATTGATATTGTGTTATTTTGGTGATATTGGAATATGTTGTTGATATTGTGTTATGCATGATCTGCCTGATTTTAATATTGTGCTTAGCGGATTTTAAGCATATATATATATATATATTATTCGGGAGATAATTGTTTGGGTGTGAGGATAATGGTAACTTAGAGGTGCCTAACCTAAATGAGTTATTTTAAAGAGGAAGGGTGAGATAGAATATGCGTTAAGGCTTTGATGGAATGTAAGGCACTAGGATGTTATTAATATGGGTTAGTGATATTCATGTGTTTACGTTGTTGTACACAATCGTATATTTGGAATATACGAGGATAAGAGTTCTCGTTAGACCGTTCTACCTTAGAATTTAAGTTGTGCAACTATAGTGTCATTGCTATGCATGAGCACCCTTGATAGAGATGAGACAACCAGGGTGTGCACCGACGGTACCGTGCTGCTATAGTGTCATTGCTATGAATGAGCATTCTCACCATGGATGAGAATGTGCACCGGCGTTGGGAACGCGTCACCTGGACGTCTGACTGACATTCCTAACGAGGAATGTGTGACATGATTAGTGGTGGTCACGTCAGTATAAAAGTGTAGTTGTGCGAGATTGCGGTAGAGGATGGTACATTAATTTGAGGATGATTTGTTAGTTATGTATGTTGATTGTTGGTGACATTTATTGTATGATATGCTATGACTCTTTTCCGCTTTTGATGATAGAAATGTTTCTTATCCCCTATATCTTTCTGTGTGTTGTATTTTATTTCTGATGTGATCGTACGAGAAGACCCGATGGAGGAACCAGTTGCTGAGGAGTTAGATGGAACTCCATATGAACCAGAGGCGGGAGAACGAGCTATGGATTCCAGCAATGTAGTTTAGTGTCTAGGGCCAGTGAGTCTTATAAGATGTTTTATTTTCCGCTGATTATAAGCAGTTTGTATAACTAAATACCTGTGCGGGATCCTACTGATAGGATACCCTAAACAATGTTTTGGTAATGTAATGAACAAACATGTGTGTATTTATATATTATAACTTTGGTGTGTTTAATTTGCAGATGTTATATGGTTAGTAAATAAGTTTTTAATTTTTACATATTTTCAACGATAAGCACGCGATTAAGTAAATAAATAATAAGGTTTTAATCTAATAATACAATTGGGCACAACGAGATGTCTCATTTATCATACTTTATTTTTTCTTATGTCAAATGTCCTTCTTACTGATTTAATAGTGGACAAAAGATAATATTCATTTAAGGGAGCTAGTTTAAAGTGTCCAACACCTATTTTAACCTCTATCTTTATAATAGAACATTTATGAAAGACAACAACTACTTGTTCCCTATTAAACATTATCTGATTTGATGATGATTGAGGAAAATTTTAGAAAATCCTTAACCAATTTTGGGAGTTAGAAGAAAAAATAGTTATTGATATTTTTTAACACGTTCTTTTATATTAAATATTCTTTTATGTTAATTCCTTATATCTACTCTCACTTATCCTATTTTTTTTTTCATTTGAATTGGCTACAAATAAATTGTACTTAATTATTTTTCTAGTTTACTTAATTGATTTCCTATTTTCCACGTTAACTCAATCAAGTATATATATGATATTCATCAAAACTTTTAGCAAAATACAACTTGAAGACATTAACATTTATTCTAAATAATCTTATATATGTCATTCTAACAAAAATATTAAAGAGAATGAAGGTGTTAATTTGTTCATAAAAGTATAAAAAATATTGCTTAAATATGAGTGATATTATCATTTAAAAAGAAAAATATGAGTGATATTATAATTTAAAAAATAATAGTATATGTTCTTTCAAAAAAATAAAAATAATACATATATATATTAGATCGATTTGAATAATATTGATTTTCACTAGGGATCCAAAATCTTATCCATCCAATATAAAATAAGTGATTTTTTAGTTTTCGATTTATTCAATTTTTGGCTTTTTATTCGATTTTTGACCGGTCGATGAAAATCCTATTACGGAGGGATACGTCCCTCTATTTTCATATTTCTCTTTCAGCCATGCTAAACAGACACGGAAAAATGACAACATACGCGACACTGCTACAGTAGTGCTACTGTAGCAGCAATTTTTTTTTTTTAAAATTATTTCTAAAAAAACACATTCACCAAATAATGAACTGAATTCACCAGATATTTATACCTGATTCACCATATATTTGCACATACTTAACCAAAATTTATTTCTCAAAAAAACCCATTCACCAAATAATGAACTGAATTCACCAGATATTTGTACATGATTCACCAGATATTTGCACATACTTAACCAAAAAATTTATTTCTCAAAAAAACCCATTCACCAGATAATGAACTGAATTCACCAGATATTTGTACATGATTCACCAGATATTTACACATACTTAACAAAAAAATTTATTTCTCGAAAAAACCTATTCACCAGATAATGAACTGAATTCACCAGATATTTGCACATAATTAACCAAAAAAATTATTTCTCAAAAAAACCCATTCACCAGATAATGAACCGAATTCGCCAGATATTTGTACCCGATTCACCAGATATTTACACATACTTAATCAAAAAATTTATTTATAAAAAAAAACCCATTCACCAAATAATGAACTGAATTCACCAGATATTTATACCCGATTCACCATATATTTGCACATACTTAACCAAAAAATTTATTTCTCAAAAAAACCTATTCACCAGATAATGAACTGAATTCACCATATATTTATACCGGATTCACCGGATATTTGCACATACTTAATAAAAAAAATTATTTCTCAAAAAAACCCATTCACCAGATAATGAACTGAATTCACCAGATATTTATACCCGATTCACCAGATATTAACACATACTTAATCAAAAAATTTATTTAAAAAAAAATTTAAATTTAAAAAAAAAAAAACTGTAATACAATGCAGCTACCGTGAGGCTTGTCCCAAAAACTGTGTCAGTTTATCATTTCTGATCTCAAAAGGCGTGAAACCGCTACCCTGGAGGCTGCCGGTCGTACACCTCTATCTCAAAGATCTCGAACCACCACTCGTCCACGACCTCCCTGTGCTGCCGCCCTTTCCCCGCTCGTCCACTGCAATCCACCACGTCTTCCGCTGTGAGAGTGAGTGAGACTGACAGATTCTGATAATATTGCTTCCATTCATACTTTTCCTCTATACCCACCCATCAAAGTCAGGTTTGTTACAATATATTATTTATACGTTTAAAGGTTTCATTCAAAAAATCATGGCAATTTACACTCGGGAACCCTTGCACCTGATGCTTGTGTGTTAATTTGTAAATTTTGTATAGTTGGTGTGTTTCTTGCACTATAGTTTTAATTTGGTTTTCCAGATTAGGTTTGTGCTAAACCTAATTACTTGCCCCATGGAACCCTTTGATGATATTCTACCTACAGCTCCTGCCGCACGTGGTAAGTGCTCTACTCAAGGACACTAGGAAGGCTTCTTTTGAGTAATGTTTATTTATGCAATTATATGTCAAACGATTTTAATATATAATAATTCTTTTGTAGCTCGGGCAGGTAGCAGGTTTATGCCAAAGGCCAAATCGAAACAACTGCCTAGAAAGGAAATATCTGTATCAGAGCATGCAAAACCATCTAAAGATGGAAAGAATGAGCAAGTTGCATTTTCATCTACCAGCGCAGAAGGGATTTCTCGAAATGAATGTCATAATACAGTTGCTTCAACTGTAAATATGTCAGCTGAAGAATCTATTAGGTCCCATCATTGTCCACAAGTAGAACCTCCAAGTTTGGAGGATGGCACAAATTCTGAAATGGGAAATCCTCAACAAGTTAGTTTGAATAGAGATACCGCGCCTTCCATGATCACAGCGTCTCAAGTTGATGCTGATTGGAATTTTACAAATCAGCGTGTGAGGTATATGTCAATTTTTTTGTTGTTTGTTATACTGGTTCATTTTTATGGAGTATCTGACTATCTGTAACCTATTTTTTCTTAAAATGTTATATCAACTTTAGGCAGATTCTGCAGGTTTTGAGGTGGACCAAGTCACAAACTGCATCCCTAAGACCAATCTAAATTATGGTAAGTTACGCTTTCACAATTCACATAACCAGCCATTAGTGTGTGTGAAACCTCTTTTGAGAAGTTCGAACTTGTGCAAGTGTCAGAAGGCGTCAGGCATCACATGATTAAATTTAGTTTGATTCATTTCATATCTGTCCTGTGGTTTAGGCACAACAGAACCCGTTCAAGCTGCTAATGCTGTAGAAAATGTATCGAGTAATGTTGCTGCTTTTTCTACAACTTGCTCAACCACAGGTAGGATGGAAGAATCACCCCAAAATAGGGAAGGTCCATTTCTTGGTAGCAACAAACATTTGGAACTAATTAATAATTCATTGGAAGTTGTCCCAGATGATCTGGTCTTCAAAAGTGCTTCAGATGATAAAGTTGCAATTTCTGAGAGCAACTTTCATTCAAAATTTAACTTTGGAAGAGAATGAGAGGTAGAGTTTTGATGTCTTTTTCTGTGTAGTTCAACTGCTACAAAATGGTGTAATCAACTTATGGAGGGAATTCTTTTCAGGTAGAGTCCATGGAATTTGAATAGCATCCTTTCAGCAACGTCCTTTGTGATTATGGTGCTAGGAATGGTTAGTAATATTGGTGCTATTGTAAATATGCTTCGTATTACTGAAAGGATAAATTATTTGTATTTGTGTTTATTGTAGCTCATAAGTTTCTTCCCAAGATTAAGCCACGACCTAGAGTGGGTACTACGCGGGTTATTGCTTCTTCTGCTTCATCCAGTGTCATGATTGAAAAATCCGCTGAGCTGCCTACTTCTTGCACAAATTAAGTTCAATCATTTAAGCCTAGTGGTGATGGAAGTAGTGGACTAAACCAATCAACCAATTTACCTTTACCGAAAACAGAGATTATTAGGACAGCAGATCTACCCCATAAGTTTGATTATATGAGCTCAAGTATTCCAATGTCTGAAGACAACAGTAACTTGGAAGCAGTGATTCCATCCCATCTGGATTCTCCAAGTGCTATGCTTTCAGAGGTTGCAGATCATAATGGAACTAGAGATTGGCCTTCTAGCTTTGGTAAATCAGCTGGAGAGGTAAAATAAACATTAATATTGTTTTTCAAATCCATTAGTTCGGCAAATGCTGATAAATTTTGGTCCTCCAGACTGCTGACGTTTTTTCTAGGTTGGAATCCCTTGATGACTTTGTCACCCAAGCTGCCACTGATGGAGGTGAGTTATAAAATGTATTTTGGTCTGTTAAATTATGCCAAACTCTCCTCAGAGTCCTTTTGTGCTTTCGTGAGCATCACTTGTATTGTGCTACCATTAAATCTCACCGTTATGGTTAACTGGCCCCCTGTCTAATCGTAAGTACCTGACCCTGGGTTTCTTCAGTGTTAATTGGAAAACTTATCTTTTGCGTGTAGGAAAACCAGCTCTTCATTCTCTCAATTAGAAAGGTACAGAGGAAAATTCTTTCATTCCAGCTGGTTATTCTGTTAACTCTTTTGGAGTATGTGATACCTCCCAAGTCCAAGAGGATCCTAAGCAACATACCACCCAAGATTCTTTAACCTTTAATAATAGAAGGTTGGAAACAGATCCAACTTCTGAAATTCCAGTGCATGGAGCATCGACAAATGCTGCAGATAGTCCCACATTGGCTGATTTTTTGCACGCCGATGTTGCTTGAGAAAAAGAAGTAAAATATCAGTTATTGTGATTTGCCATCCATGTGTGTGTTTGTGTGTGTTCAGCTGTTATCTTTTTCTTTTTTTTTGATTTGTGAATCTTAATTTCGACATTTTTTCATTTCATTTACCATGTTTCTCAGGATGCTAATGAGAAAAGAGGACGGTACATTGTCAAGTTCTCCAAGGAAGCATAAAAGATTTTCTATTACTCGTGAGGAGGATAAGGGTGGTAAAACCTCAAGGCAGCTCAGAAAACAAGCAGCTCGTACACCTGCTATCAACTCAGTGAATGAGGATGTTGAGGATGATGATGATGTCCTATAATCCTAATAGAGATGAACTTGAAGAACATGACGATGAATTTGAAGTGGACACTTCATCCAAGAAGCGGAGAGCATCAACTAGTTCAAAGAAGAAATCTGTAGCCAAAAATGGAAAAACATCCCAAAAGCATAAGAGGGCTAACGACGATTTAGAACAAACTACTAAACAACTTTCTAAAAAGTTCTCTCATTCAACTCGACGAAGAAAAAGATGTGGTGAACTTACTAGACTGTGTATTTTTTGTAGTTGGTAATCATATCTTAGATTCTTATTGTGGAAGTATTTTCTTTTTCATAGTGGACAAGGCACTGCTGGAAATTCCTGAGGATGAACTTGATCCTTCAACATTGCCTATTAAGCATGTTATTCAACTTGCAGAACATAAGGAGCGGCTGGCGGTGTGTATTCTCAATTCTAATACTTTTGTTACAATGCTTATCATTTCGTTAGTATGGTTTAAATTTTCACCAACTGTTCCATCTATTTCCCTGTGTAGAAAAAGGAGGCATCTACTTCAAAAGCATCTTCCACCAATCAAAGGTACTTAGCTTTAGCAGTCTACATTTAGATTTTATTTAACTTTCTGGTGAGTGCTTATCACTTTTTAATATAAAAACAATATAATTTGATTGCCAAATCAATTGATTTTGAAAAATATAATGCTGTTACTGCAAGCAATGTATTTATTACAACGTCTCTGTAATTTTTACACAGTATTGTACTATTGAACTAAGGGATAATTGAAGATGTGGAGAAGCTTATTCAATAAAGCAAATTCCTTTTATTCCCTCTTTCTTTCGGTTAGAATATCTGAAACATATCCTATAATATTTTAGTATATCTTAGAATATTTCAGAATATATGAGAAGATCTCTTAGGAGTTATTTATATGAAGCACGGACACTCCTAGCTTTTGGAGTGTCGGCGTGTCGGACACGTATCCGACATCGACACTCGTGGGACACCGACACGACACGTGTCAGACACTTCTTGTCAGGTGTTCGATTTAAAAGTTTTTTTTTCCCGGACACTTCTTGGACACTTTGCCGACATTTCTATTTGGACCCGACACCTCAAGGACACTGCTCAATTTTTTTAAAAAATAAAAAATTAAAACTTTAAAGGATAAAAAAGTAAAGAACAAGACTCTTTTCATTATTGTTTCTTGTATTTTATTACTATTTTCCTCTATCCTTGTTTACCTCCTCTCTCCTTCCCAATCGTTTTTGTTTTCTACCACACACCTACTTTGTAAAGTAACAAAGTGCTCAAATTGTATAACGATGTGTCTGTTTTTTTTTTTTTTTTAGACAATGAATATATAAATCTTGATTCTCAATTTAGATATTGTATATTGATGTTTATATTGAATTTTATTTGATTGGACACACACAATATATATATATATATATATTTATATAGCCGTGTCGCGGTGTCCTATATTTTGGATATTATCGGTGTCCGATTGTCCGTGTCAGTGTCGTGTCCGATGTCCTTGTCAGTGTCGGTGCTTCATTTATTTATTATTTCCTTATTATTGGATTCCATTTGTAAACATCCTGGTCCTATTTAGTCCTTTAAATAGAACCTACTTCATGTACTTTTAAAACATCAAATCATCACAGTATCATCACATCATAATTACTTTACTATTGATGCGGACATAAGGAGGCCCAAACCGACTTTAGTTTATGAGAGGGGAAAATGGAAGCCCACTAAGTGGCTCCAAAGGTGCAAAGCACCAGATTATTCCTAGGAGAGAGGAGATTTGTAACAAACTGCTGCCTAATGATAGCAGCAGTGTGGAATGGGTGTGTGAGGTGTAAATTCTGTTAGATGAGGTGGGAAATGTGTGTATTCTGTTAGATGGAGTGAGCAATATAACTAGGAGAGGAGGGTAAGAGAAGGTTCAGACTGGGATTGAACTTGGAAACTCTTGGGAGAGCAAGGCACTCTCGAATTGCCTGTTATCTTGTATTTCTTCTTTCTTCTTCTTCCCAGCACTGTAATTCCTCATTATAGGCTAGGGATTATCAATAATACACTACTTTCTTCTATATTTCTGTTCTGTAATTTCCTGGTTCCTAACATTGGTATCAAAGCTCACGATTCCTGGAGCTTTTGATGATCACTGCACGAACTGCAATGGAGTCCAAAGTGGAAAATGTGAAGGGAAGATTGCGGGAATTGAGGAAAGAATATCAGTCTCGGTTGGATGAGATCAAGCAACTCTGGAAAAGGAAGAAGGGCGACTACTCCAGACGTCGATCTCGACGAGATCATGCTCCAAGTCGCCGCCGCCATACTCCGACAATGTACGCAGAAGAGAAGGATGCAGAGGAGGAAGACAATGCTAGAGGAAGTGATGGGTCCAGCAACAGTGTTCTCTATACTGTGACAGAACCCGAAACGCGGACGGAGGGAGAGATGAAGGCGAACCGAGAAATTCCAGAGGAGGAGAGGAGATTTCAGGTTGCGCACAAGGTGGAGACCGAGGTGGAAGTTGATGTTTCGGATCCTTCTGAGATGAAAACGGAAAAGGAAGGTGACAGTGGCGATATCTCGGATCTTTCTGAGATGAAAACGAAAAATCAAAGTTGTTTGGGAGCGAGAAAATGACGACGATCGCTGTGTTGGTGGTGGCGGAGGTAGTTTGGTGGAAATAATGAGCGGTGGTGGGCGTGTAATGCCGCCGTCGGATATGGGTGTGCCGAAGGCGGAGGCGGAGGCGGAGTCGTCATCTGGCGTGGATGAGCCGCCATTGCCAAGACCACCGCCGTACCACGATCCTTGTTTAGGGCCGTGTGAACACGATTTCGTCAAGGTAGGATTGGAGGTATTGCCGCCGCCGTAACCGCTGAGATCTAGACGTACCAAGGCGGAGGTCGGTCGTCATCGGACGTGGCTGAACTGGCCGATGACAAGACCACCGTTAGTTTCACGGATCCCCGTCCTTGCTTAGCGACCGTGAAGACAATGGCCATGAAGGGAGGAAGGGAGGTGCTGCCGTTGCTTAACCTCTTTGTCTTGATGAAGATGAGGTGGGGTGCGAAGGTAAGTTGGGTTACATTTTTAACCTAATGGGCCAGGCCCAACATGATGAAATGAAAACTAGAATTCTAGAGTTTGTATCTCACCCAAGAATTAGAGGGTGTGATTCGGAAAATACATGGATGGAATTTGGGCCCAACATTACGGTACATGGCCCATCAAGTTTGGTTTTATTCTTTGAAGCAATTGATAAACATAAAGCCCTAGGAGGAACCAAAATGAAATCGAGGCCTCCAAGGCCACAAAGAACTGGACTCGCAACAAGCAAGAAGAATGAATAAAGAAAGAAAGAATAAAGAACTGCAACAAAATCAACACACTCTCATTCAATGACAGTAATCCCCGGTTCAGAGATCTCCTATGATGCTTGGGAGAATCAACTTTCACACTTAAATGCACTGGGAAGAACTCCAACATGCCATTGGGTAATCACATGCTCAACAAGCCTTCACCTCTCCGATTCGGATGTTACGAAAGAACGTGACCACAAATGCAGAGGAAAATGATGGGACTAGGAACTGCTTGTGGGAATGAGTAACCTTAGAAATAGCACAGTTGGTCTTGGACCCATTGGCAATCCTACGGGAATGGGGGCTGCAAGAGGAATAGCAGAACCGGAATCTCAAAGACCAATGACGTCTATGCCTGGTATGGCAAGTAAGGGTCGAACCCAATGAATCTTGGCCAGGCTTCAAATCTTGATAGTTCGAACTATGTTTATGCTAGCAAGCCTAGGAGAAGTGGGCCATTTATGTTTTTCATGCAATATGATTCAAGTGATGCAAAGTTTATTTCTATCTTATGCATGCTAGTAGAGGGTACTTGGAGTTTTGGCACGAAACATTTTAATACCAGCAAGTGACTCTTCAAAAGCACCAACTATCATGTCTCTTTCACTTGAATGATGCCCAAAACGATGTTCCTCTCATGGGGATCGTAACCTTTCTTTTGATACTAGTGGATTGACATCATACGCCTTCGCTTTTGCGATCAACACCATGGAGACTTTGATCGTAGGATTGAAATTGCAACATGTCAAGGGAAGGTTTGGCAAGCAATTTTTCTCATTGTATGGAATGCTGGAGCCATACTTCTTGCCTATTGGTCCCTCAAGCAGAAGGCATTAGCAGAATGGGTTAAACTCACATTCGGTGGGACTTTGAGTTACATCATTAATAACTCCCAAGGTGGCCGGGTTTTCAATGAGGTAGTTGCTTGAAGCAAAGGAAGCAGTTACACCGAACCGGATACAAGGAATGATCTTTTCGGAACTAATGTAGTCAGTAGAGTCGGTGATATAGTCCTGGTCCAAAGCGATTTGGAAGAAGTGTTGAAGTGGTGGCAGGGTGGGTGCCTCAAATAGAATTGACTTCTCGATTAGGTTCACTCACAAGTGATGGAAGGGATATCCCGATTGCGGGGAAGAAACAAGTGGGATCCGGGTGGACCACGACACACAACTACTGAGTAGCTCCACAGTCGGGCTTCAAACAGTGGGACCCCGGAAAGGTGTGCTCAAGAAGCCACTCACTTGTTCACCTTGAGGACAAGGTGAATTTTGAAGGGGAGGGTATTGATGCGGACATAAGGAGGCCCAAACCGACTTTAGTTTATGAGAGGGGAAAATGGAAGCCCACTAAGTGGCTCCAAAGGTGCAAAGCACCAGATTATTCCTAGGAGAGAGGAGATTTGTAACAAACTGCTGCCTAATGATAGCAGCAGTGTGGAATGGGTGTGTGAGGTGTGAATTCTGTTAGATGAGGTGGGAAATGTGTGTATTCTGTTAGATGGAGTGAGCAATATAACTAGGAGAGGAGGGTAAGAGAAGGTTCAGACTGGGATTGAACTTGGAAACTCTTGGGAGAGCAAGGCACTCTCGAATTGCCTGTTATCTTGTATTTCTTCTTTCTTCTTCTTCCCAGCACTGTAATTCCTCATTATAGGCTAGGGGTTATCAATAATACACTACTTTCTTCTATATTTCTGTTCTGTAATTTCCTGGTTCCTAACAACTATCACATTGTCTCATATCAATATTATTTTGAGTTTACAATCATCTCTCTTTTCCTTATTTCTTAACCACAAACCTAATTTCTTCAACACTTTCTTTCCTAGGAGACATGTGAGTGCCCTGCTAAAAAACAATCATATGGCTTAAACTACATCTTCTCCCTTTCAATGATTCTATGAAGCCCTTCAGAAATTTGTCAAATTGGTTTTTGACTGAATTGATCACCATGCTGTCAATAAACTGCATTATTTCTATTTCTTCAGTTGGGTTTAGGGTTTGGGGTATGAGGGGAGGTAGATGTGATAGTGGTCCTTTTCCCAACAGTCCATGATGGGAGGTAGGGAGTATAATGTTGGGAAATAAATGCAAGGTCCTTATGTTTTAGGTATTCATCAAGGAACTTCATGCTTTTGGCTCACACTCCCTCTTCTCAGTATTTGAGAACAAAAAGGAAAAGGCAAAAGAAAAAGGAAAAGGGAAACATTATATAGAAAATGTGCTGCATATTATCCACCAGCTATTGTTGCTTCTTGGGGACAAGTTATGGGTCCCTAGTTTGAGTTAGATTTTGGTTTGTTTTGCTTCTTCTTTATTTTTTTTTTTCTTTCTTTCTCTCATTTCACAAAAAAAAGAACATTGAGGTTTGCCCTGTTCATATTTATTCTCTTCAAAACTATGGTTAGTGACACTAAGTTCCTCCTCATTATTAGATTTGCAATGTCATAAAAATCAATCCAAAGCTAAAAATAATTAACATGTAAGATTTTGAAACATATTAAGCATGACATCTCATGGTATTCATCAATGTTCAGAACCATAAAATAAGAGCCCATCAAGCAAGTCTGTTGCTCTACGACAAGTAAATCAACTTCAAAAATTGGCAAAAGGAAATGCATTAACCCTAATGTATTCGACTCAACAAATTCCTGGCCAAGAGGCTAAATTACAAAACATAGCAGGATGCAGAGCAAAATTAAATTTCTGGGTCAAAATCAAGCATATGCAGTGGTCACCTCAACCTCCACACCAGGTTCAAATGTGATTGAAGTTACATCGTGAACCACTAAGGAAAAAACTTATAGCACTGCTTGAAAGGGTACTGATCTGCTTTGCGCTAACATTCCGAAAATAAAGTTGAATAGTTCATAATCATGAAACTCTAACACAACTGAAAAAGTTAAGCTTCTTCAGAAAGAGGCCAATTTCCCATGAACTTTCTACACATGACAAATGCTAAATGGCTGTAAACATACAACATATCAACCACTGCAAAATTCAAAAGCAGGCACTAACCCCACTCAATCTTGAAAAAATTAGTATTTTGATGACTTTATATCACCAGCTAAAAAGTTGAATTTGGAAAAAAAAAAGAGAGCAGTGTTTGTCAAGAACCAAAGCAGTAAAGCATCAAAACCAGCATCAAATAACCTTATAACATATCCAACATCTCCATAAGATTTGCTTCTGCCAACAAACAATTAATGTAGTTATCAGCAGTTACAAGATGTTATTTTATTTGGAAAAACATAATTCACTGTTAAATTTTACACTCTATACACAATTATATTCGGGCAACACTGGTGGATCCCAATTTTTTGGTGCACCATAAAACTCTTCTAGTTGGACATTATTGTGTTGTAATTTGTGAAGCAAGCCACAATACTAAAGAAGCTTTTTTTTTCTTGGTTCATACACAAAAATACAGAATCCGCCATTTCCTGTGTTGCAGACCTGGACATTTCCATGTGCCAACTCACCGCCCTGCCCCATCAGATTAGGGCACATTGACTTTTGGCCCATATTGGATTTAAATATAGCTTTGGAGGCGAAAAAAAAAGTACTTTTGCACATTTTTATAGAGTTTAATTGGTATGTATTGTCAGTGTAAAATTTCTTACACTGTCAACCAATCATAAATCATGGAATGAATAACTTTTAAGGTTATTTGGATAAGAATCAAAGATTTTCGATGACGTGACATGTAATAGTCCGTTTTTAATAATGCTGTATTACCGGTAAAAATATATTTAATTATATTTTTATCAGAGACCAAGAAAATGATTTTGGATAAAACAAAATCATATTCCTATTATATCTTGTGGTAAAAGGTTACGATGAAATTTTGGGTTTAAAACTCAGACGGAAACCGGTGTGCGTTTTTACTGACAGTATAATTTTATACCGTCAGAAAACCCTAATTTGACTCGAAACTTAAAATTTGTAGATTTTTTATATTTTATCCATGAGGAATTCTACTTTCCAAATTTCTGAGAAGAAATAAAATATTATGATTATTCGGACGAATTTTGGTAAAAGTTCAGATGGAAAACAGTCAGTGTTTTCACTGATAGTAAGATTTTAATGATCAGAAAAGCTAATTTTGACTCGTGAACGAAATGGTTTATGATTAAATCATATTTCCAATGAGTGTGATTAGTTTAAAAATTTTCAATCGAAAATGAAATATTATGTTTTTATTCGGGCGTAAAACCCTAATCGGGAAACCGACGGAGTCGAGAACGGAGGTGCAGAGGCGGAACCGGACATCGGAGGGGATGAGTCATGGGGTGAGTCACCACCATGACTCACCAAGTATTTATGAGCATTGAATGTTAGTAATCATGCCTTTTAGGGTGAAAAGACCAAATTCCCCCATGCTTTCATGGTTAGAGACAAGCCATATCACCTCACTTCTAACCACTCATTTTACATGGTTTTAAACCTCCCACATATCTCCAATTTCGTTGAGCCACATCTCATAAACCACACCTATTTCATTTTGCTTTCGTTTCATCATTTTCCTCTCAAAAACCGAAATCGGGTAAATGACGGAGCTCCGTACGAGATTTCCGGGAACCGCTAATGGATTGGATCAATGAATCATGGATGACTCATTAGATGTGGCCCAAAATCAGTCACACCTCCCTTCATTCTCCACCAAGTATTTTAACCAAACCATGATTACAAATTAACTCTAGTTAGGTTATTATAACCATAGTTAAGTTATTATATTATTTTCTAAACTTAACCTATGTCAACTAACCTAACCTTGGTTCATTTTTAACATTTAACAACTCATTTCCCTCACCAAAAGCGATGGCTCAAACCCCTCCCACACTTAGCCAAAATTTCATTTTCTTTCCTAAGTCATTTTGCTCACCAAAACACCAAGAACATCATATTGTTCTTACTAAGTTCATCATAGTTCTTCATTTGTTCTTCAAGTTCTTGATCAAAATTATTCATTCCAAGGTGAGGAATCCTTTCCTCATCATCTTAGTGTGACACCCTAAAACCCGGCATCACATGGTTACCCGTTGCGGAAAAGAAACTTATTTAAAACGCTGGTCGCTTTTCGGAAAAATAACCTTTTATATAAGGTTACTGAAAAAGGGTACTCATTTTTTTTTTTGTTAAAAGAAGTTAAGAAAAGGTGATGAACACTCAGAACATGAAAATAAACATCATACATATAAATATAACTGTCCCACTTGGGATCTTAGGTTTGATTACAAAACAGGCCTTGTCGATCTGGCCAACATACACTAAAACAGCTACTGAAGAAATAGGTAAAAAAGAAACATCAAACCGGGGATAGGGAACTGGGTACAAGACTCAAAAGATGGCTTTAAAAGCCTAGGGACTATCGGGACAACTCCAAAAGCCGACGAACGATCTACCAATACCTCCTGCATGCAGAGTGACCACAGACGCTACCCCCAGACGAGATATCAGATGCCAGATCGATAACGTCACCGCCATCGTTGATAGGGACGTCGTCATCTCCGGGATCCAGCGGATGGTACTCTGGCTCCTCCTCCTCGTCCTCGACCTCTATCAGCTCAAGAGGTTCTTCCTCGGGATCCTCTTCGGGATCCTCCTCCACTGGATCCTTCGCAAGCGGTTCAACTGGATCAAGATGCTCATGAAGGAGACCGATGATTTGTAGCGTATGAAGGTAGTACCATGAAGGTGGAAGCTCCACAGTCCTCGTCTTGAACCTTCATACGGGCACTCCGTTAGCATTCGTCTCGGTAGTCGTGACTGGTCCTCGATACGTCACGGTCGTCGCACCCTCATGTATAGTCCAGTTCCCTGCCGTCCTAGCATGATCAAACACTTCGCTCCTCGAGCTCGACTGTGCCAAGGGAACGTTCAGATCCATCTAAAAGCACGTGCATACCCGATACAAGAAGAAAAGAATAGAACATACAGATGTGCAAGAGTGAGATACCCTCATAAGATATATCCCACAACAACCATATACATGATACATACATCACATAATCATATAAGCAGTTAAATCATGCATATACATAACATAACAGTGTTATACCAAAGGGTCTCAAACCCGCACAGTCAATCTTTGAAAATATGCATGACACTTCAATATCAGGCTCTAACTTAATCTCATGAGATATCAACACCGTTTTCCACTGCAGAAGAATTAGAGTTGGTCAATATCTAGCCCACCGGGCAGTTGCCTCCATACCCTCATGCATTTAAGGTCTCAGGATGAGCAACGTCACATGTGCCTCTGAACCGTTCACATGGACTGACTCCCAGATACCACCTTGTATCTGATATGTAAGAAAGCACGTCTGCCTGGGGAAATGCACATGAGAAAATATTTTATTCAAAAGGTTTTCTTTGTGTTCATTCTTTTTTGCTGTCGCAGCTCAAAGCTAACGACTTAATCATCATTTCCCCATCACTTGAAAACTCAAACATAGGACACACAATCTGAATGCTCAATCACAACGCCCGAGACCGATGCCGCAGTCAAGGGTTGTGGTCATATAAATCACTTATGCTTTTATTCATGTTTTTAACTTAACATGATAAGGACAATAACCCACAACAACGAAATCAGAACGCACCGTCCTCGATTTCGAGAATTGGACTCTCAGTCCAGAACATCATGAATAGGACTCATGGCCCTGAATTAACACTGATACAAGATCACGTGCGTATAACTTAATAATAGAGGCGATGTCTCGCGTACTAGATTCTCTTTCTTAAGTACTTATTTTTCGTTCAGTGAAAATCAAATTCAAAACCAAATCCTCGATAACCTATCCAGGCTATCGGAATGTTTCTAAAACATTTAGGAGAAAACCTTCTCTTTGAAAATCTTTTATAAAGCATCTTTGAAATACTTTTATCTTTGAAAATCCCCAATAGGACATTGCCAAATAATCTTGAAAGTTTTCACTTGAAGACACATAGTTCGAAAATGATTTTTCTCTTGTATAACAATAGTTCACCAAAACCATTTCAACATTTAAAACAAGTACTTTAAGTTAATGAGCTTTTGGAAAAGAACACCAATCCTTTCATCTTCAAAGCTTATTAAGGTTTTTAATCCTTATAATAGTTCAGCACAGACACAAGTCTGGCTTAGCAAACTTTCAATCAACAACAGTATATATTCTCAGTTCAATGCTAATATCACAGTTAAAAACAGTTCATCACAGATATGCATTATAACATTTAAAACAAGCACAGTTCAATATCAGATAATAGCATAACAGTTCAAGTTCATTAGATAACCAAGTAAGCTCAATCAACATATAAATATCCAGTTAAACACATATACACATGCATACAGCTATTGAATATCTTTAGGAAATCCCCTCTTACCTCATGTCGGAGTTAAGAGTTTTGGATTTGAAAAGAAGGTTCACGAACGTCCTCGCTTCTCCGACGATGGAAGTCTATGGTTACCAACCTAAAATCATGAGTTAAAAAAATCAACTTGAGAACACTAACCACAAGGTATAGGTTCGGTTCATACAATAAACTAGGATTAGGGGTTTCCAAAATTTATACGACTCTTGGATTTATGATCCTTTAGTGCTAGAAGTTCATAAACAAAAATCTTTTAACAAAGTTGAATTAAAAATCCCACTAAGTACTTGACTTAGGGTTTCGGCCAAGCATAGGTAAATAGGCTAGGAATTTCTAAACTTTCCAATCTCTTTAGGTTAGCATCCATACATAGTAAGGAGCTTGAAACCATGATCATTTCAGAAAATGGAAAAATCAAATGTCTTAGACCATGAACTCTTAGGTTCGGCCTTAACAAGTTTGTGAGGTTAGATATATTTAAATCATCCAATCTTTTGGACATAGCATCCTTTAACATGAAGGAGCTTTAATCCATAACCATCTCGGAAAACAAAATAAAATAACACATCCTAGGTCAAATGTTACATTTGGCCACCATAGGAAAATAAAGCAAGAAAATATTTTAAACGTTCCAATCACTTAGACATAGCATCCTTTTACATAAGGAGCTTTTTAGTCCATGATATATCACTTTGGAAAACAAAACTCAACATCTTTGCCATACCCATTTAAGGTTTCGGCCTTTTCAAAAAATAGGGGTTAGAAATTTTCAAACTTTCCAATCTCTTGGACTTAGCATCCTTCTATATCAAGGAGTCTTAATCCATGATCATTTTGGAAAACAAAACTAAAACACCATTGCCTTAAAACTCATTGGTTTTGGTCTTTACATAAAAATAGGGTAAAAATCTTTAAACTTTCCAATCACTTAGACATAACATCATTTAACATAAGGGAGCCTTGGTCCATGATCATCTTGGAAATGAAGCTCAAATACAAACTCATACATGTAAAAGTTGAAACAAGATTCACCTAAATCATATACATGGTTTCAGCCTCCTTAGGAAGAAGGGGTTAAGAAACTTTGTTTTACACAACCTTTTAGTATGTGATAGTATGAGTAAATACAAGAATATGGAAAGTGGTTTCAACTCAAAAGGAGTTTTCTACCATTTTCGAGAGGTTTTAGAAGTTAAAAGCACATAAAGGACATATGAAGAAAACTTTGAAATAAAAGATGAAACTTTGAAAAAGATATACATAGAAGTATTACCCTTAACAAGATGAACAACTTTGATGAAGAACTCTAAGAGAAAAGCTTGATAAAAATGTAAACTTTGTAAGAGAGAAGAAGAAGAAGAAATGTAGTAAAGTGTAAATGTGAGAAATGGAGGAAAGTGATGACGTGTGGAAATCAAGAGTGTTTATAGAGAGTGATAGGAGAGGGTCACGGTTTTGGGAGGGGAAGAAAGAAAAGAAGAAAGAAGGTGAGTTGCTTGTAGAGAGGATAATGAGTTAAGGTGATGTGATGTGATTGGAGAGAGAGGGATGAAAAAGTGAGATTTTTGAAAAAAAAGTCATGATTCACCTTTTGAGGTGTGTCATAACCTTCACATCAAGTCAATTCATGTCACTTAATCCTCTTGATGCTCTTCTCCATTGCGTATCAGATGACTTCCTCGATCGTATTTCCCGATGATTTCGCCCGGGAAATCCCTAAGATTTGGCCCCGAACAAGATTTTTCGAAAAACTCTAAACCCACACAAAACATCATAAAAACACTAACCGTCTCATTTACGGATTAAAATTTGGTCTCTAGCCAAGTAAACTTGTACTGACAGTGAGAACCCAGATTGGTTTTCGTCTGAATTTTTGACCGAAAATTTTACTGTGACTTCATACGGTAAAGCAACACAAGAAAATGATTTTATTTTAAATAAAATCATCCTCTGGATTTTATAAAAAATAAACACAATAAAACATGTATTTACTGATAAAAAAACATACGAAAAATAGGATGTTACACTTAGCTTTATTTATCATGCATCAAATCTTCATTTCCATCAACTTTTCACAAATTTCCATTTCTAGATCTAGAACTTCAAATAATTCTAGAAAATTGTAGAAAAATCATTTTAATGTGAAACCAATTTCTATGATCTTGATATGTCTTCTAATTTCATAATCTAAGAGCTTGTAATCAAAAAAATAAAATAAATTCCTCCCTATTTTTCTTGTTGAGGCCGAACCTATGCCTTAAGGAGCAAAGTTGTTTTTGTTCAATTTTTGACTTAGATGAAGTTGGATATAAGCTATCTAGGGTTTCTATACTCTTAATCCTCGACTAATTTCAATTTTCATCAAGTTTTTTATTTATTTCAAGTCTTAGATCTATTTCTTTAAAAATCATGCAAAAATACTTAGAAAAATGTTTGATGAGTTATGACTATTGTTGTCAACTCTCTTATACCTATACTTTTCATTATCTAAGAGTTTACAATCAAAAGAAATTTCTAGCTAATTTCTACTCATATAGCCGAAACCGTAGAAGTATGAGTAAATGAGTTTTTCTTCAATTTTTACTTGAATAATGACTTGTCTAAGCTAGCTAAAGTCTCTAGGTAATAGATCCAAGAGCTTGCAATCAAAAAACAATTTCTATCCTATTTTAACCCTTATGGACAAAACCCTAACCTAGTTGGTTAGAGGATTTTGTTTCATAATTTTAACTATTAACACTTAATCTATGCTAGTTAATGCTCTAGGAACTAGTATCTAAAAGATTGGATTAAGAAAATAACATTAGCCTCATTTTGATTAGTTGACCAAAACTAGCAGCATGTGTTCATATTTGGATTTGTTTGATTAATTTGTTGTATTGTTGATTTGGTTGAAGGTGGTTTTGGTAACTCGTGGCGGGATATCGAGGATCGTCGATTTCGTGTTTCCGGTGGTAACTTAGGTGGGAGAAAGAACCATTCCATCGTTGGAAATGATAAGTAGTATATAACTTATAATAATGGTGTAGGGCGACCTAAACCCTTCTAGTGGTCGAGTAATCGACAATACCAAAATCGTATTGGAAACTTTTCCGCTTTACCAATGATGATTTGGGAATTGTTGGTTTATCAACTTAAGTTAATTTTATAATATTGAGGATGTTTGAATTATTATTGTTAAATTGTTTGTGTTACGCTGGTTGAGGTATTCTACTGCATGTATCTGCCTGGGTTGATAAATTGCTTAGTTTTTTAAAGAAAAAGATATATGTTGCTCGGAGGTATTTTGTTTGGGGTGAGAACTTGAATATAAATTAGAGGTGCCTAGCTATTATTTTATAGAAGTGATGTGATATAGAATGTAATTGGAGGTTATGAGGAAAGCTTGAGGCACTAGGTTGTTATTGATACAAGTCAGTGATAATCATATGTTGCATTGTTGTTCATAACCATGCAATTGAGATACACGAGGTCCGAAGTTCTCGTGGATCGTTCCAAATTAGAATTTAGGTTGTGCAACTATAGTGTCATTGCTATGCATGAGCACCCTTGACAGAGATGAGAGAGAACCAGGGTGTGCATCGACGGTATTGTGCAACTATAGTGTCATTGCTTTGCATGAGCATTCTCACCATGGACGAGAATGTGCACCGGAATTGGGAACGTGTCACTTGGATGAGTGACTGATATTCCTAACGAGGGATGTGTGACAGGATTAGTGGTGGCCTTGTCAGCATAAAGGTTTAGTTGCATGAATTGGAGGGTAGAGGATGATTTGTAAAGTATGGATGATTGTAGATCGTGAGTGATGCGTGTTTGTGACTATTATTGTATTATATGCTATGAATCTTTTCCGCTTATGATGATAGAACTATTTCTTATCTCCCTGTTTCTGTATTTTTGTGTATGTCTACTTGTTTACGTTAGAAGACCCAGTGGAGGGATATGTCACTGAGGAGATGGATGGAACCCTGTATGAAACGGAGGTTGCTGAGGAGTTGGATGACACTTTGTATGAAGCTAAAGCTGGAGAACAAGTTACGGACCCTAATAATATAGTGTAGTAAGTTTAGGGCCAGTGAGTTATAAAAGACGTTTTATTTTCCGCTAGTTATAAGGTAGCGTTTGGTACAAGTTGTACAAAAATTTTCCCGGGAATGTAGGCATGGGAATAAAAGTTTCCCATGTTTGGTACAAGTTTTAAAAAGTTATTCGCAGTCATAAAATATTCTTGAGAATAAAATTAGTGAATGATAGTTACAAACTTGGGAAAACTCTATTCTCATATGTGAAGGTGGGAAAAATTTATTCCCGGGAATCACATTCCCAGGAATGTAATTTGCCTGGGAATAAAACATTCCAGATACCAAACACCACCTAAGTAGTTTGTATAAATAAGTACCTGTGTGGGATCCTACTGATATGATACCCTAAACAGTGTTTTGGTAATGTAATGAATAAACATGCGTGTATTTATATATCATAAAGTTGGTGTGTTTATTTTTACAGAAGTTATATGATTATTAATTAAGTTTTAGTTTCTACGTATTTTTCAACGATAAGCACACGATTAAGTAAATAATTAATAATGTTTTAATCTAATAATACAATGGGGCACATCGGGGTGTCTCATGACGATTTATTATTGGTTGACTGTGTAAAAAACCTTTATAGTGACAGTGTATACCAATTAAACTCATTTTTATAACCTATATTTGACAAATTAAACTAATAAGACAACTATTTATGTTTGATATCGTAATATTTTTAACATACTGATTTTTATTCTGTGTTATGTACTTAAATATTTTCATTTTTATACTTTAAAACAAAGCTTTAGCTTAAATAGGAGTTTCTTGAAAATGGTTTATTTTTAGGGAGTAAGATTATCACAAATCTAACAATTATTTATGTAGTTACTTGGATTTTATAAAAATCATTGAAGAATTATAACTCTGTCATACTCCTATTTCTGTTATACTCATATTTGACCAAATAGTCTGTTATTAGCAGTTAGTCTAACTAACATTAGAGATTTCTGTTAGTTAGTTGATAGCTTTATCTCAAAGCTATTCTGTTAGATTAAAGTGTAATATAAATAGGGGATTCATGTATCCTAATTTCATAATGAAAAATACACTACTGATGCATATCAATGCAATCCCCAAATACTGATTTTACATGGTATCAGAGCTAAAATCCTGGTAGAGCAATTATGTTCTTGCAACAATGTCAGCAACTAAAGAAAATCAAGAACAATATCAGTCTCATTCCTCTTCGAGCAGTAATGAAGCCAAATTCAAGAAAGACATGAACCATATTGACTTCCTATCTCTCTATTACCTTCATGCCTCTGATCATCCTGGGCAAGTTTTTGTAAGTGAAGACCTACATGATGGTAATTATGGGGAGTGGGTTGTGGATATGATCAATGCTCTTTTCGCTAAGAACAAGATTAGCTTTGTTGATGGATCTTTACCCTTTCCTGATGCTGATTCTCCCAATATTGCGCATTGGATGTGCTGCAATGCCATGATAAAAGGATGGTTGAAAAGCGCCACGGACAAAGAAGTTCGTCGCAGTGTCAGCTCGAGAAATTTCGGTGGAACTTGAGGCAAGATTCGCCAAGGAGAGTGCTCTAAGGGTCTATGAACTCAAACGAGCAATTACACTCCTCAGACAACAAGGTTCATCAGTATCAGCATGTTACACTAAATTGAAGGGACTATGGGATGAAGTCCAATCCATCTCTCCCTGACCCAAGTGTACATGCGAAGGGTGTAAATGTGATGTTCAAAAATGCCTTTCAACCATCAGGGAAAGAGAACAGCTCTATGACTTTCTTATAGGGCTTGATGAAGTATTCAACACTGTGAAGTCTCAAGTTCTCAGCATGATACCTACTCTTACACTTGGTCATGCCTATCACATGGTGGCTGAGGATGAGCAACAAAGGCTTATATGAGCAACACACAAACCTATCACGGATGCTATTGCCTTTCAAATACAGAATACAAAGTACCTTGCAGATGATCATAAAGCAGGCAAGAAAGAGAAGCCTAGGTGCAATCGCTGTCAGGAAATTGGGCATACACAAGATGAGTGTTAGGAAATAGGGGATACCCTCAAGACTGGAGAAAGCCAAATCAAAAGAGAGGTTCTTGGAATGGAAAGAAGCCACCAGCTAAAGCTGCACAAGTCAGCACAGAAAGTCCTATCCCAGGCCTGACTTTGCAACAATATGATAGGCTGTTACAACAACTGAACATAGAGCATGATGTTGGATCAAGATCTTCCCAAACAAGAACAAATGCCAATGCTGCAGGTAACACTATTTTTAGCAAAACTTGGGTGATAGATTCAGGAGCAATTGAACACATCACCTATGATTCAAAACTGTTAAAAGGTGTCACCATTTCTAACCAACAAGCTGTGCATATCCCTAATGGTACTAGTGTGCCAGTAAAAGGAATAGGCAATGTTAATCTAGCTAATGGCTTAAAATTAGGGAAAGTCTTGCATATTCCAGATTTTAAATGTAATTTGATGTCAGTTAGCAAAGCTTGTGACCATTAGGAGTCTTTTAACCATTGCTGTTGCAAAAGGATGGATTGTTCATCATCTTGATGTAAACAATGCCTTCCTTCATGGAGACTTGAAAGAGGAAATCTACATGAAGATACCTCAAGGCTTTGCCAAGAAGGGAGATAAAAGGGTGTGCAAACTGAGCAAATCTCTTTATGGCTTGAAGCAATCCTCAAGGAATCGGTAACAAAAGTTCATAGAGGCTTTAAAGAGGATTGGATTCATTCAGTCAAAGGCACATCATTCACTCTTTATCTATAATGAAAAGGGAGTATTTCTAACATCACTTATATATGTAGATGATGTTATTTTAGCTGGTAATAACTCCAAATTTATGCAACAGGTGAAGGACTACCTTGATAAGGAACTCAGCATAAAAGACTTGGGAGAATTAAAGTACTTTCTAGGGATTGAAGTAGCTAGGTCTGCCAAAGGAATGTTTCTTACTCAGAGGAAGTATGCAATTGATATTCTAAAAGAGACAAAAATGCAGAATTACAGACCCAGTTACTTCCCCTTGGAACAGAATTGCAACCTCAGAACAGAAACTGATGATCTTGACAAAGATGCCACACAGTACAGAAGACTTCTAGGAAGGCTACTATATCTTACAGTGACAAGACCAGACATAACATACTCAGTAAACACCCTTCGCCAGTTCATGAATGAACCAAAACAGAAATAGTTGGATGCAGCTCACAGAATACTGAGATATGTGAAGACCACTCCAGGAAAGGCATTTTTTTTCCAAGCAGTAGCAACTTGTAGCTCCAGGTCTACTGTGATGCAGATTGGGTAGGACGTCCTTTAACTAGAAGATCATGCACAGAATATGTCACTACACTTGGAGGTGCACCCATTTCATGGAGAACAAAACGACAAACTAAAGTTGCCAAGTCCTCAGCAGAAGCTGAGTATAGATCTATGTCAGCCACTGTTGCTTAGATGGTTGCTGACAGAACTAGCAGTGTCACAAGAAGGACCAACTCAACTATTTTGTGATAATCAAGCAGCACTCCACATTGCTGCAAATCCTGTCTTTCATGAGAGGACCAAGCATGTGGATATGGACTGCTACTTTGTGCAATAAAGAGTACAAACTGAAGAAATTCATCCTTTAAAGATTGGCACTAAAGAACAGGTTGCAGATATGCTTACTAAACCCTTGGGAAGGGACAAGTTAGAGTACCTTCTAGGCAAGTTGGCCATGATCAACATCCATGCACCAACTTAAGTGGGAGTGAATAATTATATTTGTTATACTCCTATTTGACCAGTTAGTATGTTATTAGCAGTTAGTCTGTTAGTCTAACTAACATTAGAGATTTCTGTTAGTTAGTTAATAGCTTTATCTCAAAGCTATTATGTTAGATCAGAGTGTAATATAAATAGGGGATTCATGTATCCTAATTTCATAATGAAAAGTACACTACTAATGCATATCAATGCAATCACCAAATATTGATTTTACAATCATTATTTTTTTCTAATTGATTTCAACTCTACATTCAGTAAAATGCACTGTGCAAGGATCTCAATTTGTGAAAGAGATAGGATCATAGGACTAACACAAGCCCATAAATTTCAGCAATGCGGCAGAATTATAGGAGACTCAACTTGCAATCAGCTAAGTGCATCAAAATTTTAACCATGATAGAATATCAAAAGCAAAACAAAATTCATTCCATTTTCTTGGCACAATCAATCAGCTCTTACACATATGATTAACAATAATGACATTTCATCAAATAACTAGTGTGCACAGAATATGAAAACAGAGGATATCATGCCTACTTTCCAATGAATGAAAACATCACTTTATCAAGGCTACATCAGAACACGAGTCCATTTAAAATAATTTCACAATTCACAAAAAAATTAAAATAAAATAGCATGGAGTGCATTTTCTAATTAATTTGAGTATTATTATCACCTAAATTAACGTAAGCCGATTTAGTCGTTGATGAACTAGCCGTTGGAGATTAGCCGAATCAGAAGCCAGTCGAAGATGGTATAGGTAGCTGACAAGGAACGATTATTAAGTGAAAACGATTAAGCCGATAATACGAGTTAAAAGATAATATTGTGGAGTGATCTGTTGATATTCAAAATAGGGGCAATAGCTGAAGAAATCAAATAAGAGCATCGAGGATCATAACCGTTGCACGTGCTAACAACCTTCCGAGATAAGGGGGAGACGGTTTTCAAGCTGCTTAGCTTGATTTTAGGAAGCAAAGAGATGTTGAAGAATGAAAATAATGAGCTCAGACGGTTAGTGACTGATGATCATTGAAGACGTTCCTAAAATATAGGGATTCTAGTTAGACATGGTTAGCCGTTGTAATCTAGGAGGTTTGCGTTGGCCACTAAAGCACATAATGCTAAAATGTAGGAGAAGATGGCCAATAGGGACAGTTTTTGCATAGTATTCGAGTTGTAGCCTGTAAATACCAATTGTAAATATTGTATCGGACATCAATACAATCAAACATATTTTTATGCTCATTTATTCTTGCTTTCAATTTACTTTCACGCATTTAGCTTAGTTCTTTTTACCTTCCACACTAAACACTCATTGGAGTAGTTTAGGAACCCACAAGTTAGGAGGCAGAATCCCTCTTCTAACGTTATCGACTGATAAGGGAATCATTGTCATTCGTAGTTAGTCGAGATCACGGCTAATTTTACTTCATCCGATAACAATTTTGGCACACCTAGTGGGACTAGTGAAGGTGAATGTATTAGGAGGTTTTCCTCTCCTGGTCAATATTTCAATTGGCTCATGCACTTGGATTATGGGAAACAATTGAGCATCATGGAGCCACGACAGAAACAAAAGAATGGAGCTAAGAAACAAACGGAAGTTCAACCTACTTTAGGGATGCCAACGTCCTTCCAATCATCACCCAGCACTCCCTCGTTGAGTGGCACACCGTTAGCCACAAAGCATGGACTTCATCAGGGGCAGATGGGGCTGATCCAAATCAGCCGATGGTGGTAACTACCACATTTATCAAGGAGCAGATTGATTCTAGCTCAATGAGCTTATGCTCCAGATGTCAAAGCAGCTGACTGAGATTGTTCAACCCATGGTCAGGAATGAAATCCAAATGACAGAACTTGGCCTCAAGTACCCTCCACAGATGAATCCACCATCAGGGGATACACATGATATGGTATGCCACAAGTTCAGGCAGTACCATCGAGCATGGTATAGCTGAATGTAGTGCAACAGGTACCATCTCCTTTCCCTTTATATTCTAACATGACAATGCCTACTGTTAATCCTATAGCATTATCTATGGGACGTGATGATTTCCATTTTAATCCACAACATGGACATGTATCAATGGCTATGAGGCCACCAGGGACTATTGGAACGTTGGGAATGCCTTACCTGGGACCAAATGCTTCGGCTCATGGGACCGGTTTACAGGAAACCACACCAGGTCAAACTGTATGTCCAGCCACGGGCTATGGAGCAACGCAGACTAATACGTTTGGGAACTATGTAAGGGAGCAGCCATGGAATTTTGTTCCACCTTCCTCGACTGGTTCATCGTTTGGTCAGACTATGCCGGAACAGCCTCCTTATGGTCATTTGGGTTCAGATCCTCAGCGAGGGACTTTATGCAAGACACCGGGGGAGTATTCGAGTGACCATGTATGGAATCATTTTCCACCTCACAATGGCACTTACTCGGCTATCCAAGGGATGTAATATCAGATTCTGGAAGGATACACGGATGAGCAGCAATGGACTAGCAATCTACCTCATACGGGTAATCCTGCCAGGAATTCGTACATGCCTGAATATGGTTATCAAAATCCTTACCACGGGGCATCTGTGCCTTTCGGACAGCCAGTCGTGGGAGGGAATCCCCCACAAGGAGTAGCAGCCGATGGCAGGCCCATTGGACCTTAGCTAATCGATCCCAATATGATCGCTGAGACTATTAAGAAGTATTTTAGCGTCAACTGAAGCCATTGGACATACTTGTATATAAGATGCCCTATGCTGAGTGGGTGGATAAGATGATGTCCTTGCTTAGGGGTTTTAAGACTCCGGATTTTACCACCTTTTCGGGAGATGATGGAAAAACCACAATGGAGCATATTGGCAGGTTCATGGTTCAATGTGGGGAGGCTAATCAAAATGAGTACTTCAAATTGCAGTTGTTCCCTCTCTCATTAACAGGGACTCCTTTTACACGGTATTCTTTCTTACCTCCCAATTCTGTCCAGAATTGGACAGATATGGAGAGATGTTTTCACGACAGGTTCTTCAGACCTCAGCTAGAAGTGACCGCGACTGATTTAGTGAATTTAAAACAACAAGTTGATGAACCAGTCGCAGAATTCATTGAAAGGCTCAGGAAGATGGAAAGCCGTTGCAGTATACAGTTCCCAGAAACTGAGTATGCTTCCATGGCCATAAGAAATATTCATCCGCAACTAAGAGAGAAGTTGGTGGCTCAAAGGTTCCTACACTTCGGTCAGTTAGCATCCGTAACGACCCAGGTGGAATAGTTCATTATTGAAAAGGAGCATAGGAGGTCCAGCAGGAATAGGGGAACTCACTTGATATCTATTGTGGATACAGAGGGCTCGGATGACATAGTGGAACTATTAGCCAATTCCACGACTGACATTATGGCAGCCGAGATCCTCAGAGGGAAACCTTATTCTTGTCCTGCTCTAAGATCTGCTAAGGGCAACGAGGTAGATACCCGGGAACAGAAGACAGAGTATTCTTTTGATATACCTAAACTGACCAGATATTCGACTATTTGCTCAAGGACAAACAAATCCGCTTAGCCGAGGGCCATAAGATTCCATCGACTGATGTGCAAGAAATACTGTAAATGGCATAACTCCTACAGCCATGCTATGGTAAACTGTGTAGTTTTCAGAAAGGCCATCCAAAAGGCAGTAAAAGACGGAAGGTTTAAGTTGTCTGACAAAACAGTGGAAGAAATGGGCGTAGATGTGGATCCATTTCCTAATATAGTCATTGGCATGGTCTCCTTTTTCTGGAGGATCTGACTCACTATACAAGAAATGGAAGCAGCCGATCCATCGGTAGTGGAGAGTAAAGAACATGGTTGAAACACAGGGGAATGAAAGAGATACAGTCGAAGGAAACAGAGGAATTCAGAAACCGAGTGTGTTCGAAAGACTGGGAACTCCTAGTGTGATAGCCGTGAAGAAATCGGTTCCTCAAAAGGTATAAGGAAATGTACAGCCTCAGAGGTCTAGTGTGTTCAATAGGCTGACTCAACCAAGAGGGAGCAATGGTGTTGAAGGGTTGAGAAAACTATTCGAAGTTCATCCCATCCTGCCCAAAAGAAGTCACCAAACTAGACCTGGGGGAAAATGGCTAACATAGGCACATCGGATGGTAGAAGGAGATTACCAACGATTGACGAAAGTCCAATTCCAGAAGGTAAACGACATGTAGCCAAGGTCAACACGAAGGGGGAATGGCGTCTTTGAGAACAGTCGTTCGAAATGAGGAGGACATGAACCCTCAGAGGATGCTCAAACCCTCGGCTAAGATAGAGGAAGGGAAATGGCGAGTAAATAAATATGTCCATATGTATATACCTGTGAATCCAGTGCCTCATCAATTGACACGTACTCAAAAGAGAAGGCAACAGAGGAAGAAGTTTGTACAAACGAGGAAGATGATGTTACAAATGATAGCCGAAGCCAAGGATAAAGACAAGAAATAAATTCCGTCAGGAGAAGTTGACATGGCTCTAGAAAAAGCTTTTTGCCTCCCTCAAATTGAGGAATCATCAACGAAAGACTTGAAGAACGGAGGGACAAAAATCAGAGAACCAGAAGTTCAGCCGTTCACTGAGCAGGATGAACAGGATAGTGGCACAAATTCTTTGGGTGAAGGTAGTCTGATGCAAAGCCCTGAACTAAAAAAGGGTGATAGTCGTCTTGGAGAAAATGGAAATGTGGGAGATGTAATGCCCAAGGAAGAAATGGAAATGTTGTCATTCTTCGACGAATCCTTGCTAGACACTCTTCTGGCAAAAGAGGCATCACCATCAGCCGAAGTTGATGTTGTAAGCATCTTGCCTAGTGAGTTTTGGTCTGGTGAGGAGCAGCCGAATATGTTGGAAGGAGATGTGTGTGCAGAAGAAGTAGAATGGGCGGTTCTGTCTAATGAAGCTCTTTTGAGACATGTGGGGATGATATTTGACAAACCTACCGATGAAATGTCCAAGCATTTGAAGCCCCTATACGTCAAGGCACAGTTGAACGACAAAGAGGTCAGCCGAGTCTTTGTGGATGGAGGGGCAATACTAAATGTGATGCCTGTTAATGCTTTACAAAAGTTGGGGAAGACTAAAGAAGATCTTGTATCGACCACTATGAAGATGACTAACTTCACTGGTGAGGCAACAACTGCCTTGGGAGTTCTGGTAGCCGATGTTACAATAGGGTCGAAAACTATTAGTTCTGCCTTCTTTGTGGTAGATGCAAGACCACCTACTCAATATTATTGGGTAGAAACTGGATCCATTCAAGTAAGTGTATGCCTTCGACCCTGCATCAACGACTAATTATGTGGAATGATGGAAATGCCGAAGTAGTTTTGGCAGACAAGAATCTATTTACAGCCGAGGTGAGATCGCAGAAGCCCTATTCTATTCACCTCATATGGAACCTATCATGATACATGAAGATTATGAAGAAGGGGCTTGGGAATCATGTGACTTGACTGCAAAGGGTTTTGAAGTGAAAATGTCGGCCGAACCACAGTCATTAGACATTTTTGATGATCAGTAAGCTTTAATTCATCAAAAATCTTCTCCAACGACTGACCATGTTTACGGCTGAAAGTAAAATCATTGAGACATGATCAATCGAGGGGGAGATGCAGAATGGGTTGGAGGAGGAAACTACAGGGCAAGATCTTAATAATGAAGATATACCACCCTCAGTACATAAGAAGTTACCAACTTTCGAAGCACATGATCCAATGATAACAGTAAACCTGGGATCGGATGACGAGGCGAGAATGATTAAGGTCAGTGGTTTGTTAGCCGAATCTGATAGGATCAGGTTAGTCGAGCTCATCAAGTAATAAAAAGATTGTCTAGCATGGGATTATAGTGAGATGCCTGGATTGTTTAGGCAGTTGGTAGAGCATCGGCTACCGATCAAAGAAGGTTTCAAGCCGTATAAGCAACCAGCTCGGAGATTTAATCCAGATTTGCCTCCCAAAATTAAGGCAGAAATGGAAAGATTGCTCAAAGCTGGGTTTATTCTGACAGTCAGGTACACTGAGTGGCTCTCTAACATTGTTCCAATGTTCAAAAAGAATGGCAAATTGAGAATTTGCACTCATTATCGGAATCTAAACTTCACAACATCTAAAGATGAATATGTCATGCCCATATCCGACATGTTGGTCGATGCTGTAGCGAGAAATGGGATTCTAACAGTAATGAATGGACACTCAGGCTATAATCAAATTTACATAGCCGAGGAAGACATTCATAAAACTGCTCTCAGATGCCCAGGTTTGATTGGGATACTCGAGTGGGCGGTCATGCCGTTTAGGTTGAAGAATGCTGGAACTACATACCAGAGAGATATGAATGTCATTTTTCATGATTTAATTGGGAAAATATGGAGGTGTACATTGATGATGTAATGGTTAAATCTACAGATTTTGAAGCACACCTGCATGACCTGGAAATGGCATTCCAGAGAATGAGATTTCATGGTTTGAAGATGAACCCAGAAAGTGTCCTTTTGGAGTCTCGACTGGTAATTTCTTGGGATTTTTGGTACATCAGCATGGTATTGAGATAGACAAGAACAAAGCAAAAGCAGTGTTAGAAGCATCACCACCCAGAAACAAGAAAGAGCTGCAAAGTCTGATAGGGAAGATTAACTTTCTAAGAAAATTCATAGCTAATTCGGTTGGGAAGATGAAGGCATTTTCTCCATTGCTTAAACTGAAGAATGCCGAGGAATTTGTGTGGGAACCGGAGAACTTTCGAACAAATCAAACAAGTCTTGGCAAACCCTCCTGTTTTTGATGTCACCTATACCTGGAAAACCATTGAAGTTATACATATCGGCTGCAGAGGGATCAATCGGCTGCCTTTTGGCACAGGAAGTCGATGATGGTACTGAGAGGTCTGTCTATTATATTAGCCAATTGCTAAATTTGACTGAGTCTAGATATACTCCTATTGAGAAATTGTGTTTATCTTTGTTCCATGCATGTACAAAACTTGAATATTTTTTATTACCCAAAAAAGTGTTGGTTTTGTGCAAGATTGATATTGTTAAATATTTACTTAAGTGGGCTGTCTTACAAGGTAGATTGATGAAGTGAGCCATTAAGTTAAGTGCATATGCATTGAAATACGTACCATTAAAGGCTGTAAAAGGCCAAGCTATAGCCGATTCCGTGGCTCAGCATCCCTTGGTTGACATAGTCGATCTATTTGAAGAGGTTAATCGTTGTATTAACCATAAGCCATGGGTTTTGACGTTTGATGGATCGAAAACCAAAAAATGTGCGGGGGCTGGAGTTACTATTATAGGCCCTATTGGAGAGAATTGGAAATTTATGTGTCAGCTGACATCAAATTGCTACAATAACCAAGCCGAATATGAGGCCTTGATTATGGGACTAAGAATCCTGACATCCATAAAAGCTCAGTATGTTCAGATAATGGGTGATTCCCAGTTGGTCATTAAGCAATTAACTGGGGAATATAAGTGTAAGAACCCTAAAATGTTGGAATATTACGAAACGACTAGCTTGTTAATAGGACAGTTTGCCGATGTTGTAGTAATGCATGTTCCAAGGGAAGAAAATGATGAGGCTAATCACCTGGCCCAGTATGCCTCTGGCTATAAGGAGATAAAGATCTTGGATGGCCAGACGGATAATCTAAAAGAAATAATGTCTCTGGACAGTCAGCCAACCGAGGATTGGATAAATGAACTTATAAATTATTTAAAAAGTCCCTCGGCTAAGGCAGACTACAAAGTGAGATAGAGGGCTTTGAAGTATTCGTTGCTGGATGGAGAATTTGTAGGAAAGGGAATCGATGGAGTTTACATTAAGTGTGTGGGAAAAGAAGAGGCCCTAAGAGTGATGGGGGAAATTCATGAAGGAATTTGTGGTGCTCACAGGGCAGGACCAGTTATGAAGTGGAGTTTGCATCGGATGGGGTATTATGGGCCCACCATGACAGCTGATTGTTATAAGTATGCCAAAGGATGTGAAACATGTCAAAAACATGGTCCCATTCAAAGAGTACCAGTCGAGGAACTTCATACCATAGTCAAACCATGACCTTTCCGAGGATGGGCAATGGACTTGATTGGGAAAATATATCCCCTATCGACCAAACGACATGCCTTTATCATTGTGGCAACAGACTACTTTACCAAATGGGTTGTAACAGCCTGATTTTAATTACGCTATTTAACCGGTTAAAATATAATTATTTATATTTTAAATTGAGAGCAATAAAATGATTTCAACTAAAATAAAATCATATTCATAATCTATATTATGGTAGAGAGTTACGGTGAAATTTTGGGTTGAAAATTCCGACGGAGCCTGGTCTGCGTTTTCACTGACAATAAGATTTTACTGAGCAGAAACCCTAATTTCGACTCATGAACGAAACCATTAGGTTTTATATTTTGTCTCGGACAATTTTCCAACTTTCGAAAAAATTCGTTAGGACCACACTCTTCTTATTATGATAAACTCACAGTCTGGTAGGACCAAACTGCTCTGATACCATAAATGTGAGACCCCAAATAAATATTACGCAAAATATCAAACTTTTTAAAATAAAAGTGTAATTCGATACTTAATTATCATATCTGAAAAATTCCAATAATGACTAAAATAATAACAGAGTTGATTATTTACAACAATTCTTAATAGGACTAAGCTGACCATTTTAATAGACTCCGATCCGGCTCGACCTGACCAAAAGACTTTCCTCATTGGGATCTATCAACCATCCCAGAAATGCTATCAAGAGCCCAATGCCACATTTAAAACCTGGAAATGTCAGAAATCCCAAAAATGAGTAAAACTCTGACAATAGTAAATATATTAAAACAGTTTGAACTATGACATTTCCAACTATACCTGGTGTGGACGGTATAGAAAAATCCTCTTTTTACAATCCAACACATAATCAAGGTAAAATAAAAACTAGAAAAATGACATTTTCATATGTAAAAGAACAACATCCAAACACGATTAACCTCTATGCATTATTATTCAATCTCCCTCAAATCATTAATCTAGGGATCAAAAGCCTATGCTATAAATGTTACTATTACTAAATGCATGTCGAACGGTTCTTTTCTCGCCCAAAAGCAACGATCTTGCCCGAAGGCCATAATCTCATGTCACACAATGTTGACGTGGCCACCTACAATCCTGTCACCATCCCCCATTCCCGTTAGGGATGTTAGTCAGTCGTCCAAGCGGCTCATCCATAAACACCGGTGCACATCCCCATTCCTGTTAGGATTCTCATGCAAAGCAATGACACTATTCCCCCGTTCCCGTTAGGGAATAGTTGCACAAAAAAAAGAAAAAGAAAAAGTATCCCCATTCCCGTTAGGATACGGGACGACTTGTCAAGGACTACAAGAGTATCACGGTAGTTACCCCCATTCCTGTTAGGGAACTGACCCGTGACATCTGGTACCCATAATCGGATACTCTGACCTTGTGTGTTCCACCCACACGACTGTGAACAATACCATGCATTCTAATACGAGTCTCACCACTCTTATCGGGTCATAACTTATTGCCTTAATCTCTCATTACTATCTCAACACCTAAATCAAATTATCTTATGTCATTGATCTAATCGTAATCTCTGGCTAGATACTTACTCATTCTACCAGTCAAGCATACAAGTCACATATCAAATGCATTGCCAAACAAAGTGATTCAATTATCATCATGTTATAACACATTCTCACCTATAAACGTATCAATTCAAACAAAACAAGCTGGCCAAGACATGTGAACAAACCAATCAAACATAGCATGTAATCACACAATTCATACAAGAAATCACACTAATTCAAATAATTACCCACACCAAATAGAGAGGTTTTGAGGGATTCTATTGTCACCTTGAATCCTCTTGAAAAAGAGATGATATCGAAATCTAGCTCTTTTCTCGAGGTCCTAGCTATGTCTTTGTTTCTTTTCCTTGTTATAATCTCATCAATAATAGAGTTTGAATCGAGTCCTCTCCTTTCTCCTTATACAGTTTCGGTCAGCGTAAAGAAAAGGCCTCGCATATTAATTCAACAAACAGTCCATTAATTAATGACATATCAATAACTACTTATTCTATAGCTAAGGAAATTTGCAGATTAACCCTTAACAGAGGCAAGAACTATGATTTAGGTAAAATATGGGGTTAGGGTTTCGAAATTGATTTGGGGATTTTTTTGAATCTAGAAGAAACTAGGGGTAAACACGTACCCAACAAGGAGAGGAAGAGATGGTGGCGACTGGTGTGGTGAGCGGCGGCTCCGGTGTGGTGGCAGTGGCGGTGAGGTGAGTTCTACAGCCACCATGACTAAACAAAGAAGATGAAACTCATAGAAAGAAAGATGGGTGGTTGAACCAGCATGGACGGCAGCCCGGAAACGCCACCGTGACGGCGACAGGGGCTCACCGAGATGCCGGTGCCACACAGCGAGGATGATGATGAACCAGCGGCGTGTGGTGAAACTGGGTCACGTGGCTCCTCTTCCGCATCAAGCAATGGCGGCCGGCGAGCTAGGCGGCGGTCCTAAGGTGGCACACGGTTTTTGGAAACAAGAGGGAGGTGTGAGTTGATGGAGGAAGAAGAAGGAGAGTTTTTCAGAAATGGGAAGTGAGGGTGAGGGAGAGTCTTCTTCGTGATTTAGAAGAGAGGAGAGGGATGTGCATAGTAAAATAGGGGGTATGACTAGCAAATTAATAAAATCAGCTCTTTGAAATAAATAAAATATTTGTGATATCTTAGAGTTAAGTACTTTCATAAAATAAATTCTACCCTTTATAAATCCCAAAATAATTATATTTTCTCACTAAAATATTTCTTAGCCAAATAATATAATTTGAAACTAAATTATAAAATATCATTTTATAATTATCAAACACAAACAATTATCACTGTATAAAAAAAAATTGAACAGTTTAATAATAATTATCCCACTTCTAAAACTGGGATGTGACAAACATGATCATACATGATCATCTCCTCTCTTTTTTTAAGCTCTTGTTCTTCATATTTCATGGTTTTCCATTTCTAGATCTGGAACTTTAAATAATTCTAGAAAACTGTAGAAAAATCATAAAAATGTGAAACCAATTTCTATGATCTGGTTATGATCTCTACTTTCAATATCCAAGAGCATGTTATCAAAAACATTTTCCTTCCCTAACATCTATTATTGGCTGAAACCCTCTAGGAAAATGGGTTTGATGTTTTGGTTCTTTTTTTTTGAAAGTTAGTACTTGATTTAAGTTCTATAATACTTGTATAGCCTATATCCAAGAACTTAACTCCAACTAAATTTTCTAACCTATTTATTATATTAAGACCGAAACCCTAACATGAAAGGGTTGAAAAGTTTTTGTTTGATTTGTGAAATCTATTGCTTGATTCATGCTCTCTAATACTCTAAGATCATTTATATAAGAGATTAAGTTGATTTGAAAATCCTAACCTTTTTTTTTTCATCGCCGAAACTCAATTAGAATTAGGTTGGAATATTTTGTTCATATTTCCAAGTTATGACAATTTATCTAAGTTATCTAAGACTATAGGAACCAATATCCAAAAGCTTGAAATGAGAAAAGAACCCTAACCCTATTTTGAATTAAGTGACCGAACCTAGATATTTTAGGATTAAGGGTGATTTTGTTGATTAATTTGTTATTGTGTTGTTTGGTTGAAGGAGGAATTGGTAACGTGTGGTGTAATAACGAGGAACGTCGAATTCGGGATCCCAGTGATAACTCGGGTGGGGGAAAGGATCACTCTGTCATCGGAATCGATAAGTAGTATAATAAATAATAAAAGTGTAGGGCGACCTAAACCATACTAGTAGTTGAGTAATCGATAAGAACAAAATCGCATTGAAAACTTTTTCTGTAAAACCAATGGTGATTTGGGGATTGTAGGTTTATCGACATTAGGTTGATTTTAAGTATTTGATGATGTCTGACTTGATGTTATTGATTTATTGTGATACACTGGTTGAGATATTCCATTGCATGTGACGTATTATTTTTGGTGTTTGAACATTTCCTGATACTGTGTTATGCATGATCTGTCTGGTTTTTAATATGGTGTTTAGTTGATTCTTAAGCGAAGATATGTATAGTTCGGGTGTTGTTGGTTTGGGTGTGAGAATAAATGGTGAATTAGAAGTGCCTAGCTTAAATGGATTATTTTAGAGATGAAATGTGTCATAGAATGTGAGTCGAGGCTATGATGGAAGCTTGAGGCACTAGGTTGTTATTAATTCAGTGAGAACCAGAGGTTGCATTGTGTTTATAACCGTATGTTTGAAAACATACGAGGTCCGAACTCCTTGTGGGACCGTCCTATGTAAGATTTAATTGTGCAGCTATAGTGTCAATGCTTTGCTTGAGCACCCTCGAGAGAGAGAACCAGGGTGTGCACCGACTATGCTGTGCAGCTATAGTGTCATTGCCTTGCATGAGCATTCTCACCATGGATGAGAATGTGCACCGGTTTTGGGGACGTGTCACTTGGACGACTGACTAATATCCCTAATGGTAATGGGGGATTTGTGGCCACATCAGTCTAAAGTTTTAGAGTGCATGAGTGAGGGTAGAGGTTGACATAATGAATTAGGGATGAGGATTGATTATGAGTGATGTTATGTCTGTGACATTTATTGTATCATATACTGTGACTGTTTTCCGCTTTTTGATGATAGAATTGCTTCTTATCCCCTCTATTTCTATATTTTTGTGTGTCTACTTTATTTACGTTAGAAGACCCGACGGAGGAATATGTTGCTGAGGAGCTGGACGGAACTCTGTATGAAATGGAGGTTGCTGAGGAGTTGGATGGAACTCCTTATGAACCAGAGGCAGGAGGTCGATCTATGATCCATGGTGATTAGAGTATAGATAGTATGGCCAATGTGTCTAAGAAGTATTTTTACATTTTCTGTTAAGTATAACAGTTTGTTTAAATATATGCATGTGAGGGATCCTACTGAGAGGATACCCTCAACAGTGTTTTGTATTATGTGTAAAAACATATGTGTGTATTCACATTATAAATATGGTGTGTTGTTTTTAATTATTCAAATTTATATGCTTATTAGCTTAGGTTTTTAATTTTGACATATTTTCACGTAAAGGTCACGATTAAGAAATTAATAAGGTTTTAATCTAATAACACAATGGGGCACAACGGGGTGTGTCATGGGTGGAGGCGCAGCTGATGGTCAATGTCACTCAACAGGATGTCATTAACTTCATTAAACAACATATAATCAATCGATATGGTATACCCGAGACAATCACCACTGATCAAGGAACTATGTTCACTGGTGAAAAAATGGTGGCCTTTGCTTAGGAATATGGGATCAAGTTACTCCATTTTTTCCTATACTATGCCCAAGCCAATGGGTAGGCCGAGGCTACCAATAAGATGTTAATTACCATGATCAAGAAGACATTGGAGGATAAACCCCAGAAGTGGCATGAAGGATTATCCGAAGTGTTATGGGCTTATAGGAACTCCAAGTCCACGGCTACAGGCTTAACACCTTATTGACTTACTTATGGTCAAGATGTTATGATGCCTTTGGAGATTAATGTAAAATCCTTAAGGGCAGCCAGGCACATTGGGTTAAGTTTAGAAGTCTACCAACAAGCCATGTTGATGGAGTTAGAATCAATCGATGAGGATAGGCTAATGGCTCTCGATAACATTCGACAAAATAAGCATAAAGTTGCTAAAGCTTATAACAAACATGTTAAAAACAAGAAGTTTGCCGAGGGTGGCTTGGTTTGGAAGGTGATTTTACTAATTGGAACTAAGGATCCAAAATATGGGAAATTGTCACCGAACTGGGAATGGCCGTTTATTGTTAGCCAAGTTATTTTTGAGGGTGCTTATCGGCTAGTTGACATGCAAGGGGAAGAGTTAAATCACGGCATAAATAGCAAGTACTTAAAGTTATATTATCCTTCAATTTGGGAAGGAGTAAGTTCAAAATAATGGCCACAAGCCGGCCAAATAGCTTCCTAACACCATTGAAAGGAAAATTACAAAAGGAAAATAACATCGACTGACAAAATACTACCCTAGTTGACTGGGTCAGTCGATAAGGTTGGAGGGGTTGCAGAATCATCTTTGTCTCCGGTTTGCATAGCAGGAAGAGCTTCATCCGAGGCAGCCAATGCCACATCCTCGGCAGAGATGTACCCTTTGTCGGTTGTTTTTGCTTCTTCATTACCTCTAGCCGCGAGAGTTTTGTCACGACCCAAAACCCAAGCCGTGACTGGCACACAGACTTATAATCCTAGTCTGGCAAGCCTATTAACTCAAAAACATACTTTACGAGAAAGGAGGATTTTCACAATTTTTTTGACAAAGTCTCCTTTGTATTCCCAACATCCCAAAACAAAACCACCTGCTGAAATATCTACATATCATTCCAGGAGTTCCAGTCATATAGAATACATAAAGTTTGGTATTCCAGACCATCAATACAAGTCAAAATAAATCTATACTAGTTCCTTGTAGTTGCAGAAAGAGAATATTTTAAAGAAAATACATCAAAAAGGGCCTCCAACAATAAGGGTCTACCAAAAAATGAAATGACACCGTCTGGATGATCTGATGCTGTCAGCAGCCAACTACTCAGCTGCCTGGAAATCTGTATGGAAAAATAAGAAGGGTGAGTCACAAGACTCACTGAGGGCATAACAATCACCATGAACTAGAAGGGAAACATACTAACGCACGAGTAGTTATTCTTTCAAACTTAAAGGCAAGCATAGTTGAAATATGGATACAATAAATCAAGTAACTTTAATGAAACAGTTATATAAAAATCATCATACTTGAAATTTAACATGTTCCAAAATAACATTTTCTAAAATCAAAGTTAGCTAAAGAGGTAAAAAAATAAAAATGAGTAAAGCGACAAAACACAAAGTTCAAAGAAATTTTTAAATCACAGTGGGATCACACATGAGAGAATCAAAAATCTGAGGCGGCTCCATCTAGCTGATAGCCCTCTCCTCCTAAGGGTGGGCTCTCCCCTAGAGGCGGCTCCATCTAAAGGATAGCCCTCTCCTCAATCAAGTCACATCAATCATATCTCATCAGGGGCGGCTCCATCTCGTTGATAGCCCTCTCCGTGCACTGGCGGTTCCATCTAACAGATAGCCCTCTCCTCCCGGAATATATATAACTAGGTGCACCTAGACTGTTACCCCCGCTAATGGCTACGGGATTCTAACATGGATACCCCAAATTACAATTCTCAAATCATTTCGTTATCCAACTCTTCAAAAATAAAAAAATTCACATTATCATATTTCAAGTTTGACTGATATCAAATAATTGCTCTTTACAACTCTCAGGTATAATCAAAATCATTTAATGAGAAACCAAAAACTTAAAAATATATTTAGGAATGGTTAAAATGAACACCAAAGGCATGTTTCCCCAAGTTTAATTGTAAAAATAATTTTAACATAACAAGATAATTAAAAACAACAATTATAAAATATTTAAAATATCCCACAATGATCGTTATCCACTCACAAATACAGAGAGACCACAAATATACTCCCAGTAACACCAAGGGAAGCAGACAGGTGCTAACTGACAAGTCTCAGAGATCCTAAATGCACAACTTCATGGGGTGGGTCCCTTTCTTTCTCCAGAGAGCTACACCCCTAACCCATAAAAAAATGACCATAACTTAGTTTCCCAAAATCAAAAAGGTAGAGCTTAAAGATTTATATAATAAACTTACAATGTTGCTTGAGATTGGAAGGAAAATGAAGCAAAAAGGAAGAAGAAATTGGACCAAAAGCAAGAAAGAAAGAAAAAGGAAGCAAGGGGGGGGGGGGGGGGGGGACGTCAAGGAGGTGGGGGTTTGGCAAGAAAGAAATGAAAAAAAAAAGAGGAGGGGTCTTACGGGAAGCTTCTCGATGACCCCCCCCCCCCCCCCCAATTTGATTTTTTTAAAAAACTTTTAAATGAAACGGTTCGTTTCAAGTTTCTTCAGCCGCATTAGGTGCTTCTCTAGTCGCGATATCACTCATGACCGCAACTATGATAGTTTCAGCTGGTATGGGCATGGGGGCAAGAATAGTCGGTTCTACGAGGGTAGGGGCTGGTGTTGTTTTGCCTTCTATGAACAGGTTTTTCAATTCTCTCGAGGAAGCCTCGGTAGCCGAGTGCCCATGCTTTGCTGTAGCGAGATCTCCTTCCAGTGCGACTCATTGTTGAGCAAGGGGATTGATTTCCTTGTCGAGAATGGTGGACTGTTGGTATAATTGGACTCTGGTATTAGCACTCGACTTAAGTTTTTCTTCGATTACCTTGAGTTGAGGCTTAGTTTCAGCTATCTCCTTGTTCATCCTTTCTCGTTCAGCCATTAAAAATGCATGGCGATTAGTCAAGTCCTTATTCTCAGCAATGTCAGACTCTCTTTCAGCTTGCACGGCTCGGAAAGTGGTCAGCAATTGGAGTTTTTGGGCCTCAATTCCAGAGAGTTGATGGAGATTGGTGGAAGCTTTCTGTTGCCGTTTAACACGAGCCGAGTAATCATACTGAATATCTCCAATTTTTGCCGATATACGGCTGAAAATGGTCTTTAGATTTTCCGAGAACTCTGGGCTTTGAGCTACCTTGGACAGTGCTAGTCGTAGCTTGGTGATCATCGCTTCATCGGAAGGTACTTCATTCCCCATTTTCTCTTCAATTAAGGCCAAGTGTTTGTCCATAGGGGAAGAAGAAGGAATTATTAATGGAGTAACGGAAGTCTCGAAATACTGGAGAAGGATATCATCCGGGATTAGGTAGTCAGGAGACGCTACAGTGTCCTCTAGAGCAGAAGGATGAAAGGCTTCTCGGGCTTGGCCCTCAGCCGCTTGAGAAATTGAAGCAACGACTGATGGTGCTAGAATATTTGGGGCGTTAGTCGTTGGTTACTGAGGCAATGAGTGAGATACAACTTCTGTAATGGTTGACTGGTAAGAATGAGACATACTTAACCAAGGAAGGTGTATAGAAATGAAAGGATTAAAACAAGAAAATGGGAAAGAAATTTACCTCAACCGTGAATCTCAAAGTTCTTTTCCTCGGTTGACTGCGTACTGCGGGTGATATGTTAGGGGTCTGTTTCTTGCCTTTCTGAGAAGGGTGGAGCAGTCGTTAGAATGTTATTGTTAAGGAAGAAAAACTTAATAATAGTTCGAGTGATGGATATACCTTAGCAGAACCTTCAACTACTTTCTTGGACTTCTTGGGAGCAGCCTCTGAAGGCTCTCTGATGACCACTCCTTGTGACCGCGTCCTTTTCTGAGCAGCATAAAGAGGGATGTTGCCGAGTTCGTCATCCAAGTCAATTATTCCTTTGTCTGCAATACAGGATAGTCGATGGTTAGGAATTATCAAAACGAGAAGCTTATTAGAGAAAAACCAAGAAACATCGACTTACCTTTAGCTTGAAAAGATGAAGGAGGATGACGCGATGATATAGGTTGGATGTTTAGAGGAGATAGAGATTGTTCATCTACCCTGCCCTCTACCAATCTGTTAATCCAGTTGGCAGTGAGCCATTTAAAATCTTGTCGACTTTGAGCGACCACTAGTTTAGGAAAGCCGAGGTTGTTCCTGGTTGTTGTTCAAACTTTTATATTGGAAAATAGACAGCCGTTCAACAATTGTTGCGAACTCTTCCGCAACTTCGTCTTCGGTATAGGTTGGTGATAGGAACATGGATGGCTTGAGCATGTGGAAAGAAGCATATTCAGATTATTATATTTTTATAATTTTTATTTATAATTTTCGTATTATTTTTGGGCTGAATTTTAAGATGACCTTTTGTATTCTCCTAGCCTCACTAAATTCTTCCTAGTAGTGCTCTTAGTCATAATAATGACTAGTAGGAATTTATTATCATGTTTATGCATATTTAGGTAATGTAAATGCATTTATAAATTAATGTGGTAAATGCATGGTAGTGGGAGTTAGTGAGTGTTTTTAGTGTCATTTAGTTGGTGAGTGATGTGAGTTATTAGGTATAGGTTATGGAATATTGAGAGAACAAGGCAACCCAAAAGTCGGCAGCCATCCTTGTATATGTATCATTGCCATACCACATGAAATGATAACTTTGAGTTCATTTTGGATTGATTCCAATTGTGAGAGTGTTTTCTCTCTTGGGTTCTTCATTGAGTCAACCCTTGTTCTTATCAAGAATCCAAGATTCTTGTGGCGAACCTCACATTGGCTTATCAAATCCCCTTGGATTTGTGGCACCTACCTCCCATTTCTCATCTTATCCAATTTTGTATTTCATCTTCTTCTATAATTTTGCTTGGTCACTCAAGGATAGATCCGAAAATATATATGTTCTTTGTTAGGATCATATCATTTGGTATCTAGAGCCATCCTTCCTAGAGTGACCTTTGATTTTATTTTTCAATTTTTCCAGAAGTTTGAATTTTTGTTAGTGGGTTCTTCATGGAGTCACTAATGAAGAAAAATGATGCCAAGCAAAGGGAGGATCTTTTCTATTCTAGATGCTATGTGAAGGACAAGATATGTAGCTTGGTCATTGATAGAAGGGGTTATGTTAACCTAGCTAGTACCACCATGGTGCAAAAGTTGGGACTTCCTCTTCTAGAGCATCCACAACCGTATGTCATTTGGAGCATCCCGGAGTTTAGTGATTTCGGTGACGTGATGGTGAACAAACAAGTACGAGTGCCATTCCGGATTGGGAGATATGAAGATGACGTGTTATGTGATGTGGTGCCCATGGAAACGAGGCACTTGTTACTTGGGCGTCCTTGGAGGATTGAACGACAAGCGAGATATGATGCCGACAACAACAAGTACTCATTTGTATTTAATAATCGCAAAATTACTCTTGGACCATTGTCACCAAAACAAGTGTATGAAGATCAAATGTACTTGAAAGGAGAAGCAAATAAAAACGAAACTCATGAGAGAAAGGAGGAGGAAATGGAGAGTGGTGAAAAAGAAGAGGAGAAAAAAGAAAGCCATGAGGAAAAAGAAGAATTAAAGAAAAAAGAAACCTATGAGAGAGAAGAAGAGGAGAACCATGAGATAAAAGATGAAGAAAAAGAGAACAATGAGAGATATCTCGTGAAAAAAAGGAATTATGAGAGAAAAAAGGATGGAAGAGCCAATTATCAAGCAAACGGTGGAAAGCACAAAAGCAAAATTTTATTAGATAATCCACTGACTTATAATGCAGGTTTGGATTTGAGGACAAATCACTTTCAAGAAGAGGGGAATGATAGGAACATGGATGACTTGAGCATGTGGAAAGAAGCATATTCAGATTATTATATTTTTATAATTTTTATTTATAATTTTCGTATTTTGGGCTGAATTTTAAGATGACATTTTGTATTCTCCTAGCCTCACTAAATGCTTCCTAGTAGTGCTCTTAGTCATAATAATGACTAGCATGAATTTATTATCATGTTTATGCATATTTAGGTAATGTAAATGCATGGTAGTGGGAGTTAGTGAGTGTTTTTAGTGTCATTTAGTTGGTGAGTTATGTGAGTTATTAGGTATAGGTTATGGAATATTGAGAGAACAAGGCAACCCAAAAGTCGGCAGCCATCCTTGTATATGTATCATTGCCATACCACATGAAATGATAACTTTGAGTTCATTTTGGATTGATTCCAATTGTGAGAGTGTTTTCTCTCTTGGGTTCTTCATTGAGCCAACCCTTGTTCTTATCAAGAATCCAAGATTCTTGTGGCGAACCTCACATTGGCTTATCAAATCGCCTTGGATTTGTGGCGCCTACCTCCCATTTCTCATCTTATCCAATTTTGTATTTCATCTTCTTCTATAATTTTGCTTGGTCACTCAAGGATAGATCCGAAAATATATATGTTCTTTGTTAGGATCATATCAGTTGGCCTAAAAGAAGGGGACGCTGGTTTAGAGAATGATATAGGGATGTGTGTAGCAGTCCAAATTGCCGTGTAAGGCATTGAGGGTTGTAGTATTCTGAGGAAGACTTGTTGTTCCTCGACTTGGGCTTGATCCCAGTAAGAAGGTTCCGAGCCTTTAAAGCACTGGCCCAACCAAGTACAATAGCTCGGCGGGTGCTTTTGCTAGACGTACCTTCAAAAGAGGTAAGATGGGACAACTCCAGTCGAGATGGTAGGGTGAAATTCTATAGAAAGTCGAGTAAGGGACAGAAGAGTATTCACTGCCCCTACGGTTGAGCAGTACCCAAATAAGTAAGAGTAACCAGTCGTTGTCCCAATATTGGCAGATTGAGAGGAGGTGGAATCGAGCTTTCGACTTGCGACAAACTCTGGAAAATAGTGAAGGATCCAGAGATGTAAGAACCAGAGTGGACCAGGGATGATGTAAGTTTTCTCTTGATTTCTCAACCGTTCTACATATACTAACAGGCTCCGATAGTGAAGACCAAGGAACAGAGGACCAAGAGCTAGGACTTGTCCAGACGTGATAAGCTGAACATAATTGAGAATTTCGGCTACTACCTGAACCGAGTTGGTACAGATAAAGCATCTACACATCCAGTATATCAGGAAGGCATGATGCTTGAGGTCGGTGATTTGCCCAGTTGAATACGAGTTAGCCGTTATAAAATTGCTGTAATAGCAATGCGGTTTAGAGCATTTGATGCCGGTTATCGGTTCGACTGCTTCAGAGAAAGCAAGGAATTCATTGCCGTGAAGAGGGAGTCCAGTAATAGCCGCGACATCGAGTAAGGTAGGGCTCATCATACCGAAGGGAAAGACAAAGCTGTTGATGGAGGTATTCCAGAAGCCACAAAAGCTGAAAAGGAGATCCACATTGACGGGGATTTCATGATGAGAGAGCATGATTAGGTTAAATATTCCCCAAGATTTCCAACCTTTAATCTTAGCCGATGCCACCCGGTGGAGCCATTTGCTGTAGGCGGTGGTACCGTTGGGCCAAGTTCTGAACCTTGAGGTTCTTTGATCAAGGGTGAACCAACCCGAAATAACGGGCAAGGCGAACAAGCTAGGGTACATGACATTATCAAGAAATAGCTTGTCTTCGTCTTGATTGTCGGTGGAAGGGTTTAAAGTCATGGATCGGTCAATACGGTAAAGAGTCCCCGTAGTTTGCTCGGAATCAGATGAGGAAGATGAGGATTGATTAGGGCCAATGGAAGCCGAATCATCTGAGGCATTGTGGCAATAGGTGATGTTATCAAGATTTTGAGAATCAGATGCAGAAGACGTGTTTGGTCAAGAGGGAGTTCGAGAAAGGTTCAAGAAGATTGGAAAGCAAAAGAACTCGAGGAAGCTCCGAGGAAGATTGAGAGAAAATAAAGTAAAGAGGCATAGGGAAGCATTCAAATAAATTTATAGGAAAGAAGAAAGTGGTTGAAAAAACTAGCCGTTAGCAATTAAGGAAAGGCCAGGCGCTAAGACGGCATGCTCGTGAATTAAGGAAATCGGGTATAATGCGATGCTCAAGATTAAATTGGTTATATCATTCTATCTTCATTTCAGTCAGATAGAAGATATAAAGGGGCAAATGTTATCACCTAAATTAACTTAAGCCGATTTAGCCGCTGATAAACTTGCCGTTGGAGATTAGCCGAATCGGAAGCTAGTCGAAGATGGTATTGGTAGCTGATAAGGAACGATTCTTAAGTGAAAATGGTTAAGCCAATAATACGAGTTAAAGGATAATATTGTGGAGTGATCTGTTGATATTCAAAATAGGGGCAATAGCTGAAGAAATCAAATAAGAGCATCGAGGATCATAGCCGTTGCACGTGCTAACAACCTTTCGAGATAAGGGGGAAATGGTTTTCAAGCTAATTCACTTGATTTTAGGAAGCAAATAGATGTTGAAGAATGAAGATAACGAGCTCAGACGGTTAGTGATAGATGATCATTGAAGATGTTCCTAAAATATAGGGATTCTAGTTAGAAATGGTTGGCCATTATAATCTAGGAGGTTCGGATTGGCCACTAAAGCACATAATGCTAAAATCTAGGAGAAGATGGCCAATAGGGACAGTTTTTGCATAGTGTTCGAGTTGTAACCTATAAATACCAATTGTAAATATTGTATCAGACATCAATACAATCAAACACTTTTTTATGCTCATTTCTTCTTGCTTTCAATTTACTTTCACGCATTTAGCATAGTTCTTTTTACCTTCCACACTAAACACTCTTTGGAGTAGTTTAGGAACCCACAAGTTAGGATGCAGAATCCCCTTCTAACGTTATCGACTGATAAGGGAATCATTGTCATTCGATGTTAGTCAAGATCACGACTAATTTTACTTCATCCGATAAAGAGTTGAAAACAATCACAGCATTGCCATGAAAATCTTACCTCGCAGAGGATTCAGAAATCCTTGCAGCTAAGATTATGCAGCCAAACTATGGATTGTCAAGAAATGAGTTTTGGAACATGGACCTTCCATCAAACAAATTATGAACAATTAAACTAACATCCAAAAATCAACTTACGAAGTTTACTAAAGCACTAAGTCTTGATCGAATACCCACTAGATCAAATCTTTTCAGCAGATCTGTAATCTTAGATACCTCTCAAACAACCCGTGTTTTGTGTGGCTCTTATGAGGAGACAACTTATCATCTGTTTATTAGCTGTCCTGTATCGGTTTAGGTTTGAGAAAATGTTCATAGGTGGATTGATTCTCCTTTTAATATGCCAAGTGACATTGCACATCATTATATTCATCACAGGGAGCTCTTTAGAGGCAGAAAAAAGAAAAAATACTGGCAGATTATTTGGCATGCCACCATGTGGTCTATTTGGTTGATGAGGAATGAAATCAATTTCAGCGATGATAAGGTGGGCTTGTTGGTTATCTCTGAACTAATTAAATCAAGATAATGGCATTGGTTCTCAGCTGATAAAAGAGATTTGGTGTATCGATTACAGGACTGGTATCAAAGTCCTGCAGGCTGTTTGCAATAACACTGCTGTTTTGGTTACTGATAATCTCATGTTTTTCTACTGTCGGGATGCAGTGCAGTGGTTCCTAGCATATTGATCTTACATGCTGTTGTGCTGTTATCTCACTCTACCTTTATTATAAGGTGCTGCCATGTGAGTCAGGTTTTCTTCTTAATTTGAAAATGATCTTGTCTTAGGCGATCTCCTCATTGTGCTAGTTCTTAATGTGAGTACTTGCTATAAGGCTGCTGTTGGAATTAATGCCAGGGACATTATATGTTGCGGTTGTGCTCAGTGGTTTTATAACTGCAAGGAAATTACAATATTGGACATTTTGGGTCTTAAAGGCTTTTAGTTTTTGGGTTTGGTATAGTTTTTTGGTATTCATGTATACCATTTAACACTTGATGTTGTTTTCAAGGTCTTAGTGATACCTTGTATATGGGTTTGAGTACCCCTTATACTCATTTTCAATACAATTTTTGCTAATAAAAAAAAGCACTAGAAACCTTCAAGATCAAAGAGTTGCATAAACATTAGATAGAAAACAAACTACATATGCTAGTAAACCATGAATCAGAGCAAAATCAAGATTCAACACCATTGAAACAACCAATCATACAAAATCCTTCTCCATAAAAGCTACTCAGATTTAACTCATACCCACCAAAATATTAAAAATTCAAATTCAAAGCATACCCCAATAACTCAATCTTAGATAAGCAACCCAAGTATACAAATGAACCAAAAGATTGAAAGATAATAGAATTTTTACCTATATCAAACTCAGTAGTTCTCATCACTTTGTACTGCTTCATACAAACTGCAAACAAATTGTGTGAATTAAGAAAAAGCACAAAATTATTGTAAAGAGGATTGCAAAATCAGTTGTGGGTATAAAGAGAGAGCAAAAGCAGGAGAAGGAAGAACAATGCTTATTGATGAGCCTCTGTTTGACTGGTTTTATAACTAGTCAAGACCTTGGCTTTGTGCTAATTTTATATCATTTTCACCCAAATTAGACTTGATTGTCCCTAAGTAATATTTTGAGTCTGTAAATTGTTTTTAAGTTAATTTAGTTGATTTAGAGTTAAATAAAATACTTATTATATTTTCTTATTTTCAGGTTAATAAAAGGAATAAATCTGGAGTTTCTCGCCCCGCGAGAAGACTGCTCGCCACGCGAACCAGAAGGTGACTGTTCCTAAAATTGCAAAACTTTCTGTCTCGCCCCGCGAAGGAGGACTCGCCTCGCGAGTACCTGGAAGTCAGAGAGCATCACGGTTTACCCGTGTTGAAGGCCACGGGCGTTACAGTTGGGAATTTGAAGAGTTCGCCTCGCGAAGATATGCTCGCCTAGCGAGAAGACCAAGAGTTGCAGACCTTTCGCATAATTCGCCTCGCGAGCAGTGCTTCGCCTCGCGAGGACTTGATTCCAGAATTTGTATATAAACTGCTCTATGGCAGAATGATAAGTTAGCTAGTTTTAGGGGGTCAGAATTAGCCAGTTTTGGCTAGTTTCTGAGCTTGTTAGTCTTTTGTTTTTCTTAGTTTATTGTTTCTTCTGTAATGGAGAGCTAGTCTCCTAGATTAATCTACTGTAATTGGTTTCTATCCATACTTGAGGTTCTTGTATTTCCTGTTTTCATTTCCTTTTCTCTTTTCAATGCCATGCTTTATATTTCTGTTTGCTTAATTCAGGAGTATATTGTGTTGTGTTGGTTTATCTCGGTGATATCATGTTCCTATATATAATCGCGTTTGCTTAATTCGCGTGTGTACGTTTCGTGTTCGCTTAGTTCACGAAGTGCTTAACCCCGTTTGCTTAATTCGGGAATAGGGACATATATCTGTAGTAGTGGTCCCGCTTGTGAATTATTGCTACAACCGGGAGGGGATTAGAATCTGCTTAGGGCTAGGAATTTGCATGAACCGATGATAGTTGGAAAACCAAAAGCAGTAGGTTAATCGCTTTAGTTTATTTGTTAATCTCTTTTATTACTCTGTTTTTATTTTGTTTCCTTTATTTTATTTTAATCTCAAAACCCCCTTTTCTAACTTTTTCTGTTAATAATAACAACACTAAAGAGTCCTTGAGAGACGATCCGAGTTGTCGCTCTATACTGCATTATTTTTATAATCGCTCGTTCTTTTTGGCGCGTGGCGATAGCGCGTTCAAAAATTGGCGCCGTTGCCGGGGACTCTGGTTTGTTGTTATTAGCAGAAAATAATTTTTGGAAAAAAAAAACTTTTTGCTTTGCTAATTAGTTTTGTCTGCTTTGTCTGGTCTGTAAATTTTATTTTCCCCCATGGATAATTACATGTATGGGTATTTGCCTAATGTTTATCATGAACCACCACCTTGCATGTATTATCCTGATTTTAGTAAACCACCACCATGCACAAATTATCCTAATTTTGCTGGAAATTATGAGTATAGCAATGGTTTTGATATGACTGGAATGAATGCTTATCCTAGCCAACAGGTTAGAGATCAAGGCAGCTTGGATGAGATTGCTTCAATGCTACAACAAATGGAAGAGAACAATCAACGGATGGCACAACAAGATCTTGAATTTCAACGGATGATGGAGGCGAGCAATCTTGAATTTCAACAGAAGATGGAGGCTCAATACCAAAGGGACCAAGCTGAATCTCGGAAGTTGTGGGCTCTAATTGATCAAGTTACCGCCAACTCATCTGCAATGCTAACTCCACAGCCCATTGAAGAACATAAAGATTCACAATTTATTCCTGAAAATATTTCTGATGATGATTGTGATAATATTTCTGTTGATGATGAATTGTGTGTTGAATCCCCTGACTCTAATGCATGTGATGAGTGTTATTGTAATGGCACTGCTTTGTGTGTAGATTGTTATTTTGAAAGGTATGTTAAGCAAAGCATCCATATGGAACAGGAGATGGATGAGGTGGAGGGCCATGTTCATATAGGAAATGAGCATCAGGAGGATCAGGAGAATATTTGCTCCACCGTGCTTGAGGATAAAGAAGAATCTTTGGTTTTAGATGCATGTGTTAAGAGTGATGGGGTGGATGACCGTGTGCAGAAAGTCCAGACAATCAGACCTTTACTAACTCAGTTTCTTTTACTACATGTACTAACTGTACTGACACTAACCCGTGTGATGTTTGTGCTGGGTTTCTTGACTCTATTTTGCAGGGTGATAGTGAGAATGATGCTGTTTGTTCAGCCGAAGTTCCAACTAAACCATCCATTGAACGGCCACCCTCCATAGAGCTCAAGCAACTTCCAGACATTCAGCCGCTTTCTGATTTAGTTTATTGTAATATATTTACTAACTATACTAACTCTAACCTTTCTGTGGTGTGTGATGAGATTTCTGCAGGTTTAACAAGTGATGAATCCGGTAGTGCAGTGGATGAAGACCTTGCAGGAGTTGAAGCAACACCGGAGACTCCAACTAACTGTTTGTCACCTCCCCCTGAGGAACCAGTGATGGAGTTTAAACCCTTGGATTTTGCACCATGGCCGGTCCAAGCGGTTGAGCCCCGATTCTATTGGGAGGATTTTATTGAGAAAGAGGTCATCTGTGACCCCAGAGGAAGTGAGAAGTCCGCCGCACTCGGCGAGGTTGTTATAATTGTCAAGCGCTCACCTCCGCATCAAAGCTGCAAGTTAGGGAGGCTTGGAATGAATTTCAGTCCTTTGGCTACCACGTGGGACTTATGCTACAGGCAGTGGGATCCTGGTGGAACCGCCTCTGAATGAGCTTTTCTTAACCCTTTCTCCTTTTTAATTTTCTTTTGCTTTGTTTTATTTCTGTTTTGTTTTGAATAAAGCTCCTGAATAATTTGAGAAGCTCAGGAGTATTCGTGTGTTGAGTCTGGTAGTGGCAAGTTTATTGGATTTGATTGATTTTGCATAGATGAATTGCATGTTATACGTTGACTGTTCCCCCTAGGATATGAAAAATTTTAGAAAAAAATGATCCCCATATGACTGAAAACTGAACTTTGGGATTTTATTATGATGACATGATTTATGATAAGTTTGGGGTGATAGGAAGCACACACTAGGGATAGAATCTCTGTCAAATAATTTGCATAAATGTCTAGGTGAGGTTTTGAGCCTCCAACATGTTTTAAACTGTGTGAAAATCACTTTTTAAGTTGCACTTTCCTGAATTTGCTTGAATCTCTTTTTGGTTTGCATGATTATGTGTTTGCTTCATATGATTTAGGCATTTTCTTTGTAAATAGCTACTTAGCCTAAAAATAACCAATTCCTAATGCATGTTCCTTAGTTAGCCCCTTTGAGCCTATTAGCCTGTTACTTCTTGATAACCTAATGTTATAAGCCCAAAAATCTGGAAAACCATGTTAACCCGATCTTAGGATTAGGAGAGCATGTAATCTTAGAATGGGTGCAAGAAACTAAAGTTTGGGGTGGCTGCAAGGTGCAATGTGTTGTTTGGGATTAGGAAAAAGAAAAAAAAATAAAAAAAAAAAAAAAGAAAGAAAGAAAAGAAAAACAGAAAAAAATAAAAGTGCAAAAATGCAAAAAGAAATAAAAAGGTTGTAGCTACCCAAGGCAAAATGAAAAATGAGAAAGGAACTTGAGTGAATTTCAAAGTGTAAAAATGTTTCATGCTCTCTTAGTTCCTAGGGTCTTCAGCCTATTTCCTTTGTATATCCTACCCTTAGCCAGGCCCCATTACAACCCATAAAAGACCTGTTGATGTTGCTTGCATGTTTTCTGTGGGAATCATTTTGAGATGAAAATCAAATTTATGGGAAGTGCTCTTAAAAGTGAAATTGAGTGAATTGTTGATTGCCTGACAAAAATTGAGTGATGAGTGAACACAAATTTCCCTTGTGAGGAAGGCAGTTGTTTGATTTTGGTGATCTCCTTCTTGTGTGTGACTTGGATCCCCTGCTTAGAGTAATGATTGTTTGAATGATGAATTTCTCAACTGTTTAGAATAAATGAATGTGGGGATTGTTTTGCTTGTAAGGGGGGAACATTGAAAGAAAAATTCTTTTGAAAAATTGCTTGAAATCTATGGAAAGTTGATTGAATTCTTAAGCTTGCCAGGTCTTGAGTCTTTTTAAGTTTTTGAGTGTAGTTTGCTTGGGGACAAGCAAAGTTTAAGTTTGGGGTATTTTGATGAGCCTCTGTTTGACTGGTTTTATAACTAGTCAAGACCTTGGCTTTGTGCTAATTTTATATCATTTTCACCCAAATTAGACTTGATTGTCCCTAAGTAATATTTTGAGTCTGTAAATTGTTTTTAAGTTAATTTAGTTGATTTAGAGTTAAATAAAATACTTATTATATTTTCTTATTTTCAGGTTAATAAAAGGAATAAATCTGGAGTTTCTCGCCCCGCGAGAAGACTGCTCGCCACGCGAACCAGAAGGTGACTGTTCCTGAAATTGCAAAACTTTCTGTCTCGCCCCGCGAAGGAGGACTCGCCTCGCGAGTACCTGGAAGTCAGAGAGCATCACGGTTTACCCGTGTTGAAGGCCACGGGCGTTACAGTTGGGAATTTGAAGAGTTCGCCTCGCGAAGATATGCTCGCCTCGCGAGAAGACCAAGAGTTGCAGACCTTTCGCATAATTCGCCTCACGAGCAGTGCTTCGCCTCGCGAGGACTTGGATTCCAGAATTTGTATATAAACTGCTCTATGGCAGAATGATAAGTTAGCTAGTTTTTAGGGGTCAGAATTAGCCAGTTTTGGCTAGTTTCTGAGCTTGTTAGTCTTTTGTTTTTCTTAGTTTATTGTTTCTTCTGTAATGGAGAGCTAGTCTCCTAGATTAATCTACTGTAATTGGTTTCTATCCATACTTGAGGTTCTTGTATTTCCTGTTTTCATTTCCTTTTCTCTTTTCAATGCCATGCTTTATATTTCTGTTTGCTTAATTCAGGAGTATATTGTGTTGTGTTGGTTTATCTCGGTGATATCATGTTCCTATATATAATCGCGTTTGCTTAATTCGCGTGTGTACGTTTCGTGTTCGCTTAGTTCACGAAGTGCTTAACCCCGTTTGCTTAATTCGGGAATAGGGACATATATCTGTAGTAGTGGTCCCGCTTGTGAATTATTGCTACAACCGGGAGGGGATTAGAATCTGCTTAGGGCTAGGAATTTGCATGAACCGATGATAGTTGGAAAACCAAAAGCAGTAGGTTAATCGCTTTAGTTTATTTGTTAATCTCTTTTATTACTCTGTTTTTATTTTGTTTCCTTTATTTTATTTTAATCTCAAAACCCCCTTTTCTAACTTTTTCTGTTAATAATAACAACACTAAAGAGTCCTTGAGAGACGATCCGAGTTGTCGCTCTATACTGCATTATTTTTATAATCACTCGTTCTTTTTGGCACGTGGCGATAGCGCGTTCACTTATCTTTTGATGTTCGAATCTGGAATGGAGAAGAGAGGGGAGATTTGGTGTTCATATCTAAAATGAATGGAAGGTGTTGAGAAAGAGGCATTTCTGATCTTGAACGGAGAAGAAGTAGAAGAGATTGGATGAGGTATTTGTAGAGGGTGAAGTATTTTAAGAGGGTAATTAAAATACTTCACTCTAAAATACTTTGTTTGGGTAATAAATATGAAGGATTTTAGAAATCAAAGGATTTTATGGAGGTATTTTGTTTAAGGTAAATTTGAGGAATTTGAAATACCACCTAAAGAGGTGGTATTTTGAAATTCCCTCTCCTTACTCATGTGCTATTCACCATTGACGCCGGCCCCTAAACCTCGCCTCGGCCCCTGAACCACCCAGACCCAGCCCCCAGACTTGGCCCAGTCCCCCTGACCATCGGGGCCCGGTCCCCGCACTACCTCGGACACCCGGTTCAGGGGCACCGATCCCCGCACCAACCCACACACCCGATACGGGGGCGTCGGACCCCGAGCACCCGATGCGGGGGGCGTCGTCTCCGTGACACCGGGTGCGGGGGCCGTCACCACCCCAAACACCAGGTGCGGGGGCGTCGAACCCTGGGCACCCGATGCTGGGGGCGTCGGCTTCTGGATTGCCAGTGCCCCGGCACCACCTCGGACACCTGATGTGGGGGCGTCGGCCTTCGGGCACCCGATACGGGGGCGCCGGCCCCCGCACCACCTCGGACACCTAGTTCAAGGGCGTCGATTGTCCCCGCACCACCCCAAACTTTTGATGCGGGGACGTCGGCCCCCAGACACCCGATGCAGGGGTGTCGACCCCCGTACGACCCCAGGAACCCGATCCGGGGGCGTCGGCCCCTGGACACCCGATCTGGGGGTGTCGGCCCCTGCCGCACCACCCCGGACACCCGGTTCAGGGGTGTCAGCTCTTGGACATCCAGTGCGGGGGCGCCGACCCCCGCACCACCCCTGACCACCGGTCCGGGGGCGTCGGCCCCCGAACACCTAGTGCTGGGGTGCTGTTCCCCGCACCACCCCGAACACCCGATGTGGGTGCGTCGGCCCCCGAACACCTGGTGCTGGGGTGCTGGCCCCCGCACCACTCCGGACACCCGATGTGGGGGTGTCAGCCCCAGGACACCCGATGCGGGGGCGTCGGCCCCTAGACACTTATGTGGAGGTGCTGGCCCCGGCACCACCTCGGACACCTTGTGCAGGGGCATTGGTCCCCGGGCTCCTAATGCGGCGGTGTCGGCTCCTGGACACAAGGTGCGGGGGTGTTCATCCCGGACACCTGATGCGGGGGACGTTAGCTCTCGGACATCTGTTGTAGGGGCGCTGTCCCCCGGACAGTTGAAATCCCAATTTTTTAAATGAATATTAAAAAAACGTAATTAAAGGTAATTGAAATGCTTTATCCAAACAAAGAATTTAAAATACAAGGTATTTGAATTACCCTATCCAAACAAAGTATTTCAAAATGAAAGTAATTCAATTGAAGTAATTGAATTGCCTTGTATTTCAAATTCCTTGGAACTTTGAAATACCACATCCAAACACACACTAAGAAGAAGAGAGACACAGTGAGGATTTTAGAAATTCCTCATAACCAAGTGGGATTTGAAACTCCCGAATTTTAGTGAAAATATTACCGGACCAAAATTCTCCTGAATTTTCAAACTTCTCCACTTAAGTATCCAAACAAGTCATTCTAAGGTGAGGAATTTTGATTACCCCAAAAATTACATTCCCTCCATAGAATACTAGGGGTGGGCATCGGTCAGATTTTGTCGGTTTAGGGCCCAAAATGTCCAAACCGACCACCTATATGTAAGACCCATTCCCGTCCGTTTGCTTCGTATGATTTGGCGGGTGGCAGTTTCGGCGGGTGGCGGTTCCGGCAGGTGGGTTTCGATGGTTTAAAGAAATTGCAAGAGGAGGTAAGAATCGGAAAGAACCAAACCCAGATAAATCCAAACTTTCAACATATTCATAAAATATCCAGAAAATCAAAACTTTCAAACAGAGACACATCAAACTTTCTAAAAAATCCAAAGAACCCGCACGAGTACAACCACTTATTCCTTGAAGACATCAGCACCACCATCATCTTGAGCAGATCTGGTGTCGTCGTAATCACTTTGAACAGATCTCGGCGACATCGTCGTTAGCTTTGGTAGATCTCGACGTTGTCGTCGTCATCTTGGGCATCTTCATCGACGACCACCTCGCCGTCATCTTCTTCATCATTGTCGGTGACGGTGAGGGTGAGAGTGAGTGTCTGATTATGAGACGCGATGACCATGGCGATATAGAGGGAGGGAGAGAGAGGCGACTAGTACTATGGGTGAGAACATCTATAGTGTAAAATAAATTCTAAACTGTAAAATGAAATGTGTTCAATTTGTGTGACTGTGTGAGTAAATGACTTGCCTACTGGGTTTCGTTATTTTTATATTGTAATAATAAAATTATAAAATATCAAAATAGTATAAAATAATATGATAAATAACATTATATGAATGAATCTTGCATGTGTATTTATTCAAGCTTAACAGAGATAAGACTTGCATCGTATAGTGTGGTTGCTGATGGGACAATGCAACATAGAGCATCATTGATTCATTGGTATATGTGAGCTAGTTAAATTCATGTTGCAGGCGGGTTCGGGTACCACTGGATTTGATTTTGTAAAATCGAACCCGTCCGTTTTAACCCATTCTTAACTCTTTCATCTCACCTGTGTACCTGAGACCCGCCTAAAACCGATCGCAAGTCCAATTTTTGTGCCGAGTTTCTCGAGTTCCAGTCGAGCTTAATTATTTGTCCAGCCCTATAGTCTCTATCCAAACGAACCCTTAGAACCTGTTCATTTATGCCTCCACACACCAAGAATATATTGTTTATCCTACTCGAGTATTTTAGGATGTTCTTGACACAACCCAACGACTCACGCTAGGACTGGATTGGCATTTGCTTGTTGTGTTAAAAGAATACGCCACATTTGGCTGAGTGTATAACATGAGATTTATGATAAATCCAATTGCATGTGCATTTAGGATCTTATCCATGCAATCCCTCTCAACATGAGTGGAAGGGCACTGGCCCTTGGACATGCTTATAATATGCAATATGTCACATTCCAACTTTTACAGGATAAGAATAATAGAGAATCCTAATTATTATTTATTGAAAAATTTAATTTAGTTAGGAATAGTTTTCACAATGAAATTCTCTAGGTATTAATTTTTCTTCATTATTAAAAGATTTAAATAGATTCATAGACTAATTTTGTTAACAATTAATAAAAACATAGCTAACTTTCATGAATCAAGTAGACTTAAAAAGAAAAGTTACTATCTAAATTGTTGGCCGTGGCAACCATCACCCAAGAGGGATGGTGAATTGGGTTTTAAATAAAGATGAAATATTTTTAGATAAATCAAAAACACTTTTAAAATATAAACAGAACTAGCAGCGGATAAATAAAATAAAGTGCGATAAGGAAAATGGCGGAAACGTAAAGAGCGGTAATTTAAGTGAGATCATAAAAAGAGATAGGGAAGGAGAGACGAACACAACAATATATCCTGGTTCGGCTACAAACTACCCACACGGTCTAGATGCAGTCCCCAAGGTAATACAACCAAGGGTTTTCACTCAACACCACCTTTTAAACAGGGGCAACTAGAAACCTTTACAATGAAGATCACTCCTCACAGACCAGGGATATCTATAACACCCTGAATTTCACCTTATGCTAATAAATGTTAATATGTATTAGACTTGGCTTATATATGTTTGTATATGATTTTTATGTTTGTTTTTGATATCTAAGTTTATATTTGAGGAAGTTTAGCCTTAGAAAGGTTCTATCCTTTTAGAGTCCTAGTAACCTGTTTCACCGTTTTGGCCATATCTTGAGTTCTAGATGTCCGATTAAGGTGATATTTGATGAGTTGGAAAGATAAGAGAATTATATACAAGTTTTATCTCAGGTGTTTTGGCCAAATTTGGCTTAATTTTAGGCCTCGTGCCGCGATCATTGTTCGCCCCGAAAACCGTGCAGAACTAGAAACGTGTTTTGGGCTATAATTATGCCCAATTGTGCATAAACCGTCCTTAACATCCAAAACCACGACCTTAACCTAATGTTATACATATAAACCACTCTAAATCAGCCTCCATTCCATTCTCTTTGAATTCCTAACCTTTTTCTCTCTAAAACTCTTCCTAGAGGATTAACCCGTGCATCGTTCTTCACCGTTCTTCGATTGAGGAATATCGTTGCGAGCACGTGATCAATTGTCATTGCTGTTTAGACTTTCAAGCCAGGTAGAATTAATGCACCTTGTCCCTCTTGATCTTTTTCTTTTGATTTCTAGATCTTAGAGTTGAATCAAGATATTTCTTATCGTTCTTGAGGTAGTAGACAAACGTTCGTGAGACATGATCTTAGCGGTCTTTCTTCTCTTCCTTTTGAATTTCAATATTTATACCAGGTATGGGGAGAAGGGCTAGTCTGAACATATAGGCTTGGGGTAGCGTAAGATGAGGGTTAACCCATGACCCCGTTGCATGCTAATTGCCTATTTGATGTTGTCTGCAATATGTATGATATGATTTCAATGTTATTGGCATACCTTGAATATTGTATTGGTTGTTGATAATGATCATGATGCCATGCATGGTTGATATGCTGTTATACCATGAATGTTGTTATGCCTTGGATGATAATGTTGGTTGTTAACGTTGTTGAGATAAATGTTGATATCAATAAGACTTAAAGAATTGTTGATAAAGACGTTATAAGAATTAAGGGATAATTTCCCCAATGTTCATAAGACTTGAATCATAGTAATGAGAGGTAAGGTTTATGCTCTTTGGTATAGTTAAGACCCTAGGCTTGATTTATGAGTGTTTTAGGGACATTAATAACGAAACAGGAATTAAAGGTTTAATTCCCAATAAATCATTAGACATGAAGATAAATAAAAGGAACAAGATTAATGCTTAATGGTTTCGTAAAAGCCAATATGTTTGATTCATGAATTGCCATAAGGAGTTTGGAAAGGGTTTCTAACATTTTCCATCCAGACCAATACGACCATGCTCTAGTAAGCACGACCGTGCTTAAAAGGGAGCACGCCCGTGCTCTAGTTTCAAATTCAAAAAGGCCACGTTGCATAAGCACGACCGCGATTGTGACACCGTCTACCCCACATGTTATTTATAAGACATTTACATAAAAGAGGTAAGATAAAAACATGTATTTATTTCATAAAATAAAAACCGGATAGAAAGCACCACTTTGTAACACCTCAACAACAGGAAACATAATTTTAAAATAAAAATAAACATAAAACAGAAAACATAACCCAACCCCGATGTCACAAACAAAGATGGTATAATCGTTCCAGAATAAAATCCACGGAATGCAAACTGAAACTGAAATAACTATCAACTAAAACATCTAAACATTCTAGCTAGAGTCGCGGCTCCTCAGTGTCACTCCTCCACTAGCTGCTCACCGTCCTCTACATAAAAGAGATACATGCCAAAACAGAAACAGAGAAAACGGCGAGTAAGAAAAAATGTAAGCACAACGACATGGAGATAGTAAGCAAGATGAACATACAACAGAGCATAGCATATCAATATACAACATATATCATCAACATAAATAATCACATCAACATGCTATCTCAACCAACATATGCAATGCGGTGCAACACTACTCCGCTACTCCATTATGCATGTGGATCCAAACTATCTCAAGAAGGCAACTATGGAGTTACATATCCACATTGGCCAAAAAGCACCAACACTGGCAGTTCACCAAACCATGGATAAACCCCTTGGATAGCCGAGACACCATGCCTTGGATGTGCCACCACGTGGGCGCACGGTCCCCCAAACCTTGGGTGAACCACCCACGGGCGACCAGATCGCCGTACTCTAGGACGACCTCCCTTATGTTGATCTTACCCCACTAACAACTCCAATGCGTGATACATGAGCACAACAATAAACAATGTTAGAACCAAAGTAGTTTTTGGATTAAATAATCTCTTAAGTTTTGATGCTAACAAATAGTTAAATTTGTATAGCAAAGGATTGTCAAAGATCTAACTTGTGTGTTTTAGATTTCAGGACTATTTGGATAATGATAGTCAGGTAAACTTAAAATGTTTGGAATCTCATCATATTCTATTTTGATTATATAGAATAATATGCAATTATGGATAAAATATTTTGAGTCTGTTAAAGATTATTTTTAGACGAGGTTGTAAAATTGGCTAAGGTAGACGAAAATCTAAGTCTAAGAAAATTCAAGTAGACGAGCCAATTAATCTTCAGAAATTTAACAAGTCCAAAGACTTGATAATAGACGAGTAATCTCACTAGACGCCACGTCAGTAGACGAGCTATTGAGAATAGCGAGTCCAAAGACTTGGAGCTAGACAAGAGTTTTAGACGCAGTATCAACAGACTAGCACATCTCACTGATAAGTTTATATGGCACATCCAAAGACCTATTGCGTCTACTAGCTATTAAAAGCGAACCCGTCCAAGCTTAAGCGTATTTATTTCAAACGACTGTATATTTATTTCAAAGAGAATTTATGTCTTCATCCTTCATTGTTCAAATGATAAACTCTTTGTCTCTTGGATAAAAGAACATAGTACCATTGAGAACATAGAACTTTGTACTCCGACGACTATATTGCTGTAAAGCTTAAGACAAGTAAAAAGAAGGAAAGTCAGAAAGCAACTTTTGGTACAACAGGGAAGTGACAACTCTACTTTGGGCATTCTTCTGATAACCAAGAGCACTTCTCCTTGAAGCATATCAAGCTATCAGTCTCAACGGATCCAAGCATTTAATGCTATGTCTATACAGATATAACTTGAAGACCATTGAAGAAGATCAAGACAGTGAAGCACTTCTTCTATAAATACTGGAAGAACCTCAGAGAGTATAGGGAGACAGATAAAAGTTCTGATATCAAAGTACAAAAACTCTGTTGAAATTGTAACACAAATTCACTTGTAATCTTTACCGATCTTAAACTTTCAAATCCTCACACATAGTGAGTTCTTAGATCAAATATGTTTATCTCTTTGTTAGAGTTAGAGCCTGAAGAGGCTTGGTAGAGAAAGAATACTTGTAGCCTGGAGAGGTGTTGAATACTTGGAATCTATTTGGAGAATAGTGGAGAAAACCTTCAAGTAGAAGGGACTGGACGTAGCTCTTGTTTGGAAGAGAGTGAACCAGGATAAAATACATGTGTGAATCTTCTAACCCTTATCTTTTACAGTTTTTAGTTATACTAACTGTGGGGTTTTGAATCTGAGTTCGTTAACTCATTAAAAATGGTTTTCCTGTTTGTGTGTTGCATTTAATGTTTTACTTGCAAAAGTGTTTAAGAAAAGGCTTTTTCCAAAAAACTGTTAAGAAACACAATTCTACCCCCCTGCTTGTGTTTCCCTGTGTCAACTTCAAACAAGGGCAACCATCTCCTCTGCTTGGACCAATAAGCACCCAAGGCTTATCACCAACATCAACATCAACACCTTAACCCTCATGGGTCAACGCCCCCTTGGCCAAAAAGCACAACGTTCAACTCATCAACACCTCAACCAAAAAGCATTGAGGTCACTTTGACCAAAAACCACCAAAGCTTATCAACGTGTGGCAACCCATTGGGCATCGACTTAACCAACTTATTAATCCAGTTTGTCTTAATTAACCTTAATTAAGTTATCTAACTTGTCTTTATTCGATTGGTGTGTTATTTCATTATTGGGGACATTTGGGGTGAAACACCCCTTTAATTCATTAAATTCATGTTCTGACTAGTAGGGGGAGCATAGGCATGCTTGCCCCCAGCACGGTCATGCTGCCACTTAAGTGGAGCACGATCGTGCTCACTATCTTGCATGACCGTGCTCAATGCGCGGCCATCTTCCAGATTCAAACTGGGAGCAGGGGCGTGCTCCCTGTTCAGCATGACCGTGCTCCTGGGCATGGCCATATTGTTATGGGCAGATTCATGGTGTTCTTAAAGCCAAGAATTACCTAAACACTCTTAAATAAAATCCTAGGGTCTTAACTAAACCATTTTACATAAACCTCACATCTCACTAACACATCCATGTTTTATGAAACATTAGGGGAATCAATCCCTTAACTGTTATGTTAATTAAGAGTCCTATTAACCAATTAGGGTCTTATTAACTGTTCAACATTCAACCAACATCATTTAGCCAATCAACATAATCAGACAACAACATTCATATCATAGAGCATATCATTAAACATACAATAGTTGGCATACAACATCATAACAACTGGCATACCAATAACCAAATGACAATTATGGCAATTAATCCAATTGAACATTTAAATCAACATAACATGGCATTGGCAATAGTTATCAGCAACATTAATGGGGCTATAGGAACCCCTCATCTTACGCTACCCCCTTGCCTAATGATTACACTATCCTTCTCCCCATACCTGGTATGAAGAATCCGGTAGTGTCAACTCAAATAGTAAACCAATGCGTCCCTCGAATGGCTCAGTTAGCTTTCCAAGCCTTGGCCAAACACAAAGGGAAAAACCATTAGTTCCCAATTCTTAATGAAATTAAGGAAACCAAAAGAGGGAGAAACCATTACCTTCTAAGATTGGCACATACCAATTAAGCTTCCCTAAAGAACCTCCAAAACTCCAAGAAAGCGATGGGTTTAGAGAAAGTACGGAAGAAACAAGGTGTAGCCGCACTAGGGTGGATGATGTGCCAAAATAGGGTTTACAAACAAAACCCTCGGTTACTGTTCTATATATAAAGGCATCAGACCTGAGCACGGTCGTACTCCTCATTGAGCACGGGTGTGCTCAACTTAGCACCTGCAGGGCACGGTGTGCCCTTGAGAATGTGCATGCTACCTGTTGAGCATGGGCATGCTCAACTTAGCTTCAGCGAGACGCGTTCAACCCTTGAGCACGGTTGTGCTAGACATGAGCATGACCGTGCTCATGTACCAGAAAGGGATTTTAAGCCTAGAAATCCCACTTAGCCCTCAACGACAATTCTAAGTTAAGTCCTTAGGCTTAACCAAACAAACAATCATGAATGAAAGCATTTAACGAAAAAAGGGGAGTTACAACTCCACCCCCTTATAAAAACTTGGTCCTTGAAATTTCTACTCACCTCGATTGAAAAGGTGTGGATACGATTCCATCATCTTGCTTTCCAGTTCCCACATAGCACTTTCCTCAATAGCTCCACTCCAAACGACCTTGACCAAAGGAATCTCCTTGCCTCTCAGTTGCTTCACCCCTCCTATCCTCGACTCGAAGGGGCAGTACCTCAAAAGTCAAGTTCTCTTTTAACTATATGGTATCGGGTACTATCACGTGACTAGGGTCATGAATGTACTTTCTGAGTTGAGACACATGAAAGACACTATGAAGTTTGGACAAGAAAAATGGTAAGGCTATTTGGTAGGAGACTACGCCGACTCTTTTTAGAGTTTGGTAAGGACCAATGAATCTAGGAGTATGTTTCCCCACTTTCATCACTCTACCAACCCCAGTTGTCGGGGTAACTCTCAAGAACACATGGTCACCTTCCTGGAATTCGAGCGCCTTCCTCCTTTTGTCATGGTAGCTCTTTTGCCTACTTTCTGTCACTTTCATCTTTTCCTGAATCATCCTCACTTTTTCGGTGGTTTCTTGCACTATTTCATGTCCTAGCACTACTTTGTCACCAGGTTCATTCCAACACAAGGGTGTCCTACATCTCCTCCCATAAATAGCTTCATAAGGTGCCATCCCAATACTAGAATGGAAGCTATTGTTGTAGGTGAACTCTATCAGGGGCAAAAACTTGTCCCAACTACCAGACTGCTCTAGCACACAAGCTCTAAGCAAGTCCTCTGAAGATTGGATGGTTCACTCAAACTGACCACCAGTCTGTGGGAGATAAGCTGAACTTAGCCTAATCTTGGTATCTAACACCTCATGCAAACTATTCCAAAACCTAGAGGTAAACCTCGGGTCACTATCTGACACTGTGCTAGAGGGTACACCATGCAACCTAAATATCTCTTTGATGTACAACCTGGTCAACTTTTCTAAGGAATACTCCATGTTCATAGGGATGAAATGGGTAGATTTAGTCAATCTATACACCACAACCCAGATCGCCTCAAAACCAGCTGGAGTGCTAGGGAGTCCAAACACAAAATGTAACGGCCTGATTTTTAATTACGCTGTTTAATCTGGTAAAATATAATTAATTATATTTTAATATAAGAGTTAGAAAGTGATTTTAAATAAAATAAAATCATATTCATAGTCTCTCTTATAGTAGAAGGTTACAGTGAAATTTTGGGTTTAAAACTCAGACGAAAACCGATCTGCGTTTTTACTGACAGTATAATTTTATACCGGCAAAAAACCTTAATTTGACCTGAAACTGTAATTTGTAGATTTTTTATATTATGTCTGTGGGGAATCCTACTTTCCAAATTTCTGATCAGAAATAAAATATTATGTTTATTCGGACGAATTTTTGTAAAAGTTCGGACAGAAAATAGTCGGTATTTTCACTGGCAGTAAGATTTTAATGATCATAAAACCTAATTTTGACTCATGAACGAAATGGTTTATGTTTAAAACATATTTCCAATGATTTTGGTTATTTTGAAAATTTTCTATCAAAAAACAGACGGAAACCCTAATCTGGAAACCGACGGAGTCGAAAACGGAACTGCAGAGACCCGTCAAGAGACCGGGACAATGAGTCATACATGATGAATCATGGAGGATGATTCACCAAGAATTTATGAGCATTAAATGCTAGTAATCATGATTTTAGGTAAAATGACCAAAATACCCCCAAGCTTTCGTGGTTATTAACAAGACACATCTACGCACGCTTAACCACTCATTTTACATGGTTGTAAAACTCTCACATCTCCTCAATTTCGTTCAGCCATATATACTAAACCATACCTATTTCATTTTGCTTTCGTTTCATCATTTTCCCCTCAAAAACCGAAATCGGGTAAATGACGGAGCTGCGTACGGGATTTCCGGGAACCGCTAATGGATGGGATCAATGAGTCATGGATGACTCATTAGATGTGACCCAAAATAAGCCACACCTACATTAATTGTGAGCAACATACTTTTTAGTCCTAGTTAGTAACATAACCCTAGTTAAGTTAACTATTAACTATGGTTAAGCTTATATTAATTAAATATTCACAAAACCCATTAAACCAATTCCTTATAACCAAACAAAGTCTAAATCTAGCCTATAAATACTCCTCAAAACCGTGCCCCCCTCCTCCTCCATTCATCTTCTTCATTTCTTGACTTTTCTCCAAAAACTTCATTGTTGATCTTCAAGAACTTCAAGTGATTTCCATTAACAAGCTTGCCAAGATCATCATCAATTCTTCTTCTACTTTCTTAACTTAGGTAATGATCATCTCCTTTCTTTTTAAGCTCTTGTTCTTCATATTTCTTGAGTTTTCATTTCTTAGATCTAGAACTTTAATTAATTCTAGAAAATTGTAGAAAAATCATAAAAATGTGAAACAATTTCTATGATATAGTTATGATCCCTACTTTCTTTATCCAAGAGCATATGATCAAAATCATTTTCCTTCCCTATTAACCATTCTTGGTCGAACCTAGGTGAGAATGTGAGTGTGAATTTTTTGTATTATTGCTCAATTCTAACACTTATATCATGCTCTCTAATACCTATATGCTTATAATCTAACAGCTTAACTTCAACAAAGATTTCTATCCTAATTTTATAGTGTTGGCCAAAAATCTAGGGTTTAGGAGTTTATAGATTTTGTTAATTTAATGAATTCTAATGATTGGTTAATACTCTTAAGTATCTATGTAATCTAAAACCAATAGCTTGAATCAAAAAGAATTTCCTAGCCTATTTTACTAAGTAAGGCACAAACTTAATTAAAAGGGAGATTAAAATATTTTGTTAATATTTTCAAGTTATGATAATTTATCTAAGCTATCTAAGACTATAGGAACTAGAATCCAAAAGCTTGGAATGAGAAAAGAATGCTAACCCTATTTTGAAATAGGAGGCCGAAACCTAGCTAGTTAGGTTAAGAGTGATTTTGTTGATTAATTATAGTTGTATTTTTTGGTTGAAGGAGAAACTATTAAAATGTGGTGTGATAACGAGGATTGTCGAAGTCGGAATTCCGGTTCTAACTCAGGTGGGAGAAAAGATCACTCTATCGTCAGAATCGATAAGTAGTATATTATATAATAATTGTTTAGGGTGACCTAAACCCTACTAGTAGTCGAGTAATCGACAAGACCGAAATCACATTGGAAACCTTTTCTATAAAACCAATGGTGATTCGGGGATTGTAGGTTTATCGACATTAAGGTTGATTTTATGATGTTGAGGATGTTTGGCTTTATTACTTATTTGATTTGATTGTGCTATGCTGGTTGTGATAATTTACTTTATGTGATATTTTATGATGTTTGAATAGTTTGTTGATACTGTGTTATGCATGATCTGCCTGGTTTTTGATATTGTATTTAGTGGATTTTAAGCAAAGATATGTGTTGTTCGGAAGATGTTTGCTTGGGAGAGAATGGGTGTGAGGTAGATGGCCTAGCTTAATTAAGTTGTTTTATAGATGAGATTATGAGATATGATTTGAGGATTTATATAAGTTTCTAGTGAGAGTTTGAGGCAATAGGTTATGACCTCGTAAGAGTCGGTGAGGTTTATATACTATTGGGTGTAGCAACTGGGCTACTAAAGATATAATTTGATAGAGGGGAGTGCTCGCTCGGACGAAGGACTAACATTCCTATTTGGGTGGAGATGGTGTGACAGGATTGTAGTGGTCACGTTAGCAAAAAGGTTTGGTTGTATTAGAGTAAGGGTAGAGGATGATATTGTTAATTTGAGGATGATTGTTAGTTATGTGTTTCTTTGACTGTTGTTACATTATATTCTATGATTTCTTTTCCGCTTTTGAAGATAGAACTGTTTCTTATCCCCTATTTTCTGTACTTGGTATATATTTTATCATGTGACCGTTTGAGAAGACCCCATGAAGGAACCAGTTGCCTGTAGTTTTGGCTTCAAAGACTCGAGGGGCGGGGGAGGGGGGGGATTGAGTTTTCAAAAATTCTTCTTTTTCAAAAACTTTACTTTTCAAATCAGAGTTACCTAAGGATCTTTTACAAAAATAGTGAAGGGATTTTTATGAAATCTTGAATAGAAGGAGATGAGGTGAATCAGTTCAGAAAGATAAATCAGTGCTTCTATCGCTTTAGTGGATGAGCGCTTCTTTCACTTGTGTGGATGAGCGCTTCTGTCACTTGTGTGGACGAGCGTTTCTGTCACTTTAGTGGACGAGCGCTTCTGTCACTTGTGTGTTGGACGAGCGCTTCTATCACTTAAGTGATTGAATCAAACAATGATTGAATCAAACAGAAAGAAGTTCAGTTTCAGTGATCAAAAACAGTCTTAATCAACTCAGTTTTGAACAATTAATAACTCAAGATTGATTACAGTAATACTCTGGTTTTAATTCATATTAAACAGATCAAGAACTGATATCAATTGAAAACTTAGAACATCAAGATCACAGTTATATGCACGAGACAGAAATTAAAGAGTTTGATTTTAGAGATACCACACAACCAGATTTATCCTGGTTCAGTCACCACCACTGTGACCTACATCCAGTCCCCACTCCACCTGTGGGTTTTCATACACTAACACAACAAGCTTTAGATAGGTGGCTTGAAAAACCTTTACACCACAGACACTCCTTCACCTCGAGATACCACACTCTTGTGAAGAGCCTCAATGTTTTTCCTTAGGGATACCTCACCCTCATCACACAGAGAGACTCCCTCTCTCTTTACAATCGAAAAATATAGAAAGATTGATTCCTAACTTTCAATAGTCAGATATACAAATTGAAGCACTTATGAGAATGAAACGCTCTTTTCAAAATAAAGCTCAAGCAAGAAGATGAATGATTTTCACAATTGATCTCTCAAATTGATTTCGTGTAAAATTTCTGATGTGTTAGGATATATTTTTCAAAGTGTTCCTTGGATCCCTATATATATAGGAAACAAGTTATAGTCGTTGGGATCAATTAAAACAGATTTGGGTCTGATAACAGAATTTGTTTTCTTGATTCTGGTTCTTGAATAGGGATTGAGTACAGGGCTGTATTAACCAATTTCATACTGATAGTCTTGAACTTGGTTAATCCATCAGTACATCCATTCAGTACATCTATGTATTCAGTTAACCATTTATAACTGATCTGATTTCATATTGTGCATAGGTGTTACAGAATGAAGAACCTTAAGTTCATTTTTTAGTTACAGTAGCAGACATACATCCAATGATTACATGACTGTACCTGACAAATAATTTTCTTATTTCCAAAAATAATTTTAAAAAAAAAACTTATTCCTTTTAATGCAGGTTATGAAAATTGATTTTCTTCATGCATCTTTTTAGTTGAGCTATCTTGTGACTAAGAGATTTCTTTCTCTTACAAATCATCTAAGACTTAAATCTAAAATTCTCCTTTAAGCTTGGTCTTGATGATCCTTTGTTCTTTAACTTTGCTCTTTTGATTTCTACATGCAGCTCCTTGATTCCTTCAAGTTCTTCCTTGAATAATTTCCTTGAATTTGCTTAATGAACTTGTTGATCACTGCTTGATACATGTCTTTGTAATTTGACACAAACACTTGCACACACATTAAATTGTATTTGTCATATATAAAAATCTCTAAGTCATTGAGTCTTACAAACTCTGCCTTTTTGATTATGACAAATCTTTTAACAAATTATAAGATCAGAGTATAAGTGTAGCAGAAGCTAAGTGTTTTTGACAGATTTATATCGTGGTATCAGAGCAGAAGTATATCATATCAGAGCAGAATTTGATTTACTCTCCATTAATCATGTAAGCTTATAAGCTCCCCCTCAACATATGCATGTATAATTTGTTATTATCCCATTTCTCTATATCATACTTTTTCCTCCCCCTTTTGGTATTATAAAAAAGGTAAAGAAAAGAAACATTCAAGGCAATAGAGAAGGCAAGCATTTAAACATTCAAACATAGCATATAAAATTGTTCATGATAGAGGGATAGGTGCAGGGACAAATCAAAAAGAATAGAAACCATCAGTTAAAATTGCAAACTAAGGCATTTTACCTTTCAAAAACTAAGTTCTAATTCCTGTGAATTCCTAGAAGTAGTTCTTCCTTTTTGATTTTCTTTTGTTTCGGCCTTTAGGTGATGGTTCAACAGGGGTGTTCTCAGCTTCCTTCACAGCAGCTTTTGAGGGTGAAGATCCAGTATTTTTGGTTCTTGCCATATTAGGGTTGGTTTGGGTACAAGAAGGATTAAGGTTAGCTCGGCTAGGGTTGCGGAATTAGGTGAAGAAAGAGTGGGTTTCAGAAGATTTGAAGTTTTGAAATAAGATTCCACATCGGCATCGTTTTCAATCTTCAGGGCTCGTAACCTAGTAGACGAGCTCCTTATGCCACGTCATTGGATGAAGCTTCTCATTAAGGACTTAGCAAGTCCAAAGAGCGTAACCTAGTAGACGAGCTCCATATGCCACGTCATTGGACGGAGCTTCTCATTAAGGAATTAGCAAGTCCAAAGAACGTAACCTAGTAGACGAGCTCCATATGCCACATCATTGGACAGAGCTTCTCATTAAGGATATAGCAAGTCCAAAGAACGTAACCTAGTAGTCGAGCTCCATCTTGCCTAGCCATCATCCAATGTTCATCAATCATAGCATCATCTATGTTCTTAGGTTCTACTTGAGATACAAATGCCATATGATTACAAGCATTTCTAAGAGATTGTCTAGTAGTTACCCCTTTTGTAATTTCACCAATGATGTTATCAATTGGATGATTTCTGACAGTCCTCCATTCCTTTGATAGGTCAGGCTGTTGTTTTGTTTGCTCCTGCTGCAACAATTCATTATTTAAGTTTTCATCTTCTACATTGTCATGTTTCTCTTCTAGGAGATTTTTCTCAATTGAATCTGCAAGATCATCAATAACAGAATCCTTTCCCAACCTTTTGGGGTTAGACTCATCAAATGTCACATGCACAGATTCCTCAATAGTTTGTGTTCTCTTATTATATATTCTAAATGCTTTACTAGATAGAGAGTAACCTAGGAAAATTCCTTCATCAGCCTTTGCATCAAATTTTCCAAGATTATTCTTTTTCATTGTTAAGAACAAAGCATTTGCAACCAAAAACATGAAAATGTGCTATATTTGGTTTTCTTCCTTTGTAAAGCTCATAAGGGGTTTTCTTTAAGATTGGTCTTATCAAGACTCTATTTAGCACATAGCAGGCTGTATTGACAGCATCTGCCCAAAAATGTTTTGGCAAGCTAGAGTCGTTCAACATAGTTCGTGCTCTCTCCTCTAATGATCTACTCTTTCTTTCTACTACTCCATTTTGTTGTGGAGTTCTAGGAGCAGAAAAATTATGTTGAATGCCATGCTAATCACAAAAGTTTTCAAACACTTCATTTTGAAATTCTCCCCCATGATCACTTCTTATAGAAACAATTTTCATGTCATTTTCATTTTGCACAAATTTTGCCATTTTCTTAAATGCAGCAAATGAATCACTCTTATGAGATAGAAAATATGTCCATGTATATCTAGAGTAATCATCTACTATAACCAATGCATACAAGTTACCACCAAAGCTTTTGGTTCTAGATGGACCAAATAAATCCATGTGTAAAAGTTGCAAGGGTCTAGTTGTTGAAACAATGTTCATTGGTTTAAAAGAGGCCTTAACTTGCTTTTCTTTTTGACATGCATCACATAGTCCATCTTTCACAAATTTTAGTTTAGGCAAACCAACTACAAGATCTTTACAAATCAGTTTATTCAAGTGGTTCATGTGAATGTGTGCAATTCTTCTATGCCAAAGCCAATTCTCTTCTTCTTTTGAAATAAGACAGCATGCAGTATTTGAAGAGATATTATCTAAATCGAGCATATAGATGTTATCTGTCCCATGTCCAATTAATTTCAAATTTTCATCATGCCGATTTTCTATTAAGCAACTATTGGAATTGAATTTTACCTTGAAGCCTTTGTCACATAGTTGACTGATACTTAATAAGTTGTGTTTCAATCCCTCAACATATAGTACATCCTCAATGATTCTTGTTGCAAGTATTCTCCCTTTATTGTTGTCTCCATAGGTAACACTACCACTTGACTTAGGGGTAAAGGAAATGAACTTGGTTTTGTCTCTAGTCATGTGCTTGGAACAGCCACTATCAAGATACCATTTCACATTCTTGGCTTTCCAACACACCTACAAAACAGAATCATGTTTGTGTTTTAGGTACCCAAATCTGTTTGGGTCCTTTTGAGTTAGTTGCAGCAATAGATCCTTTAGGAACCCATATATACTTAAATTTATTGTATGCTGATTTTCTGTATTGACATGTAGAAATTGTGTGACCTTTTCAAGCACAAAAGTTGCATTTAACAAATGGTGTGTTTGAAGTCTTAGGTGCAGCAAAAAATTTCTTGAAAGATTTCTCACTTATCTTAGGTTCATAGCCTATTCCAGCCTTACCATAAACACATTTTTACTGTCCTAATAAAGCATTCAAGTTATCTCTACAATTTGTGAACTTGGCTAAGTCATTTTTCAGTTTTTCAACTTCTTTAGTCAATGAACAACACTTAGAATAATTTGAGCTAGATGCAATCAAGACCTTATTCCTAGCTTCTAGTTCTCTTTCTTTCATTTTCAAGCATGCATAATCATCACGTTGTTTAGCAATTATTTTTATAGATGAGACAAGTTGTTTATCAATCTTAACATATTCAGCATGTAACTCATCAAATGCATCTTGCAATTCATCAAAAGTAGGTTGTGAATTAGAATTTACCTCACTCTCTGAATCACTGTTATTGCTGGCCATCAAGCACAAGTTTGCCTCCTCAGATTCAGATTCTTCAGTGGAATCTACATCATTATCATCCCAAGCAATGTAGGCCTTTATTGGTTTTCTCCACTTTTTGTCCTTTGAGTCAAACTTTTCTGTTTTGTCCTTCTTTTGTAGTTTTGGACAGTCAACCTTCATGTGGCCAATCTTTCCACATTCATAGCATGTGATGTTGTTGGAAGAGTTGTCACCTTTGCTGAAATTTCTCCTTTGAAAAGTGGATGACTTTCTTTTGAAGTTGCCTTTCTTCTTTAGGAACTTCTTGAATTTTCTAACTAGCATTCCCATCTCTTCTTCAGATTCTACCTCTTGTGCTGAGTCATCATCATCACTGTCTTCTTCTTCTCCGACTTGTGATTTCAGAGCCAATCCTCTTTTCTTTTTGTCAGTTTCTTCATTCTCATTCAGTCTGTTCAACTATAATTCATGCTCTTGCAGTTTTCCAAACAATGTGGCAATGGTCATTGATGAGAGGTCTCTAGATTCTGAGATTGCAGTGACTTTAGGCTGCCATTCCCTGCTCAAGCATCTCATTACTTTGTTAATTTGATCCTCATTTGATATAGCTTTTCCAAGATCAGCAAGTTGGTTGACAATGGGAGTGAATCTCGTTTGCATTTCAGCCATAGGTTCTCCTTGCTTCATTCTGAACAGCTCATACTCATGCGTGAGGGTGTTCATTATTGCTCTTTTGACATCTGTGGTTTCTTCATGTGTTACTTGCAATGTATCCCACATCTCCTTTGCTGATTTGCAATTTGAAACTCTGAAAAACTCATCACGGCTTAAAGCAGATGTTATAATATTCTTAGCACGTGCATTATATTGAACTCTTTTCTTATCATCCTCATTCCATTCAGTTTTAGGCTTATTTCTTGGAGCACCATTAGCATCTATAGTGGAGGGGACAAATGGTCCATTCTGTACCGCATCTCAAATGTCTACACCTGCTGCCTTAAGAAAGATTACCATTCTTTCCTTCTAATAGATATACTCAAATCCATTGAAGGCAAGAGGGCATACAAGGGAAGCCCCTTCATTCAAACAATCATTGGAAGCCATACTCTTGTAGCTGTTAAGCCAAACTTAAGAGTTTAGCTCTGATGCCAATTGTTGTTTTGGCTTCAAAGACTCGAGAGGGGGGTGAATTGAGTTTTCAAAAATTCTTCCTTTTCAAAAACTTTACTTTTCAAATCAGAGTTGCCTCAGGATCTTTTACAAAAAAAGTGAAGGGCTTTTTATAAAAATCTGGAATACAAGGTGATGAGGTGAATCAGTTCAGAAAGATAAATCAGTGCTTCTGTCGCTTTAGTGGACGAGCGCTTCTGTCACTTGTGTGCACAAGCGCTTCTGTCACTTTAGTGGACGAGCGCTTCTGTCACTTGTGTCTTGGACGAGCGCTTCTATCACTTTATTGATTGAATCAAACAGTGATTGAATCAAACAGAAGGAAGTTCAGTTTCAGTGATCAAGAACAGTCTTAATCAACCCAGTTTTGAACAATTAATAACTCAAGATTGATTGTAGTAATACTCTGGTTTTAATTCATATTAAACAGATCAAGAACTGTATCAATTGAAAACTTAGAACATCAAGATCACAGTTATATGCGCAAGACAAATTAAAGAGTTTGAGTTTAGAGATATCAAACATCCAGATTTATCCTGATTCAGTCACCACCACTGTGACCTACATCCAGTACCCACTCCACCTATGGGTTTTCACACACTAACACAACAAGCTTTAGCTAGGTAGCTTGAAAAACCTTTACACCACAGAGCACTCCTTCACCTCGAGATACCACACTCTTATGAAGAGCCTCAATGTTATTCCTTAGGGATACTTCACCCTAATCACACAGAGAGACTCTTTCTCTCTCTTTACAATAGGAAAATATAGAAAGATTGATTCCTAACTCTCAATAGTCACATATACAAATTGAAGCACTTATGAGAATGAAACACTCTTTTCACAATAAAGCTCAAGCAAGAAGATGAATGATTTTCACAATTGATCTCTCAAATTGATTTTGTGTAAAATTTCTAATGTGTTGTGATATATTTTTCAAAGTCTTCCCTTGATCCCTAAATATATAGGAAATAAGTTATAGTCGTTGGGATCAATTAAAACAGATTTGGGTCTGATAACAGAATCTGTTTTCTTGATTCTGGTTCTTGAACAGGGGTTGAGTACAGGGCTGTATTAACCAATTTCATACTGATAGTCTTGAACTTGGTTAATCCATCAGTACATCCATTCAGTACTTCTATGTATTAACGAACATCAGATTTTCCTGAAACTTGAATACACGCGTACATAGCATATGTACAGGGCTGTATTCAGTTAACCATTTATAACTGATCTGATTTCATATTGTGGATAGGTGTTACTGAATGAAGAACCTTAAGTTCATTTGTCAGTTACAATAGCAGACATACATCCAATGATTACATGGCTGTACCTGACAAATAACTTTCTTATTTCCAAAAATCATTTTCAAAAAAAAAAACTTATTCCTTTTAATGCAGGTTATGAAAATTGATTTTCTTCATGCATCTTTTTAGTTGAGCTATCTTGTGACTAAGAGATTTCTTTATCTTACAATCATCTAAGACTTAAATCTAAAATTCTCCTTTAAGCTTGGTCTTGATGATCCTTTGATCTTTGACTTTACTCTTTTGATTTTTACATGCAGCTCCTTGATTCCTTCGAGTTCTTCCGTGAATATTTTCCTTGAATTTTCTTAATGAACTTGTTGATCACTGCTTGATACTGTCTTTGCAATTTGACACTAAAACACTTGAACACACATTAAATTGTATTTGTCATATATCAAAATCTCTAGGTCATTGAGTCTTACATTGCCGAGGAACTAGATGGAACTCCATATGAACTAGACGCAGGTGGAAGAGCCGTGGATTCCAGTGATGTAGTTTAGTGTCTAGGGCCATCGAGTCTTATAAGACGTGTATCTTCCGCTGACTATAATAATTTTTGTAAGTATGTACCTGCAAGGGATCCTACTGATAGGATACCCTATGCAGTGTTTTGATAACTCTGATGCAAGACATATATGGTGTATGTATTATATCTATAAAGTGTGATGCTTTAACTTTCAAATGTTATATGTTTTATATTTAATTTTTAATTTTTATGTATTTAACGTTAAGTACGTGATTAAGATTAATAAATAATTAATGGCACAATGGGGCTCAACGGGGTGTCTCAAAAAATCCATGGAGATACCATCCCATTTCCATTCTGGGATACTTAACGGTTGTAACTTTCCTGATGGCTTCTAGTGTTCTAACTTGGCCTTTTGGCACACTAAACACGTGTACATAAACTCAGCCACATTTTTCTTCATCCCAGGCCACCAAAACATGCGCTTAAGGTCCTGATACATCTTAGTGGCACCTGGGTGCACACTCAGTCCACTCTGATGTCCTTCTTCAAGGATCAACTTTCTAAGCTTCGAGACGTCTGGTATACAGACTCTATTTTTAAACCTAAAAACTCCATCACTTATTTCCTTAAAACTAAGGTTTCTACCCTGAGCAAGCAACTCTCTCTTGTTTAAGAGAAACTGGTCTATCTTCTGACCTTATCTAATTTGATCCTTCAAACTGTTGGTAACCTTCAAGGTTCCAAGCCTAATGCTCTTAGGGGTAACTTCCCAAGATAAACTCAGGTCTCTAAACTCCTCAATTAGATCCATCTCCCTAATCATCAAAGCAGAGACGTGCAAGGTTTTACCACTTAGAGCATCTTCCACTACATTGGCCTTTCCTGGGTGGTAGGTTAGATCAAACTCGTAATCCTTTAAAAACTCCATACCTACGCTGCCTCATATCCAGCTGCTTTTGATCAAAGAGATATTTCAAACTCTTATGATCACTAAAGACCTCAAATCTCCCACCATAGAGGTAATGCCTCCAAATTTTTAAGGCAAACACCATAGCTCCTAACTCTAGGTCATGGGTAGGGTAGTTCTTCTCATGGGTTTTGAACTGCCTAGAAGCATAAGCTACCACCTTACCATTCTATATCAACACACCACCCAAACCTTGCTTAGAAGCATCGCAGTAAATTATGAAAGGTTCACTAGGATCTGGTAAAACTAACACTGGTGCTGATGTCAACCTATCCTTAAGGGTTTGGAAACTCTCTTCACACTTAGAGTCCCACACAAACAATTGTCCCTTCTAGGTGAGATGGGTTAAGGGTAAGGCTATCTTAGAGAAACCTTCTATAAACCTCCTATAGTACCCTGCTAAACCCAAGAAGCTCCTAATCTCGGTCACTGACTTCAACGCTTCCCATTGGAGCACCGTCTCAACCTTATCCGGATCCACGGCTATGCCACCTTTAGAGATGACATGTCCTAAGAAACTCGCCTCCTTTAACCAAAACTCACACTTAGACATCTTAGCATACAACTTCTTCTCCTTAAGGGTCTGCAAGACAACCCTCAAGTGTTTCTAATGTTCCTCCTTAGTCTTGGAGTACACTAAGATGTCATCTATGAAAACCACCACGAACTTATCCAAGTAAGGGTGAAAGGTCTTGTTCATGTAGTCCATGAACACAGCAGAAGCATTGGTCACACCAAAAGGCATAACCAAGTACTCATAGTGACCATAATGTGTCCTACACGATGTCTTCGGGATATCCTCAGACTTAACCCCAATCTGATGGTACCGTGACCTCAAATCTATCTTAGAGAAGACACACACTGCTATCAACTGGTCCATAAGGTCATCAATCTTGGGGAAGGGATACCAATTCTTAATGGTCACCTTGTTGAGCTGCCTATAGTCAACACACAACCTCATACTACCATCGTTCTTCTTCACTAACAACACTGGCACTCCCTAGAGGGATACGCTAGGCCTAATAAACTTCTTTTGGATTATGTTCTCTATCTGTTCCTTTAAAGTTATCTCTAGAGGAGACATTATATAGGGCGCTATGGATATTGAACCGGTGCCAGGCACTAAGTCTATGGTGAACTCAACATCTCTCTCAAGGGGCAAGTTATAAACATCCCCCGGAAACACTTCAGAAAATTCCCTCACAACAGGAACACTTCCAACTTCAGGAGGGCTCTCTACTTCTAGGGAAGACAACATCATGTACACTTGGGCCTCGTCTTTTATCGAAGTCTTAACTTGGTTGGCAAAAAGAAATATAGGATCCTTAGACTCCATAGGAGTTCCAAAAACTATGGTTTTATCAAAACAATTCAAAAGGACGTGGTTGGAAGATAACCAGTCCATGCCAAGAATAACATCAAGGTCTTTTAGAGGAAGACATACAAGATTTAAAATAAAAGTTCTACCATTAATGGTAATATGACAGTCCTTGCATGCATGGGAAGTGAGAACATTCTTTTTTGTAGGTGTGGAAACAATCAAATCATAATCAAGAAAGGTAACAGGGAAATTTAAACTCTTGACCCCATCATGCGATATAAATGAGTGTGTAGCACCCGAATCATACAACACAGTTAAAGGAGTTCCATTAATTAAGCACATACCTTGAATCAAGTTATCAGACTTAGAGGCCTCAGGTCCACTAAGAGTAAAGGCTCTCCCAGTGGTCTTCTGTCGAATAGCCTAAGACTGCTGATTCTTGCTAGCACTTGGAGGTTCTAACTTCGCTCCTACACAATCCCGACTGATGTGGTCGGGCTAGTCACACCTAAAGCAGATGACGTCTGATTCCTTGCATTGGGTATGAAGTGATATGGCACGCCGCACTTGCTGCACTTCATGGTCCTAGGGGCATTAGAGTTCCTACCCCTGGACCTATCATAAGCAAGTTGTGGCTTCTTGCCACTCTGTTTAAAATCCCGACTTGCTGGAGCGTAATGCTGCTTGCCCTTGTCCTTCGGCTCGGTCTTTTTGCTGCCCTGGCTAAATGAATTCTTGACACTTGTCACTTTGGACTTGTAGGCATCCTCAAAGATCCTACACTTGTTCACCAAGGTCGGGAAGACTCTGATCTCCAGGTAACTGATCGCCTACTTGATCTTTGGACGAAGGCCATCCTCAAACTTTACACACTTTGACCGATCATCAACCATGACCTGATATGGTGAGTAATACCTATCCAGCTCCTCGAACTTTACTGCATACTCTTCCACTGACATATTTCCCTACTTCAGTGCCAATAATTCCATCTCTTTCTTGTCACGGACATCCGTAGGAAAATACTTCTCCAAAACCCTAAATCTAAAAACAACCCATGTAACTGCATACTCTCCCACTGACATATTTCCCTGCTTCAGCGCCAAGAATTCCATCTCTTTCTTGTCACATTCATCCGTAGGAAAATACTTCTCCAAAAACCTATCTCTGAAAACAACCCATGTAACTGCTATACCCTCAGTCACCATCCTCTGACGGCATTTCTCCCACCAGTGCTCAGCCTCCTCAGTGAGCATAAAAGTGACGAAGATAACCTGCTGATGATCTTTGCAGTCCATGGCTCGGAATATCTTCTCTATCTCCCTCATCCACAACAAAGCAACCTCGGGGTCATAAGCTCCTTTGAAAGATGGCGGATTATTTCACTGGAACTTGTCGAGACCCTGCAACTTAGCCGGTCCTCCGTTGTTGTTGTTCTACATTTGGCCTATCGCATTGGCAAGGAGTACCAACAAATCAACGATTGCTTGATCATTTTTGCCTCCTCTTCCTGCCATAAGTTCCTGTAAATGTCCAACATAGTCATTAAATACAGAGAACTTAATCAGGAAAAAGCAATAGGCTTATAACATTAAGCATCATTGTCTATAGCAAGTATAGACAATTCAAACAAGAGCACACAATAGACTCACAACAGACTCATACCACGGCCTGATAGGATAGACTGGCTCTAATACCACTAAATGTGACACCCTCTACCCCACATGTTATTTATAAGACATTTAAATAAAAGAGGTAAGATAAAAACATGCATTTATTTCATAAAATAAAAATCGGATAGAAAGCACCACATTGTAACGTCTTAACAAAGAGGAAAGGAAACATAGTTTTAAAATAAAAATAAACAGAAAACAGAAAACATAACCCAACCCCGATGTCACATACAGAGCTGATATAACCATTTCGGAATAAGATCCACAGAATGCAAACTGAAAATGAAATAACTATCAACTGGAACATCTAAACATCCTAGCTAGAGTGGCGATTCCTCAGAGTCACTCCTCCACTGACTGCTCACCGTCCTCCGTATTAAAGAGATACATGCCATAACAGAAACAGAGAAAACTGGGAGTAAGAAAACATGTAAACACAACGGCATGGAGATAGTAAGCAAGATGAACATACATCATAGCATAGTGAGACACCCCGATGTGCCTCTTTGTGTCATTAGATTAAAACCTCATTATTTAATTACTTAATCGCACGCTTAACATGAAAATACGTAAAAATTAAAAACTTAACTTATAAAGTCTACAACTTCATATAGAATGGCATATCACAATATAAGTATATTATGCATATTACAAAACACTGTTGAGGATATCCTATCAGTAGGATCCCTCACAAGCATATACTTAGACAAAAAGTCAAACAGCGGAAAACATAATAAAAATACGCCTCACGAGACGCACTGGCCATAACTAACTAGACCCTAATCACCATGGGTCAGAGCTCGTCCTCCAGTCTCCGGTTCGTAGGGAGTTCCATCCAATGCCTCCTGGTTACGCTCATCCACGGGGTCTTCTCGTTCAATTCCACAAGGAGATAAAATACAACATACATAAATATACAGGGGATAAGAAACAGTTCTATCATCAAAAGGCGGAAAAGAGTCATAGTAAATTATACAGTAATTGTCACAGATAATCAACACACATAACTAACGAATCATCCTTAGGTTAATATATATCATCCTCTACCCTTACTCTCAGGAAATCTAACACGTTATTTTAACGGAATCGTGGCCACTACCACTCCTATCACCATCCCTCATTTGCATCGGGGCACACCCTCATTCCCGTTAGGATGTTCCACCTAGTGCACACCTTCATTCCCGTTAAGGTGTTCCAGCCCCACTCCCGTTAAGGTGGAAGTGGTCTCGCGAGAACTCTTGATTTTACGTGTATTATATTACCAACACACGGTGTATTATATTACCAATACACAGAAGTGTTTTACGTTTATTATATTACCAATACATAGAAATGTTTTACATGTATTATATTACCAATACACGGTGTATTATATTACCAATACATAGAAGTGTTTTACGTATATTATATTACCAATACACGGTGTATTATATTACCAATACACAGATGTCCTTGCGTATTATATTACCAATACACTTTTGTCTTTGTGTATTATATTACCAATACACTTTTGTCTTGGTGTATTATATTACCAATACACTTTTGTCCTTGTGTATTATATTACCAATACACGGTCATGGACAACAACGCCTATACTTGAATCCCACCAACCCGATTTAACAACATCCTAGTGCCTTAACCTTCCATTAGAACTTGACACATGTTCTATGCCATAACACCTCTTTAACATACATCACCTAAGTTAGGCACTTCTAAATCATCAATATCGTCACACCCAAAACAATAATCTCGTAGACAACATATATATCTTTGCTTAAAATTCACTAAGCATAATAATAAAAACAGGCAGATCATGCATAACACATTATCAATCAAAATATTCCAATATCACCAACATAGCACAAAAATCAATTCAATAAAGGTAATAAGCTTAAATCAACCATCAAGAATATAAAATCAACCTAATATCGATAAACCTACAATCCCCGAATTGCCATTGGTTTTTCAGAAAAGGTTTCCAATGTGATTTGGGTCTTGTCGATTACTCGACTACTAGTAGGGTTTAGGTCGCCCTACACAATTATTATATAATCTACTACTTATCCATTTCGACGATAGGTTGGTTCTTTCCCCCACCTAGGTTATCACCGAACTCCTGAACTCGAAGCTCCTCGTCGTCACCCCACAAAGTAGTAACTCTACCTTCTGTGAAGGCAAGGAGATTAGATGCTCGAAGAGGTATACCACGAACGTCCTCGTTTCCTCCGTGATGGAAGTCTAAGGTTATGAACAAAAAATCACAAGTTAAAATCAAATAAGAACACTAAACCACAAGGTATAGGTTCGGCCAAGACTAGTTCTTAGGGTTAGAGATTCCCAAAAATTATACAACTCATGGATTTATGATCCTTAAGTGTTTGGAGTTCATAAACAATGATCATTTAACAAAGTTGAATTAAAATCCCACTAAGTTATAAACTTAGGGTATTCAGCCAAGGCTAGTAAAATAGGCTAGCATTCACTAAACTTTCCAATCTCTTAGGTTTAGCATCCATATGTATTAAGGAGCTCAAAACCATGATCATTTTGGAAAAATAAGAACAAAGTATCCTAGGTCCATAACCTTCTAGGTTCGACCTTCATAGGATTTATAGGTTAGAAATCTTTAAACTTTCCAATCTCTTAGACTTAGCATCCAAATATCTTATGGAGCTCAAGTCCATGATCATTTTGGAAAACAATGGAAACTTAAACATTCCAATCTCTTAGACTTAGCATCCAAATATCTTATGGAGCTCAAGTTCATGATCATCTTGGAAAAATGAAAGTAATACATCCTAGATTTAATAACATAGAATAAACAAGTTAGAAATCCTTAAACTTTCCAATCTCTTAGACTTAGCATCCAAATATCTTATGGAGCTCAAGTCCGTGATCATTTTAGAAAACAATGGAAACTTAAACATTCCAATCTCTTATACTTAGCACCCAAATATCTTATGGAGCTCAAGTCCATGATCATCTTGGAAAAATGAAAGTAATACATCCTAGCTTTAATAACATATAATAAACAAGTTAGAAATCCTTAAACTTTCCAATCTCTTAGACTTAGCATCCAAATATCTTATGGAGCTCAAGTCCATGATCATCTTGGAAAAATGAAAGTAATACATCCTAGATTTAATAACATAGAATAAACAAGTTAGAAATCCTTAAACTTTCCAATCTCTTAGACTTAGCATCCAAATACCTAATGGAGCTTAAGTCCATGATCATTTTGGAAAAATAAAAACTCAAACATCCTAGCTCCCAAACACTAAGTTTCAGCCATCATAGGAAAGTTGAAACATAGTATCCTAGGCTTCTAAATCAATGATCATACTTGGAAAGTTGAAACATAGTATCTTAGGCTTACTTATTCATATTTTCAGCCATCATAGGAACAAGCTATCAAAACTTCCAAGATTTATAGATTTAAGATCAATGGATAGTTAGGAACTCAAACACATGATCATATTCCAAAAGTTGAAACAAAAACTTCCTAGGTCACAAATGCAAGCATTCGTCCTTCAATGGAAGAGATAGGTAGATATTTTTGTTTTACACAACCTCTTATTATGTGAAAATATAAGTTAATACAAGACTATAGAAAGTGGTTTCAACTCAAAAGGAGTTTTCTACCATTTTAGAGATATTTTAGAAGTTTAAAGCATATAAAGAACACATAAAGTAAACTAAGAAATAAAAGATGAAACTTGCAAAAAGATTCATATGAGAGCATTACCCTTAGTATAAGTAAGAACTTTAATGAAGAACTCAAGTGGAAAAGACTAATAAAAATGGAAGCTTTAAGTGTTTGAAAAAAAAAGAAGAAACGGAAGAAGTTGAAGAAGTATCAAGATGGAGGAAGAAAATGAGAGAATGAAGATGAGTGATGATTATATAGAGTAGGGAGAGGGGAGCACGAAATTTTGGAGAGAGGATGAGATTGGAGAGCAAGTTTTGTCTTTAAGACTTGTTTGGTTGAAGAGGAAAGAGAAAAATAGGTTTTTAGAATATAATATGTTATAATTTGAAATGTGTGATGATTACACTTTTCGAGTGTGTCATTACCCATTTCCATCAAGTCCCATCAACTCACTTCACTTCTTTTGTTCTCCCTAATCTGTTCCATTTCGTACCCAGTTGTATTTTCCGATCGTAATTCTTCCAACGTTTTCACCCGAATAAAATATTATATTCCATTTTTGAACGAAAATTTTCAAAATAACCAAAGTTGAAGGAAACATATTAAAAACACTAACGGTCTCGTTCACAGGTCAAAATTAGGTTTTCTGCACAGCAAACTTGTATCGGCAGTGAAAACGCAGACCGACTTTCGTCTGAATTTTCTACCGAAATTTTTACCGTAACCCTCTGCCATAAAGCAGACTATGAATATGATTTTATTTTAATCAAAAACACTTTCTAAATCTCAAATTAAAATATAATTAATTATATTTAACCAGTTGAACAACATAATTAAAATCAAGCTGTTACACATAGCATAGCAATATACAACATATATCATAAACATAATTAATCACATCAACATGCTATCTCAACCAACATATGCTATGTGGTGCAACACTACTCCGCAACTCCATTATGCATGTGGATCCAAACTATCTCAAAAAGGTAACTTCGGAGTTACATATCCACATTGACCGGAAAGCACCAACGCTGGCAGTTCACCAAACCATGGGTGAACCCCTTGGATAGCCGACACACTATACCTTGGATGCACCACCATAGGGGTGAACCACCCGCGAACGGCCAGATCGCCGTAGTCTAGGACGACCTCCCCTATGTTGATCTTCCCCCACTAACAACTCCAATGCGTGATGCATGAGCACAACAACAAACATTGGCAACCACCTCCTCTGCTTGGGCCAATAAGCACCCAAGGCTTATCACCTACATCAACATCAACACCTTGACCTTCATGGGTCATGGCCTCCTTAGCCAAAAAGCACCGAGGTTCAATCTATCAACACCTCGACCAAAAAGCATCGATGCCACTCACTACAAAAAAAAAAGGTTATTTAGCGACCAAACAATAGGGATCGAACATATCGGTCACTATTTGCGACCGAAATTGCGACCACCATAGCATCTTTAAGGTGAAACTAAAACATGGTCACCGCGACCGATTTTGCGACTGAAAGGCTGGGTGGCAAAGAAATCGGTCGCCAATTCCGTCGCCAAATTATTGACTTCAAATGTCTTTTTTTGTTGACCAAATAGCGTCTGATTTGGTGACCGAGTGTAACACAACGGTAATATTGGAGCCATTTAGCGACCGATATTAATTTGATCGCTCGAACGTGGTAAACTAAATTCAAAAATAGAGATCCTGCGACCGAAAATAGTGACCTAATTGTATTTAAGTGGTTGGCGACTGAATTAGCGACCGATTATTTTGGTCGCCAAATTATAAATCGCGAAATATTTCCCTTCTTCCTCATTTCTACCTAGTTCTTCCACCCTCACCCCTTTCTCTCCCTCACCTCGTCAGGCCGCCAGTCACCACCGCCACCACCGCAGTGCACGCCACCACCCTATCTCCGGTAAGCCTCTGTTCTCCTCCTCCTATTCTTCCATCTCCTCCTCCCCTCTTCCTGCTCTCTTTTTAATTTCCCCCCCTCTGTTTCAGTGCTTCGACCAATACTCCAGCCACCAACATGCAGCCCTCCGGTCACCACGTGCTGAGCTCCTCCTACCCTCTCCTCTCCTTATTTTGTGCTTTCCCTGCTCTGCCTTGAGGTAACCTTATAGGTTTTTTATTTTTTTGCACTATTGGATATCCCTATAACTATCACTATATAATTAGCCCTTGTATTAAATTTATTTCTTTAAGCTTAAACTATATTTACTAGGGAAAAAAAGAAAGAAATGAAGTAGTGATTCTTAAAGCTGTTGTTATATTTTTTTTGGTGAATATTATGAATGTATGATTTTATGGACAGAAGCTCTCTACTGTGTATATTAGAAATTGAGTTCTAAAATATGAATACAGAAATTTGAACTTGATATGGCTGTATATCTTGCTATGTTTTGAAGGATTTTTAGTGTCAAGTTTCCAAGTTTATTGACTTGTAGACAACTATCGATGCATTTGTCCTCCATTTTCTGTATCTCAAATATTTGTTGTCCATGAACTGGTAGTTTCGCTTGTAAATTATGTGTTTTCATGTCTTTATGAATATGATTGATGCTGAGAAACTATATACTTTTTAAATTTAGCATGAGGTGAGATTAATAAGAAACTATATATCTTTTAAAGCAAATTGTTTCGACATTCCATCAATATATTTTCCCATGCATTGGTGTCGTTATCAACTTGAAAGAGGTGCTACATTGTGTTGCATTTCATTGCTTAAGTTTCGATGTTTGGACATCTAGTGATTGACTTAAGTTTGGAGTTGAATTCTAGTTGCTTAAGTTTGGGTGTTAGGACACTTAACTTTGTTAAATTGGTTTTGGTTAGTTTTAATTTTTTTTACTTTATGAAATTGTGATTGGTTAGTAAAGAATGTAAATAGGCAATTGAGAATGATGCTTTGAATTGTTTCAACCTTTTTTGTATGATGGTTGTTATGTAGCAAATACGTGTTATTAATAGAAACATAATCTGTTTATGGAGGAGGGGTAGTTTCTTTGGTTTACTTGTTGCTTGTTGTATTGTTGGGATCGAAAGAGTGTTGTTGCAAATGAGATTCATAACTAGTTTTTTGTTATTCTTTGTGAATTGAAGGCTACTGTGTCATTTTCTGTTGTGAGTTTATATATGTATCTTCCAATGTTAACTTATTTAATGATAAATTGCACTGGAACACTAAATATGGAAATTATATGTACTTAATATTTTTAAATTAATGTCGATTCTAATTGCTAGCATGAAATCTTACAAATGTCTGTAAGCTAGAAAAGATTGAGGATTAGATAAATGAAGGGCTGGGCACAATTTACCAGGCACCGGACGTGCCATCATCATTCAAACATTATGCACAAGTTTGCTATCTTTATTCATATTAGAAATAAGCTCTGTAGACAATATTATGAAAGCAGCTCTGGTTTTATACTCATTTATTTCACAAGGCAATGGAGCTGGAGTGTTGGAGTTGGCGTTGGGGCACGGTTCCCCCATCCCCGAGGTTTCCAGAAATTGATGAATGATTCAGTGATGTTTGGATACTTCTCCCTTACTAGGTTATCAAGGCACTTCCGGTAGGAAAAGTCCTCTCTATGACCATCCTTCAAAACCACGTAAAAGCATCTGCTTTCCTGAAAACTACTATGTCTGTTAATCTGTAAAAACATCCCAACATTAAATTAAATACACGAAAACATAGAGATAGACACATCAATATTCTCAAGGACTTTTGCATAAATTCTCACCATGGTACCGTGGGATCATCGAGGAACTTGGATGAAATTATTAGCTTTCTTGCCTTGCCAGCCAATGCATTTATAACTTTGCCACAAAGTTGCATGTGAAGTTGCATTTCTTTGTTCTATTTTAACATACTAGTCTGCAACATGGATCTTTCCATCTTTGCTTATTATCACTTGATGAAGTTTAGACATATGACTTGTGTGAACTTATGCCATTGTGCTTACTTCCTAATCCTCATATTGTTTATACCATTGGTTGTTTGTTTTCCTAATCGTGTTTGTTTGTTTTCCTTATCGTTTTATCAGAAAATGGATCCGACTTAATGTTTTAAGACAACCATCCATTTGGTCCAGGTACAGTATCTCATCAAGTGAAGAATAACGATCGAAGAAAAAATTAAGATGATTAAGGCATCAACTAATCATTACTAAATTGTTTGTATGTATTTGCAGGATTTAATTAAGACCACGTACAATGACTATTGAAGACCTATACGAAAATCTGTTCAATGGGATGATAGTAATCCATGAGGATCGCCCATATTTTGCAACGGACACACACGTTATCAGGGAGTTGTATTTGCTATCCACTGGTGCATTGGCAAAGTTTATGTACCTTGGGGGTTCTCGCTTCTACATGTTCAACCCAATGGACGATTGATGAACTGAAAAAGCTGAACTGAAGAAGTTTTGATGTGTCCAATAATTAATTTGTGTTTTGGATCGTTAGTACATTATTGACTATGGTGTTTTGATGTTTTGATCGTTAGTACATTATTAAAATTTTTTTTTTGATAAACATTATTAAACTTAAGTTAATTAATCTATGTGTTTTCTTGGCCATATTGACAGTGGTGTTTTGGATCGTTAGTACATTATTATATTTATGTATTATTTATCCAAAAAAAATATTGATGTACTTTGTTTATATCAGAAACTAAAAATCAAGGTTAAAATACCTTTTTGGTCCTTTATCTTTTTGGGTAAAATTCATTTTGGTCCTTTATCTTTAAAAATATTCATTTTAGTCCTTTATGTTTCAAAAGTAACCTAAAATGGTCATTTCCGTCATCTCCCATCTAAACTCCGTCAGAAACTGGTGACGTGGCCGTTAAAAAGATTTATCTTAGTCCTTTTTGTTTCAAAAGTGACCCAAAATGGTCCTTTCACGTAGGCTATGATTAACGGAGTAAGTAACAGAGCTTACGGAAAGGACCATTTTGGATCACTTTTAAAACATAAAAGACTAAAATGAATCTTTTTAAAGATAAAGGACCAAAATAAATTTTACCCAAAAGATAAAGGACCGAAAAGGTATTTTAGCCAAAAATCAATGGTGTTTTTTTTTTTGAAACAAAATTCGGCCGCTAGGCTTAAGTTACAGGAAAAAATAAAAATAAAAATAAAAATAAAAAATATTTCATGAATAGTGACCAAAACAGCGACCAAATATCAATCACCAAATTCGATTACCTGATCATGCGACCAAGTCACCGGCGACCGAAATATATATTTTAGTGACTGAATTACCGGGTGCAATTTTGCGACCAAAATACAAACTTGGTTGCTAAACATTTAGCGACTAGGGTTTCTGCTACCCCTTGATTCGGTCGCTAATTCGGATAGCGACCGAATTAGCATGTTTAGCGACCGACGAATTCGGTCGCTAAACAACTTTTTTATTTGGTAGTAACTTTGGCCAAAAAGCACCAAAGCTTATCAATGTGCGGCAACCCATTGGGCACCGGCTTAACCAACTTATTAATCTTGTTTGTCTTAATTAGCCTTAATTAAGATATCTAACTTGTCTTAATTCGATTGGTGTCTTATTTCATTATTGGGGACATTTGGGGTGAAACACCCCCTTAATTCATTAAATTCACATTCTGACCAGTAGGGGGAGCAGGGGCGTGCTTGCCCCCAGGACGGTCGTGCTCACTATCCTGCACGGCCGTGCTCAATGTGGGGTCACCTTCCAGATTTAAATTGGGAGCACGGGCGTGCTCCCTGTTCAGCACAACCATGCTCATGGGCATGACCATACTGTTATGGGCAGATTCATGGTGTTCTTGAAGCCAAAAATTCCCTAAACACTCTCAAATCAAATCCTAGGGTCTTAACTAAACCATTTGGCATAAACCTCACATCTCACTAACACATCCATGTTTTATGAAACATTAGGGGAATCAATCCCTTAAACGTTATGTTAATTAAGAATCCTATTAACCAATTAGGATCTTATTAACTGTTCAACATTCAACCAACATCATTCAGCCAATCAACATAATCAACATCATCAGACAACAACATTCATATCATAGAGCATATCATTAAACAAACAATAGTTGGCATACAACATCATAATAGTTTAGCAACTATATCAAAGAGGCATATAACTGGCATACCAATAACCAAATGACAATTATGGCAATTAATCCAATTAAACATTTAAATCAACATAACATGGCACTGGCAATAATTAACAGCAACATTAACGAGGCTATGGGACCCCTCATCTTCCGCAACCCCTTTGCCTAATGATTACACTATCCTTCTCCCCATACCTGGTATGAAGAATCCGGTAGTGTCAACTCAAATGGTAAACCAACGCGTCCCTCGAGTGGCTCAGTTAGCTTTCCAAGAATTGGTCAGACAAAAAGGGCAAAACTATTAGTTCCCAATTCTTAATCAAAGAAAGGAAACCAAAAGAGGGAGAAACCATTACCTTCTAAGGTTGGCACATACCAAAAGAGGGAGAAACTATTATCTTCTAAGGTTGGATATGAGCATGGTCGTGCTCATGTACCAAAAATGGATTTTAAGCCTAGAAATCCCACTTAGCCCGCAACGACAATTCTAAGCTAAGTCCTAAGGCTTAACCAAACAAATAATCAAGCTTGAAATAATTTAACGAAAAACGGGGTGTTTTAGTGCTCAACAGGAAGCACGGTCGTGCTGAATTTAAAGTCCAACACGGTCATGTTGGGGGTTAGCACGCCCATGTTTCCCCCAACAGAACAGATCTAGAGTTAAAAGAAAGAAGGGATGTTTCACCCTAATTTTCCACAATGATGGAATAAGATACTAATCTAATAAAGACAAGTTAAATAATTTAACTTAAGACTTAACAAATTAAATGACAAACATTAAAATGTTAAAGTTGTACCTTGGTGCTTATTGGCCAAGGGGGCCTTGATGCTTATTGGTCAAGGTGTTGAGTTCTGTGCTTATTGGCCAGAGTGTTGAATGATGTTGTACCTTGGTGCTTATTGGCCAAGGGGGCCTTGATGCTTATTGGTTAAGGTGTTGAGCTCTGGTGCTTATTGGCCAGAGTGTTAAATAAATATTAAAGGTTAAAGACTAAAGACGATGTTAAACTTTGGTGCTTGTTGGCCAAAGACGTTAAACCATAATAAATGGTGTTGATGGAGGTAGTGATCAAAGGGTTTTGTTTGTATGCATGCATTCATGCACGAAGTTGTTAGGGGAGATATGACAACTTGGGAGGTCGTCCGAGAGTAACGCGATTTGGCCATCCGCGGTGATTCATCCGAGAGTTGGGTGAATCATGTACACCCGTGGGGCTACATCCGATAGTAAGGTGCATCGACTATACTTCGGGTTCACCCATGGTTTTGTGGACTGCTGGCATTGGTGCTTAATGGCCAATGTGGATATGTAACTCCAAAGTCGTATTCCCGGTATAGATGGATCCACATGCATTTGGAGTAGTGAGTCACATAGCATTATTTAATTGATATATGTGATATGCTTTGTGATGTATGGTATGATGATGTATGTTATGTTTGAATTGTTGTATGATCATCTTGCCAACTATCATGTTGCCGTTATGTTTATATATATGGTTCTTACTACCCGTTCTTCTGTTTCTTGTTGGCATGTATCTTTTATACAGAGGACAGTGAGCAGCTTGGTGAGGAGTGACTCCGAGGAGATTGTTCTCTCTTATTTTAGGATTTGATTTCCAGTTTTTAGTTTTGTGTATCCGAGTTGTTTTATTGGATCTTGGTTATACCAGCTCTGTAACTAGGACATCGATGTTGGGTTTGTTTTGATGGTTATGTTTCGTTTCCTTATAAACTTGTTTTATTTATTTCCGCGTTGAGAAGTTTTATTTTGGATAATGTGGTACGTTTTACTTGATTTTATTATTATGAAATAATATACATGTGTTTATTTATTTTATATTTTCTTTCAAGTTATGCTTTATAAATACATGCGGAGTAGAGGGTGTCACATTTAGTGGTATCAGAGTAGGTTTGTTCTATCAGTCCGTGGTATGAGGCTGCTATGTATCTTCTGTGTGTGTTCTATCACATTTGGTGGTTTTCTTGCACGATCCAAGAAGCCTGTGAGTGATTGTGTTTAGAAAGGTTGTTCTGTTATCAATTAATAATAAGAACTTAGTAGTTGATCTTGTGTGCTTATCCCTAAAAGAACTCGATGTTATTCTTGGCATGGACTGATTATCTTCCAACTTTGTCCTCCAAAACTGTTTTGATAAAACAATAGTTTTTGGAACTCCTGTGGAGTCTGAGGATCTAGGATTTCTCTTTGCCAACCAAGTTAAGGCTTCTATGAAAGAAGAGGCTCAAGTTTACATGATGCTATCTTCCCTGGAAGTAGAGATCCTTCCTGATGTTGGAAATGTCCCTGTTGTGAGAGAATTTTGTGATGTGTTCCCAGGGGATGTTTATAACTTGCCCCTGAGAGAGATATGGAGTTTACCATAGACTTAGTTCCTAGAACTGGGCCTATATCCATAGCACCTTATAGGATGTCTCCTGTAGAGCTAGCTGAGTTAAAGAAACAGATAGCAGACCTGATCCAGAAACAATTCATTAGGCTTAGCATGTCCTCATGGGGAGCGCCAGTGTTGTTGGTGAAGAAGAAGGATGACATCATGAGGTTGTGTGTCGATTATCAGTAGCTCAACAAAGTGACCATTAAGAATTAGTATCCCGTCCCTAGGATTGATGACCTTATGGACTAGTTAATAGGAGCTTGTGTCTTCTCTAAGATAGATTTGACGTGAGGGTACAATCAAATTCAGGTTAAGTCTGAGGACATTCTGAAGACTGCGTTTAGACTTCTCTAAAACAGATTTGAGGTGAGGGTACAATCAGATTCGGGTTAAGTCTGAGGACATTCTGAAGACTGCGTTTAGAACGCGTTATGGTCACTACGAGTATTTGGTTATGATATTTGGTGTGACTAATGCTGCTTCAGCGTTCATGGATTAAATAAACAAGACTTTTCACCCTTACTTGGATAAGTTTGTGGTGGTTTCCAGAGATGACGTATTAGTGTACTCCAAGACCAAGGAGGAACAGGAGGAACACTTGGAACACTTGAGGGTAGTCTTGCAGACCATTAATGAGAAGCGGTTGTATGCTAAGTTGTCTAAGTGTGAGTTCTGGCTAGAAGAGGCGAGTTTCTTAGGACATGTCATCTCTAAAGGTGGGATAGTCGTGGACCCGGCCAAGGCAGAGACTATGCTCCAATGGGAAGCACCAAAGTCAGTGACCGAGATTAGGAGTTTCTTGGGTTTAGCAGGGTATTATAGGAGGTTCATAGAAGGTTTCTCTAAGATAGATTTGCCTTTGACCAGTCTTACCAAGAAAGGACTGCTCTTTGTATGGGACTCTAAGTGTGAGGAAAGTTTCCAAACCTTAAAGGATAGGATAACATCAGCACCAATGTTAGTTTTCCCAGATCCTAGTGAATCTTTCGTAGTATACTGTGGTGCTTCTAAGCAAGGTTTAGGTGGTGTGTTGATGTAGAATAGTATGGTAGTATCCTATGCTTCTAGGAAGTTGAAAACCCGTGAGAAGAACTACCCTACCCATGATTTAGAATTACGTGCTGTAGTGTTTGCCTTAAAATATTTGGTGGCATTACCTTTATGAAGCGATGTTTGATGTCTTTAGTGATCATAAGAGTTTGAAATATCTTTTTGACCAAAATGAGTTGAATACCAGGTAACGTAGGTAAATGGAGTTCCTTAAGGATTATGATTTTGAATTGACCTACCACCCAGGAAAAGCCAATGTTGTGCAGATGCCTTAAGTCAGAAAACCTTGCACGTCTCCGTTTTCATGGTTAGGGAGATGGATTTGATTGAGAAATTTAGAGACATGAGTTTAGCTTGGGAAGTTACCCCTAAGAGTATTAGGTTGGAACTTTGAAGATTACAAACAGTTTGATGGATTAGATTAGATAAGGCAAAAAGATAGATAAGTATCTCTTAGACCAGAGGGAGTTGCTTGCTCAAGGCAGAGACCTTAGTTTTAAGGAAGGAAGTGATGAAGTCTTGAGGTTTCAAGATAGAGTTTGTATACCCGATGTTTTGGAGCTTAGGAAGCTGATACTTGAAGAAGGACATAAGAGTGGACTAAGTGTGCACCTAGGTGCCACTAAGACGTATAAGGACTTAAAGCGCATGTTTTGGTGACCTAGGATGAAAAAGGATGTGGCTGAGTTTGTCTATGCGTGCTTAGTGTGCCAAAAGGCTAAGATAGAACACCAAAAGCCTTCAGGAAAGTTGCAATCTTTGAGTATCCTAGAGTGGAAATGGGATAGTATCTTAATGGATCTTGTGTCTAGACACCCTAGGACTCCAACTAGTTGTGATGCTATATGGGTTGTTGTGGATAGATTGACTAAGTGTGCCCATTTCATCAGTGTGAACATGGAATATCCTTTAGAGAAGTTGACCAGGTTGTACATCAAAGAGATAGTTAGGTTGCATGGTGTACACTCTAGCATAGTGTCAGATAGAGACCCTATAATTACCTCTAGGTTATGGAATAGTTTGAATGAGGCTTTAGGGACAAAGTTTAGATTCTGTTCAGATTTTCACATACAGATTGATGGTCAGTCTGAGAGAACCATCCAATGCTTAGAGGGTTTGTTGAGAGCTTGTGTGCTAGGACAGTCGGGTAGTTGGGATAAGCTTTTGTCCTTGATAGAGTTCACCTACAATAATAGCTTCCATTCCAGTATTGGGATGACACCTTATGAAGCTCTTTAAGGGAGGAGATGTAGGATGTAACAGCCTGATTTTTAATTACGCTGTTTAACCGGTTAAAATATAATTAATTATATTTTAAATCTGAGAGTTAGAAAGTGATTTCAAGTAAAATAAAATCATATTCATAGTCTCTCTTACCATAGGAAAATATGGTTAAAATTTGGGTATAAAACACAGACGAAAATCGGTCTGCATTTTTTAACTGGCAGTATAATTTTATACTGACAGAAAACCCTAATTTGGCCCAAAAACTGAAATTTGTAGATTTTTTATATTTTGTCCGTGAGGAAGTCTACTTTCCAAATTTCTGATCAGAAATAAAATATTAAGTTTATTCGGACGAGTTTTGGTAAAAGTTTAGACGGAAAACAGTCGGTGTTTTCACTGACACTAAGATTTTAATGATCAGAAAACCTAATTTTGACTCGTGAACGAAATGGTTTATATTTAAATCATATTTCTAACGAGTTTGGTTGTTTTGAAAATTTTCAACCGAAAACGAAATATTATGCTTTTACGCGGCGTAAAACCCTAATCGGGAAACCGACGGAGTCGAAAACGGAGCTGCATAGACCCGTCAAGAGATCGGGACAACGAGTCATACATGATGACTCATGGAGGATGGTTCACCAAGAATTTATGAGCATTAAATGCTAGTAAACATGACTCTTAAGTAAAAAGACCAAAATACCCCCCCAAGCTTTTGCGGGTATTAACAAGACATATCTACGCACTCTTAACCACTCCTTTTACATGGTTGTAAACCTCCCAAATCTCTTCAATTTCGTGCATCCATCTCCAATAAACCATAACTATTTCATTTTGCTTTCGTTTCATTTTTTCCTCTCAAAAACCGAAATCGGGTAAACGACGGAGCTGCGTACAAAATTTCCGGGAACCACTAACGGACGAGTATATTGTGAGATACACTCACAATACCATCACACCCTCAAGCTGTCTAGTTTTCAACTTAGTGAAGGTTGATCATTTTCTTCATTTCTTCAATATTAAAGAGGTAAAAGCTAATCTCCTTGATTATTTAAGCTTTCATCTTCATGTATTTCTCATGTTTATTCCATGAATCATATTTTTCCATTTATAGATCTAAAACTTTGAAAATTCATAGAAAATCATAGAAAAATCCTTTTAATGTGAAACCTATGATCTTTTTATGTCTTCTACTTTCATTATCCAAGAGCATGTAATCAAAAACATTTTCCTTACCTATTTTCTTTAACTGGCCGAATCTCACCCAAAGGAGGGTTTGATGATTTTGTTTTCAATTTTGAAATCTAATGCTTGATTTGAGCTCTCTAGTACCTATATGATCTAAATCCAAGAGATGGAATCCAACTAAATTTCCTAGCCTATTTTACTAATATGGGCCGAAACCCTAACCATTGGTGTTAGAGGATTTTGTTTCAATTCTTTTAGTTATGATCATTGGTTTTATCATTATAAATGCTTAAGGATCATTGATCTAAGAGTTTGTGAAGTTTTGAAATCCCTAGCCTTATTTTGGGTTGTCATTGCCGAACCTAGACTTTTGTGGTTAAGGATGAATTTTGTTTGATTAATTCATTCTTATGATTGGTTGAAGGTTGATTTAATAACCGTAGTGTCGTGACGAGGAGCTGAAAGTTCGTGTTTCCGGAGATAAGCTCAGGTGGGGGAATGAATCATCATATCGTCGGAATCGATAAGTAGTAAACTCTATAATAATTGTGTAGGGTGACCTAAACCCTACTAGTAGTTGAGTAATTGACAAGACCAAAATCACATTGGAAACCTTTTATGTAAAACCAATGGATTCGAGGATTGTTGGTTTATCGACATTAGGTTGATTTTAAGTATTTGATGATGTTTGATTTTATGTTATCAAAGTTATTGTGATATGCTGGTTGAGGTATTCCACTGCATGTGACGTATTATTTTTGGTATTTGAATATTCTTGATATTGTGTTATTTTGGTGATATTGGAATATGTTGTTGATATTGTGTTATGCATGATCTGCCTGCTTTTAATATTGTGCTTAGCGGATTTTAAGCAAAGATATATATTGTCCGTGAGATAATTGTTTGGTTGTGAGGATAATGGTGACTTAGAGGACCTAAATGAGTTATTTTAAAGAGGACGCGTGACATAGAATATGTGTTAAGGCTTTGATGGAAGGTTAAGGCACTAGGATGTTATTATATGGGTTAGTGAAATTCATGTGTTTACGTGGTTGTTCACAACCGTATATTTGGAATATATGAGGTCAAGAGTTCTCGTTAGACCGTTCCACCTTAGAATTTAAGTTGTGCAACTATAGTGTCATTGTTATGCATGAGCACCCTTGATAGAGATGAGAGAGAACCAGGGTGTGCACCGACGGTACTGTGCTGCTATAGTGTCATTTCTTTGGATGAGCATTCTCACCATGCATGAGAATGTGCACCGGTGTTGGGAACGCGTCACCTGGACGACTGACTGACATTCCTAACGAGGAATGTGTGATAGGATTAGTGGTGGTCACGTCAGTATAAAAGTATAATTGTGTGAGAATGGAGTAGAGGATGGTAAACTAATTCGAGGATGAATTGTTAGTTATGTATGTCGATTGTCTGTGACATTTATTGTATGATATGTTATGAATCTTTTCCGCTTTTTTGATGATAGAAATGTTTCTTATCCCCTATATCTTTATGTGTGTTGTATTTTATTTATGATGTGATCGTACAAGAAGACCCGATGGAGGAACCAGTTGCTGAGGAGTTAGATGTAACTCTGTATGAACCAAAGGCGGGAGGATGAGCAGTGGATTCCAGCAATGTAGTTTAGCGTCTAGGGCCAGTGAGTCTTATAAGATGTTTTATTTTTTGCTGATTATAAGCAGTTTGTATAACTAAATACCTGTGCGGGATCCTACTGATAGGATACCCTAAACAATATTGTGTGATGTAATGAACAAACATGTGTGTATATATATATTATAACTTTGGTGTGTTTTAATTTGAAGAAGTTATATGGTTAGTAAATAAGTTTTTAATTTTTACATATTTTGAACGATAAGCGTGCGATTAAGTAAATAAATAATAAAATTTTAATCTAATAACACAATGGGGCACAACGGCGTTTCTCAGTTGGTAGTATCAGAGCAGTTCGATTCTAATCGGACTGTGAGGTCTAGGATGTAGTTACTGGCCGTGTCTAGTTGAGTCCACATTGGATTTTAACTATGCTTAGAAGTTTGGTAGTGTGTCCGAACCCGATGCGATAATTAGCATTAGTATGGCATATGGTATTTATATATCTGTCTATGTAGTATTATATGTCATACTGATGAGAGAGGATGATTTCTTTTATAGAATCATGGCTCATGGAAGAAGAAGTCCGATTATTAGTGGTGACAGATCTCCTGAGGGAACCATTAGAGCTGAAAACGGCGAGGTTAATCCTACTGGAAATGGAGGAGAGTCATCTGCGACTCCCAATATCATGGAAACGATAGTTGCTGCCTTGTTATTACAACCACAGTAGAATGCGGAGATGCTGCAAATAAACAAAGAGCAGGAGGAACTGCAGAATCAAATAACAGCCATTGAAGCTGAAGAGGCAGAATTGATTACTTTCCTGAAAGGGAAGCCACCACAGTTCCGAGGGGACTACGACCCAGAGAAGGCATAATGGTGGGTACAAGAGATGGAGAAGATATTTGACACCATGCACTGCATGGAGGAGAGGAAAGTGACTTATGCTGCATACATGTTAACTGGAGAAGCAGAGTATTGGTGGAGAGGTAAGATAAGATTACTGGAGTCAGAGGGTAGGATTATCTACTGGCAGTTGTTTACCGAATGCTTCTTCGAGAAGTATTTTCCGCATGTAGTCCGACGTACGAAGGAGAGGGAGTTTACTAGTCTCCGACAGGGAAACATGACTGTAGGTGATTATGCATCCCGATTTGAGGCTTTGATTAAGTTTTCAGAATTCTATCAGAGATTCCCAGATGAAGATTGGCGGTGTAGAAGGTTTGAAGAAGGACTGCGACATGAGCTGCGAAGAGCTGTAGTGTATTTAAATATTCAGAGTTTTCTGGAGTTGGTTGATAGTTGCAGTGCTATAGAAAGCATAGACCAGAGGCAAGATGATGAGCTGAAACAACCAAGAAGTGGAGGCCCTAATCGATCAGGTTCTCCAAGGAGGGTAGAGAGTGGTTCTCAGTGGAGATGGGGACCATATACTAAACCGGTGCAGACAGCTGCACCAACACTAGTGGCTAGATCGGATCAACAACAACAAGTCTATGCTTGCTTTGGATGCGGAGGATCGTATCATATTAGAGATTGCACGGAAAAACCTAGTTGTTTCCATTGTGGTAAACCGAGTCATTATGCTCGTGAGTGTAGACAGAGAAATAGGCAGCAGACTGTAGCTGCTGGTAAAGGAGCTGGAAGTTATGGAGGTGAAGCTAGGAGAAGAGATCCAGGAGCATGTCAACAGCCGCGGAAGAGGTTAGCTTGCTTCAGATGCGTAGGACCTCATCATGTTATAAATTTCAAGGAGAAACCTAGTTGTATTTCCACTATGGAAAACCTGGTCATATAGCTAGAGATTGCGGACAGTGGGTCACTAGGAGAGTGTTTACAGTGAGGGGATTTGAATCTTCTCACTCTGCAGATATCATATAAGGTATGTGTTTGACATCAGTGTCATATAGTTGTTAAGAATATGACATTTATTGTAAACACTTGTCGATGATCTTACGGAAGTAGAAATCGTGTTCTTGGTGGGAAAGTCTGAAGATGGTGACGGAAATCCGTAAGTTTTGTTAGTTTGTTGGTTGTGGTTTTCATGCTTGTTTAAAATCAAGTACAGTGAAAGTATAGATTGTTGTGGGATAATTGTTATGAAGGGAACTTTATCTTAAGTGCTTGATATATTTGGATAGTATGGGTAGCCATTGAAAATAATAAAAAGATAACGAATTAGTTTGGAGCTTATCTAGTATAGGATTGATTTGGTTGAAGCTTTGTAGGCTTTTATTGTTGAGATAATGGTGTGATGACAACCAAATGGATAGGTTGCCTTTTGATGATCTTAGGTTGAATTTTTCCATGTATATTAACCAAGTCCGAATTGTGTTTTAATTTTTAGAAGAAGAAAACAACAAATGGAAGAAGAGAAGGAATGGAAGGGCGCCACAAATCCAAGGGGATTTGATAAGCCAAGTGAAGTTCGCCACAAGAATCTTGGATTCTTGATAAGAACAAGCATGGCTCAACCAAGAACCAAAGAGAACAAAATTCTCACAAAATGGATTTCAATCCAAATTCAACATCCAAGTTAATTCTTTATTCATGTTCTAGATGCATACATATAGGAAAATGGGGTTCATAGAATATGCTTACAAAATTGTCATCTTAATGTGACTAATTCCCCATAAAACAATAATTAATCCACTAAGGGACTAATTAAAATAACTAACGAAAACTACGTGCACCGTCCCAAAGGTTGCCCTCCCAATTAACATGTGCACCATCCACACAAGCATAATTAACATGTTCACCGTCCAAAATTTATTACACTTTTATTGAATTAAAATAAACTAGAAAATACTACTTTAGAGAAATGGGCTTCCAAGCCATCATGGGTCTTCTAGTTGAATGAGATAGGTCATCAATTTGGGCTCCATTCCATTTGGTCTCATTCTTGGGCTTGCTTCTATCAAAATAGCCACCATGTAATTAAGAGCTTGTTGGTCTTTCTTGTGTCTAACTCTTGTCATGGGCCCACCAAGTCCTTGATTTGATTCTTGATCCATGATCTTCATTGGGCTCATATCATTCTTGTTGGAAAGTTGAGTTGCCCCCCCACCGCACATATCATGGTGATAGTTGAGGATTTCATTGGGAATTTAGGCTTATAAGTTGAATTTAGTAAGATACTCATATCTTAAGTAAGGTTGTTAGTTTGTTGCAAAGCTGTTTTGAGGTGAGAAATAGAGTTAAGGAATGATCATGTTTAAGTTTATAGTTATGTGGAATAGTTGTTAGATAAGTTAAAATCGGAATTGAAGATAATGGTTATAATGACATGTTGTTTTTGTTTAAATGGTGAGTTAGGATTTCAACTTAAGCTCTGATGGTTATGGATTACAATGAAGACTTTATTGAGCAACATATAATCTAAGTATAGTACCTAAGTATTGTTTCCCTATAGTAGGATAAATAGGAAGTGATGGGAGTTTTGAGATATAGATATGACTGGTAAGATTAAGATCAGTATCAGTGAGTGAGACCATTATAATAAGTCAAAAGTTGATCAAGGCATAGTATTACTAAGAGAATCCTAAGGCAATGATCGAATGCTCATAGTTAAGATTGATGGTATTACGAAAGTTAAATATGAACAGGAAAGATAATTTCTTTGGTTTTAGTTGCATTAGGAGGTGCAATGATGTTCTTTTGAGGTTGAGATGTGTGATTTTGATATAATCTAGAATAGAGAAATACATTCTAAGGAACTAAGACTGTGATTGGATACATGAAGTAGGAAGTTAGGGTAGTATTGATTGCGGTGTTAATAGTAGAAGTTAGATGTTGAAATTGATTGTGGTGTTAATTGTGGGTAATGGTAGAAGTTAGATGTTGGAATTGATTGCGGTGTTAATATCGGGGGTTAGATGTCGAAATAAGGTTCTCTAGTGGATCAATAGTAAGAAGAAGGAAAGGATTAAGTTTTAATATGTCCTTCAAGGATGATAGATCAAGGTGAAATGTTAAGGACAGTGAATTTAATGTAGTGAAGGATTGTTTCGAGGTTAAATAGAACGATATAAGAATGAATTCTGTTATGAAGTTACCGCTGTCACCTAGGGGAAAAATAGTTATGAGAAATATAATGTGGGATCTTTAGATTAAGATACGATTACAAGATGATGTCTAGTTTTGAGTTAAGAAATTCCGTGGATGGAATTTTTTTCTAAGAGGGGTAGTAATGTAACAGCCTGATTTTTAATTACGCTGTTTAACCGGTTAAAATATAATTAATTATATTTTAAATCTGAGAGTTAGAAAGTGATTTTAAGTAAAATAAAATCATATTCATAGTCTCTCTTACGGTAGGAAGATCTGGTTAAAATTTGGGTTTAAAACTCAGACGGAAATCGATCTGCATTTTTTAACTGGCAGTATAATTTTATACTGACAGAAAACCCTAATTTGGCCCGAAAACTGAAATTTGTAGATTTTTTATATTTTGTCCATGAGGAAGTCTACTTTCCAAAATTCTGATCAGAAATAAAATATTACGTTTATCTGGACGAATTTTGGTAAAAGTTCGGACGGAAAACAGTCGGTGTTTTCACTGACACTAAGATTTTAATGATCAGGAAACCTAATTTTGACTCGTGAACAAAATGGTTTATATTTAAATCATATTTCTAACGAGTTTGGTTGTTTTGAAAATTTTCAACCGAAAACGAAATATTATGCTTTTACGCGGGCGTAAAACCCTAATCGGGAAACCAACGGAGTCGAAAACGAACTGCATAGACCCGTCAACAGATAGGGACAACGAGTCATACATGATGACTCATGGAGGATGAGTCACCAAGCATTTATGAGCATTAAATGCTAGTAATCATGACTCTTAAGTAAAAAGACCAAAATACCCCCCCCAAGCTTTCGCCGGTATTAACAAGACACATCTACGCACTCTTAACCACTCCTTTTACATGGTTGTAAACCTCCAAAATCTCTTCAATTTCGTGCACCCATCTCCAATAAACCATACCTATTTCATTTTGCTTTCGTTTCATTATTTTCCTCTCAAAAACCGAAATCGGGTAAACGACGGAGCTGCGTACGAAATTTCCGCGAACCGCTAACGGATAGGATCGGTGACTCATTGGTGAGTCACTATATGTGGTCTAAAATCAACCACACCTCCATAAAATGTGAGCCACATATTATTAACCATGGTTAGCCAAAATAACCTTAGTTAAGTTAATTATTACCTTAGTTAAGTTAATTATTAACTATGGTTAAGCTTATATTGATTAAATAATCACAAAAGCTATTAATAGAACATCTAATAAACAAAAAAAGGCCTAAGATATAGCCTATATATACCACAAAACCGCAGCCCCTTCACTCACACCTTCATTCTCTTCATCTTCCTCACCAACTAAGTTACAAAACTCATAAGAACACCGAATCCCCACCGAAAATATGACCCTCTTCCTTTATGAAACTCGCAAAACTCTCAATATAAAAGTTGTTCCTATTTCTCTCTTATTTCCAACAAACTAAATATCATCAAACATGGATAAGTGGATTGGCAGAAAGGCTCAAAATACTGAAACTGCCCAGAATTCTCAGCAACCCATGAAACAGTAGAAAGAAGGCCCTTTTCACCCCTGTTATGATACGAACCAAATGAAACCTTCAACGCCAAAGTTGTTCCTTTTCTTCTTATATTTATAACAAGCCAAAGTTAATGATTTTTGGATGAGTATATTGTGAGATACACTCACAATACCATCACACCCTCAAGCTGTCCAGTTTTCAACTTAGTGAAGGTTGATCATTTTCTTCATTTCTTCAATCTTCAAGAGGTAAAATCTCATCTCCTTGATCATATAAGCTTTCATCTTCATGTATTTCTCATGTTTATGCCATGAATCATATTTTTCCATTTCTAGATCTAAAACTTTGAAAATTCATAGAAAATCATGGAAAAATCCTTTTAATGTGAAACCAATTGCTATGATCTTTTTATGTCTTCTACTTTCATTATCCAAGAGCATGTAATCAAAAAAATTTTCCTTCCCTATTTTCTTTAACTGGCCGAATCTCACCCAAAGGAGGGTTTGATGATTTATTTTTCATTTTTGAAATCTAATGCTTGATTTGAGCTCTCTATTACCTATATGATCTAAATCCAAGAGCTTGAATCCAACTAAATTTCCTAGCCTATTTTCCTAATATGGGCCGAAACCCTAACCATTTGTGTTATAGGATTTTGTTTCAATTCTTTTAGTTATGATCATTGGTTTTATCATTACAAATGCTTAAGGATCATTGATCTAAGAGTTTGTGAAATTTTGAAATCCCTAGCCTTATTTTGGGTTGTCATAGCCGAACCTAGCCTTTTGTGGTTAAGGATGAATTTTGTTTGATTAATTCATTCTTATGATCGGTTGAAGGTTGATTTAATAACTGTAGTGTCGTGACGAGGAGCTAAAAGTTCGTGTTTCCGGAGATAAGCTCAGGTGGGGGAAAGAATCATCCTTTCGTCGGAATCTATAAGTAGTATATTCTATAATAATTGTGTAGGGCGACCCAAACCCTACTAGTAGTTGAGTAATCGACAAGACCAAAATCACATTGGAAACCTTTTCTGTAAAACCAATGGATTCAAGGATTGTAGGTTTATCGACATTAGGTTGATTTTAAGTATTTGATGATGTTTGATTTTATGTTATTGAATTTATTGTGATACGCTGGTTGAGGTATTCCACTGTATGTGACGTATTATTTTTGGTATTTGAATATTCTTGATATTGTGTTATTTTGGTGATATTGGAATATGTTGTTGATATTGTATTATGCATGATCTGCCTGGTTTTAATATTGTGCTTAGCGGATTTTAAGCAAAGATATATATTGTTGGGAGATAATTGTTTGGGTGTGAGGATAATGGTGACTTTGAGGTGCCTAACCTAAATAAGTTAATTTAAAGAGAAAGGGTGACATAGAATATGTGTTAAGGCTTTGATGGAAGGTTAAGGCACTAGGATGTTATTATATGGGTTAGTGAAATTCATGTGTTTACGTTGTTGTTCACAACCGTATATTTGGAATATACGAGGTCAAGAGTTCTTGTTAGACCGTTCCACCTTGGAATTTAAGTTGTGTAACTATAGTGTCATTGCTATGCATGAGAACCCTTGATAGAGATGAGAGAGAACCAGGGTGTGCACCGACGATACTGTCCTGCTATAGTGTCATTACTTTGCAAGAGCATTCTCACCATGGATGAGAATGTACACCGACGTTGGGAACGCGTCACTCGGACGACTGACTGACATTCCTAACGAGGAATGTGTGACAGGATTAGTGGTGGCCACATTAGTATAAAAGTGTAATTGTATGAGATTGGGGTAGAGGATGGTAAAATAATTCGAGGATGATTTGTTAGTTATATATGTTGATTGTCTGTGGCATTTATTGTATGATATGCTATGAATCTTTTTCGCTTTTGATGATAGAAATGTTTCTTATCCCATATATCTTTCTGTGTGTTGTATTTTATTTCTGATGTGATCGTACGAGAAGACCCGATGGTGGAACCAGTTGCTGAGGAGTTAGATGTAACTCCGTATGAACCAGAGGCGGGAGGATGAGCTGTGGATTCCAGCAATGTAGTTTAGCGTCTAGGGCCAGTAAGTCTTATAAGATGTTTTATTTTCCGCTGATTATAAGCAGTTTGTATAACTAAATACCTGTGCAGGATCCTACTGAGAGGATACCCTGAACAATATTGTGGTAATGTAATGAACAAACATGTGTGTATATATATATATTATAACTTTGGTGTGTTTTAATTTGCAGAAGTTATATGGTTAGTAAATAAGTTTTTAATTTTTACATATTTTGAACGATAAGCGCGCGATTAAGTAAATAAATAATAAAGTTTTAATCTAATAATATAATGGGGAACAACGGGGTGTCTCATAGGACACCTTTGTGTTGGAATGAACCTGGTGATAATGTTGTGCTAGGACCTGAAGTAATACAGAAAGTGAGGATGATTCAGGAAAAGATGAGAGTGGCACAAAGTAGGCAAAAGAGTTACCCTGACAAGAGATGGAAGTCTCTCGAATTCCACGAGGGTGAAACTGTATTCTTGAGAGTTACTCCAACAACTGGGGTTGTTAGAGTGATGAAAGCGAAGAAACTTACTCCCAAATTCGTTGGTACTTACCAAATTATGAAAAGAGTTGGTGAAGTCGCCTACCAAATAGCCTGACCACATTTCTTGTCAAACCTTCATAATGTTTTCCATGTATATCAACTTCGAAAGTACATTCATGATCCTAACCATGTGATAATACCCAATACGATTCAGTTGAAAGAGAACTTGACGTTTGAGGTATTACCCCTTCGTGTTGAGGATCAGAGGGTGAAACAGCTGAGAGGGGAGGAGATTCCTATGGTTAAAGTTGTTTGGAGTAGGGCTACTGAGGAAAGAACAACATGGGAGCTAGAGAGCAAGATGATGGAGTCATATCCGCAACTTTTTGCTTGAGGTGACTATAAATTTCAATGACGGAATTTTTATAAGGGGGGTGGAATTGTAACACCCTGAATTTCACCTTATGTTAATAAATGTTAATGTGTTAGACTTGGCTTATATATGTTTGTATATGCTTGTTATGTTTGTTTTTGATGTCTGATTGAGATGATCTTTAATGCGTTGGAATGGCAAGAGAATTATCTACAAGTTTTACTTTGAGTGGTACAACCAAATTCCACTTCTTTTTAGGCATCGCGCCGTGATCATTGTTAGCTCCGCAAACCGTGTAGAACCAGAAACGTGTTTTGGGCTATAATTAAGCCCAATTGTGCATAAACCGTCCTCAAAATCCAAAACCAGGACCTTAACGTAATGTTATACATATAAACCACTCTAAATCAGTCTCCATTCCCTTCTCTTTGAATTCCTAACCGTTTTCTCTCTAAAACTCTTCCTAGAGGTTTAACCCGTGCACCGTTCTCCATCGTTATTCGATTTGGGAACATCGTTGTGAGCATGTGATCAATTGTCGTTGTTGTTTAGAATTTCAAACCAGGTAGAATTCGTGCACCTCTTCCCTCTTCATATTTTCCTTTTGATTTCTTGATCTTAGAGTTGAATCAAGATGTTTCTTGTCATTCTTGATGTAGTAGACAAGCGTTCGTGAGATGGGATCTTAGCGGACTTTCTTCTCTTCCTTTTGAATTTCAATCTTTATACCAGGTATGGGGAGAAGGACTAGTATGAACATGTAGGCTTGTGTTAGCGTAAGATGAGGCTTAACCCATGACCCTGTTGCATGCTAATTGCCTATTTGATGTTGTCTGCAATATGTATGATATGATTTCAATGTTATTGGCTTGCCTTGAATATTGTATTGGTTGTTGATAATGATGATGATGCCATGCTTGTTTGATATGCTGTTATACCATGAATGATAATGTTGGTTGTTATGGTTGTTGAGATAAATGTTGATATCAATAAGACTTAAAGAATTTTTGATAAAGGCATAATAAGAATTAAGGGATAATTTCCCCAATGTTCATAAGATTTGAATCATAGTAATAAGAGGAAAGGTTTATTCTCTTTGGTATAGTTAAGACCATAGGCTTGATTTATGAGTGTTTTAGGGACATTAATAATGAAACAGGAATTAAAGGTTTAATTCCCAATAAATCATAAGACATGGAGATAATTAAAAGGAACAAGATTAATGCTTGATGGTTTAGTAAAACGCAATAGGTTTGATTCATGAATTACCACAGGGTGTTTGGCAAGGGTTTCTAACCCTTTCCGCCCAGACTAGTACGGCCATGCTCCAGTAAGCACCGTCGTGCTTAAAAGGGAGCACGCCAGTGTTCCAGTTTCAAATTCAAAAAGGATGCGCTGCATAAGCGCAGTCGTGCTCAACAGGAAGCAAGATCATGCTGGGGGTAAGCATGCACATGCTTCCCCTAACAGAATAGATCTATAGTTAAAAGAAAGAAGGGGTGTTTCACCCTAATTGTCCATAATGATGGAATAAGATATTAATCAAATAAAGACAAGTTAAATAATTAAATTTAAGACTTAACAAGTTAAATGACAAACGTTAAGATGTTAAGGTTGTACCTTGGTGCTTATTGGCCAAGGGGGTCTTGATGCTTATTTGTCAAGGTGTTGAGCTCTGTGCTTATTGGCCAAAGTGTTGAATGATGTTGTACCTTGGTGCTTATTGGCCTAGGGGACCTTGATGCTTATTGGTCAAGTTGTTGAGCTCTGGTGCTTAATGTCTAGAGTGTTAAATAAAGATTAAAGACGGTGCTAAACTTTGGTGCTTGTTGGCCAAAGACGTTAAACCATAATAAATGGTGTTGATGGAGGTGGTGATCAAAGGGCTTTGTTTGTATGCATGAATTCATGCACGAAGTTGTTAGGGGAGATACGACAACTGGGGAGGTTGTCCGAGAGTAAGGCGATCTAGCCGTCCGTGGTCTATGGAACTTGAACCATCACGGCCAGGTCGTGATCAATTCTGTCCATGGGTGCTGATCTATCACAGCCGTGACCTCCATCACGGCTGGGCCATGATGCTCTCTGATCTTCAGGGTCTTCTCATCACGCCTGTGATGGTTATCACGGCTGGGCCGTGACGCTTTCTGGTCTTCATGGGTAGCTCATCACGGCCGTGACCAGTGTCACGGCCTGGCCGTGATGGCTTCTGCTTTAAGCGTCCTTCCCTCTTTGCTCTTCTTATTAACCTGAAAATATGAAATAGCAGTAAATGCTTTATTTGACTCAAAATTAACTAAAATATCCTAAAACTACTTAAGAGACTCAAAATGTTGCTTGAGGACAATTAAATCCAAATTTGGGTGAAAACGAGATTAAACTCGAATAATTAGTACAAAAATCATGGCCTTACTAGTTATAAAACTAGACGAGCCAGAGGCTTATCAAAATACCCCAAACTTAAATTTTGCTTGTCCCCAAGCAAACTAAAACTCAAAAAGACTCAAACTTGGCAAGCTTAAAGGATTCAACCAATTTCGCACAAATTTCATGCAGTTTTAAGAAGACAATTTTTCTTCAATGTTTTCCCCCTTTGCAACAATGTAACCCCCACATTCATTTACTTTTAACAATTGAGAATTCCATCATTCATGCAATCAGTAATCTGAGCAAGGGATCCAAGTTACACACAAAAGGGAGATCACCAATTTCAAACAATTGCCTTCCTCACAAGGGCACTTAGTATTTCACTCATTCGCTCAATTTGTCTAGGCTATCAACTTTTCACTCAATTTCACATTTCAAGAGCACTTCCCATGAATTTGATTTTCATCTCAAACAAAGTTCCCACGAAAACATGCATGCAACATCAAAAGTTCTTTTAAAGGTTGTAATGGGGCCTGGCTAAAGGTAGGATATTCAAAGGTACTAGGCTTTACATCCCTAGGAATTAAAAGAGCATGAAACTTTTTACCTTGACTTCCACGCTTATTCCTTTTTTCATTTTTCTTTTTGATGCTTTGGGTGACTACAGCCCTTTTCCTTACAATACCCCTTTTTTTTTACATTTTTGTACTTTTCTTCTTTTTTTTTTCTTTTTGCCTTTGGCTCCAACCTTTATTTTTCTTTTTCTCAACCCAAAATAACATATCGTATCCTTTTAGCCACCCCAAACTTAGTTTCTTACAACCCTTCTCTTTCTAAGCTTCCATGCTCTCCTAATCCTAAGATTGGGTTAACATGGTTTTTCCAGATTTTTGGCTTATAACATAAGGTCATCAAGAAACAATAGGCTTATTAGGCTCAATGTGGCTAACTAGGGAACATGCATTAGGGATGGTTCTTTTTAGGCCAAGTAGTTATTTCAAAGAAAATTGCCTAAATCATTTGATGCAATCATATAAACATGCAAACCATGAAGAGATTCAAGAAAATCCGGGAAAGTGCAACTTAAAAGTGATTCACACAATTAAAAACATGTTGGAGGCTCAAATCCTCACCTGGACATTTTTCTCAAATTGTTTGACTGAGATTCAATCCCTAGTGTGTGCATCCCTTCATCCCAAACCTATCATAAATCATGCAATCACAATAAAATTTCTCAAAGTTCAATTTTCAATTTTCCACATGGGGATCAATTTTCAATTTTCAAAACCTAGGGGGAAATCATCAACAGTCAACAAATATCATGCAATCAATCTATGCTAAATTTAATTAGAATCCATTAGGCTCACTGACACAAGACTCACACACATACGACACAAAGCAACACAAACAAGGAAAACAAAACAAAACAAAGCAATTGGTTCCCTCCCCCACACTTAAGACATACATTGTCCTCAATGAAAGAACATAAATATAAAATAAGAGTGAGGGAAAGGAGAAGGTTCTCCCTGATCAAGTTGTAGTGTAGTTGGGCTCTTCCAAGGAAAGCTCTTCTACGGTTGCATCTTCAGGCACCGAGCTCTCATGGAATAGCTTCAAGCGCTGCCCATTAACCTTAAAAACCTTGTTGCTACCTGCACTTTTTATTTCTTCCGCACCATGAGGGAAAACATCAGTAACAATAAATGGGCCAATCCACTTGGATCGAAGTTTCCCAGTCATCACTTTTAGGCGGGAGTTGAACAATAAAACCTGTTGGCCCACAGAGAATTCCTTCCTAGAAATCATCTTATCATAGAAGTGCTTAGTTTTCTCTTTATAGATTCGAGAGCTTTCATAGGCTTCTAACCTAAGCTCTTCAAGCTGTTGTAATTGGATTTTCCTTTCAATGCCTGCTTTTTGTATTTCCAAATTACAACTTTTGACCGCCCAATAAGCATGGTGCTCAATTTCTACAGGAAGATGACATGCCTTACCGAACACAAGTCTATAGGGAGACATCCCTATTGGTGTCTTGAAAGCTGTTCTTTGAGCCCAAAGTGCGTCTTCTATACGGCGGCTCCAGTCCTTCCTATTTGGCTGCACCACTTTCTCTAAGATCTCTTTGATTTCTCTGTTTGAGATCTCAGCCTGCCCATTAGTTTGGGGATAATATGCAGTAGAGACCCTGTGCACAACTCCATACTTTCGGAGTAAAGCTTCCATGGTGCAGTTACAGAAATGAGTGCCTTGGTCACTTATGATAGCACGAGGTATTCCGAACCTGCAAAAAATATTGGACCTGACAAAAATTGCAACAACTCTAGAATCATTAGTCCTAGTGGTGATAGCTTCCACCCACTTTGAAACATAATCAACAGCAAGTAAAATATAGAGAAAAACAAAAGATGCAGGGAAAGGACCCATAAAGTCAATTCCCCACACATCAAACACCTCACAGAAAAGCATAGGTTGCTGAGGCATTTCACTCCTACGAGTGATGGCTGTACCTGCTATCTGACACTCTTTACAAGTGCGGTAAATCTCATAAGCATCTTTAAAAATAGTGGGCCAGTAAAAACCTGAATCTAGGATTTTTCTTGCAGTCCTTTGTGGCCCAAAATGTCCCCCTACTTGAGAAGCATGAGAAAAATGCAAAATAGATTCAATCTCATAGTTGGGGACACATCTCCTAATCACCTGATCACTACCAAATTTCCAAAGATATGGATCATCCCAAACATAATATTTGGCATCACTCTTGAGTTTGTGAATTTGTGACTTAGTTGCACCTGTCGGAAAAACACCAGCAACAAGATAATTAACAATGTCAGCAAACCAAGGAGTTATCCCATGTAACTGTAAAAGCTGCTCATCAGGAAAGTCATCCTGAATGGGAGAAGGATCTTCATCCCTCTCTATTCTGCTCAAGTGATCAACCACTAAATTCTCGGCTCCACTTTTATATTTGATCTCCACACTAAACTCTTGGAGCAACAACATCCATCGAATCAATCTCGGTTTTGCTTCTGGTTTCTTCAACAAGTACTTTAAAGCTGCTTGGTCAGTGAAAACAACAACCTTGGAACCTAGCAAATATGATCTGAATTTATCAACAGCAAAAACAATAGCTAGAAGTTCCTTTTCAGTAGTGGTGTAATTAGCCTGTGCAGGATCTAAAGTTCTAGAAGCATAATAAATAACATGGGTAGCCTTGTCCACCCTTTGTGCAAGGACCGCCCCCACGGCATAGTTAGAGGGATCACACATAATCTCAAAAGGGAGGGTCCAGTCGGGAGGTTGGATGATGGGAGTGGAGGTCAATGCTTTCTTCAAGAAATCAAACGCCTTTTTGCAGTTGTCATCAAAGTTGAAAATGACATCATTCTTCAACAAGTTTGACAGAGGAAGAGCTATCTTGCTAAAATCCTTTATGAAGCGCCTGTAAAAACCTGCATGACCAAGAAAAGAGCGAATCTCGCGAACGCAAGATGGATAAGGCAATGTAGAAATCACCTCAATCTTAGCAGGATCTACTGAAATACCTTTTTCATAAATAATATGCCCCAAAACAATTCCCTGTTCAACCATAAAATGGCATTTTTCATAATTCAAAACAAGGTCAGTTTCAATGCATCTCTCCAAAACCATATTCAAACTATTCAAGCATGCATCAAATGAAGAACCATAAACAGTAAAATCATCCATAAACACTTCCATGCAATTCTCAATATATTCAGTAAAAATACTAATCATGCATCTCTGGAATGTGCCAGGAGCATTGCAAAGACCAAATGGGATACTCCTGTAAGTAAAAGTGCCGAAAGGGCACGCAAAAGTTGTCTTTTCTTGATCCTCTGTTGCAATGTGGATCTGAAAGTAACATGAAAAACCATCAAGAAAACAATAGTGTGATTTACCAGCTAGCCGTTCAAGTATCTGACCGATGAACGACAAAGGGAAGTGATCCTTTCTAGTAGCTTGGTTCAATCTCCTGTAATCAATACAAACTCTCCAGCTATTCTGAACTCTAGTGGGAACAAGTTCATTGTTTTCATTTTTTACCACTGTGACTCCAGATTTCTTAGGTACAACTTGCACTGGACTCACCCAATTACTGTCAGAGATAGGATATATGATACCTGCAAGCAAGAGTTTTGTTACCTCCTTCTTCACAACATCAAGAATCAAGGGGTTAAGCCACCTTTGGGGCTGCCTAACTGTTTTAGCCCCATCCTCCAGCAGAATCCTATGCATACACCTGGATGGGATAATACCTGGTATGTCGGCCAAGGTCCACCCAATCGCCTTCTTATGCTTCTTCAAAACCTGCAAGAGCTTAGTTTCTTGGTCAAAATCAAGGTTAGAGGAAATTATAACCGTGAGTTTTTCATTCCTCTCTAAATAAGCATATTTCAGATTTCCAGGAAGTGGCTTAACCTCTAAGGAGGGTGGCTGCTCAATAGATGGTATGTTTGGGGCAGTCGTGCTGTCAAGAACTTCAGCTGAATGAACAGCTTCATTTACCCTATCACCCTGCAAGGCAGCATTAATCTCAGCACAAACAGCACAAAGGTCAGTGTTAGTACACTCAGCACATGAGTAAACATCATCAAAACCAGAAAAAGATGGAAAATCAGCAGCTGCAACCAAATCATAATAAGTGTCATCAACAATTTCAGAAAGCAACTCTATTTGAAAACCAGAATGCTCTTCCAAGGGATGCTTCATAGCATCGAAAATGTTGAATTTCGCAACAATGTCACCAAATTCCATGGACATGCATGGTTCCATCGTCAACATCAATCTTTGTTTTCGCTGTTTTCATGAACGGTCTGCCTAGAATGATTGGTGATCTGCTTGACTTCGTTTCTCCTGACATGTCCAGAATGTAAAAATCAACAGGGAAAATCAAGTCATTGACTTGAACAAGCACATCTTCTATTACTCTAATGGGGCGAGCATTGGTCCTGTTTGCCAACTGAATAGTAAGACCTGTATGCTGCAAAGGACCAAGATCAAGATTGTTAAAAATAGAAGTAGGCATGACATTAATAGAAGCTCCTAAATCCAACATGCAATTGTCAAATTTACTATCCCCAATGGTACATGGAATAGCAAAAGTTCCCGGATCCTTGCATTTCTGTGGCATTGCCTGATTGAGGGCTGAAACGGTAACCTTTTCAGGTGTAGGTTTAGGTTTAATGAGGGCTGAAACATTTCGTCCCAAATTGACTCTCTCGTTTCCCTTCAACCTCCTCTTGTGTGTGCACAAATCCTTTAGAAACTTCGCGTATTTCTGAACCTGCTTAATTACATCAAGAAGCGGAATGTTTACCGCCACTTTTCTGAATACATCCAGAATCTCTCTCTCTTTGTCTTCCTCATCAATCTTTTTATTTTTCAGTACTCTTTGCGGGAAGGGAATTGGTGGCATATACTCTTTTTCAGACTCAATAACAACAGAAGGTTCAGGTGTTACCTCAACAATTTTTTTATTTTTTTCAGGGGCTGGTTCTGCAACCTTCCCGGATCTCAAAGAAATTGCACTCACATTAGGACTAAGGACATTAGCATTCACTACTGTTTATGCAGGTAGTTGGTTCGATCCTTGAGCTTGCTGCATGGCATTCATCGAAGTGGCAAGCTGTCCAATCTGTGTCTGCAAAGTATGAATACTAGAATCCGTTCATTGCTGAAACTGGAGATTGTTTGCAGCCATTTGCTTGACAAGGTCCTCTAGTGAAGGTCCGGAAGGTGCAGAGGTGGTCACTTGGGGAGAGTTCTGTGGTGGTGTCAGCGGTAACATCAGTTGTTGTTGTTGTGTGGATGAGTTTCCATACCGAAGGTTTGGAGGGTTTCTCCAGCTGGGGTGGTACTTATTAGTGGAAAGGTCAGGAATGTTGTACCTGTTCTTATTGTTTCCTTGATTGTAAAGATTGGCTGCATATGCTTGAGGCAACTCAGTGACCGACACATCTTTCAGAATGGGACATGTATCGGTCAGGTGTTCAGGATAAGTACAAATACCACACAACCTTGCTGTTTGAGCTTTATCCACTGCCAACTGCTTCACTAAAGAAGAAAGCTCATCAAGTCTGGTTTCAAGGGCTTTGTTGGAATAAGAAACATGGATCTCATTCATACCCCATGTTTCGACAGAATTGTTTGTAGTTGTGAACTGTTGGGAGTTGAGTGACATGTTCTCAATCAATGACTTGGCAGCAGCTGGGGTCTTATCAACAAGTGCTCCCCCGCTAGCAGCATCTAAAATGTTTCTATCCATTGGTATCAATCCCTCATAAAAGTACTGAATAAGCGATTTGCTCGGAAATGCAGTCTTGAGGACAACTGGACACCAACTTCTTAAATCTCTCCCAGTACTCGGCCAATGATTCATTGCCTTGTCTAATACCACATATCTCTTTTCTGATTGATGCAACTCTAGAGGCAGGGAAGTATCTCTCTAGGAAGACTTTCTTCAAATCATTCCAGGTTGAAACGGAATTCGGCTCAATATAATACAACCAATCCTTCGCAGCACCTTGAAGTGAGAATGGGAAGGCTCTCAGCTTGATATGGTCTTCTGTTATTCCTTCAGGTCTCAAAGGTGTAGAACAAACAACCTGGAATTCTTTCGGATGCTTATGCGGATCCTCACCTGCAAGACCACTAAACCTTGGCAACAAGTGTATTAAACCAGATTTCAATTCAAAAGGAGCAACGACATCAACATATTCAATACATAAACCATTGTAATTACCATCAGGAGCAGCAAGCTGTCTTAGTGTTCTTTGATCAGTCATGTTATCACTATTGGTTGGTGAACTAGTGCTAGACTGAATTGCTCTACGGCGTGTGTGCAAGGTTCTCTCAATTTCAGGATCTAAATCAAACAGGTCAGAACAACCAGACCTAGAAGCCAGAACTAATTCAGAAATTAATCAACAAATCTGTTAATAACAACAAGAGTCCCCGGCAACGGCGCCAATTTGATCCGTTGTCGCACACGGGTCAAAACGAGTGATTGGAAGAAAAACTGTAGTTAGGGAACGACAACTCGAGTATCGTATCTCAAGGACTCTTGGATTATTATTAACCTACAAATCAATTTTTTTTTTGGGGGGGGGTTAGGTTTAAGATTCGATTAAGAAAACACTGCAATTCAGTGATTATCAATAAGCTAGAACGATTAATCTGCTGTTTCGATTTCCCAACTATCATTGATTCAAATAATTCCCATGCCCTAAGCGGATTCTAACCCCTTTTCGATTGTAGCAGCAATTAAACAAGCACAATTGACACTACGAGATATATGTTCCTAATTTCCGAATTAAGCAGACGGATTGAAGCTCTCGTGAATTAAGCAAACACGATCAAACACACGCGAATTAAGTAAACGCGATCAAGGTAAAGGAACATAGAATCATCGAAATTATTCAATACTTATTCTATATAACTTGAATTAAGCAAACAAGGCATATAGCATAATATTGAAAGGGATAAGCAATTTGATTGGGAATTATGGAACCTCAAGTGTCGATGGAAATCGATTACAGCAGACTAATCCCTGGTGATTAGTTCTCCATCACAAACGTAATAAAAACTTTTGAAATAAATTGTAAACAGTGAAAATTGTTTTTTTTGTCTGCCCTGGTGCCTTTTTATAGATCAAGATTCGCGTCACGGCCACGCCGTGACGTGTTCTGCCAAGGGCGCGCATTCAAATTCTAGTCTGTCACGACCGTGATGCCCATCACGGCCAGGACGTGATCAATTCTGTCCATGGGTGCTGATCTGTCACGGCCGTGACCTCCATCACGGCTGGGCCGTGATGCTCTCTGATCTTCAGGGTCTTCTCATCATGCCCGTGATGGTTATCACGGCCGGGTCATGATGCTTTCTGGTCTTCATGGGTAGCTCATCAAGGCCGTGACCAGTGTCACGGCCTGGCCGTGATGGCTTCTGCTTTAAGTGTCCTTCCCTCTTTGCTCTTCCTATTAACCTGAAAATATGAAATAGCAGTAAATGTTTTATTTGACTCAAAATTAACTAAAATATCCTAAAACTACTTAAGAGACTCTAAATGTTGCTTGAGGACAATTAAATCCAAATTTGGGCTAAAACGAGATTAAACTCGAATAATTAGTACAAAAACCATGGTCTTACTAGTTATAAAACTAGACGAGCCAGAGGCTTATCACGTAGCCCAAGGTTTGGGTGAACCTGTATAAATCTGTGTCTCTCCTCTCTAATTTAATATTTTCAGTTTGCTTTACATTAAATGTGTTAACTGGGGTGAAAAGTGAAAAGTTTTCTATTTCATCAGACTCATCTTTGTATCTTATATCTTAAGGTAGGTGTTTTCAAAAAGTTAATTAAAACAAAAATAACCCCCCTTCTCGTGTTTTGTATCTATTCATTTCAGTTGGTACCAGAGCTTACCACTAGGTTGAGCACTTAAGAATGTTGAGGAAAGATCTTGAACAGAAATCATGACGGTTAGAGCTAGCACAAGCGGAAGCAACTCTGGATTAGGACCACCCTTCTTTGATGGGGAAAATTATATCTATTGGAAAGAAAGATTCCTATGGTTCATTATGTCCACAAACTCTGATCTATGGGAAATCATTATCGAAGGTCCCTGCACTCAAAAGAATGATGATGAAACTGACAAACCCAAAGCTTAGTGGACTGCTGCAAAAAAGACCAAATGGGAGCCGAATTATAAAGCAAGGTATTCCTTGATGTGTCCCCTAAGTCAGGAAGAATTCGAATATAGAAGAATTAATTTAAAGATATAAAATAAAAATGTGCATTTATTTCATTTAATCAAACCAAGATCAAGGGTACCACATTGTATCAAGTCTGAAATATGGGAAATAACATAAGTTTTAAAATGATAACATAACAAAAACAAAACCAACCCCTGATGTCACATACAAAGCTGATATAACCAAATCCGGAAAACATCCTCGGATACAATTGAAACAAACTAACTAATAACATAAAAGTGGAAATCCTAACTACGAGTTGCGGCTCCTCAGAGTCACTCCTCAACTGGCTGCTCGCCGTCCTCTGCATAAAGGATACATGCACAAAACATAGCAATGGGGAGTAAGAAACTTGAATATGAATATAATGGCAAGGAAGCAGTTAGAAAGAAGGGCATGCATCACAATAATCATGTTATCACAACAACATACAATATAAACAATTAATATCATCATACATTAACGTATGATATGCGATGCAATGCTACTCCACTACTCCCTTAAGCACTTGGATCCATTCTACCTGAGAATGTCAACTTCGGAGTTACATATCCACATTTTCCAATAAGCACCAACGCCGGGCCAATCCACCTTACCTTGGGTGGACCCCTAGGATAGTTGATGTACCTTAATCTCGGATGCACCACCGTGGGGGAGCATGATTCACCTAACTCTCAGGTGAATCACCATGGACGGCCAGATCGCCTTACTCTCGGACGACCTCCCCTATGTTGAACATCCCCCACTAACATCTCTGATGCGTGAATGCATGAACAACATAACACACAAACACAACCACCACCTCCGCTTGGGCCACTAGGCTACCCAAGTATTATGTGATCAACACCTCGACCACTTGGCTATCGAGGATTATTGTTTTATCGTTTTAAATCTTTTAAACACTCTGGCCATTCTGCACCAGAGATTACCACTTCGACCACTCGGCTATCGAGGCCCCCTTAGCCACTAGGCTACCAAGGTACATCATCATCTTTAATTAACACTCTAGCCATTGGCCCCATTACAACAAAAACAAAAGACCTCTTGATTCTCATGTGTTTTCATTAATAAAGTAGTGATTTGGTTAATAGTCAAGCTTATGATAGGGTACCTTCCTTGAGGAAATTGAGTGACTTATCATATGTCCTTAAACACTTGAGTGAGGTGAGAAGAGTGCCGAATTAGTGAAAAGCATGAATCTAGAGAACCTAAGCTTCTAATTGGACTTGAAATTGATTGTCTCTTTGTTGCTTATTTGGATATGCCTGTTACTTGGATTTGTTACTCGAGTTCTTGGATCAGTGTCCATGCTCTGATTGTCTATCTTATATGGCCTTGGTTATTGCATGAGGACAAGCAAAATCTTAAGCTTGGGGTAGTTTGATGAGTATGATTACACCTCATATTTCTTTATCATATTGCATGCATTTTCATGTAGTTTAGGCATTTTTAATTTGACTTTTGTTAGTTTTTACCTTAGAACGGGTAAGGCGGTTTTGTGGTGTTTGTGTGCAGGAATTGAGGATTAAAATATTCAAGATCAACCATGATGGAGCTATGAAGACGGAGCTTGAAAAGCAAGAAAACTGAGCCAAACAGAGCCCATCACAGCCTAGCCGTGACAGCCATCATGGCCATGATCGAGCAAGGCTGAAAAGAAAAGAACGAAAAAGTCAGAACCTGTCACGGCCAGGCCGTGATGGCCATCACGGCCATGACAGGTCATCAGTGCCAAGTTTTCCAAGATAGAATCTGTCACGGCCTAGCCGTGACAGGCATCACAGCCGTGACGTGCAATATCTGGAATTTTAAAACCTGATTTGATCTGATTTTGTAATTGCTTGGGATTCAAGTTAACCTACTCTATAAATAGGGTAATTAGGCTCGAAAATAGGGATCCCTTGGGCTGCTACCTTAGGCAAAAACTAGGATTTCTCTTCTTCTCAATTTCTTCTCTTCTCTTAGGTTTTCTTTTATTCTTTTGTTAATCAAGCTTGCTATGAATATGGCAATGCTTGAGTATTCTTTTTATTTCTAGGAATTGGGGCCATGCCCAAGATTTGTTTTATGTTATGAATTGACGTTTTACCTCTTGTTAATTTCAATTTGCTTTCGATTTGATTCCTATTGCATGAATTACTTGTGAATTCGGTGCGCACTTATTTGCATGTCATAGATACTCTAAGGATGAACCTAGCAGTGAACTTAGGTATTGGATCTATAGGGATTGAACTTAGGACTTAAATCACGAGAGTTAGAAGCGGTCCTTCGAGGGTTCACTGAGTTGTCACAAAGCTTAAAGGGTTCGATTTAAATTCAATTACCACGAGAGTAGGGGTTGGTTTAATCGTGCACGGTTCTTGTATCCCGAGAGGGAGCATTAACTTATTTAGGATAAATTAGCCTTCAAAGAAAATTTTGATAATTAACAAGAGGGGTAGTCAATTTAGTAACATGAACAATCTTGTTGGTAACCCAATTCCTGGAAATCTCTTTTGATTTGAAAACCCCCAGATTTGATTTGATTGCTATTTTGTTTGATTGCATTTAAATATTTGATATTGTTAGTTAATCTTTTAAAAACCAAATCTTTTCCAAATCTTTTTTTTTCTAGACCAGTATAATTGATTTAATAATTGATAGTTATTTAAGATCACGGTCCCTGTGGATTCGATCTTTTTATTACTTGACGACGAAGTCGTTCACTTGCGGATTCGTGACACATCATGGATACACCAACAAATTCTCTTTCATTCACCAAGACCGAAAGGTCACTCTTACTCCTTTGTCTCCAAGAGAAGTTAGTGAGGATCAGCTTAAGATGAGATAAAAGAGAGAGCAAGAGGAAAAAGAAAAAGGGAGTGAAAAGAGGAGCGATGAAAGAATGAAGAGAAAAAAAAGTGAGAAAAATAGAGAGGAAAAAGGGAGAAAGGAGAGCTATTTTGCATCAAAAAGTGAGGTGAATAGTACTTTGATTTTAAGGCAGCCCCTATACATGCTCTATTGTAGGGAATTTTGTTTGAATGCTAATGCTCCTAATGAACTCTCTTTGCCTAGTGGTGTTGAAAATCCTTTGCAGGAATTTGGTGATGTGTTCCCAAAGGAAGTGCCACACGGCCTTCCTCCTTTAAGGGGGATAGAACACCATACACTACAAGAATTTGTGCGATTAGCGACTGATATTTAGCGACGGTCTTGAAGCCGTCAGAAAAATTAGCATTAGTGATGGCTTTTTCTGTCGCAAAACATAACGGTTCATGCTTAAAAATTTGTGACGGTTTTTCTATTTTTCGATGGCATAAGCCGTTGCAAAATTTTAGCGCTCTTTTCCACGGAAATTGAAGAGCCAATTTACAAAAAAAAAGGTAATTAGAGACGGCTTAGCCGTCAGAAACTGAAACAGAGAATTTGAGACGGAGAGGCCGTCGCAAAAATGGACACGGGAAACGAGGTGTAAAGGTTTGCGACGGCATATGCCATCGCTAGTTAATTTTTATTTGCAACGGAATTTGCGTCGGATAAGCCCTCGCAAAATGTGCATAAACCCTCAGCATTCTCTCCTTCTTCCTCATTTGTTTCGTCCCTGTTATACCGCCTCCGTCTCTTCACCGCACCCATAAGCATCCATCCCCTGCCCTCGACTTCCACCGCCGGCCTCGCCTCCCGCTGTTAGTCAGTCCCTCACCGCCACCTCCACCTCCCACCGTCGCCCAGTCCGTCGCCTCCACCTCCCTCCGTTCGTTTCCGGCGGCATTTTCAAGAAAAACCACCACACACGGTGGTTCTCTGGCCTTCCCTCTTTCTCTTAGTCTGTCACTACCGTACCACCACCTTCATTCTCTGCCAGTCCCTCTCCGCCACCTCCACCTCCCACCGTCGCCCAGTCCGTCGCCTCCACCTCCCTCCCTTCTTTTCCGATGGCATTTTCGAGAACAACCACCACACACGGTGGTTCTCCAGTCTTCCCTCTTTCTCTTAGTCTCTGCCACTACCGCACCACCACCTTCATTCTCTGCCACTCCTTGAAGCCATGAATATTGTGTGAGAAAAGCAAGAGGGTAAGGTTTCTGTTTGTGCATAAATTTATCTCATTTTTCCATCATTAATTTTTGTTCCATATTTAATCTCATAATTGTTGCATTGATTTGTTTATGAATTAGTTTTGGAGAGTCACATTCTCTGAGAGAGTAAGAACGCGACTTTGAGGTTCAACAACAAGGGGAAAATCGCTTCCAAGCAAACAAAGCAAGACAAGGTGTGTTTTTTTTGTTAACTGAGAGAATGTTTGATTTTGATTTGATCATTTTTTGGGTGCACCTTGATGTGGAGATTGTAATTGTTTTGGTAATATAATGCCTTTTGATTAATGTCTATAATCTGTTTGTTGAATCACCTAATTAAATGCTTTTAGGTTCGAATGTGGTCATGTTATAGGTGTTTGGGTTAGTTTTCTTTTGATATTAATGGCTGAATTGGTGAGTAGCTTGAATCATAATCTCTTCTTGTGCTGAATGGACTATGAATTTTCTTTATTGTTTTTTGTGTATTTTTTATAGGATTATGATTTATTAAGGATGCTTAAGCAATTGGTTGGAAAGCAATATATTTTATTTTGAGTTGATTTTGCCATGGCATGATTTTCTCTTATTTAATAGTCTGAGTTGACGGGTTCTTTACTAACTACGTACATTCTCTGTTTGAATATAGTTGATTTCATAGGTTGAATTATATGATTACATGATGTTAGGGTAATTCTGGTTGCTTTGTTCATGCTAAAAAAATGTGCTTTTTGAAGCGGTTGATTTTAGTTGTTTTTTCATGTGCAAATATCGTGTCTTTTTAGCATGTTATTTTCATTGCAATTTCTTTAGCTCTTGACAATACTAAGATGGATGCTTTGATTGCCTTTGCTGCAAATCAAAACCATTTCTCTACTTGAAAGGAAATGAGAATCATTGATTTGTGCCTAGCTATTGGTTTAAAAAACTATTTAGTTCACAATTTCTTAGTTTCTTTGGCTTTATTGGGTACACACACGTTGATCCAATTGATATATTCAGTTGAAGTCTCCAAAACTAATTTGCTGCTATACTTTCACTATTCAAGCATGTTTAATACCTTACAGACTGTTGACGCTACTCCGGATTATATATATTTAGGCCTTGTGTTTTTGGGTTTTTGTTGTTGTGGTGTTGATGTAGTAAGTTCAACTCGGTATAATGTTTGGGTTATTACTTTTCTGTTCTGGTATTGATGTAGTAATGACAAATATTATGGTTATCAATATTATATTAAATGATCCTTATATCTTTCTGTTCACTTTTGCCTATATCTATTAAGTGTTTAAAGTTTTAAGTTTCTTGCCTATATTATATTAAATGATTCTTATTCTTGAAATGTTGTTTATGTTTTGTTTCAAGTATGTTAGGGATATTATAAATTGTCTTTAGCAATAAAGATTTATTTTCTAGATGAGTTGATCGTCGAGAAAAACCTTAGTTACCCGTTTGAGGTGCAATATTTTAGAGCACGTGTACTGTTGCAAGTCAATGTGCTCTTGATATTGGACCTCGAATTGTCCAAGTGGGACAGTTTGAGAAAAAACTTTTTCTTTACTAGTATAATAGCTATTCATTAATTCTTATGTGATATATCTGATGAAAATTCGGTCTGATGCATTACCATTTGTTCTCTGGGTACATACTTGATTGTGATATCTCACCCTGGTCAAGTCATGTACTTGGAGACCAATGGGAAATGCTGCCGAAATTTCGTCAGATGTGAGACATGAGAAGCGATGATTAACTATTATACTAGTGTTGAAAGAGGTTTTTCTTGAATGGGATAGGGCCATACCAAATAAAGAAATGGAGCAGTTCTGCGAGTTTACCCAAAATAGTTTTCATTATAGTTATCTTTTTTTGGCGCAAATGTAGAGGATGGAATTTGTTCCTTTGAATCGTACTTGGATGTATGATAGGGTTTATCCGCCTAGAGGGGGATTAAAACAATCTTTCTTAGATGGTGTTGAAGAATTTATTACCAAGGCAAGTCAGCAAGATACTTATAACAATTGGGGGAGGGGGGGTGATTAGATGTCCTTGTGTGAAGTGTGACTGTACCCGAATTAAGAATGTAGATGATGTGAGGGTCGACCTGTATAAAGTTGGGTTTAGGACTAATTACTGGATTTGGACAGATCATGGAGAAGAAATGCCGCAATTTGATTTTGGCATTGACCGGAATTGCACCGGTGGTTCAAGTAGTGGTGCAGAAGCTGGATATGGAGATCATTTTGTTTCCATGGAGGAGATGGTGTGTATTCCCTCATGATGTGCGGGTCGTTTGAGTCCAATAATACAGAAGAGCCTCCTAATGCAGAAGCACAAAATTTTTATAATCTCCTAACAGAGGCAAATAAGCCTTTATGGGAAGGGTCCCCCGACTCGAAGTTATCGATGTGTGTTCTACTGTTGTCTGCCAAGTCCAATTGGAGCATACCCGAGTTAGGCTTGGATTTCATTGCCCAAATGGTTTTGGCCGGGACGCCTTTCAAAGGAGGATTACCCAACAATTATTATGATGTGAAGAGGTTAATGTCCAAGTTAGGATTGGAGTCCAAGAGGATTGACTGTTGTCAGAATGGGTGCATGATCTTTTACCATAATGAATTCGACAAAAATGATGGCGCATTGGTGAAGTGCAGATTTTGTCACGCACCAAGGTATCGTCAGCGCAACGCAAGTAGAAGTAATCTGAAACCAATTCCGGTAAAGTTGATGTTCTGCTTGTCAATCATTCCTAGATTACAGAGGATGTTTGCATCGATGCAGACTGTAGGAAAAATGACGTGGCACCATGAGAATAGGAGGAATGCAGGAGTGTTACGCCATCCTTCTGATGGTGAAGCATGGAAGCACTTTGATCGGGTGCATCCGTATTTTGCCGTGGATCCTCGTAAGGTACGACTTGGGTTATGCTCGGATGGCTTTACCCCATATATCCAAGCCTCAGCATCACCTTAATCATGTTGGCCCGTTATTGTTACCCCTTACAATCTTCCTCCTGAAATGTGTATGTCAAAGCCATGTATGTTCTTGACTTGCCTGATTCCGAGTCCATCTAATCCAAAGGCGGGAATTGATGTATACTTGCAACCTTTGATTGATGATCTGAAGAGGTTGTGGAATGGTGTTTTGACGTACAATATTTCTCGAAAACAAAATTTTACAATGAAGGCAGCGTTAATGTGGACAATTAATGACTTCCCTGTGTATGGCATGTTGTCTGGCTGGGGGACGCATGGGAAGTTTGCATGCCCGCATTGTATGGAGCATACAAAGGCATTTACCTTAAAATACGGGGGGAAGTCGTCCTGGTTTGATTCCCATCACAGGTTCTTACCGAACGATCATCAATTTAGAAGGAAAGATGCCAAGAAGGGGGTTGAAAGGATGGACGCTAGGTTACACGACAATGGAGAATGGACTTGCCAAAAGTGAAGGCTCGGGTTTCAGTTAGATGGTTATGGGCAGTGGCATAATTGGACAAAGAGGAGTATTTTTTGGGATTTTCCTTATTGAAAAGATAATTTATTGAGGCACAATCTTGATGTAATGCACATTGAAAAAAATTTCTTTGACAACATTTTCAACACTATGATGAATGTGCATGGCAAGACCAAAGACAACGATAAGGCTAGAATGGGCTTAAAGTTGTACTGCAGGAGACCAGATTTGGAGCTGAGACATCAGGATAATGGGAATATGTACAATCCAAAGGCCAATTATACCTTGACTATCCAGGAAGCAAGGCTAGTTTGCCAATGGATAAAAGGGCTCAGGATGCCTGATGGTTATTCTTCTAACTTGCCAAGATGTGCTGATGTTATCAAGGGCAAGTTGCATGGGATGAAAAGCCATGATTGTCATGTGTTTATGGAGTGCTTACTTTCCATCGCCTTCAGTTCGTCCCCCCCCCCCCCCCCCCCTACATGTTTTGAATGCCCTTACTGAAATAAGTCAATTCTTCAAGGACTTGTGTTCTGCAACTTTAAGGGAAGACGATTTGATCAGGATGGAACAAAACATTCCACTCATAATGTGCAAGCTGGAGAGAATATTCCCCCCGGGCTTCTTTGATTCAATGGAGCATCTTCCGATTCATCTTGCATATGAAGTCAGACTTGGTGGTCCAGTTCAATATAGGTGGATGTATCCATTTGAAAGGTAATATAAGTATCCCAGTTATTGATCCATTTTCATGCATATTAGTTAATTAATAATAACCTCGTCATTTTTTAATAGATTCATGGGCGAGTCAAAACGATCAGTGAAAAATAAGGCTAGGGTTGAAGGTTCGATCTGTGCGTCTTACTTACACCGTGAGATAATTCATTTCTACTCTCATTATTTCAAACACATGGTTTTGTCGCCAACAACTAGAAGGAACGAAACGGAAAATGAAAGTGGAAGACTACCTGGAACCTTATCAGTTTTTTGTCTTCCCGATCATCATTCCGGAAAGGAGTTGACACATTATTTAACGGAGGCAGAGTGGAACTCAGCTCATGTTCATGTTTTGATCAATTGTGCCGGGGTTAAACCATACCATGAGTAAGTATGAGCTTATAATTTTTATTCCTTCGATAGCATATGTCAATTGTCATTGATGTTATCCATATATGTTCGGTGCATTCTTGTCTTCTCGTGATGCATCTACTCGTACTCATGAAGATTTTCCAAAATGGTTGGAGCAACAAGTAAGTATCTTCCCCTTTATCATTTTGTTATTCACTATAATGTATGCGGATAAAAACATATATCGTTAAACTTTGTGAATAGGTTTACAATGAGGCACCTACTGTCATTAATCAACATTTATGAAACTTGGCTGACGGTCATCTGACACAAGTCAAAGAATGGCACACATACTTCGTGAATGGGTACAAATTTCATACTCAATCATGGATAGAAGACAAAACAACAATAAATAGTGGCGTTTACGTAAAGGGTGAGCCAGGCGGAGTTGCAGATGACTTTTATGGTGTGATACAACACATATATGAGTTGTCATATCGTTATTTAGATTACCCTAAGAGAATAGTGTTGTTTCATTGTAATTGGTTCGATCCATCTAGTAGAGGCACTAATTTGAATAAAAAATATAATATTGTGGACATCCAAATGAGTAGAAGATATCATATGTTTGATCCGTTTATCATGGCACATAATGTGAGACAAGTATATTACGTCCCTTATCCAGCAACTCAAACAGAAAAACGAGGTTGGTGTGTTGCAATCAAGACAAAACCAAGGGGTCGCATTGAAATAGATGTTTCAGAGTTGGATGAGCCATATCAAACGAATGAAATGTCACATGCAAATGAGGTAATTGAAGTTTAACCAATCTCATGTTTACAAGACACACAAGTTGTAGGGGAAGAAGTGGATACCTCCAACTTGACATCAAATCAAGTCATTCCGGATGAAGATGTTGAAGAAGCAGACTCAACAGAAGATGAAGAAGATGAAGATGGCTATGAATATGACACTGGCTCAAATTCTGAATAACAATTACTTTATTTATTTTAGTGATATATTTTGTATTAAGTTGTATTGTCATTGTCATAACTTTAAGTTAATTATGATTAGCATCATTTTCCATTATTTACAAATTTGTGTTTTTGCTTACTTTAAGTTAATTATTATCACCATCAATTTCCATTATTTGAAAATTTGTGTTTTGGTTACTTTTAATTAATTATCATTAGCATCATTTTTCACTATAGACATGACTGATGGTAAGGGAAAGGGTAAGGCACCTACTGGAGGGGCACGTCGTCGTGGTCGACCCGGCTTCGTGACACGGACAGTCGATGACGGATTCGTGTCCCTCCCATCTACATCTGTTACACTACGCCCACCGCCCACACCCATGCCTACACATGATATGGCACTAGCACCCCCATCTGTTGCTCCTACACCATGTCCACCGCCCACATCCATGCCTACACATGTTCTGACACCTCCCTACCGACCTGTTGCTCCAGCCACTCAGTTCATGGACACCTCCATTGGGATCACGATGATGCCCACCCCAAGGATTCCGACTCAGACCCATGGAGACAATTCCAGACAACTAGATGCATCAGGGGTGGATTTGTCCATGGACGGTGATCATCAGTCTAATGGTGACAACGAGGAGAGTCATGGATATTCACCGCCTATATCATCAGATGATGAGGAGATCGAGGTTATGTCAGACGGCCGAGTTATTATTACCCCGACCGGTAAAGGGTAAGAAATATCTCAAATAATTTTATTTTATTGTTGAGTGCAGATTTTATATGTATGTGTATTGATTGTTCTCATGTTTTATTGATAAGGTTCCTTCCGTCAAGAAAATCTGCAGAGGCCGTCACGTATGCAGTTACATCTCAGTTTGATCGGGCCTGGAAACATTGGAGTGAGCTTGAGGATCAGGATCGGGATCGATTCTTTGCAGCTTTTAAGGTATTTTGTACTTTTGAATTTACTTCCATTTTTTAGTTAGTTTTAATGTTTCTTTAGTTTATTATTATCCTAAAAAATATTATATTCTCCTAATTTATAGGAGAAGGCTGCTTGGAGAGTAGATCATTCCAATGATGTAGAGATAATTTTTCATCAAAAAGGGGAAAACGCCTCTCCGGGTTGTTGACGAGATATCGGAATAAGGGAGAACGTCCAAAATGGTGTTTCCCACCCATTTGGGAGGAGCTATGTGCTTACTGGGCTACACCTGCATTTAAGAAAAAATCCACCCAGGCAAAGCTCAACAGGGCCTCGGAAAAGGGTGGGAACCTGCACACTGGCGGCAGCATCAGTAAGCAGGAGCATGCTCGACGCCTTGTAAGTTCAAACATCATATTTTGTGAATGGATATACATGTCTTTTTATTTAGAATGTGTAACTTCAAATATGAACAAGTTTTTTTTGGTGCAGGCTAGGGAGCTTGACCGTAGCGTCAAGCCGGTTGAGCTTCATGCCCGAACCCATACTAGGAAGGGTACCTGCGAGTATGTAGATGAGCGCTCTAGACGCACTCAGGTGATTTACATGTCTCTTTGTTGGAAATTATTTTTATTTTATATTTAAGAATTATGGTCATTTTGTATGATGATGTGCATCAATTTTAATGACAGGAGGACTATCAGGCTAAGTTATCTCAGGTTCGGTCTCAGGCATCCTCATCTTCCCCTACCACCACACTTGACCCAGAGGTGGAAGCGCAAATGGAGTTGCAGACATGGGTCGAGGTTGCTGGCGGTAAGAACAAGGGTCGCATATACGGTATGGGAGACCTAGCCGGCAACTATCGACGCGGGTGCTCCAACAACTTCACTCAGCAGAGTCGAGCATCGTCCAGTACTAGGCCCCGCCAGTCTCAGGAGTCTGTGGAGATGGTCGAGATGCGACAGAAACTGGTAGCTCATGATGAGATCAATCGGCAGCTGGTTACTCGACAACACAGATGATGGAGCAGATAGAGATGATGGCATCTACACAGAGAGAGCTCATGCTGCGTTTAGGAACCAGCTGATAAGCCTCTGGCTTATCTAGTTTTATAACTAGATGGACCGTGGTTTTTGTGCTATTTATTCGAGTTCACTCTCGTTTTCGCCCAAATTTGCCTTGTTTTGTTCCTAAGTTGGACTTTGACTCGTTTTGCGTCTTTTGTGTAGTTTTTAGGTTATTTTGAATAGAATTACGCTTGTGGGTGCTTTTGTTGTTTCAGGTTAAATAAGTGAAGCTCCGGGAGTCAAGGAAAGTCAAGAAGCAGTGGAAAAAAGCACTTCTGGAGATACTCGCCTCGCGAGTGGATGCTCGCCTCGCGAGCCTGAAGAACAGATAAAACAGCTAGGTCATCAATTCTGTCTCGCCACGCGAGAATATGTTCGCCCCGCGAATCATGAAGACCTGCAAGACAGAGACCATCACGGCCAAGCCGTGATGAAGACCACGCCCGTGACAGTTTAAGGTTTGAAGTCTCGCCCCGCGAGAAGAATCTCGCCCCGCGAGAGTTTGATGACCCTGGAAGTCAGAGACCATCACGGCCCAGCCGTGATGAAGGTCACAGCCTAGAATTGAAGACTCGCCCCGCGAACACACTTTCGCCTCGCGAGAGTTCAAATTGAAAGCGCGCCAATTTTAATTCTCGCCTCGCGAGAGTCTGCTCGCCTCGCGAACGAGCGCAGATCAGGAATCCTATTTAAAGGCTGTTGCAGATCAGATTGGGGATCAATCTTTAGGAGGCTCTAGGGCTTTTGGAGGACCGCGAATCCTAGTAGTTTTCCACTGTTTAGAGTAGCGTTTAGGGTAATTTCTTTTCTCTTTGGAGCTGCGTCTCCCTTTTTCTTATGGAGATTATGTCCGATTGTTTGTCTATGAGCATGAGGAACTAATCCCCTTGTCCGAGGGAACGATGAAGCCACCCACGGCAGTGTATTATTCATATGATGTATGTCTTTCTCCCCTTCTTTTAATTAATGTTTTCCGATTCTGAATTGAATGCTTGATCATATGTATTGCGTGATTAATCAGTTAAACGTGTTTGAGGCCGAACGGCGATTCGCGTTTTAGAACTTGAGTCGGGATCGCTAATTGAATATTGCACGGCAGTGAGTAGGATATTAGTGCAACCATATAGGGAACAAGAATTAACCAAATTCGAGATTAGGATTATGAGACCTAGTAAGTAATTAATCCAATCGTCGAATACGTCCTAATGAGCACGAGAGTGGATTTAGGAGAATTTAGGGGTCCCGGTTGACATTGTAATTGAACTTAGGGAGGAATTCATCATCACTTGGGCATGCATGTTGGGTAGGTGGATTTGTGACCTTGGACATTTTAATTTCTGATTTTTAGTTAATTAGTTTATTAGATTCGTTAACTGAATTTTAGATATTAATCTCTCTCTCTCAACCACCTTCTGTAACTTGACCGAACATATCTGATTTCCCGCGGATTAGTCAAATTGGTAGCCCAATCCCTGAGTTCGACCTCGGTAATTACTTACCGTGTTTATTTTATTACTTGCGACGACCCGGTACACTTGCCGGCGTCACAACAAGTTTTTGCCGCCGTTGCCGGGGATTGGCACAACCAGTTTTCCTAATTTTAGGGAATTTGATTATTTGGTTAAGTTATTTTTGTTCTTAATTTTTTCTTTATTTTTATTATTTTCTTTTTATTTTCTACTATCTCTCTCTACTTCTTTGATTCCACTTGGTCTTGCCTTGTTTTGTATGCGAGGTACACGAAGGAATGCTTCCGGGTTGCGAATATTGTGATGGGAACCATGACACTTGGAGTTGTCCGTTCTACTTCCCTCAAGTATATGTGGAACCATGGCATAGTGACAGCGTGCCCCAGAACAACTATCAGAGTCAGAATCAGTATTGGGGTGATATGAGTAGAGACCATCCGGATTTCGCTTGGAGTAATGCTGACGATGGTCTAGCCTGGCAACCACAACCTCAACAAAATTGGCAACAATAACCTCAACAGAGTTGGCAACCACAACCTTGGGAGCTGGCCTTTGAGAAGATGACCGCGACAGTTGAGAAGTTGTCAACCTTTACAGGCACAGCTTTAGAGAAAGTGAATGCGTCAGTTGACAAGTTGGCAACTCATACAGGGATGGCACTTCAAAATCTAGAGATGCAGATTGCCCAACTCACAAAGCAACTAAATGAGCATCCCCCAGAGACTTTCCCAGTTGATACCGAGAACGACCCTAAGAACCAATGCAATGCCACAACAACTAGAAACAGTGGGGTGTTGGGATATGACTGGGATGTAACTAGTTCTCAGGGATTTGAGGAAGAACTATAAAGGCAAGTGCACCTCGTCGCAATCAAGTAATACGGTGGTGAGACCGGTTATCGTATCCACGGGGATTGGATGTCAATTACCAATTCGCAAACTTAACAACTATCTAGACTTAACTAAAGTATGAGGGATTTAAACAGAAAATAAAGAAATAAAATGTTTTTGGTCTTTCGGGAATTTTATCGAACACTTGGTATGCAAACAGAGATGTGGCTAAGAGTGTTAGGGTTAGACTACACTAATCCTCCCTTAATTGCAATGAAATGGTAATCAACACAAGCACTACTTCAATTATGACAATCAAGCCTTTTCTAAAGTACTCAAGCCTAATGTCTTAGGTGCATTGAGCCTAAAACCACAAATCAAACCCTAATGTCTTAGGTGGATTAATCTGTGATTTTGCATTAAGTCAAGACTTATAAGATTGCAAGCATTCAACACCTATGTCTAGATTCTTGAACTACTTGGCATATGATTCATGAGCATGCCTTAACACCAACCTTTCAGTCATCTATCAAAGCAACATATCATTCCTATGGGTAGCTAATCCAAGGAAAGCATTAAGCACAGAATCACATACTCATAAGGAAATAGAGACTTGCATTAAAACACCAAATCAAATACAACAAGTTCAGAAAAGCTACATCTAGCCCCAACAATGGGGGATCAGTTACTCATATTTACAGAAAACCAAACCAGGGAAATAGGAGAAAAGGAGAGGAGAGACTCCATGGGAGCTTTCCTTCTTCTTCACAGCAATTCCTCTCAGCAACTCCCCTCTAGGGTCGAAACCCTAGATCAGCCGCAGCCTCCAAGTCCCCAAGAGTTCTCTCCACCAAAAGCCCCCTCTTTTCTGCCCTAGAACAGCAACTTATACCAGTCAGTGCTGCGCGCATTCGCGAGGCGAGACATGTCTCGCGAGGCGAATATTAAAAATCTGCTTCAGAGAATTGATCTCTCGCGAGGCGAGAGTTTCTTCGCGACTCGAGACCGAAAGGTTTTTCTTCAATACGCCCGTGAGGAGCATCAGGGCCTGGGCGTGATGGCTTCTGTTTGCAGACTCGCGAGGCGAGACATGGGTTCGCGAGGCGAACCAGAAAGGCTTGCATGTTCTCCAACAATCAGCTTTCGTGGTCACGGGCGAATCCGAGGCTCGCGGGCGAATCACTGCACTCGCTTGGCTCACTTTCTTCTCTTTTCAGGCTCTTTTTCATCCAAGCTCCATCAAGGCTAATTTCTGGGTATTTTTCCATTAAATCCTGCAAAACAACACCAAGACACCGCCTCATCCGTTCCAAAGGAAAAACTATACAAAATCAACACTAAATTGGCCTAACTATATGCAAATGCATGCAGAAATGTACATGGAAAATGAGGTGAAATCACACTCATCAAATCACCCCAAGCTTAAGACTTTGCTTGTCCTCAAGCAAAAACTAAGGCCAGAAGAGATAAACAGTCGAAGCATGGATAGTGAACCAAGAACCCGAGTAAATGATCCAAGCAATAGGCAATTCAAACAATTCAGCAAGAGACAATCAATTCAAGTCCAATTAGGGGCTTAAGTTTCCTAGACTCACATTCTCACTGATTCGGGCACTCTTGCTCACTTGAAGCTCACCCCAAGCTTGTTTATTTGCTTGGCTCTCTTTCTTGCCTCACTCACTCAAGTGTTCAAGTATATATAACAATTCGCTCCATTTTCCTCAAGGAATGATTCCTACCATATGCTTGACTATCAACCAAATCTCCACTTTATTTATGAAAACACCTAAGAATCAAGAGGTCTTTATTTGGTTGTAACGTGGCCAAGGGATTAATCTTTAGGTGGGGATAACAAGAAAGGGATATTTCAAAAGGCTAAACCAAGTATCAAACATTTCAACACAAGACACCTTCTAAAATACCTTCTTGGGTTTTCAATACATTTTTCCACCTTTCTTTTCTTTCTTTTTTCTTTTATTTCTCACTTCTCTTTTTTTTTTGTCATCCCCATCTCTTTATATTTTTCTTTTCTTTTCTTTTCTTTTCTTTTTTTTTGGAGAGGGGGGATTTTTTCAACTCAAAAGAATTATTTTTTCTGATTCTTATTCCAAACTTTCAACTACCTTTTTCACCCTTTTTGTAATATTTTAGAAGGTCCCTTATCAAACATATTTATCAAAACATTTCAGGGTACCAAGAAAAGCATTTTTTTCTTTCAGGCTCAAAATTGGGCAACTAAGGGTAGCATTTACACATTCAAAGCTCAGAAGACCCGAAAAATACCTATTGCCTCAATCATTTTCAAAAATGTTTCCAAAAATTTTTAAGCTTCAAAATGGTTTCAAGTCAAGTTCTAGAGAATAACAAACCAAGAGGAATAACACTCTACACAAAGAATGGGGGCAGATTTAGTGAGTACCCCCTAATGGCTCAAAAGCTCACATTTATCAGTTCAAGAACCAGTGAGAAACACAAGTCTATAGAAACATATGCTAATCATCAACTATCCAAGATCATCTCAAGCATTTTCATTTGCAGCCATATCACAAGAATAAACAGAATTGGGTTCAAGAATTCACTATCACAAAAAAAAAAAATCGGCACTTAGCTCTAACAATCATAAGCTCAATCTAAGCAGGGGTAACCGAATCATGTGATCATGCAACTTAAGCCTATATGAATGCAATATTTACAATGCAAGCAAAAAGATTACCCCTACCCCAAGCTTAAAGATTTACATTGTCCCCAATTTAAACAATCAAGTTGGAGAGGGGAGAAGAAAAATAAAATAAAACAAAAAAATTGGAACGGCTTACCGAGGCGGTAGCGGGTGCTGACTTTGCTTTTTCTCTGCCCCTTTTTATCTTCTCCTTGTCTTCTTGCTCTCCCTTCCTTCCTTATTACCCTGAAAACACTTGGCAATTTACAATTTATTATTTTCCTCTTGAGCTTCTCAGATTATTCAAGAGGTTGAAAATCAAAAACAAAAACTAACTAAAGAGAAGGGTTAAGAAAAGTTGGGTTGCCTCCCAATAAGCGCTTCTTTAACGTCACTAGCTTGACTTATTAAGAAGCATCCACCTGGATCCCATAACCTGTGGTATAAGGACCAAGAGATGTTAACCATGTGAGATCTTTCACCTGGATCCCACAGTTTGCAGCAAAAATGTGGAAGTGAGCGCTTGAATTTCATGCTGACTTCTTCAAATGGGAAGCGCTTTTCAATTCCTCTCGGGTCAAAGATGACCCCTTTATCAACAAAATCTTCCCAATAAAAATGGGGTTCAACCTCAGGCAGAGGCATGAACTCCATTGTTGACTGCTTTAAAATGTGAGGTGGCAAACAATTCGAGAGGATCATTGGTGCTGTTCTGGCTTCTGTACAATCTTCACTCTCAGCATTGCCAAATCCATCACCTTCCAAATATGCAGAAATCTCCGCACAAACCACACAAGTGTTTCTCCCATCACATCCCACACATGCATTAGAACTAATAGCATCATCTAATTCCAAAAGTTTTTCATCATTCCCAAGCATGGTGAAATAGATGTCCTCCGATTGCCTCTTCCTTTCAAGCTCTTTAGTCAAGGGTTCAATGGGGGATGGGGCAACTTTGTTCTCACAAACAGGTTCTTCACTTCTTGACTCGGCTGCTCCCACTTCTTCTTCTTCCTCATCATCCATTTTGGCATCATCTTCATCATCATACTTTATTGCATCACCTTCATCATCATCCATCAAGTTCCCTTTTGACATTCCGGATAGTTGGTTAGAGATTTTCTCAATACGTACCCCGAAACTTCGAATGGTGTCTTCTTGATTTTTTAATTCTTCCATTGTTGTTGCCATGAAGTTCTCCAAAACAGCCTCTAAGTGAGGTCGACTATCCGGGATAGGTTGCTCAACCTCGACTGGGAATGCGGATTTGAAGTTCTCCCAAGCAACTTCCAATGGGGATGGCTCATCACACCATTGAGATGGTTGTGGTTGATATGAAGGTGTGGAAGATTCCCAATGTTCCTCTTCATCCATCAAAGTATTGTTTGGAGGGTTCCCCCACCATGGAGTGGAAGTGTTGGGAAATTGATTTCCCCATTCAGCATAGCCTACCACTGGTGGAGGAGAGACAGTTGCTCTTGACAACTCATTACTCACTTGTTGGATGTTTACGGCTAATTGCAGCATATCTACTCGTAGCTGCAGCTCAGATATTTCCATTTCTGCATCAGATGGCTGATAATAATTATAGTCCATAATCCTGCCAAACCAATTTTCACCTCACAGACAATTAAGCCCAAGATCAAAGAAACACAAAAAATCAAGTATGTACAAAACTAACAAAAGAAAGAGATCAATTATATACAGAAAAATAAAATAAAATAAATGTCTAAACTAGTTGTCTCATTTGTTACTACTGATATTGGCAAAGCCAATCCCCGGCAACGGCGCCAAAAACTTGATGCGTTATTTTTAAGATATAAAGGCAAGTGCACCTCGTCAGTAATCAAGTAATACGGTGGTGAGACCGGTTATCGTATCCACGGGGATTGGATGTCAATTACCAATTCGCAAACTTAACAACTATCTAGACTTAACTAAAGTATGAGGGATTTAAACAGAAAAATAAACAATTAAAATGTTTTTGTACTTTTGGGAATTTTATCGAACACTTGGTATGCAAACAGAGATGTGGCTAAGAGTGTTAGGGTTAGACTACACTAATCCTCCCTTAATTGCAATGAAATGGTAATCAACACAAGCACTACTTCAATTATGACAATCAAGCCTTTTCTAAAGTACTCAAGCCTAAGGTCTTAGGTGCATTGAGCCTAAAACCACAACTCAAACCCTAATGTCTTAGGTGGATTAATCGTGATTTTGCATTAAGTCAAGACTTATAAGATTGCAAGCATTCAACACCTATGTCTAGATTCTTGAACTACTTGGCATATGATTCATGAGCATGCCTTAACACCAACCTTTCAAGTCATCTATCAAAGCAACATATCATTCCTATGGGTAGCTAATCCAAGGAAAGCATTAAGCACATAATCACATACTCATAAGGAAATAGAGACTTGCATTAAAACACCAAATCAAATACAACAAGTTCGGAAAAGCTACATCTAGCCCCAACAATGGGGGATCGAGTTACTCATATTTACGAAAAACCAAACCAGGGAAATAGGAGAAAAGGAGAGGAGAGACTCCATGGGAGCTTTCCTTCTTCTTCACAAAGAATTCCTCTCAAGAACTCCCCTCAGGGTCGAAACCCTAGATCACCGCAGACCTCCAAGTCCCCAAGAGTTCTCTCCACCAAAAGCCCCCTCTTTTCGCCCTAGAACAGCAACTTATACCGATCGGTCTGCTGCGCGCATTCGCGAGGCGAGACATGTCTCGCGAGGCGAATATTAAAAATCTGCTTCTGAGAATTGATCTCTCGCGAGGCGAGAGTTTCTTCGCGACTCGAGACCGAAAGGTTTTTCTTCAATACGCCCGTGAGGAGCATCAGGGCCTGGGCGTGATGGCTTCTGTTTGCAGACTCGCGAGGCGAGACATGGGTTCGCGAGGCGAACCAGAAAGGCTTGCATTTTCTCCAACAATCAGCTTTCAGGGTCACGGGGCGAATCCCAGGCTCATGGGCGAATCACTGATCCGCTTGGCTCAATTTCTTCTCTTTTCAGGCTCTTTTTCATCCAAGCTCCATCAAGGCTAATTTCTGGGTATTTTTCCATTAAATCCTGCAAAACAACACCAAGACACCGCCTCATCCGTTCCAAAGGAAAAACTATACAAAGGAGGAAGAACTACCACATGTTGAGGAAGTACAACCGGAGGAAAAGGAATTGACAAGCGACAAGGCCCAGGAACAGCCACATGTTGAGGAAGAGCAACCTAAGGAAGAGGAGTTGGCAAAGGACAAGGCACCGGAGCAAGGGGGTAGAGATCAAGATGAAGATAAAGTGACAGAGGATTTCACCATGCTTGCCAAGCAACCTGATTTTGATGCATTGGATAACTATGTTGGCTTGCATGCATGTGTGGACATTGGTAAGTTGGTCCCTCCCACTTGTCTGACACACTTCCTCGTGAAGACACCATTTGACCCGAGAGGAAGTGAGTTCATAATTACAGTGGTCCATGGGGTTTTCACACTCGGGCTAGGTGGAATCATGGATAGAGTCGTATTGCTCCTGCGAGGGCCACTTCACAAACCATTTGATCCGGGTGGAGGATTTGATATGATGAGCGTCTCTTGGCCTCTATACCACAGACTGTGGGATCCAGGTGGATGCTTCTTAATAAGTCAGGCTCGGGACGTTAAACAAGCGCTACTTGGGAGGCAACCCAAGCTAGGTATCCCTCTCCTTTCCTAACTTTTGTTTTGTTTTTGCTTTTTGTTTTGTTTTGTTTGTCACTCTTGAATAATTTGAGAAGATCAAGAGTTGTTGTATGAATGTCGTGTCGGCAAGCTTGTTGGATTTTAATTAAATTGAGCATGGATTGATTGCATGAATTACTTGACCATTGATGATTTCCCCTAAGTTCTGAAATTAGAAAAGTTTATCCCCACTTAAAAATTGAAAACTGAACTTTGAGATTTATTGTGATTGCTTGATTTATGATAAGTTTGGGGTGAGGGGGTGCACACACTAGGAATTGTATCTCGGTCAAACAATTTGCAAAATGTCCAGGTGAGGATTTGAGCCTCCAACTCTGTTTTTGAATGTGTGAATCACTGTTATGTTGCACTTTCCCGAATTTGCTTGAATCTCTGTATGGTTTGCATGTTTATGTGTTGCATCAAATGATTTAGGCAATTTTCTTTGAATAACCACTTGGCCTAAAAAGGACCATCCCTAATGCATGTTCCCTAGTTAGCCAAATTGAGCCCAATTGACCTATTGTTTCTTGATGACCCTACATTACGAGCCAAAATCTGAAAAACCATGTTAACCCAATCTTAGGATTAGGAGAGCATGGAAGCGTAGCAAGAGAATGGTTGTGAGGAACTAAGTTTGGGGTGGCTACAAGGTGATGTGTCATATTGGGGGTGAGAAAAAGAAAAATAAAGGTTTAAAAAAAAAAAGGGAAAAAAATTATACTCAAAATAAATTGCCAAAAGAAAAGGGGCAAATCAAGAGATTAGCAAGGAAAAAGGCTGTAGTCACCCGAGACAAAAAGAAAAATGAAAAAAAGGAATTTGAGTGGAATACGTGTAAAAAGGTTCATGCTCTCTTAGTTCCTAAGGACTTAAGCCTAAATATCCTTCATTATCCTACCCTCAGCCAGGCCCTATTACAACCTTTAAAAGACCTTCTGATGTTGCATGCATGTTTTCGTGGGGACCATTTTTGAGATGAAAATCAAATTCATGGGAAGTGCTCTTGATACGTGAAATTGAGGGAAAAGTTGATAGCCTAGACAAACTTGAGCGAATGAGTGAAATTTTACATACCCTTGTGAGGAAGGCAATTATTTGAAATTGGTGATCTTCCTTTATGTGTATCCTTGATCCTCAACTTAGAGTAATGATTGCATGAATGATGAAGTTCTCAAAAGTTTAAAGTAGATGAATGTGGGGATTACATTGATGTAGGGGGGAGATCATTGGAGAAAAACTGTTTTGTAAAGTTGCATTAAATTTGTGCGAAATCGATTGATTCCTTTAGGCTTGCCAAGTCTTGAGTCGTTTTTGAGTTTTAAGCTTGCTTGGGGACAAGCAAGGTTTAAGTTTGGGGTATTTTGATAAGCCTCTGGCTTATCTAGTTTTATAACTAGATGGACCGTGGTTTTTGTGCTATTTATTCGAGTTCACTCTCGTTTTCGCCCAAATTTGCCTTGTTTTGTTCCTAAGTTGGACTTTGACTCGTTTTGCGTCTTTTGTGTAGTTTTTAGGTTATTTTGAATAGAATTACGCTTGTGGGTGCTTTTGTTGTTTCAGGTTAAATAAGTGAAGCTCCGGGAGTCAAGGAAAGTCAAGAAGCAGTGGAAAAAAGCACTTCTGGAGATACTCGCCTCGCGAGTGGATGCTCGCCTCGCGAGCCTGAAGAACAGATAAAACAGCTAGGTCATCAATTCTGTCTCGCCACGCGAGAATATGTTCGCCCCGCGAATCATGAAGACCTGCAAGACAGAGACCATCACGGCCAAGCCGTGATGAAGACCACGCCCGTGACAGTTTAAGGTTTGAAGTCTCGCCCCGCGAGAGTTTGATGACCCTGGAAGTCAGAGACCATCACGGCCCAGCCGTGATGAAGGTCACAGCCTAGAATTGAAGACTCGCCCCGCGAACACACTTTCGCCTCGCGAGAGTTCAAATTGAAAGCGCGCCAATTTTAATTCTCGCCTCGCGAGAGTCTGCTCGCCTCGCGAACGAGCGCAGATCAGGAATCCTATTTAACGGCTGTTGCAGAACAGATTGGGGATCAATCTTTAGGAGGCTCTAGGGCTTTTGGAGGGCCGCGAATCCTAGTAGTTTTCCACTGTTTAGAGTAGCGTTTAGGGTAATTTCTTTTCTCTTTGGAGCTGCGTCTCCCTTTTTCTTATGGAGATTATGTCCGATTGTTTGTCTATGAGCATGAGGAACTAATCCCCTTGTCTGAGGGAACGATGAAGCCACCCACGGCAGTGTATTGTTCATATGATGTATGTCTTTCTCCCCTTCTTTTAATTGATGTTTTCCGATTCTGAATTGAATGCTTGATCATATGTATTGCGTGATTAATCAGTTAAACGTGTTTGAGGCCGAACGGCGATTCGCGTTTTAGAACTTGAGTCGGGATCGCTAATTGAATATTGCACGGCAGTGAGTAGGATATTAGTGCAACCATATAGGGAACAAGAATTAACCAAATTCGAGATTAGGATTATGAGACCTAGTAAGTAATTAATCCAATCGTCGAATACGTCCTAATGAGCACGAGAGTGGATTTAGGAGAATTTAGGGGTCCCGGTTGACATTGTAATTGAACTTAGGGAGGAATTCATCATCACTTGGGCATGCATGTTGGGTAGGTGGATTTGTGACCCTGGACATTTTAATTTCTGATTTTTAGTTAATTAGTTTATTAGATTCGTTAACTGAATTTTAGATATTAATCTCTCTCTCTCAACCACCTTCTGTAACTTGACCGAACATATCTGATTTCCCGCGGATTAGTCGAATTGGTAGCCCAATCCCTGAGTTCGACCTCGGTAATTACTTACCGTGTTTATTTTATTACTTGCGACGACCCGGTACACTTGCCGGCGTCACAACACCAGCACCCCTCAGCCACATTCATAGCAGGACCAGCACCTTCACAACACCCCTCAGCCATAGCTACTATCGTCCCAGCCACCACCGTCCCAGCCTGAGGGTCATCGGCAAACCAGTGACGAGGATGATCAATCCTTTACAGATTTGTTAATGCGGGGCTATAGAGAGGGTTATTAGTTTGGGTTATTAGTTTCTTTAATATTAGATTTTATTTTGTATGATGTATGCACTCTATCAAAACAATTTGCTTTTAGTTATGAATTTCATTTATCGTTTAAAATTATTATTCATTTATCATTTATAATTATTATTTATTTATCATAATATAGTCTAAGTTATAATTAATATAAAAAATAACTAATGTTTATATTAATTTTGAATTTTATATTAAATATTAAATAATTAATTAAAAATAATTCATATTTTAAATAATTAATTAAAAATAATTCATATTTTAAATAATTAATTAATAAAAAATTAGTTAATAAAATTATTTAGTTTTATAAAAATGTGTTGCAATTTGCGACGGCATGGCTGTCGCTAATGTTTGATAATTTGCGACGGCCATGCCGTCGCTACTTTATGTTGATTTGCGACGGCCTTTGTGAGGGTCAGGCCGTCGCTAATTTCCTATGATTTGTGACGGCCATTTAACGACCCAATATGTGACGAATTTATGGCCGTCACAAATCTGTCAGAAACATGTGTTTTGCGACGGATTTAAGCTGTTTGCGACGGCCTTTGGCCCTCGCTAAATTCAATTTTTATTGTAGTGATATTGATCTCATTCCGGCTGCATCATTACCCAATAGATAGGCCTATAGGAGTAATCCTCAAGAGACCAAATAAATTCAAAAGCAAGTGGAGGAGTTAATGTAAAAAGGATGGGTGCAAGAGAGCCTGAGTCCATGTGTTGTCCCGATTATTCTAGTGCCTAAAAAGGATGGAAGTTGGAGGATGTGCACAGATTGTAGGGCTGTGAACAACATCACAATTAAGCACAGACATCATATCCTTAGACTTGATGAATTGCATGGTGCTTGTTTATTTTCTAAAATTTATTTGAAAAGGGGGTACCATCAAATTAGGATAAGGGAAGGGCGTAACACCCTTCTCGGACGCTACATTGTCTGTGACACTTACATTCTATAAGACCGAGTAAAGCGGAAAATTTCGACCATAAATACGGGTTTAATTTTTTTCTTCTTTTAGCGAATAGTACGATAAATAGTATTTAACATACATCATCATACTTGTGCATAAATAATTTACAACCATTCTCCAGGTACTAACAGTCATAAACATAAACATCCAGAAAAGGGCGGAAATACCAACACTAGTAAATTAACAACATACTGGAAATATGTTTATAATAATAATAATAGCATTGGAGACGCAGCTCCACAAAATATAAACATAAACACAAGACTCATCATACTGGCCAATACAAAACAATGACGAAATGTCATCCCTGCACAACCGTAACAGTCAAGGATGATACACTATCACGCCGTGGGTATACTCCTCACGTCCACTATACAAAAGCCATTGAGACTGTGACCATGTACCCATGTCATCTCAAACTCCAGTTGGGGGTGGTGGCGAAACAGTGCTGTCGTCATCTTCTCAAAACGTAAAACAAAGCAGAAAACAAAGCAAATACAGAATATGAGGTGAAATCCCCATTCATCATACACATAACGCACATATGCAGTGGTACGACACACAGATACGTACGACTATCAATATACAATTATATCATCATTCATCATAATGATAATGTTTCACAAAAACATAATCACAGGGAAACGTTCACCTAGATAGGAGACATCTAAGACTCAAGGAAAGACCTTTGATTCCTATACCATGGTTTTAACGAACAGTTGGAGAGAGTGGTTCGGAGGATTGTTCCGGATTTCACCAGCCTTAGGTAAAATGCGTCAACAGTCAGCAACGTGTACATAGCCTTTTTCAGAAACATCCTACACTACTAGAACATGCGTAACGTCTAGTCGAATATGTCGGTGTATTGCAAGATCACCACGCCACAGAGGAGCTACCAACTAGGCCTATATGAGTATTTCATACCCTGACATCGATCGGCACTACGGAATTCACACCCGCATTAAAGTGTCAGCTCAATCTTCTAGGCACAACGACCTCACAGAACATAGTTTCACTATGTGTTTGGGCAAAATTGGCGGAAATGTGTTCTTCTTGTCTATCCACCGGATGACCTCTTGATTCCACTGGAATCCTTTTGACATGCTTTCTCATAAGCTAGATGTTTTCAGGTCCAAATCACTGGCCCTTAACATCGAGCTAAATTTCTCAAGTAACCTTTCATCTTTGTGCAAAAGTATCTTAAAGCACTTGATTACAAATCCTAACTCATTATGAAATTGGATCACAGTCCAATTATTTATTTCTCTGCACTTTTATAGTTTAGCATTTTTCTTGGCTTCCAAGGAAAACATTCAACTCTTAGTCAATTAAATCTTATGGAGGTATGGACAATGAATTATCCATACGTTATGACATAAGGTCTTGTTCCATCCTACATCATAAATTATTAAGTTCATATTTTCACTAAGTCGTTCATAACTTAACTTAGGTTCATAGCGAACCACAAGGCAAAGATAGTTAGTTTAGGAACAAGCCTTTAGATGTTTAGGTCTTTAGTATGGAGGAATGGTGGATTCTAATATGAAGCATGATGAGAAATGGTTCACAGCTGAACCATTATTGATAGCCATCCGATTTATTAATTTAATATTCAACGGTGGAGAAATTTTTCAATAGGTTTGGCACATATTTGCTAATTAGTCCACGAAGCGCACTTAATCAGTAGCAACATTCATGGCGAAGAGGGACGAGGAAATAAAGGAAATCAGAACACTAACCACCGAACAAATCAAACGAACAGGTTGTTGACCTTAACATTTTGATATTTTGATAAAATAAAAAAAATAAAAAATAAAAAAACGTCTTCTTCCTGGGCATCACTTGCACTGCCATACACCAATCTCGACCACATCGACAACATTGGCGGACTATCGACGATGAACATGGCCGCCAGATATGTGAAGCCCGACGTGGCGAAGCTGCTGCTCGAACTCGGCTTAAGCCCAGCAATTGCAAATCATGTACTCATGGGTAGATAGATACTCTTAATGGTGTAGATAGATACTCTTCAAGCGCGCAACGACCTTTTAATGGTATAGATAGATACTCTTCAAAATTTATCAATTGACTCTTACCAATGTGTTTAGAATGGCCATTGCAAATCATGTACTCATGGGTCAAAATTTTGAGTGTTTTAAGCACTATACAAAGTCAGGTAACGATTTCGTTGGGAGTTTTGGTCGGCCGATATTTCCTGAGGGCCTGCGTCAGCTGGTTGTGCACGAAGGTCAAAATGACAGATTAATGTTGTTTTGAAAACGTCTCACACATTTATAACTGAGCCCTCCATCGATTTTTTAATTATTTTATCTAAAAGACCCATCTTTGCAAATAATACAAATTTGATTACCTATAGAACTTGCTACAGTGGGAGTCAAGATAATGGTTCAGCCGTCAACCACTTCTCATCATGCTTTCATATTAGAATCCATTTGGAGGCATTAGGCTTCTACTTTGGAATTCTAAATCATCACTCATTTTCTTTTATTTTCAATTACTATGATTAAGGAAATGAGGATCATTGCAAATATGCGATTGCAAGGATAAATATCCTATAACTTTTCGTGTTTCCCCCCAATAAAAGTATGTGCATGCGCATTTGCATGGATTTATATTGATCAAGAATCTTGGATATGTTTCTTAAAAAAAAATCTTGGATGTGTGACTCTTTTGGGAAAATTAATAGTTCTTTACTAGAAGTAGAAAGATCACTCTCCACAATAATTTATTTATTTATTATGGGATAATTATTTTCTCTTGAAGAAACAACTGATGAGTTGAAGGATCGGTGTCAGAAACTATACAAAGGCCAACACGAGTAAACTTTGCCAGTTTTTCCAAAGGACTAAATCAATTCGTACATAGACTTAACTAGATCATAGACCCGTGTGATGTATGGGTAAATAATGTGTTAGGTTCATAATTATGTAGCTTTTGGGGGTAGGATAAACATAAAGAAAAGAAAAATGATAGATGGCTTTAAAATTGCAAAATCCAATGGTGCATTTTAAAAAGACCAAATTACCATTTCAAAATTTGTGACCGTACCTCATATAGGCATATTAGTTTCGGATTATAAGAAATTATCATTTAAATCATTGACTCTAGAGATTTATTTGACTGACACAACGATTACTTACAATAACAATATTTAGAATGGTTTTTTGTTTTTAAGGATTTGACTTATCCAAAATATATAGAAATATGGACTCTATTTATTGAAACAAGAAAATAAAAAAAATAAAAGACCCGACACATTTTTCTTCTTGTTTTCCATTTTCAGAAAATGATGGAACCAAACATGTCCTGATATTTACCAAACACATCTGTGTGGTTCTTTTGAAATGTTGTTGCCTTATGAAATACTTAATTAGCATACAATAATTGGATGGAGATTACCTTTCCTAAAATGATGTTTCATCCAATTAGATTGTGCTATTTGAAAAATTAATTATATTATTTATTATAAATATATCATTTTTAAATGACATGACACAATCTAAGTAGATGATAGGAAATGAGACATCATTTTGGGATATGTGATCTCCATCCACAATAATTAGTCAAGTAAATTTTGATATTATATATCCAAGAGAAAGAAATTTTCTCTAATGGCTCTGCCGATTCACCATCTTGTATTGTGTAGATGGAAAATCATACTTCTAGTGATCCTAACACTCCAAGTTAATTTGGTTGTGTTTTGCTCTCGTTAATTATATCTTATAGATTTAGAGAGAAAAATTACTTCGAATGTTTTAAGTCTGTGTATGGTTATTAAATCGAACTTTGAGAAGGAGACTCCAAATTAATGGTTGCTAGATGAACCAATACCTAATGGGGAAACCCAATTATTCATCCTTTACCATCATTTATTTATTCATATTAAATCGGTGGAAAATAAGAGTGGCGTAAAAGTTTTGGTTCATTCTTTGAAATTATATAAAATGACAAGAATCATATTTCTGAACATTTTTACGAGAGTTTGGTAAAAAAAAATCATTTTTACGAGAGTTGTAGGACATTTAGGATTGAAGCCACGAAAGTATGTGCTGCCAAATGAACAATGGAGAACATATGTTGCTACACTATGAAAATTCTTTCAAATTTCGAGGCATTCTTCATCATATAAGTATTCCCTTAAAGGAAGGTAGTGGTAGTCATGCTTGGATGGTGACTCAAGGTCATCATAGCCACTTGCACTTACATTGTGCTAGTCAAATCCTGAAATGCAGCAATGGAGAAGTACCATCCATACATTTTGTTCTGTAGTGGGCTAAAAAATCCGGAATTGAAGAAATCATATTTTTTGCATTGTTAAAAGCTATGCATTATTGTGACTGCTCGAACCCTTTAAGCTCCTTTGCATTTCTCTTACACCCTTTTGGTAAAATGTATAAATCTTTCAGACTTCTACCCTTCTCATTCAGCTAAGCAAGAGTTCAAGGTAGAATGTAGGTAATACAATTTCATCATTACCTCATTGGAAATGATTCTTCAGGTGCATGCATACAAATATATGTTGTTAATAAGATAAAGATATTCCTTTTGCTCAGGGACTTTAATTTTAGGCTAATGTATATATTCATGGTCAAAGTGAACCTAATAAAGCTGCAACAAGGGGTGATACTTAGCGTGTAGGGAAAAAAAAAGACAAAAACTTGCCTGCAGAATATCGCCAATGTTGACAACTAGAGCTCCAGGTAGAGGGGGTAAATCAATCCACATGTCCTGATGAAGAACTTGCAGGCCGCCAATATGGTCTTGTAGAATCAGAGTGATGAAATCAATACATCTGAGAATGCTTTCAAAATGATAACCTCACACGTGTCAATCATTTATGCATTCACTCAAAGAATTTATCACACGTGGCAACACCAGCAGTCTTTCTCCCTTTTTTTGCTTAAGTGTCGAGATGTGGTTCATTTGAAGACAAATATTATTTAATATATTTTTTTAATTAAAAAATAATCAATAAAATTTCAAATTTGAGATTAAATCAATGTATTAATGGTGAGATAATGATTGACTCATAGAAAATGGAAGAATCAAAGCATTGATGGTAAGATATATCTCTCATAAATGAAAATATTTTAAATTGAATATCCATCATCATTAATTTAATTATTATTTAATTTCAAATTTTAAATTGAGATAATATATTTCTAGAGCACATTCTCATGCATTGTTTCTCTATCTATTTATTTCATTACTCTTCTTCTCATTTCCTCTTCACTCTCTCTTCAAATTTGCTTTGCTTTTTAAGTTGTGTCTTCTCTGGTACGCTTTTTCCTTGCTTTTCTGTTCTTATCATTCCATTTTGCGCTTTATTTATTAAAGAAACGCAATAAGAGGTGTGACAATATTTAACTTTTTTTATAAATGTGCACTCCATGCACCTTGTTCATTTCATAATTTTCTCTGCTCATTCTATGATTTTTTCCCTCTCAGATTCTTCGAAGACCATCTTTGCTCCTTGCTTATTTAATCATCTCTCATCTTGGGTAATGACTCTATCTCTTCCAAGATATCTCTATTTATCATTGCAAGGTTCTGAAAACTCAAACATTTTAATTCTTGCTATTTTGATTTTTCCAGAGCACCGTTTCAATATCAGCATGCTTTATGGTTCCCAAAGTTAATTATGGTTTAGGACAAGCACGATAGTAATGGCTAAAAGCAAAAGGTCCCTCAATACAACCAAGGACTTTTAAGTAGGTTGGATCCAAACCAAGAGCTTCTGATAATAGCTCAAACAATAAAGTCCCCAATTTCATTACTTGATTCGAGTATTCCACCAATATGTCTCTTCAAGAAAGTCAATTAAGAAAGTATTCCATGATTAGGTCATAAGGAGGAAAGAATTAAGCATTATGAAATCTAAAACGATCATAAACAGAAAGTGTAGGAAAGTAAAACTTATTTTCTTCCCCATTTCTACTTTGACTTGCCTTATGTTGTTTTTGTGGCATTTCACATTATTATTACCTTAATCTGTATTGCTATTTAAATTTTATGCAACTAGTGATAGTTTGGATACCTGGTTGGTTTCTGAAACTTGGATAGCTAATTATGAGGGTAAACAAGTGGAGACACAATTCACAGCCTAACCTACTATTGAAAAGGTTTAAGAATCTTGTTCACGAGAAAATGAACCAATGCAAGGTTATATCTGGTAATCAAACACTTTTTTTTTTATCGTGGATGGACTGCTGGTATGGCTCTGGTATAGGAATCTCTGAATCAAAGATATTCGGCTACTGCATCTGATTCAAATGTGTTGTTGCTGTTATTGTGCTCTTGGTTACATTTAATTTTGGCTCATAAAACCGCGACGCCCCATCTATCATCTCCTTCAGATAACTTTCAGGGATTCCATGATTGACAATTTGAAAGAAACCCCATGTCTCAGATGCAGCATCTCTGACTCTCTCAACAACCCTTTTGCGTACACTTGGGTTTTCATGAATGTTTGCAAGGTCTACATGCAACAGGAATAGTATCTTCTATGTAGCCTAAATCTGAGGCCTTCTTGAAGTTAACAGGTGGATGATAGAATATACGAGGGATCTTGGTAATCCTTGCATCAACAAGTTCTTTAACACCAACTTTGGTGTCATCAAAAGCTTTGAGCTCGTTTGCTCTTTCAGAATCTAGCATCACTTTCTCTTCCTCTTTGTTCGTAATAGTGACCCTCGAGCTCATTTTCTTTCTCTAAAGAAGCATCATGATAGGCGTTAATTAGGATCAATTAAGGTATAGGGGCAATAAAGGAATTGTAATCAACTACAATACGAAATTTGCATTTGGATTAATGATAAAAAATAAATTATTTCAATAATCTTATAATAAAATCAATTTTGCATTTGGAATGTTTGGTGAACAATCTTAAGATAATTTATTTCATTTACATGATGTAAAAAATCACCTTTATATGATAAATTAAAAAAAATAAAGGTACGAAATTATTTATATAATTTAGGCTTAATTGTATTTTTGGTCCTTCAAGTATCAAGATTGTGCAATTTTGGTTCCTCAAGTTCTAATTGTGCTAATTGGGTCGCCCAGATATCACGATTGTGCAATTTTGGTCCCCGATTTTCCAATTGCTCCAATTAAGTCGTAATTGGGTCCCTTAGGTACCACGATTGTGTGATTTTGGTCCTTCGGATATCACGATCGTGCAATTTTTATCATCGGTAGCCTATGTGGCACACATGAGACTGATTTGTGACCGATCTTTACAATAGTGGAAAATATACATTAGACGGTAAATGTTTACGTCATTTAACCAAAAACTAGACGTTAAAAAGGGGGCGGTGGCAGTTTTGTAAATATCAAACTTCATTAATTCACTGTTAACGTCAGTTGTTTTAAGGACTGACGTTAAAAGTGAGGCGGTGGCAGTTTTGTAAATATTAAATCACTATTTGCGTCAATTGTTTAATGAACTGACGTTAAAAGTGTTTTATTAACACTTTTAACGTCAGTTGTTTATAAAACTGACGTTAGAAGTGTGATTTTTACTTCAGTTAAATAAATAACTGACGTAAATAATCAACTCATTCCTATCTTTCTTTCGTTGTCATCTCCATGTTGTCACTCTTAACTCAGATCATCACTCCATATATAGTGTAGTTTATTTCTAATCTTTTTTTTAAAAAAGTTTATTTTTAATCTTAATTAATTAGCTTGAATTAGTAAACAAATTCTTGTGCAAATTAAAATAAATAAACACTTAACATAAAACAAGTTATATATGTATAATCAAATCGTATCTCATTGAAGCGATTCATAAGTTACAATTACATGATTAAAAGATAAAAAATTTCCGCAAGATAGAACTAAAATATAAAAAAGTTTCTGCTTCAACATCATTTTCTTCTCAGTCCTGTCCTCAGAAACTCCGATATTGAATGCATCTCCTCCCTTACTTGAAGTCCTTGATGCTCCATCTGAATCCACAGTCAATTTGGAGCCAAAGCAGAGTGAAGGGTGCACTCAATCTGTTTCAGCAATATTCTTGGAACAGCCACTTGGTTCCAAAACTGAGGTTTTGGAGCTGTAGCTGCTGATTCTCCAGAAGGATGATGGTGTGTGCAATTCACATAATGCGATTTACACACCCTTATCACCCATATAATGTGATTTACTCAAACTCAGAAGTTGTTTGACCATTAAGACAGAGACCTTTAAGTCTAGGTATAGGAAGAAAGAGTGATGAAGTTAATCTCCATGGTAGAGCCATATTGTGAAGCAGAAAAATTAAAGGAAGGAAGGAAGCTATTTATAGGAGTAGGGGATGAAGTTCCTAGGCGTCGTAAGTTGCTAAAAAATTAAATTGATCATTAAGAGCATTAGGTTCCAAGGCGCATTGGGAGTTGACAATCATATATTATAAACATGCAGAAAAGAAAACGCCCGAAGGAATAGGAAGAAATAGACCTTTAAGTCTAGCTAGGTATAAACTTAGTGCTCATAAAGAGGATTATAGGTTACAATGTGCATGGGTAAGTAGCACAGTAGTAATGGGTAATTTAGTATCAGAGTAGTCAAAGGAATGAATGCTTTAATTTTGCAGAAACTTATACACTTTTAACGTCAGTTGTTGAATAAAACTGACGTTAAAAGTGTTTTAAAATAAAAAAATATTTATTTTTAACGTCAGTTGTTTATACAATTGACGTTAAAAGTGTGATTTTTACTTCAGTTAAATAAATAGCTGACGTAAATAATCCTATGTCCCTATATGCCCTGTTGTCACTCTTAACACATGTCTCAGAGCCATTTTGTGAAGGAATAGAAATATAGAGGAAAAGAAGAGGCGTGATATTCTGATCGTCTGAGAATAATGGTACTTTATATAGAGAATGATTTTTACACAACACTTTTAACGTCAGTTGAATTCAACAACTGAGGTTAAAAGTATTTTTTAAAAAAATATTAATATTTAACGTCAGTTGTTTAATACAACTGACGTTAAACAATTACTTTTAACGTTAGTTGTTTAATAAAACTGACGTTAAATATTGGTTTATTTTTTGCTTTTTGATTATAACGTTTACACCCGCGCGCCTTCTGAACTTCGCTCTGTACGTACGTCTCTTTTCTATTTTCATCACGCTCAACCCTAGATCACTCTCAACCCTCACTCTCGCTCTCACCCAGCACAGAACCCTAATCGCGAGCTCATCTCCACCGCAACCACCGCGAGGGCTTCTTCGCCACCACCGTGAGGTACACTATTAACTCTAACTCTGTCTTTCCATTCATTCTTTGCAATAACTTGACATCTCTCTTTCCCCTTCCCGCGCACTAACTCTCCTTGTCCCTCTGCTCTCAGTAACCACATCGAACGTTGGCCACCACTCGAGCGATTCCTCCCAACCACCACGCGAGCACCTATTTCTGGTGAGTATTTAGGGCACATTTTTGTATTTTTGATTTTGAGTGTATGTTGAAACTGTAGTCTCAGTAGTTGAAACTTGAAACCGTGAGTTTGAGTTGTTTGGAATGTACGTCTCTATTTTTGGTTTTGAGTGCATGTTGCTCTGCTGGTTGATCTGTCACGGCCGTGATCAGTTCTGCCTGTGATGGCATGGTCTGGTTCAGTTGGCACGTTACGGCCGTGATGGACATCACTGCCAGGCCGTGACCAGTGCTTGGCAATCTTCAAAAACTATAGTTTTCAATCTCCCGTATTGTCCTTATATTGGATATATGTTTTGTATATCTACAGGACCTATCTAGTTATGGATCGTAGTTGGATGGTTTGTAAGCGTACTAGTGCTGAGTATTTGAAGGGGGTGGGAGAATTTATAGAATTTGCTCAAAGGAATGTTCCTAATAGTAATGGAATGTTCTGTTGTCCTTGTGTCAAGTGTTTGAATACGAGGAAATGTACGGTGAAGGATATACGTACTCATTTGATTTGTGAAGGGATTTGCTTGAGTTATACAAGATGGATATGGCATGGTGATGTGTTGTTGAGTAGTACGGCGAGTGTCTCCCAACGTGAGGACGTTGACGTAGATATGGAGGATGATCGAGTAGAGGACATGATCCGTGATATTGGACAAGAATCTTTTCATCGAGCTCATGTGTATGATAGGTTGTGCGGTGATGCGGATAAGCATTTATATCCAGGGTGTACTACTCATACACGGTTGTCGGCGGTGCTAAAATTGGTTTGTGTGAAGGGGAGAAATGGTTGGACCGATAAAAGCTTCACGGAATTGCTTGAAGTGTTGAAAGACTTGCTTCCGGAGGACAACACATTGCCTGACCGTAACTATGAGGCCAAGAAGATATTGTGTCCTATGGGTATGGAGTATAAGAAGATACACGCATGCCCCAATGATTTCATATTGTACACCGGTGTTCATGAAGACAATCACAATTGCCCCAAATGTGGGTTATCATGATACAAAGTGAAGGGTGGTGATGATGATGATGATCTTGATTATGTGAGAAAAAAGGGTCCTCCTGCGAAGGTGTTGTGGTATCTTCCAATAATTCCAAGGTTCAAGCGATTGTTTGCCAATGCGAAAGATGCGAAGAATCTTAGATGGCATAATGATGAGAGGAAACGTGATGGAAAGGTTTGTCATCCTGCTGATTCTATTCAATGGAAGAATATCGATACTATGTTTTCGGATTTCACCGATGAGCCAAGAAACCTAAGGCTTGGACTCGCTACGGATGGAATGAATCCTTATGGTAACATGAGTAGTATTCATAGTTCATGGCCTGTTCTGTTGGTAATTTACAACATGCCCCCTTGGTTGTGCATGAAGCGCAAATACATGATGTTGTCTATGATGATTTCGGGCCCAAAGCAACCGGGAAATGACTTAGATGTTTATCTAGGTCCCTTGATTGAAGACTTGAAAACGCTGTGGGTGGAAGGTGTTGATGTAGTTGATGGGTATTCTCATGAGACTTTCAAGCTTCGTGCCATGTTATTTTGCACCATCAACGACTTTCCAGCATACGGTAACTTGTCCGGGTACAGTGTCAAGGGGCATAAAGCATGCCCTATATGTGAAGAAGGCACATGCTACACTCAGTTGCATCATGGAAAGAAGACGGTTTACCTTGGGCATCGGAGATTTCTTAGACGTGATCACCCATATCGTAAGATGAAAAAAGCTTTTAATGGATGCCAAGAGACAGAAGAAGCGCCGGCGGCCTTAATTGGAGAGCAGGTTTATCAGAGGGTAAAGGACATCGTTGTTATGTTCGGCAAGTCCAAAAAGAAAGGTAAAGCTGCTGAGAATAACATATGGAAGAAGAGGCCGATATTCTTTGATCTTCCATACTGGCGCAAGCTTGATGTCAGACACTGCATTGATGTGATGCATGTGGAGAAAAATGTGTGTGTTAGTGTGATCGAGACGCTTCTCAACATTCAGGGCAAGACAAAGGATGGTGTGAATGCTCGTCTCGACCTCGTTGCTATGGGTATACGAGAGCAGTTAGCTCCAGTTGTTGAGGATGGTAAGCGGACTTATTTGCCGCCAGCATGTCATACTTTGTCAAAAAAAGAGAGACAAAGTTTCTGCGGGTGTCTTCAGGGCATCAAAGTTCCACATGGTTACTCTTCAAATATGAAGAGGCTTGTTGATCAGCCGCTGGCTAGTCTAGTTTTATAACTAGAAAAACCTTGGCTTTGTGCTAATTTTATCTCATTTTCACCCAAATTAGACTTGATTGTCTTTAAGCAGCATTTTGAGTCTGTAAAGTATTTTTAGGTTAATTTGATTAATTTAGAGTTAAATAAAGCACTTATGCTATTTTCTGTTTTCAGGTTAATAAAAAGGAATAAATCTGTAGCTTTCGCCCCGCGAGGAGGCATTCGCCTCGCGAACCTGAAGGTGACTATGCCAGAAAATTTGCAACCTTTCTGTGTCGCCCCGCGAATAGATGACTCGCCTCGCGAGACTGAAGACCAGAAGCCATGACTTTTCCACTCCTCGCCACGCGAGCCGTACTTCGCCTCGTGAGAAGACCAAACGCTGCAAGATTCACCTCGCGAGACAATGTTCGCCTCGCGAGTCCGCGGAATCCAGAAGTTGTATATAAGCCTGTTTGAAGGCAGAACTGAGGGGGCTTTTAGTTAGTTTTAGTACTAGTAGTTTATCTTCTTTTCTTAGATATGTTTTGTTTTCCTTTTGTAATGGAGAGCTAGTCTCCTAGGATTAATCTACTGCGATTGGTTTCCATTACCACACTTGAGATTCTGTAATTCCTAGTTTAATTGCTTTTCCCTTTTGATACTTTATTATACATTTCTGTTTGTTATTTCAGGAGTGCATAGTGTTGTGTTGATTCATTTCGGTGATGTTATATTCCTATACTTAATCGCGTTTGTTATTTCGCGTGTGTTCATTCATGTTCGTTAGTTCATGAGGGCTTAACCCCGTTTGTTATTTCGGGAATAGGAACATATATCCGTGGTAGCGATTTCGTTGTAAATTGTTGCTACAACCGGGAGGGGATTAGAATCTGCTTAGGGCTTGGAATTTACATGAACCAATGATAGTGGGAAACCGAGAACAGTAGGTTAATCGCTTTAGTTTATTTGATAATCTCTTTAACTGCTTTGTCTTTATTGCTCTGTTTTTGTTTGTTTTCTTTATTTTATTTCAATCCAAACCCCCCAGGACTAATTTTTTTTGTGTTAATAACAACAACCAAAGAGTCCTTGTGAGACGATATCCGAGTTGTCGTCCTAAACTACAGTTTTAAAACCCGCTCGTTCTTTTTGGTGCATGCGCGATAGCGCGACCAAAAATTGGCGCTGTTGCCGGGGACTCTTGTTTGTTATTAATATTAAAAAAAAAGTCTCTTTACTGAATTAGTTTTGTCTGCTTGTCTGGTTGTGAATTTTAATATGCCCCATGGATAATTATATGCAAAATTATGTGCCTAGTGTTTATTTTGAGCAACCATACATATATTATCCTAACTCTGTTGGAAGTTATGAGTTTAGTAATGATTTTGGCATGTTTGGAATGAATGAGTGTTCTAGCCAACATAGTGGAGGACAGGGTGTTTTGGATGAGATAGCTTCTGCGGTGAATCAAATTGCAGTAAGCCAGCAATATCAGCCTGACCCCACAATATGCCAACTCAGTCTGGAAGAAATGATACAACAAATGGCAGAGAACAATCAACGGATGGAAGCTGATTTTCAGAAGATGGCCATTCAAATTGATCACATTGTCTCCACCTCGGCTGCACTGCAAATTCTATATTCCCTTGAAGAACATACAGATTCACGGATAGTTATTCTTGAAGATACTTCTGCTGATAATTTTGATAATGTTTCTGTTGATGAACTGTGTGTTGAATCCCCTGATTCTATCTATTATAATTCATGTGCTGATTGTACTGACACTGCTTTATGTATAGCATGTTTTGAAAGGTATGAAGAGCAAAACATCCATATGGAACAGGAGACCTATGAGGTTGAGGGCCATGTTCACATAGAGAATGAGGATCAGGAGGACGTCTGCTTCACCGTGCTTGAGGATGATGAAGAACCTTTGGAAGTAGATGATTCAACTAATTCATATGCATGTGTTGAAAGTGATGGGATGGATGAACTTTGCGCTGAATTTCCAGACATTCAGAACTTTACTGATTCAGTTTATTGTGATATATGTATTGACTCTACTAACACTAACCTTTGTGTGGTGTGTGCTGAGATTTCTGCAGGTTTAGCAGGTGATGAATTTGTTAGTGCAGTGAATGAAGAACGTGCAGAAGTTGAAGCAGCACCAGTAACCCCAGCTACTTATTTACCACCTCCCACTGTGGAACAACCGGTAATGGAGTTCAAGCCACTGGATCTTGCACCATGGCCAGTCCAAGGGGTTGAACCCCAATTTTATTGGGAGGATTTTGTTGAGAAAGCGGTCATCTTTGACCCAAGAGGGAGTGAGAAGTCCGCCGCACTGGAAGGAGTCACCGTAACTGTCAAGCACTCACTCCCATATCAAGGCTGCAAGTTATGGAAGCATGGAATGAACTCCCACCCTTTGGCTATCACTTAGGCCTTATGTTACAAGCAATGGGATCCTGGTGGAACCGCCCTTTAATGAGTTTTTTTGAACCTTGCTCTTTTTAATTTTCTTTTCCTTGCTTTATTTCTGTTTTGTTTTCAATAAAGCTCCTGAATAATTTGAGAAGCTCAGGAGTATTTGTGTTGAGTCTTGTGTTGGCAAGCTTGATTGTTTTTGATTGATTTTGCACAGATTGATTGCATGTTATTTGTTGACTGTTTTCCCCCTAAGGTTGAAAAATTTTTGAAAATTTGATCCCCATGTGATTGAAAACTGAACTTTGAGATTTTGTTATGATGGCATGATTTATGATAAGTTTGGGGTGATAGGAAGCACACACTAGGGATAGAATCTCTGTCAAACAATTTGCAAAAAAATGTCCAGGTGAGGATTTGAGCCTCCAACATGTTTTAAACTGTGTAAATCATTTTTAAGTTGCATTTTCCCGAATTTGCTTGAATCTCTTTATGTTTTGCATGTTTATGTGTTTGCTTCAGATGATTTAGGCATTTTCTTTGTAAATAACTACTTAGCCTAAAATAATCATCCCTAATGCATGTTCCTTAGTTAGCCCCTTTGAACCTGATTAACCGGTTAATTCTTGTTAACCTTATGTTACAAGCTAAAATCTGAAAAAAAAACCATGTTAACCCGATCTTAGGATTAGGAGAGCATGGAATCTTAGCAAAGAGAATGGTTGCAAGAAACTAAGTTTAGGGTGGCTACAAGGTGTAATGTGTTGTTTGGGATCGAGAAAAAAAAAAGAAAAAAAGAAATGGCTGTAATCACCCAAGGCAAAAAGAAGAATGAGAAAAGGAACTCGAGTGGAATTTCAATGTATCAAAATGTTCATGCTCTCTTAGTTCCTAGGGACTTCAGCCTAGTTCCTTTGTATATCATACCCTTAACCAGGCCCCATTACAACCCATAAAAGACCTTTTGATGTTGCATGCATGTTTTCTGTGGGAATCATTTGGAGACGAAAATCAAATTTATGGGAAGTGCTCTTAAAAGTGAAATTGAGAGGAATGTTGTTAGCCTGACAAAAACAGAGCGATTGAGTGAACACAAATTTCCCTTGTGAGGAAGGCAGTTGTTTGAATTTGGTGATCTCTCTTTTGTGTGTAACTTAGATCCCTTGCTTAGATTTCTGATTGCTTGAATGATGAAATTCTCAAATGTTTAGAATGAATGATTGTGGGGATTGCTTTGCTTGAAAGGGGGGAACATTGAAGGAAAAATTATTTTGATGAATTGCTTGAAATTTGTGCAAAGTTGATTGAATCTTTTAAGCTTGCCATGTCTTGAGTCTTTTTAAGTTTTTGAGTTTTAGTTTGCTTGGGGGACAAGCAAAGTTTAAGTTTAGGGTATTTTGATCAGCCGCTGGCTAGTCTAGTTTTATAACTAGAAAAACCTTGTCTTTGTGCTAATTTTATCTCATTTTCACCCAAATTAGACTTGATTGTCTTTAAGCAGCATTTTGAGTCTGTAAAGTATTTTTAGGTTAATTTGGTTGATTTAGAGTTAAATAAAGCACTTATGCTATTTTCTGTTTTCAGGTTAATAAAAAGGAATAAATCTAGAGCTTTCGTCCCGCGAGGAGGCATTCGCCTCGCGAACCTGAAGGTGACTATGCCAGAAAATTTGCAACCTTTCTGTGTCGCCCCGCGAATAGATGACTCGCCTCGCGAGACTGAAGACCAGAAGCCATGACTTTTCCATTCCTCGCCACGCGAGTCGTACTTCGCCTCGCGAGAAGACCAAACACTGCAAGATTTGCCTCGCGAGACAGTGTTCGCCTCGCGAGTCCGCGGAATCCAGAAGTTGTATATAAGCCTGTTTGAAGGCAGAACTGAGGGGGCTTTTAGTTAGTTTTAGTACTAGTAGTTTATCTTCTTTTCTTAGATATGTTTTGTTTTCCTTTTGTAATGGAGAGCTAGTCTCCTAGGATTAATCTACTGCGATTGGTTTCCATTACCACACTTGAGATTCTGTAATTCCTAGTTTAATTGCTTTTCCCTTTTGATACCATATTATACATTTCTGTTTGTTATTTCAGGAGTGCATAGTGTTGTGTTGATTCATTTCGGTGATGTTGTGTTCCTATAATTAATCGCGTTTGTTATTTCGCGTGTGTTCATTCATGTTCGTTAGTTCATGAGGGCTTAACCCCGTTTGTTATTTCGGGAATAGGAACATATATCCGTGGTAGCGATTTCGTTGTAAATTGTTGCTACAACCGGGAGGGGATTAGAATCTGCTTAGGGCTTGGAATTTACATGAACCAATGATAGTGGGAAATCGAGAACAGTAGGTTAATCGCTTTAGTTTATTTGATAATCTCTTTAACTGCTTTGTCTTTATTGCTCTGCTTTTGTTTGTTTTCTTTATTTTATTTCAATCCAAACCCCCCAGGACTAATTTTTTTGTGTTAATAACAACAACCAAAGAGTCCTTGTGAGACGATATCCGAGTTGTCGCCCTAAACTACAGTTTTAAAACCCGCTCGTTCTTTTTGGTGCGTGCGCGACAGCGCGACCACTTGTCTCTAGTGATCTTAAATTGGTTGGATTGAAGTCTCATGATTGTCACATCTTGATGCAACAACTTCTGCCCGTTGCTATTCGTGGTATTGCTACAAAAAATGTGAGACATGCCATTACTCGGTTGTGCTCATTCTTCAATTCTATATGTAGCAAAGTCGTTGACCCCCGTATGTTGGATGACTTGGAAGTTGAGGCTGCTACAATCTTGTGCCAATTGGAGATGTATTTTCCTCCTTCCTTTTTCGACATAATGGTTCACTTAATTGTTCATTTGGTGAGGGAGATTAGATTATGTGGGCCAGTTTTTCTAAGATGGATGTACCTAGTTGAGCGCTACATGAAGATCTTGAAAGGGTACGTGAAGAATCCTCATCGTCCGGAAGCATCTATTGTTCAAAGGTATGTTGCAGAAGAAGCTATTGAGTTTTGTTCGGACTACCTTCATAACACGGATCCTATAGGGGTTCCTAAGCCTCGGCATGATGAGATCAGATGTCAAGGTAAGGGTACACATGGCTTAAGAATTAATAGGAAGGATCGGGAGGAAGTGCTTCAAGCACATTTGTATGTATTGAACAACATCGAATGTGTTCAGCCTTTCTTATTTGAACATAAAAGAAAAGTCAATCAAGAAAACCCTCGAATGAGCGAAAGGTGGTTGTTGAACAAGCATAACAAGACTTTCTTACCATGGTTCAAGGAAGAAATGCTTAAGGATGGTAGTCTTCGCTTCGATGACGTAAAATGGCTAGCACGTGGGCCTAACTTCAACGTCATATGTTGGAGCGGATAGGACATAAATAACTTTTCCTTTTATACAAAGGAACAAGATAACAAGAGTACCATGCAAAATAGTGGGGTTATGATCGTGGCCGAAGCAATGCACTTCTCTAGTGTAAAGGACACAAAACCCGTTATAAAGACCGAGACCTTACTTTGGATATATTGAAGATATTTGGGTGCTCGATTATACTAAGCTTACGGTGCCGGTATTTAAATGTAAGTGGGTTGATAGTAACGATGGTGTACAAACCGACGAATTGGGGTTCACATTGGTAGACCTCAACAAGTTAGGTCATATAAATGAGCCTTTCATAATGGCTTCCCAAGCAAAACAAGTGTTCTACATCACTGATCCTTCTAACAAAAGGTTGTCCGTGGTTCTCCAAGGAAAAAGCATGTATAATGGTAGTGATGAAAATGAAGATTCAAATCTTGATATTCCTGAGACTCCTTCTTTTTCAACAAACATTCCTACTATAATCGAGGAGACACAGGTGGACGATGTACATGCCACTCGTGATGATCGTCACGAAGGGATATTGATATAGATAGTTTAAACTTAGTATACATTTATTTTTATTTATATTTATGTATTTATTTTGAGTTATAACCTATGTTAATAAATATATATTGTTTGTGAATACATATATATGGATCATTATTCCATTTTTCCTTTGCAATTCTGTAATGTGTGTGATATTACGTATTCTTGGGATATTTCTTGAATGCGGGGATGGTGAGGGGGAGTGATATTTTAAAACTGAATTAAAAAAAAATACTATTAACGCCGGTTTTATCATACAACCGGCGTTAATAGTATTTTATAAACTATACAGTACACTGTTAACGTCAGTTGTTTATTACAACTGACGTTAAAATTAAGACCTTTAACGTCAGTTCTTGATAACAATTGACGTTAGTTTTAACAAAATTAACGTCAGTTTTTTTAAAGAACTGGCGTTAATTTTGACAAAATTAACGTCAGTTGTGTTAAAGAACCGACGTTAATAGTGTTATATTTAACGTCAGTTCTCAACTGACGTTAAAAGTTTAACTTTTAACGTCAACTGTATTTACGCTACGAAGATTTCGACGTAAAAATTAATTTTAACTGACGTAAAAAGCACTTATTGCATTAGTGTTAGAAATGTCATTTGCATAGAAATATTTGACCCTTATACACACATGATGTACACGTGACCATTAATGTGTGTGAAGTGTCAATAATGCCACATAAAAATGTTATGTAACCTACCAAAATGGCCTCACTAAGTGTCAAATCAGTCTCACATGTGCCACGTAATTGGTGTTAAAATTGCACAATCGTGATATCTGAGATATCAAAATTACACAATCTTGATACTTGAGGGACCCAATTGGCCAAATTGAAAACCGGGGGACTAAAATTGTACGATCGTGATACCTAAGGGACCCGATTGTCGCAATTGAAACAAGGGGGACCAAAATTGCATAATCATAATACGCTGGGAACCAAAAGTGCAATTAAGCCTATTTTATAAAATAAAACTAATTATATTTATAAATGGACCGGCCTACTAACCTTAAAATACTTTCTTTTTGTAATCCTAAGCCTGTTTAACTAAGAATACTTTTTGAAAAGTCTAGACCTAACCTTTTTATTACACAAGTCAAGCTAGGTCATAGATCCCGGACGAGCTGTTTGACTTATTATGACCCTTATCCTAAGGGACTGCTATTAGCTTAATAAAATTAATAGGGATATGAAGAGATCCAATCCCGACTTGATCGAATTCAAGCTTGGTGGTTTTTGAATTAAGAATAGAGATGAAGTGATGAAGCATATGTGTTTACTGATTACTTACCTTTCTGTTGTGCTAAAATTGCACTTAAGGGCGAGTGCACCCTATCACACAAGTAATATAGGAGTATTTAGGACTCCAAGTATCGAACTCGGAGGGATTGGTGACAAGTACTAGATTAATTACTCCCTTGTGTTATATAGACAATCAAATTCGGGTTGTAATTGAATATTTAAAAGGAAGCTGATATTGAAAACAAGAAAGACAAAGAATCACAAAGAAAGGTTCAATTATGGGGTGTCTGGTTTCACTTATGTTACTACATATGATATTACTCAATTTCTCAATGATATGTGTTTCTTATTGATTGCCAATCACTTGCTCTAAAACTATTAATACCCAATGGTCATGCAATATTAATATTCTTTCCCCTAATCAGTTACCCCCAGTGGCCATGCAAGGCAAACAGTTAAAAGAAACACAAAGAACTAGCAAGCTTATTAATTCAAACTGATTGAAAATAGGGGATTGCGTTTGATCCACAAAACCCCAAATCAGATTAATCCCAAAGTTCCGTTAACTAATTGTGGTACGGTCGCCAGTCAATTAATCAATTTGATAAAGGATTATCAAACCTTTTTAGAAATTCAAACACAAGGAAAAATCCAATCAATTAAGAGAAACATTGAATCATATTAAAATTAGGTAAGCATCAAAGGTATTAAGCCATAAGATCTACCATACCCTAGTGATGGGTTTAGCTACGCATAGTCATGAATAACAATACACAAATCAAATCCATATAAAAATCCATAAAAGGAATTTGAAAAACTGAAACCCGAAACACTCTTTTGATGCAAAGCAATTTTCAAACCAATAGGGAGACGGTCTTTTGCTCGGTCCTTTTTGCTATTCCAATTCAACAGAACTCCGCTAAAGGTCTCTCTCTAACCAAGCAAAAAGGGTTCTGACGGCTGAGTGTGCAGAATATCCCAAATCACATAGCTTTAGGTATTTATAACAACACTTCAAAAAAAAGGTATTTATAATAGAACAGAAGAATCCCAATGCAACTCTGATTCTGATAGTATGTATAGCCGTGCTTCATGATGTACGGTCGTGCACAAGTTATACACGGCTACATATCAATTTGTACGGAGAGTTCAGAAAATCGACGCGAACTGCAAATCAGTGGGCGAATGATGTCCTTGCTGCACATATATGGGCGGCCGTGCATAACCATGTATGGTCGTGCTTAACCAGCTAGAGCTCTATTTTAGTCTTTTCCGCACCAAATCCTCCTAAAACGCCACCTTTTATACCCAATCCATTTGTTCTTTCAATTATGCAAGAATAAAGGGGAAATAGGTGAAATACAAGTATCAACAGTTAAAAATATGATAATTTCCACCACAAATTCCTACAAATAAACATGTAGAATGACGGTTTATCACTTTCTAAGAGTCTGTTTGGTTTGCCAAATCCGCTAGTGTATAGCGGATAGCTTATATCGGATGGAAAAGTAGCACCGTTTGGTAACCGTTTTTAAAATTAGCTTATAGTATTTTACCACTAGCTTATAGCGTATAGCTTATCATTTTTCTTTCATTTTTATCCCTACGATCTTAATTTAATTCACCACTTATCATTAGCTAATATTTGTTTTTTTGGTAGAAAGGCGAAAACAAAGACAAAAAGAAACAAAAGACTAAAGTAGTCTAACGAAAGCTACACCCATTGAATCAGCTAACAAGAAGTTACCAATTCCATGAGGAGGATTATCCATAGTTATCTAACGCTCATCCTGAGAAGCACTCGGCTTGGTCAGAAAGTCAGCACATTAATTCCCTTCTTTAAGAGTGTGATTCAATGTGTAGGACCAGTCTTGGTTAAGCTTGTTTCGAATTTCATGGATTAAAGAAGCATACTTGTGGAAGCAAGGCACATGATCATTCATCAAGTTGATAGTAACCAAAGAGTCAGAATAACAAATAATATCTCGGTACCCTTTATTCCAAACCAAATTAAGGCCATGCAAAAGAGCTAGAAGTTCAGCATGAAGGTTATGAGAATGACCAATAAAACCTGCAAACCCAAAAATCCAAGCTCCATGTTGATCTCGTATAAGACCACCAAACCCTGCCCTTCCTGGGTTGTTAAGAACACAAGAGCTAGCCATTCCTGCTTGGGTGCCAAACGACCCATCTGTCCACTCCTGATCTGGTCATATGATCATAAAAACACTTATTGATAGTTTCCTTAAGAGAAAGAACATTAGTTATCAGATGATGCAGGTTCATATTCTCATTTCCTAAGCATTTTTATTACGTGCATGACATGCCCACCAGACACCTGCTAGAAAGCAGCTCGCATGAGAACCAGAAACACCACCTCTGATCCAAGTGTACGGGTCCATTTGGGTGAAAAAATTGGTTACTATAGAAACCCAGAGCTGACCACATGTTCTTGGATAGATTGCAATCCCTGACACAGTGTAAAAATGTTTCCTCTTGAGGATGTCTTCTTTTATATGCTCAGGTATAAGGGTTGCCAGGCTGTTCAAGTTCCATTCACCATTACAATACACATCACTAATGGTTAACTGGGTATCCTGAATATTAACAAAATTCACTTGAGTGCATAACGGCCCATATTTAGTCCAAGCATCATACCACAGAGACGTTTTGCCATCCACTATGCGGAAGCTGTACCAATCCCTAAGAATAGATTTAGCATTTGCCAACGAGTTCCATACATAAGAGCCATGGCTATATCCTCCATTGAGAAACCTGCCATTATTTACATATTTGGGTAGCTTGCACTTCAAGTTAGACTACTTACACCTTAAGTAAGAGTAGCTTGCACTTCAAGTTAGACTGGCTTGCACCTTAAGTCGGATGAGCCTATAAACAGACTTCATGTAAATCATTTTACAAGTTTGAATACAATTGACTTTTCTCACACTTGAGATTTCTAGAGAGAGTTGAGAGTTCTCCTCTTCTTGGTTCATGAGTTGAACCATTGATTCTTATCTTCAATTTCCATATTCAAGTGGTGAATCTTCCCTTGGCTTATCAAATTCAATCTTCTTCTCAAAAATGATTCAATTTGTGGCGTCTTCCCTTCATCTTCTTCCTATTCCACTTTCTATTTTTGTTCTTTAAATTCTTGCAATTTACTTCATGCAATTTACTTCCTAGTTCATATATAGATTGTTCTTCTCTTCTACTCCTTTTGGTTTCACTTGTTTCTTCACTTGAAGATCAAGTTTATTCTATTGTTCTTATTTTGTTTGATCTTGAATTTTTAGCAATTGAAATCAAAGAAAGATCCTAAAATGTTAGTGATCTATGTCTTGATCACATCATGTGGTATCAAAGCTAGATCTTTGATCTTCAATTGTTTTGAATTTTTGATCAATTTTTTTTTGAAATTCTATGACGATCTTTGAGTTAGAGCCAATTTTATGATGAGAATTTCATCCATAGTGGTGTCATTAATCACTTAAATTTGGATGATGAAATTCAATTTGAATCCAAATGTGATCATGGATCTAGAATTTGAAATGAGTTTGAATTGATCTTGCTTGAATTTTTGGTGAATGTTTTTTCCCTCCACATTTTCACTTTCAATTTTTGGCTCCAATTCTTGCATGTGCTCTTCCATCACATGTGATTTTGGTTGCTTCTTGAAAATTCAAGAAAAGATCTATTTTCCTTACTTTATGAATTTGAACAAATTCAAAATTCAAATTTCAATTCACAATAGTAAGATTGATTCAAATTTTAATCAAAAGTGCTTTAATGATTTCAAATTTTTAGAACCTAATATCTCTTCATGAAATTCAAATTGTGGAAATGATGTGTTTATCATCCACTTGAATGAAAGATCTATGTCTCTAATTACTTGATTTGTGCTCATTCACTTGGAAATTATTTTACACTACTTGAATTGTTCATATTTCCAAGTATTACACCAATTATGTATTGAAGGATCTTTTTGTAAATTCGAAAATTAAGTGTAATTGCTGTGAAATTGTAATTAGCAAAAGTCAAGTGGCTGAAGTTTAAAAAAACTGGTGTAAAAAGAAAAAGTGGTCAAAATCGTAAATATACAAAGTTTTGGGGCAAAAGTGTAAATTCTGGAAAATTCTAGCAAAAGGTAAAAGACTTGCCACCATTTCACATGCTTGTATTTTTATAGATCCTTCACAAATTGGTGTAGCACATTTCACATTGATCATTAATTATTCACCAATACTTTGATTAAATTTGAATTACACTTTGTTGAACTCTTTAAACCTGTCTTCTTCATATCAATTTGAGTGTGTAATTCTTCTTGAACCTTTTCTTGTTTGTCTTCTAAACTTTGAGTGATATACATGAGTGGTAATCTTTGAGTGAATGGTGAGTGAGTGGTGAGGTCCTTGAACTATTCAATTTTTGACTTGTAATTATTTTCTTTCACTTGTTCTTTAATTGTACTTGTTCCTTGTTGGATTGTACTTAATTCTTTTGATTTTTGGTGGTGTAATTGTTCTTATTGGTGTAATCTTCATTTGATTTGTTTACTTTTCAATTCTCTGGGGTATGTAATTTCTCAAATTGTAAGTGCACCATGGCTTCACTACATTATCACCAAGAACAAGGAATTTAAATAGGAAGTTGGATCGAATGACAAGACACATTGAAAGTGGTGTTTGAAAAATTAGAAGTAATTGAGAACAAAGAAGGATCAAGGCATGCCAACTCCCATAGAGGTTCATCAAATTCCGAAGACAACCATGAGGATAGACCTAGATTTGATAGATATATGGAGACCTAGACATGACAATAGAGGAAGAAGGCATGAGAGGGATGACAAGTTACATAATGTGAAGGTAAAGATCCCTAGCTTCCATGGGAAGAGTGACCCCGATGCTTACTTGGAATGGGAGACCAAATTAGAACTCATATTTTCTTGTTACAACTATAGTGAAGATAAAAAAGTAAAAGTAGCAAGTCTAGAATTTCATGATTGTGCTTTAATTTGGTGGGATCAATTATGTAAAGAGAGAAGAAAGTATGATGAGAAACCAGTTAGTACTTGGAGAGAGATGAAGAGGGTTTTGAGAAAAAGATATGTGCCTTCAAGCTACACTAGAGACCTACACCATAGGCTTCAAAGGTTGAGACAAGGAAGTATGAGTGTAGAAGAATATTATAAAGAGTTGGAGGTCATCTTGATTAGAGCAAACATAGAAGAAGATAGAGATGCAACTATGTCTAGGTTCTCGGGAGGCCTCAACCAAGAAATCCAAGATGGGGTAGAGCTTTACAACTATGTTGAGTTAGAGGACTTGGTGCACCATACAATCAAGGTTGAAGCTCAAGTCAAGAGAAAGAAATCCTTCAAGAAACCATTCTTCAACAACAACACTCATCTTGGAAGGATCATTCCAATAAGGAGGGTGACTCATCAAAACAACTTGAAGTTGTAGGTAAAAGTGGATCAAAGGCCACATTCCCTGACTCTAAACCATCCACCTCTACTCCTTCTTCAAATAGATCTAGAGATATTAAATTCTTTAAATGTTTGGGTAAGGGACATATTGCTTCTCAATGTCCCAATAAAATAACAATGATCTCTAGAACTAATGAGGATATAGAGGTAACATGCCTCTTCTAGCGAGTCTTCTAGTGAGAGTGGGGAAGATGAAGTTCTCCCACTTGAAGGAGACTTATTAATGGTAAGAAGACTCTTAAGAGTGAAGGTTAAAGAAGAGGATGAAAGCCAAAGAGAGAATATTTTTCACACTAGGTGCATGGTGCATGGTGCATGGAAAGTTGTGTGCATTAATCATAGATGGAGGATCTTGCACCAATGTGGCTAGTCAAAGATTGGTGACTAAACTTGGTCTCAAAACCAATCCACACCCTAGGCCATACAAGTTACAATGGCTAAGTGAAAAGGGTGAAATCTTGGTGAACCAACAAGTCTTATTGATGTAACACCCCGATTTTTCCGTTTCTTAATAATCTATGATTATGAATGTATATGTGTGCTTATTATTCTAAATTTGAAAGAATTATTTTAATAAACCAAATTTCATTCCTTATAATTTATTTTATTTTATGAAAGTTCAGTTGAATTCTCGGTAGAAAATTTCAGACGTTTCTAGTTTGAGTGTTTCACTGTCAGTAAAATTCTACCGACCCAAAAAATAATTTTCTTTACACAAAATAAAATTTTAATTTTTATAACTCCATTTTTAACCAATTCCATGATTTTAGAAATTTTTCTTTCGATATGAAATTTTCGGGTGGAAAATTAACGAAGTAAAATACGATTGGTTTTTACTATCAAGAAATTAATGGAACCAGGACGAGCATTATTTATCAAAAAATAAATAAAAAATTTGGTACAAATTTGAATAGTGTTGCCTTCAAATCACAACATAATTTTTATAAAAGAGTTCAACATAAATTTTGAATGAAAAATATGATTTTGAAAATAATATCTTTTAACATGATCAATTAAAGATTTTTGGTATAAAATGGACTATCAACAATTGTGTGTGTGTGTGTAAAAGTAAGTCTTGAACAAAATACAAACCAAGAATTTGTAAAATATTAGACATCTCTAGCATCCAGTCATGGCCAAAACATATACTTAGGAAGATAAGACGACTTTGTTGATTTAACTTAAGTTGTTCGCTTAATTCGTAGACTTGCGGCACGCGATGGGAAAAAAGGAAGTTCGCTCTGGGCAACGCGAAAATAAAGACCTTGTCTATCTGTCGAATTAGGTAAGGGGAGAAAGCCTGAGGGATAATTTTGTTATGATGACTATATGCCTTATGTGTTTATTTTGATGTGTTTGATTGATGTTATTATTGTTGTGACCGTTTTGGTTGGATTTTGAGTTCATGATGTATTGATGGTTTGTGAAAATATGCATGTTGCTTATATGTGTTTAAATTGTTGTATATGTGTTGATGATTTATGAAAATGTGCATGTTACTTATATATGTTGAAGTTGTTGCATGGAAGTCTAACCATTGGTTAGAGCTCAAATAATGAAGATAAAAGCTTTAAGAAAACATTTACAAAGAAAATCATAAGTAAGGATTTCCTTTAACAAGATTTTGACAAAAATGGGAAATTAAATAATTTTAATGTTTAATGAAAGTTTTAGAAAATAAAAACAATTTTTATGAAAGAAATTCAATTGAAAATTTAGATGATTTTACACTAAGAAAAATCAAACTTTGAAAAGACTTCATGGTAAGAAACCATGAAGAAAAACAAATTTATTTTGAAGTTTTGAAAAATATTTTTTTTTGGTAACATTTTAATGAAAGAGAAAAATTTTAGATTCAAAACAATTTTATAAAGGGAAATTACTTAATCTAAAAGATCTTATTTTGAAGAAAAACATAATTTTGAGAACACTTGTAGTAAAGTACCATAGAAAACATGATATTAGTTTCCAATGTTCTTAGAAAGAGTTTTCCTTTAAAAAGGTTTACTATATTTTTGAAAGGAAATAGACTTTTCCAAAACAAATGATATTTTTAGAAAAAGAAATGGAGTTCCTAAAGTTTAAAGTTTTAAAAATGAATTTCAAAAGAAAATGATGTTTAAAAGAATTTATTCAAGTAAAAATATCCGGTAACACGGATAAGTTACGGAAGTTTTGATTTTGTATTTGTTTTTCACTGAACAAAAAAATAACGTTGAAAAGTGAACCTAGTAACAGAGACGTCGGGATACTAGAGTTAAAGCACATGGATCCATGATCCGTATCACAACGATGTGGACTGTGTGTCCTATATATGAAGTTGTGGACTGTGTGTCCTATTTACGTTGTTGTGGACTGTGTGTCCTATATACGTTGTTTTAGACTGTGTGTCATATACACATTGTTGTGGACTGTGTGTTCTAGACACGTTGTTGTGGACTGTATGTCCTATTTTTGTTGTTATGGAATGTGTGTCCTACATACGTTGTGATAAAACGTGGTGAAAGTAGTAAAAAGGTGAAAGTTGTTTTCTACGATCACAAAGCCCAAGACTAGTGCACAGGTCTAGGACTGTTGTAATTGGACAGACGGGCTAAAACGTCTTGTGTCAATAATGAAAGTTTTAAAACATTGAAAATTTATGGATGGTCGTGAGCCTTGAGCCTCGACGAAGGAAAGAATGATACACAAAGAAAAGCTACAAAAACAAATATGCTTTTACATGCATTTGGCAGACGTGCCCACGTTGTTTCGTATGAATGCCTTGAAGGGTAAGGTATTTCATGCTACATTGTTTCATTGTGCCTTGATGGACAATGAAGTCCATATGCCTGGGGTGTTATGCCTTGTGTTGGACAATATACTATGGACATCCACACACGTTGATCACTGTGCCAGGAGTTTTGGGTAGTGCTGTGGAAAAACACGTTGTGCCTTATTGGCAATCAAGCTTGATCAACTCATATTTCAAAGAAGTTGGGATCTCCGGAGACCAGGATAGAATGATGTAATATAGAAGTGCCATGTTTTCAAAAAAGGGGATGATTATTGGTTGATATGATTATTTGTGAGAATTTATATGTTGAATATGACTATTTGTCTGTATCTGTTGCTCTGTGTTTAGGCACGTAGTCGTCATAATTCATCCATATATTGGTATCTCACCCTTACAATAGATTAGGTTTTCCCGGGTCCTTTGCTGCGACACGAGGGTAAGTGGTGCCGAGAAGTTCCTAACCTCACTTAAGCATATTACTCCTGATCCTTGAAGAGGTTGGTGAAAATTCTATGGTGAGAACTAGGGAATTTGTTTTTAGTAGTTGTCTTTTAGAATGATCAGCTTAGGATGTTTCATTCGGGACAGATGTTTTAAGGAAATCATTATAGGTGGTCTTGAAGAGCCTTGTAATGATTTGAAAAAAAAAATTAGTACGAAAGATTATTCCATGAAAGTCATATGTTGAAGTGTTTTGGATTTATAAATAAACCCAGTTGTTTTGTATTATTAGGCATGGTATGATTATATTTGTTAAGATATTTGGCAAGAAGATATATATTTATTAATTTGAAATCTGATTTGATTCCTTTAATTAGGCAAATCAGATTTGATTTGTCTGCTGTAATTATGATTTGATTCCTTTAATTAGGCAAATCAAATTTGATTTGTTTTATTTGTTGTAATTAGACATGCTGTAATTAGGCTCTTGTGTAAATAGTTGTATTATGACAGGCACAAATTTAGGAGGAATTGTGGTGCCCATCTATGTATATAGCCTACGGGTCCTTAAGGAATAAAAACATTTGAATTATGCTTGATGCGGTACACCCACTTGCACCCAAGAGCTTTCTTCCCAGGTGACAGTTGTTGCATGCTCCATGTATGATTTTGTTCAAGAACTTGGATCTCAGCTTGCATTGTTTCCCTCCATCAAACATCTTTCACTGCCTCATGAAAGTAGAGTGGCTCTTTTTCTGCAGTAATTGCTGCAAGGAAATGTCTGTGTGGCAAGGAAAATTTGTCACAATTTACATAGTGTGCTATAGGATAGGGTGCACCTGAAGAATGTGATTGAGCTGATGAACTAGAGAAAGGACTCAACTTCTGAATCGTGTTTGTCACATAGCCCTGCAGTCGAGTAGAGGGTTGTTTCACACGACAACCACATCCCAACAACTCATTTCCATCATGACTACTTGAGATTTCCATGCTCGCAGCCTCTGGTATTGCAGCTGCATCGGCTGCAGCTGTCTCTGCAGTGTCAGTATTCTGGACTTCTGCATGTGAAGGTGCTGGCGTCGTGGTAGAGTCTACAGCAATTGTTTCTGCAGTGTGAGTGCCCCCCCTATCGGCAACACTCACTTCTATTGATGCCTCCATTTGATTTTCTGCCAGATCATCCAGTAGACTCTCCATGTCAGCATCTTCAGTAATGGAATGAGAGAAGTTTGGTGTGGTTTCATTATGTTGAAATGGAAACTGGGTCTCAAAAAAATTGACATCCCGTGATACAATGAATTCATGGGTCTCAATATCATAAACTCTCCAACCCGTTTGCCCATAAGGATACCCCATGAAGACGCATCTACGACTGCGACTTAAAAATTTGTCTCCGTCCGTATTTTGGTTGCGCACGAAACACAGGGATCCAAAAACACGCAAATGAGTATAAGAGGGTGGCTGTCCATACAATACTTTATATGGAGTTTTTCCTTTTAGAACCGATCTTGGAGTGCAATTGATCAAATATCCTGCTATCAACACACATTCTCCTCAAAAATCAATGGGTAAGTTGCCTTGAAACCGCAAAGCTCGTGCCACATTGAGGATATGACGATGCTTTCTTTCGACCCTCCCATTTTGCTGAGGTGTTCCTGTACATGAAGTTTGAAAAACTATCCCATGTTCAATAAAATATTTTTTCATGCAAATAAATTCCGTTCCATTATCCCTTCTCACAGTTTTAACCTTTTTGTTATATTGCCTTTCTACCGTAGAAAAAAAAATTTGTCAGTGATCGTATTACTTCTCTCTTATCAATTAGCAAATAAATCCACACTGCACGTGAGCAATCATCAACAATAGTAAGAAAATATGAAGCACCACAAGAAGAACGAGTTCTATATGCTCCCCATAAATCACAATGTATCAAATCAAATGTATTAGACGCTTGATGATTACTCAAAGGAAATGTTTCTCTAGTTTGCTTAGTTCTTTGACATGTATCACAAACTTTGTTCTGCAAATCACTAACTCTACTCCAACTACCATTAGAAACCAACTGAGTAGTTTTCCAAGATGGATGTCCCAACCGCTTGTGCCATACTTCTAGTTGATTCATTCCTTCAATTCTGCATGCCTTCACTTTCGGAGCTTCCCGGAAGAAGTAGAGTTCATCCCTTCGTTCACCCGCTCCAATCGGCATCTTCGAAGTTCGGTCCTGTATGGCACACAAATTAGAAGTAAATTGAACATTACAATTTGATTCACCCGACAGTTGTGATATAGAAATCAAGTTGTAATTCAACCGAGGTACATAAAGCACATTTTCAAGTTTTAAACTATCAGTAAGTCTTATTGTTCCTTCCTTAGTAGATGAGGCAATATGTCCGTTTGGAAGTCCAACAGGACATCCAGGCACTTCCCTCACATTACACAAATGTTGCAAGGTTCCTGTCATGTGGTTAGACGCCCCACTGTCGATGATCCATGAATTAAGTTTAGTCTTACCAGTCATGCTTTCGTTTGTAGTAACCTTTGAAGAGTTAAGCATTTCTACCAGAGTTTTCCACTGCTCCTTGATCAAACTTGTCATGGCCAAACTTTCTGCATCCATAACAGCCGCCAGGTATATTTTCCTAGGGTTGTATGCGCTCTGATACCATGTAAAGGAATGGTTCAGATGTTTTTATTCCTTAAGGACCCGTAGGCTATATACATAGATGGGCACCACAATTCCTCCTAAATTTATGCCTGTCATAATACAACTATTTACACTAGAGCCTAATTACAACATGTCTAATTACAGCAAATAAAACAAATCAAATTCGATTTGCCTAATTAAAGGAATCAAATCATACTTACAGCAAACAAATCAAATCTGATTTGCCTAATTAAAGGAATCAAATCAGATTTCAAATTAATAAATATATACCTTATTGCCAAATATCTTAACAATATTGTTTGTGTTGTGTGCACTATTTTAAGTACTTCGCAAAACTTTTACCCCCATACTTTCAGACTTATGAAAATAGTCGAAGTTTTTCTGAAAGCAACCAGTAAACTTCCTTTTAATTTATTTCCACAAGTGATTAGGAAGTAATGTCCAAGGGGGGTGTTACAGTTGAGTTTTTCCATTGGCTCTTATCATGATGAAGTTATGTGTGATGTGGTGCCAATGGAGGTGGGGCATGTGTTGCTAAGAAGGCCATGGCAATTTGATAGGAAAGTTATACATGATGATCTTTTCAATAAATTTACTTCCATGCACCACAACAAAAATATTACTCTTGTACCCATCTCTCCTAAAGAAAATTGTGAGGATCAAAAGAAAATGAGAGAGAAAAGGGAGCTTGATAGAAAAGCCAAGAGTGGAAAAGAAATAAATAAAGAAAACAATGTGCCACAAAAGAATATGAAAAAGGCAAATGGCACAAGTGAGCAAAATGTTTTTGAAAAAAATAAAGGTAAAGAAATGGATGGCAAAGAATGATTATTTCTAAAAGAAAAGGAAGTAAAGAAAATATTATTGGCCAATCAACCAATATATTTACTTTACACCAAAAATAATTATGAAAATTCTACATCATCTCTTTCTTTGCCAAAACCCTTTGAGTTTCTTTTGGATGATTTCAAAGATGTTTTTCCAAAAGAGCTTCCTAATGGTTTGCCACCTATTAGGGGGATTGAGCATCATATAGACATAATTCCTAGTGTTTCTCTTCCTAATAGGCCGGCCTATAGGAGCAATCCACAAGAAACAAAAAAAATTCAAAGGCAAGTTGAAGGATTGTTGGAAAAAGAATGGATAAGAGAATCACTTTCTCCATGTGCAATGCCAGTTATTTTAGTACCTAAAAAAGATGGTACATGGAGAATGTGCACTGATTGTAGATCCATCAATAACATAACCATCAAATATAGACATCCAATCCCAAGGTTAGATGACTTGTTGGATGAGCTACATGGGTCACAAATCTTTTCAAAAATTGACCTAAGAAGTGGCTATCATCAAATAAGAATAAGAGAAGGGGATGAATGGAAAACCGCTTTTAAAACCAAGTCTGGACTTTATGAATGACTTGTGATGCCCTTTGGACTCACTAATGCACCAAGCACATTCATGAGGCTCATGAATCATGTCCTTAGGGAATTCCTTAGTAAATTTGTGGTTGTCTATTTTGATGATATATCTTAATATATAGCAAAACACTTGATGAACATCATGAACATTTGAAATGTGTTTTGTTAGTATTAAGAAAAGAAAAACTATTTGGCAACTTTGAGAAATGCACATTTTGCACCACCAATGTGGTATTCTTGGGCTATGTTATTAGTGCACAAGATGTGCATGTAGATGAAGAGAAAATTAAGGCCATCCAAAGTTGGCCAACACCTAAAAATGTTGGAGATATTAGGAGTTTCCATGGATTGACAAGTTTTTATAGAAGATTTGTCAAAGACTTTAGCACTTTGGCAAGTCCTCTAAATAAGGCTTTAAAGAAAAATGTGTCATTTCATTGGGGCCAAAGCCAAGAAAACTACTTCAATATACTCAAGGAAAAATTGACCAATGCACCAATTCTCGCACTTCCAAATTTTGTGAAATCTTTTAAGATAGAGTGCGATGCTTCTAATGTAGGCATTGGGGCCGTTTTGCTTCAAGAAGGACACCGTATTGCTTACTTTAGTGAGAAACTTGCCAGGGCACATTTGAACTATTCAACTTATGATAAAGAACTTTATGCCCTAGTAAGGAGTTTCAAAGTTTGGCAACACTATCTCTTGCCCAAGCAATTTGTCATTCATAGTGATCATGAATCATTAAAACACTTAAAGGGGCAAGGAAAATTAAACAAGAGACATGCCAAATGGGTGGAATTCATAGAACAATTCCCTTATGTGATTAAACATAAACAAGGCAAAAACAATGTTGTGGCGGATGCACTTTCACCTCGATATGCTTTACTATCAACTCTTGAAACAAAACTTCTTGGGTTTGATCACATAAAGGAATTGTATGTAAATGATCCAGACTTCTCTACAATTTACACTCAAATAGGGTCCATGGCACATAAAGGATTTTTCATAAGTGAAGGTTTCCTTTTTAGAGACAAGAGACTTTGTGTGCCAAGGCATTCTATTAGAGATTTGTTGGTAAGAGAAGCACATCAAGGGGGCTTAATGGGGCACTTCGGTGTTCACAAGACTTTAGAGGTTTTGCATGAACATTTCTTTTGGCCAAACATGAAAATTCAAGTCCAAAAGTTATGTTAGAAATGCATTGCGTGTTTGAGAGCAAAGTCAAAGAGCAAGCCTCGTGGGTTGTACACTCCCTTACCTAGTCCTTCTTCTCCTTGGATTGATATCTCTATGGATTTTGTATTGGGATTACCAAGGACTAGGCGAGGGAATGACTCAATTTTTGTGGTTGTGGATAGATTTTCCAAGATGGCCCATTTCATTCCATGTCACAAAAGTGATGATGCTTGCCATGTAGACAACCTTTTTCTTTAGGGAAATAGTTAGACTACATGGGATTCCTAGAAGCATTGTATCCGATAGAGATACAAAGTTTCTAAGTCACTTTTGGAGAACTTTGTGGGGCAAGCTTAGAACTAAATTACTCTTTTCGACTACTTGCCACCCACAAACGGATGGGCAAACTGAGGTGGTTAATAGGACTCTTTTTACTCTCCTAAGAACCATCCTCAAGAAAATCCTAAAGTCTTGGGAAGAGTGCTTATATTTCATTGAGTTTGCATACAACCGTGTGCAACATTCTACTACTAAGCACTCCCCTTTTGAGATAGTCTATGGTTTTAATCCACAAACTGCACTTGATTTGCTTCCAATACCAATTGACCAATCCTTGTTACATCAAGATGGGCTTGCCAAGACCGAATTTGTTAAAAAGCTCCATGAAAAAGTAAAATTAAATATTGAAAATCAAGGGGAGCACAATGCAAGGCAAGTAAATAAGGGAAGAAAACAAGTGTTACTCAAACCGGGTGATTGGGTATGGGTGCACTTAAGAAAAGAGAGGTTTCCTTTACAAAGGAAGTCCAAACTCCTACCAAGGGGTGATGGACCTTTCCAAGTGTTGGAGAAAATAAATGATAGTGCATATAAAATAGATCTCCCTGATGATTATAATGTGAGTGCCACATTTAATGTGTCCGATCTCAATCTTTTTGAAAATGACACAGATGATGATCAACACAATTCGTGGACGAATGTGCTTCAAGAAGGAGGGGATGATATGAGCATGGACACACAAAGCCAAGGACCTAGAATTGAAGACCTACATTGATCCATGACGAGGGCAAGGCTTAGAAGAGTCTAAGACACGTTGAAGAAGGTGGTGGTCAATCACTTGACTCATAGGCAACCTTATGAAGAAGGCTTCATCTTGAACCTCTTATGCATTGAGCCATTGACCACCTAGTTAGGGATAGGAGCTAGGACCCTTGTTTAGAATATAGTTCATGTAATAAAGGTAGGAACTAGGAACCTTGTATAGAGTATAGTTCATGTAATAAAAGTGCTTATTCAAAAAGTACTTAGGACTAGTTTAGGAATTGGGCCTATTGGGCCATAGTATAAGTGTAGGAGGCATTAGGCCCAAAACAAAGCCCACACTTGGGTAGCTTGCACTTCAATTTAGACTAGCTTGCACTTCAAGTTAGACTAGCTTGCACGTCAAGTTAGACTACTTGCACCTTAAGTAAGAATAGCTTGCACTTCAAGTTAAACTAGCTTGCACCTTAAGTAGGATGAGCCTATAAATAAGTTCATGTAAATCATTTTACAAGTTTGAATACAATTGAGTTTTCTCAAACTTGAGATTTCTAAAAAGAGTTGAGAGTTCTCCTCTTCTTGGTTCATGAGTTGAACTATTGATTCTTATCTTGAATTTCCATATTCAAGTGGTGAATCTTCCCTTGGCTTATCAAATTCAATCTTCTTCTCAAAGATGATTCAATTTGTGGCGCCTTCCCTTCATCTTCTTCCTATTCCATTTTCTATATGTGTTCTTTAAATTCTTGCAATTTACTTCATGCAATTTACTTCCTAGTTCATATATAGATTGTTCTTCTCTTCTACTCCTTTTGGTGGTTTCACTTGTTTCTTCACTTGAAGATCAAGTTTATTCTATTGTTCTTGTTTGTGTTTGATCTTGAATTTTTAGCAATTGAAATCAAAGAAAGATCCTAAAATGTTAGTGATCTATGTCTTGATCACATCAAATTAGGTAATCTCTTACCATTCCATAGGATAGATAAAAAAGAAGACGTGACACAGCGCATAATCAAATTTATCGTAATAAAAGGAAATCCAAAATCTTGTAAACAACTTTTAATGAAATTCCAGTCAACATGATCATAAGCTTTTTCAAGGTCTATTTTGTAGGCCACATCCCCATTCCGTTTTTTTATTTATGCATGACATGAATAATTTCTTGAAGAATAATTGGGTTATCCTTAGTACCCCTTCCAGGTAAAAAGCTACTTTAAAAAGGACCAATGAGATCATTTAGCAAAGGACGAAGCCTATTCACCAACACCTTAGTGATGATTTTATATAAAGTATTGCAAAGACTAATATGTCGAAATTCTTTAAAGTTACCTGGAGTGTCAACTTTTGGAATAAGAGCTATAAGGGTTTCAGCAATAGAGGACTGAAAATATCCTGTAGCAAAAGCCTTACTAACAAGCTTCCAAATGTCATCTCCAACCACTTGACAATATTGTTTAAAGAAAATTCCTCGAAAGCCATCTGGACCTGGAGCTTTATATGGCTTCATAGAATTAAGAGCTTTAGAGACCTCCTCCTTACTCACTAGCCTGGTAAGATTCGTAATGCCCTCTCCCTCAAGACGAGGAATATTAGAGACTACAAAATGAGCAGAATGACCCTGATGAGGAGAACAAAATAAATATTGGAAATATTTCTGAGCTTCCTCCTGCAAAATGCCATCATCTGTAACCCAAATGCCATTAGGAAGAGTCAACCCATGAATCTTATTCTTCTTTCTTCTAATAATAGTTTGAGCATGGAAGAAAGCCGTATTTTTATCCCCAAGTTTCACCCATTTTTCCCTAGACTTTTGGTACCACAATAGATCCTCTTGGAAAAGAATTTGGTTGTATTCTCTTTGGAGTTTAATTTCAAGTTGGACAAGCTCCAAAGAATCTACCTGCTTAAAGCTCTTTGAATTCCTTGCAGTATGGCTTCAATGTTTCTCTTCTTTTTAAAAATATTGCCAAACACCTATCTATTAAAAATGAAAGAATCCTCCCTGACTTTAGCCAAAGCGTCAAGAGGTCTACCTTTCCAGTTATTCCCAGGGTTTTGAAAACCGGACCGGACCGGCCGGTCCGACCGCTTTAACCGGGAACCGGGACCATGGCCGGTCCGGTCAGCAGGGAAAACCGTCCCTGTGGTAAACCGGTGCAAAAACCGTAGAACCGGTTAAAAACCGGTGAAACCGGCCATAACCAGTAGTGAACCGGCCTGAACCGGTTTCCTAAAAAAAAATTGTATAAAAGGATTTGGGTCATCCTAGCCAAAACTCAATTCTTTTGTTTTCTAACATATATGGGTTGGTTGTATATTTTGGGTTGGTTTTCCCTATGAAGATGATTTTAACATATATCTTTATATTTATTTAGTTTAATTTCAAAATAAAAAAAAATTGTGCTTAATAATTTTAGTTGTTATGTTGTTTTTTTGTTTAATATTGTTATAAATATTATATTAAAAATTAAAATAATAATATTTAATTATAACCGATTCAACCACGGTTCAATCTCGGTTGGACCATTGAACCTCGAACAGCTGCCTTCACCGGTTCAATGACCAGTCCGGTTTTGTAAATATTCCAAGCATCCTCCACTACCCGGCTGTATTGATCATGGACAATCCAAGCGGCTTCAAAACGAAAAGGATGAGGACCTCTCACTTGCGGTAAACCACCACGCCGAAGTAAAATTGGATTATGATCAGAGTGTAACCGACACAAAACCTCAACAAAGGCTTCCGGGAATGCCATTCGCCATTGAATATTGGCAATTCCCCTATCTAATTTCTTTGATATAGTTCTGTTACCTCGACAATTTTTATGCCATGTAAAACGACCTCCCACAGTGTTAAAATCCACCAAACCACAATGGTCCAAGACATTAGCAAAAGCTTCTGCCCTAGACATTGAAAAGAGACCACCTTTCTTATCACCTGGGAGGAGAGTCTCATTAAAATCTCCTAAGAGGAGCCAATGAGATTTTATATTTAAACTAAGATCGCACAAGTGTTGCCAGAAATTTTGACGATTTGCAGATATTGGACTAGCATACAAGCCCGTGCAGGTCCAGCTCTTAATACCCAGAGAAATACTAAAAGTGACAGCATAAGCACATACATCCAAAACAGTAACCATATAGTTAACCTAATTCTGCGTGAGAACACATAAGCCACCAGCCTGACCTTGAGCTTCAATGATGGAAACTGGACTATACCCAACCTGCGTTCTACCAAATTGAATATGAGTTTCCATTAATTACCAAAAGGAAAGTAGGATGAACCCTTCTGAGAAGCCCATTCATATGGCGCTTAGCTCTAGCATTATTAGCCCCTCTAATATTCCAAGAGAGGATGGAAATATCTTTAAATTCTGGCATCATATCCATAAAATTAATAAAATAATGCAAGAAACTGGTAGCTAACAAAAACCATCATTGCTCAGCTACCTCTACTTCCATCTCCAAACCTTTCTGCGTCTCTGGCACCATCTCAACAGAGTCAACTCGGTTTCCATCTTCCTGCATAATCGTCCCTTTCTAGGCATCTGGAGGGTCATCAATGAATCTGAACCTGTCTGGGCCAATTTTCTCAATATTCATACTTGTTTTTATATCCGGTTCTAGCTTGTTCTCTCGATGGATTGGAGCTTGGGAGGGCTGAGTTGTATTAGACAAACTTGTTACGTGCATGGCCTCGGTAGTTGCGCCTGGCACATGTAGTGGATGAGTCCAAACCTTCACATTACTATTTACCTCCACATCACCAGGTCCCACGTTCCCCTTTGGCTTGCTAGAGCTGCCACCTCCTGCCTTCGAAACTGGTTTAAAGCTTTTCCAAATTTTTTGCTCAGTTTCTTGTCCGTCTCTTGTTCTTGTCATTCAAATTCACATTCACAACTTCCTTTTTACCATTTGGTGGTCCCCTGACTTATAAAAAGCTTGCACCTTATGCATATTAAGATTCCTTCTAATAAAAACAAATCGATCTTCACTTAGAGGTTGAGTAAAGATGTCTGTCCACTGATAATCAGTTTTTACAAACTTAATTTCAAAAACACCTTTCTGAACATAATCTCTAATAAACTGATGCTTTATTTCTATATGCTTTGCTCTAGAATACTGTATGGGATTCTTAGACAGATTAATAGCACTAGTATTATCACACCAAACAGGTATATTATGCTCAAACATTGAATAATTTTCAAGTTGATATTTTACCCAAAGCAGTTATGAACAACAACTAGCTGCAGATATATATTCAGCTTCAGCGGTTGATAGAGCAATGGGGTTTTGCCTTTTGCTTGACCAGGAGATCATATTTGCTCCAATGAAGTGACATCCTCCACTAGTGCTTTTTCTATCAATTCTATCTCCAGCAAAATCAGCATCATAAAATCCAGCTAACCTGAAATCTTCATTTTTCTTATATAATAAACCAATGTTAGTGGTTCCAATCAAATATATGAAAATTATTTTAACAGTCTTATGATGAGATTCTTTAGGATCTGATTGAAATATAGCACAAAGACAAACACTGAATTGAAAATCAGGTCTGCTAGCAGTTAAGTATAGAAGAGATCCAATCATGCCTTGGTAGACAGTTTGATCTACCTTTTTACCTTCCTCATCTTTGTTTAGATTAACTGTTGGATGCATAGGAGTACTCATAGGCTTTGAATTTTCCATTTTATACTTTTTCAGAAGCTCCTTGGTGTACTTCTGTTGATGGACATAGATTCCATCACTAGACTGTTTTATTTGAAGACCAAGGAAGAACTTCAATTCTTCCATCATGCTCATCTCAAATTCATTCTGCATCAACTCAGAGAACTCTTTGCAGAGCTTTTCATTAGTAGCACCAAATATAATATCATCAACATAAATTTGTACTACTATGAAATCTTTCTTTGACCATTTCTTGAAAAGTGTAGTATCTACTTTTCGTCTAATGAAATTATTGTCCATTAGATATGTGCTTAGCATATCATACAAGTTCTAGGAGCTTGTTTGAGTCCATATAAAGCTTTCTTAAGCTTATAGACATGGTGAGGATTTTCAGAATCCTCAAACCCAGGAGGTTGCTTGACATAAACTTCCTCCTCAATTATTCCATTTAGAAATGTACTTTTAACATCCATTTGATAAAGAGTTATATCATGTTGTGCAGCATATGACATGAGAATTTAATTGCTTCTAATCTAGCTACAGGTGCAAAGGTTTCAGTGAAATCAATACCTTCCTGTTGATTATACCTTTGAGCAACCAATCTTGCTTTGTTTCTTACCACTTTTCCATCTTCATCCAGTTTGTTTCTAAACACCCATCTGGTTCCAATAACAGTTTTCTCTTTGGGTTTAGAAACTAGAGTCCAAACATCATTTCTCTTGAACTGATTTAGTTCTTCTTGCATGACTAGAATCCAGCTTTCATCTTGCAAGGCTTCTTCAATCTTTTTGGGTTCCAAATCTGATATGAAGGCCATGTTGTTGTTTTCATTGAGAGCAGATATGGTTCTAACTACTGGAGATGGACTTCCAATGATAAGATCTTCTGGATGATAGGTCTTGAATTTCCAATCTTTCTTCAAATTCTGAGTTTCAGACGCATCAGCACTTGTCTGAATTTCAGACACGTCTACTTTTGACTTGTCTGAAGATTCTTCCACTACAGGATTAAGTTCAATACCTGCAACATCATCCTCTAGATCTGATAGTTCCTTATCAGTCTTCAAACCATCATTAAACTTTACATGAATTGATTCTTCTACAACAGAAGTTCTAGAATTAAAAATTCTAAAGGCTTTAGACATTTCAGAATATCCAATAAACATGCCTTTATCTACTTTAGAGTCAAATTTACCAAGATGATCTTTTGTATTAAGAATGTGACATTCACATCCAAATGCGTGAAAATATAATATGTTGGGTTTTCTTCCTTTCCACAATTCATAAGGAGTCTTATTTAGGATAGGTCTAATCAGTATTCTGTTTTGCACATAACAAGTAGTGTTAATGGCTTCTGCCCAGAAGTACTTAGGAAGATTATTTTCATTAAGCATTGTTCTTCCCATCTCTTGAAGAGATTTGTTCTTTCTCTCAACCACTCCATTTTGTTGTGGAGTTCTAGGTGCAGAGAAATTGTGAGAAATATCATTTTCCTCACAGAATAGTTTAAATTGCTCATTTTCAAATTCTCCCCCATGGTCATTTCTGATAGCGGAGATACAGAAACCCTGCTCATTTTGTACTCTTTTACTAAATATTGTAAAGATCTTATAAGACTCATCCTTGTGGGATAAGAAGAGTACCCATGTAAATCTAGAATAGTCATCAACTATGACAAAACCATATTTCTTTCCACCTAGGCTAGGTACAGTGACTGGTCCAAACAGATCCATGTGTAACAATTGCAAAGGTCTAGAGGAGGTGACTTCTTTCTTGGATTTGAGACTTGATTTTACTTGTTTACCTCTCTGACATGCATCACAGAAAATATCTTTATTAAAGGAAATATCAGGCAATCCTCTCACAAGGTTATGCTTTTTCAATTTAGAAATTTGTTTCATACTAACATGTCCTAGTTTCTTATGCCATAGCCACTTTTCATCCTATTTAGACATAAAGCATGTTACACTTTGATCTGAAAGTTCAGACAGGTCAATCTTATACAGATTGTTTTGCCTTTTGGCAGAAAAGAGGGTCTTTCCACTATTGTCATTGACTATGCATGCATCCTTAGGAAAGGATACAGAAAATCCATTATCACATAATTGACTTATGCTAAGCAGATTATGTTTTAACCATTTCACATATAAAACATCACAGATAATAGGCAAGGGAGGTTTACCACCAATTTTACCTACACCAACAACTTTTCCTTTCTGGTTGCCACCAAAAGTTACTTGTCCACCTTTCTTAGGTTGGAGGTCTAGGAACGTAGACCTTTCTCCTGTCATATGTCGCGAGCATCCACTGTCCAAATACCATGATAGGTGTTTGTTTTGTTCTGGTAAGCATGTCTGCAACAGGATTGATCATGGACTTAGGTACCCATATTTTCTTGGGTCCTTTTCTGTTAGTATGAGGAGTCTGTGAATACTTCCTTCTCTTTTTGTGGATGCACTTAGACGTGATATGTCCAGCTTTTCCACAGTATGTGCATATAGGTTTATTTGAACTAACTGACATAGATTTGACAGATATTTTTGAGAATTTTGTTGATCCTTTATGATGTTCTTGACTGGAATAACCTATACCTTCTTTGTTGAGGGAGTGCCTCGGACTTCCCAAAAGTTTAGTCAGATTGTCTCTACCATTAACAAACTTGGCAAGATCTAAGGTGAGTTCTTCTACTTTCTATTGAAGTTTAACAACTTTTTCAGAAGATAGAGTTTCAACTGAGATCTCGGCTTTAGACTTTTCAGTCTTAAGCATACTATTTTCTTCAGCTAACTTCTCACACTCTTGAGATTTATGTGTATACTCATTTGAGAGTTTAACATACTGCCTCTTGAGGGTTTTGAAAGCTTTAGACATATAGTTAGATTCTTCCAATAGTTCATCATAGGCATCATTCAATTTCTCAAGTTCAGAATGTACCTCAGTGTCTGATTCAGGATCAGTATCTGCCATAAGACAGATTTGCTTCAAGCTCCTCTCCTTCACTTTCAGTGGAGCTTTCATCAAGATCTTTCCACGTGGCCATCATTCCTTTCTTATTTTTGTTGAAGAACTTCTTGGGAGATTGCTTCTTGAGTTGAGGGCATTCTGCCTTAATATGACCAGGCTTCTTGCATTCATAGCACACAATGGCATTCCTGTCATTAGATCCACCATCTTTGTTGTATTTTTCTTTGTTGAAACTCCTGGGAGGTTTGTCTTTTCTGAAGTTTCTTTTCTTCCAAAACTTTTTCAAATTTCTGGTGAAAAGAGAAAGTTCATCATCTTCATCATCAGAATCATCTTCATTTGATTCCTCAGATTCCTCTGAAGATTCATCAACTTTGAGAGCTTTTGAAGTGGTTCCTCTAGATGATTTCTTGTCAGCTTTAAGGGCAATGGATTTGTTTTTCTTTCCATTGTTTCTTCAATCAGCTCTTGTTCATGGATTTGAAGAGTGCAAAGAAGCTCATCTAGCTTCATTGTTGTTAAGTCTTTGGCCTGAGATACAACAATTACAAGTGGTCTCCATTGTTTTGGAAGACTTCTGAGAACCTTTTGAATGTGTTCCTCAGTCTGGTAAACTTTTCCCAGAGATTTTAATCCATTGGTTATAGGTTGAAATCTTCCATACATTTGATCAATAGTCTCTCCTTCCATTTTGAATAGATCATACTTTCTGACTAACATGCTGACTTTGGTCTCTTTGACCTTACTGGTTCCTTCATGAGCAATAGCTAGTGAATCCCACATTTCTTTTGCAGATTCACAAGCACACACCTTTTCAAATTCTTTTATGCTCAAAGCACACATGATTGCATATCTAGCTTTGGTGTTTGACTACCACTTTGTTTTTTGCTCAGTGGTTATGTTAGCTTTAGGAATCTCAGCTCATTTGTCATCTTTAGGAACATAAGGTCCTTCTTCAATGAGATCCCAAAGATTAGAGTTAGTGGATTGTAAAAACCACTTCATCTTTTCTTTCCAATAGATGTAGTCTTCTCCATTGAAGTAAAGAGGTCTCGACATTGAGGATCCTTCTCCAGCATGGTTCTTGTTTGTACTAGCTTCTCCTGCCATCTCCAAGATCTTTTCCTCTACATTGTTAAGTGCTCAACCCAGAGGCTGAGCTCTGATACCAACCGAAATAACCAAAGTTAACACAAGAAGGGGGGTTGAATTGTGTTTACCAACTTTTTGGGTTACTTAAAAAGATTTTTGCAGTCACAACAAGCAGAACTTAGATCAAAAGAAAATCAGACGAGTGATGCGTCTAATATTCAGACAGAGCACGCAAGCAAATGGAGAAGAGTAAAACGGAGTTTAATATTCACAATATTAACTCCCCAAGTTAAAATCTTAAACAGAATAATACTTGAGCAAAATAAAGAGATAAGGGAAGAGGAATATCACTCAAGAGTTTTATATTGGTTCACCCCAAAATCCACAAGGCTACGTCCAGTTTCTTTGCAGCACCAAGTTTCCACTATAACTGAGTAAATTACAGTACAAGTATTCTTTGCACACCTAGCCTCTTCAGGATCAACACTCAAACAAGTATTATTTCCTCACCTAGCCTCTTCAGGCTCAACACAGTAAGGAATGAAAAGGTTTTGTGTAATTAATACAACTTGCAAGTCTTTCAGATCATACTCAAAGAGTGGAATAAATAAGAAGTATGAAAGACTGCGAATTAATATCAAATGATTGAAAGTATATTCAATGAAAGAATGAGGTAGTTAATGAAGAGAGTAAATGCTTCTGCACATTGTTCTTAATGATATTCAACTTGTCTTCATCTTCATTGTTTGATCTATTTAAAGACTTTAATCAAGAGATCCGTTTAGACACAGCTTCAGAAAGTGTGTTCTTCTGATTTAAGCTTCTGAGACACCAACAATGCCAAAGAGTCGTTCTGTATAAATATTAAATGCTTGTGAACGTTGAGCTTTGACAAGGTTGTCCAAGAGTACACTTTATTCTGAGTAGCTGTTGTTTCAAAGTATGCAGCAGTAGGCTCTTGTACTTGTATAAGAGAGCTTTCCTCTTTTAGTGCAACAGTCAGTTCACTTTCCAGAAAGCACTTTTTACTTTGTACTAAAACAGCTAAAAAGTTACTGGTATGGTACAGAGATTGCGTGGTTATTCCTTAAAACCTTGAAACAAACATTCTTTATTCTTTGTCCTTTGAGCTATTGTCCAGAGGTCTTCGAGATCCTTAAGGAAGGAATCTAATTTGAATAAGGTGACTTGGACTTCATTTCTGACAGACTGACATCATAGCAGTGTTGGAAATTTAGACGGGTGAAAGGCAATCCAAAAAGTAGACGGGTGATCATGCAGTCCAAAACTAGACGGGTGATCACGCAGTCCAAAACTAGACGAGTGCTAGCGTATTCCAAAAACTAGACGGGTGATCCACTAAGTCTGTTTCAGACAGATGCTTCTTGCCACGTCATCAAGTAAACTCAGATCTTGACTGAGCGTTGACTTGGTCTTTGACTGAATTTCAGACGAGTGGTTTTCAAACAAGTCTAAAAACCGAGCTCTACTAAAAAGTAGACGAGTCATAAAAATAGACGAGTGACCTTAAGTCTGTTTTCCTACACACTTATCAGATATGTCAGTAATTTCGCATGGTTCAATATTACCATACTTAATCTATTTGGAATCATCAAAACTTAGAATCTTCAAATGGAATGTGTCTCAGACTTATGAGGTCTCAACACATAAGACATGAATGTAGTGTAAGAAGCGAGGTTATGTTCATAGGGCATAGTTAAAGACCCTAGGATTGATTAGTGAGTGTTATAGGGACATTAATAACGAATATATGATTAAATGATTAATTCCCCATGATGATAAGACATGAATATTAATGAAGAACAGTTAAGATTAATGAAGTTGATGATCAATGGATTAGTAAAAGGCAATAGGTTAAATCAGTGAATTGTCCCAAGGATTTGGGAAAAGGTTTCTGACTATTTCTGCCCAGATCAGTACAACCACGCTCCATTCAGCACTGTCATACTTAACAGGGAGCACGCTCGTGCCCCAGTTTGAAGTCTAGAACAGAGGGCGCACATGAGCATGCCTATGCCTAACAGGCATCACGACCGTGCTTGCCTGCAGGTCCAGCACGTCCGTGCTCACCTTACCAGAACAGAACCATAATGCATGAAATAGGGGTTTTCACCCCAAACGCTTAAAAGACTTAATAAGATACCAACGGAACATGAAGACCAAAGACAAGTGATAAGATGTTGTACCTTGGTATCTGAGTAGCCAATGGGGGCCTTGATGCATGATGGTCAAGGTGGTAATCTCTAGTGCTTAATGGCTAGAGTGTTAAAGATGATGATGTACCTTGGTAGCCGAGTGGCCAAGGCGACCTTGATGCTTGATGGTCAAGGTAGTAATCTCTAGTGCAGAACGACTAGAGTGTTTAATGAATGAATACGAAAAGATAACGATAATCCTCGATAGCCGAGTGGTCAAGGTGTTGATGGTGATAAACTTGGGTAGCCTAGTGGCCCAAGCGGAGGTGGTGATTGTTGTTGTGTGTTTGTGTTGACCATGCATTCACGCATCGGAGATGATTAGTGGAGGTTGTGCAACATAGGGGAGGTCGTCCGCGTGTAAGACGATTCGACAATAAGCGACGATTCTTCCGAGACTTAGGGGATCAAGTACCCCCGCCGTGGCGCATCCGAGAATAAGGTGCGTAGGCTATCCTAGGGGTCCACCCATGGTAAGGTGAACTGCACCGGCGTTGGTGCTTATTGGCCAATGTGGAGATGTAACTCTGAAGTTGACTTCCTGAGATAGTTTGGATCCACATGCATAGTGGAGTAGTGGAGTAGTGGAGTAGTGGAGTAGAGTTGCATTGCATAGCATACACATTTACAATGATGATAATTGTTATGTTATATTTGATTGTTGGTGATAACATGCTTGTTTGATGTATGCTCGTCTTGCTAACTGCTTCCTTGCCATTATATTCATATGCACGTTTCTTACTCTCTATCTCTATGTTTCTCGTTTGTGGCATGTATCGTTTATGCAGAGGTTGATGTGCAGCCTGTTGAGGAGTGACTCTGAGGAGCTGCGACTCGTAGATATGATTTTCTGCTTTCAGTAATTGTTTAGTTTGTTTCCAGTTGTATCCGAGTTTTTTTATTGGATTGATTTTATCAGCTCTGTAGTGTGACATCGGGGTTGGGTTTGTTTATGTTTCAGTTATGTTGTGTTTCCTTTATTAATATGTTTTGGTTATTTCCGCGTTAGGTTACAATGCGGCAGTGTCTGCCCAGTTTTGATATTTTATATATCTGCATGTGTTCTTTCTCTTTTTATATCTGTGTTATCGCTTTTGAATACATGTGGGGTAGAGGGTGTCACAGTGTGTATAGGCCTTCAAACACTAAATCTGCAATGTACACCTTTGGCTTCAAAGGATTGCCATCTTCATATTCTAATCTTGCAAGGTTTTCCTTAAGAAGGTCAACTATTGGCCTTGGAACTGGAACATCTTTCTTTCCCAGGACCATGTCTCTAAAGGAGACTTTATTTTTATTATCCATAGACTGATTACGGCCACCACCATCAGGTGGTTCATGGTTTGAGCCTCCTTCTCCCTCTTCGAGAGCAGAGAAAACGAAGCCCATAGTCACCATTGTCCAAAGAAAATTGATTTGAGATGTACCATGATAAAAATAAGAATCAATTTTACTATTTCGACTTACATTTAAGATAATAGAAAATTTATTCTTATCTAGAAAAAATAAAATTTATATAAAAATCATTTTAATATATAATTTTATTTTTATTATTCCACTTTATTTATTAAAAAAAATAAAAATAATTTAATATTAAATTTTAAAATTAATATTTTATTTTTGAAATAGTAAATAATTTAAAATAAATTAAAGTATCAAAAGTTATAATTTTTTAAAATAAAATATATAATTTATATAAAAACATGCAAATATATATATTTTTTATGTTTTCTACATTTATCAGTTAATCATACCGCTGATGTCAGAAAAAAAAAAAAGCTAATCACACTGCTTGTTTTGCCAAACATTTCAAATCCAATCCACTATCCACTATCAGTTAGTTTATTAGTTTATCCATTATTCGCTCTCAAATAACTTATCTATTATCGATTATCAGCTAACTTATCCGCTATATGATATTTCTAACTTGTCCGATATCCGCTAGTTTTTACATGAGATAGTGTAAGATTCCTTCCGTGACTTCCTCAACTTACTTTAAAATATTCTATAAAGGAATATGTTTTTATTCCTTAAGGACCCGTAGGCTATATACATAGATGGACACCATAATTCCTCCTAAATTTGTGCCTGTCATAATACAACTATTTACACAAGAGCATAATTACAACATGTTTAATTACAACAAATAAAACAAATCAAAACTGATTTACCTAATTAAAGAAATTAAATCATAATTACAGGAATCAAATCAAATATAATTTAACCAATTAAAAGAATCAAATCAAATTTTAAATTAATAAATATATATCATCATGTCAAATATTTTAAAATATTCCCAGCTTGATTTCCTTTATTTAAGGCACCCAACCAAACTAAGCTTTAGCCAGATTGACCACCTTACCTTAGTCACTGCCATACTATTATATTATATATAATAATAATAATAATAATAATAATAATAATAATATACTCCGTGTTCCTTGGTCTCTCTCCCTCCGAGTCTTCCACTTTTTTCTCTCTCCGAGCTTCACTCTCGTCTCGTCACCTCTGCAATAGCGAGAGAAATGGGGTTCTTCTCCTTTCTGGGTCGTGTCCTCTTTGCTTCCCTCTTCATCCTGTCCGCATGGCAGATGTAAGTCCCTTCTCAGATCTATCAATTTTTTTCTTTTTTATGTGTACAATTAATATTCATGTAAAGGACTTCACTTTCCATTTCGTTTTCGTTTTTGAGATGTGGGTTTTTATTGCTTTGGTTTCACCGATTGAATGTTAAAATTTAATTTTTCAGATTTGTGTTGTTAATTGGAGATAGAGACATGGATTGTTTAATTCGAGGTTGTTTGAATCCGTTTTTGATAATTGGGTTTCTTTCTCTTCAGTGTTCTTTTTCGAAATCATTATGTGGAACCATTATATGATTGATTGGATTTTGGTTTCAAGTGTAAGGCATCTGTTAATGAAGATAAATGTCTCATGTGTAGATAAAATGTAGATTTTATTAATCTTAATTATTCATTATCTCAAGTATCCAGTTATGTTGGGATTGTTAAGTGCTGTTGGATAATAGCAACAGCTATTGCATGCTGAGCTCTTTTTGTTGCACATGACATCAGGTTTTTTGTAGCTTTTTCTTGTGTGTTATTTCCTCGAGATCATTGAGGATTTTGAAGTTTGCACTTAGTACTAAGACTTTGATATCATATTAGGGTACAGACCACAAGCTGATAGATCTAATTGTTGAGGAAACTACATATGTTAATTAGAACCTGGTTTATGTTATAAATAAATCAAGTAATGAAAACAAGATAAATTCCATTTACTCTGAAGCTGAACTGAAATGAACATTCAATTACCATAACCATTGTTTCCTTTCCAGACCGATAGCCCATTAATGGTCAAGCCACAAATATGAGATTCTCCTGCAGCTAATTTTGACATTGGCAAATTCTTAAACTATCTCTGAATCTATGCTCCTCTTCTCCAATGTGCTCAATACCGAACTCTAATCTTGACTCTTGTTACTTGGAATGACATATAGGCAGCCTCTTTTGCAGTTAAGTTTGGTTTTGTTTCATTTTGTAAATTTCCTAGAGGTAGGTGTGCATCTTCAGGTTGTGATTTATTAAAGTGTGTGACCCTTTTGTCACATACCTTGTTTAAAAAAAGAATTAGCAAATCAAATTTCAGGTATCTTAAGTAATTTAAGCTTGCTAATGTACTGCTTTAGCTGTTACGGTGAGATAATACTATTAAAGCAATATTTAGTACTTCTCCATTGATATAGCATTTATGTTGCTAGGTTTAATGAATTTGATGCCAATGGTGGACCCATTGCGAAGGAGTTGATTCCCAAGCTCACTGTTTTGAAGAAAAGCTGGTCCTCTAGATTGGGGTTAGAACTAGCAGATATTGATGTAAGGCCATCTTTTCTCTCACTATTGTTTTAGCTTAACGGATTTCATTTTTCACCTGTAGTTCCCTTCTAATTGAGATGTTAAATACAGGCTCGGCAATTCATTGCCACTATCATATTTCTAAAGGGGGTTGGAGGGGTTCTATTTGTGTTTGGCAGCACACTTGGAGCTTATCTACTGGTAAAGGCTTGGTGTTGCTTTGGACTGTGAAGAAGTTGCTATTCTTAAGTTTACTTTAAGTTCCCCTCATTGTTGTGGTTCCAAAACATAATAGTCCTGAATGAAGTTTTCCTTTTTCTGTAGCTTATGCATCTGGCTATTACTACTCCGCTGCTGTATGATTTTTATAACTATAGACCCGGCAGGCCTGAATATACTCTACTGCTGAATGATTTCTTGCAGGTTTGTCCGAACTTCTTTGATTTGCTTTGTTTTTTGATGATGGTTTCATCTTTGTGAGAACTAGAACTAAATATATTGTATTTACTTTTGATGGCAGAACATAGCACTTTTTGGTGCATTGTTATTCTTTATAGGGATGAAGAACTCAATTCTCAGAGGACAACTTAGGAAGAAGACCCCAAAAGCAAAGACAGTTTAGAAAATACAGCAAAAGATGTAATAGAGTCTTTCCATTGATCAGGTTGCCAAACTGATGAGTAGTATCATTAGATTTTCAAGCTGAGTTTGGAATAGTTACTTAAGAATTAAGATAATTTTGTCGGTTGAATCATAATTTGATTATGGATATGCTTCCACTTTTCTTGCATTCCTATTCTGTTTGCGCATATAGAAATTAAGCAAAACTTTGGCTAGATTTGATCAATTGATTGGCACTAGTTCTCCAGAGAAATTGATTTCCAATCATCAGATAATTAGATTTCCGTGGAGGGGGCAGGGTTGGTAGCTCCATCCTAATTTTCTCGCAATGTTTTATACAATTGCAATTTATTTTTTTTCCTTTTGTCTAATGCAGAACAATTTAAACACGATGACAAAGAAAATTAGATAAATATACAATACTGAAATCTGATTCCGGAGCCCTCGTGTATCAGGAAGTCAATTTTGGCCGAGTTAGTGAGATGAGAGTCCTTGTTTCTGTGAATATATTTGCTTCAAATCGTTGTAACCTTTTTATCTGAGAGAATCGAAGTACAAAAATGATCTGAGCTAAATTTAGTGAAAGAATTAATGGTTAAACAGTTCTGTCCAAAAAAAATCTGGTTAAACAATTTATGTATTATGTTTTGATTAATTTGTATGCAATATTTTCAAAGTATATAAGAATTTTTCTTTTTATAAGATCACTTGAATTGGGCTCATGATGCCGTCAAACCTAAGCCTGGTGCGAAACACTACAGATTAGGATTTATGAGGAACGCATAAAGTATAGTATATACTTTATTTTTTATTTTTATATTTTTTGAAGTCCTCTCTACATTCAAAACATTTTCCACAATTTGAGAGAAACACTACAGATTAGGATTTATGAGGAATCACTAATCAGATCTTTGAAACAATAGATTTGGGAGTCAAACCCAAAACGTTACACATTTACGGGTACAAACTCTTCCTTATCTCAGCATAAACCTCACCCACCCACTTCTTCCCTGCCAACTCCTCCCCCAGGCGCATCGCAGCCTCCACAGTGCCCTCCACGCTATCGTGCGCCGAGTGCACCAACCCCATCTCCACAGCCTCCTTGGCCCTAACCTTCACCCCCCTCGCCAGAAAATCTCTCAGCGCCGCCGTCGACCCGATCTTAGCCCTCATCGCGGCGGCGAAGTAATGGGGAACCGTGATTCCGAGATCAACCTCCGGCATGTAGAGAACTCCTCGGTCGCTCCTCATTACGAGGTAGTCATGCGAGATGGCGAGGATGACACCAGCGGCGGCGGCATGGCCGGAAACGGCGGCAATGGTGGGCATCGGGAGGGAGATGAACGCCGCCACGACCTGGCGGAAGGAATCGGCCATGTGGCGGAGGCGGTCGCGTGCGCCGGACTGGGTTCCTGCTGCTCGCGCCCAGCTGAAGTCGAAGCCGTTGCAGAAGAACTTGTCGGAGCCGTCGCGTGCGACGGTGACGAGGGCGGAGCCTGCGGTGGCTTGAGATTTAATTTGAGAGAGAGCAGAGAGGAGGGAGGATATGAGGGTGGGGTTGAGACGGTGTTGATCGTCGTCGCTGGTTAGGGTTAGGATGAAGAGTGAACCTCGCTTCTCCAAGGTGCACATTTTTTTTCTTTTGTTTTTGGTTTTTTATTGTTGTTGTTGAGATGAAAGATGGTCTGTGATCGCGAATCAGAGTGAGCGAGTCTGATATTGTTATAGCTAGTGGTGGTGGTGTTTTCGTTGGGCTGAAAATGTGGTAGGACGTTGCAATTTGCACCTTGCAAATTGATATTTGCATCTTGCAGCTTTAATTTGATTTTTTTTCCCCCAAAAACACCTTTCAGTCTTGATGAGTTTCTGTTTTCCTAACATAACTTTCGGAATTTACTTTCTGTAAGCTTTCGGAAAACGAAATTCAGACACTCGTTACATCTCCGGAATTCAAAATCCGAATGCGTATTTGAGTCCTTTGTAATATTTGTCAGCTCTTTTAGAAGCAATGAAGGCAAATGGGGACCGGTTTTCTTGCAGTGAGATTTGGAACCGGAGGATTTGTGCTTGTTGGATATCTTCTTTGGCTTCGATTTCTCTCTTCCACGGTTAGGTTCGCTTCTCTCCTTTCGCTTCTTTCTTTTTGTCATAGTTGTGCTAGCTTGGAGGTTTCAGAGTGGCAAAAGAGGTTTCGGTGTCCTCGGCAAGATTCGTCCGGAATTTGCGATCCGTATGAGGAAGTTGATTTAGCGTAGATCCAGATTTCGTTTTCCGGAGCTTACCGGATTCCATCTTCCGGAGCTTACCGGATTTCATTTTCCAGAGAGATGTTCACGCCTGAAACCACTATGGCCTCCATGTGCGCCACTGCTTTCTCCGCCGTGATGTTCACGCCTGAAACCGCCATGCCCTCCATGTGCGCCACTGCCGACAGTGCATCCATTCATTTGATAAGGTTGGTGGGTGTGAATTGACGTTCAACTAATTTTGTCAACTTGTCTTTTAGGTAAAATTGTGTTTGCACAATCATGATTTATGTTTGGATTATTGATTGCAAACATGATTTTAATGAAAGTGAATCGATACCAGTGTTAAATCAGCTTGGACCGGCCAGTCCGACTGGTTAGCTCGGAACTTGGTCATATAGTCAATCCGGTTGAGGTGTTGGACCGTGTAAGCCATTGACTCAATCAGAAACCAGTTCAACAAATCGGTTTTAAGGAACCTGGTGACCCGGTCAGGTGCATGTGAACCCAACGGGTCCTATCCATTTTTTTCTTTTTTCCTTTTTTGCACCTAAATGGCGTCATTTCAATCTATTTTTTTAAAATAAAAAATAAAAACGTGAAGCCAATTCGAACCAGTCAAACGCTCAAACCAAAGTGTCAAAGCCAAACAAAATAGGATAGCAATCTTAGTTTGCAAAATTTAAAGAGAGAGAGAGAGGGATAATGGCCTTGATAGAAGGCAAAGAAGACGGTGTAGAGAAAACGGAGTAGAAAGCACAGAACCATGGAGAAAGAATTATGACACACCCAGCGTCTCGTGGGAGTCCATGAGAGGAAGGAGAGAAAAAAGCGTCGCCCGACTGTCTTGGTGGAGATCTACTTTTGCTTTTCTAGAAAACGATGCTAGGGTGCGTCTGCCTCTTCTTTCACAAAGAGGAAACCTAGTGTAAAGTGAGTCATTGTAAAACCTAATCTAAACTGAGCTTGGGTTCGAATACTAAGCTAAAAAAAACTAAGAATAAAGTAGACCAAAAAAGTAAGAGAATACCGGGCTAAGAGGAATACACGTGGGATTGAAATAAGTGAAAACTTTGTATCGGCAAAAAAAAAAAGAGAGAAGACTAGATTAAGAGAATACACTTGGAATTAAAATAAGAGAAAACTTTGTACCCAAAAAAGATAAAAAAAAAAGAAGAGAAAACTAGACTAAGAGAATACTGGGCTAAGATATATTGGGCTTCGGTAGACAAAAAAATATAGGAGACAACAAAAACTCACATCTATATAAATGTTTTAATATTATTAATTAATTAATTAACTTATATAATATACTTTTTGGAAAATTTTAATATATATCGAGTCAACATGTTCAACCAGTGACTCATTGGTTCGAAATGTGACCCATTAACCAAGTGCTAGACCGAGTCGATGACCAGTCCGGTTTTTATAACATTGACTACTATCGTGTGATGCACGGTGTAATACCCTGATTGTCATATATATGAGTGTTGATGTGTTGTTATGTGTTTTGTATGTTGATCTATGTTTTGGATTCATTCTAAATGTCTATGTACATGTTAGGAGTGGTTTAGCATTTAGGAAGGGTCAATATAGTGAAACATGACTGATATGATTCTCCAAGTGAATATAGATTCGCCAGGCGAGATAAAGAGGCAAAATTTCGTGATCTAGTGTGCTGCTAAATTCGTTTGGCGAATTAAGATTCGTCTTGCGAATTTTGCTCAGCAGTTCTGGAAGTTCTCGGGTTCGCTCCACGACTAAAGATTCACCCGGCGAATTGACGTCTGCAGAATCGCGTTTTGGGGTTCGGTTTCATCCCAATTGTGTCCTAATTTATTTTAAGCCCTTAAACCACGATCTAAATCCTATTTCCCACAACTTTAAACTCAAAAAATTGTCTCTCTTCATCTCTTAGAGTTTTCTTTGATCTCTCCCAAGAATTCTCAAAATAAATTGCTTCTATTCATCTTTCTTTGTCGTGTTTTGCTAGAAGGACGCCGCTGCCGATGTGAACTTCCTTCGTGTTGGTCTTCCATCCTATTGTTTATGTTATTTGGGGTTGTAAAGAAGGTAAATTTTGTGTGCCTTGTCCTTCTTGCTTTCCTCTTGAGCTTTCTTGAATTAAGAATTGAATTAATGTGTTTTCGTGGTCATTTCTTGAGGTGGTGAATAAGTAGTTGTGAGACGAAACTTGGACGGAGCCTTTCTCCTCTTTTCCTTGAGTTGCGATCTTTATACCAGGTGTGGAGGAAGAAAGTGGTATGAATATGTGGGTCTTGGAGTAGGTTGAGATGATGGGGTTAACCCATGACCCCTATGAGTAAACATGCATGTGGTGATTGTGCAAGTATGACTATATTGGTTGTTCTTGATGCTTGCACGTTAATTTATGATTGAACTGATGCTATAATATGTTTATATGCTATGAGTTCGTGAACTATGATATGCAATGATAGGATTGGATGATGATAACATGGTATGTGTTATATATATAACGTCATGTTAACCTTAAGCTAAAGAATATAGTTTTAGGTCAATCGAACCTCATAATAAATGTGTTAGGTAGGAGAGGTGAGGTTGATGATCACTGGATTAGTAAGATGCATAGGTCATGAATTAGAGTGATAAAACTCGTAGTGTTGGAAAGTACTTCGAATCTGTCAAGATTCAATAACTATTATGATTAGCTTGTTGAATGGACGTTCGCGGGGTGAATTTAGTGTTGAGTCTCTAAATGTATGATGTACATTTTCCGTAAGTTTTTATGAAAACTAAACTTTTATTCAATGATTTAATTGAACTAGTTATTGTTTACTGACCTGTCTACTTAGTGTGCAGATTAATATTTTAAGAAGTAATTTTATTCACCCGTCTGCTCTAAATCAAATGATCAAAGTTAGAGAAACACTTGTCTTATAAAGGAACCTGACTTGTCTGGTGAAGCTATCACACTCATCTGAAGAATTCTCAAGGCTTTAACTTTCTGAAGAAGAGTTAACCCGTCTAATGAATATGTCTTCACTCATCCGTTGACACTCTGTGAAGAACTACCTAAAGTCTGAACACTTTCGTGTGTTGTCCCCTCAAGTCAGAAGATGTTGAAGTTTTCTCATACAAGGATCAAGGAATCAGAAGACCAAATATTCAAAAGCAACCTTGTAATTCAGAAAAGGAGTGCTACAAAGAAGCTTTATTTCCTTCATTTCGGTCTTTTCTCTGACCGGCTTGTAGTCTTAACACCAAGTCTCCTTCCTTGAGTTCCCGAGGTTTGAGCCTGGAATTGTACTTTCTTTCTGCCTTTTACTTGCTTAAATCGAGCTCGGTCTCTATACTTTCTTTGTTGGCTTCTAGATTAAAGAAAGCTCCCCGGTGATGTTTTTATGACCTCAACGGTATCATTGCATCTGCTCCATAGGTAAGTTTGAACAATGTTTCCTGAATAGCTGACTGAGGGGTAACATGGTAAGCCCATAATACCCTGGGAAGTTATTCTACCCATGCACCTTTTGCTTCGTCTAGCCTCATCCTAAGTCCTCATAGAATGACTTTATTTGTAGACTCAGCTTGTCCGTTTGTTTGCGGGTACTCGACCGAGCTGAAATATTTCTTGATGTCGAGTGTCTTACAAAAAGCTTGAAAGGTCTGATCAGCGAATTGGGTTCCATTATTTGTCATATCCCGGATCTATGTTGAGTTTGTGATAAACAAATCCCAGATTTATACCCGACATGTCAGAGACCCACCAGGCAAATAGATCCAAGTTTTCAAGCAAAACTTTTAGAATTTCCTATTTGAGCTCCACCGTCCAGGTGAGACCTATTTTTACGTTCCGTCCCTCGAGCTTCTCGACTTGGAAAGGCTCCACGTCGTCAGCTGGATGAGGCCTCAACTCCCTACTATCTTCCAGGGGGTTTGACCAGATCATGTTTACAACTGAGCTTGACGGGTTATCTTGCGTATCTGAGTTCTTTTTGGTGCCAACTCTTAAACTGTCCAAGTAACACTACCTGGCAACCTTTTGATCTACTCGCACTGACACGATTTCCCCAGAGGCTGATGGAAATTTTAAGGTCAGATGCAACGTTGATATAATTTCCCCCAACATGTTTAAGGTTGGGCGGGCGATTAACATGTTGTACGATTCCTCGACACTAATCACCAGATATTTTATGGTTATTGATCGGGGAAACGGTGGCTCCCCAAAAGTTGTCAGCAGTTCTAAGTTTCCTCTAACCCCAGCTTGCTCTCCAGAAAAACCGACTAAGGCCCCGCCACAAGGTTTTGATGAAGGAATGGGAAGACCGAGCTTGTTGAAAGTTGTCCAGTACAGGATGTCTGCTGAGCTTCCCCTGTCTACCAAAGCCCTTTTTACCACAAAGTTAGCAACCTCAACAGTTATAATCATGGGCTCATCTTGAAAGCTATACCCTTGAAGTCTTCATCCATGAAGGTTATTGGTGGAATAGTCCGAGATGTTTATTGGATCATCGAGCTTACCATCTGTAACTCCCTTAGGTGTCTCCTTCGAGCTGAGCTGGAAACACCTCCACCACTGAAACCCCCGGTTATCGTGTTGATTATGCCTCGTACGGGCTGATCTGTCTCCTCGGTCCATGGAGGGCTTCTACGACGAACTCTTTCTTGGTCCCTATCATTGTCTCTTTCGAGACTTTGGTTTCTTCTCCTGTTTCTTACTGGTCAGTCTCTATCACGGCTGTATTGTCGGCCATCATTCCTTTGAACATAGGCCCCGAGGTGTCTGCGTCGTATTAGCTCTTCAATGACATTTTTAAGAGCTCTACAATCTTTCGTGCTATGGCCTTGATTTCTGTGGCAACGACAATGCAATGACATATCGACATCATCTGATGTGTGTCCCCTTGGGAGGGATTTTGAGCAAGTTAGCGTTGCATACTTCTATGAGGATCTTTTCCCTGCTTGCGTTCAAGGGAGTGTAGTCGTCGTATCTGGGTACCCTTTGCATTTTGTGTTCTCGCTTGTCCTGCTCTGCCTTCAATTAATCCTTTGCTGGTTCAGTACCCGAGGTTCATCCAAACCGGTTGATTTTGGAAGCTGTGATCTCCTCCATGTCAATGTACCCGATTGCAATTTTTTTTTCCAGCTCCTCCATATTAGCGGGCTTCTTCCGAGTCAATTTGTCAACAATAGGTCCCGGCCTCAAGGCACCTAAGATTGCATAAAGCGCCATCACGGGATGCAAGTCTCATATCTGAGTGGTTGCATAAGTGAACCTAATCATAAAATCACGCGAAGACTCGGTGGGCCTTGTCGAAAGTTGACAAGGCTCTGTGAGGTATTTTGATGAGGTCTACTGATGGCGAAATATGCATTAAACGTAGCTTTTAATTCATCAAAATTATGTATGGGCTTAGAAGGGAGACAAGAACACCGTACCAGCGCAGAGCCTTCCAATGTGGTAGGGAATACTCGACACTTAATGGGATCATTTGCTCTGATTGTCAGCATCTGAGCGTTGAAGGCGGTGAGATGTACCTCAAGATCAATGGTGCCATCAAACTTCTTCATGTTCGGCATCTTGAATTTTTCCGGGAACAGGGCCATCATGTTAGCAACAGTGAAAAGGTGGTCATCCAGATCTACGGTTGGATTGCCATCATGGGTGGCACCAGTTTGGACTTAGGAGGTGTTGGTGTATGCCATATACGTCTCATCTTCACTGCGATCTCGCTACATTTCCTCCACCCGCGGCCTTATGTTGATGTTCTCCTGACAGAGCTGCCTATAGCTTGCAACAAAGCTTGGATATCAGGATGGTGTTGGGATGTGGTCGCGACGGACTGTGTCATGGTCCTCCATCCGCCATGCTACTGCTTCGGGTGGTGAACATGCTGTTTTGACTGAGAGTGCGGCTAGGGAAAAGTTTTACCTAGCCCCACGGTGGGTGCCAATTGTTCTAGGCTGAACAAATAATCTCCGATTAGGACGAAGGGTTGTAATATTAATAGTAAGACTAAGTACAAAAATGGTGTTCTGATTACAATTAGGTCGTAGCTTACTCTAGTGATGAGGTGTATGTATACAGTGAATTGGCCTAATGAGGATGAAGGTCCTTCTTATATAGCCCTTCCTCGTATGAGCCGTGCACGTGAGTCGGTTACGGTGAGTGCGGTCTGTTGTGTCATTACTATGATTTGCGAGTGCATGCATGAGATTCTCCTTCTCTCTCCAATCATTGCGAGATTCTTCTAGAAGGTAGTGACGTGTCCCTGTGTACATGTCCATCTTTAGTCGCGATGTTTAGCCGAGCTGATTGTCCATGCACGCATATCCTCTACCAGTCGAGATGTTTGACCGAGGTGGATACCCGTCCTTATTTCCATCGAAGTGAATATACCTGGATACTTGCTATGGTGTCCAAGATGGATCTCAGATATTTATTTTGTCCTGTGACTACCATTTGAATGACATGAACCTTATTGTAAGAATTAATCAAAGCTTTAGAAAAAGGGAGAAGATGATGCATTGTATATTTGCAGCTCATAGTGCACTTGCCTATAAAATTGTGATCATTACTAGCTATACCATCATACAAGGAGAAGTTAAATATTGTTGATGTTTATATTTGATTTTGTAGTGAGTACTTTTATACTAAATTGTGAATAAATGTTTTATTTTCAAATTGTGGGCAAGCTTATATTGCTATCTACATTGGGTTATCCACCTGCCTTACTAAGCAGTAGCACTACATCAAAATGATGAAATAACTATTTTAATGGAAATAGCTATTATAATGGATGTTGCTTTTTCTCAAGGATTCACCATTCCTTCCTCCTTAATAAACTAATCCATTAATACACAATGTCATTTCTTTCATTTGGCTATATCTCAATTATTCTTTCGCATTCTCAACAACTAGAATACTTTGCTAGTAAGTAATAATTGTAATATATATGAATATTTGACATATTGTTATTGATGTAAACGGGTCTATCATTCTTCTAACTTTCTTTGGAAGATCTGATTCAAGAATAGAAGTTCTTGTATAAAAATTCAGAATTTAAAACATTTGAATTTTTCACTACATAATTTATCTATTCTTTTAACTAAAACATTTGGCCTATTTTTTTAATGGGTAGAGTTTGAAGTTTTGAATGTTGTACATTGAGCATATGATGAGTTTTAATATATCTGATTAATCAAATGGAAATGTGACTTGAAAAAAAAAAGGTTAAAATTTATCAAGTCATGATACATGTCAATTTCTATATTGTTATTTTCTACATTTAACACCTGTAAATGCATGAATCTTTTTATACATTATACTCCTTATTTTTATCTAATAGGACATTATATGTCAATATTCATGAGAAAATTCGGCCATTGTCCTATGATTGTACCGACAAGGAAAACACTTCTTAAATTCTTGATTATGTGTGTGTGGCGCCCTTTTTGAGTTTATTTACTCATACCCTCTTAGGGTCTTAGTTGTAGGTTTGGAAGTTGCTGGACCATCACGAGCTGCCCAACTCCTGATTATGATGTTATAGTGTCATGTTGCGATCATCAAAGATGAAATTTATCAAGTACTTATTTATTCATTTGTTAAAAAAAGTATTTTCTAGTAAGTCCTTTGAAATTTATTTATAAAAATTCTCTTGCTGATGTTTTCTTTTAAGCTGTAAATTAGTCCCTTACAAAAGAAAATTAGTGGTTTGGTTGTAAACCTTTGGGGTTAATTGTTTATCCTTGTGATCTAATGTATTCAAGTTTATGTATTAAGTGTTTGAGACAAAGCTGAGGAAGTTTGGAGCTGGTTAAGGCTTCAAATTAGGGGACGCTACCCGCCTTCTGTTCGAACACCATTTTTGGGTACATATGGACTCCATCAGAATTTGGGTCATAGCAGAAATAAATGCCCTCATCGTGCCGGATCTTCTTCCCAACCTTAGAAATTTTAATTTTTTGTGATAATTTTGTAATAAATTATTAATTAATGTTTTTAATTATAAATTTAATTTTTAATTTTTATAATTAACATCATAATTAATATTACTAATTAACATAATTCATTACTTAATTATTTTTAATTAATTAATTAAACAGAAAATAATTAAAAAATAAAAAGTAAAGAAGGGAAGTCGGCACCCCAAAGCCGACTTTCCAACATAAAAAAAATAGTATGAAGGGAAGTTAGTATTGTTGGAACCAAAGTGGTTATGGTTAAATAATCTCTCAAGTTTTGATGTTAAAAAGGTTAAATTTGTATGTCAAAGTTATGTTGTGAACTAACTTGCCTATTCCAATATGCAGGACTATTTTTGTTTATCGCTAGATGAGGAAACTAGTCTAAAGTTTTCTTAGAGAAGTCCAAAAGCATCGCGGGTCCAAGTCTTACTCGCTAGACGAGCCTCCAAACCAATTTGGTAAAGAATTAGTCCAAAAGGTTATCGCTAGACGAGTTAAAATTAACTAAGCTTAAAAGGCGTTAGACGAGTTCTTGAGTATTTCAAGAGTAAGAAGCACTAGACGAGGTTATAAGTTTGTTAGGAAAAGAACAAGTCCAAAGACTTATAGTCCACCCTAGAAAAAGAATGGACCACCTGATAGAAGTTAGACGGGTAACTAACTAGACTACCTGTTATTTAAATTGTTTATGTTTTGTTTCTTGGTAAGAGAAACATAGTACCATTGAATACACAAAACTTTGTACTCTGACACAAGTTGCTATAAAGTCGACTAACGTACAAAGAATGAAAGACAAAAGGTGACTTTCGAGTACAAGAGAGAAGTGACATAACCATTTCAAGATTTCTGATAACCAAGAGTGGTTTTTTGAAGATCACATATCAAGTTATCAGACTCAACGAATCCCGACATTTTATGCTATGTCTAAACGAATATTTTGAAGACCGTTGATGAAGAAAAGAAGTGAAGACGAACACCTTCTATAAATACCGGATGACTCCAGTAAAGAAGGTTACCGAAACTGAACAAAGCTCAAATATTTGAAAGCACCTAGTGAGTTCTTAAATCAATCTTGAAATCTTTTAAGATAGAGAGAACCTGAAGAGGCTTGACTGAAAAAGAATACTTGAGTGATTGGAAAGGTGTTGAATACTTGTGAGATTGTAAACCTGAAGAGGTGTTAAACACTTGTAAAGCTTGGATTACAGTGGAGAAAACCTTCAAGTAGAAGGGACTGGACGTAGCCCTTGGTTGGAAGAGAATGAACAAGGATAAAATACCTTTGTGTATCTTCTATCCCTATCTCTTTACAGTTTTCGTCTATACTAATTATGTGGACTTGATTCTGAGTTTGTTAACTATTTGAAAAGGCTTTTACCATGTGTTTAATTTATTGCTTGCTTGCAAGAAGGTTTTAAAAAGGATTTTTGAAAAACTGTTAAGAAACACATTTAATCCCCCTTCTTGTGTTTCCGTGTGTCAACTTCAGGTATTACTAAAATCAACTTCCCACCTAAACCAAAAAAGTGGGTATTTGTGTAGATAATCTGGGATGGGGTATTTGGGTAGATAATTTTATTTTAGGGTTATTGAAAAAAAAAAAAAACTCCATCATTTCATAACATTCCCATTGAGTGGCTCCACAGAAATATGTTTTTGGAGGTCTTTTCAGAAATATGCATGGTGAGTGGCTCCTTGGTTTTGCTGGATCTTGCGGGTTCTTTACTATAATGAATGCAGAGTTATTGGCAAATTATCTAGTTCTGGTCTTGGCTTCTGCAGCATGTTACCAGAATGTAATTTGTGAAACTGATTCTAAAGTTGTTTTGTCTTTGATCAATGAGGGGATTCAGAATTATCACTCATATGCTACTCTTATCAACCGGATCCTAAGCTTCTTATACCTTTAGACATACGTTTCGTAAAGAGAACTATTGTGCGGAATGACTTGCAAAATTTGGAGCCAACTATGACAATCCTCTTACTTCTTGGCAAGCCCCCGCCTTAGCTGGATTCGTTATTAGGCTGAGATAGTCTTGTTTTCTTTTTTGTTTGTTTTTGCGGTTCTTTCCCTTTCATAAAAAAAATACATTTGCATTGAGTGAACAAAAATTATCAATGTAATGTATTATTTTAATATTTTTTAAAAAAGTTATTAAATGATACAAGTATGTTTTTTTTTTAACAAAAATGTTAATAGTAATTTTTTTTTTACAGAAAAAAAACAAGTATGTTAAATCTTACATTTGTATAAATTAATATATATATTATATATATAATATTATCCGTACCAACACCACTGCATTTGTTTGATTTTTCTATTATTCATATTTTTAAACTTTGGCGCCAAACTTTTAGAATTAATTAATTATTATTACTTATCATTTGGACAAATTTTTTTAACCTAAACACAATGCAGTAGAACGAAAATAACAGCGCCAGAATGTTAATTGATTTGGCGCCATGTAGACACTTAAAAACCCACGCTAAGTTTACCCTTATAAACTCAAACCTTCCCTCTCCTTTTCACTCTCATCGTCTTCTTCATTTCTCCCTCTCTCCCTCTCTCAAAAAGTATCTCTGATTTTTATTTTCTTTTTCTCTTTTCTCTTTAATTTTATATCTATGGCGGAACATTCCCTAGCAGAAGAAGGAACCTTCCAGAAGGTTAACCTTCCCACTCCATCATCGGAGAACGCCTCAGAAGCCAACGTCGTCTTCGTTAACGGCAAACCAGTCTTCATGGCTAAGCCCTTAACGGTTGTCCGCGCAGTCACCAGCACCGGCGGGGCTCGCGTTCTAGCACCTTCGTTGATGCAAGTTGATTCACAACCACCGTTCGATGAATCGGAACCGCAGATGGTCAAAGTTAAGGAGGAGCCCGATTCCGAAGTAGTGATGGAGACTCAGATGGAAGAGCCAGAACGACAGCGTTCTGAACCAGAAGAACCTAACACGCTGTCGTTCGACGATTTTCTCAAGTCGACCAACACGAAAGTCATGTCCGAAGAGGAAGGCCTGAAATCAATGCGTCCTGTGAAAGCAGAAGCGGTCACACTTGCCTCTGTGTGCGACGAACCGCAAGAGCAGAAAACGACGTCGTGTGAAGAGAAGTGCGTGAAGTCTCCGGTTCCTATGGAGGAAGAAGTGGCTACCTCTGAACCGAAAGAGCCAGAAACGGCGTCGTTACTCGAAGATTCTCTGGAATCAACAGCAGCACAAGCAAGTAATGCTGTTGGTTCCGAGAAAGTGGAATCTTCAAAGCGCGATGAAGAAGTGGAGGTGTTGAAGGTGAATCCTTTCGCGGGTTTGAATCTGAAAAGGCATTCGAAAGAAGCGGAGGTTAAAAGGGAGAAAGTAGAAGAGAAGATTCCAAATGTAGAGGATGGTGAGTTTCCTCAAGAGCCAGGGTGGTACCTGTTAGGAAGGAAAGTGGAAATTGCGCTTTCGACCGCAAGAGGAGTGAGGAGATTGGTGGATAATGAGATTGTTCATTTCAATTTCCCTATTCAGACTTCCTATAAGTCAGCTCAGTGGATTGTTCGCATCTCAACCAAGCGTTCTGGATTGGTAATATTCTAAGTTCTATTCAAAGATTAATTGGAAAAAATAAATTGATGATGATTTGTTACTTAATGTTTGTGGTTAAATTGATAATGCGTTTTGGAGTGGTAATATTCTAAGTTTTACTCAAAATTAGATAAAATGAAAAAGAAATTGTTAATGATTTGTTGCTAATTTGTGTGGTTAAATTGAACTTTAGGTTGGAAGGCTTCCTATGGAATGGGCAAAAACTGTGGTTCCGCTTGTAAGTTCTTCTATGGTTAGGGTTCGAGCAAGGTGCATAGCCGCACCATATAACCTGCAAATGATGCAAGAAATCATGATCTTAGTGAGGTAATATAACGTTAATGAAAGCCTTCTCTCTGTGAATGTGATTTTTTAGTTTACTGGTAGATGGGAATAATTGGTGACTCTTATGTTTTTGCAGCTTTTACATTCACCGCTCTATATTCACACAAAATGTTGATACCTCTTGGAGGCTAGAGGCTTGTAACATTAACTCTAGTATTTATCCACTGCTTACCCTGATCAAAATGCTAGAGATTAAGCCATATCAGAAGGTAACAAACCTACAAATGCTAGAGATTGAAATGCTACAGCTTTTTATGTTGCATTTGTAATGGGCTTTTTTTATGTTTGACCAGGCTGATTTTACCCCTGAGGATATTGATTCTAGGAAGCGCTTGCTAAATCCGAAGGTATGTGTTTCCTCTTTTTTCCCTTTTATAGATCTCATGGTGGATATGTTTAAAATAGTGATGAATGTTACCTGAATCTGTAAGCTATTTCTGTGCATACTGCCAGCCTAATTATGTTGATCCGGCCAGCCTAATTATGTTGATCCTGCCAGCTTGATGCAGATGAAATTGCAGCATTACCTATGGTCAAGCGAAGAAAGGGTGGTGAACAGCTTCCACAACAAAAAGAGGATGATGATGAACAAGCTCTTTCAGAGTCAGCTTTAAATAAGCTTGTTGGAGCTGCAGAAATCTATGATCTGGAGGTAAAGAACTTTTTTCCAAGTGTATCAATTGTTTTATCTTTTGATCTTCAACTTCTCTCTTTTAGCACATGTCATTAACCGTTTTATCTTCTATTTCTTTAGGAGAAGGATGCCCCAAGCACACTGACGTGTTGTCTAAAGCCTTATCAGAAACAAGCTCTCTATTGGATGTCAAAAATTGAGAAAGGAATGGATGCTGAGCGTGTTGCAGAAAATCTCCATCCTTGCTGGTCAGCATACAATATATGTGATGGGTAAGTATTAATAGTATATTGAAGCAAAAAACAAAAGCTTAAAGTATTCTATGTATTTTTCTCCCCCAGTATCAGTGTGAATCTTAACCTAACATGCTTCTAGCAGAAGGACAATTTATGTGAACATCTTCACAGGGGAAGCCACAACGATATTTCCAAAAGGAACACAGATGGCTAGAGGAGGAGTGAGTTCGTTTAAGGCCACTTGTTTTAAAAGATTTACACATTACAGTCAGTTTGAACAGTTAAACTAATTATTATGGTGTTTCTTTTCTTCTTGGTGTTTTTTTTTTTGCTACAGGTTCTAGCAGATGCAATGGGACTTGGAAAGACTGTTATGACAATTGCTCTGATTCTCAGTAATCCAAGCAAGGGTTTTGATTCAGAGAGTGAAAACGATAATGTTATTACAAATAAGAGAAGGAATGTAAACACCAGATCCAGATCAAGGGGTGGCACTCTTATTGTTTGTCCCATGGCCTTGTTAGGTCAGTGGAAGGTGAGTTTCCTCATTATAAACTCAAATGAGAAAAAAATGACTTAGATTGTTCTTTCTTTTATCTTAATTGATCCATGACAATCTAACACTGGAGAAAATTTCTTAAACAATGACACCCTAGTCCTATGATTGATAAGGTAGCTCATAAGTATTTAAATCTGCAGGATGAGCTAGAAACACATTCAAAACCAGGTAGTATATCCATATTTGTTCACTATGGTGGGGGTAGAACCAATAATCCAGAGTTGCTCTCGGAGCATGATGTTGTCTTAACTACATATGGAGTCCTTTCATCTGCATTTAAAAGTGTAAGAAAATATTCCTTTGTATTTTCATTTCTTTCATTTGCATAACCAAGCCTCTTTATACTGAGCTCCCTGACTTTTGAAACCAGGATGGAGAGTATAGCATCTATCACAGGGTCAATTGGTACAGGGTGGTGTTAGATGAAGCTCATCATATAAAAGCCCATAAATGTCAGATTGCCCAGGCTGCTTTTTTTTTGACCTCACACTGCCGTTGGTGTCTGACTGGAACTCCACTTCAGGTTTGCTTTCCTAAGTAGAAATATAACCCTAAACCCTCATTTGAAAATCTGTTTCTTTTATCAGTACTATTTAGTTATTTGTCATAGTGAGGTTCTCCTCTATTTATCAAAAGAACTCACCTTTGGACACCTTGTTAATGAAACGTGATAATCTCTATTGCAGAATAGTTTAGAAGACTTGTTTAGCCTCCTGTGCTTCTTGCGTGTTGAACCTTGGTGCAACTGGGCATGGTATGGCATAAGAATGATGCTAACTTGTAAATTTGATTGTTTGATGTTGAGAGAATAAATACTTCATTGCGGAACAAGTTATAATTTGATTGTTTTATCTGTTGCTTTTGTAATTTGAATGTGTAGGTGGCATAAGTTGGTTCAAAGGCCTTACGAGAATAATGATCCAAGAGCTCTGAAATTGGTCAAGGCCATTTTGAGGACTATCATGTTAAGAAGAACGAAGGAAACAAAGGACAAAGAAGGAAGGTAGTTATCCACTTTACTTGAATTTTGACTCTTGTAAATAAAATTTATACATTTTACATTTGTATATAAAATTTATACATTTTACATGAGATTCATGTCCAATATGTTTTCTAGGCCCATACTTGTCCTTCCACCAACTGATATTCAATTAGTTGAGTGTGAGCAGTCAGAATCTGAACGTGACTTCTATGATGCCCTCTTCACGAGATCTAAAGTAAGTTTTATGCCATGTCTGCTGATTTATAATTAGTTTTAAGCAACAAACTGTTTCATTTGACTTTTATCATTTATTTTACAGTGAAAATAAATTAGGAAATGGTGTTTTCAATAATTGTCCTCAAACATTTTTTGCTAGAGATTTAGTCTCCACTTGAGCACTCTGGATTTCTGAATGTAATTATATTTAGCTTGGGAACTGTCTCATTAATCTTGAACTTTTCATGCAATACAAACAGGTTCAATTTGATGAGTATGTTGCACAAGGGAAGGTTCTTCACCACTATGCTAATATCCTGGACCTACTAATGCAGTTGAGACGGTGTTGTAACCATCCATTTTTGGTTTTCTGGTGGGTGTGCAGACATGTTTAAATGCTCACGTTCCCCTTCCCAATTCCCATCCCCCTCATTTTCTCATTGTTTTTCTAATAAGGATTTGCCTCATGCAGTGGAAAAGATTCAGAGAAATATGCTGACTTGAGCAGCCTTGCACGAAGATTCCTTCAGTCTCAAACTGATTCATCCCACATAAGCATCCAAAATGATCCGAAGCAACATGCAGAGTTAAACAAACTGGCAACTAGACTCCTTCTGAATTCTGATTCTGCTCCGCACTCCAACCAATCTCGTGCATACATTGAGGAGGTTTTGGGTGATATTCAAAAGGGTGAAAACATAGAATGTCCTATATGTATGGAGTCACCAGATGATCCTGTGTTTACACCATGTGCACATAGGATGTGTAGAGAATGCCTATTCGGTTTCTGGGGGACATCAGTGGGTGGTAAATGTCCAGTTTGTCGTCAAGAGCTTCAGAAAAATGAGCTGATTACTTGTCCATATGTAAGCCCGTTTAAGGTTGATATTGAGAACAACATGACAGAATCTTCGAAGGTTTCAAAGCTATTGGATTACTTGCAACGCATTCAGAGATCACACAGTGGTGAAAAAAGTATTGTCTTCAGTCAGTGGACTTCATTTTTAGATCTATTGGAGAATCCATTAAAAATGAGAGGAATTGGCTTTTTAAGATTTGATGGGAAATTATCTCAGAAACAGAGGGAGAAAGTTCTGAATGAATTTAATGTCACAAAAGAGAAAATGGTAAGTGAATCAATGATTATATCACCATTTCCATTGAAAAATATCACCACCGAATCAATGATTATATTTTCCTCGTAATGTTTCAGGTTTTATTGATGTCACTTAGAGCTGGTGGCGTGGGCTTGAACTTAACTGCTGCCTCAAATGTTTTCATTATGGTACATTCCTTGTTTCCCTTCAACTCTTCTGCTCAACCTATGGAACTTCAATCTTCTGTTGTTTTCACTCTTTCTTTAATGAATATATAGGACCCATGGTGGAATCCTGCAGTTGAGGAGCAAGCAATAATGAGAATTCATCGTATAGGACAAAAGCGAAGAGTTATTGTTAGAAGATTCATCGTCAAGGTTAGCTAATGCGTTTTCTCAACTTGTCTAGAAGTCTAAAAACTTTTAGATTCCAGTAATGTTGCCTTATAATCAATTTGGATAATTTTGTCGTTCATTTTATTTTTTCGTAGTTACAAAAAATTAAATCGTTCGGGTGTTGTTGAGAATGCTTATTCATTAAATATTTTCGATCCTATATCTCTTCAGCTCTAAACCCAGGTACCCATATGATGGACCTCCTATTGGTCCAGTGTTCTGGATTGGGCTTGGAATGTTACATAAACAATTCTTCACTTTTTTTTTTTATAATTGTTTTCTTATCAAACGACATGGGTGGCCCCTTTCATCATCCATGCTGGTTACCTACCTTGACACTGTTCAACAGCTAGTCCTTTGAGCAGTCAAATATTATTCATTTAGCACTTTATGGTTTGGGTCTCTTTCTAATTTGTTGGCTACCAGTTTATTATATACAAAAGCATTTTTTCTCACATTTGTCACGTTTTCCTTTTAAGTTGTCTCACATTTGTTGGGTCACAAGTCTTGAAAAACTTTTCTCTATCTGAATTTGATTTGCAGTTTGTTTTGTTGACTTTTCATTTGAATCAACTAATGGTGATAGTTGTGCGTATTGTTAACAGGACACAGTGGAAGATCGTTTGCAACAAGTGCAAGCCAGGAAACAAAGGATGATATCGGGTGCCCTCACCGACGATGAGGTTCGATCCAGCAGGATTCAAGACCTCAAAATGCTCTTCACATGAGATAATTTATTTTGAAGCTGATGTCTATTGTCTTAGCCATTTAGATCTATAATGAAGCACATTTTGTATAGACTGTAGGGTCCTATAACTAAAAGGGCTTCTTTCTCCTTTTGGTGCATTTTGATAGTGTAGTTCGAACTCTGAAAAAGAAAGTAGCACGCTGTTTTGTAAATCTTGCGGCATTAGTATTTTAAGTAAAAACGGTATATCTCTGGTCAATTGGTCATCGAAGTTCAATATCTAAATAATGTTATTTACATACTATTTTTGTCACACTGCTTTTATACATTTTTATAATAATAAAGACAAATATTCTGACACCCAAAACAAAATTCAATGGTGATTTTTAACTTTTTAACAGTTAAGTATAAGAAAGGAAGTAAAAAAATTTACTGTAAGACGTAAGTGGATCAAGTTTCCAACGACCAACGTTGTAAATTAAAAATAAGTGCATCCCGTAACTTTTATATTATTTTTACATTAAAATAATAAAAACAAATATTCAAACACTTTTTTTAATTAACTATTAGAGTATAAGAAATGAAGTAAACATATGGTGCAACAAGTATTTCGTCTATGAAATATTAATTGGGGCTCAAGTTTCTAATGTTATAAATTAGAAGTAAAGTGCATCTTTTTTTGTTGTTTTGAGCAAAGTAAAGTGCATCTTGTATCTTTAAAAATAAAGATTGAAAATAAATGACCGGGGAAAAGTTTTTTCGTTTAAATACTTAAAATGTAAGATTTAGCTTATTATTTAGCTTATTACAATATATATCAGTATTGAACTTGATTGCTAAAAAAGTACCGGTGTCCTACATTTATCAAATATAGTGATATTTTTAATAAAGAGCATGTTGCAATAGTAGGGTATAACCGTATAAGGTGTTGAGGTTTTGTTAATTCAGTTAGTTAGTCAGTTAGTTAGTTATTTGAAGAGTTAAAGTGTTAGTTAGATAGCTTGATGTGCAAGCTGGTTGGTTAGTTGTAGAAGTCTATAAATAGACTTGGGTTGTGATCAATTGTGTAGAGAATGTGTAAAAAAAGGTGAAAGTGAATATAGTGCAGTGGCAAAAATTTTCAGAAACAGATTTTTTATTCCTTCCATCTCTTTCATTCTCTCTGCAGCATCTTTTTCTTTCTTTCTTTCACTGCTGTGTTTTCAAGTGTGTGTGTGCCTTTGTTCCAACATTTGGTATCTAGAGCTTTGTGAGATCCTGAGAAATAGTGTTCTTGGTTGAAAGATCTTGTTGCAAATTGTGGCAACAACCATGGCTGCATCAGGTGGTCATTTTCCAGCAAGCCTTTCCATTCTTGATGGGAAGAATTATGACAATTGGTGCACTCAAGTAAGGGCAATCTGTGGCTTCCAAGACGTGTGGGAGGTGATGACAGAAAGTGGAGTGAGGGAACCAGGCAGAAATGCAACTGAGGAAGAAAGAAGCGAATTCAAGGAGCTGAAAAAGAAAGACTACAAGGCTCAGTTCATACTGCATCAGTGTGTAGATTCTGCACATTTTGAAAAGATATCCATGGCACCTACTGCAAAAGAGGCATGGGATATTCTTGCACGGGCTTGTGCTGGAGCTGACAAAACCAAGAAGGTGAAGCTTCAGACTCTCAAAAGGCAAAATGAACTGATAGAGATGGTGAGGAGTGAAGGGGTTAGAGCCTTCTTCAACCGAATCCTAACCCTGACCAACCAAAGAAGAATTGTGGAGACACTCTGTCAGATCAGCAGATAGTGGAGAAGATCCTAAGATCAATGCCCTCCAAGTTTGATCATATAGTTGTCTCTATTGAGGCATCGAAGGACCTTGCACACTTAAAGATTGAGGACCTGCAGGCTGCATTCGAAGCTCAAGAACAAAGGGAGCAAGAAAGGAATGCAAGAATTGGAGTCAAGATTCCTGAGCAAGCCTTGCAAGCTCAATCAAGCTTAAAAGAATCCAGAGAAGGAAACAAAACCAAGAAAGGGAGGGGCAGATGGAAGGTTAACAGGGGAAGGCACCAGAACAATTTTGAATCAAATAAAGATTATCAAGATCAGAAGGGCAGTAATCAGCAAACCAGAAGAGGTGGAGGTGGCCCTCGAGGCAGAGGTGGCAGAAGGAAGGGTGAGAAGTTTGACAAGAGCAATGTGCAATGTTATAATTGCTCAAAATGGGGCCACTTTCTTTGATGAATGCTGGAGCAATAACAAAAGGGAACCGAGGGGAAATGAGGCACAGCTAGCACAGGAAGATGGTGATGACTCAGAACAAGTGCTGCTGCTGGCTACTACCAAGAATGAAGGTGATAGCACTGGTTCTTGGTACCTAGACACTGGCTGTTCCACTCATATGACAGGAAGGAAGGATTGGTTTGTAAAACTTGATGCCTCATTGAAAAGCAAAGTCAGATTTGCTGATGACAGAACTCTCACATCAGAAGGGTGTGGTTCTGTGTTGATAAAGAGAAAGGATGGAAGGCATGCTCTCATTACAGATGTGCTATATGTTCCAGGTATGAAAAACAATCTTATAAGCCTTGGTCAATTATTAGAGAAAGGCTTTACTATGAGGATGGAGGATGGTGCATTAAAGGTGTTTGATAACAATAAGAGGTTGATACTAGTAGCTCCATTAACAAAGAACAGAATCTTTAAAGTAGAGATCAGCATAATGGAGCATAGATGCCTAGCTACTGCTGTGAACAGAGAAGAATGGCTATGGCACTTTCGATTTGGACATCTAAACTTCAGGGACTTGAATCTTTTGAAAAGATTCAATATGGTTCATGGCCTTCCTCATTTACAAGTACCTAATGAATTGTGTGAAGAATGCTTGGAGAGCAAGCAGCCAAGAAGTGCTTTCAACCAGCAAGTGCCAACCAGATCCTCACAGAAGCTTGAGGTGATTTTCTCTGATGTCTGTGGACCATTCCAGATTGAATCGCTTGGAGGAAACAGGTATTTTGTATCTTTCATAGATGACAAAACCAGGAAGTTGTGGTTATACTTGATCAAAAAGAAAAGTGATGTGTTTGAAACTTTCAAGAAGTTTAAGTTGCTTGTTGAAAAACAAAGTGGTAGATTTATTAAATGCTTAAGAACTGATGGAGGTGGTGAGTATGTGGCTGAGGAATTCAACAGTTTTTGTGAAGCTGAAGGCCTAGTGCATGAGATCACTCCTCCATACACCCCACAACACAATGGCACTACAGAAAGGAAGAACAGAACCATAGTCAACATGATCAGAAGCATGTTGAAGTCCAAAGGCTTGCCAAATCAGTTTTGGGGTGAAGCAGCAGTCACTGCTGCATACATATTGAACAGATGTCCAACCAAAAGACTCAATGGAGTAACACCTGAAGAAGCATGGAGTGGAGCCAAGCCAAGTGTGACTCACTTTAGGGTCTTTGGCTCAGTTTGCTACAGGCACATTCCTGATCAGCTGAGAAGAAAACTGGATGATAAAGGAGAGCAGTTGATACTTGTAGGGTACCATTCAACTGGAGGATACAAGTTGTACAATCCAAGGAACCAGCAGATTGTTATCAGCAAAGATGTGATCACTGATGAACACAGGTGCTGGAATTGGGAAACAGAAGCCATTGAACCACAATCAAAGACACTGGTAGATCTCAGTTTTGATGAAGAAGTGATAAATCCTACAACAGTCCCTCAAAGCAACAGGCCACAGAGACAGAGACATGTTCCCTTAAGGTTGCATGACTATGAGATGTTTGCCTCGACTCCAATGTAACAAAATGAGAAGGTGATTTAGTGCAGTTTGCACTGTTCTGTGATGCAGAACCAGTTACAATCAAAGAAGCTATGAAGGATCCAAAATGGATTAGTGCCATGGAGGATGAATTGAGCTCAATTGAAAGGAATCAAACCTGGGAACTTGTCCCACTGCCATCACAGAAACAACCAATTGCAGTCAAATGGATCTACAAGGTCAAGGTAGGTCCAAATGGGGAGGTGATCAAGTATAAAGCCAGACTTGTGGCAAAGGGCTTTCAGCAAAGGGCAGGGATAGACTATGATGAAGTCTATGCACCTGTGGCAAGGATTGAGACAGTAAGACTGATTGTGGCAATTGCAAGCATAAGAAACTGGACCTTGCATCAATTGGATGTGAAGTCAGCTTTTCTCAATGGACCAATTGATGAGGAGGTGTATGTGACACAGCCTCCAGGCTTTGTGATAACTGGTCATGAATGTAAAGTGCTGAAACTGAGAAAGGCCTTATATGGCTTAAAGCAAGCACCAAGAGCTTGGAACAAGAGAATCAACAGCTTCATGATACAAAGTGGTTTTGAAAAATGCAGTTCAGAGCATGGTGTCTATGTTAAAACAACCAATGCTGCTGACCTGCTACTAGTGTGCTTGTATGTAGATGATCTACTGGTCACAGGGAGCAGTGAGACTGAGATAGCTGAGTTCAAAGTGCAGATGATGAAGGAGTTTGAAATGACAGACTTAGGGCTATTATCTTACTTCTTAGGAATCGAATTTATAAGAACTGGAAGAGGTATTGTCATGCATTAACACAAGTATGCTAATGACCTCTTAAAAAGGTTTGGCATGCTGCATTGCAACCCTGCATCAACTCCTGCAGAAACTGGTTTACACCTTGAGAAGGATGGAAATGAAGAGTTGATAGATCCTACCCACCCACTGACGCATGATAGTTGGATCACTAAGGTACCTTTGTCATTCCAGACCTGACCTAGCATTCAGTGTTGGCTTGATCAGCAGGTTTATGGAAAGGCCAAGGACATCACATCTGCTAGCTGCCAAGAGGGTGCTGAGATATGTAAAAGGCACTGCAGATTTTGGAATCTTATTTCCAAATGGAGATGAGAGGAGAGAAGAAGAGCTAGTGGGATATTCTGATGCAGATTGGTGTGGTGATAAAGATGACAGGAAAAGCACTGCAGTCCATGTTTTTCTATGTGGAAAGGCCCTGATTTCCTGGAGCTCAAAGAAGGAGTCAATTGTGGCATTGTCTTCATGTGAAGCTGAGTATGTGGCAGCTTCAATGAGTGCCTGCCAAGCACTTTGGTTGGATACATTGATGCAGGAAATCAAGATAAAAGACTCTAGTGTAGTGAAGCTGTTAGTAGATAACAAATCTGCAATCAACCTTGCAAAACACCCTATAGCTCATGGAAGAAGCAAACATATAGAAACAAGGTTCCACTTCCTTAGAGATCAAGTAACCAAAGGCAGATTGAAGTTGGAATACTGCAGTACTGAAGAGCAGTTGGCAGACATATTGACAAAACCTCTGAAGCCAGAAAAATTCAGAGACTTGAGAACCAAGCTCACGGTTGTATCACTAGCTGAATTGACACACGAATGATATGTTGCAAGTGATAGATGGAGGCTAGGGTGCCAACATAGTTGGGATGTTAGTCTCCATAGTGATGCAAATAGCATATCATTGTCTTCTCCCAAACTGAATTAGGGAGGTGTGTTGAAGTTTTGTTAATTATATTAGTTAGTCAGTTAGTTAGTTATTTGAAGAGTTAAAGTGTTAGTTAGATAGCTTGATGTGCAAGCTGGTTGGTTAGTTGTAGAAGTCTATAAATAGACTTGGGTTGTGATCAATTGTGTAGAGAATGTGTAAAAAAAGGTGAAAGTGAATATAGTGCAGTGGCAAAATTTTTCAGAAACAGATTTTCTATTCCTTCCATCTCTTTCATTCTCTCTGCAGCATCTTTTTCTTTCTTTCTTTCACTGCTGTGTTTTCAAGTGTGTGTGTGCCTTTGTTCCAACATAAGGAATGGGTGGTATAGCATAAGTTAAGAATTCAAATAAAATTTTATTAGAAAATAATATATATTCAATATATTGAAAATTGAAAATATTGTGATTTCTAATAAAAAAAATTATATATTAATTGGTTAGCAAGACCCTAAAGAGAAATTGTCTAAAAAAAAAAGACCCTAAAGAGAAGATGGGACGTGGGATGTCTGATGGGAAAATGGAGATGGAAGTGTAATGCTTGTTGTTACTTGTTACTATGTTAAATAGATAGTTATTTTATAATAATTACTCATTTGCATCGCATATTTGACAAATAATTTAATAAGACATAAAAATGACCAATTAAACTCATTGTAATTTATTTAATAAAATGCCATACGAAAAATTAATCATAATATCCAAAATAATAAAATCCGAATGAAGAAAAATAAATGAATGACAGAATACAAGTCTTTTTGAAGAATAAATTCCAAATCCATAGCCTCTAATATCATAATGAATAAATTAAACTAAAACTGAAATGTAAATACTTCTCAAGACTCTTCCTTATGAACAAGGTCCTCTTTATACTCTAAAAATAATATCACTAATGAGATTGAAAATCAACGTGAATAAACATATTCATTAAAAGATTTTCAAAAAGATGTAGTTCGCAATCAGTGCTGCTGGAAAAACAATTGTGATACCCGCTATTTTCAAAATAATATAAATAACTTATATTCTTCAAATACAAATTATATCTCATAAGCATTTTAAAAGAATTTTATATACGTCACTACTCACTATACTGAATTCATATAATATAAATCATTTTAATCACACCAAAATGTAATTAATCCATGCAAGGGACATTTCCAAAGGTCCAAACCACTTCAAATATATTCATCAAACACCCTTTATTAACTCCATTTTTAAGTTTATGAGCTATGGCATTGCAATAGTGTTCCACTAGCTTCCCCTCAAAGAGGCGGTATCTGTAGTGTGTCATCTTCTTCCCAAAAGGAGAGGTATATGTTTCCCCTCCGACGAAAAGTTATCTCGATCATACATGCATAACAAAACCTCAAGCATCTCGACTTTTGGATATAAACATGACCCTAAGATATGACATATTAGTCGCATGCATCAATATCAATGGTCAACTCAGGGCAATGCATCATAAAACATTAACAAGCATGCAATTAAACTATCAACCATACTAATAAGACATAATAGCATTCTATTCATCGATTTAGCATATCTTCAAAGGATTAATTTCAAGCATTAAGAAAAATCCTTAATTTAATTTAATGTTCTTGAACCCTAACATAGAAAACCCTAAGGAATTGTTTGGTTTATTTCCATTTTCTCGTTTTTATTTTTTGATTTTAAAAACAATTATAACAAAATAATTACAAAATTAAAACCCTGTTTTCATTATGTTTCTTATTTCCAAAGATTTGTATAGAAAACAGTGAAAATAAACAAAAATTTATTTTCAGCTTTTTCTGTACAAATCTTTGAAAATAAGAAAAAAATTGAAAACAATGTGGTAGTTTTATAATTATTTATATTACAATTATTTATAAAAGTAAAAAATAAAAACAGGAAACTAGAAACAAACTATACAGACCCTAATTTTTCCCAATTGATCTCCCCACAATCATTCTTTAATTCAAAACTGCAAGAATCCTTTGAAAAACTACAATGGAGATGTGAGAAAAATATGTTTAGTCACCCTTGTAGACCTCCTAAACTTTTGGAGAACACAACCCTTGAAAATGTCCTCTTCAAGTCAAGAACTCCTTCTATCTCTTCTTTTTATCTCCTTTCTCCTTGAAGATCCTTCCCTCGAGCTTTAGAATCAAGGTGTTAGCAATCCTAGGTGTTAAGAAGGAGTTAGGGTTTCCAAAATCACACCCATTTGCTCCTAATTTCTAATTTATGTTGTTTTGCTACGTTTTCTCCCAAAAAACGCATTTTAACACTATCCATACATTATGCACGATCATGCATAATTATATATGTGTCATACATAACTATATATGACCGTGCATAAATATATAAGGGACGTACATATATAAGTTGTTCGTGGAGTTTGTAGGAAATGGACGTAACGTTGTGCCAAAAAATGTACGGGCTCTGCATATCCATGTATGGCCGAGCACCCTTATGCACAGTCCGTGTCCAAAATCGACATATCATCGTATATTAGTTGTGCATAATCAGCAAGCTCCAGACATAATGTACAGTCGTGCATCACCTATCTATTTATATATGTGAAACAAGCTAATTTTCTACTATAAAACTCTCCTAAGATTTAATTAAAGCTTTTATATTATTAGTCTTTTATTTTATACTCTTTCTAAAAATCAAATGTTTAATAATTATTATTAGCTTAATTTCTTAGGATGATAAAGGAAGAGTGAGGGTTGATTTTTTGTTTTGGTCCTACCATACCCAGCATTTTATTAACTTTTAGACCGCAAAGACCATAAGCCTTAGTTTGTTAGAGTAGAAAATGGAAAGAGAGAAAACAAGAAGAGAGAAATGAAGGAGAAAATATATTTTTCTCTTGTTTGGTGGAGGAGAGAAATCGGGAAGAGAGAACAAAATTGGTGAGACTCATCTCAAATTTTTGTTCTCTCCCCAAGTGAGAAGAAAATGGAAGAGGTAGAGAGTTTCATCTAAAATAACTTTTATACTATTCTTTTTAGGTTCCCATTCAATTATTTAATAAATTGAATTAAACTAATCATTTATTAAATTAAATTAAATTGAAATTAATAAAATAATTATATTAAACTAATAATTTTTATTAGTTAAAATAACTTAAATCAATAAAATTATTTTAAATTATTTTATTATTTAAATAAACTTATTATTGAAATTAAAATACTTATATAATGATTTTTTAGTTAAGGATGTTTTTTTCTTTTTAAAGCAATTACATTTATCTCTTCTCACTATTCATCCAACCAAACAAAGAGAGAGAATACACTTCTTTCTCCTCAATTTCTCTCGTATTTATCTTATATCAAACAACACATCAAATCTATTCTATTCCTTATCTTTTTCTCTCTCACATATTCTTCCTCACGTAATTCTCTCTTCCTTTAGTTGGATGGTTTTGTTAGTTATTGGGTGAGAGATTGATGGTGTGAGTGTGACGCCTTGGCCTTTTGCTTTACGCTACTTGAGTTTGATCGGTCAAAGATGCTGGTGGCTTGGCTTCGAAATGGAAAAAGTTAAAAGCTAAAATGACGCTATTTTGGTTTTTTTTTTTATATTTAGTTTTTTAGGGATTTTTTTTAATATCACTATTTTAATTTTTATCTCCCAAAATACCACACTTTTCAAATTATATACCAAACTACCACACTTTACAAAAACAATTGTTATTTGAATATAAAATTTAGACACCATATATGACATCATATATATTTATCTCTATCTCTCGCTTACTTTTTATCTTCTTATATATACACATTCAAAAAGTACACAATAAAAACAAAGGAACATCATTTGCTACCTTATTTTTTTATTCAAAAATCATTTGCCTTATAAAAACAAGTGAAGTCGTGTTTTTTGTCAACAAGGTCCTTGAGAAAGAACAAGCGACGCCCAACTCTCACAGTGTCAGTAGCTTCGACCAACGTCAAATGAAATTCATGGTGGAGGAAATGATGAACCCACGAGAGGGACGACCGACAGGAAAATTCATGGTAGACCTGACCAAGGAGTGGTGTGACTGTGGGAAGTTTCAGGCGCTGCACCTCCCATGTTCACATGTCATCGCCGCTTGTTCCAGTGTTCATCACAGCTATAGAGAGTATGTGCCTGTCGTGTATAAATTGGAAACTATCTTCAAAGTTCACCAGGAAGAGTTCAGCCTGGTGCCCAATGAGGCATATTGGCCACCATACACGAGAGTTGAGGTGTTCCACAATCCAAACATGCGTAGAAATCCAAAGGGCCGTCCTCAGTCTACCCGCATTCGTAAAGAGATGGATATGAGGGAAATGGGTCACCGTAAGAGATGTGGATTGTGCCGGGCGGAGGGTCATAGCAAAAATAAATGTCCTCACCGTCCTGGGTCTTCTACGTAAGAGTAGCACGCTTGTATAATTACTAAATGAAAATTATTTTTAATGAGTGGATTATCAATTATTATTATTATGGTGTTAATTATTTAATTTATAATTACTTATTTAAATAAAAAAAATTATGTAAATTAATATTGATGATAATTAGGCAATTATTATTAATTAATTTAATCTAATCCTTTAATTAATTAATTAGTTCTTAATTGAATTATGTTATTATTAATTAATTAAATATAATTATTAAATTAAACGAAAAAATATGGTATTTTGAGAGATAAGAATTAAAATAGTGATATTACTCTAATTTAATATATAAAAATTACATATCTAAATTCTAAATTTTAAAGTGAAACCCACAAGGTGCGGTCCATATGACTAGTAGTTTGGATTCTTTAACCATATATTCAGGGTTCGAATCCTGGTGATGAGAATAGCGTTATATTTGTGGATAGAGGAGTTACTCCTTAATTGGTACTCTACATCCTCGAGGGATTAGTCCTATGACTATCGACTGTAGAGATACTCTGGATTCCATCCCGGAGATTTTTTTTTTAAAAGTGATATACAACATAGAAGATTAGAAAGGGACGTGTATATATTGAATAGCATCAAAATAAGACAAGCACTCCACTGTCTCCACACACCACACTCAAGCTTGCAATTGCTGTATCATGTTGATTAGCCATTTATTACTCATTAAAAATGTTTCGTGATGTACCTATCTTTGACCAGTCTATCCTCTGTCGGCTTGGCTCTCGCTTCCCTTGTCTATGTTATTAAAGTTAAGAGCGGGAATAATCCATACGTATGTAGATTTGACTTATTTAATTTAATAAATAACATTTAGATTTTTCTAAAAAATATTTAACTGCATAATTTACTAATCATATATTAATATTATGTATTTATATTTATTTGTTATTGATGGACCTGTACCAGCTGAAGTTGGTGTTAGTGGTTAAAGGCCTCTCGTCCCTTAATCAAGGTCTCGAGTTCGACCCTTGGGTTTGGAAAAAATCCCAGCTAGGAGGGATGCCATCCTTAAAGGTGCCGAACAAACTCCCGCGAGAGATTAGTCCCCGTCTCATATTGACGGTGTGATACTCCTCGAAGTAGATCGAAAAAAAAAAAAGATTGATGGACCTGTGTCATGCACATGAAATTTGCAAATTTTTTAGGATTTTATTTTTATATATATAATTGTTGAATTCATGTTATGATGGATGGTGCCACTTATTAATTATCAATGCCAAAAAGATTAGTTTTCTAATAAAGTTATAAAATGGAAGACATTTATTAATCGTCGTTCCAGTAATCCCCTCTTCACATCAGTCCTCTTTGCAGATTTAAAATTTGGCTAACCAGTGATGGAGTGAACTGCATCATAGTTAATAGGGATTTGGAATAATTAACAAAAAATAAGCAAATATAGATTTGTGATAGAAGCAAAAATATATCACAAAGATATATAGAATAAAATAAATTTAAAACTTTGGTGTGGAGAGCAATATACCTGACCAATGAAGCAGCAAAAAATGAGAAGCAGTATGGAGAGAATCAGTTCTGAAGCAGCATACAAAAATGGAAACCCCAAAGCAAAAACTTACATCCAAAACAAAAAACAACCACCAACAAGATGGGGAAATAAGAAGGGAAAAAAACCAATACGGAGAAGATTCAGGCTTACCAATTAGTCTCTCAATTTGAATAAAGAGTGTATTAATCCTTGTGAGACGAAGGAGAAAGAAAGAAAATAGTGTAGAGTGCAACAAAGAAAAGAAGTCACTATGCAAAGAGAAGAGAGGATAGCATGTTGTTTTGAATCCCAATGTGAGAAAAAGTTAGGTTAATTGTACCAAGAAATTTTATAATTTATTTAAGCATTAAATTGATTTCATATTCGTATTAATTGATTTGGTAGAATTTTCAACGCGTTTGATATGTTTAAAAATTGCAATATTATATTGGTCGTCCATTATAATGAGGTCTCGTATAAATTTGAAAATTGCGTGTTGTTGCTATAGTGTACCTTTTTTAAAATTATATATTTTGAGTGCATTTAATATTGTAATATTTTCTTAGGTTTAATTGTGCGATTTTGATCCCCAAGTTTTGCTCATGCGATTTTGGTCCCCAAAATAATTTTTTTTAGCATGTTTTGTTCCACAAGTTTTTCAATTTGAAAAATGTAGTCCCTTCATCCATCTCTGTTAATTTTTTAATGGAAGCTGCTATGTGGCACTGACTTTGCCAAGCTAGAATTACATTTTAAATTATTTTAATTAATTTTAAAATATTTAAAAAATAAAAAATTGAAAAAAGAGTTTTTAGTTGGTCATGTGCGTCTCACATGACCACTCCCAAGAACCCACGACTACCCACAGCCCACTTCGTTCACTCACATAAGGGAGGGACCATTATTAGGAACCCTAATTCCTAATCCTTCCAATTCTTTTCCAAATACCCAAAGAACCCTAAGAAGTAGTCGAAAGACCTTCATCCTCCTTGATGGCGACGCAGCACGCAGGTTCTTCATCCTCCTTGGCGAAGCATGATGATTCTGGGTTGTTCTTTATCTTGCAAGTAATGAACCATTTTCCTCCCATGTTATTGGTGCTTGTATGTACCATTGCTTGTATATATCATTTTCCTCCCAGGTTACACCTAATATTTTGAAGGAGACCTATTATTTTTTAGCATATTTTTTTTCGTTTGTTACAGTTGGATGATTGTGCATGGCTTCTATGACATTGTCTAATACCCCTTCGGCGCTGCATCTCAACTAGATGCGGGAAAACATAAATAATAAAATAAATGTTGTTGGTTGCTTTCAAAAAATAATTTAGGTATATAATTATATTAAAAAAGATTGTGGGTCTAAAATTTTTTTTTACGATACAAATATTTACAAACGTCAAGACAAGAAAGTAAAATCATAATACATACATCACAATATAAATCTACACGGAATCATTAAAAGATTTTTCTCGCTGAAGCGTAGAAGTTTGCAAATAGCCATAATAGACCACAATAAATACTTAGAAAAAAACTCCAAAACCCTTACACCACTACAAGAAAAATTGGTATTAGCGAGGGTCAAAGGTCGTCGCAAATGACACAAATCCGTTGCAAAACACGTAATTTTGACGGATTTACGACGGCAAAAAATTCGTCGCATATAGGGTCTTCGTAAACCATATATTGGAAATCCCTCTGAAGGAGTGAGAACCAGATCCACTCTAAGAGAATCAAGCAATGTAGCCTTTATCTCAGAAATACAGCCAAAGCGCATTGAAGCAGCTCTTGAGGATGAAAGCTGGATTCTTGCTATGCAAAAAGAACTCAACCAGTTCACCAGAAATGATGTCTGAACACTTGTCTCTAAGCCCAAAAACAAGTCTGTTATTGGAACTCGATGCGTCTTCAGAAACAAATTGGATGAAGATGGTAAAGTTGTTAGAAATGAGGTAAGGTTAGTAGCTCAAGGCTATAACCAACAAGAAGGTATTGATTATACTGAAACATTTGCACATGTAGCTAGAATAGAAGCTATACGCATCTTAATGTCATATGTCGCTCAACACCAAATCACTCTTTTTCAAATGGATGTAAAAATTACTTTCCTAAATGGTATAATTGAAGAAGAAGTGTATGTTAAACAACCTCCTAGTTTTGAGGATACTGATAAAACCAGATCATGTTTTCAAACTTAAAAGGGCATTATATGGTTTGAAACAAGCACCTAGAGCATGGTATGATAGACTTAGTTATTTTCTCATGCAAAATGGTTTTACTAGAGGACAAGTAGATACTACCTTGTTTAAGAAAAGCTCTAAAGAGAACTTTATTATAGTCCAAATATATGTTGATGATATTAATTTTGGAGCAACTAATGAAAGGCTATACAAGGAATTTTCAAAGCTAATGCAAGCTGAATTTGAGATGAGCATGATGGGAGAATTGAAGTTCTTCCTTGGATTACAAATCAAGCAGACAAGTGATGGAATTTATATCCATCAACAAAAGTATTCCAAGAAGATACTCAAGAAGTACAAAATGGAAAATGCCAAGCTCATGAAAACTCCCATGCAACCCAATGTAAGTAAAGATGATGAAGGTAAAAAGGTAAACCAAACTGTCTACAGAGGTATGATTGGATCTGTATTGTACTTACCTTCAAGCAGACCTGACATTCAGTTTAGTGTCTGTATGTGTGCTAGATTCCAATCTGACCCTAGAGAATCTCATCTTAAGGCTTTTAAAAGAACATTTAGATATTTGCTTGGAAATACTAATATTGGTTTGCTATATCTAAGATCAAAAGAATACAGATTAGTGAGATTTTGTGATGCTGATTTTACTGGAGACAGAATAGAAAGAAAAAGCACTAGTGGAGGATGTCACTTCATTGGAGCAAGCTTAGTCTCATGGTCAAGTAAAAGGCAAACAACAATTGCCTTGTCTACTGCTGAAGTAGAATACATCTCAGCTGCTAGCTGCTGCTCTCAACTCTTATGGGTAAAACATCAACTTGATGATTACTCTATTTATGAGCATAACATATCTGTATGGTGTGATAATTCCAGTGCTATATGCTTAACTAAAAATCCAATTCAGCATTCTAAGGCAAAGCATATTGAAATCAAACATCATTTTATTGGGGATTATGTTCAGAAATGTATCTTTGATATTAAGTTTGTTAAAACTGAAAATCAATGGGCTGATATTTTCACTAAACCCTTAGCAAAAGAAAGGTTTTTATTTATTAGAAATAATCTAAACATGCATTGCATTGTTGAGTGACATGTTTGTGTCTTAACCTGTCTGTGCTATATCACCTGTCTATGCTTACCTGTTTGACTCTGCTGAGTCACTATGCTAGAACTCAACAGTTTTGTTGAAATGGTTATTAAGTATTTAATGCCATTCCTTTATCTGAAGCTAATCATGTTCACGTCCGTTTTAAAATCTTGAAACCATGTTTTCTTTATGTCAAAAGTGGGCACTGCAGTTTCCCATACGAATCGTGTCATTTTGAATTTCGTTTTTCTCTCTCCTACCTTTATGACTATAAAAGGAAAAGGATCAGAAAGGTAAAACCTTTACGCTATCAAATCTCCAAAATCTCTCTATCTTCGTCTTCTCATCTCTCAAACCCTTCTCTCTCTCGAAACCCTAGAACCTTCTCTCAGAAATGGAATCACCCAAGCGTCTCTCTATAAAAGAAATAACTGGGCAATATAATATGAAAGTTGTTGAGGTAGAAAAGATAATTCCTGGAAAGACTGTTGATCTTCAATAGATGAAGAAGTTTGGTATGGATGTTATCGAGGAGTTGGAATACTCCAAGTGGACTCCCTTCTTTGATATCAAGGAGTTGGTCCATCCCAAGCTTGTCCAAGCCTTCTGGAGAAATGTTGTGGTCATCACCAACAGGAATGATGGAACCAAGAGCTTTAGGGCTCAAATGGGGGATAAAACCCTTGACTTCCCCATCAGCTCTCTGGAGTTGGTTACAAAGTGTCCGAGGATCGGAGCTGCCTTCACGCGAGACTGGGAAGATGAAGTTGGAGTTGAAAATGTCAACATCGCCATCTATGGCGTCCCCAACCCTAAAAATCCTAAACTAGTCAACATGGTGGTCAAATGCAGATTCTTGCACAAATTGTTGTTGGAATACGTGATGCCAAGGTAAGGCTCACGAGACAGTGTGACCAAGATGGATAGATTCGCTCTGTACCACTTGATCCACAAGATCAAGGTGGACATCAATGATCGCATCTACATGTACCTTGAGACTCTAATCAAGAGGACCAACATGCAGGCCTATCCTTATGGGATGCTGTTAACAAGGGTCTTCAGGAACAAGCTATTTGTTCCTAGTGATGTTCACTTTGTGGATATGTCACTTCCCATAGACAGGAAGATACTGTCTATGATGGATATCTAGGGAATCCCTCTGGATGATGAGGATGAGGACAAGAAGAAGAATAAGAAGAAGCCCGCTGCTGAGCATAAGAAAAAGGAAGAACCAGTGGTTTCCACTGATGAATCAGATGTCCCTATCTCTGAAAGGCACTTCAAGTCGTTTGGAAAGGTGGCCAGACAGGACCAGAGACCTGAGTTGCAACAACCTTCAATATCTGGAGAAACATCTGAAACAGTTGAGCCACTAAGGTTCAAGTTGAAGAAACCCTCTCTTAAGAGGAATACACGTGAAGCTGAGGAATCAGTTGCTGCATCTGCACAACCCAGCTAGTAAAGAAGGCTGGTGAAAACCTTTGCAAAGGTCAGACAACTGGATTCTGAACCTAGCAAGGATGAAGTATTTGCTTAGGGGGAGCAGACAACTCTACCCTTGGAGGAACCTAAGGAGGTGAAGCCTCTTGATTTAGGAATCATTCCTAGAAAAAGAAGGTCTGGTTACCCAGTGCTTGCTGGAAGAGTTGAAATACCTGCAGAAGCTCAAACTGCAGAAGTTGAAGCTGCTTTTGACCTGTCTGGTGGAGCTCAGACAGTTGTTCAAACGGAGGATGACATTATGTCTCCTTCCAAAAAGAAGTTGAATATATCTAAAAATCAGATAACTACTTCAATCCCTTCTCCTTCTCATCAAGGTACCCTCACCCCTTTTGTTTCTTATCCATCCGCTTTATTTGTTATCCTTTTATCAGTTGTCTCTCCCTGTCCCTCACCTGTCTCCTCTCACCAAACTCATACATCATCATATAATGTTGTGTCTGATGTATGTCAGTACACAGTTGTTCACAGGGACTCAACTCCCAAAGAACAAACTGGCATATCGTCAAGTCTGTTTGTGTGTGATCTGCAATCTCTGATGATTGCAAGTGTTTCTCATCTAACTGTCATCCCTTCTCCTCCACCTCATATTCTTAACTCTTGTAGGGATATTTTCTTTTTCCCCCTATAGTCTTGTTCATTAGAACATTAACTGAGACTAACTATCCTGCTTATGTGGTAATGTTACCCCGTATGTCTAGGTTTTTCTTTTTGTTATAAACTGGATCAAATTATTTCTTTGGTCATATTGATTAACTGCTACTTGTCCCTCCCTCTGTCTTAGCCCAACAACCCCTTCCCCCAGCTGTACAAATAACCATTACCCGACTGTCTCTGTCCGAGAGACTTTCTTGTGTCTTTTCCTCTCCTGATACTGACTTTGTCAAAATCAGTCTTGTGTTCAAGTTTTTTTTCTTCCATTCTACGCTCTCAAAACTTTTAATGAACTTTTCTTCCCTCCTATCATCTCTCCCCTCTCTGTTCCTAAGGCACCTCCTGTATTAGCCCTGCCCTGGCACTCAGATCAGTCTGCTTCTTCAACCAGTCTAACTACAGAAGCCTCCACTTCTCAGATAGTGGACCTACAAGAATTCAATCTGCTTTGTGCTCATGTAGAAGAAGTAAGAATACAGCTAGATGAAGAAATGAGAGCTAGGTTGCTCTTAGAGCAAAGAGTTGCTACTTTGTTTTTGTTACTTAGTCAACCTAGGTAGTTTTGTTTCTCTATTGTTGTATAAACTGCCTTGTACTTGTAACATCTTATGATGAATAAAATAAGTTTTTATCATATTTCTTTAAAGTTTCTTTACTTTCCTGTTCACTCCTTTTTGCTGTTGACAAAAGGGGGAGAAAGTAGTATATATGGAGATGATTTGCAATGTTTTGATAATGACGTATGCTCTGATAAATCTGGAAGTAAGATAATTCAAATATATATATTTTTGTTTTGTCTAAGTTAAACCGGAACTTATCGGTAACCTTAATGTCTGATCAACATCTTACTTAAGTGCACCGTTTGCTTAAGAAAATTTTAACCTGTCTGATATGCGTTATCTCTTATGTGTATATTTTCTGAGGTTCAGTAAATCATCTCAATGTTTGTCATCATAAAAAATAGGGAGATTGTTAAGTCTCTGAAATGGATAATGTGAATTTCCCTAAGTTTTGATGTGATCTAACATTGGTTAATTATTTAATTAACCTTCATATTGGTTGCTAACCTGTCTACCTAGTGTACAAATCAAAATAGTAAGAATCATCTGTCTACTCACGTAGATGACTACTTGTTTAGATAAGCAAAAGTCAATATGTCTGCTGACTAGGATTATTGACTTTCTTTAAGTGAAGCTTTAAACCTGTATTCTCACAAGTTCCTACACTTGTCTGAAGTTCCTCGATAAAAAAACCAAAGACCAAATAAGCTTTTGCAAGTTGTCCCATCATAAAGAAGACTCGAAGCTTTCTCTCTTACTTAGTCTCACGCTCATCAAGAAAAGTCAGAAGTCACCCTCATAAGCAACCTCCGAAATCAGAACTGAAGTCTAGTTAAAGAATGTTTCCAACATGCTTTATTCCCTAGTATTTCTGGTTATTACACAAAAAGGAAAAAGTACTCAGCAAAGTATATAAAGCACTCTGCACAACTCTGATATGGCTAGTTCACGATGCACAAAGCTATGATCCTTCATGTTAGAGTACAACCAACGTTCCTATTGCATTAATGGCTGCCCAGAACCACCCTATTGCATTTAATGAAGTTCTGTTTGAAGCCAACATTTAAAGGAATGTCTCTAACGGATCTTAAATGCTTGAAGGCTATAAATATAGAAGTCATTAAAGATGATAGAGGACATACAACACTAAAGCCATTACTTTGCGCATTTATTTCCTTTATTCTTTCAATCTGTATTCTTCAATCATTTGAAGTTATTACACAGTCTTTCCTAAGCTTAATTACATTTAAACCACTCTCTGAGTGTTAGTGAAAGATCTGTCTGTCTGATTGTATCTATTACAAAGAAACTTCTTAACCAAACATGAGTGAGCCTGAAGAGGCTTGGTGTACAAAGAATACTTGTCCTTGAGCCTGAAGAGGCTAGGTGTGCAAACAATACTTGGAGTCTGTAACCTGATCAGTTATAGTGGATAAAACTTGGTGCTGCCAAGGACTGGATATAACTCTTTATATTGAAGAGTGAACCATGATAAATATCTATGTTAATCTTTCTTCCCTTAAGCTCTTTTGTTACGTTGATTATTATATCTGCTTTCTAACTAATGGGTTAAAGAATGAATATTAAATCTGTTTTCAAATTGTATGCTTGTGTTTATTCTATTGAAATCTCATCAGACCGGTCACCTGTCTGTACTGTCATTTCCCACTCGTCTGAACTTAGTTTCTGTGTGTGAAAAGTTTTCAACTTTGTCTTAAATTCTGATAAACACAATTCAATCCCCTTTCTTGTGTTTATAGTTGTCTATTTCAATAGTGTATACCAGTTAAACTCAAAATCTTAAAAAGCTAGTAGTGCATCATAAGTAATTCCTTTTTTTTTTTTATTTATAGTTAGGCATAAATCATATGACTTATTCACTTATATCAATAATATTTATCGTGACATGATACTATATTTATTAAGGATTTAATTAGTACTAGTAGTTTTGCATCCGTGCGATGTACGGGTCATCAATTATTATTATATTGATAGCATTGTTATCATTAAAAACTTGAATTGTGCCTTTATACGTACCAAACTTTTTTTTTTCTTTATCCCAAATTAAGTCCATTATATCAAACATTTTCTTTACTTATTTCATACTTTGCTTTCAATATTTCATTCCCACCCATAATAGTGGTATTCATTCAACTCCAAGACTTTTTATTTATATACAGAAGTGATCAGCAAAAACCTTGAAACAATTTTATCTATAATTTGAGTGCAAAGAAGTGAATATATATTTTTTATTTTAAAATGATATTACAATACATAACGTAACACTATGTGTTAAGTGTTCCTCTTTGATTATTACTATTGATCAACTAATCCTCTTAGATCTTGTGGTGCTGACACGTGTCCCTTTATTAAAAAATCAACAATTCCCCTTATTAATTAGTATAGATATAAATTATTATTTAAAATAGAAAAAAACAAAGGCAACGATGTTTTAAAAAAAATAGATTAAACAATATGAATAGCTCTGCCTCTATTTATGTCAATTCAGAGATTGTCGTGTTTGACTCCCAAAACATTGTACCTTTACCGGTTTGTAAATATTTTAAAACAAAAAAAATATAAATTTTAGAAAATTAAAAAAAATAATAAAAAAATTTCATCACTTGACATGTGGGTTGCACCATTGTGCTACACTAAAATCAGCATTTCCCCTTATTAATTAGTATAGGTATAGATTTATTATTTAAAATAGATAAAACACATGCAAAGATGTAGCAAAAAAAAAAAATGATTAGCTCTGCCTTTATGAGATTGCCGTGTTTGACTCTCAAAACAATGTACCTTTACCAATTTGTAAATATTTTAAAACAAAAAATATATAAATTTTAGAAAATAAATAAAATAAAAATAAAAATAAAAATATTCCATAACTTCACACGTGGCTTGCGCTATTGTGCTACAATAAAATCCGAATTTCCCCTTATCAATAGATATAGATATAGATTTATTATTTAAAATAGAAAAAACAAAGACAAGGATGTAGATTTTTAAAAAAGTATTAACAAAAAAAATTAGAACAAAAAGTAGGAAAAAAATATAGTTAAAAAAATATTAGAAAAAAAAATCGGAAAAAATATTTAAAAAAATTAGGAAAGAAAGTATTTATAAAAAATATTTAAAATAATTAGAAAAATTTATTTTAAAAAATAAAATAAGAAAAATTAGGAAAAAAATTAATTTGAAAATAAATATATTTAAAATATTTATAAAAATAAATTCATAAACTTTTATGTAATTTAATTTTTTTAAATATTTATATTTATAATTAATATTTTTAAATATATTTTTTCTAATTATTTTAAATATTTTTTATTTTTCTTAATTTTTAATTACGAAAATAAATATTTACAAAAATTAGGAAAAAATTAATTATAAAAATATTTTAAAAGGAAAAAGGAAAAATAAAAAATAAAATTAGGAAAAAATAAATTCGAAAAATAATTAGAAAAAAATTATGAAAAAAATATTTAAAAAATTAGGAAAAACTTAATTAGGAAAAAATAGATTTTAAAAAATCAGAAAAATAAAATTCAAATAAAAGGAAATTTAAATTGATTAGAAAAAATATTTAAAAATAATTAGGAAAAACTGTTTTTAAAAAAATTATTATAAAAAATTAAAAAATAAGAGAGAAAAAAAATCTAAAAAAAATTTAAAAAATTCAGAAAAAAATAATAAGAAAAAAGTATTTAAAAAATATCTAAAAAAGAATTAGGAAAATAATAGTTAGAAAAAAATATTCAAAAAAAATAGAAAAATAAAATTAATTAGAAAACAAAAATATTTTAAAAAAGTCAATTATAAAAATAAAAAATTTAAAAAAAGTAAATTAGAAAGGGAAATTTTTCTTTAAAAAAATATTGTAAAGAAAATATGTTTAAAGATTAAATAAATAAATTTAAATAATCCAAAATAATCCATTGGTTGACAACTTGTTAATTGAATAAAACTTGTTAATTGATAATGCGATATACATATTGAATAATAAGATATATATAAATATTAAAATATAGTAAATGGTTCGGTTCCAAAATAATCGAATTAATGACCATTGAGTTTGGTTCAATTCGGAGCCGCTGACAAAAAAGAAAAAAACTAACCAATTTAATTGATTGGTTCAGATTTTCAAATTCATCGAATTGTTGGATCGAGTCTTACGAACCTAAACTTTTTAGAAGAACACGGTAGCTTTGCTACCTTTCCAAGCTAAAAATATTTAAAACTAAAAAAATTATAAACTTTAAAAGGTCAATAACAATATCCGAACCAATTAAAATTGGTTTGGGTTGATTCGGTTCCAACCGGAAAGTATTAATATATATATATATATATATATATATATAGTTATTTATATAAATACAAAATATAAAAAAATTTAAACTATTAAATTATATATACATTAAAATATAAGTATATAAAAATTAAAACATCAAGAACATGACAACTCTACTTTTACTGTTTGCCAATTTATGATTGGTTGATAGAATAAAAAAATGTTACAATGTCAGTGTATACAAATAAATTTTTTAAAAAATATACAAATAAATTTTAAAAAAAAGTATTAACAAAAAAAAAAAAGATTAGGGAAAAATTTAAAAATTAAGGAAAACGTAAAACAAAAATTAAAATAAAAAATAAATAAATTGTTTCTTAAAAAAATGTATTAAAATAAAAAGAATAAATAACAAAATGCTGATAATGACACGTGTATGTACAGTAAAAACGGCTCTTCAGCTTTTATATTTAAAAAAATTTTAAAAAAAATAAATTATAAAAAAATGAAAAAGTAAATTAGGAAAGTTTTTAAAAAAAATTAGAAAATAAATAATTAGAAAAAAGTATTTAAAAAAAATTAGGAAAAATATAATTGGAAAAAATAAATAGAAAAAAGTCAATTATAAAAATAAACATTTTATAAGAAGTTAATTAGAAAAAAATTAATTCGGGAAAAAAATAAATTTTAAAAAATAAATTATAAAGAATAAATGTTTAAAAAAAAAAATTTAAATAATGCAAAATAATTCACCGGTTGACAACTCCTTCTATTGTTACAGGATCAATGGAAGAAAAGTTGTTAATTGATAAAGTGATATACATATGAATAATAAGATATATATAAATATTAAAATACAGTAATTGGTTCGGTTCCAAAATAACCTAATTAATGACCATTGAGTTTGTTTCAATTCGGAGCCGTGCATAAAAAAAGAAAAAAACAACCAATTTAATTGGTTGGTTCGAATTTTCAAATTCATCGAATTATTGGATCAAGTCTTACCACCTTAAAATTTTTCGAAGAACAAGGTAGCTTTGGTACCTTTCCTGGCTAAAAATATTTAAAAACAACAAAATTGTAAACTTTAAAAAGTCATTAACAATATCCGAACCAATTAAAATTGGTTTGGTTTGAATAGGTTCGAACCGAAAAATATTAAAATATATATATATATATTTAAAATTTTAAATTTTAAACTATTAAAGTATATATACATTAAAGTGTAAGTATATACAAATTAAAACACCAAGAACATGACAACTCTACTTTTACTTTTTACCAATTTATGATTGGTTGACAGTGTAAAAAAACTTTACACTGTCAGTGTATACAAATAAATTGAAAAAACAAAGTATCAGAAAAAAAATTATAAAAATTAAGGAAAACGTAATAAAATTTTTTAAAAAAATAAATAATTTTTTTTAAAAAAAAATAAAAAAAAACGTAAAAAGAATTTTAAAAGGTGAAAGAAAATTTAAAATTCTTTTAAAAATATTAAAAAAAAATTAAAAAATGCAAAAAATCCTGGCACTGACACATGTATGTACAATAAAAATGGCTCTCCACCTTTTATATTAGTATAGATGCATTGTTAGTATAAATATTTTTTACACCGTCAAATAATCTTAAATCGTCATATCATTAAAATTGTTTGATTCTTATCTAACTGCCTTAAAAAGTCATCTATGTCATTATCTGTGATTGGTTGAGAGTGTAAAAAACTTTATACTAGCATTGAATAACAATTAAACTCTAATTATAATATTGATATTATCTGCTTAAAAATATATGGATTAAGGTTGGTCCAGTTGGTAAGGATACGACTCATAGCTCACAAGGTCGTAGCACTCTGAGTCTTGAGGTTCACTAACATTTTGACACGTGTTATTTTATTTTAAAAACTAAGAGAAAGAAATAACAACAATACTGATTTGTTAATATATTATTTAATGTTTGTATATAAAATTTTATACTAACAACACATAGAAATTAAAATTAAAATATATTATTAAACATATCTCAAATTTAATTCATCCTAATATATCCCCTAAATAGTAAACAACTCTAATATAAATCTTAATTAAATAATGGGTTCAGCATGAAATCAACCGACAATAAAAAGTATGTTGAGAACAAATAAACAATGAGTTAAAAGGCGTGTTACTAGCTTCAAGTGGCTGGTCTAGTAAAGCATGACATGATCTTATATCTAACAAGTTACAGGTTGGAATCTTCACTAATCTTCTTGAGATTGAGATAAATATAAATTCCGTTGTAAATGTTCATAAAATCCGGAGGTTTTTCCTCCCTTAAATTGGGGCACCATCCCCCACTCTAAATTTTATTCAGAAAAAAATGTGTGTTACTAGCATTGTAGGATAGGACAAGACTTGAGTACAATCTCATAGGTACTTTATATGCTATTTTTTAATGATAATAGGATATGTATAACAACTTATCAATGAAAACATAATATATGTAATGTGTGTAACAATTGTTCACGTATCCTATTGTCATTGGAAAAACAACACCTAATATAACTATAGAATTGTACTCACGAGTTGTCCTTTAGGATATAGAAAAGAATTTTCCAAAAGAAAAAAAAATAATATTGAAAAGAATAATCATATCATAGTATCAAACCAAGTCTTTATTCAGTGATTATAAGACCTGTCCTGAAATACTTTAAGAATCGCTCTCGGGTTCGATCCCTGACAACGATCCACGGAAGGTACGCCTCACAAGCATTGAATATTCAATATCTTCATTGACAGTATTGACATTAATTGGGTTTAGGAAAAGAAAAAAAAAAAAAACCATACGTATCAATTTCACCATCCCAAAGCCAACGGAACCACTTTGACCCTTTTCTGATTTCGAACGTGTGCACCGCATGCCCCTCTATTTATACCCCACACTACCGATCTTTCTCTTACTACATTACCCTCTTTTTTTTTCTCTCTCTCCCACCTTCACCTTCAACCTCTTTGCCGTTTTCGTATTACTCGTCGTAATTTCTTCCCTTCTGTTAATCTCAGCACCACCACAAGTAGCCGCCGTCTATGGCAGATGCCCCCAGAAACAAGCCCGCCGCAGGGACCCGCCGGCAGCCGAGCCGGTTGCAAAGCCGCGCTCCGTCATCGCTACAGATAAATCGCGCCGTAAATTGGAACGTGGCGATCCCACTGCTGTCGCCGCTAGCATCGTCCCCACCGCCGCAGGAACTGAATCCGGAGGAGCCGCCTCCTCCACCGCCACGGCGCGGTCAGAACGCAGAGCCGGAAAAGGTTGTGTTTAAGAAGTGGCAGCACCCGGCTGCACCGTTCTGCTACGAGCCAGCTTCGACGGTGCCGCGCTTTTGTTAAAGTGTTATTGTGTAAATACATGAATTATGAAGATCTAATGGTTGATTGTTTAGGTGAAGAATTTAAGTTTTTTTTTCTTCCATCGGGATATACTATAATGTTTTTTTTAATAAAATAATTGCATAAATGAATTTGGATCCTCATGTTTTTGTCTCGCGTTTTCTCATTATTTTAATAGGATTTATTAAATTTACTTCAATATTTTTTTCTTTCATCTTAATAGAGGTTGGGTCATGACTTCTTTTTGTATCCGATTTTTTTATTGGGGCCTCGATCACTCAATACAAATGTAACCCTTTATATCATATTTTGGGAATTTTTGTCTCTATAGAAAATTTTTATATATATATATATATATATATATATATATATATATATATATATAAAAGTTATTTAGCTTTTTTCTTTTAGTGCTCGAGTTATTTTTCCTTTATTGCGACATATTTAACAAACCAATTATAATATAAGAAATTATTTTAATAAAAAGCATTTTTTAGATAAAAGAAAAGTCTTAAATTTTTAAAAAATAATTTTAATCATTTAATTATTCATCGTATAAAAATAATTTTTTAAAAGGTTTCAATCAAAGTAGATTATAATAATCAATTATGCATATAGTATTTTTTTTTAGAATGCTAACAGGTGTCTTTAAGACATTGATTAAAGATCTAAAAATAGAAATTTGATATTATGACTTGGTATATTTTGAAGAATGATAAACTTAATTTTAATGAACTTTTACTTTTTTGGGTTTCCTTAACCAATGTTCGAAGGACATTTATCACCCTTTTTTTTTAGCTTTTAGATTGTTTTAAGCATAAGACTGTTTGTAGTTGTTAATCTTCCATGTAAGTAAGTGTCATGTATGTATGAGACTCAAGGTTATATGATTTGTGCCATTCTTCGCGGGCTTTTTGACCAAACTGGGTTCCTTTTAGAAACTATTTACCAGTTTAGGGTTATTTTGAAACTATTTACCAATGGGGGGTCGTTTTGGACACGTGGCATATTTTATTTTTTTTCAATCTGACAAGTCAAAGACGCCACTGCAGTTGGCGTCTATGCCTTTAAAAAAAAAAAGCAAAAAGCAGAAGTGGCGCAGGCCTATGCCCCCTAGCTGCTACAGTAGCGCTACTGTAGCAGCACCTTTTTTTTGTTTTTTAAATTTTGACTTTTTAAAAAAATAAAAAATTTATTTCTAAAAAAACTCATTCACCAGATAATGAACTGAATTCACCAGATATTTGTACATGATTCACCAGATATTTGCACATACTTAACCAAAAAAATGTATTTCTCAAAAAAACCTATTCACCAGATAATGAACTGAATTCATCAGATATTTATACCTGATTCACCAGATATTTGCACATACTTAACCAAAAAAATTATTTCTCAAAAAAACCATTCACAAGATAATGAACTGAATTCACTAGAAAGTCACCTGCAATTTTAAAGGAACAATGCGACAAAAAAAATTATACTATAAGTATAGGGAGTAAAGATGACATTAATGATAAAGTATGTATTTAAAACAACAAAATAGACTTATATTATGAGCTTGCTGAGAGAGCTTTAGACGGAACCATCAGCGACAGGATCAAGGAATATTCATCTCAGGTAAACCCATCTTCTTAATTTCACTCCAGAGATTTTCTATCTGTATTTTGTTCAGTTCAGTAAAAAGCTTCCTCTCTCCGTGGGAAGAAGGCAGCGAATGCTTTTTGGTGTAAATTGTTATTGCTATTATTTTTTTATGCCTCCTGTGATATTATTTGCTACTCATTATTATCTGGTGAATGGGTTTTTTTGAGAAATAAATTTTTTTGGTTAAGTATGTGTAAATATCTGGTGAATCGGGTACAAATATCTAGTGAATTCAGTTCATTATCTTGTGAATGGTTTTTTTGAGAAATAATTTTTTTGGTGAATCGGGTATAAATATCTGGTGAATTCAGTTCATTATCTGGTGAATAGGTTTTTTTGAGAAATAAATTTTTTGGTTAAGTATGTGCAAATATCTAGTGAATCAGGTACAAATATCTGGTGAATTCAGTTCATTATCTGGTGAATGTGTTTTTTTTTTATAAATAAATTTTTTGATTAAGTATGTGTAAATATCTGTTGAATGAGTTTTTTTGAGAAATAAGTTTTTTTGGTTAAATATGTGTAAATATCTGGTGAATCGGGTACAAATATCTGATAAATTCAGTTCATTATCTTGTGAATGGTTTTTTTGAGAAATAATTTTTTTGGTTAAGTATGTGCAAATATCTGGTGAATCAGATATAAATATCTGGTGAATTCAGTTCATTATCTGGTGAATAGGTTTTTTTGAGAAATAAATTTTTTTGGTTAAGTATGTGCAAATATCTGGTGAATCATGTACAAATATCTGGTGAATTCAGTTCATTATCTGGTGAATGAGTTTTTTTAGAAATAAATTTTTTATTTTTTTAAAAAGTCAATTTTTTTTAAAAAAGAAGGTGCTGCTACAGTAGCGCTACAGTGCGCTACTGTAGCAGCTAGGGGGCATAGGCCTGCGCCACTTCTGCTTTTTGTTTTTGTTTTTTTTTAAAGGCATTGGCGCCAACTGCAGTGGCTCCTTTGACTTGTCAGATTGAAAAAAAATAAAATATGCCACGTGTCCAAAACGACCCCCCATTGGTAAATAGTTTCAGAATAACCCTAAACTGGTAAATAGTTTCTAAAAGGAACCCAGTTTGGTCAAAAAGCCTTCTTCGCAAGGGTAGGTATTGGTGCACCCTTGTAGGTACTCTTTTTCAGCTCCACATATTTAGAAATGAATTTTATTGTAATCTATGATCAATTGATTATATATTGTTATATCATTGAATCCTTTAATAATTTCAGAAGTATAATTGAATTTTTTATCAAGTAATTGATTTTTTTAAAAATAATTATCATTATATCAAATTAAATGAAAATTTTTAAATTTTTTATAAGAATCACAACATATATGTTAATCTTTTAACAATTTATCTATAAAAAGCTTAAAAAACTTGGGCCATGTTATGTTTTTACAAGAAATCAATGTCATGGACATAAAAGAATTTTAATTAAATTGATTTGTTTTAAAACATTTAAATGCATATTTGAGTTTAAATTGAAATGGACTCAAATATGCGTTCCAATGAAACGTTTTATGTCTCGAAAAGTGTGCTTTCAAACACACAAGAAGCTTGTGAATATCATAATGAAATAAGTGCTTTCAAGTTTTGTGCCTCGGAAAGTATGCTTTTACATTGAACGTTCTTTGAAACATAAATTATATTTGGATTTAAGTTGAAATGAACTCAAATGTTTGTTCGAGTGAAACGTTTTATGCCTCGGAAAGTGTGCTTTTATGTTGAACGTTCTTTCAGACGTAAATTTAAACACAAAAAAAGCTTGTGAACATCAGAATGCAATAAGTGCTTTCACATTTTGTACCTCAAAAATTAATGCTTTTATATTGGACGTTCTTTGAAACGTAAATTCAAACACGCTCTTAAGCTTGTGAATATAAGAATGCAATGTATTATAAAGTGGATGAACTGTACATGATACTTGTAACACTCCGTTTTCTGTTAAGTGCTTTTATATATGCTTGTTTGATTGTTTAAGCTTTAAGTGTTAAGTTAGAATTGTTGGCTAAGGGCTTAGCGGGATTTTTGGCTTAAAAATCCATTTCTGGTACATGAACACGCCCGTGTTCATTAGCCAGCACGCCCGTGCTTAAAGTCAGCCGCACGTTGCTTCAACTTCTGCATGATCTTCATTCACCGCACTGATAAATCCATCACCTGTTAAACCTGCAGAATTCTCAGCACACACCACAGAAAGGTTAGAGTTAGTACAGTTAGTAGATATGTTACAATAAACTGAATCGGTAAGAGTCTGAATGTCTGGAAGTGGCTTGAGCTCTAAGGAGGGTGGCTGCTCAATGGATGGTGTATTTGGAGTAGCCATGATGTCAAGAACTTCGGCTGAACAAACAGCTTCACTCACACTATCACCCTGCAAAAAAGAGTCAAGAAACTCAGCACAAACAGCACACGGGTTAGTGTCGATCTGATCAAGACATGTAGTAAAGAAACTGAGTTAGTAGAGGTCTGAATGTCTGGACTTTCAGCACACAGTTCATCCATCCCATCACTTTCAACACATGCATCTACTTCCAAAGGTTCTTCGTTATCCTCAAGCTTATTGCCTTGATTGTAAGGATGGATTGCATAGCATCGAGGCAAATAAGTATCTTCTGTCAGAATGGGGCATGCCTCATACAGGTGCTCAGGCGAGCCGCACATGCCACAAAACCTTGTCTGCTGAAACAATTGCTTCAAATAAGTGAGCCTATCCATTCCATAAAAATTAGGATAATTTGTGCATGGTGGTGGCTTATAATCAACATTAGGCATATCACCAAACAGTAATTTATCCATAGCAGTACTAAGATCCATAATCAGACAAAGCAGACAAAACTAATTCAGCAAAGAGAGTTTTTTTTTTTAACTGTTAATAACAACAAGAGTCCCCGGCAACGGCGCCAAATTTTGACCGCGCTGTCGCGCACGCGCCAAAAAGCGAGCGTTTTGTAAAAATGTAGTTAAGGGAGCGACAACTCGGATATCGTCTCACAAGGACTCTTGGGTTGTTGTTAACAAAAAAAGTCAGAATTGGTGGGTTTTGGATTGAAATTAAACAAAGAAAACAGAGCAGAAAAAAAACAATGCAAACTAAATAATTATCAAATAGCTAAAAACGATCAACCTACTGCTCTCGGTTTCCCACTATCATCAGTTCATATAATTCCATGCCCTAAGCAGATTCTAATCCCCTTTCGGTTGTAGCAACAATTAACAAACGAAATCGCTACTACGAGATATATGTTCCTATTCCCGAATTAAACAAACAGGGTTAAGCCCTCATGAACTAAACGAATATGAACGAACACACGCGAATTAAACAAACGCGATTAAGTATAGGAACATAACATCACCGAAATAAATCAACACAACACTATACACTACTGAATTAAACAAACAGAAATATATAGCATAGTATTGAAAAGGGAAAAGCAAATAAAACAGGAATTACAAAACCTCAAGCGTAAATGGAACCCGATCACCGTAGATTGATCAAGGAGACTAGTTCTCCATTAAAAACATAAACCTAAACCTACTTGTAGCCGCAATATGAAAAGAAAAGAAAAAGAGAAGAGAAGATCCCTCAGTTTTGCCCTAAACAGACTATAAATACAGATTCTGGGTTGCGGTCGCTCGCAAGGCGAAACATATTTCGCGAGGCGAATCTTATGAACAGTCTCTCTTTCACGAGGCGAAACAGGTTTAGCGAGGCGAGCCAGAGAGGGTGACTGTTGCTGCTCGTGCTGGTCTTCGGGCTCGCGAGACGAGTAGCCTCTCGCGATGCGAATCCTCCAGAATTGCATTTTTCCTTTGTTTTCTTCATTCCCTTGGCTCTAAGTGCTTTATTCTAACCTGAAACAATAGGAAATAGCAGTGAATGCTTTATTTGACTCAAAACTAACTAAATTAGCCCAAAAATACTTTACAGACTCAAAATGTTGCTTGAGGACAATTTAATCTAATTTGGGCGAAAACGAAATATAATTAGCACAAAACCATGGTCATACTAGTCATAAAAATAGATGAGCCAGAGGCTGATCACACGTTGCCAAGTTTAAGTTGAGCACGGTCGTGCTCAGTGCTCACTGTGTGGACCGTGTCTCGCTGACGCTAAGTCCAGCACGACCATGCTTATAGATGAGCACGACTGTGCTCAGGTGCAGCCTTTATATAGTTGGCATAGAAACCGAGGGTTCACTTTGGAACCCTATTTCTAACCTAGCAGCCACCCTACTACGAATTTCTTCCCTATTTTCTCTTAAACCCTTACCTTGTTGGTGTTTGGAGACTCTTTGGAAAGATTTAGTTGGTGTTGTTCATCCTAGTCAAGGTAAAGTTTGTTCCTTTTTAGTTTCCCTTTTCTTGTTCTTGATTTGGGAACTAATTGGTTACCATTTTTGGTTTGGCCAAGGCTTGGAGGTTGTTGAGCCGCTTAAAGGAACGTGACCGGGTTGCCGTTGGTGTTTAGCGAGTGGAAACCTTCATCTCAGGTATGGGGAGAAGAATAGTATAATCTCTAGGCAAGGGGTAGCGTAAGATGAGGGGTTCCCATGACCCTATTGAGTTGTTATATGATAAACGCCATGTCTCTAATATGCTTATTATTATTATTGATGCCGTGGTAAGTTATTTATATGTTATTGGCTATATTCATATGTTGAATATGTCTATGATGAGTTGTTATGTTTATTTCATGGTTATGATGTTGTACCTATTGTGTTGATTGATTTGGCTGATAACATGCCATGATCTGTTGGTTGAAGTTGTTGTTATTGAGATTGTTTGGGTTGATTTATGTTGGTTAAGGTAACATGTTAATAAGGCCCTAATAGGTTAATTTAGGACTCCTAATTAACATAGTAATTAGGGAATAATTATCTAAGGACATTAATTAATTGTGGACTGTTAGAAAATGTGATATTTCAGGTTAATTGGTTTAGTTTAAGACCCCAGGCTTGAATTAAGAGTGTTTAGGGGGGTTTATAACCCTAGATTAGGCTCTGTTCTGCCCAGAATAGCATGGTTGGCTCCAGGAGCATGATCGTGTTGAATGGGGAGCATAGCCGTGCTCCCAAGTTTTAATTCTGGAAGGCCGCGCACTAAGCACGACCGTACAGTGCATAAGCACGACTGTGCATCGAAGCACGACCGTGCATAATAGGAACATGGTGTTTTGGCTTCAACGACTCAGGAGGGGGGGGGGGGGGGGGGTGAATTGAGTTTTCTTATAACCTTTCCCTCTTAAAAACATTTCACAAAACTTTACTTTTCAAATTTGTGGCCTCAGGATCTTTTACAAAATCAATGAAGGGCTTTTTATGAAATCTTGAATAGAAGGTGACGAGGATAAGAAAGATTAATTCAGAAAGATAGACCACAAAATAGGTTTTGGTTCAAGACTCAGTAATATCAAAATACAGAAACTGATTAAGCCTTTAAAGATTAAGAACATGTTATGCAAGTTTCAGATACAAGCATTAACTATCAAGTACAAACTTGCAAGTTTCAGTTTCAGTTTTAGTTCAGTTTTCAGCAATCAAGAATGTTTTGATCAACTCGGTTTTGAACGCAGATAACACATACTTGATTACAATCAGACTCAGGTTTCAATACAGTTTATACAGATCAAGAACATAAATTATATTGAACTTTAAACATCAAAATCACAGGTTCTTGAACATAAACAGAAATTAAAAGAGTTTGAGTTTAGAGATACCACACAACCAGATTTATCCTGGTTCAGTCACCACCACTGTGACCTACATCCAGTCCCCACTCCACTTGTGGGTTTTCACACACTAACACAAGAAGCTTTAGCCAGGTAGCTTGAAAAACCTTTACACCACAGAGCACTCCTTCACCTCGAGTTACCACACTCTTGTGAAGAGCCTCAATGTTTTTCCTTAGGGATACCTCGCCCTAATCACTCAGAGAGACACTTATGAGTATTGAAACACTCTTTTCACAATAAGCTCAAGAAAGATGATGAATGATATGTGTATTGTTCTATTGTTATGATATGATATTGTGTTGTTATGATGTCGAAAGTATTCCTTTGATCTCTCTTTATATAGAAAACAAGTTATAGTCGTTGGGATCAATCAAAACAGATTTGGATATGATAACAGAATCTGTTTTCTTGATTATTGGTTCTTGAAATAAGATTTTACATTGGTGTCGTCTTCAATCCTCAGGGTTCGTAGTTGATAGTAGACGAGCTCCATATGCCACTTCATTGGACGGTGATCCGCTGTCGTACACGGGTCAAAAACGAGTAATTAGAAAAAAACTGTAGTTGGGGAACGACAACTCGAATATCGTATCTTAAGGACTATTGGATTGTTATTAACCTACAAATCGATTTTGGGGGGGGGGGGGGGGGTTAGGTTTAAGATTCGATTAAGAAAACAGTGCAATTAAGTGATTATCAATAAGCTAGAACGATTAATCTACTGTTTTGGTTTCCCAACTATCATTGATTCATATAATTTCCATGCCCTAAGCGGATTCTAATCCCTTTTCGAATGTAGGAGTAATTAAACTAGCGCAATTGACACTACGAGATATATTTTCCTAATTTCCGAATTAAGCAGACGGATTAAAGTTATCGTGAATTAAGCAAACACGATCAAACACACGCGGATTAAGCAAACGCGATCAAGGTAAAGGAACATAGAATCATCGAAATTAATCAATACTTGTTCTATATAACTTGAATTAAGCAAACAAGGCATATAGCATAATATTGAAAGGGATAAGCAATTCGATTGGGAATTATGGAACCTCAAGTGTCGGCGGAAACCGACATTCATGAGACTAATCCCTGGTGATTAGTTCTCCATCACAAACGTAATAAAAACTTTTGAAATAATTCGTAAATAGTGAAAATTGTTCCTCTTTCTGTCTGCCCTGGTGCCTTTTTATAGATCAGGTACGCGTCACGGCCGTGATGGCCATCACGGCCACGCCGTGACGTGTTCTGCCAAGGGCGCGCATTCAAATTCTAGTCTGTCACGGCCGTGATGCCCACCACGGCTAGGCCGTGATCAATTCTGTCCATGGGTGCTGATCTGTCACGACCGTGACCTCCATCACGGCTAGGCCGTGATGCTCTCTGATCTTCATGGGTAGCTCATCACGGCCGTGACCAGTGTCACGGCCTGGGCGTGATGGCTTCTGCTTTAAGTGTCCTTCCCTTTTTGCTCTTCTCATTAGCCTGAAAATATGAAATAGCAGTAAATGCTTTATTTGACTCAAAATTAACTAAAATATCCTAAAACTACTTAAGAGACTCAAAATGTTGCTTGAGGACAATTAAATCCAAATTTGGGCGAAAACGAGATTAAACTTGAATAATTAGTACAAAAACCATGGTCTTACTAGTTATAAAACTAGACGAGCCAGATGCTTATCAAAATACCCCAAACTTAAACTTTGCTTGTCCCCAAGCAAACTAAAACTCAAAAAGACTCAAACTTGGCAAGCTTAAAGGATTCAACCAATTTCGCACAAATTTCATGCAATTTTAACAAAACAATTTTTCTTCAATGTTTTCCCCCTTTGCAACAATGTAATCCCCACATTCATTTACTTTAAACAATTGAGAATTCCATCATTCATGCAATCAGTAATCTGAGTTGAGGATCCAAGTTACACACAAAAGGGAGATCACCAATTTCAAACAATTTGCTTCCTCACAAGGGCATTTAATATTTCACTCATTCGCTCAATTTGTCTAGGCTATCAACTTTTCACTCAATTTCACATTTCAAGAGCACTTCCCATGAATTTGATTTCCATCTCAAAATAGTTCCCACGAAAACATGAATGCAACATCAAAAGGTCTTTTAAAGGTTGTAATGGGGCCTGGCTAAGGGTAGGAATATTCAAAGGTACTAGGCTTTACATCCCTAGGAATTAAGAGAGCATGAAGCCTGTACACCATTATTTTCACTCTAATTCCTTTTTCCATTTTTCTTTTTGACGCTTTGGGTAGCTACAACCTTTTTCTTGCTAAGCTTTTTGTTTTTGACCCTTTTCTTTTGGCAATTTTTTTTCTTTTCTTCTTTTTTTTTGCCCTCGGCTTCAACCTTTATTTTTTATTTTTCTCAACCCAGAATGACATGTCAAACCTTGTAGCCACCCCAAACTTACTTTCTTACAACCCTTCTCTTGCTAAGCTTCCATGCTCTCCTAATCCTAAGATTGGGTTAACATGGTTTTTCCAGATTTTTGGCTTATACCATAAGGTCATCAAGAAACAATAGGCTTATTAGGCTCAATGTGGCTAACTAGGGAACATGCATTAGGGATGGTTCTATTTAGGCCAAGTAGTTATTTCAAATAAAATTGCCTAAATCATTTGATGCAACCATATAAACATGCAAACCATGAAGAGATTCAAACAAATTCGGGAAAGTGAAGCTTAAAAGCGATTCACACAATTAAAAACAATGATGGAGGCTCAAATTCCTCACCTGGACATTTTTGCAAATTGTTTGACCGAGATACATTTCCTAGTGTATGCACCCCTTCACCCCAAACTTGTCATAAATTAAACAATCACAATAAAATTTCTCAAAGTTCAATTTTCAATTTTTCACATGGGGATCAAATTTTTGATTTTCAAAACCTAGGGGGAAATCATCAATAGTCAACATATATCATGCAATATATCTATGCTAAATTTAATAAAATCCATTCAAGCTTACCGACATAAGACTCACACACATACGACACAAAGCAACACAGACAAGGAAAACAAAACAAAAACAAACCAATTGGTTCCCTCCCCCACACTTAAGACATACATTGTCCTCAATGGAAGAACATAAATATAAAATAAGAGTGAGGGAAAGGAGAAGGTGCTCCCTGATCAAGTTGTAGTGTAGGTGGGCTCTTCCAAGGAAAGCACTTCTGCGGTTGCATCTTCAGGCACCGAGCTCTCATGGAATAGCTTCAAGCGCTGCCCATTAACCTTAAAAACCTTGTTGCTACCTGAACTTTTTATTTCTACCGCACCATGAGGGAAAACATCAGTAACAATAAATGGGCCAATCCACTTGGATCGAAGTTTCCCAGCCATCACTTTTAGGCGGGAGTTAAACAATAAAACCTGTTGGCCCATAGATAATTCCTTCCTAGAAATCATCTTATCATGGAAGTGCTTAGTTTTATCTTTATAAATTCGAGAGCTTTCATTGGCTTCTAACCTGAGCTCTTCAAGCTGCTGTAATTGGAGTTTTCTTTCAATGCCTGCTTTTTGCATTTCCAAATTACAACTTTTGACTGCCCAATAAGCACGGTGCTCAATTTCTACAGGAAGATGACATGCCTTACCGAACACAAGTCTATAGGGAGACATCCCTATTGGTGTCTTGAAAGCTGTTCTTTGAGCCCAAAGTGCGTCTTCTAGACGGCGGCTCCAGTCCTTCCTGTTTGGCTGCACCGCTTTCTCTAAGATCTGTTTGATTTCTCTGTTTGAGATCTCAGCCTGCCCATTAGTTTGGGGATGATATGCAGTAGAGACCCTGTGCACAACTCCATACTTTCGGAGTAAAGCTTCCATGGTGCGGTTACAGAAATGAGTGCCTTGGTCACTTATGATAGCACGAGGTATTCCGAACCTGCAAAAAATATTGGACCTGACAAAATTTGCAACAACTCTAGAATCATTAGTCCTAGTGGGGATAACTTCCACCCATTTTGAAACATAATCAACAGCAAGTAAAATATAGAGAAAACCAAAAGATGCAGGGAAAGGACCCATAAAGTCAATTCCCCACACATCAAATACCTCACAGAAAAGCATAGGTTGCTGAGGCATTTCACTCTTACGAGTGATGGCTGTACCTGCTATCTGACACTCTTTACAAGTGCGGTAAATCTCATAAGCATCTTTAAAAATAGTGGGTCAATAAAAACCTGAATCTAGGATTTTTCTTGCAGTCCTTTGTGGCCCAACATGTCCCCCTACTTGAGAAGCATGAGAAAGATGCAAAATAGATTCAATCTCATAGTCGGGGACACATCTCCTAATTACCTGATCACTACCAAATTTCCAAAGATATGGATCATCCCAAACATAATATTTGGCATCACTCTTGAGTTTGTGAATTTGTGACCTAGTTGCACCTGTCGGAAAAACACCAGCAACAAGATAATTAACAATATCATCAACCCAAGGAGTTACCCCATGTAACTGTAAAAGCTGCTCATCAGGAAAGTCATCCTGAATGGGAGAAGGATCTTCATCCCTCTCTATTCTGCTCTAGTGATCAGCCACTAAATTCTCAGCTCCACTTTTATCTTTAATCTCCACACTAAACTCTTGGAGCAACAACATCCACCGAATCAATATCAGTTTTGCTTCTAGTTTCTTCAACAAGTACTTTAAAGCTGCATGGTCAGTGAAAACAACAACCTTGGAACCTAGAAAATATGATCTGAATTTATCAAGAGCAAAAACAATAGCTAGAAGTTCCTTTTCAGTAGTAGTGTAATTAGCCTGTGCAGAATCTAAAGTTCTAGAAGCATAATAAATAACATGGGCAGCCTTGTCCACCCTTTGTACAAGGACGCCCCCACGGCATAGTTAGAGGCATCACAAATAATCTCAAAAGGGAGGGTCCAGTCAGGAGGCAGGATGATGGGAGTAGAGGTCAATGCTTTCTTCAAGAAATCAAACGCCTTTTTGCAGTTGTCATCAAAGTTGAAAATGACATCATTCTTCAACAAGTTTGAAAGAGGAAGAGCTATCTTGCTAAAATCCTTTATGAAGCGCCTGTAAAAACCTGCATGACCAAGAAAAGAGCGAATCTCGCGAACGCAAGATGGGTAAGGTAGTGTAGAAATCACCTCAATCTTAGCAGGATCTATTGAAATACCTTTTTCAGAAATAATATGCCCCAAAACAATTCCCTGTTGAACCATAAAATGGCATTTTTCATAATTCAAAACAAGGTCAGTTTCAATGCATCTCTCCAAAACCAGATTCAAACTATTCAAGCATGCATCAAATGAAGAACCTTAAATAGTAAAATCATGCATAAACACTTCCATGCAATTCTCAATATATTCAGTAAAAATACTAATCATGCATCTCTGGAATGTGCCAGGAGCATTGCAAAGACCAAATGGCATCCTCCTGTAAGCAAAAGTGCCGAAAGGGCACGTAAAAGTTGTCTTTTCTTGATCCTCTGGTGCAATGTGGATCTGAAAGTAACCTGAAAAACCATCAAGAAAACAATAGTGTGATTTACCAGCTAGCCGTTCAAGCATTTGATCGATGAACGGCAAAGGGAAGTGATCCTTTCTAGTAGCCTGGTTCAATCTCCTGTAATCAATACAAACTCTCCAGCTATTCTGAACTCTAGTGGGAACAAGTTCATTGTTTTCATTTTTTACCACTGTGAGTCCAGATTTCTTAGGTACAACTTGCACTGGACTCACCCAATTACTGTCAGAGATAGGATATATGATACCTGCATGCAAGAGTTTTGTTACCTCCTTCTTCACAACATCAAGAATCAAGGGGTTAAGCCGCCTTTGGGGCTGCCTAACTGTTTTAGCCCCATCCTCCAACAGAATACACCTGGATGGGCTAATACCTGGTATGTCGGCCAAGGTCCACCCAATCGCCTTCTTATGCTTCTTCAAAACCTGCAAGAGCTTAGTTTCTTGGTCAAAATCAAGGTTAGAGGAGATTATAACCGGAAGTTTTTCATTCCTCTCTAAATAAGCATATTTCAGATTTTCAGGAAGTGGCTTAAGCTCTAAGGAGGGTCGCTGCTCAATAGATGGTATGTTTGGGGCAGCCGTGCTGTCAAGAACTTCAGCTGAATAAACAGCTTCATTTACACTGTCACCCTTCAAGGCAGCATCAATCTCAGCACAAACAGCACAAAGGTCGGTGTTAGTACAATCAGCACATGAGTAAACATCATCAAAACCAGAAAAATATGGAAAATCAGCATCTGCAACCAAATCATAATAAGTGTCGTCAACAATTTCATAAAGCAATTCTATTTGAAAAATAGAATACTCTTCCAAGGGATGCTTCATAGCATCGAAAATGTTGAATTTCGCAACAATGTCACCAAATTCCATGGACATGGTTCCATCGTCAACATCAATCTTTGTTTTCGCCGTTTTCATGAACGGTCTGCCCAGAATGATTGGTGATCTGCTTGAATTCGCTTCTCCTACCATGTCCAGAATGTAAAAATCAGCAGGGAAAATCAAGTCATTAACTTGAACAAGCACATCTTCTACTACTCCAATGGGGCGAGCATTGGTCCTGTTTGCCAACTAAATAGTAAGACCTGTATGCTGCAAAGGACCAAGATCAAGATTGTTAAAAACAGAAGTAGGCATAACATTAATAGAAGCTCCTAAATCCAACATGCAATTATCGAATTTACTATCCCCAATGGTACATGGAATAGCAAAAGTTCCCGGATCCTTGCATTTATGTGGCATTGCCTGATTGAGGGCTGAAACAGTAACATTTTCAGGTGTAGGTTTAGGTTGAATGAGGGCTGAAACATTTCGTCCCAAATTGACTCTCTCATTTACCTTCAACCTCCTCTTGTGTGTGCACAAATCCTTCAGAAACTTCGCGTATTTCGGAACCTGCTTAATCACATCAAGAAGCGGAATGTTTACCGCCACTTTTATGAATACATCCAGAATCTCTCTCTCTTTGTCTTCCTCATCAATGTTTTTATTTTTCAGTACTCTTTGTGGGAAGGGAATTGGTGGCACATACTCTTTTTCAGCCTCAATAACAACAGAAGGTTCAGGTGTTACCTCAACAATTTTTTTATTTTTTGTCAGGGGCTGGTTCTGCAACCTTCCCGGATCTCAAAGAAATTGCACTCACATTAGGATTAGGGACATTAGGATTCACTACTGTTTGTGCAGGTAGTTGGTTCGATCCTTGAGCTTGCTGCATGGCATTCATCGAAGTGGCAAGCTGTCCAATCTGTGTCTGCAAAGTATGAATACTAGAATCCGTTCGTTGCTGAAAATGGAGATTGTTTACAGCCATTTGATTGACAAGGTCCTCTAGTGAAGGTCCGAAAGGTGCAGAGGTGGTCACTTGGGGAGAGTTCTGTGGTGGTGTCAGCGGTAACATCAGTTGTTGTTGTTGTGTGGATGAGTTTCCATACCGAAGGTTTTGATGGTTTCTCCAGCTGGGGTGGTACTTATTAGTGGAAAGGTCAGGAATGTTGTACCTGTTCTGATTGTTTCCTTGATTGTAAAGATTGGCTGCATATGCTTGAGGCAACTCAGTGACCGACTCATCTTTCAGAATGGGACATGTATCGGTCAGGTGTTCAGGAGAAGTACAAATACCACACAACCTTGCTGTTTGAGCTTTATCCACTGCCAACTGTTTCACTAAAGAAGTAAGCTCATCAAGTCTAGTTTCAAGGGCTTTGTTGGAAGAAGAAACATGGATCTCATTCACATCCTTTGTTTCGACAGAATTGTTTCTAGTTGTGAACTGTTTGGAGTTGAGTGACATGTTCTCAATCAATGACTTGGCAGCAGTTGGGGTCTTATCAACAAGTACTCCCCCGCTAGCAGCATCTAAAATGTTTCTATCCATCGGTAGCAATCCCTCATAAAAGTACTGAATAAGCAGTTGCTCGGAAATCTGGTGCTGAGGACAACTGGACACCAACTTCTTAAATCTCTCCCAGTAGTCAGCCAATGATTCATTGCCTTGTCTAATACCACATATCTCTTTTTTGATTGATGCAGCTCTGGAGGCAGGGAAGTATCTCTCTAGGAAGACTTTCTTCAAATCATTCCAGGTTGAAACGGAATTCAGCTCAAGATAATACAACCAATCCTTCGCAGCACCTTGAAGTGAGAATGGGAAGGCTCTCAGCTTGATATGGTCTTCTGTTATTCCTTCAGGTCTCAAAGGTGTAGAACAAACAACCTGGAATTCTTTCAGATGCTTATGCGGATCCTCACCTGCAAGACCACTAAACCTTGGCAACAAGTGTATTAAACCAGATTTCAATTCAAAAGGAGCAACGACATCAACATATTCAATACATAAACCATTGTAATTAACATCAGGAGCAGCAAGCTGTCTTAGTGTTCTTTGATCAGCCATGTTATCACTATTGGTTGGTGAACTAGTGCTAGCCTGAATTGCTCTACGGCGTGTGTGCAAGGTTCTCTCAATTTCAGGATCAAAATCAAACAGGTCAGAAAAACCAGACCTAGTAGCCAGAACTAATTCAGCAATGCATCAACAAATCTGTTAATAACAACAAGAGTCCCCGGCAACGGTGCCAATTTGATCCGCTGTCGCACACGGGTCAAAAACGAGTAATTAGAAAAAAAACTGTAGTTAGGGAACGGCAACTCGAGTATCGTATCTCAAGGACTCTTGGATTGTTATTAACCTACAAATCGAATTTTTTTTTTTTTGGGGGGGGGGGGGGGGGTTAGGTTTAAGATTCGATTAAGAAAACAGTGCAATTAAGTAATTATCAATAAGCTAGAACGATTAATCTACTGTTTCGGTTTCCCAACTATCATTGATTCATATAATTTCCATGCCCTAAGCGGATTCTAACCCCTTTTCGAATGTAGCAGCAATTAAACAAGCGCAATTGACACTACGAGATATATGTTCCTAATTTCCGAATTAAGCAGACGGATTAAAGCTATCGTGAATTAAGCAAACACGATCAAACACACGCGGATTAAGCAAACACGATCAAGGTAAAGGAGCATAGAATCATCGAAATTAATCAATACTTGTTCTATATAACTTGAATTAAGCAAACAAGGCATATAGCATAATATTGAAAGGGATAAGCAATTTGATTGGAAATTATGGAACCTCAAGTGTCGGCGGAAATCGATTACAGCAGACTAATCCCTGGTGATTAGTTCTCCATCACAAACGTAATAAAAACTTTTGAAATAATTCATAAATAGTGAAAATTGTTCCTCTTTCTGTCTGCCCTGGTGCCTTTTTATAGATCAGGTGTGTGTCACGGCCGTGATGGCCATCACGGCCACGTCGTGACGTGTTCTGCCAAGGGCGCGCATTCAAATTCTAGTCTGTCCGGTCGTGATGCCCACCACGGCTAGGTCGTGATCAATTCTGTCCATGGGTGCTGATCTGTCACGGCCGTGACCTCCATCACGGTTAGGCCATGATGCTCTCTGATCTTCATGGGTATCTCATCACGGTCGTGACCAGTGTCACGACCTAGGCGTGATGGCTTATGCTTTAGGTGTCCTTCCCTTTTTGCTCTTCTCATTAGCCTGAAAATATGAAATAGCAGTAAATGCTTTATTTGACTCAAAATTAACTAAAATATCCTAAAACTACTTAAGAGACTCAAAATGTTGCTTGAGGACAATTAAATCCAAATTTGGCCCAAAACGAGATTAAACTCGAATAATTAGTACAAAAACCATGGTCTTACTAGTTATAAAACTAGACGAGCCAGAGGCTTATCAGACGGATACTCCTTTAACTTGTTGAATGTAACCTAGTAGACAAGCTCCATATGCCACACCATTGGATGGATCTTCTCATTAAGGATTTAGCAAGTCCAAAGAACGTTACCTAGTAGATGAGCGCTTCTGTCACTTTGTTGGACAAGTGCTTCTATCACTTGTGTTGGACGAGCGCTTCTGTCACTTTGTTGGACGAGCGCTTGTATCACTTTAGTGGACGGGCGCTTTTGTCACTTTAGTGGACTAGCACTTCTGTCACTTTAGTGGACGAGTGCTTGTATCACTTTACTGGACGAGAACTTCTATTACTTGCATTGTACTAGCGCTTCTATCACTTGTGTTGGATGAGCGCTTCTGTCACTTGTGTTGGACGAGCGCTTCTATTACTTGCATTGGACGAGCTCTTCTAAAAGTCATCTTCATTATCGAAAACTTATTCCTTTTAATGCAGGTTATGAAAATTGATTTTCTTCATGCATCTTTTTAATTGAGCTATTTTGTGACTAAGAGATTTCTCTCTCTTACAAATCATCTAAGACTTAAATCTAATTTCTCCTTTAAGCTTTTGTCTTAATGATTCCTTGATCTTTGTCTTTGCTCTTTGATTCCTCCATGTAGCTCTTTTGATTTCTTCAAGTTCTTCCTTGAATATTTTCCTTGAATTTGATTAATGAACTTGTTGATCACTGCTTGATACATGTCTTTGCAATTTGATACTAAAACACTTGCATACACATTAAATTATATTTGTCATATATCAAAATCTCTAAGTCATTGAGTCTAACAGACAGTACAGGGGACAAGCACACCCGTGCTTCCCCTCCTGGACAAAATCTGAATTAAAGGAATTTAAGGGGTTTTGACCCCAATTATCCCCAATAATGATATGAGAGTATACCAACTGAATAATGGGAATTAGATAACTGGTTAAAGATTAATTAAGAGGATTATAAAGATGAATTGATTAATTTGGTACCTAATGAGTTACCACATGTTGTTGGGCTTTGGTGCTTTTTGGCCAAAGTGGCCTCGACGCTTCATGGTCGAGGTGTTGTTAAATTGGACCTTGGTGATTTTTGGCCAAGGGGACCTTGAACCCACGGTTTGGGTTTAATGTGTTGGTGTTGATGTTGGTGATAAGTCTTGGGTGCTTTTAGGCCCAAGCAAAGAAGGTGGTTGCCTTGTTTGTTGTTGTGCCATTTACATAGAGCATCGGAGTTGATGTTGAGGGGGATGTTCAACATAGGGGAGGTCGTCCTAGTTATGATGATATGGACCAAGTATCGGGTGGTTCATCCATGGTTTGGTGAACCGTGCACCCTCGAGGTAGAGTATCCAGTTATGATACGCTGGCTATCCAAGGGGTTCCTCCATGGTTTTAGGAAGCTGCGGTGTTGGTGCTTTTATGGCCAATACGGATATGTAACTCCGAAGTTGACATCCTGAGTTAGTTGGATCCACATGCATAATGGAGTAGCGGAGTAGTGTTTCATTGCACCGCATAACATACTTGGTTGATTTATGATGAATGATATGATGCTTATTATGCACATGTATGCCTATGTTGTTGTTGTGCCTTGATGTATGTTCATCTTGCTTCCTATCTCCATGCTGTTGTGATTACATGTTTTCTTACTCCCCTCTTCTGTTTGATTGTTTGACTAGATTGGCACTTTGCAGACGATGGTGAACAGCTTGTTGAGGAGTGACTCCGAGGAGCCACGACTTAGTCAGATGCTTAGTTTTATCAGTTTTAGTTATTTAGTGGTTTTGTATTCCGTGGATTTATTTCGGAACCCTTTTTTACCAGCTCTGAATGTGACATCGGGGTTGGGTGATATGTTATTGCTCTATGTTTTTATGTTTTTATTTTCCCTAAAACTCATGGTTTATTTCCGCGTTGTTGTTAATGTTCATGTGGCACCTTTCTACCCATGGACCTTTTTTTTGAATTAAATGAATATGCATGATGATATATCTTTATCTTTATATATTTAATTTAATGCCTTATATCATATGTGGGGTAGAGGGTGTCACATTTAGTCGTATCAGAGCAGTTCGGCCCTGTCCAGACGTGGTACGAGTCTGTAGCGAGTCTTTTGTGTGTCTTGTTTTAATTGTCTATACTTTTTATAGACAATGATGTTTTAAATTAGCAAGCCGTAGCTTTTCCTGCTTAAGTTCCCCGTGATTAACAAGTTGTCTTGGCGTTATAGGGTCTTATGGCAGGAAAAGGAGGCAGAAACAATCAGGCAATCGCTGACGCGTTGGCACTCCTTGCCAATGCGATCGGCCAAGTTCAGAACAACATCCACGGAGGACCAGCTGAGTTTCAGGGTCTTGACAAGTTCCAGTGGAACAACCCACCATCTTTCAGAGGAGCTTATGACCCCGATGGAGCTTTGCTATGGATGAGGGAGATCGAGAAGATCTTCAGAGCTATGGACTGCAATGATCAGCAGCGGGTTATCTTCGACATGTTTATGCTCACTGAGGAGACTGAGCACTGGTGGGAGAACTGTCATTAGAGGTTGGTGGCTGAGGGTACAACAGTCACCTGGGCTGTGTTCAGAGATAGGTTCATGGACAAGTACTTTCCTGCGGATGTACGTGACAAGAAAGAGATGGAATTATTGGCACTGAAGCAAGGGAATTTGTCAGTGGGCGAGTATGCGGCAAAGTTCAAAGAGTTGGCTAGGTATTACACACCTTATCAGATCATGGTGGATGACCGGTCAAAGTGTGTGAAGTTTGAGGATGGCCTTCGCCCTGAGATTAAGCAGGTGATTAGTTACCAGGAAATCAGAGTCTTTCCAACCTTGGTGAACAAGTGTAGGATCTTTGAAGATGCCTACAAGTCCAGGGTCGCCAGCTACAGATATTCAGACAGCCAGGGCAGTAAGAAGACTGAGCATAAGGACAAGGATAAGGGTATGCAGCACTACGCTCTAATCGGTCGGGATTTCAAACAGAGTAGCGGGAAGCCACAGTTTTCATATGATAGGTCCAGAGGCGGAAATTCTTATGCCTCTAGGCCCAAGAAGTGGGGCAAGTGCGGCGCACCGGATGACTTCACCATCCAGTGTAAGGAACCGAGTGTCATATGCTTCAAGTGTGGCAAGTCTGGCCATATCAGTCGAGATTGTGGAGGATCAAAGCCAGAACCCCCAAGTGCCATCAAAAGTCAGCAGTCTCAGGCCAACCGACTGAAGACCACTGGGAGAGTCTTCACTCTTAGTGGAGCTGAGGCCTCTGAGTCCGACGATTTGATCCAAGGTATGTGCTTAATTGATGGGACTCCTTTGACTGTTTTGTATGACTCGGGTGCTACTCACTCATTTACATCACATGATAGGGTCAAGAGTTTAAATTTTCCTGTCACCTTTCTTGAGTTTGATATGATTGTTTCCACACCTACCAATAAACTTGTTCTTACTTCTCATGCATGCAAGAATTGTCATATTGTTATTGATGGTAGAACCTTTACTATTGATCTTATATGTTTACCCTTGAAAGACATTGATGTTATTCTTGGCATGGACTGGTTATCTCTCAACCATGTCCTTTTAAACTGTTTTGATAAGACCTTGATTTTTGGAACTCCTGAAGAGTCTAAGAATCCGACCTTTCTCTCTGCCAACGAAGTGAAAGCTTCGATGAAAGACGAAGCCCAAGTCTTCATGATATTATCTTCCCTGGAAGTTGAGAGCCCTCTTGATGTCGGAAGTGTGCCTGTTATGCGGAAGTTTCCTGAAGTGTTCCCGGGGGATGTTTACGAACTATCCCCAGATAGAGGTGTGGAGTTCACCATAGATTTAGTACCGGGCACCGGACCTATTTCCATAGCACCCTATAGAATGTCTCCTCTAGAGCTAGCTAAGTTGAAGGAACAGTTAGAGGATCTTATCCATAAGCAGTTTATTAGGCCTAGCGTATCCCCCAGGGCAGCGCCAGTGTTGCTAGTAAAGAAGAAAGATGGTAGTATGAGGTTGTGTGTCGACTATCGATAGCTCAACAAGGTGACCATTAAGAATCGGTATCCCCTCCCTAGGATTGATGATCTTATGGATTAGTTGATCGGAGCCTGTGTATTTTCGAAGATAGATTTGAGGTCAGGGTACCATCAGATTCGGGTTAAGTCCGAGGACATCCCGAAGACAGCGTTTAGGACGCGTTATGGTCACTATGAGTACTTGGTTATGCCCTTTGGTGTAACCAATGCCCCTGCTGTGTTCATGGACTACATGAACAAGACCTTTCACACTTACTTGGATAAGTTTGTGGTGGTCTTTATAGATGACATCTTTGTGTACTCCAAGACTAAGGAGGAACATGAGGAGCACTTGAGGGTTGTCTTACAGACCCTTAAGGAGAGGCTGTTGTATGCCAAGATCTCTAAGTACAAGTTTTGGTTAGAAGAGGTTAGTTTCTTAGGTCACGTGATCTCAAAAGGTGGGATAGTCGTTGATCCGGCTAAGGTTGAGACGGTGCTCCAGTGGGAGGCGCCGAAGTTAGTGACTGAGATTAGGAGTTTCTTGGGTTTAGTAGGGTACTATAGGAGGTTTATAGAGGGTTTCTCTATGTTAGCCTTACCCTTAACCCGCCTAACCAAAAAGGGATAGTTGTTTGTGTGGGACTCTAAGTGTGAGGAAAGTTTCCAAACCCTTAAGGATAGACTAACATCAGCACCAGTGTTAGTTTTGCCAGATCCTAGTAAACCTTTCGTAGTGTACTGTGATACTCCTAAACAAGTTTTAGGCAGTGTGTTGATGCAGAATGGTAAGGTAGTAGCTTATGCTTCTAGGTAGTTGAAAACCCATGAGAAGAACTACCCTACCCATGACCTAGAGTTAGGAGCTGTGGTGTTTGCCTTGAATATTTGGAGGCATTACCTTTATGGGGCAAGGTTTGAGGTCTTTAGTGATCATAAGAGTTTAAAAATTTGTTTGACCAGAAGGAGTTGAATATGAGGCAGCATAGGTGGATGGAGTTTTTGAAGGATTATGAATTTGATCTAACCTACCGCCCAAGAAAGGCCAATGTAGTGGCAGATGCCCTAAGTAGGAAAACCTTGCACGTCTCCGCTTTGATGGTTAGGGAGATGGATCTGATTGAAGAGTATAGAGATCTTAGTCTAGCTTGTGAGTTTACCCCTAAGAGTATTAGGATTGGTACCTTGAAGGTTACCAACAATTTGATGGATCAGGTTAGAGAGGGTCAGAAGTTAGATAAGTTTCTCTTAGACCAACGAGAGTTGCCTGCTCAGGGTAGAAACCTTAGTTTCCAAGATGGAAGTGATGGGATCTTGAGATGTAAGGATGGAGTTTGTGCGCCAGATGTTCCCGAGCTTAAAAAGCTGATCCTTGAGGAAGGACAAAGGAGTGGATTGAGTGTGCACCCAGGTGACACCAAGATGTATCAGGATCTTAAGCGCATGTTTTGGTGGCCTAGAATGAAAAAGGACGTGACCGAGTTTGTGTACACTTGCTTAGTGTGCCAGAAGGCCAATATAGAACACCAGAAGCCATCAGGTAAGATGCAACCGTTGAGTATCCCAGAGTGGAAATGGGACGACATCTCCATGGATTTTGTGTTTGGACTCCCTAGGACTCCAGCTTGTTTTGAGGCTACATGGGTTGTTGTGGATAGACTGACTAAGACTGCCCATTCCATCCCAATGAATATGGAATATCCTTTGGAGTAGTTGGTAAGCTTTACATCAGAGAGATAGTTAGGCTTCATGGTGTACCCTCTAGCATAGTTTCAGATAGAGACCCTAGATTTACCTCTAGGTTCTGGAATAGTTTGCAGGATGCTTTAGGGATAAAGCTTAGGCTTAGTTCAGCTTACCACTGATGGGCTCGAATCCGCAAGTGTACGACTTCGTCGTCAAGTAATAAAAAGATCGATCCCACAGAGACCGTGATCTCAAATAACAATTAATTATTAAATCAATTAAGCTGGACTATATAAAAAGATTGGAAAAGATTTGGTTTTTATCTAACAAATCAAATATCTAAAACGCAATCAAACAAAATAGGAAAGTAAATCAAATATGAGATTTTTCAATATCAAAAGATATTTCCAGGAATTGGGTTACCAACAAGACTGTTCATATTACTAAATTGACTACCCCTCTTGTTAACTATCGACATTTACTTTGAAGGTGAATTTATCCTAAATAAGTTAATGTTCCCTCTCAGGATACAAGAACCGTGCCCGATTAAACCAACCCCTACTCTCATGGTAGTTGAATTTAAATCGAACCCTTTAAGCTTTGTGACAACTCAGTGAACTCTCGAAGGACCTCTTCTAACTCTCGTAATTTAAGTCCTAAGTTTGATTCCTATAGATCCGATACCTAAGTTCACCGCTAGGTTCCACCTTAGAGTATCTATGACATGCAAATAAGTGCGCACCAGATTCACAAGTAATTCATGCAATAGGAATCAAATCGAAAGCCAAATTTAAATTAACAAGAAGTAAAACGTCAATTCATAACATAAAACAAATCTTGGGCATAGCCCCAATTCCTAGAAATTAAAAACAACTACCCAAGCATTGCCATGTTCATAGCAAGCTTGATTAACAAAAGCATAAAAGAAAACCTAAGAGAAAAGAAGAAATTGAAAAGAAGAGAAATCCTGATTTTTGCCTAAGGTAGCAGCCCAAGTGATCCTATTTTCGAGCCTAATTTCCCTATTTATAGAGTAGGTTACTTGGGATTAAAGTTGTTACAAAATCAGATCAAATCAGCAATTAAATTTCCAGATATTGCACGTCACGGCCGTGATGGCTGTCACGGTCAGGCCGTGACAAATTTTGTCTTGGAAATCTTGGCATTGATGGCCTGTCACGGTCGTGATGGCCATCACAGCCTGACCGTGACAGGTTCTGACTTTTGTGCACTTTTCTTTTCAGCCTTGCTAGATCATGGCCGTGATGGCTGTCACGGCTAGGCCGTGATGGGCTCTGTGTGGCTCATTTTTATTACTTTTCAAGCTCCGTCTTCATGCAAGCTCCAACATAAATGATCCTGAGCATTTTAATCCTCAATTCCTGCACACAAACAGCACAAAATAGCCTTACCCGTTCCAAGGTAAAAACTAACAAAAATCAAACTAAAAATGCCTAAACTACATGAAAATGCATGCAATATGATAAAGAAATATGAGGTGTAATCACACTCATCAAACTACCCCAAGCTTAAGATTTCGCTTGTCCTCAAGCAATCACTAAGGCCAGACAAGATAAACAATCAGAGCATGGACAGTGAACCAAGAACCCGAGTAAAAAATCCAAGTAACAGGCTTATCCGAATAAGTAACCACGAGACAATCAATTTCAGGTCCAATTAGAAGCTTAGGTTCTCTAGATTCATGCCTCTCACTAATTCGGGCACTCTTCTCACCTCACTCAAGTGTTTAGGGACATTTGACAATTCACTCAATTTCCTCAAGGAAGGTACCCTGCCATAAGCTTGACTATCAACCAAATCTCTACTTTATTAATGAAAACACATAAGAATCAAGAGGTCTTTTATTTTGGTTGTAATGGGGCCATGGGATTAATTGTTAGGTGGGGAAATCAAGAAAAGGAAAATTCAAGAAGGCTAAACAAAATATCAAACAATGCAAAGCATGACAATCTTCTAAAATACCTTTTTGGGCTTTAGTTCACTTTTCTACCTTTCTTTCTTTCTTCCTTTTTTTTTTTTTTTTTTATTTCTCACTTTCTTTTTCTCATCCCCTTCTCCATTTTTGTTGTTTATTTTATTTTATTTTTTTTGGAGAAAGGGATATTTCCAACTTAAGAGAAATATTTTTCTAACTTTTTCACCACAATTTATTTTTCAAACCCCCTTTTTGCCCTTTATGTAATACTTTAAAAGGTCTCATACCAAGCATCATTCATCAAAATAAATCAAGGTACCAAGAAAAACATTTCATTCTATTAGGCCCAAAATTGGGCAACTAAGGGGTAGCATTTAATTAGTCAAAGCTCAGAAGGCCAGAAAAATACCTAGTGCCTCAATCATTTTCAAATATGTTTTCAAAAATTTTCAAGTTTCAAAACGGTTTCAAGTCAAGTTGTAGAGAACACAATCCAAGAGGAATAAAACACTCAATCACAAAGAATGTGGTAGATTTAGTGAGTACCCCTTTTAGGCTCAAAAATCTCACATTTAGTAGTTTAAAATCAATGAGAAACACAAATCTAAGGGAACCACATGCTAATCATCAACTATCAGAAGATCATCTCAAGCATTTTTATTTTTAGCCTTTCACAAGAATACGAAAATTGGGTTCAAAAGTTCACTGTCTCAATTCATTTGGCACAAAGTTCCCACAATTGGATGCATACTCTAAGAAAGGGGCAATCTGATCATGTGATTATGCAAAACTACACCTATATGAATGCAACATGAAAAATACAAAAATGCAAAAAAAAAGCAAAAAAATACCCCTACCCCAAGCTTAAAAACTTACATTGTCCCCAATGTAAATAATCAAGTCGGAGAGAGGAGAAAAATGGAACAACTCACCGAGGTGGTGGAGGGTGTTGGCTCACATGCCAGTCATAGAGCTGTTGGAAGACGTGTTACGGGCGTGACGTTCATCACGGGATGGTCGTGACCAGTTCTAGTGTCAAGTGAGTCCCCATCACGGGCATGATATACATCACGGTCGGGCCATGATCAATTCGGGTCTATAGGAGCTGGCCTCTCACGACCGTCACGGCTAGGCCGTGATACATTCTGATCTTCTGGGTCCTTATCATCACGTCTATGAGGGCTATCACGGCTGGGCCGTGTTCCTTGATGATCTTTTGCTGTTGGCTAATCACGGCCATGACCCCCGTCACGGCCTGGGCGTGATCAATTCTGGCTTTATTTTTCCATGCCCTTTTGTTCTTCCTGCCTTCATAACCTGAAAATACTTGGCAAAACCATCAATTAGTGATCTTTCTTCTCTTAATCTTCTCAAATTATTCAAAAACAAAATTCAAAAACAAATTGAAATTGGAAAGGAAACTTGGGTTGCCTCCCAAGAAGCGCTTATTTACGGTCTTAAGCTTGATCATACTCCCTTCAATCAACCGGGATCAATTGGGCTTGGAAGTTCAAGAACACCTCTCTTCCAAGGAAGTCCATCAAAGAGCCTATTTTGTTCATATGGCCACATGCGCTTTCGCTTTTCTCTTTTCACTCTGAGTTTCATGGCCTTACTTCCTTCCGACGGAAGTTTTAACTCCACATGTTGAGCAACTCCAATTTCATCATTGTTTGGTGCATCATTTGTCATGCAAAGTTTGGGAGTTTCTTCCATGTTAAGCTCTTCCTTCACCTTTGGAGGCATTATCTCAATCCTGCACACATGACTCTCAAAAGAAGGGTTGTAACATGAGTTAGTCAAAACAAAATCCACCCTACCTTCCTCTACATTCAAAGAAAGCTTACCAATTTTTACATCTATTATTGCTCCAGCTGTGGCCAAGAATGGCCTTCCTAGAATGATAGGGAATTTATAATTCTCGTTCATGTCCAACACCATGAAATCGGTAGGAATGAAAAAATTTCCTACCTTTATGGGGACATTCTCTAGTATGCCTAGAGGGGTTTTAGTTGAGCCATCCGTAAATTGTAAAGAGAACTTGGATGGACTCTATTCCTAGGTTCCTAACCTCTCAAAGATGGTATGTGGCATCAAACTTGCACTAGCCCCTAAGTCACATAAGGCTTGGTCTATTTTCACTTCTCCAATTGAGCAAGCAATAGAGAAACTTCCTGGATCTTTTATTTTAGGAGGCATATTAGTTTTTATCATGCCATCATGCTCCTCAATTAAGCTCTTAGTTTCTTTTTCTACTTTCTTTTTCTTGACCAACTTTTGTGGGAAAGCTATTGGGGGTTGGTAAGGTGGTGGGGGGACATACTTTGGCTCTATCTCTTCGTGTTCACTCATGTCCTCCTCACATTCCACATCCTTTTCAACTACCCCAAGCTTAACATCCCTTAAGTATATAGCATTACAATGCTCATTGGGATTAACTTCGGGTTGTCCTGGAAACGTACCCTTAGTTCTAGATGTACTAGCTTGTTGGGCAATCTGAGTTTCTAACATCTTATTATGGATGACTAAGTTATCTACCTTATATGTTAACTATTTTATTGCCTCATTGACTGCCCTACCTTGTTGCCTAAACTCTTCATTTTGCTTTGTTTGAGTTTCAAATTTTTTTTCCAAAAGAGACTCAAGTTTAGACTTTTGTACCTGAGGATACCCCGATGCGGGTTTCCTATTACCTTGGCCTTCTTGGAATTCGTGGTTCCACGTGTTGTTGTAGTTCCCGTAGGATAGATAAGGATTATTCTTCCTCACTTGGTTGTAACGATTTGGGGGAGCATAATTTGGCAACTTCGGGTTCGTGTCATAGAAGTTGTGACAAGAGTTCACTTGTTCCCCCGAAGCGCTGGATCCAGGAGCAATACCATGCGGGCACTCCATTATGTCATGTCCCTACATTCCACAAATCTCACAAACAACATTAGTAGCACCTATTGAACTCACATTAGCCTTTTCAAGCTTATCAAAGTGTTTATTAAATGAGTCAAATTTAGTCATAATTAGATCAGTGCTATTCATTTCAAACTCACCCCCCGGAATTTTTTTTGGGTTATTACCTCTTTCCGAACCCCATTGGTGATAGTTAGTGGCTACGTTTTCAATGATATTTAACGCTTCAGTCAGAGGTCTATTCATAAAGGCTCCACCAGCTATGGAGTCAAGTGACACCTTCGAAGAGTAATCCAATCCGCTGTAGAAGGTATGCACTAACAACCACCTCTCGAGCCCATGACGTGGGCAAGACTCTAGAAATCCTTTGTAACGATCCCAAGCTTCGGATAAGCATTCTCCGTACTTTTGGAAGAAGCCGGTGATCTGAGTTCGTAGGTAGGCAGTCTTGGATGGAGGGAAGAATTTCTCCAAGAATGCCTGCTCCAATTGGTCCCAAGTTGACAAAGTATTAGCGGGCACTTGGTTCAATCAAGCTTTTTCCTTTCCAGTCAAAGAGGAGGGGAATAACCTCAAGCGAATAGCATCAATCGGGGCACCTTGAATTCTTATTGCATCGGTGAACTCCAAGAATGTCTCCACATGATCAGTCGGGTCCTCCGAGGGTAATCCTCCAAATTGACGTTGCCTAATCATGCCAATTAACAGAGGCGGTATAGTGTAGTTCTCCGCCTCAATTTCTGGCCTAGCAATCCCAGTTCGCAAACCCCTAACATTTGGGGCTGCGTAGTCCTTCAGTGGTTTGATATCCGATAGATTCGCCATGAGTGGAATGGGAATCAACCCCTCTCTCTCTATCTCTTTGTCTTTGTAGTCTCCCACGTCTACGAAAGGTCCTTTTGATCTCGGGGTCAACTTCAGCAAGATTTCCAAGACTTTGGGATCTTTACATAAGAGAGAAAAATTCCCGCAAAGAGAGAGGTAGATACAGTAGAAAAAGAAAAAGAGATAAATGAAAAAAAGAGAAAATTTTAATATATAAAAAAAAGGTCCAGAAAAATCAATTTAAAAACTAAATTGAGATTCAAGAAAGCATAGTCCCCGACAACGACGCCAAAAACTTGATGGGCTCGAATCTGCAAGTGTACGGCTTCGTCGTCAAGTAATAAAAAGATCGATCCCACAGAGACCGTGATCTCAAATAATAATTAATTATTAAATCAATTAAGCTGGACTATATAAAAATATTGGAAAAGATTTGGTTTTTAATAGATTAACTAACAAATCAAATATCTAAAACGCAATCAAACAAAATAGGAAAGTAAATCAAATCTGAGATTTTTCAATATCAAAAGAGATTTCCAGTAATTGAGTTACCAACAAGACTGTTCGTGTTACTAAATTGACTACCCCTCTAGTTAATTATCGAAATTTGCTTTGAAGGGGAATTTATCCTAAATAAGTTAATGTACCCTCTCGGGATACAAGAACCGTGCCCGATTATACCAACCCCTACTCTCATTGTAGTTGAATTTAAATCGAACCCTTTAAGCTTTGTGACAACTCAGTGAACCCTCGAAGGACCGCTTCTAACTCTCGTGATTTAAGTCTTAAGTTTGATTCCTATAGATCCGATACCTAAGTTCACCGCTAGGTTCCTCCTTAGAGTATCTATGACATACAAATAACTGCGCACCAGATTCACAAGTAATTCATGCAATAGTAATCAAATCGAAAGCCAAATTGAAATTAACAAGAAGTAAAACGTCAATTCATAACACAAAACAAATCTTGGGCATAGCCCCAATTCCTAGAAATAAAAAACAACTACTCAAGCATTGCCATGTTCATAGCAAGCTTGATTAACAAAAGCATAAAAGAAAACCTAAGAGAAAAGAAGAAATTGAGAAGAAGAGAAATCCTAATTTTTGCCTAAGGTAGCAGCCTAAGTGATCCTATTTTCGAGCCTAATTTCCCTATTTATAGAGGAGGTTAACTTGGGATTAAAGTTGTTACAAAATCAGATCAAATCAGCAATTAAATTTCCAGATATTGCGCGTCACGACCGTGATGGCTGTCACGGCCAGGCCATGGCAGATTTTGTCTTGGAAATCTTGGCATTGATGGCCTGTCATAGCCGTGATGGCCATCACGACCTGGCCGTGACAGGTTTTGACTTTTGTGCACTTTTCTTTGCAGCCTTGCTCGATCATGGCCGTGATGGGCTCTGTTTGGCTCATTTTTCTTACTTTTCAAGCTCCGTCTTCGTGCAAGCTCCAACATAAATGATCCTGAGCATTTTAATCCTCAATTCCTGCACGCAAACACCACAAAACCGCCTTAACGGTTCCAAGGTAAAAACTAACAAAAATCAAATTAAAAATGCCTAAACTACATGAAAATGCATGCAATATGATAAAGAAATATGAGGTGTAATCACACTCATCAACCACCCATAGACTGATGGGCAGTCTGAGAGAACCATCCAATCCTTGGAGGACTTGTTGAGAGCTTGTGTGCTAGAGCAGTCGGGTAGTTGGGACAAGATCTTTCCCCTGATAGAGTTCACATACAACAACAGTTTCCATTCTAGTATTGGGATGGCAACTTATGAGGCTCTTTATGGGAGGATATGTAGGACACCCTTGTGTTGGAATGAACCTGGTAATAATTTGGTGCTAGGACATGAAATAGTGCAAAAAACCACCGAAAAGATAAGAATGATTCAGGAAAGGATGAAAGTAGCACAAAGTAGGCAAAGGAGATACCATGACAAAAGGAGAAAGGCACTCGAATTCCAGGAAGGTGATCATGTATTCTTGAGATTTACCCCGACAACTGGGGTTTGTAGAGTAATGAAGGCGAAGAAACTTACTCCGAGGTTCATTGGTCCTTACCAGATCCTCAAAAGAGTCGGCGAAGTCGCCTACCAAATTGCCTTACCCCCATTCTTGTCAAACCTCCACAATGTTTTTCATGTGTCTCAACTCAGAAAGTACGTCCATTACCCTAGTCACGTGATAGTACCCGATGCTATACAGTTGAAAGAGAACTTGACGTTTGAGGTGTTACCCCTTCGAGTAGAGGATCGGAGGGTGAAGCAGCTAAAAGGCAAGGAGATTCCTTTGGTCAAAGTGGTTTGGAGTGGGGCAACTGAGGAAAGTGCTACCTTGGAGCTGGAAAGCAAGATGATGAAAGCGTACCCGCACATTTTCACTTGAGGTACGTAGAAATTTCGAGGACAAAATTTTTATAGGGGGGGGGGGGGTGGAATTGTAACACCCCGTTTTCTGTTAAGTGCTTTTATATATGCTTTTTTGATTGTTGAAGCTTTAAGTGTTATGTTAGAATTGTTGGCTAAGGGCTTAGTGGGATTTTTGGCTTAAAAGGCCTTTTTTGGTACATGAACACGCCCGTGCGCATTAGCCAGCACACCTGTGCTTAAATTTAGGTACGTGTTGCAAAGTTTAAGTTGAGCACGACCGTGCTCAATAGTGAGCACACCCGTGCTCACCGTACGGACCGTGTCTCGCTGACGCTAAGTTCAACACGACCGTGCTTACTAAGGAACACGATCGTGCTCAGGGGCAGCCTTTATATAGTTGGCACATAAACCGAGGGTTCACTTTGGAACCCTATTTCTAACCTAGCAGCCACCCTACTACGAATTTCTTTCCTATTTTCTCTTAAACCCTTACCTTGTTGGTGTTTGGAGACTCTTTGGAAAGATTTAGTTGGTGTTGTTCATCCTAGCAAAGGTAAAGTTTGTTCCTTTTTAGTTTCCATTTTCTTGTTATTGATTTGGGAACTAATTGGTTACCATTTTTTGTTTGGCCAAGGCTTGGAGGTTGTTGAGCCACTTAAAGGAACGTGACCTAGTTGCCGTTGGTGTTTAGTGAGTGGAAACCTTCATCCCAGGTATGGGGAGAAGAATAATATAATCTCTAGGCAAGGGGTAGCGTAAGATAAGGGGTTCCCATGACCCTATTGAGTTGTTATATGATAAATGCCATGTCTCTAATATGCTTATTATTATTATTGATGTTGTGGTAAGTTATTTGTATGTTATTGGCTATATTAATATGTTGAATATGTCTATGATGAGTTTGTTATGTTTATTTCATGGTTATGATGTTGTACCTATTGTGTTGATTTCCAGGGTGACTGGTTTAGCTTAAGACCCTAGGCTTGATTTAAGAGTGTTTATGGGGTTTCTAACCCAAGATTAGGCTCTGTTCTACCCAGAACAACATGGTTGGCTCCAGGAGCACGATCGTTCTGAATAGGGAGCACAGCCGTGCTCCCAAGTTTTAATTCTGGAAGGCCGCGCACTAAGCACGGCCGTACAGTGCAGAAGCACGACCGTGCATCGTAGCACGACCTTGCATAATAGGAATCATGACCGTGCTTCACTTATGAGGTAGCACGGCTGTGCAGGGGACAAGCACGCCCTTATTTCCCCTCCTGGACAGAATCTGAATTAAAGGAATGTAAGGGGTTTTGACCCCAATTATCCCCAATAAAGATATGAGAGTATACCAACTGAATAATGGGAATTAGATAACTTGGTTAAGGATTAACTAAAAAGATTATTGATATGAGCCCGGGTGGGGGTGGGGGAGGAGTCAACTTTGCAACAAGGATGATATGAGCCAACTAAGGAGCATGGACCAAAAGCACTACAGGGACTTGGTGAACCTATGACAAGAGCTAGAACCAAGAAAGCCCAAGATTCTCTTAATCACATGTGGTTATTTTAATATAAGCAAGCCAAAGATCAAGATCAAATGGAATGGATCCCAAATTAATGACTTATCTCATTCAACTAGAAGACCCATGAACATGTTCAAATGGGGTGTGCACCAAGAATAAAGACAATTTAGTTGTTTTATTTTAATTCAATAAGTGTAATGGGATATACGAGTAGGATCCAAATTGCTAAGTCTTGCATTTGGGTCAAGCCCATCTTTTTATTCCTATGTTACACGAGTTTGGGAGCTTAGTAGGAGGAATATTTTGGCTTGGATGCCTCAAGTAACTCCTTTAAGTTATTAGCCTTTTATTGTTTTATTTAAATAAGGGGGGTTACACTTGTAATGTGATAAGTGTAGCAGCCACATAATGGTGGAGAGAGAACATTAAATCACCATTTAGTGGCATGATTAAGTTTAGTTAAGTGAGCCATTTAATGTGTGTGTTAATTGAGTCATTAGTGGGAGGTTATGGTATCTTTTGGAGGCCAAATGTTGGCAGCCACAAGCTTATATATAACATGCCTAACACATTGAAATAATAACTTGGATGTTCATTTGGATCAAATTCCACTTTTGAGAATTTAGTTCTTTTTGGTTCTTGGTTGAGCCAACCTTGTTCTTATCAAGAATCCAAGATTCTTGTGGCAAACCTCATAGGCTTATCAAACTACATGTTTGTGGCGCCATCCATCTTCTTATCAACTTCCATTTTGTTTCTTTCTTCTTCTTATTTTGGTTCCAAAATTGGTTTCACATTAACTTGTTAAGAATTCAACCAAAAAGATCATCAACAAGGAAACATCACCATTTGGTTGTGATCAATTATAAAGATGAATTGGTTAAGTCGGTACCTAATGGGTTACCACATGTTGTTGGGCTTTGGTGCTTTTTGTCCAAAGTTGTAACATCTCGATTTTTACGATTTCGTTTTACGTATGAGGAACATGTTTAAGACTTGGATTATATAGTTAAGAGATGGATTAAGGTCTAGAGACCTTTGCATGGCAAGTACATAGCTTTTTCGAGGGAGTTGGAACGTAGGAACAAAACTAGGGTTTTTCGGTTAGCATCTTTGAGACGTCCGAGTGTGAAATAAGAATTTTGGAGTTAGAGTTGAGATTAGGCCTTTTTGATGGGTTTAGGTTGTTTATTAGGTCCTAACGAGCCTATATCTTAAAATTGAGCGCAATCGGATGTCGAACGGACCCTGAACGCAAAGAGTTGACTTTTTGCCAGAAGTCAACACTCGAACGTGGGAGTATCAATGCTCAAGTTCCCAAGTAAACAGACAAGGGCCATGCTTTGACTTGCCACGTGTCAATCAGGGCTTACGTGGCAGCTCCTTAGAGGTTGCATGGCACGGTGGTCCACCAACCCTCCAACACTCGAGCGTGGAAAAGCCAACGCTCTAGCGTTGGAACGCTCGAGCGCTAGGTTTCCAACGCTCGAGCGCTGACGCGAATTTCAGCAAAATAAAAATGGCTTAAGTGACATAAGTCACTTAAGCCAGATGATAAAGAATAGAAGCCAGAGAGCAGTGAGAGCTAAGAGAACAGAGAGGAGAGGTTCTAGAGAGAGAGAGAGAGAACAAGAGAGAGAAAGAGCTTCCGGGGAGAGTTGTGCGACTTTCGATCGTCCAATTGTGAATCGGAGTACGTGGTTGTGATCGTAGTGACGAAACCTTCGTTTTCCTCTTCTCCTTTTTCTTCAATAGAGAAGGTAAATCATCCTCGTTTATGTCGAAACTCGTTTCGTTATATTTCTCGAAGCATCTTTTGTTTCGTTTGTCAGAATTCAATTTCGTCTTCGATTTTGAACTCGTAGTAACGTGTGCTTCGTAATGTGTTGCTTAGGTGAATTTTTGTAGGCTCGGAGGCCTTGGTTCCTTGCGTGGGAGAATTGAAGGTGTAGAGGGAGTGTTCGTTTCGAGACGTCGGTCAATTGTACACAAGGTGAGGGGGAATAAATTCCAATTATCGGGACTATTGGCATAAAATATGAACATTTACATGTGTGGGGATTCTCAACCCCCGTTGATTGTTGATTGAAAATATGATATATGATAACATTCTTAGTTGATTACGTGATATATGGTTATTCTTTTATATCTCTGTTGATGATATGATGTTGTCTTGTTGATAATATTGTACTATGTGTTGTTGATATATTGATGTGTGGTGGATCAATATTGGTGATACTTTGGAGATGTTTGATGTGAAACTAGGTTGACAGCTTGATTAGGAAATTATGATGTCATGTGGTGATATTGAGGTGTTAGATGGAAAGGTGGTGTGAAATTATGTTGTGATGGATGGATGTGCATAGCATTGCGTTGGTCAGCCTTATGGGTAGTCGCAATAGCTGTTTGAGCGGTTACTAATATGAGGTTGATGTTGGTGTATTATGAACGACTACAACGAAAGTTGGATAGTTTTCACAAGAGGCCGTATGACTAGTTACGATAAGCCGTTTGAGTGGCTATCATACGAGGTCGGAGAATATTGGTGCATAACTGGGCTATCGCACAAGAGGTGTATCTGTGTATCTGTACACAGAGGGGTCGTGTGAATAGTTGCAATAGCTGTTTGAGCAATTGTCACACGAGGTTGAGGTGGACTATCCGGAGCGACGAAGATGACGGAACTCATGTTGGTGACGCAGGAGTTAGTAAACCAACTACCGACTGAACGTTGTTGTAGAATTGGCCAATCATGCATGTAGGACCAGTTATGCATTAGAATAAGTTATGATCTTAGTTGCTGAGATATCGAGGTTGATTGGTATGATAATGATATTGGGAGACAGTTGTGTTTGTTTATATACATGTTGATAAGTAGTATTTTATGCTGTTTCCCCTTATGATCTTACCACCTATGTATCTCTGTCTCTATTGTTCTGTTATGTGGATTCGGTTCGTGATTCGAAGACGAAGATGAGCTTTTAGCTAGTGCCGAGACGAGGAAGGTGATGAGAATGCTAATGTCTCTCACGAGGACTTTTAGAGTTGAAGTCGAGTCTTTTATTATTTATACCACGGTCAGTAGAGTGTGTGTATTGTATATGCCATTGCTTCTGTGAACTCTGATATGTTGCAGACATGTTTTATTGATTTAAAGATACATGTTGTAAATGTTTTTAAAATTTTCATATTATTTTATTACATCGTTTTGCATAATGTGGCGCACGAAAAGGGGTGTCACATTTAGTGGTATCAGAGCGCACAACGGAGTTGATGTTGCATGTAACCCATGCAAAAATTTTGAGGACGAAATTTCTTTTAAGGGGGGGTAGTAATGTGACATCCCGGTTTTTATGATTTAGTTTTACGTAAGAGGAACATGTTTAAGACTTGGATTATATAGTTAAGAGATGGATTAAGGTCTAGAGACCTTTGCATGGCAAGTACGCTGCTTTTTCGAGGGAGTTGGAACGTAGGAACAAAACTAGGGTTTTCCGGTTAGCGTCTTTGAGACGTCCAAGTGTGAAATAAGAATTTTGGAGTTAGAGTTGAGATTAGGCCTTTTTAATGATTTTTGGTTGTTTATTAGGTCTTAAAGAGCCTATATCTCAAAATTGAGTGCAATCGGACGTCGAACAGACCCTGAACGCAAAGAGTTGACTTTTTGCCAGAAGTCAACACTCGAATGTGGGAGTATCAACGCTCAAGTAACCAAGTCAACAGACAAGGGCCATGCTTTGACTTACCACGTGTCAATCAGGGCTTATGTGGCAGCTCCTGATAGGTTGCATGGCGCGGTGGTCCACCAACCCTCCAACACTCGAGCGTGGAAAAGCCAACGCTCAAGCACTGATGCGAATTTCAGCAAAATAAAAATGGTTAAGTGACATAAGTCACTTAAGCCAGATGATAAAGAATAGAAGCCAGAGAGCAGTGAGAGCTGAGTGAACAGAGAGGAGAGGTTCTAGAGAGAGTGAGAGAACAAGAGAGAGAAAGAGCTTATAGGGAGAGTTGTGCGAGTTTCGATCGTCTAGTTACGAATTGGAGTACGTGGTTATGATCGCAGTGACGATACCTTTGTTTTCCTCTTCTCCTTTTTATTCAATAGAGAAGGTAAATCATCCTCGTTTATGTCAAAACTCGTTTGGTTTCGTTTCTCTAAGTATCTTTCGTTTCGTTTGTCGGAATTCAATTCCGTCTTCGATTTTGAACTCGTAGTAACATGTGCTTCGCAATGTGATGCTTAGGTGAATTTTTGGAGGCTCGGAGGCCTTGGTTCCTTGTGTGGGAGAATTGAAGGTGTAGAGGGATTGTTCGTTTCGAGACGTTGGTACAATTGTACACAAGGTGAGGGGGAAGAAATTCCAATTATCGGGACCGTTGGCATAAAATATGAACATTTACATGTGTGGGGATTCTCAACCCCCATTGATTGTTGATTGAAAATATGTTATATGATAACATGCTTAGTTGATTACGTGATAGATGGTTATCTTTTTATTTCTCTGTTGATGATATGATGTTGTCTTATATTGTCCTATGTGTTGTTGATATATTGATGTGTGGTGGATCAATATTGGTGATACTTTGGAGATGGTTGATGTGAAACTAGGTTGACAGCTTGATTAGGAAATTATGATGTCATGTGGTGATATTAAGGTGTTAGATGGAAAGGTGGTGTGAAATTAAGTAGTGATGGATGCATGTGCATAGCATTGCGTTGGTCAGCCTTATGGGTAGCCGCAATAGCTGTTTGAGCGGTTACTAATATGAGGTTGATGTTGGTGTATTGTGAACGACTACAATGAAAGTTGGATAGTTTTCAAAAGGGGCCGTATGACTAGCTACGATAAGCCATTTGAGTGGCTATCATACGAGATCGGAGAATATTGGTGCATAGCTAGGCTATCGCACAAGAGGTGTATCTGTGTATCTGTACACAGAGGGGCCGTGTGAATAGTTGTAATAGCTGTTTGAGAAATTGTCACACGAGGTTGAGGTGGACTATCCGGAGCGACCAAGATGACAAAACTCATGTTGGTGACGCAGGAGTTAGTAACCTAACTACCCACTGAACGTTGTTATAGAATTGGCCAATCATGCATGTAGGACCAGTTATGCATTAGAATAAGTTATGATCTTAGTTGTTGAGATATCGAGGTTGATTGGTATGATAATGATATTGGGAGACGGTTGTGTTTGTTTATATACATGTTGGTAAGTAGTATTTTATGCTGTTTCCCCTTATGATGGTTAGAGTTTCTTACCTCCTGTGTATCTCTGTCTCGATTCATGATTCGAAGACGAAGATGAGCTTTTAGCTAGTGCCGAGATGAGGAAGGTGATGAGAATGCTAACGTCTCTCACGATGACTTTTAGAGTTGAAGTTGAGCCTTTTATTAGTTATACCACGACCAGTGGAGTGTCTGTATTGTATATGCCATTGCTTCTGTGAACTCTGATATGTTGCATACATGTTTATTGATTTAAAGACACATGCTGTAAATGTGGAGCACGAAAAAGGGGTGTCACAAAAGTGGCCTCGATGCTTCATAGTCGAGGTGCTGTTAAGTTGAACCTTGGTAATTTTTGGCCAAGGGGACCTTGACCCCACGGTTTAGGTCTAAGGTGTTGGTGTTGATGTTGGTGATCAATCTTGGGTGCTTTCAGGCCCAAGCAAAGGAGGTGGTTGCCTTGGTTGTTGTTGTGCCATTTGCATAGAGCATTGGGGTTGATGTTGTGGGGGATGTTCGACATAGGGGAGGTCGTCCTAGTTATGGTGATCTGGCCCAAGTATCGGGTGGTTTACCCATGGTTTGGTGAACCGTGCACCCCCGAGGTGACGTATCCAGTTATGATACGCCGGCTATCCAAGGGGTTCCTCCATGGTTTAGGGAACTGTCGGTGTTGGTGCTTTTAAGGCCAATATGGATATGTAACTCCGAAGTTGACATCCTAAGTTAGTTGGATCCACATGCATAATGGAGTAGCGGAGTAGTGTTGCATTGCACCGTATAGCATACTTGGGTGATTTATGATGAATGATATGATGCTTATTATGTACATGTATGCCTATGTTGTTATTGTGCCTTTATGTATGTTCATCTTGATTCCTATCTGCATGCCGTTGTGATTATATGTTTTCTTACTCCTCTCTTCTGTTTGTTTGTTTGGCCTGATTGACATTTTGCAGAGGACGGTGAGCAGCTTGTTGAGGAGTGACTCCGAGGAGCCACGACTTAGTCGGATGCTTCGTTTTATCAGTTTTAGTTATTTAGTGGTTTTGTATTCTGTGGATTTATTCTGGAACCCTTTTAATCCAGCTCTGAATGTGACATCGGGGTTGGATGATGTGTTATTGCTTTATGTTTTGATTTTCCCTAAAACGCATGGTTTATTTCCGTGTTGTTGTTAATGTTCATGTGGGACCTTTATACCCATGGGCCTTTTATTTGAATTAAATGAATATGCATGATGATATATCTTTATCTTTATATATTTAATTTAATACCTTATATCATATGCGGGGTAGAGGGTGTCACAATACTATAGGAGAAGGTTCCTCTAAAGTGAGCTGGATTGTAAAGTAATAAAGTAAGTGTCTATTCACCCTTAATGAATTAAAGTGGGTTAAGATCTCAATACAATTTTAATAATCAATGGTAGATACACTCTTACTTTCTCACTTTATAATCTAGCTCACTTTAAAAGAGCCTTATCCATAATATATATGTGATCTTTACGATATTTTGAATGGAGTAGTCCATAATTCTAGGTATATATGTGTATATAAGTAGTTGTATATTTGACATATGAGGTAGATTTTTTTTTTAGAGAAACCAATTTATTTCATTTCAATAGTAATACGATCAGCAATACAGGGTGAACTGTAATTAAAAACATGGTGACTAGCATATAATCTTGACACCCTAGCTAAAGCATGAGCGACAACCTAATAAAACTAACCCCAAAGTTTTGAAAAGAAAGAAGTTTCAACTTGTAACTAGAAATAATGGTACCAAACTCTATTTGATGATTGTTGTCCCAAGTAACACCATCAACTACTAGCTTATAGTCCAGCTCTATGGTAACTTTTTGAACATCGATCTCACCTATCCATTTGATATCCTCCAATAAACCCCAAGCTTCGACTTCCTGTGCTTGAGGGACTCCAGGGGGAGTTATGGTCTTTGCTTTTATAAACGCACCTATTTCATCCCTAATGAACATTCCAATTCCATAACAACCCAGCTCAACAAACAAAGCCGCATCTACATTGCATTTTAGCTTACCTGCACACAGTTTCTTCCATTGATCCAGAATACCAGTTTTGTTTTGAGGAGTTGCACCACTGCCCAAACCTCGCGCATTTTCCCAATCTTTGAGGAGTGAAAAGGCCGCATCAATGGATTAAGCCAAGTCTCTTTCCCACTCCTTCCCACACCTTCTCGTTACGTCTCCTCCATACACAACACAATAGCATGACAAACTTATTCCTATGAGCTCCAAACTCTGCGGAAAGAAGCTGGAACATAAGGTCATAAAATCCATCAGTTGCATCAAAAACCGCATGAATGATATGTTGGTGTAAGCCCTAGAGGCCAATGTATTTCTTTAGACTTACATTTGTATCTTGCTATTTCATATATATATATGATATGAGGCATTCCAGTTTATTGTGTTACTTGTTTAAACATAATAAAGTCCTTAGAATAGAAATTTCTGTTCAATAGAATATCAAGTATATGACTTGATCGTGAGACACTATTGAACAATGAAATCCTATTCTTAAAATATCCGTAGTCAAGTATTTTATTAATAAGGACAATAATAATACAATTGAGACTATTATGCGTGCAGACTGATGACCACATCTCACGGGTCATAGATATGAGATATCGAGTTGCCACATAGGTACGCATTAAGGTAATGATGTACTGGATTGACCCACCATGAGAACACTACATGGAGCGTTATGTGAGTGTCATAAGTAGTTCTCATAGTGACAATGGTGCATACAATCCTTCGACCTGAAATCACTACGATCCCTACATGAGGAGTCGTGTGCTTTAATATCGTCAAACGTCATCTGTAATAGGAGGATTATAAAGACGGTCATTGGGCATACCATGAGCCATGCAGAGGGATGTGAGTGACCTAGATGGGATTTGTCCCTCCTACATGACAGGAGTAATATCTGTGGGCCCCCTGATAGAGTGAGACTGTAAAATGCATGGCCATGCTGAAATGAGTCAATATGAGATATTGACCTCATTTGTTGTTAAGTCTACTCGGGTATCAGGGAACATGATATTGAACTATACAAGGGTGACACATTCTATGACTTGTGTTCAATATAGATATATGGACAAAGGGATAATAATGCACATGAATATTTGTCACAGAAAGGTTTCGTCAAATCATCGACTTTTCTCACTACTTAGGTAGCAGTGATGTATTGCTAGATACCGCTCACTGTTTGTAATATTAAATGGGATTTAATATTACTGCTAACGTATTGGGAACCTATAGGGTCACACACAAAAGAGCGGATTAAAAGAAGCATTAAAGGAAAGTTGGACTTTCCTATTGGGCCTAGCGCATAGTAGATGGGCTTAGGTCAAATGCTGCTCACTAACTCACTTAAGGAGGTGCTACTATAAGTAGACCACTTAAGTTGTTGTGCCCAGACGGTTGATAACCTAGCCGCACAAAAGAGAGTAAGTGTGAACAACAAAGTCTCGGTTTTGAAGCTAGCACTGTGAGACAGAGACGCTTCGGTTCGTGACGTTGGACGCTCACGGAATCCGCTCGTGTGGATACCTCTAGAGACACCGTTCGTGCGGTGTTCGTGATAGACAAATTTCAACAAACAGCCATCGCTTCAAGAGGTAAACTTTCGAATCATGAATCATGACCATTCGCAAGGATCCTTCGATGGGAATTTTTCCGCTGCGTTTTATTTTTGTTTTATACGCAAATTCCCAACATGATAGGCCATAAACCAGCTTGGCTCCAGCACTGCACTGCATGAGGACAACCTAAGAAGATATGCCATTCATTCTCAGCATTTGTATCTCAAAAAGGACAGAGAATGGATCATTGGACTCCTCTAGATTGTAGCTTTTCTCTGGTAGAAAGATAGCCTCTAGTAGCTATCCAAATTCGGACTTTGACTCTTTGAGATACTTTCAACTTCCAAATAGAATTCCATGCTCCAGGCTCACTTAGATGGGAAATGTCTATGAGTTTCTCCATGATGAAGTAATGCAGAACTCACAGAGAACCGGCCATCCCTACTCAATATTCCACACAATCTCATCATCGGTTCCATGTCTATGCAGAGGCATTTTCCATTTTTCAATTTCATCACTTTGGTGGAAAAGCAAATCTATTAAGTCTCTACACCGCATTCTAGTGCCTGCGTCAATCAACATAGAAACCGACCAAGATTCAGTATCTGGAGTGGGAAGACTTTTGATGAGGGGATCGAAACCGCTCGAAGCCATGGATCTGACCATATAATGACCATATTGCCGTCTCCTATTCTCCATCTCATGCCCATCTTGACCACTACTTAGGAAAGTGGGTGCTATGCCACACAAAACTTGGGTTATGACCCAACCGGGCCCCCACAAACTCCTCATTTGGGAAGTATTTGGCTTTGAAAACTCTAGAAACAATAACATTTTTGTTGGTTGCAAATTTCCAACCTTGCTTCCTTAGCATAGCCAAGTTGAAACATTGAAAATTATGGAAACCCATACCTCCATCCTTTGTATCTCATATCCAAGAGAAGTAGGGATAAGAAAAGCACTCATACAATAGGTTGGAATCGCTTGAACTACAAATTTTACCAACACCTCTTTACCTGGTTTGGATAGGTGTTTCCCCGACCAATGATGACTTTTCCTCCATATTCGATCCTTTAAGTAACCGAACATAGCTTTATTCTTCCTCCCCACCATGGATGAGAGGCCAAGATATTTTTCGGTTCCAATACATTCAGTCACCCCTAGGACAGAAGACACTAGCTCTCTTGATTTGGGGAAGTATTCCTACTATAGTAAATTTCAGATTTCTGCAAGTTAATGGCTTGACATGAGGCTTTTTCGTAAACTGATAGAATCTCATGCATCACTCTACATTTCTTCTCATCTACTCTAAAAAAGAGGAAGCAATCATCCGTAAATAAAAGATGTGTGAGGATAGGAGCCCCTCTACACACTTTAATGCCTTGGATATCATCTCTAGCCTCAGCATGTTTGATCAAAGTGGAAAGTCCTTCCGTACATAAGATGAAAAGATAAGGAGACAAAGGATCTCCTTGTCTAATACCTCTCCCTTGAGACACTAATCTTGACTCTTCCCCATTCGCCATCACTGAATAGTTGTGGTAGAAAGTTAAAAGGGTCTTGTTTTAGTTTGTTTATTTTTTATTTTTTATTGAAAAAAGTTTTAGTTTAGTTTCAATCTAGTCTATTTATTATGTCAACTTGAAAATTGAAATTTCATTGTTTTACGGTATCGAAACTATAAATAACTTGGAATTAGGGATGGAATCAAAATGAATTTTTTGGTGCAATAGAATATGAATCTTGGGCTTTTGTTAGGGATCTCATGATAGGGAAGTATACAATAAGATTTGAGCATTCTTAACATTCTTGATATTCTTAGGTAGCAGTCGTAACCTATTTTAAATGTTGTTGTTGTGTATGCCCCATGGCAGAAAAATGAGCATCACATGATATTATTAGTCAGTTGCTCATTCCCAATTATTAGCATAACGAATAGGACATTTGATGCAAAGGAAGTTTAACATACTAACACCTGTTTATGTCATCTGCACTAGCTAAGTGCAAACACCACATGTGGCATGTGGTGTTCAGAACTAGATTGATAAACGATATACCTATCCCACTTATGAAGAGGACACAAAAAGGCAATGTTGTCTGGATAATACTTTCCATATCATTACAGCTAGCATAATTGTACAAATATGGGGAGCTTTATTTTTTAGGATAAAATTTTCTGAAATTTAGGGAACCCTTCAATTTTATTCTATATATGTAATATTCAGATTGCTTGAATTTCGATCTATCTTATTGTTAACAAAATTACCGAAAGAATTTGGTGATTAACTGGATAAATTAAAACAAGAATTTAGTTCAAATACATTATCAATGTACTTACACTATTATCAACTATGTATTGTTATGGTTCCATTTCGATAACATAACTTACATATTATTGAAACCTCTCTATCGATATAAGTACTTTTATGCAAAAAAATAAAAATAAATGTTTGAATAAGCTTAAATATGTAACTTATTAATCCCTAAAAGCTATTTTAATATTATTTTAATCTTAATTACAGTTTTCGTCCCTCAACTTTTGCAAATATGCGATTTTGGTCACTCAAAAATTTTAGTTGCACATTTAGTCCTCTAATTTGTTAGATTGTGACAAATTAGTCCTTCCGTCGATAATCAGTCAAATTAGTAACAGAGTGATCCTACCTGGCAGTACACATGGCATTTTTGTGATGAAAAAATATTTTTTTTAATAATTAATTTTTTAAAATGAATTAAATTTTTTAAAAATGAAAACTCATTATGGGTCATGTGACTGTCACATGACCCCTCTTTGCACCCTAAAACTCGATCAGAATCTCGATCAGAATCGTGATTAGGGTTTTAAATCCCTACATCCCCATTAACTTCTCTTCCAAAACACTATTAGATTTGTGATTAGGATTTCAAATCCCCGCTCCCCCATTAACTTCTCTTCCAAAACACTATCGGATTCTCTTTAACGGAAATATGCGTAGTTACCACGTCCAGACAAAGAAGAATGAATCTAAAATGGCTTTCGACAAAGGGGACCCATGATTTTGTGGAGGCTCGAAACTCCCAAACAACTATCGTTCAGTGTACGTGTTTTTTTTTCCTTTTGACTTTCTATTGTAATAACTCGACGATTGTGGCATGATTCTTTACGTGTTTGATTTCTAAGTAAGATATTTGGTCTCCTCCCTCTGTTTGTGCGATCCTCGTTTTTTCCTTTTGTTTATTCAATGGCTTTGACACTGTTTGGTCTTTTTGTTTCTTTATTTTGTATCAATGGTTGTCTGTATTGGGGCTTGGTGCGGTCCTGTGTTTACTCAGGGGCATTACAATGTACTTAAAAAATTGGTATGTTAGTGTATTAAAGAAATGGGTGTGGTCCCGTAATTTTCTTAATGTTCCCTGATAATTGCATTACACTGTACTTCTTATATTTTAATGTGACTTAATTGTGTCTGGTTAAGCTTTATTGTGATTGGGATATACTTTATTGTGTTTGTTTTATCAGTAATGTTATTTTTACAACTGGATTTTGACAACTGGGACGACAACTGTGATATTTGGTTAATGCAGTTCAAATATGTGGGTAAATTACGTTCAGTAATTGGTTAATGGTTTGACTCATTGTTACATCCATTAGCCATCCACTGAAAGTGGTTAACCACATATTTGAACTGCATTAACCATGATTTTCAGGTATTCAAATATAATGTTCAAATATACATGTGGTCATGTATATTCGAACACCTGAAAATCGTGGTTAATGCAGTTCAAATATGTGATTAATCACTTTCAGTGGATGGTTAATGTATGTAACAAGGTGTCACAAATCATTAACCAATTACTGAACGTAATTAACCACATATTTGAAGTGCATTAACCAGATATCGCAGTTGTTACTCTTGTTTTATAGGCCAACTTAGGACCAACAGGTAAAACTAACAATTCGCAGCGGGGGGGGGATTGTTAAAGAACCTACTCTGTGATACATATGGGGACAACTCCATGAGATGCAAGATGGTTGGGATGTAGATCACTTCTTTGCCCTTGAGGTAGGGCAGTATGTGAAAACCTTAGGTTATGAGGCTTACAATGCCCTGTGGTATAGGCACCCAAAACTTGACCTTAAGGCAGGGTTAAGGCCTCTTAATAGTGATGAGGATGTTATTAGGTCCTTGTCTGACATTAAGGGTGGTGATTGGATAGATATTTATGTTAAGCATACTGTTGGGAATCCACTTAGGGTTGGGGAGGCATTGGATGAGTCTCACGATAATGATCTGGTGGAGATTAGAATTGGAGTGGATGGTATAAGGACTGAAAAGGATATAAGGAAATATAAAGAGGGATTATTGTTCTAATTTGGAAGATGAAGATGATGAAGAATATGTGGCTAGGATTGCTCCTCCCTCTAGTGATAGTGAGTATGAAGAATGGTAGGAGTGGACTAAAATGTTGCTCCCTGTAACAGTTAGAGCAGCTTCTCCAATTGCACACTTTGAAGGAATTTAAGTCCTAGTGGTTATAGAGGAGGAGTTTGTTAGAGGCCAGGGGTGGTGTTAGAGCTGTTACCGCATCAAGAAATCCTAAACCATCATCAACTGCTGGTTTTGTTGATTTCTTTCATGAAGTTGGAGATTCTTAAGACTTGGACACTCCAAGTGATAATGATGAGGAGGACTGTCTAAGGGTTAGGATCCTAAATTTAAGATGCCAGAGGGTGATGAATTTCAACTGGGTATGAAATTTAGTTTTGTTGCCAAGGAAGTTGTGAAGGAGAAAGAGCTGTCATTAAATGCATTTATGGCTAAGAATGACAGAGAAAGAGTTGTCATTAAGTGTAGCAAGGGTTGTGACTTATATATCAGGCTGTGACTTTCATTTTAAGGTGTTGACATGTATCACTATATATACTTGTCATAGGACAGCTAAGAACAAACACGCCAAGACTAAATGGCTAGCCAAAAAATTCATGCCAACAGTGAGGCACACACCTAACTACAAGTGCAAAGCAATGATGGAAGATGAAAAGGAGAAGTGGGGGGGTGGTGGTGGTACACCTCTAAAGGTTTCAAGCATATATGGCAAATAGGATGACTATCAAAATGTTGTAGGGGTCTGTTGTGTTAGAACCAAAGTGGTTTTGGCTTAAATAATCTCTTAAGTTTTGATGTTAATAAAAAGGTTAAATTTGTATAGCAAAGTATTGTCAAAGATCTAACTTGGATACTCTAGATTGTAGGACTCCTATAAATAATACTAGACAGGGAAACTTAGAAAAAGTTTCTTCGTTTTGCTATGGAATCAAATCGGATTCTATATTTGATCATCTAGACGAGTCTTCAAACTTTGGTAAAATTATGAGTCTATTAAGTTATCGCTAGACTAGACCTTAAAAATTGGCTAAGGTAATAGATGCTAGACGAGTATCAAAGTCTAAGAAAAGATTAGTAGATGAGCTATTGAGAATAGCAAGTCCAATATCTTGGAAGTAGAAAAGACTCTATAGGTGAAGTATCAGTAGATGAGCTCGCTTTACTGATAAGTTAATATTGCACGTCGAAAGACTTGCGCGTCTACTAGCTTGTAAAAGTGAACCCGTCTAACAATAAGCGTATTTATTTCAAATGATTGTATATTTAATTCAAAGGAATATATGTCTCTTTACCTTGTTGCTTCATTTGTTAACTCTTTATTTCTTGAGAATAGAAACAAAGTACCATTGAGAACATAAACCTTTGTACTCTGTCACCTATGTTGCTGTAAAGTTTAAACCAAGTACAAAGATGGAAAGTCGTAAAGCAACCTTCGGTACAAACAGGGAAGTGACAGCTCTACTTTGAGCATTCCTCTGATAAACAAGAGCACTTCTCCATGAAGCATGTCAAGTTACTAGTCTCAACGAATCCTAACATTTAATGCTATGTCTAAACGGATACAATTTGAAAACCGTTGAAGAAGTACAAGACAACAAAGGTTCTATAAATACTGGAAGAACCCCAATAAAGGAAATATAGAAGCTCTGATATCAAACGTGCAAAAACTCTACTGAAATATATTGAATGTAACAACCTGATTTTAATTATGCTATTCAACTGGTTAAAATATAATTAATTATATTTTTAATTTGAGAGTTAGAAAGTGTTTTTAAATAAAATAAAATCATATTCATATTCTACTTTATGGTAGAGTGTTACGGTAAAATTTTGGGTTGAAAATTCAGACGAAAATCGGTTTGCGTTTTCACTGACAGTAAAAGTTTATTGAGCAGAAAACCTAATTTTGACCTGTGAACGAAATGGTTAGTGTTTTTGTCGTGTTTCCAATGATTTTAGTAATTTTGGAAATTTTACGTTCAGAATTAAAATATAATATTTATTTCGGGTGAAATACGATCGGGAACTTGAACCGGATACGCGATGGAGCAGAATAGGAGAAATGAAATGATTGAGGTGACTTGTTAGAAAAGTAGGCATGGGGTAGAAGCCTTTTGTCACATCCATAAAATGTGCCATCATTACACTTTTTCAAATTTTACTATTTTATAATCAAATAAGCCATTTTTCTCCTTTTTACCAACCAAACATGGCATAAACCAAAACTTGGTCATCAAGTTCTCTCCCCCCTCTCTCTCCCCTTTATAAAAACACTTCATCTTCATTTCCTCACTTTCTTCTTCGTAAACACATAAACTCCATTTTTGAAGCTTTAAAAGCTTCAAGTGCTTTCAAGTGAAAACTTGTCAAGATTATCATCAATTCTTCTTCTACTTTCTCATCTTAGGTAACATAATCATCTCCTTTATTTTCCAAGCTTTTGTTCTTCATTTTCATGGTTTTTCATTTCTAGATCTAGAACTTCAAAAATTCATAGAAAATTGTAGAAAAATCCTAAAAATGTGAAACCAATTTCTATGATCTAGTTATGATCTCTACTCTCATTATCCAAGAGATTTTGATCAAAAACATTTTCTTTCCTATAAGTTGGCCAAACCTAGAAAGGAAAATGGGTATGATGTTTTTGTGTTTTTTCTAAATCCTAACACTTGATTCATACTCTTTAATACCTTTATGGTCTTAATCTAGAAGCTTAACTTCAACAAGGTTTTCTATCCTAAATTCCATGTATGGGCCGAACCTATGTAAGAAAGAGGAGTTGATATTTTGTTGTTGTTTTTGAAAGTTAATGTTTGATTTGAACTCTCTAACACTTGTATTGTCTGAATCCAAGAGCTTGAATCCAACAAAGTTTTCTAACCTATATTTTTTACATAGGGCCGAAACCCTAACATAAAAGGGGTGAAAGGTTTTTGATTGATTTGTGAAATCTAATGATTGATTCATACTCTTTAATACTCTGAGATCATTGATCGAAGAAATTGTGTTGTTTTGAAAACCCTAGCATATTTTGTAATACAAGGCTGAAACCTATCCTAAGTGGTTGGATGATTTTTATTCCATATTTCCAAGTTATAGCAATTTATCTAAGTTACCTAGAACCTAAGTGATAAGTATCCAAAGTTATGTTGAGAAAAGAATCCTAACTCTAATTTGAATTAAATGACCAAACCTAGCCTAAAGAGAACATAGATGAGTTTGTTTGATTTATTGGTTATTATGTTGATTGGTTGAAGGTGGAGTTAGTACTTTGTGGTGTGACAACGAGGAGCTTCGAGTTCAGGAGTTCGGTGATAACCCAGGTGGGGGAAAGAATCAACCTATCGTCGAAATCGATAAGTAGTAGATTATATGATAATTGTGTAGGGTGACCTAAACCCTACTAGAAGTCGAGTAATCAATAAGACCAAAATCTCGTTGGAACTTGTTTCTTTAAGACCAATGTTGATTCAGGGATTATAGGTTTATCGATATTAGGTTAATTATAGGTATTTGATGTTGTTTGAATTTATGTTATTGAATTTACTGTGATACGCTGGTTGAGGAATTACATCTGCATGTGACGTATTGTTTTCAGTGTTTCAATACTTGATGATATTGAGGAGGTTGTTTGTTTGTCACGGCCGTGATGGCTGTCATGGCCAGGTCGTGACAGGTTCTGTGTTGTAGAAATGCTTGCCTTTGATGCCTGTCAGGGCCGTGACAGACAGAGTTTGACTTTATGGTTTACTAGATTTGAATATTTTCTAATGTTATGTTATGCATGATCTGCTTGGTTCTTAATATTGTGCTTAGTGGATTTTAAGCAAAGATATATATGTTGGTCGAGAGATAGTTGATTGTTTTGAGGATAATGGTGACTTAGAGGTGCCTAACCTAGATGATGTATTGTAATGAGGTGTGGTGACTTAGAATATGTGTTGAGTTCTAGTGGAAGGTTAAGGCACTAGGATGTTGTTAAAATGGGTTGGTGAGATTCACGTGTATTGGTAATATAATACACGAGGTTGGTGTTGTTGTCCACAACCGTGTATTGGTAATATAATTCACAATGACAAAAGGTTATTGGTAATATAAAACACAAGGACAAAAGTGTATTGGTAATATAATACACAAGGACATCTATGTATTTGTGATATAATACACCGTGTATTGGTAATATGATACACGTAAAACACATCTGTGTATTGGTAATATAATACGCCATGTATTGGTAATATAATACACGTAAAACTCAAGAGTTCTCGCAAGACCACTTCCACCTTAGAAATAGGTGTGCAGCTATGGTGTCTTTGAGTAGCATGAGATTGAGGGTAGAGGATGATATATTAATTTGATGATGATTTGTTAGTTATGTGTGTTGATTGTCTGTGACAATTACTGTATAATTTACTATGACTCTTTCCCGCTTTTGATAATAGAACTGTTTCTTATCCCCTGTATATTTCTGTATGTTGTATTTTATCTCCTTGTGGAATCGTACGAGAAGACCCTGTGGATGACCATAACTCGGAGGAGTTGGATGGAACTCCCTACGAACTAGAGGCCGGAGGACGAGCTGTGGCCCATGGTGATTAGGGTCTAGTTAGTTATGGCTAGTGAGTCTCGTGAGGTGCTTTTATATGTTTCTGCTTTGTTTAACTTTTGTTTAAGTATATGCTTGTGAGGGATCTTACTAAAAGATACCCTCAACAGTGTTTTGTAATATGTTTTTAAGACATATGTGTGTATGCTTAACATAACTATAGTGTGATGTTATAATTAATTGAAGTTGTGAGCTTTTGAAACTTAAGCTTTAATTTCTACGTATTTTTATATTAAGCACACGAGTAGAAATTAATTAATGAGGTTTTAGTATAATTAAACACCGGGGCACAAAGGGGTGTCTCATTGAACAACTTTACTTGTAATCATAACTGATCTCAAACTTTCATACTTTCACACTAAGTGAGTTCCTAGATCAAATCTGCAAATCTCTTTGTTAGAGTTAGAGCCTGAAGAGGCTTGGTAGAGAAAGAATACTTGTAGCCTGAAGAAGTGTTGAATACTTGTAATCTATTTGGAGAATAGTGAAGAAAACCTTTAGGTAGAAGGGACTGGATGTAGCTCTTGGTTGGAAAAGAGTGAACCAGGATAAATCACTTGTTTGAATCTTCTAACCCTTATCTTTACAGTATTTGGTTATACTAACTGTGGGGTTTTGGATATGAGTTTGTTAACTCTTTAAAAAGGTTTTCCTTTTTGTGTGTTACTTATATTGTTTTGCTTGCTAAAAGGTTTGAGAAAAGGTTTTTTCGAAAAACTGTTAAGAAACACAATTCAACCCCCACTTCTTGTGTTTCCCTGTGTCAACTTCAGTTGGTATCAGACCTCAGCCTCGAAAGGGTTGAGCATCTAACAAGTGCTGAGGGAGTACGATCCAAGAAGCATGGATACAGAAGGACAAGCAATCAACAGACCTCCTCTCTTTGATGGTAGTGATTTTGACTACTGGAAAAAGAGAATGATGGCTTTTCTTGATGCACAAAATGTGGATATTTGGGAGCTGATTGAAACTGGCTACAGAGTCAAGAGGTGATTCTGGAGCTGCTATTCCTAGAGCTCAATGGACTCCAGAGCAGAAAACTCAACGTCAACTAAATCTGAAAGCTAAGTACTACCTGATGTGTGCTATCACCAGATCTGAGCATGATAAAGTCCATAGCTGTAACACTGCTACAGAAATATGGGATACTGATGGCTCGAATCCGCAAGTGCACGACTTCGTCGTCAAGTAATAAAAAGATCGAACCACAGAGACCGTGATTTTTAATAACGTACAATTAATTATTAAACTAATTAAACTGAACAAGAAAAAATTTGGAAAAGATTTGGTTTTTGAAATCAGGTTAACTAACAAATCTAGTAATTAAACGCAATCAAATAAAACCGTTAACAAATCAAATATGGAGGTTTTCAAATTAAAGGAGATTTCCAGGAATTGGGTTACCAACAAGACTGCTCATGCTACTAAATTGACTACCCCTCTTGTTAATAATCAAGATTGCTTTGAAGGTGAATTTATCCTGAAGAAATTAATGTTCCCTCTCGGGATACAAGAACCGTGGCCAATTAAACAACCCCTACTCTCGTGTTAATTGAATTTAAATCGAACCATTTAAGCTTTGTGATAATTCAGTGAACCCTCGAAGGACCGCTTCTAACTCTCATGATTTAAGTCCTAAGTTTGATTCCTATAGATTCGATACCTAAGTTCACTGCTAAGTTCATCCTTAGTGTATCTACGACAAGCAAATAAGTGGCCACCGAATTTACGAGTAATTAAAGCAATAGGAATCTAATCGAAAACAAAATTGAAATTAACAAGAAACCAAATGTCAATTCATCACCATAAACAAATCTTGGGCATAGCCCCAATTCCTAGAAATAAGACTACTACTCAAGCATTGCCATGATCATAGCAATCTTAATTAACAATAGCATAAAAAGAAAACCCTAGAGAAGAGAAGAGATTGAGAAGAAGAGAAATCCTAATTTTTGCCTATGGGTAGCAGTCCAGAGGTTCCTATTTTCGAGCCTTGGAGGCCTATTTATAGAGTAGGGTAACTTGAATCCCAAGCAATTACAAAATCAGATCAAATCAGGTTTTAAAATTCCAGATATTGTGTGTCACGGCCGTGATGCCTGTCATGGCCAGGCCGTGATGGGTTCTGACTTGTAAATGGCTTCGCTGCTGGGTCTATCACGGCCGTGACCACCATCACGGCCTAGCCGTGATCAGTTCTGCCTGTGAGGGTCTGGTTCTGTTGGCATGTCACGGTCTGGCCGTGACCAGCTCTGACTTTTCCATTCTTTCTTTTCAGCTCTACTCGATCATAGCCGTGATGGCCATCACGGCCAGGCCATGATCAGTTCTGTTTGGTTCATTTTCTTGTTTTTCAAGCTTCGTCTTCATGCAAGCTCCAACATAACTGATCCTGAGCATTTTAATCTTCAATTCCTGCACACAAGCACCACGAAACCACCTTACCCGTTCCAAGGAAAAAAATAACAAAAAAAAAAAATTAAATATGCCTAAACTATATGAAAATGCATGCAAAATGTCAAGGAAATATGATGTGAAACCACACTCATCAAACTACCCCAAGCTTAAGATTTTGCTTGTCCTCAAGCAATAACTAAGGCCAGAAAAGATAATCAACCAGAGCATGGACAGTGAACCTAGAACCCGAGTAATAAATCCAAGTAACAGACATATTCAATAAGAAACCAAGAGACAATCAATTTTAAGTCCAATTAGAAGCTTAGGTTTACTAGATCATATCTCTCTCTAATTTGGGTGCTCTTCTCACCTCACTCAAGTTTTTGATGGTATATGACAATTCACTCGATTTCCTTAAGGAAGGTATTCTATCATAAGCTTGACTATTAACCAAATATCTACTTTATTAATGAAAACACATAAGAATCGAGAGGTGTTTTATTTTGGTTGTAATGGGGCCATGGGATTCATCGTTAGGTGAAGAAACCAAGAAAAGGAAATTCAAAAAGGCTAAAAAAATGTCAACAATGCAAAGCATGACAACCTCCTAAAATACCTTTTTTAGGCTTTAAACCACTCTTCCACTTTTCTTTCCCTTTTTATTTATTTATTTTTTATTTCTCCCTTTTTTTTTCTCTTCCCCTTTTCCATCTGTTTTTTTTTTCATTTTTTTATATTTATTTGGAGAAGGGGAGATTTTCAACTTTAAGAATATATATATATATATATATATATATATATATATATATATATATATATATATATATATATATATATATAATTTTTTTATCCCACAATTTAATTTTCCAACCACCTTTTTGCCTTTTTGCAATACTTTAAAAGGTGTCATACCAAGTATTATTCATCAAAATAAACCAAGGTACCAAGAAAATCATTTTATTATATTAGGCTCAAAACTAGGCAACTAAGGGGTAGAATTTAATCAGTCAAAGCTCAGAAGGCCCGAAAAATACCTAGTGCCTCAATCATTTTCAAATATGTTTTAAAAAAATTTTAAGTTTCGAAACGGTTTCAAGTTAAGTTCTAGAGAATACAATCTAAGAGGAATAAAACCCAATCACAAAGAATGGGGTAGATTTGGTGAGTACCCCTTTTTGGCTCAAATATCTCACATTTAGTAGTTCAAAATCAATGAGAAATACAAATCCTAGGAACCACATGCTAATTATCAACTTATCAAAAGATCATCTCAAGCGTTTTTATTTTTAGTCTATTACAAGAATACAAAAATCGGGTTCAAAAGAAAATTCACTGTCTCAATTCATTTGGCACAAAGTTCTCACAATTGGATGCATACTCTAAGTGAGGGGCAATCTAATCATGTGATCATGCAAAACATATGATTATGCAAAACTAACCCTAAATGAATGCAACATGAAGAATGCAAAAATAATACCCTACCCCAAGCTTAAAAACTTACATTGTCCACAATGTAAATAATTAAGTTCGAGGGAGGATAAAAATAAAAACAACTCACTGAGGTGGTGGGTGCTGGCTCAGATGCCAGTCATAGAGCTACTGGATCATGGATGTCTGCTCGTGCTGCTCCTCCATGTTGCTCTCCTGGTTCGCTAAGATAGTGTCAAAGGTGGATGAGAACCGTGCATAGGGATCATCGGATGATGTACCTGCAGAGAAAGAAGATGGGTGCCCAGACGGCCTAGCCTGCGGTGGCGGGCGTAACGACCTTTGTATCCTAATAGGCCCAGGCTCCTCTCCCACTGGCACTTTCCAATTTGCCGGATTTTTTATATCCAAGAGTGCGGGGTTTGGGAGAGGAATTGGGTTCCTGCGCCTTAGGTGTTTCATGGAGTACGTGTCATCCTCTTGGGTGGTCATCCCTATAGCCTCACAGGAATGCAAGGTGATACGTGTCCATCCTGGGGCGGGCTCAAAACCATCCAAATCAAAATTAAAATGATGGCATATGGTGGTGATTAAGCCACCGATGACAATAGTGCCACTCGAGCTCTTGGAAACCATTAAGAGGTGCCTAGCCAAAAACAACCCCTTGTCCACATTGCTCTCAGTGTGGAGCATGGCCCAAATTATAAAGACCTAGTCCTAGCGGACGGATCCGTCACTCTCTCCACGGTCGAACAAGGTGTTGGCTATGACCCTATGCATATATCTTATGCTTGGGATAACAAGGGGCTGTGGACTTGGATGTTCGAGGGTCAAGACTCCTACCTTCATAGTCAATTATTGACCAGAAACTATGTGCACTAAACCCTAAGGGGTATCTCCTGTCACCCCCTACAGGTAAACCAAAAATTTCATTAAATTCAGCTAGGGTTAGCACAAAATCCTGGTTGAAGAGCCGGAATGTAATCCGTCCCTCAAGGCAATGCGGCCCTTGGAGAATTTCCGCATTTAGAAAGCTTAAGAACTCCAGAGTAGGGCCAGCAAATGCAGGGTATCTGGTGCGAGCATACTCGCTCCACCCTATGTTTTCCAACATCCAGATGATGTCAACTGTCAGGCCTAGAGTGTCTATACAAGCGTCATCAAGATATTTTGTTTGGATAATCCTCCTATTTTTAAAAATGTTAAATCTATCTTGTTGAGCATTATCTTTGAAAACAATCCCATACCCATGTTCATCAGTCTCAGAGTTAGAAGTGTCAGAGTCATAATAGTTACCTAGGTTCCTGCTTCCTTTGGTACGAGGGCGTGAGGCTTCGGTTGCCCTTTGACGCTTGCTTGCCATGATTTTTTTCGATGAGTCTCAAAGCACCAAAATTAACAATCCCCTCTTGCACTTTTTCTGCAATTCGGATTTTTAGGGGCTAGGGTTTCAAAATTGGGACTTTATGATTTTACCCAAAATTGAAGGATTTGGCTTGTGGGTCTTGTTGGGTTAGGTCTAGGTAGCAAGGGAGTAGAGTTGGTTTGGCATGGGTGTCATGGGGAAGGTGAGTTTTCAAGCTTTTTGGGTGAATGGGTATGGTGGAGGTTGTGAGAGGAAGAAGAAGATGAATGGATGAAGAGGAAGATGGTGGGTTTGGGTTAAGGAGGGTTTGCGTTGATGAGTGTGAGATGAGGGAATGGAGGAGGGGAAGTTAAGAGTGAGAGCTTGGTGGCTATGGAGGTTAGAGAGAATGTAGAGAGGAGGAAGAGGGTTAGGTCGCGTTTGAGCAAAGTGGATGGGGTTTGCGGGTTTAAAACAGGGTTAAACACGCGTCACGGCCGTGACCCTCATCACGGGCAGGCCGTGACGCGTTGCAGTGTCAAGCAAGTCCCCTATCACGGGCGTGATGTACATCATGGCTGGCCCGTGATAGAATCTGCTCGCCGGTCACTGGCCTGTCATCACGGCCGTGACCACTATCACAGCCTGGCCGTTATACTTCCTGACTTTCTGGTCTTCACATCACGGCCGTGACATACATCACGGCTAGGCCGTGATACATTCCTATCTTCTGGGTCCTTATCGTCACGCCCGTGAGGGTTATCATAGCTGGGCCGTGATACTGTCTGACTTTCAGCTGTTGGTTCATCACGGCCGTGACCCTTGTCATGGCCTGGGCATGATCAATTATGGTCCCACATCATGGCCATGATGGATATCTGGGGCAGGCCATGATCTCTTCTGACTTCATTTTCCATGCCATTCCTGACCTGAAAACACTTAGCAAATCCATTAATTGTGATCTTTCTTCTCTCAATCTTCTAAATTCTTCAAAAACAAAATTCAAAAACAAACTAAGAAGGGAAAGAAAGCTTGGGTTGCCTCCCAAGAAGCGCTTACTTACGGTCCTAAGCTTGACCATAGCTCTTTCAATCCTTTGATGTTGGATCGAGGAGGGAAATCGCAATCTCCTGTTCAAGTGGATGTTTTCCAAGGTAGTGCTTCAGCCTCTGTCCATCGACCTTGAATGTTCCACGTTCCTGGTTCCAAATTTCGACGGCACCATACGGAAATACTTTCATGACTTTATATGGTCTGGACCATCTAGACTTGAGCTTTCCTGGAAATAACTGCAACCTCGAATTGAAGAGTAGCACCAATTTTCCTTCATGGAATTCTCTACGAAGGATATGCTTATCATGCCACCTCTTTGTTCTCTCCTTGTAAGACCTTGCGGACTCGTAAGCATCCAATCTTAGCTCATCAAGTTCATTAAGTGTAAGGATTCTCTTTTCCCCAGCAGCTTTTATATCAAAGTTTAGCCTCTTAATGGCCCACGAGGCCTTATGCTCAAGCTCGACTGGTATGTGACATGGCTTCCCGTAAATAAGTCTAAAGGGTGTCATCCCAATAGGAGTCTTGTAGGCTGTACGGTAAGCCCAAAGAGCATCATCAAGCTTTAAGGACCAATCCTTTCTCGAACTTGAAACAGTCTTCTCTAGAATACTTTCTAGAATGCTCTTTATCTCTCGATTGGAAACTTCGACTTGCCCACTTGTCTGAGGGTGGTAAGGTGTAGCAACCTTATGAGTGACTCCATATTTGAGTAGGAGTTTTTCAAATTGTTTTTCAATGAAGTGCGATCCTCCATCACTAATGACTACCCTTGGAATTCCAAACCTTGGAAAAATCACCTTCTTGAATAGTTTGACTATGGTTTTTGCAACACTTGTTGGGGAAGGAATGGCTTCCACCCATTTAGAGACATAATCAACGGTTACAAGAATGAACTTATTGTTGCAAGAGGAAGGAAAGGGTCCCATGTAATCAACTCCCCAAACATCAAATATCTCTACTTCTAGCATAGTGTTGAGTGGCATTTCATGCTTCTTAGAGAAGTTCCCCGTTCTTTGACATGGATCACAAGCAAGCACGAACATTCGGACATATATGAAAATATGAGGCCAATAGAAATCGGCTTGAAGCACCTTGGCCGCCGTCTTTGAGGCACTAGCATGTCCTCCATAATATGAGGAATGACAACAACTCAAGATACTTGGAACCTCGACCTCTGGAATACACCTTCTGTAAATGCTATCCGTACATTTGTGGAAAATGTAAGGTTCATCCCACACGTAGTTCTTGAGATCGGAAAAGAACAACTTCTTCTATTGATAATTGAACTCCGGTGTTTGAATCCCACATACAAAATAATTCACAAAATCCGCATACCATGGAGCATTCTCTCCCAAGATGGGGAACAGTTGCTCATCGGGGAAAGAATCATCTATAGGCAAGTTGTCCTTCACATGTTCCAATGGTTCAAGTCTAGATAAGTGGTCCGCAACCAAGTTCTCTGTCCCTTTCCGATCCTGAATCTCCAGGTCAAATTCTTGTAGAAAGAGAATCCATCGGATGAGCCTTGGCTTTGCTTCCTTCTTAGTCATGAGGTACTTTAGTGCGGAGTGGTCTGTGTACACTATGGCTTTAGACCCCACAAGGAATGATCTGAATTTCTCAAATGCAAAGACAACCGCAAGCAACTCTTTCACAGTTGTGGCATAATTGGCTTGAGCTCCATCTAGAGTTTTACTTTCATAGTATATTACATGAACCTTCTTATCTATCCTTTGTCCCAACACCGCTCCCACGGCATAGTCACTAGCATCACACATTACTTCAAATGGCTCATTTCAATCTGGTGTTTACAAAATGGGAGCGGTGGTCAAAGCTTCCTTCAACCTATAAAATGAACTCAAATATTCATCATTAAAATCAAATGGAACATCTTTCATCAATAGGTTAGATAAGGGTTTAGAAATTTTTGAAAAATCTTTGATGAAACGCCGGTAAAACCCGGCGTGTCCCAAGAAACTTCTAACTCCTTTCACATTTATCGGTGGGGGCAAATTTTCAATAACATCAATTTTGACCCTATCCACCTCAATGCCTCTTCCAGAAATCAAGTGCCCAAGCACTATACCTTATTTTACTATAAAATGACATTTTTCCCAATTCAATACCAAATTAGTTTCTTCAATCGCTGCAAAATCTTTGACAAATTTGTTAAATAATCATCAAAGGTAGTTCCATAAACAAAAAGCATCCATAAAAACCTCCATGCCGTTTTCAATAAATTCCGAAAAAATTGCAGTCATGCATCTTTGAAAAGTAGCCGGTGCATTACATAGACCAAAAGGCATTCTCCTATAGGCAAAAGTGCCATAGGGATAAGTAAACGTGGTCTTTTCTTGATTACTAGGATGTATAGGAATTTGATGAAAACCAGAATATCCATCCAAGTAACAAAAGTATGAATGCCTAACTAACATTTCAAGCATTTGATCAATAAATAGGAGAGGGAAGTGATCTTTCCTTGTTGCCTTATTTAACTTCCTATAATCAATGCACATTCTCCAACCGGTTACTGTCCTAGTAGGGATTAGTTCATTATTTTCATTTTGAATAACAGTCATCCCCCCTTTCTTAGGAACCACATGCACCGGACTAAACCCATTCACTATCGGAGATTAGATAAATAACCCCTGCATCTAACAACTTTAGCACTTCTTTCTTAACCACCTCTTTCATATTAGGGTTCAACCTACGTTGATGCTCAATGGATGATTTATGCTCATCTTCCATTAAAATACGATGCATGCAAAAAGAAGGATTTATGCCTTTAATATCATCAATTGTATATCCTATCACTTTTCTATGCATTGTAAGCTCCCCAAGCAATTTCTCAGTTTCCAACTCATTCAAGCTAGCGTTCACAATCACCGGATAGGAAGAGTTAGGACCAAGAAATTCATACCTTAATATGGAAGGAAGAGGTTTTAGTTCTACCTTAGGGGCTTCTTCACCTTTCAAATCCTTATTCTTTGGTGTCAACTCAAGTTTTTCTTTCTTTGTTTTATTCGGAGAAATTTTCGGACTTGCCTCCAGGAAGAGGGCATAATTCCTTACTCCGTGAGCATTTAAGTCTCCAGCAATCAAACACAATTCCAACGGATCATCAGCACAAGCTTGAGTGGATTCTTCTTTCACCACTTGGTGCATTAAGTCAACCCTTCAACAAGAATCTTCAAAAGAAGGGTGTCTAATAGATTTAGCTAAATCAAATTCAACTTTATCATCACCCACAATTAAAGTCAATTTTCTATTTTTAACATCAATAATTGCTCTTGCGGTAGCCAAGAAAGGCCTACCAAGATTAATGGGGATTTGGGAATCCTGCTCCATTTCAAGTACCACAAAATCCGCAGGAATGAAAAATTTACCCACTCTAATAGGAACATCCTCCAAGATGCCTACAGGGAATTTGACGGACCGATCCGCCAATTGAAGGGAGGTTGTTGTGGGTTTTAGTTCACCCAACTCCAACTTCTTGCAGACAGAGAGGGGCATAAGACTAACACTAGCCCCCAAATCACAAAGAGCTTTATCAAAACTAGTGTTACCAATCAAGAAAGGATTAGAGAAACTACCTGGATCTTTCAATTTAGGAGGCAATTTATTTTGAATTAAAGCACTGCACTCCTCAGTTAAAGCCATTGTTTCATAGTCCTCTAGCTTTATCTTATTTGACAAGATGTCCTTAAGAAATTTAGCATATGTGGGCATTTGTTGTAACGCCTCAGTGAAGGGTACATTAATCTACAATTTCTTAAGGACTTCTAGAAATTTTCCAAATTGCTTATCTAACTTGGCTTTAGCTAACCTTTGAGGGAAAGGTATCGGAGGTTGGTAGGGTGGTGGAGGGACATACTTAGATACTTTTTCACTAGGTTCTCCTCCTTCTAAGGGTTGTGTCTTAGTAGGTTCCTCCTCCTCATCTACACTATTGTTATCACTCTCCCCTTTATCCTCAGGATTCTCAAGTTTCTTCCCACTCCTTAAACTCACAGCTTTACACTGTTCATTATTTGGGTTCACTTCAGGTTGTCCAGGAAACTTGCCCGGTTGCCTCATTGAATTGCCCGCTTGTTGGGCAATTTGAGTTTCTAACATCTTGTTATGGATGGATAAGTTATCTACCTTAGATGTTAACTCTTTTATTGCCTCATTAACTGCCCTACCTTATTGCCTAAATTCTTCATTATGCTTAGTTCGAGTAGCAACAAAATTTTCCAAAAGAGACTCAAGTTTAGACTTTTGTACCTGAGGATACCCCGATGTGGGTTTCCTATTACCTTGGCGTTCTTGGAATTCGTAGTTCAACGTGTTGTTGTAGTTCCCGTAGGAGAGATAAGGATTATTCTTCCTTACTTGGTTGTAAGGATTTGGGGGAGCATAATTTGGCAACTTTGGGTTCGTGTCATAGAAGTTGTGACAAGAGCTCACTTATTACCGCGAAGCACTGGATCCAGGAGCAATACCATACGAGCACTCCATTATGTCATGTCCCTGCATTCCAAAAATCTCACAAACAACATTAGTAGCACCTATTGAACTCACATTAGCCTTTTCAAGCTTATCAAAGCATTTATTCAATGTGTCGAATTTAGATATAATTAGATCGGTGCTATTCATTTCAATCTCACCCCCCGAAAGATTTTTTGGGTTATTACCTCTTTCCGAACCCCATTGGTGATAGTTGGTGGCTACGTTTTCAATGATATTGAACGCTTCAGTCAGAGGTCTATTCATAAAGGCTCCACCAGCTGTGGAGTCAAGTGACACCTTCGAAGAGTAATCCAATCAGTTGTAGAAGGTATGCACTAACAACCACATCTCGAGCCCATGATGTGGCCAAGACTCTAGCAATCCTTTGTAACGATCCCAAGCTTCGGATAAGCATTCTCCGTCCTTTTGGAAGAAGCCGGTGATCTACGTTCGTAGGTAGGCAGTCTTGGATGGAGGGAAGAATTTCTCCAAGAATGCCTGCTCTAGTTGGTCCCAAGTTGACAACATATTAGCGGGCACTTGCTTCAACCAAGCTTTTTCCTTTCCAGTCAGAGAGGAGGGGAATAACCAAAAGCGTATAACATCAATCGGGGCACCTTGAATTCTTATTACATCGGTGAATTCCAAGAATGTCTTCACATGATCAGTCGGGTCCTCTGAGGGTAATCCTCCAAACTGATATTGCCTAATCATGCCAATTAACTGAGGCGGTATAGTGTAGTTCTCCACCTCAATTTCTGGCCTAGCAATTCCAGTTCGCAAACCCCTAGCATTTGGGACTGCGTAGTCCTTCAGTTCGGTATCTGGTAGATTTTCCATGAATGGAATGAGAATCAACCTCTCTCTCTCTCTCTCTCTTTGTCTTTGTAGTCTCCCACGTCTATGAAAGGTCCTTTCGATCTCGGGTCAACTTCAACAAGATTTCCAAGACTTTGGGATCTTCGCATAAAGGAAAAAAATAGTTGCAAAGAGAGAGATATATACTAGAAAAAGAAAAAGAAATAAATAAAAAAGTCCAGAAAAATCAATTAAAAATTAAATTGAAATTCTAGAAAACACAGTCCCCGGTAACAGCGCCAAAAACTTGATGGCTCGAATCCGCAAGTGTACGACTTCGTCGTCAAGTAATAAAAAGATCGAACCACAGAGACCATGATCTTAAATAACGATTAATTATTAAACTAATTAAACTGAACAAGAAAAAGATTTGGAAAAGATTTGGTTTTTGAAATCAGGTTAACTAACAAATCTAGTAATTAAACGCAATCAAATAAAATCGTTAACAAATCAAATATGGAGGTTTTCAAATTAAAGGAGATTTCCAGGAATTGGGTTACCAACAAGACTGCTTATGCTACTAAATTGACTACCCCTCTTGTTAATAATCGAGATTGCTTTGAAGGTGAATTTATCCTGAAGAAATTAATGTTCCCTCTCGGGATACAAGAATCGTGCCCAATTAAACCAACCCCTACTCTCGTGGTAATTGAATTTAAATCGAACCCTTTAAGCTTTGTGACAATTCAGTGAACCCTCGAAGGATGGCTTCTAACTCTCATGATTTAAGTCCTAAATTTGATTCCTATAGATCCGATACCTAAGTTCACCGCTAAGTTCGTCCTTAGTGTATCTACTACAAGCAAATAAGTGGCCACCGAATTTACGAGTAATTAAAGCAACAAGAATCAAATCGAAAACAAAATTGAAATTAACAAGAAACCAAACTTCAATTCATCACCATAAACAAATCTTGGGCATAGCCCCAATTCCTAGAAATAAGACTACTACTCAAGCATTGCCATGATCATAGTAATCTTAATTAACAATAGCATAAAAAGAAAACCCTAGAGAAGAGAAGAGATTGAGAAGAAGAGAAATCCTAATTTTTTGTCTATGGGTAGCATTCCAGAGGTTCCTATTTTCGAGCCTTGGAGACCTATTTATAGAGTAGAGTAACTTGAATCCCAAGCAATTACAAAATCAGATCAAATCAGGTTTTAAAATTTCAGATATTGCACGTCACGGCCGTGATGCATCTGCCACGCCAGGCCGTGATGGGTTCTGACTTGGGAAAGGCTTCGCTGCAAGGTCTGTCACGGCCGTGACCACCATCACGGCCCAGCCGTGATCAGTTCTGCCTGTGAGGGTCTGGTTCAGTTGGCATGTGACGACTGTGATGGCCATCAAGGCCTGGCCGTGACCAGCACTGACTTTTCCATTCTTTCTTTTCAGCTCTACTCGATCATGGTTGTGATGGCCATCACGGCCCGGCCGTGATCAGTTCTGTTTGGCTCATTTTCTTGCTTTTCAAGCTCCGTCTTCTTGCAAGCTCCAACATAACTAATCCTGAGCATTTTAATCTTCAATTCCTGCACACAAGCACCACAGAACCACCTTACCCGTTCCAAGGTAAGAACTAATAAAAAAACACATTAAATATGCGGAGGATGAACTATCTTTCTTCTCCAGAAAGATTCAACATATGTGGAGAAAGAAAGGTGGTTTAAGAAGGAAGCAGTTCAACAAAAAGTTCTTCAAAGAAAAATCAGACTCCAAAGAAAAAGGTCTACCTCTGTGCTTCGAGTGCAAGAAACCTGGTCACTTCAAAGTTGACTGCCCACATATGAAGGACAAAAAGAAGTTCTTCAAAAAGAAAAAAAGGGTTTAATGGCTACTTGAGAGGATCTTGATCTATCATCTTCTAAAGAAGAATATGAAGCTGAGGAAGAGGCAAACATCTGTTTCATGGCTGGTATTTCTTCAGAAAGTGAATATACTGATCCTAAGGTAATGGAATCTGATTCATTTACTTTACAACAAGCATTTGATGATTTGTTGCATAACTCGTCCATTCTGTCACATGAATTTAAAAATCTCAAAAAGAAATTTTCAAGGTTGAATAAGGAATATGATAAAGTTTGCCTGGAAAGGGAAGCTCTTGAATATGAAAACAAGAAGCTTGAATCAGACAATGTCAGTCTAACTGACAAACTCAAGGTTGAGCCTGATGTCCCGTGTGAAGTTGCAAAACTGAAACAATATGTGACATATCTGATAGACACTTTGTTTAAATTCATTGGTGGCTCATAAAAGTTAAGCTTGATATTGAGGCACTCTAGGTCACCTCATGATAAGTCTGGTTTAGGCTATGAAAAAGACAAGCTTGAAGCATCTCACATAGTATCAAAGTCTCATGCACATCACAAAACCAAAGCACAACATGTTAACACAAAATCTAGCTCGTCCAAAACTGGTCGCGATGTCGCGCACGCGCCAAAAAGCGAGCGGTTTATAAAAATGTAGTTTAGGAAGCGACAATTCGGATATCGTCTCACAAGGACTCTTTGGTTGTTGTTATTAACACAAAATCAGTTTTTGTGTGTGTGTGTGTGTGTGTGTGTGTGTGTGGGGGGGGGGGGGGGGGGGTTGGATTGAAATTCAAATTGAAAACAAAGCATAAACAGAGCAATGAAAACAAAGCAGTTTAAAAGATTTTCAAATAACTAAAGACGATTAATCTACTGTTCTCGATTTCCCAACTATCATCGGTTCATGTAAATTCCAAGCCCTAAGCAGATTCTAATCCCCTTTCGGTTGTAGCAACAATTAACAAACGAAATCGCTACTACGGATATATGTTCCTATTCCCGAATTAAACAAACGGGGTTAAGCCCTCATGAACTAAACGAACATGAATGAACTCTCGCGAATTAAACAAACGTGATTAAGTATAGGAACATAACATCACCGAAATAAATCAACAGAACACTATACACTCCTGAATTAAACAAACAGAAATATATAGCATAGTATTGAAAAGGGAAAAGCATACAAAACAGGAATTACAAGAACCTCAAGTGTGATGGAAATCAATTACAGTAGACTAATCAAGGAGACTAGTTCTCCATTACAAACATAAACCTAATTTCGCAGCTGTCTAAACTAAAGAGAAGAAAAAAAATAAAAAACCAAAAACTGCTGCAATCTGCCTAAAACAGCAATTTATATTATTCAGGAACTGCGCCCTCTCGCGAGGCGAACACTGTCTCGCGACGCGAATCTGCAACGTTTTGTCTTCTCGCGAGGCGAAGTACGGCTTGCGTGGCGAGGAATGGAAAAGTCATGACTTCTGGTCTTCAGTCTCGCGAGGCGAGGAAGGTGTTCGCGGGGCGAGACAGAATGGTTTGCAATTTCGGAGACGAGCTCGAGTTCGCAGGCGAATGCCTTTACGGGCGAAGAACTCGAAGCTCGCTTCTCTTTATTAACCTGAAAACAGTAAATAGCATAAGTGCTTTATTTGACTCTAAATCAACTAAATTAACTTAAAAATACTTTACAGACTCAAAATGCTGCTTAAGGATAATCAAGTCTAATTTGGGCGAAAACTATATATAATTAGCACAAAGCCAATGTTTTTCTAGTTATAAAACTAGACTAGCCAGAGGCTGATCAAAAACCTACTGTAAAGTATGTGGAAAAGGTGGTCATGTAACATCTAGATGAATACATAACAAGCATATCAAACATGCTCGTCCAGCGACTACTAACAAGAAATGACCCAAGTCAATCAAGGTACCTAAAGATAAGATTATACCTGTTGCAGATTTGCTTAACCACAGGAAAGAAACAAGTATCTTGGTACTTGGACAATGGTTGCTCACGTCACATTACCGGAGAAAAGTGTATGTTCCAAGACCTTAGACATAAAGATGGTGGCTGGGTTACCTTTGGAGGTAATCGGAAAGGAAAGATCATTGGAGTAGGTAAAATGGGTAAACATTCTTTTCCCTCCATTGATAATTGAAACAACCGAAGTTAACATAAGAAGGGGGATTGAATTGTGTTTACCAAATTTTTTGGGTTACTTAAAAAGGTTTTAGCAGGCACAACAAGCAGAACTTAGATTAGAGAAAATCAGATGAGTGATATGTCTAATATTCAGACAGAACACACAAGCAAATAGAGAATAGTAAAACAGAGTTTGATAATCACAATATTAACTCCCCAAGTTAAAAGCTTAAACAGAATAATACTTAAGCAAAATAAAGAGATAAGGGAAGAGGAATATCACTCAAGAGTTTTATAACGGTTCACCCCAAAATCCATAGGGCTACGTCCAGTTTCTTGGCAGCACCAAGTTTCCACTATAACTGAGTAAATTACAGTACAAGTATTCTTTGCACACCTAGTATCTTCAGGCTCAACACTCAAACAAGTATTCTTTGCTCACCTAGCCTCTTCAGAATCAACACAGTAAGGAATGAAAAGGTTTTGTGTAATTAACTTGCAAGTCTTTCAGATCACACTCAAAGAGTGGAATAAATATGAAGGATGAAAGACTGCAAATTAATATCAAATGATTGAAAGTGTATTCAATCAAAGAATGAAGAAGTTAATGAAGAGAGTAAATTCTTCTGCGCAGTGTTCTTAATGATATTCAACTTCTTGTCTTCATCTTCATTGTTTTGTCCATTTAAAGACTTCAATCAAGTGATCCGTTTAGACACAACTTCAGAAAGTGTGTTCTTCTGATTTGAGCTTCTGAGATACCATTAATGCCAAAAAGTCGTTCTATATAAACATTAAATGATTGGGAACGTTGAGCTTTGACAAGGTTGTCCAAGAGTACACTTTATTCTGAGTAGCTGTTGTTTCAGGGTATGCAGCAACAAGCTTCTTGTACTTGTAGCAGAGAGCTTTCCTCTTTCAGTGCAATAGTCAGTTCACATTCCAGAAAGCACTTTTACTTTGTACTAAAACAGCTAAAAAGTCACTGTTGTGGTACGAAGATTGCGTGTTTATTCCTTAAAACCTTGAAACAACCGTTATTTATTTTTTGTCCTTTGAGCTATTGTCCAGAGGTCTTCAAGATCCTTAAGGAAGGCATCTAATTTGAATAAGGTGACTTGGACTTCATTTCTGACAAACTGACATCATAGCAGTGTTGGAATTTTAGACGGGTGAAAAGCAATCCAAAAAGTAGACAAGCGATTATGCAGTCCAAAACTAGATGGGTGATCATGCAGTTTAAAACTAGACGGGTGCTAGCGTATTCCAAAAACTAGACGGGTGATCCACAGATTCTGTTTCAGACAGATGCTTCTTGCCACGTCATCAAGTAAACTCAGATCTTGACCGAGCGTTGACTTGGTCTTTGACTGAATTTCAGACGAGTGGTTTTCAGACAAGTCTAAAAACTAAGCTCTACTAAAAACTAGACGAGTCAAAAAATAGACGAGTGACCTTAAGTCTGTTTTCCTGCACACTTATCCGATATGTCAGCAATTTCACATGGTTCAATATTACCCTACTTAATCTATTTGGAATCATCAAAACTTAGAGAATCTACACATAGAATGTGTCTCAGACTTATGAGGTCTCAACATTCTCCCTCTTTTTGATGATGACAAATAACTTTTATGATTTTATTGAACATCAAAAAAAGATAAGAGAAAAATTTCCAAGAAGATATAATTGTTCACAATATGTTATGCTCCCCCTTAGTTTATGCATCAGATAAAAGAATATTAAGAGCAAAAACATGGTATCATAGCAGATAAATATATTTAATCAAATTATATCAGAGCAACCATAACTTTTGGAACAGAAAGGCACAAAGTTAGAAATAATTTTCTTATTTTTCTATTATACTTCCTCCCCCTTTTTGCATCAATCAAAAAGTAAGTAAAACAGATATATTAAGGCAGATAGCCAAAAGAAATACCAAAATAATAATTCATTTCATATAACCAGAGTCAGAAGTGTTACAAGTGATAGACATCACTGACTAGTACATTGCATGACTCAAGAAGGAAATGAAAAGACTAAGAAGAGGCTTTTTCGGAGCTATGAAGCTCTGCTAGGGTTTTGTGATTTCTTGCATCACAAGGCTGCTTCACCCATGGTAATATTCTCAAATTGCCCATGGGATCTTCTCTTCCTTGAGTTGCTTGCTGCTTGCACTAACCCTCTCCCTAATTGTTCTCCATCTCATCCATCTTCTTCATCCTTACAAACCAAATCTTTTGCCCAAGCCTTAACAAATTCTTGTGCGGTCCCTTTGAGTCAATTGCCAAAACCTTGTGTTAAAGCTGATGAATTGACAATCAAGATTTCGGAGAATGAGTATTTAGCAGGTCTTGAAGGATGCAAAAACCATTTACATGGTCGCTTGTTATTTTCCAAAGGCAATTCTCCATTGAAGTTGGCCGACTTGCGTCATAAGTTACTATCTTTATGGAAGGATATAAGCCCATGGCATCTGATTTCACTTGGCAAAGGGTTCTATGATTTTTCCTTCTCTTCTTTAGAAGATATGCGAAGTGTTCTTGCAGTAGGTCTTTGGAACCTTGGTCCAGGAAGCTTGAGGATGTTCTCATGGACTAAAGATTTCAATCCCTACTCTTTAAAGCAATCTCATGCTCAGGTTTGGGTTAGATTTTATGTGGACCGCAAGAGTATTGGAGATCGAAAATTCTCTTTGCTATTACCGGTGGTCTGGGGGTTCTAATTTGCTTGGATGAGGCTACAAGTAAGAGGAATTTTGGTCACTTTGCTAGGGTCTTGGTTGATATTGATTTAAATGCTAAACTTAGAGAGAAAATTCTTGTTGAAAGGGAGGATTTTACCTTTTTTTGCTTATATAGAATATGAGAAGTTGCCTGAGTTTTGTACATCATGCCAATCTATAGGGCATTCTTTGGGAACCTGTATCAAATCTGCAGGAAATTCAGAAAAGAAACCAATCCAAGTCTCGAGGCCTAATCCAAGAAAGGTCTATTTCCCCAAAACAAAGGTTGCTGAATCAATCAAGGCTGTTGAGGGGACAAATATTGTTGCTGAGACAACTGAGACTAATGCACAGCATGTTGTAAAACAGGCAGTTGATCATACAGAGGTCCAAATGAAAGATAGAATCACTACGGTCAAGAATAAAGGAAAAGGGATATTAATTGATGATTCAGTCCCTGATACTAAGCTCCCTGATAAGGGTGAATGTAGTAAGGGAGGTCAAGATGTGTTAATCACTAATGATGGTGTAATTGTTGAAGATGTTCCCTTTGAAAGAGAGGTTAATTCAAACTTCTTACCTAGGAATGTTCCTTATGTGGTATAGGAGATAACTAATTTTGATTGTATAATTCATACTCCTCTTGAAAAGGCTCAATCTGTAGATTCGGGCACTGAGGCTAATGTTACAAGTTCAGTTCAAGTCTTATCAGAAAATGCAGGTTCTTCTGATGCTGTCTCTCCATCTTTTGTCCCCAATTCTGTATCCATTGGCATTAACTCGGGTAATTCTGGTTCTCATACAGTTTCGGTTATAAATTCCTCTTCTAAAGAATCTTTGGTAAATGATTCTATTCAAAACTCTAGCTGTCAAACTCCAGCCATGAATATTCATCCTGTAGTGAATTTGAATTTTGTTCCAAATTAAACTTATGTTAAGAAAGGTCAGCAGTCTGTGGTTAATGAAGTTGCTGCTCATGATTTAAAAGTGGTTGGGAGACTCTGGAGTGATGATGTTGATGATCAAGAAGTATCCTCCACCCCTGCTCAAACAGATAATTTGGATGCAAACTACACTAAAGTTCAGTCCAAATCTCAAAAAAAGAAACAAAGAAGAGCTAGAAGGCAAGCACAAAGAATGCCTCAGTATCAAGCCCAATATGGGACAGATTCTGTCTCTTTGGAATTTTAATGAAGGTGTTTTATTGGAATGCTAGGGGAGTTGGCAATCCTAGTACTAGACTGGTTCTATCGAAATTTTGTATAGAACACAAGCCTGATCTGGTTTTTTTGTCTGAACCAAAGATTAATATAGACAACTTTCTAGTGAATTTCTGCAAAAGACCGAATCTTAAAGTTTTTGCAGTAAACAATAGGGATTCTCTGATTCCAAACTTACGTGGGATATGTGCTTCCAACCTGTCCCCTTCAGTTCTTGCAACATCCCAGCAGCACATTTCTGTGTCTTTAAATCATAAATCTCAGAAGCTCTTTATTTCTGCAGTATATGCTTCAACTTCTCAGATTGAAAGAAGGAGTCTTTGGATGGAGTTAGCATCTTTACAGGAAACTTTTCTGGGGCCTTGGTGTTTTATAGGGGACTTTAATGTTGTCCTTGGTGCCCATGAGAAGAGGGGAGGTAGACTTCCTTCCACGGCCTCTTGTGAAGAATTTAAAGCATGGTCTGACTCTTGCAACTTGACTCATATTGTTACCCGAGGGGTTGCTTTCACATGGTCCAATATGAGAGGTTTCAAGGATCACACATAATTGAGATTAGACAGATCTGTTTGCAATGATGAATGGTTCGCTTACTGGGATAATGTCGCATGCTGCACTCTTGCCAGAATTCAGTCTGATCATTTTCCTATACTCTTAGTTCTGAAAAAAGACTTTACATCTTAGTCATCATCCTCCAAGTTTCATAATATGAGGACTGATCATATAGACTGTAGAAGATTGATATCTGAGGTTTGGAAGAGACCTTTTTGGGGCTGTCCCATGTATGTCCTGGCTCAAAAACTAAGATGTCTTAAATCAGATCTGAAAGTGTGGAACAAGTATGTTTTTGGCAATGTCCATCTCAAAGTGGAAGAGGCCATGACTAAGTTAGATTCCATTCAAGCTCGGATTGACTCCCAAGGATTTTCAGACTTTTTACATAATCAGGAGGTTGCTGCTCAGATTGATCTAAATCAAGCTCTCTCTTTTCAAGAAGCCTTTTGGAAGGAAAAAGCTAGAATGAGTTGGTATGCAGAAGGAGATAGAAATACAACTTTTTTTCAAAAGGTCACTAATGTTAGAAATGCTACAAAACAAATGTCTATTCTTAAGGTGGGAAATTCTGTTTTGGAAAGGCAATCAGATATTGAAAATCATGTTCTAGACTTTTACACAAAGTTATATGCTTCTTGAAACTCTTGTGTAGACAATGGCCTCATTGATTCTGTCATCCCTTCTATAGTGTCAGCTCAAGATAACATCATGCTAACAAACATTCCGACTTTTGAAGAGGTCAAGAATGCTGCCTTTTCTCTAGATAGAAACAGTGCACCTGGTCCTGATGGTTTTGGTACGGGAGCTTCTACCACTCTTATTGGGATATAATTGAGAAAGAGGTTCACAGTTTTGTAACTCAGTTCTTTAAGGAGGAATGGATTTATCCAATCTCAATTCCAACAGATTGGTGCTTATTCCAAAGTTTGATGATGCTGGTAGAATTGAAAACTACAGGCCAATTGCACTTGCCAACTTCCAATTCAAAGTTATAACCAAAGTTCTGGCAGACAGACTTGCTATAAGTATGCCAAAAATAATCTCCACTGAACGAAGAGGATTTATTAAGGGAAGACACATTGCTAATTGTGTTTGCATAGCTTCTGAAGTAGTTAATATGTTAAGTAACAGAAGCTTTGGAGGAAATATGGCTTTGAAGTTAGACATTAAAAAGGCCATTGATACTTTAGATTGGAGTTTCCTTTTGAAGGTTCTTTCTTCTTTTGGCTTTGATCATCAGTTCTGCTCTTGGATTAGTGTCATCCTGCATTCTGTTCATTTGTCTATTTCTCTGAATGGAAAATCAATTGGCTTCTTTACTTGCAAAAGAGGGGTGAGGCAAGGAGATCCTCTCTCCCCCCTCCATTTTTGCCTAGCAAAAGAAGTTCTTAGCAGAGGAATCTCTAAGCTTGTCGAGTCTGGAAGGTTGCTTCCCATGTCCAGCCCAAGAGGTTTTGTGACACCAAACCATGTTCTCTATGTAGATGACATCATGGTCTTCTGTAAGGGAACAAGAGCTAATATTAGAAACATTATGCAACTTTTTGAGGAATATGGTCTTGCTTCAAGGCAGATTCTGATCCTTGATAAGTGTAAACTTTTTGCAGGATCAATGTCTCCTAGAAGGGTAGCTGAAATGAGCTCTTTTCTTGGTTTTTCAGTAGGTTCATTTCCTTTCACCTACCTTGGGGTCCCTTTGTTTAAAGGCAAACCGAAAATTAGTTTATCTTCAACCTATCATAGATAAAATCAAATGCAAACTTTCCTCTTGGAAAGGTTCACTTATCTCAATTATGGGTAGAGTGCAGCTTGTTAACTCTGTGATTCAAGGTATGCTAGTTTACAGTTTTCATATCTACATGTGACCCGTTTTTATGCTAAAGCAATTGGATGGTTGGATCAAGAACTTTGTTTGGTCAGGGGACATTCACAAAAGGAAACATGTTACAGTGGCATGGAAGTCAGTTTGCTCTTCTGTTTCAGATGGTGGCCTTGGCATCAGGTCTATCAGAGCAATAAATGAAGCCTCTATGATGAAACTGAGTTGGGGTCTGATTACTTCTGCTGATCAGTGGGCTGGGTTTCTTAGAGCTAGATTTCTCAATAACTACAATCCTATAGGTCATCATGTCAACTCTTCTATTTCGCCAGCTTTAAGGAAGTGGTATCATGTTCTTTTAGACAACTCCTCTTGGTTAATTGGTGATGGTAAGTCTGTCAATTTCTGGACAGATAAATGGTTGGATGAACCTTTGGTTTCTATGATGAATATTCCCGAGCATTGTCATCTTTCCTTACTTACTTTGGTTAAAGACTTTCTGGTGGACAGATGTTGGAACATCCCCGACTATTTGCAATCACATTTTCCGAATATGATTGACAGTATTCATCAAATCCATATTCCTGTGGAGGATTTTGAAGACAGTGGTGTGGAACAACTCAATAAACGGAAAACTTTCCTTCAAAGAAGCTTTCCTGTTCTTAAATCCTGTTAGAAAATCAGTTTCTAAGTTCAAACAGATCTGGTCCAAATCCATTCCTCCTGCAAGATCATTTTTGGTTGGGAGAATTTTTCACCACAAGATGCCAACTGATGAGAATTATGCTCAGTCAATGTGGAACTGGTTGGTGTCTAACTTGGTCTTCTCTATAGATTCTTCTTCTTTTGAATCCTTGTTTGCTTTCTATAACAAAAGTTAAAGTCCTCAGTTGAAGGATGTGATCATGGCTGTTGTTATCAACACTATATGGGTGATTTGGTTTGTTAGGAATCAATGCAGATTCCTTAACAAGAATATCAGTCTGACCTATGCTAAAACTATGGTTTTTTTTTTCTGCTGTTTAACTTTCGGGCAACATATCTAATGGCACAATGTTCAATTCAATTGAGGAGTTTGTCATTCTAAAAAACTTCAGGATTGATGGTCATGCTAGCAGGGCTCCAAGAATAAAAGAAGTGGTCTGGTTGTCTCCTTGCAATTGGACTAAATGTAATATTGATGGAGTTGCTCATGGCTGTCCTGGTATTTCAGCTTGTGGAGGTAATTTCAGAGGTTATAACTCAGCTGCTCTTGGAAGTTTTTCATGAAATTTAGGCTGTGCTTCTTCTCTTTTTGCTAAGCTCTCTAGTGCTATTCATGCCATCGAGATTGCTAACAGTAGAGGTTGGAGAAACCTTTGGATAGAGACAGACTCGATGTTAGGGGTTACTGCATTTAACAACTTGGAAATTGTCCCGTGGAGGCTGCTTGCTAGATGGAAAAACTGTTTACATACAGCTAAAGGCCTCACTCTCCAAGTCCCTCACATATATAGGGAAGGCAATGCTTGTGCGGATAAATTGGCAAATTATGGAATTCATCATCCAAGATTTAGTTGGTGGGACACAATCCCTCATTTTATTAATGATGAATTTTGTCGAAATTTTGTCGAAATAGGCTAGGCTTTCCTAGTTATAGGTTTTCATAGTTTTTTCTTTCCCATGGGTTTTGGCCTTATGTCCCCCCATGTTTCTTTTGTTCTTTGTATTCTTTTGATTCATCAATAAATGTGTAGCATGCTGCAAATGATTATTGAAATTGGTGGTGCCAACATAGTTGGGATGACCTTTTTCATTGTGATGCTCTTGCATGCTACTTATATATAAAAAAAAGAACTAGGGCTTCTTTGACTTTTGAAGAAAGCTTCCATCATCTTCTGCATTGCTTGCTGCTGAGCTAACATCTGAGCTTGAAATGCAGCTTGCTGAGCAATTGCTTCATCCTGTCTTTGGATGACAGTCTGCTAACTCGAAGACATTTCATCCAGCCTCTGATGGGCAACAGGATCATAAGCAACTGCTGGAGCAGTAGAATCTGTTGTGGCCATGGCAGTTGCAGATGCGGAAGGAGGTGGTAGACTAGGAGGAGGAGTAGGAGGTAACTCTTCAACAATAATGTGGTCCTCAGGCTGAGGGTATAGAAAAACATTGGTTGAGAGAGTGGTGACAAAATCATTTGGATAAAATTCCTCTAGAAAGTATGAATTTGTTCATGATGAAGAGGAGAATCTACTAGAGAAAGAAGAAATTCATGAGATCTCCTAATGAGATTTATGTGAGTAAGAGGAGTAGATTCATAGAAGTTTAACAAAAAGAAATGGAAAACCATGAAGAAGGGAGGGATTGTGTAAATGGAAGGTGAAAAGGGGTAAAGTGTATAGGCTTGGCTACCTCTGGTTGTAATGGAGACTTTTTCTTCCTCCTTCAATCCTGAGCTTGAACCACATCTCCAGTAAATGTCTCTGACTTTCAGAAACTGATGATGAGTCTTAATGGTCAGAAGCTTCTTCCCGAACTTGCATTTGTTGTCATTGATCTTGATGAGACAAAATTGTTGATCTCCAGGAAAGTCAATGATCTTCTGCTTTCCTTTCAAAGTCATGGAGTCAGGCATTACTTTGATGTCAGTTGAAGGCTTCATGAAGATATGTGGATTGAAAAGCCATTTTTCTACAGGCTTATGTTTTCTGGCAAGCTTTACAAGCTTCCTTTAAGCTTCAAGTGAGGCAATGACATCAAGTCCTTGCTATTGAGGAAGTTGGAGCATGATTCATCTGTGACAGAGAATGGAGTGGTTCTGGAAGATATGTTATAGGGAGGTATAGAGGCTAAAGACAGAGGGTTGTGTCTGGTTTCAGAGAATAAATCTGGGAAGACTATTCTCAGAGGGACTTGGCACTGGTTTCTGATGTAATCAGGGGTCAGTATTTTGGGTGAAGGTGGATGAGGAGTGGGATTGTCAAAATATGCGAAGTCATTGACATCCTCAGTGAGAAGAGTGTCAGTATGGTGAGATGTTTGTGGTGTGGAACGTTTTGATGAGCGGGTTTCAGACATGTGAGTTTAAGAGATGGTAGGGTTGGGTTCAGAAGTGTGATGGATAGGGTCAGAAACAAAAGTTTGATGGATAGGTGATGTGTGTAATGGAGTTGGAATTTTTGATGAGGTAGGTGGAGTGGGGATTTTTTGTTGTGGTTGAGGTGATGATGTTCTTTGTGGTGGTGGTGTTGGAGCTTTTTGTGGTGACATAGAAGGTAATGGTGATGAATGTTGTGGAATGGAAGTTGTTGTGGCTGTTTGTTGAGGTTGAGAAGATGATTCTCTTTGAGGTGAGGGTGATGGTGAGGGAGTAGGAAGCAAGACAATCATCCTCTTTGCCACAGTAGTTCTCTTTCTCTTAGGGATCACAGTCTCTTCTGGTTGATACTCCCCCTCAGCTTGCACAACTCTCTTCCTCTTGAAGACTTTTTTTATACTAGGTGCAATAGGAGCAGAAGCAGTAGCTTGCTCAGAAGATTCAACAACAGGTTCAACAACCTGAGAGGCATCATGACGATCTTGAAACCACGAAGCTTCAGCGATTGTGAGTAACTTTCCTCTTCTTCCTCTGAAGTTGAGACCTTTCTTCTTCAAATGGTTCCTCAAAAGGTTCAGCCTTAACAACTTGAACACTGAGCCTTTCACTAGCAGGTGCAGCAGATGATGATGCTTCAGCAGTAGAAGGTTCAACTATAGGTTGAACTTGCACCTTCATCAAAGACAGTGTCTTTGAAGTTATCTCTGTGCAGAGATCAGCATGGAAGGCTTTTGACATGTTTTTCAAAGAATTAGCCCTGAAGACTCTTGTCATAAGCATGCCATACGGATATCCACCCTTGCATTTTCCTTTCACAATCTTCTCGATATGTCTAAAAATTAAATCTATGATATCTATTTGGATTCTTTGGACTAAGTGATAGATAGCAAATTTTTCTATCTTACTCACATGATCCCTAGTGCCAATTTTAGGTATCACACGGTTAATTAAAAAGTACATGAAGAAATCTTGCCTTAGGTGTTAGGTACTTTGAATCAAAGTCCTTTGGCTTAGGAACTCCATACAGTATGAGGTTTACAGCCATCTCGTCGCCTTGATTTTTCATCTAGCTCTTGTCGTACCCAGCTCCTTCTCTAGGGCATTTAATCACTTCAGCGAGTGACTCGTGAGTAATGAAGACGTGGTCCTCATCGACGTCTCCAAAAATCATGAAGGTTGTGCTATCCTTGGTGACTATAGAGTTTTTCCAGAAATCCCTAACCAAGGAAGGAAAGACATCTTCCATAATTTGGAAGAATGGTAGCCACCCAGCATAAGTAATTTCAGGCTTAACATCCAGTCATTTGTTCTTCAGCTCAGTGAAGTTAGGGACCCTTCCAAGGTGTGCTTTCTTCAGATCTGTTGGAGAAAGTCCGGATTTTTCAGCAACTTCTTCAAGAAAGCTTTTGGGTGCCAACGTTTCAGAAGAGAAGATTTTTAGGGTTTGGAAAGGAACAGTTTCGAGAGAATGAAGACGAAGAGAATTCAGAGAGAGATTGTGAGTGGATAGTTTTGAAATGGCACTGTTTGCTTTTGTTAAAACGCTTGAGTGCCTTTTGCGTTGGGAACAAGGAGAGAGAGAGAGTTGCCATAAATAGCAATCAATCAATTTGAAAAGACCATTGTTAATATAATGAAAAGTTTTTCAGAAAAGGATGGAAAATGCAATGTACACGTGTCTCAGTTAGGGTTTAGCACTAAGTGCTTTTAGCCACGTCATCAGATGCTTGGCTAAAGTAGACGAGTGAAGCACATAGAAAATAGACGAGTCAAGCAGATATAAAATTTAGACAAGTAAATTTTCAGACATATCAACAAACACTCATTTAGACACATTATGCATATTAAGATTCCTTCTAATAAAAACAAATCCATCTTTACCTAGAGGTTTAGTAAAGATGTCTGCTCATTGATAATCAGTTTTTACAAACTTAATTTCAAAATCACCTTTCTGATCATAATCTCTAATAAAATGATGCTTTATTTCTATATGCTTTGCTCTAGAATGCTGTATGGGATTCTTAGACAGATTAATAGCACTAGTACTATAACACCAAACAGGTATATTATGCTCAAACATTGAATAATCTTCAAGTTGATATTTTACCCAAGACAGTTGTGAACAGCAATTAGCTGCAGATATATATTCAGCTTCAGCAGTTGATACAGCAATGGTACTTTGCCTTTTGCTTGACCAGGAAATCATATTTGCTCCAATGAAGTGACATCCCCCGCTGGTGCTTTTTCCATTAATTCTATCTCCAGTAAAATCAGCATCACAAAATCCAGCTAACCTGAAATCTTCACTCGGTAGACAGTTTGATCTACCTTTTTACCTTCCTCATCCTTGTTTAGATTAACTGTTGGATGCATATGATTACTCATAGGCTTTGAATTTTCCATTTTATACTTTTTCAGATGCTCCTTGGTGTACTTCTGTTGATGGATATAGATTCCATCACTAGACTGTTTTATTTGAAGACCAAGGAAGAACTTCAATTCTCCCATCATGGTCATGTCAAATTCATTTTGCATCAATTCAGAGAACTCTTTGCAAAGTTTTTCATTAGTAGCACCAAATATAATATCATCAACATAAATAAGTACTACTATGAAATCTTTCTTTGAGCATTTGTTGAAAAGTGTAGTGTCTACTTTTCCTCTAATGAAATTATTTTCCATTAGATATGTGCTTAGCCTATCATACCAAGCTCTAGGAGCTTGTTTGAGTCCATATAAAGCTTTCTTAATCTTATAGACATGGTGAGGATTTTCAGAATCCTCAAACCCAGGAGGTTGCTTGACATAAACTTCCTCCTCAATTATTCTATTTAGAAATGCACTTTTAACATCCATTTGATAAAGAGTTATACCATGTTGTGCAACATATGACATGAGAATTCTAATTGCTTCCAATCTAGCTATAGGTGCAAAGGTTTCAGTGAAATCAATACCTTTCTGTTGATTATACCCTTGAGCAACTAGTCTTGCTTTGTTTCTTACCACTTTTCCATCTTCATCCAGTTTGTTTCTAAACACCCATCTGGTTCCAATAACAGTTTTCTCTTTGGGTTTACAAACTAGAGTCCAAACATCATATCTCTTGAACTGATTTAGTTCCTCTTGCATGGCTAGAATCCAGCTTTCATCTAGCAAGGCTTCTTCAATCTTTTTGGGTTCCAAATCTGATATGAAGGCCATGCTGTTGTTTTCATTGAGAGCAGATCTAGTTCTAACTCCTTGAGATGGACTTCCATTGATAAGATCTTCTGGATGATAGGTCTTGAATTTCTAATATTTCTTCAAATTTCGAGTTTCAGACGCATCAGCATTTGTCTGAATTTCAGACATGTCTACTTTTGACTTGTCAGAAGATTCTTCCACTGCAGGATTAAGTTCAATATCTGCAACATCATCTTCTAGATCTGATAGCTCCCTATCAGTCTTTAAACCATATTTAAACTTTACATGAATTGATTCTTCTACAGCAGAAGTTCGAGAATTAAAAATTCTAAAAGCTTTAGACATTTCATAATATCCAATAAATATGCCTTTATCTACTTTAGAGTCAAATTTACCAATATGATCTTTTGTATTAAGAATATAACATTCACATCCAAATGCATGAAAATATGATATGTTGGGTTTTCTACCTTTCCACAATTCATAAGGAGTCTTATTTAGGATAGCTCTAATCAGTATTATGTTTTGCACATAACAAGCGGTGTTAATGGCTTCTGCCCAGAAGTACTTCGGAAGATTATTTTCATTAAGCGGTGTTAACAAGCGGTGTTAATGGCTTCTTTCTCTCAACCACTCCATTTTGTTGTTGAGTTCTAGGTGCAGAGAAATTGTGAGAAATACCATTTTCCTCACAATAGTTTGAACTGCTCATTTTCAAATTCTCCTCCATGATCACTTCTAATAGCAGAAATGCAAAAACCTTGCTCATTCTGTACTCTTTTACTGAATACTGTAAAGACCTTATAAGACTCATCCGTGTGAGTTAAGAAGAGTACCCATGTAAATCTAGAATGATCATCAACTATGACAAAACCGTATTTCTTTCCACCTAGGCTAGCTACACTGACTGTTCCAAACAGATCCATGTGTAACAATTGCAAAGGCTTAGAGGAGGTGACTTCTTTCTTGGATTTGAAACTTGATTTTACTTGTTTACCTCTCTGACATGCATCACACAAAATATCTTTCTTAAAAGAAATATCAGGCAATCCTCTCACAAGGTTATGCTTTTTTAATTTAGAAATTTGTTTCATACTAACATGTCCTGGTTTCTTATGCCATAGTCACTTTTCATCCTCTTTAGACATAAAGCATGTTACACTTTGATCTGAAAGTTCAGACAGGTCAATCTTATACATATTGTTTTGCCTTTTGGCAGAAAAGAGGGTCTTTCCACTACTGTCATTGACTTTGCATGCATCCTTAGAAAAGGATACAGAAAATCTACTATCACATAATTGACTTATTCTAAGTAGATTATGTTTTAACCCTTTCACATATAAAACATCACACATAATAGTCAAGGGAGGTTACCACCAATTTTACCTACACCAACAACTTTTCCTTTCTGGTTGCCACCAAAAGTTAATTGTCCACCTTTCTTAGGTTGGAGGTCTAGGAACATAGACCTTTCTCCTGTCATATGTCGTGAGCATCCACTGTCCAGGTACCATGACAGGTGTTTCTTTTGTCCTGTTAAGTAAGTCTGCAACAGGAATGATCATGGACTTAGGTACCCATATTTTATGGGGTCCTTTTCTGTTAGTATAAGGAGTCTATGAAGACTTCTTTCTCTTTTTGTGGATACACTTAGACATGATATGTCCAGCTTTTCCTTAATATGTGCATATAGGTTTATTTGAACTAACTGACACAAATTTGACAGTTATTTTTGAGAACTTTGTTGAACCTTTATGATGTTCTTGACTGGAATATCCTATACGACTATACCTTCTTTGTTAAGGGAGTGCCTCTGACTTCCCAAAAACTTTAGTCAGATTATCTCTACCATTAACAAACTTGGCAAGATCTAAGGTGAGCTCTTCTACTTTCTGTTGAAGTTTACTAACTTCTTCAGAAGATAGAGTTTCAACTGAGATCTCAGCTTTAGACTTTTCAGTCTTAAGCATACTATTTTCTTCAGCTAACTTTTCACACTCTTGAGATTTCTATGTATACTCATTTGAGAGTTTAACATATTGTCTCTTGAGGGATTTGAAATATTTAGACATATAGTTGGATTCCTCCATTAGTTCATCATAGGCATCATTCAATTTCTCAAGTTCAGAATGTACCTCAGTGTCTGATTCAGGATCAGTATCTGCCATAAGACAGAGATTTGTTTCAAGCTCCTCTCCTTCACTTTCAGTGGAGCTTTCATCAAGATCTCTCCACGTGGCCATCATTCATTTCTTCTTTTTGTTGAAGAACTTCTTGGGAGATTGCTTCTTGAGTTGAGGACATTCTGCCTTGATATGACCAGGCGGCTTAAATTCATAGCACACAATGGCATTCTTGTCATTAGATCCACCATCTTTGTTGTATTTTTCTTTGTTGAAACACCTGAAAGGTTTGTCTTTTCTGAAGTTTCTTTTCTTCCAAAGCTTTTTCATCTTTCTGGTGAGAAGAGAAAGTTCATCATCTTCATCATCAGAATCATCTTCATTTGATTCCTCAAATTCCTCTGAATATCCATCAACTTTGAGAGCTTTTGAAGTGGTTCTTCTAGATGATTTCTTGTCATATTTAAGGGCAATGGATTTGTTTTTCTTTCCATTGTTTTCTTCAATCAGCTCTTGTTCATGGATTTGAAGAGTGCCAAGAAGCTCATCTAGCTTCATTGTTGTTAAGTCTTTGTCTTGAGATACAGCAGTTACAAGTGGTCTCCATTGTTTTAGAAGACATTTGAGAATCTTTTTAATGTGTTCCTCAGTCTGGTCAACTTTTCCCAGAGATTTCAATCCATTGGTTATGGTTTGAAATCTTCCATACATTTGACCAATAGTCTCTCTTCTTCCATTTTGAACAGCTCATATTTTCTAACTAACATGCTAACTTTGGTCTCTTTGACCTTGCTAGTTCCTTCATGAGCAATAGCTAGTGAATCCCATATCTCTTATGCAGATTCACAAGCACATACTTTTTCAAATTCTTATCTGCTCAAAGCACACATGATTGCATATCTTGCTTTGGCATTAAACTGACATTTTTTTTTATCAGCGATCATGTTTGCTTTTGGAACAACAGTTCCTGCTTCATCTTTAGGAACAAACGGTCCTACTTAAATGACATCCCAAAGTTCAGAGTTAGTAGATTGTAAAAACCACTTCATCCTTTCTTTCCAGTAGATGTAGTCCTCTCCATTAAAGTAAGGAGGTATCAACATTGATGATCCTTCTCCAGCACGGTTCTTGCTTGTGCTAGCTTCTCCTGCCATCTCCAAGATATTTTCCTCTACACTGTTAAGTGCTCAACCCAGAGGCTGAGCTCTGATACCAACTGAAATAACCAAAGTTAACACAAGAAGGGGGGTTGAATTGTGTTTACCAACTTTTTTGGGTTACTTAAAAAGATTTTCGCAGACACAACAAGCAGAACTTAGATTAGAGAAACTCAGACGAGTTATACGTCTAATATTCAGAAAGTACACACAAGCAAACAGAGAAGAGTAAAACAGAGTTTGATATTCACAATATTAACTCCCCAAGTTAAAAGCTTAAATAGAATAATACTTAAGCAAAATAAAGAGATAAGGGAAGAGGAATATCACTCAAGAGTTTTATACCGGTTCACCCCAAAATCCACAGGGCTACGTCCAGTTTCTTGGCAGCACCAAGTTTCCACTATAACTGAGTGAATTACAGTACAAGTATTCTTTTCACACCTAGCCTCTTCAGGCTCAACACTCAAACAAGTATTCTTTGCTCACCTAGCCTCTTCAGGCTCAACACAGTAAGGAATGAAAAGGTTTTGTGTAATTAATACAACTTGCAAGTCTTTCAGATCACACTCAAAGAGTGGAATAAATATGAAGTACGAAAGACTGCGAATTAATATCAAATGATTGAAAGTGTATTCAATGAAAGAATGAAGAAGTTAATGAAGAGAGTAAATGCTCCTGCACAGTGTTCTTACCGATATTCAACTTCTTGTCTTCATCTTCATTGTTTGGTCTATTTAAAGACTTCAATCAAGAGATCCGTTTAGACACAGCTTCAGAAAGTGTGTTCTTCTGATTTGAGCTTCTGAGACACCATTAATGCCAAAGAGTCGTTCTGTATAAAAATTAAATGCTTGGGAACGCTGAGCTTTGACAAGGTTTTCCAAGAGTACACTTTATTCTGAGTAGTTGTTGTTTCAGAGTATGCAGCAGTAGGCTTCTTGTACTTGTAGCAGAGAGCTTTCCTCTTTTAGCGCAATAGTCTGTTCACTTTCTAGAAAGCACTTTTACTTTGTACTAAAACAGCTAAAAAGTCACTGTTGTGGAACAGAGATTGCGTGTTTATTCCTTAAAACCTTGAAACAACCGTTCTTTATTTTTTGTCCTTTGAGCTATTGTCCAGAGGTCTTCGAGATCCTTAAGGAAGGCATCTAATTTGAATAAGGTGACTTAGACTTCATTTCTGATAAACTGACGTCATAGCAGTGTTGGAATTTTAGACGGGTGAAGGGCAATCCAAAAAGTAGACGAGTGATTATGCAGTCCAAAACTAGACGGGTGATCATGCAGTCCAAAACTAGGCGGGTGCTAGCGTATTCCAAAAACAAGACGGGTGATCCACTGAGTCTGTTTCTGACAGATGCTTCTTGCCACATCATCAAGTAAACTCAGATCTTGACTGAGCGTTGACCTAGTCTTTGACTGAATTTCAGATGAGTGGTTTTCAGACAAGTCTCAAAAGTGAGCTCCACTAAAAAATAGACAAGTCAGAAAATAGACGAGTGACCTTAAGTCTGTTTTCCTGCACACTTATAAGATATGGTAGTAATTTCACATGGTTCAATATTACCATACTTTATCTATTTGGAATCATCAAAACTTAGAGAATCTACACATAGAATGTGTCTCAGACTTATGAGGTCTCAACAATAATGTTCTTTTAGTTAATGGTTTAAAACACAATCTGTTAAGCATAAGTCAATTATGTGATAGTCGGCTTACTATTTCTTTTGGCAAGAACATGTATAATGTCTAGAAGACTGATGTGTCACTCTTATTCACTACCAAGAGGCAAAACAATCTGTATAAGATTGACTTGGAGGACCTCACAAATCAAAGTGTCTCATGTCTAGTGTCCATTGAAGATAAGCGATGGATTTGGCACAAAAGGCTAGGTCATGCAAGCTTGAAATTAATTTCAAAGATAAATAAGCATAACCTCGTGAGAGGCTTACCAAACCTTAAGTCCAAATCTTATGCTATCTGTGATGCATGTCAAAAGGGAAAACAAGTCAAATGTTCCTTTGAATCTAAGAATATTGTTTGTACTAACAGACCCCTAGAGCTGCTACACGTTGATCTGTTTGGACCAACAAGGACTGCCTCTGTCAGTGGAAATAAATATGGTCTAGTCATAGTAGACGACTACACTAGATGGACATGGGTTATGTTCCTAGCTCACAAGGATGAGTCATTCAGGGTCTTTTCTATATTCTGCAAACGTGTACAAAATGAAAAAGGCATGTGCATCACTTCAATCAGAAGTGACCATGTGGGAGAGTTTGAAAATGAGCTATTCCATAAGTTCTGCGAAGAAAATGGTATACTTCACAACTTCTAAATACCTAGAACACCACAACAAAATGGTTGTGTAGAGAGAAAGAACAGATCTCTTCAAGAGATGACTAGAACAATGCTCAACGACAACTCTGTCCCTAGACACTTCTAGGCTGAAGCTTTTAATTCTGCCTGCTACATTCAGAAAAAAATATACATAAGAACAATCTTGAATGAGACTCCTTATGAATTGTGGAAAAGATGAAAAACCAACATATCTTACTTCCATCATTTTGGTTGTAAATGTTTTATATTAAATACTAAAGATCAACTTGGTATGTTTGATGCTAAAGTAGATAATGGAATTCTGTTAGGATATTCTGAATCATCTGAAGGGTTTAGGGTTTACAATTCTAGAACCTTAGTAGTAGAAGAATGTATACATGTTAAGTTGGACGACAAGCAGCCTGATAAGAAATTACCAGAGCTTGATGAAGCTTTTGCAGATCTTGATCTTCATATCTCAGGAAATCCAGCGAATGTCAAACTTGATGATCAAGTGGACGACCCTCAACAACATGAGTCAGAAACTTCAACTTCTCAACAGGAAAATGTTCAGAGATCTTGGTACTTCAAGAATTATCATCCACCAGATCAAATCGTTGGGAATTCTAATGATTGGCTAAGAACCAGATCTACATTTAGAGAGCAAGAAGATTCTGCTTTAGTCTATGAGTTGGAACCTAAGATTGTAGACGAGGCTCTACTGGACGAGGGCTGGATTCTAGAAATGCAGGAAGAACTGAACCGGTTTGAAAGAAGTGAAGGGTGGACTCTTATGCCTTTACCAAAAGAAAAATCAGTTATTGGAACCAAAAATAGAAACAAGCTTGATGAAAATGGTAAGGTGATAAGAAATAAAGCAAGACTTGTTGCACAAGGTTACTCACAGGAGGAAGGTATAGACTATATTGAAACCTTTGCACCTATTGCTAGACTAGAAGCAATTCAATCTTATTGTCATATGCTGCACATCATAATATCATGCTATATCTAATGGATATAAAAAGTGCATTTGTAAATGGTTTTTTTAATTAATGAGGAAGTGTATGTTATGCAACCTCCGGGTTTTGAAAATGGAACCCAACCTGAACATGTATATAAGCTAAAGAAAGCTTTATATGGCCTTAAACAAGCTCCTAGAGCTTGGTATGAAAGGGTAAGTTCATTCTTAATGGACAATGGATTCAGTAGAGGAAAGGTTGATACAACATTGTTTAGAAAATCCAACAAATCCATTTTTATTATTGTTCAAATATATGTTGATGACATAATCTTTGGTGCTACTAATGAATCTCTTTGCAAAGAATTTTCTAAGATAATACAGAAAGAGTTTGAAATGAGCATGATGGGAGAACTCAAGTTCTTCCTTGGACTTCAAGTTAAACAAACAGTGGATGAGGTGTACATCCATCAGACTAAGTATACAAAGGAATTGTTAAAGAAGTTCAAAATGGATGATTGCAAACCAACGAACGCTCCTATATATCCCACATCAATACTGAACAAAGATGATAAAGATAAAAAGGTAGAGCAAAAGGTATATATAGGTATGATATGATCTCTTTTGTATCTTCATCGTGCCTAGACCTGATATGATGTTAAGCGTATGCTTATGTGATCGATTTAAATCTGATCCAATAGAATCTCATTTATCGGCAGTTAAAATAATATTTAGATATCTAAAAGGTACTACTAATCTGGGTTTGTGCTTTAAGAAAAATGATAATTACAGATTAGTTGGTTTTTGTGATGCTGACTATGCTCGAGATAGAATTGAAAGATAGAGTACCAGTGAGGGATGCCACTTCATTGGAGCTAATATAGTCTCATGGTCAAGTAAAAGACAAAGTACCATTGCGTTATCAACTGCTGAAGCTGAGTATATATCAGCTGCTAGTTGCCGCTCACAACTTCTATGGATCAAACACCAATTGGAGGACTACAATGTGTTTGTAAGTAGTATTCCACTTATGTGTAATAATACCGAGGCAATAAATTTATCTAAGAATCCAATATTTCATTCCAGAGCAAAGCATATAGAGATTAAACATCATTTTATTAGAGATTATTTGCAAAAAGGTGATATTGATATACAATTTGTAGGTACTGACCACCAATGGGCAGATATCTTTACTAAACCTCTTGCTGAGGACAAAGTCAACTTTATTAGAAAGCATCTTAACATGATTTGTGTGGATTGATTGTGCGTCTAATGTTTATCGCGTCTACAGCATGCGCGTCTATTGCTTAAGTGCGTCCAATATATGTTAAATGTCCGTCCAATAAGCTTCGCGTCCATTGTTTGTCTGAATGCTCTTATCTGACTCGTCTATGCTATCTATATTTGTTTGCATTTAATTTGTCTCCAAGACATATTTAATTATATTCTCTTTTCTAAGTCAGTTACTTCTATCAATCCCATCAATAGCTTTTTACAGTTTAGAAAAACCTGTGTCGTGTTAGCATTTATGGCTTGTCTCTTCACACGTCTGCTTGTATTTTCTTTTTGAATTATTTTCAAAAGAAAAAACTTTCATATTCGAAACCTTTTTAAGTAAGCTTCTTCCCTTTGAAAAACCTTTCACAACCTCTGCTTCTGAAATCCTTCCTTGCGAAAAGACTCTCTGCTTTCCTTAATTCCAAACCCTAAAATCACAAACTTCAACAATGGCTTCCTCATCTGCTGCATCAACCTACAATGTTGACAAGCTGAACATTGGTGTGGAGTACCACTTTGAATTTGAATTCTGAAGGACTATAATGTGGATGTTAGCAAGAACATCACTGCTGCTGGTTGGGGAGGACTCTTTGTGGAGAAGGTTTTTGTCTATCCAAACCTAATTAGGGCCTTCTGGAGAAACCCTCATGTGACAAACACTGAGATATATGATGATGTACTGGGTAAGAGAGTGGTGGTGTCTGAGAAAACCACCTCTGAAGCTATTCACTGTACCCAGGAAGGGGTTTTCATCACTGATAGTTAGGAAAAGGACCTAGGAGGTTCTGAGGTCGTTGCTACCTTTCTAATGAGGCCAAATACTGTTTGGAATCATTCTTGGATGGCTGTGGAAATGAAGGATGAGGTGAGAATCCTCCATCAAATTCTGAACAAGGCTATGCTTCACAAACTGGGATCAAAAGACAATCTTTCAGCTCTGCACAAGTTTTGTCTGTGTCACCTTTTCACAGAGACCAAGATTAACTTGCCCAAGATTTTATATGGAAGATTCAGAGTTTACATAATCAACGGGGAGAAGGCTACTGCCATTCCCTTCTTCCATCTACTTTCAAAAATTATCAAGGCACATCAAGTGTATGATATTCCAGCTGTTATTAAGTCCCCTAAAGAGCAAGCTAGAATTCTCACGAGAAGGGCATCTCTGCCGTGGTCTTTGGCAAGATGAATTTGACAAATATGAGGCTTAGCATAGTTGCTCAGGCTGAAATGGCTAAGGAAGAGGAAATGATGAAGGTGAAAGAAGAACAGGTTGAGAACAATAATGCTGAAGTTCTAGGGCTAAAAAGGAAAACGGTTGGAAGAAAGACCACCATGGCAAAGATACCTACTATCAAAAAGCCTACTGCTGCTAGAATTGTGATCAGAGAACAAGCTGCTGATGCACCTCAACCTACCTCAACACAAAAAAGAACAAGGAAGATTGTTCTGTCTCATAATGAGGACGATGAAGATGATGATGTTCCCATTGGAACTGTGTTGAAGAAGCAGAAGCTGTCTAATACCTCAACTCAAACTAGGAGGCAACCCTTAAGGAAGGCCAAGTCTGCTGTGCTACTGAGGTAAGCATCCCTACTAACGACCCTGTTCAAATAGCAGTAGATGCTCTTGTTGAACGTTTTGAGAAGAATATGAATGACAGTGCACCTGTACAGTCTGTCTCACATCCATCACTTTCACCACCTCACACTGATGTGTATGTACCTACACTGCCACCACAACTTTTGATTGAATCCCAAACCACACCACAAAACCTCACCTGACCATTCACCTGTTCATTCTCAAATCCAAACATCCTCAAGCAGACCTCAATTTCAACCAATCATACCTGCAAATGATCCCTTGTTTAATCAACCAGATGATGTAGGGATCAATTGTAACACCTCGTTTTTCGTATAAGTGCTTTTATGTGTGCCTTGTTTGTTAGGAAGGTTTAGAGTGGGCTAAGTGGGGTTTTTGAGTTAAAGAAATCCCTTCCTGACGCATGAACACGCCTGTGCTCATGTATCAGCATGCCCGTGCTTAAGGCTGCATGGGTCTCGTTGTCGCTGATGTGAGCACGCCTGTGCTCATTAGAGAGCACAACCGTGCTCAGTAGTCAGGCACGTATCGTTGATGCTAAGTTGAGCACACCCGTGCTCATCAGTAAGCACAACTGTGCTTGGGTCTCAGTCTTTATATAGACATCAGATTATAAGGGTTACGAGTTACAATCCTCAAATTGGCACTTTAGGCAACCCTAAGTGTGACGGCAGCCTCTCCCTCTCTTCCCTTTTGAACCCAAACTGTTCTTGGTGTTCTTGCTCTTTGGGAGAGAGAATCACGCACTAGTGCCAATTAACGCAAGATAAACGTTCTTCCCTCTTGTGTTCATTTTCATTCTGTTGAATTGGGAACTAATTGGTTAACCTTTTTGTTGGCCAAGGCTTGAGACGATTCATCAAGCCAAACGGAGGGAACCAATAGAGCTTTCGTTGGTTAAGGGAGGAATCTTCATACTAGATATGGGGAGAAGGAATAGTATGAGTATGTAGGCTTGGGGGTAGCGTAAGATGAAGGGTTCCCATAACCCTTTATGTTTGATAACATGTTGTATGCCTATATGCCTAATTGTTATCTGATGTTAAACTATTTGTTGTAATGACATTGGCATGACCATTATAATTGTTATTTGATGATTATCTGTTTGTGATGAAATATTGGTATGAATTTTCTTAATATTAAATGTTGACTTCCATGAACATGTTAAATGTAATGATGCCATGATTGAGTGATTATCGTAATTATGATATTGTATATATTGGCTGTTGATTGATGTTGTGATGCGTTAAGGGAGGTTGTTCCCCTTGTTCATAAGACTGAATGTAAGTGTTGAGTGAGGATTATGCCAATGGCTTAGTCAAGGATCTTAGGGATTGATCTTGAGTGATTAGGGACAATTAATGGAATGTGACTAAAGGATTAATTCCCCTTTAATTATAAGACATGAACATTTAATCAATACTAGTGAAACTGATGATCAATGGATTATTAAGAACCCTTAAGATTGAATATGAATTGTTCCCAATGCATTGACAAAGGGTCTATGACCCTTCTGGCCATACCAGCAGGGCGCACACTCGAGCACGCCCGTGCTCAACAGGGAGAACGCCCGTGCTCCCATTCAAACTCAGATCTGGGCGCGCTGCTTAAGCACGCCCATGCTCAATAGTCAGTACGACCGTGCTTGATTGTGAGCTCAGCACGACCATGCTGTGGGGTGAGCACGCTCGTGCTCACCTATGCATAAGAAAATGTAGGACAATGCTGAAGCAGGGGTTTCACCCCGAATGCACTAAAAGACTTAATAGAATACCAATGAAACATGAAGACCAAAGTCAGGTGATAAGATTACTGTACCTTGGTAGCCTATTGGCCAAGGGGGTCTTGATGCATGATGGTCAAGGTGGTAATCTGTAGTGCTTAATGGCTAAAGTGTTAATGATGATATGGTACCTTGGTAGCCTAGTGGCCAGGGGGACCTTGATGCTCGATGGTCAAGGTGGTAATCTCTAGTACAGAACAAATAGAGTGTTTAATTAATGAATACGAAAGATAACGATAATCCACGATAGCCGAGTGGTCGAGGTGTTGATGGTGTTCAAAACTTAGGTAGCCTATGAGCCCAAGCGGAGGTGGTGGTTGTGTTTATGTGTTGTGTTGAGCATGCATTCACGCATCAGAGATGTCGATGGAGGATGTTCAACATAGGGGAGGTCGCCCATGAGTAAGGCGATCTCGATATCCGCGGCGATTCAGGTTAATCATGTACAACTGTGGTGGCATATCCGTGAGTAAGGTGCGTCGGCTATCCTAGGGGTCTACCCATGGTTTGGTGGATTGCCCCGGCTTTGGTTCTTATTGGCCAATGTGGAAATGTAACTCCGAAGTTGACTTCCTGAGGTAGATGGATCCAACTACAAAATGGAGTAGTGGAGTAGAGTTTGCAATGCATAGCATACAGGTTTTTATGATGATATTGATATGTTATATTGTTGCCTGCTAAAACATGATTGTTGATGTATGCTCATCTTGCTAACTGCTTCCTAGCCATTATATTCATATTCATGTTTCTTACTCCTTATCTCTATGTTTCTTGTTGTGGCATGTATCTTTTATGCAGAGGACGGCGAGCAACAAGTTGAGGAGTGACTCCGAGTAGCCGTGACTCATTAGTTATGATTTCCAGTTTTCAGTAGTTAGTTAGTTGTTCAGTTTGTATCCGAGGATATTTTCCGGATTGGTTATACCAACTCTGTATGTGACATCAAGTGTTTAGTTTTGTTTATGTTATGTTATGTTTTATTTTTTCGTGTTTTGAGACTTGATACGATGTGGTACCTTTTACCTTAGTTTTGATTACTTTGATAAATGATGTTTTATTTTTAATTTACCTTATCTTTTAATGCTTTATATGTATGCGGGGTAGATGGTGTCATATTTATCCTGGTGCTCCCTTTCCTAAAATCCCAAGGATCATTTTCCCTTACACTGACCCCTCTATTCTCTTTGATGGCAAAGCTGAGAGCTGGGCCAAGGTCCAAAGAGATTTGAGAACACTCTACCACACTCACCAATCTGAACCAGAGTCAACCGGACCTTTCTACCCTTTACCTGAGTATGAGTATGAACCAGAACCTACTTACTATCCCTGGCATCAACCTATACGATATGAACAAAGTTGTCCACTTCCATCTAACCTATACAATGAAATTGGACCTGCCCTCACTCACCTTCCACAATATAAATTTCCACCCAAAAAGATTTATCCAAACCTGATCAAATTCCCACCTTTCAAACATCACACAAAAGGTGTAAATCAGCACATTATTCCTGATTGGACTACAGTTCCTCTCAAAGTTGCAACATAACAAGTTGAGTACAAAAGGTCCAGGACTTATGGCAGAGAAGAGTTAATCATGGACAAAAACACAAAATGGAAGAAATTTGTGCATCCTAGGGAATATGGGGGTGTTGTAGATATGTGTGACCACATAATATATGCACATCTCAAAGCTGAAATTGAATTGCCAAGATTCTACAGAGCTACCTACTTTGTGCCTCCTGCATGGCTATACCATACTTTGAAAGACACAAGTATAGGCATTCAACCTCCCCGGATCTGTCCAAGATTGCCTATGATTAACATGAATAAGGACAAGGATCTCAAGAAGCAAAGAAGCACACACAAAAGACCAGCTGACAGCTCTTGCATACTTGAGCTAGACTTTGATCCTTCAGTTGATCAAGAAATGGTGGATTACTGGATGTCTCAACCTGAAGAAAATCTGCATGATCAGGATGCTATTGGTTTCTGGGAGTGCCATATGAAGGCTTTCACAAAAGAAGAATCTTTTTTAGATTGAGTGATGAAGACAGAAGAACCACTCCCACTATCTGAGGGAAGTTTAGCTTCTCTTACTTCAGGCATTTCATTCATGCCGATACACTAGCAGTGCCTCTTATCAGCTCTGTTTATGAAGAAGATCATGTACATTGGGCTCTAGATTTACCTACCCCTGCACCAACTCCACAAGCATCTGAAGATTCTTCTGAGAAAATTGAGGAGATAATTGTTGAAGGTCCCAATATGAACACAAGCTGTCCAGACTGAACCTTTGGGTGAAGAAGTTGCCGAGTCTGCAAGCTGACAAAAAACTTCTGGGAAGCACTCTTCACAACCATTTGCTCTGGTAGTTGTGCATCCACATGACCAGCCTCATCAATCTCAAGCTTTAAGAACTTTGCTACCTGAAGGAACAAGTAAAAATAAAGGTAAAGGAATAAGTAGAAGAATCCTAGGCTCCAACCTATGTTCTCATCAACCAAATGCTAAACCTCATCACCAGTTTTCAGCAAAGTCAGAACCTCTCTGTTCAACCTCCTTCACCTCCTCCAAATCAGAACCCTCCTTCACCCCCTCCACCCTCTTCTTAGTTTTCTTTTATCCTTAACTGACAATGAAGGTCTACTCCTGTTTCCTTTTTGTCTGATGACAAAAAAGGGGGAGAAAGGATGAGAATTCAATTTTCTTTAATATATACAAAAGTCATTTTTTGAGTTATATACATAAGCCATTTTTTGAGTCATATATATATGCCACAACCTTTCGGTGTTGCATCAATACACAGCCTAAACCTTGATATGAAGCATCGCAGTACACTTCATAAGGTTCATTGGGTTCGGAAAGTATTAGCATTGGTGCCATCATCAAACGTTCCTTTATCTTTTGAAAGCTCTCTTCACAATTCTCAATCCAAACAAAAGGTTGATCCTTCCGAGTAAGATGAGTTAACGGTGCTACGATCTTTAAAAAACCTTCAATAAACCTCCGGTAATATCCAGCCAAGCCGACCAAACTTCGAATCTCCGTTACTGTCTTCGGTCTTTACCAAGAAAGTACTACCTCCACTTTGGCAGGGTCAACATTAATTTTTCTTGGAAATCATATTCCCCAAGAACTTCACTTCTTCAAACCAAAACTCTCATTTAGAGAGTTTTACATACAGTTCCTTCTCTCGTAAGATCTGTAGCACTTGTCGCAGATGCCCTTCATGCTCCTTATGACTGATGGAGTAGATGAGGATGTCGTCGATGAACACGATAACAAACTTATCCAAGAACGGACGAAAAACTCGATTCATGTAATCCATTAAAATAACAGGTGCATTTGTCACTGCAAACGACATTACAAGATATTCATAATGCCCATAACGAGTTCGGAATGCAGCCTTCGGTATATCCTTAGTCTTCACTCTGATCTAATGGTAACCCGTCCTCAAATCAATCTTTTAGAAAACAACAACTCCTTGTAATTGATCCGTCAAATCATCTATGTGCGGTAACGGGTACTTGTTCTTGACTATCACTTTGTTGAGTTGCCTATAATCCACGCAAAGTCTCGATCCTCCGTCTTTCTTCCGTACTAAAAGAATAGGTGGTCCCCAAGGAGAAACACTTGGTTTTATGAACTGTTTTGACAATAGATCTTCTAATTGAACCTTTGATTCTGCAAGCTCTGTGGGTGACATCCAATATGGAGCAATCGATATCGGACCAGTTCCTGGAACAAGATCGATGGAGAATTCGATATCCCTTACCGGTTGTAATCTTGGCACATCGGGAGAAAACACCTCCGGAAAGTCTCTCACAACCGGTATCGTACTCAAAATAACTTCTTCCTCAACTTCCAAACTTGTTAAAAGAAAGTATCTCTGATCTTTTTCTTTTGAAAAGGTTCTCACTTGATGGGTAGATAGAAATCCAGAAATCTCGGGGTCCAGAAAACTAATGTTCCACGAGCGCAGTTTAAAAGAACATAATTGGAGGATAACCAATCCATGCCCAAAATCACATCTATTTGCACTAAAGGTAAGCAGATTAGATCGACAAGAAAGTGTCGATCTTGGATGACAATCGGACAACTTAAACACACTGAATTAACAGTAACAGGTTCAGCAGTAGGAGTTGAAACAATCAAGTCATATGGCAAACAAGAAATAGGCAATTCCAAGAGTCTCACACAATCATTTGAAATGAATGAGTGCGTCGCACTCTAATCGAAAAGCACATCTAAGAGATTATTGGCTATATCACAAATACCTTTCATAAGATCTTTGGAATTTGAGCCTTCTGCACCACTCATGGTGAAAACTCTTCCCTTAGCAGTTGGTTTTGTAACTCGGGCACTATTGATGGTAGGTCCCCTCTTTGGCGCTTTGCAGTCTCTTGCCAAATTCCCCACTCGATCACATTTAAAACACTTCATCCCTCTCACAGGACATACATCATCCAAGTGGTTCGGGTCTCCACATTTAAAACATCTCCTCCCTTGACTTTGCCCTTGACTCCTCTGGCTAACACTTCAGTGGCTAAAGCAACGAGACGGTACTGTTGTTGATTCTGGTTATTTCCAACTGGTCTAGAGTATGGCTTTTTATGAGTTTGTCTCCCCTTCAGGTTTTGACTTTGGGACTGGTTTCTTGATCGTGAGGGTCCCCCAACATTCCCTCTGTTGTCTCTACCTTTCCTATTCTGTTCAATCTTTCTGCACTTTTCCACCAGAGCCTGAAAATTCTTAATCTCCAGTGGCAGCACCGAGTCTCTAATCTCATACCGCAGTCCTCCTTCAAACCTCTCACACTTCCAGCCCTCATATGGGTTATCTTGGAAAAATCGAAAATACTTGGTAAGTGATTCGAACTTTGCCGCGTATTCCCCGACCGTCATATCTTCTTGTTGCAAGCGTAGAAACTCCTGCTCTTTTTCAGCTCAAGCACTGTGAGGGAAGTATTTATCTAAAAACAAAGTACAAAAAACCTCCCAAGTAACTTCTTGCTGATTTGCCTGGTGCGCTGCCTCTCCACCAGTACTCAGCATCTCCCATTAACAGGAAAGTAGCTAAGGTACTCTTACCGCTTCAGGGCTGTGAATCAACTCGAAAATCTTTTCTAGTTCTTGAATCCACAAGTAAGCCTTTGTAGGGTAAGGATCCCCATAAAATTGTGGTGGGTTTTGCCGTCAAAAACCTGTCAGACCACGACTCTCAGCAGCTTGTTCGGCGCGAGCCTGTTCTTGTTGATGTTGAGCAACCATAGTAGCAGTTTGCTTTGCAATGGCAGCCGCAACATCTGCCATATCTTGAGCTGTAAAGTCCGTTCCCCCACCATCATGTCAACGGCCACCAACAAAACCACCCCTACGGCCTCTTCCGCGGCCACGCCCACGTCCCGCGTCTGGTTCCATAACTGACCAAAAAGATAAAATCAGTTAAATGGAATCCAGAGATTGAAACACTTATCTTTTCACTAACACTCAATACTTCTAAGAAGTAATTCAAACAAGCCTTGTCAGAGATCATACAACACAAACAAAACAGGCCTATTCCCAACTATTACCGAAATACTCGACCAACTCTGATACCACCCTTAATGTGACACCCTTTCCCCGGGCATCATATTAATTACATCGTTTTACAGGAAAAAAAAATTATTAGTCACACGTCGATTTATTTCGGAAAACATATGTAACGAAACATAAATAACACCATGAAATATACATACACACCTTTTTACATTAATAAAAGCCTCCTTGACGACAGGCTATTTTGACAGAAGTTACATTGAGTGGTTCAACGTAGTCCTTCACAAAAACTAGTTCAAACATTAACACACTTGATAGGGGTTGAACAACTTAAAGATACGTAGTCAGATACAAAACCAGAGCAACTACACAGATACTACCATCATAAAAGAAAAGAAAAACCCATGGTTGGTCTAGTCCTAGTGGTATCCGTTAGGGAGACCACTACGGTTATCTCCACCCTGCGGAGATACAACTGGTGGATGGTTATCCACATCACCTCCCTCATCGGGAGCATCATCATCATCCTTATCAAGTGGATAATACTGAGGATCCTCATTTATCTCCTCAACATGATCGTCCTCCAAATCCTCCTAAGGGTCCTCCTCCATAATCTCCTGTGGATCCTCCTCAATAGGATCAACAGGTGCTACCTTCTGATGTGGTGGGTTCTGGGGCTGCTGAGGACCTAAGACCACCAAACACTGGGAAGCTCAATGCTGTAAGCAGATATCCACATGTGGTAATGTGATCCGCACATTCTCTATGGTGTGAACTTTCCGAACGGGTCCATCACCGGGCCAATATAGTAAGCTGCGCGAGCTCCCGATTGAAACTCCCACGTAGCAGGGTCCTGATAGTTCTCAAATACGAGGGCTCGCACCCGAAGGTGAAGCAATGGTGCGTCCGGATCCATCTATTTTTTTTCCAAACAAATAAAATATACCACACAGAAAAGAAAACCAACAAAATACAAGGGTGAGATACCAATATATGGATAATCATGATAACCATATACTTGCAACACATAACATCAGATACAACAGATATGATACATACATGGCATAAAATATTCAAATAAAACATAACATCACACAATTCATCGTAATTTTTGGAAACACATGCATCTTTAAAGTTCAACGTGTAATGGAAATCTCCGGAGAATTCAACTTCGTTTAAAAATGAGCTGATCAGGCTCAATTGCCAATAAGGGATAAAGTGATTTTCCACAGCACAGTCCAAAACTTCTGGCATAGTGATCAACATGTGTGGATGTCCATAGCAAACTGTCTAACACAAGGCACAGTAACCCAGGCATATGGACTTCATTGTCCATCAAGGCACAATGAAACAACTTAGCATGAGATACCTGACCCTTCAAGGTATTCATATGAAACAATGTGGGCACGTCTGCCAAAAATGAATGCATGAGAAAAATCATTTTTATTTTCAGCTTTTCTTTGTGCTTTATTATTTCCTTGGTCGAGGCTGAAGGCTCACGACCTTCCAAGGTTTTCAATGTCTTAAAACTTTTATTATCAACACAGGACCTTAAGTCCAAGTGTCTAATCACAACAGTCCTAGACCTATGCACTAGTCTAAAACTTTGTGGTCATGGAAAACAATTTTCACCTTTTTATCACTTTCACCATGTTTTAATTCAACGTGTATAGGACAACAGTCCATAGCAACGTAGCACGGATTATAAATCAACCTGCTTTTAAAATACTAGTATCCCGATGTCTCGGTTACTAGGTTCAACTTTTCAACTTTTCTTCTTTTTCGCTCGGTGAAAAACAATAATCCGAAAACAAAACTTCTGTAACTTATCCAAGTTATCGGATATTTTATTTTGAAAGAAAACCTTCTAAAATACATTTTTCCTTTGAAATTCATTTTGAAAACCTTAAGTTACATAAAATTCTCTCTTCTTTAGAAATCCATATTTACTTTGGAAAAGGTTTATCGTTAAGAAAATATTGAAAACGTTTTGTGCAAAACTCTTTCTAAAACACTGAGAACTAAAATTTCTTCAAAAGAACTTGGAATTTAACTTGTTTTCCTATATTGTTTTTCATCATAAAATAGTCTCAAAAAAATAATAATTTAAGTTTCTCATAGAACAACATCTTTAAAAAATTTCCCATAATAAATTTCTATTATCAACATGCTACTTAAAATTTAAAACCTTTGTTTTGTGGTTTTACACATAAGTCTTTTAAGGCTTTTATCTTTAATAGTTGAGCTCTAACCAAGGTTATGCTTCTATGTCGCAACCAACACAACTTTCAGGAACTTACAACATAAGCAACATAATATGTTCAAGCATATATTTCAATTCAACATTTCATCAAAGTCATATAAATGCAAGTAATTCCAAAACAACCACTTAAACAACAACTTCAGCACAACTTCATAGACTTAACACACAATCATATAGCAATCCAACCTTTTCACCCATGTAGCAACAACATCAACATTGCTAAACAATTCAAACATACAAGCATAAAGTTAACACAATTGTAACATCCCTCAGGCTTTCTCCCCTTACCTCAGAGTTCAGCGATAAAGGATTCGATTGAGTATTTTATAAAATAACCCTAAAACTTCTATGCATGTTTCGGCCATGCAAAAAAAAAAAAAAAATCATGCTAGAGATTTTCAATTTTTACAAGCTTTTGGATTTAAGCTCCTTAAGCATTAAAAAGACCAAATACAAGCTCAAAACTTGAAAATTAAATTTTTAACTCTTAGCCTCATTAACCATAGGTTTCGGCCCTCACATAATATAGTGGAAAATAATATTGTTCAAGAATCTAATTTCTTGCATGTACTAATATAGTGTTTTTAAGCATCATTCAACTAAAAAAAAAATTGAGTAAGACTTCATCAACTCCTCAAGTGAGTTTTGGCGTCATTAAAATAAAAAGGCTAGGGATTTTAAAATTTTCAAAACTCCACAATAAATCATTCAAGAAAAGAAATTAGATTATCATACATGCATCCTTCCTAAAGATTCAAAGTTAGGCTTCACTAACTCTATATTTTTTTTAGAGTTTTAGCCACAAAATCATATTAAGGAAGGAAAACACATTTTTGATAAAATCCATGAGTTGAAAAATACATGAATCAAAGTTCTTAAACCAAGCATGTGAGATTTTCATCAAAATTCGTCATTTTCCTTCTTGGTGTTTTCGACCTTGAAGATGGTTGTGATGATGATGATGAACTTAAATAAATTAGTTTCATGTACATGCACCAAGAAAAAATCAACTTTCAACAAAATCCATAAACATGTAAGTTGATATTAGGAACTTGAAAGAAATGAGCAAGAGTTGAGAATTTATACCCTCTAAATGATAATGGTGATGAGCAAGAGATGAAGATGAGGAGGAGTGTTAGCTTCCAAACTTAAAAGCTAGAGGTTGAAGATGATGAATAGTAACCTTTGTGAAAGAAGTAAGTGTTGGCTTAAGTAGGAAAGAAAAACAAATGGAATGAAGTGTTAGAAGAGGGTATTTATAGAGGGGGTGTGCTGCTGTCTCAGCCAAGGGAGGATGGGATTTTTTTTCAATTTTTTTTTAACAATTTTTAAACCAAATTTTGAAATTAAAATGGGTTTTCATTGTAAATTGAAATAATAATTGTTATAAGTGATGAATAGTGTTAAATAGTGACAAGGGTCACTATTTACCTCAATAACATCTTTTCCAAATCTGGAAAAAAATCCAGGCTTAATAATTTTGGTTCGTTCCGATTCCAATTGGTTCCCGTCAGTGTAAATCGATCGTATTTTTCTTTGTAAATTTTCCACTAGAAAATTCATATTAAAAATAATTTCTAAAATCATAAAAAAAATCATAACTGGGTTAGAAAAATTAAAATTTCATTTTGCATATAAAATTAATTTTTCGGGTCAATAAAGTCTAACTGACAGTGAAAGCTCAGATCGAAATGTCTGAAATTTTCTACCAAAAATTCAACTGCATTTTTCTAAAATAAAATAATTTATGATATTGACAATTGGGTTTATCAAAATAATTCTTCATAACTTATTATAATTAATAGTTAATTATCCCTATAATCACAGATTACAGACTAGTTGAAAAAATCGGGTGTTACATACTGCATCAAAATGTCCTGCTGTTCCATCCTGCTGTTCCATCCATTGCTGCATCGTCTAGACAGTCTCCCTCAATTGACAACTCTTTACCTCTCTAGAAGCAACTTGATGCCTTGGTTCGACAATCTCATCTGACTCTTTAAGAGCGCGAGTTGTAGCTGGAAGATGCTAGCGACTCCTGGAGGCTAGATGTTGAGTCTCCAAGCATCTACTAGAGTATACTATGCGTCTGACCTTTATTTTTGGTGAACACCATAATTTTGAAAAGTGATTTAATTGATCTTTACGAAATCTTCTGATGTATTTGCCGAGTGTATAGGAAATAAATTCAAATTTTCCTAGGACGGAACTCAAATCATGAGAAGTATATCTTGCGTCAGACTAAGTATTATGCGTCTCATGAAGCTACGTCAATCATCTAGCCTACCATCTAAAGTGCAATGAAGACATCCAACATATGAAACGTCTAATGATCAAGTCTGAACCATCTATGATCAAATAAAATTCAAGTATATGTGAGATGTACTCTCACAAAGTCAAAAGTGTTGGAACGAGCATCATTTGTAATCCCTTTTGTATGCAATAGAAAAAATAACTTTATATCTAATTACCTAACTATTGTACGAAAGAGGGAAGCTATGCTGCCTAAGAATAAAAGGCACGCCTGCTGTAACCTGAACTGCTTACAACTCTAAAAAATTGTACTTCTTTCCAAACAAATATACCTTCAATGTTCTTAAACAATTAGGGATGTCAGTGGGTCGGGGTGGGGCGGGGCGGCGGGGAGTATCTCCCGTTCCCGTCCCCATCCCCATCCCCAACCCCCATCACAAGGAGTATTTATCCCTCGTCCCCATTCCCCGCCTCCCCACGGATCCCCACGAGGAAATACAAAGTGTAACTAGTCCAAATTCAAATCAAGTTCCTCGTTCTCAACATCTATCTTTCCTTCACTGCAATCTCCCTTTATATTGGATTAAATCCACTCAACCCTAGTCAGCGTCGTGGAAGACATTCGATTCCTATGTTATGATAGGTTTGATCATTATGTTTGATGCTGCAACTTTTGATGTGTAAATGAGATATACTTGAAGTTTTTTTTATTAATTTAATAAAATTATATATATATATATATATATATATATAATGGTATTTTTGTATGATTCTCGAGGATAGGGACCCCACGGGCAGGATTTTCTCCCCCATCACCATCCCCGTGGGGAAATTTTTTGGCTCGCGAGGCCCCAAACAGGACAGTCCCCACTGGGATCCCCATGTAAAGATGAAAATTGCCATCCCTATAAACAATAAATGGTTCAGCAGAACGAATCTTTGTATTAATGGAACATGAACAGAAACAAACATCGAGGATGAATGTCTCTCAATCGATTTATTGCTTGAAGGCTATATAAAGGATACATTGAAGTAATTGCAAAATGTCATCCAAGAATTTAAACTCATTGAAAGCTTGCAATAACTCTCTACATTTATTCTTCATCTTTTCATTTATGCTTCTCCTTCGGACCAATTGTATTTATTAGGAGAAGTTATTTCTCAGTCATACCAAATCCTCAATAATATTCACTCTTCGAGTATTACAAGGTTGACTTGCAAATTGTAATTTGAAGCTTTTGCTTAATTTATTTTCACACAATTTGTAAAGCCTGAAAATACTAGCCAAAAAATACTTGTTGCGCTTGGAGAGGTTAGGCGTGAAAGCAATACTCGTTGCTGTTTGAACCTGGGAGGCTAGGTGAGAAAATAATACTCGTCTGTAGCTAAGTTAGTTATAGTGGAAATCTTGCTGAAGCCAAGGATTGAATGTAACCCGACGTTGAGGCTGAACCATGATAATTTTCTTTGCGTGAATCTTCTATTTCCTTAGCTTCTTTACTCATTCCATTGCTGTTTTCATTGCATCTAACATGGGGTTAAATTTGTATTTTGTAAACAAAGTTTTAATCTTTTTTTGGTTGCTTAAAACTTGTCTAGAAAAAGATTATGAAAATCCACAGACGCATCCAAGTGTCGATGAGTCCTTTTGAAGCCTCTACTTCTTCTCTTTGTGAAAAGATTTTCTTTTTTGAAAAAGTTTAGGTAAACATAATTAAAACCCCTTCTTGTGTTTTCATTTTTTTATTTCAATTGGAATCAAAGCTTAATCTCTAGGTTAAGCACCTAATATTGTAGAGGAAAGATCCTACAAAAACAGAAATTGATGGCTGGTGTAAGCAGATACTGAAGTCCACCAGATTTAGAAGGAAATTCAGTGACTAGACCTTCATTTATCAATGGAGAGAATTGTTGGTGTAAGCCCTTGAGTGTAATGTATTTCTTTAGACTTACATTTGTATCTTGCAGCTGTTGGTATCAGCTCTAGTGGCCAATCTATTTTGAATAGATCAACATTTGTATCACAAATTTGATCATATATTTGATATATGAATAAGGCATTAATTTATTATGCCATTAGTTTATAGCATAATAAAGTCCTTCGAATAGACAATTCATTCAATAAGATATTATGTACATGACATAATCGTGTGACCTCATTGAATAATAGAATGCTATTCTTAAGAATCCGTAGTCAAGTATTATTGTTAATTAGGACGACAATAATACATAGAGACAATTGTATGAGTAGACTGATGACCACATCTCACGGGTCATGGATATGTGATATCAAATTGGCACACAACCATAAATATTAGGAATAATTAATATTTATACCGGATGACCCACTATGAGAATAATTCATAATAGTTATGTAAGTGTAATAATTATTCTCATGCCGGCCATAGTGAAGTAGTCATTTGACTTGAAGTCACGACGATTCCTACATGAGGAGTTGTAGGCTTTAATACTATGAAACATCACGCGTAACAGGGTGATCTTAAAGATAGTTATTGGGCCTACAATAAATCATGATGAGGGGTGTGAGTGATGTAGACAGGATTCGTTCCTCCTATATAACATGGGTAATGTCTTGGGCCTCTCGATAGAGTGAGACGTGAAATATGCGTGGCCGCACGGAAAAGGGCCAATATGTGATATTGGGTCCGTTTGTGATTACACGTCTAATCGGGGATTGAGGGACTAATAATTGTACATAACAAGGATGACATTCTTATGCCTTGTATTCAGTTAAGACATATGGACGAGGGGACATTTACTGCATGGTAAATTTTGGTCGTGGTAAGGCTAAAATGGATCACGGATACTCTTACTGATTGGGTAGTAATGATGCATTGCTAGATGTCCCACATTATTTATAATATTTAATATTTTAATTAATATTTAATATTATTATAATATTTAATATTATTACCAACATAGTGGGATTGTAGTGTACAAACCCCAATAGGTAACCAGTTAGGTTAAAAGGAGCTGCCATTTATAAATAGGCTAGTGATGTGACACCCTTCTCGAGCGCTACATTGTCTGTGACATTTTCTCAATATAGTTTAACGAGGAAAATAAATTTTCGGAAGATATGGGTTTATTTTTCCAAATTCCTTTTCGCAAATAAGAAATTAGGTAGTACTTAACATACCTCGTCCGACATGTACATATTATTTATTAACATCTTTCAACCACTAATTGGCCTAAGACATATACATCCAGGAAATGGGAAAATAAGCAGTACATAATCATACATTCTCTGTATGTGCATAGTACTTTCATAAATTCTTTCAAATGATAAAAGACATGAAAAGACAGAAACAACAAAAGGCGGAAATATCAACGCCATTAAAATAACATGACCAATAAAAACATAAATAACCTTGGAGACGCAGCTGCATAAAACTATTCCTAAACACAAGGACTTATCATGCTGGCCAGTACAAAACGACGACGAGGTGTCATCATTGTACAATGATAACCACTTAGGATGATACATCATCACACTGGGGTTGAGCTCTTATATCTTCCATATACTGATCCCTGAAGATACGTCCTTATGACCGGTCCGTCTCATATCCAAAGCTGGTTATGATGGTGAAGCAGTTCTACCATCTTTGTTGAAGAACATAAAATAAAGCAGAAAACCAGAAAACACAAAAAAATGAAGTGAGATCCACATTCATCATACACATAAAGCAGACATGAAGTGGCACGACCCACATACATATTACAGCATACATATATCCATATTAACATCCATTCCTAGTCCACAGATCAAAACTCCAAGGATATAAAATATCAGGATAAACGGTAAGCTTATCAAAGCATACCAGACACTGTCTGTTCACCGAGGCACGAGAATAGAGAGAAAACTAATTGAAACCGTATAGTCCCATACCTACACAGTCTCGAGGAATATCTGACCCTAACTATAGAACTAATTGAAATTTTGGAAAGGAATTGGTCAGTACAGGTTTCACATCCGCCCACCTTAGGCACCAAGTTGACTAGCATACTAGGCACCAAGGCTTAAATCATAACGTACGTACAATCATAATCACATGTGATATCAAACTCTCTGTAAGACATCAAGTTCTTTATGAAACCTCTACAACCGGGAAGCTCGACTTCCTAGGCACAACGGCCTCACCGAACATAATATCAACTATGTGTCTGGGAAAAAATTGCCGAAATACGTCCAATTTGTCTATCCACAGGATAAACCTTGTGATTCCACAGGAATCCATTTGATGTCAATTTCAGACGGACGATATCCTCGGGTCCGAATCATCGGCCCTTCCTTGAACCACAATTCTCAAGCAAACCTTCCATGTTTGTACAAAAATGTTTTATGTAACACCCGGGTGCTGATGAGGGCAGGGAGTGGTCGCCGTTGCAAGAAGGCACGGACCAGGAGGGCTCCTGGCAGGCTTCTAGGCAGAGGGACACATGAATGAACCGATTACACACCCGAATGAGAGGGATCCTGAGATTGTGTAGGTATGGGACTATACAGTTGAGGAAGGCTTATATGAATTGATTGGTAATACCTATACTAACAAGATGCATCTTCTTTTCGGGAGCCCATCACTTAAGAACTCCAGAGTTAAGCATGCTAGACTTGGAGCAATTATGGGATGGGTGACCTCCTGGGAAGTTTTCCCGAGAAGCGTGTGAGTGAGGACAAAGCACGCTGAAAAGACCCGTGTTGGTCTGTGGGGACAATCGTCAATCAATAGAGCAGCCAATTAGGATGTTACATTTTAAGGCACATGCTAACTAGTCCTAACCCATTATATAATTGGATCGACAGTCCAATCATTTATTTCTTTGTACTCCTCTAGTGGAGCCTTTTACTTGGCTTTCAAGAAATAAATTATTCTGAGTCCATTAAGTCTTATGGATGTGTGGATATTGAATTATCCACACTTTATGACAAATGGTCTTGCTTCACCATAAGTCATAAATCATTAAGTTCATATTTTCACTAAGTCATCTATGACTTAGGTTTTAAATTTTACTGTAAATACTAGTCATTGAAGACTAAAATCCTTTTGGACTTAAAACCAAAATCTTTAGCTAAAACAAAATCATTTTGAAGGAAAACCCCAACAGAGGTACATAGATACCAACTTTTGCAAGATAGTCTTTCGAAACCACTTGAAATACTTAAAATACCGTTTTACCACTTTTTACTGGATTTCGGCCTAAACTTTGTATTTTCAAAAGTCTAACTCTCTTTATAAAATATTTCACTTTACTAAGTTCCAATATCCATGTTAAGGTATTAAAACACAAGTTCCAAGTGTTATGCTATGATTTGCAAAAAAACCGTAAAACTCGACTGAACCTCGCTATGTTCGAAAATCGCGTAACTCATTTTTCAATGATTTTTAACCCTAATGGTCCAAAACTCATTTTGGAGTCTCAGGACACTTAGTTAGGTCTTAAAACAGTCTCTAACAGTCTCAAAACAGTCTAAGTTTGCCTTAGCTCATTTTTTTAAATGTCCGATTCTTTAAAAGTTCCATTTTTAGGTCCACTAAAACCTAATTTTTGTTCTCTTAGAACTTAGACCTAGATTAAAAACCATTTTGGTTCATTGGAGTCACAAGAGTCAAATTTTAAACCTAGGAAAACGGTTTTGCAAACTTTCCTTTTCTTCATGATTTTTGTTATTCTTTAAAACCATTAAACAAACTTAGAATTTCATAGTTTGCAAAGATCAAGTTGTTCATCACATTTGTATCATCCTTGACTGAAACCAAGACATAACCAAGAAATAGCCAAAACACACTGAAAAAAATCGTGTTGGTTTGTGGGGATAGTTGTTAATCCACAAAGTAACTAGAATAGAAGCAATTTGTATACTTATGTCATATGCTGCACAACATCAAATCACCTTATTTCAAATGGATGTTAAAAGTGAATTTCTTAATGGAATTATTGAAGAAGAAGTATATGTTAAGCAACCACCGGGATTTGAGGATAGTGACAAACCAAATCATGTCTATAAGCTTAAGAAAGCTCTCTATGGATTAAAACAAGCACTTAGAGCTTGACATGACAGACGAAGTTCTTTTCTTATGAAAAAGGATTTCATTAGAGGAAAAGTAGATACAACTCTATTTAGAAAAAGTCCTAAAAAGGATTTCATTATAGTACAAATTTATGTTGATGATATCATATTCGGTGCTACTAATGAAAAGCTCTGCAAAGAGTTCTCCATGCTTATGCAGAATGACGATGATGGAATTTACATTCATCAAAAAAAATATACCAAGGAGAACTTAAAGAAATACAAGCTGGATACAGCTAAACCGATGAAAACTCCCATGGAAGCAAATCCAAAATTAGGCAAATATGAGGAAGGTAAAAAGGTAGATCAAACTACTTACAGAGGTATGATTGGTTCTCTCTTGTACTTAACTTCAAGTAGACCTGACATTCAATTCAGTGTTTGTATGTGTGCGAGATTCAAATTAGATCCAAGAGAATCACCTCAAGGCTTTCAAAAGAATATTTAGATATTTGCTTGGAACCACTAATCTTGGTTTGATGTATTTTAGAACACAAGAATACGGATTAGTAGGATTCTGTGATGTTGATTATGCTAGAGACAGAGTAGAAAGAAAAAGCACAAGTGGAAGATGTCAATTCATTGGAGCATGCTTAGTCTCTTGGACAAGTAAAAGACAAACTACAATTTCTCAATCCACTGTAGAAGTAGAATACATTTCTGCTGCAAGCTGTTGTTCACAGCTCTTATAGGTAAAACATCAACTTGAAGATTATTCTATCTTTGAACATAATATATCTGTTTGGTGTGATAATTCTAGTGCTATCTATTTATATAAGAATTCCATTCAGCATTCTAAGGCTAAGCAGATAGAAATTAAACATCATTTCATAAGAGACTATGTTCAAAAAGGAGTTTTTCTGAAACCTCTTTCTTTAAAACCTAAAGTCTTCTCTCTGAAACACTTTATTGTTTCAAAATGATTTTCTCTCTCTTGTGAACGAATCTTTTCAAAACCCTTTTGTCTCCTCTCTCTTTCAAAACCAAATCCATGGCACCCAAAGCAACCACTCAGAAAATAGCTTGTCCTACTGCTCGGTTAGGGGTGAGTGTGGAAGACATATCTATGATCGTTCCCGGATGATTTGTCAAGATGAACAAGATTATCAAAGGAGGCATGAATGTTATGGCAGAATTGGAGGCTTCACAATGGGTCAACTTTTTCTCTTTACATGAACCCGTTTACCCTCTGCTACTTCAAGAATTTTGGGAAAATGCTGAAGAAAGGATGTCTCAGACTCAAATTACCATTCGAACAAAGTATTACGGAAAACCCTATTCGTTCACTCTTAATAGTATTCAAAAAGTAACCTGCTGCCCTAGGCAAGGTGCTGCTTTTATAGATGATTGGGAAACATAGTATGGTGAAGAAATAGTTCATCAAGTTCTCTATGGGGTATCCAACCCTACAAGCAAAATTCCCTCCAAACTGACTCCAAAAGGAAGGTAAATTTGCATGTCTTGCTGATCAAATGTGTGATGCCAAGAACAAGTGCTCAGGATAATGTCAACAAGATGAATAGATTTGCCCTATTCCATCTCTTGTATCTGATGAAGGTTGAAATCAATGACTTAATTTTCAAGTATATTCAGAGGATGGTAAAGCCCCAAATCAGGACCTTATACACCTATGGGATGCTGATTACCAGACTATAAATATCAAGGGCATTCCCCTCACTGGAAAGGTTGATATGGCTACTGCTATTGATGAAAGAAATCTCTCTCAGATGAAGCTGATACCACTAGGAAGGATTTCTGACTCTAATGAAGATAATGAGAAGAAGAAATTGTCAGAAGAATATGAAGAAGAAACTGATGAGTCTGATGACTCAGAAGTAACAGAAATGTCTGCACCCTTGGATTCCTAGGTTAGAACAATGCTTCAATTCAAGAGGAAGCTGGTCATCTTAGAAGCATCTGATGATGATGATGACCAACCTATTTCCAAGGTTCTGAAGAAGGAAATAGTTGAAAAACCTATTGTTGCCCCTCGGAAGGAACTCAAGAGGAAAGCTACTGTTGTAGCTACACCAGTGAGAAGATCTACAAGGCTGAAGATAGCTGAACCTGTGCAAGTTTCTTTGCAACCTGCTGCATCACCCCTTAGGTCATCTACATGCTCACCCTCTTCACCCATTGTTTTATCCTTACCTTCTAATTCATTATCCTCTTCCTCCCATAACTCCCTTCTTCACAATCAGATTTCAACTGCTGAAAATCTTCTTGCTTTATCTGTTCGAGATTTCAATTTAAATCTCACTCCAGATCACCCACCACCACAACCTATTCTTCATAACTCACCCAATCACATATCCAACTCTTCATCATTTTCTCACTCACCAACTCAGGAAATTCAATCTCTTGTTCCTGTTTCAAGAATTTTTTATTCCATTCTATCACCTCTCTCTCACCCTTCATCTACCCCTCAGACCTCACCACATAGACCTCTATCCACTCCTTTCAATCCCTCTGAGCCATTACCTATAGACCAAATCAATCCCGATCTTCTTAGAACGGATGGCTTAAAAGCAATCAACAATCTTGTTGCTGAACAGGCTACAGTAAGGCTGAATCAAGTCTCTTGGAAACACAGACCCAATCCTATTGCTTGCATGAAGCCCAATACTGTATTGAAGATCCGTCTTGACAGAGGATCTGTCTGTCCAAAGCCAAAGTTGAATCCAAAATCCAAGAAGCCTTTTGTCTGGTTGAAAAGAAAGCATCATAAACTAAAGTTCCCTAGATGGTCTACTTCATTCTTGAGTCACCCTGAGCCTCATGTTTTTCAAGGCCCAGCTCATCAATGTGGCCTATCTCTGCTTGACAAACTCAAGATGCCTACAGATAGTGCCCGACTCAATTCTTACCAGATTCCCTGGATATGACATCTAGATGAAAATAGAGCAGAAACAAGGCACCTCTACTCCTTCCAACCAACTCTTATTTTCACTCCTTTTCTTTTCATTTTACCTTTATCCTTTTATGAAAACCCTGTTTCTGTTTACTCTTTTGATTTACCAATTTCTGTTCAAATTTAACTTGGTTTTTCAATTATCTTTCCCCGTTTTTCATTTCTTTCTCTAATTTAGAAATCCCCTCTTCTAGAATTCCCTGTCTGCAACCCTTTGGTTCGTTGCACTCAGTCTTTCCCTTAACTCTTTCTTTGTTCCCCGTTGTTTTTTATCTCACTTTTATTTTCTCTTTTGGTCATTCTCTTCCCTGGCACTATCTAGAAATTGTTCCATAAGAACCACCCATGACTGCCACCCCTTCTAACCATGGCCCCTCCTCTTCATCTCCAGCTGATGATACTCTTGCACCATCATTGGAATGGATCCCGTGGCTCATGCAGAAATTAGCAGTCTTCGTGAAACTATGCAAACTGTTGTGGCTCTTCTCACCATGATTGTTGAGAAACAACAACTTTAGTTTTCATTACCTTTGTCAGCGATGTAATAAGTCAATGATGGTTAAATCAATAAATGTTGTTTTCAGAAGCATTTTATTCTGTCACTTTATCTTTTTGCTGATGACAAAGGGGGAGAAAATAATATATCTGAACTAAATAATGAAACTCAAAAGATAAGACGCTACCTTAATCATGCGTCCGATCTCTTTATGGAAGCATTAGTTCAGGGGGAGCTTAAGAAGCTTAATTAACCTGAATATTCTTATAAGCTTGAATATAGTCATACTTCATATGATTCTTTGTGCTTAAATTTGTATTTATCCTTAGTTCATTAAAATCATAAGACAAAATGTGAACCTTGTGAAATCTACTAATATGCGTGTTAAGTGTGCAGATCAATATACAAGAGTCTCATAACAAAGAAACAAAGTCTTAATTATGCGTCTGAACAATGACTCGGTCTCTACCAAATTCTGATCAAGCAACTGAAAGTCCATCGCTTCAACGATATTCAAACTCGAAGAATATTATCTGATTATTTCGAATAAAGAAATTCGATATCAGAAAGCTCAAAGCACTATTCCGTGCCTGAAGAATCTTTTTGTTACAAAAAGGAAAATGAACTTTACTTGAGCGCATAACCGCTTACACAAATAAGGAAAGTCGTGCTGCCCAAGTCTGAAAAGCAACAAAACTTCTTTGAATCAAACTACAGTCTGATAAAGCTATGCCAACCTATACGTTCAATTTGTCTTGAAGCTCACCAATGATCATAAACATTAAATGCAAGACCAGAACGACTCTATTGGCCTTTATTGTTGAAGACCAAAAGAATACTGAACCGAAGAACTCTCCTCAATGGACTTATCTCTCTTGAGTATAAATAGAAGACTTTGAAGACCATTGAAGACACACACTTGAATCACATTAACTCCAACATTCAATACTCTCAAGCATTCAAATCTCTCTTAAGTTCTTCATAGAAAACTTCTCTGCTCAAATCATTTGTATTTATTGAGAAGTCTTTATTGCGATCTCACCTACCTTAAATACTTATTCACTCTGTGAGTGTTACTTGGTAGATCTACAAGGTTGTAATCCGTGAAGCTGCTGCTTCATTCAAACTCTTACTATTTGTAGAGCCTGAAGAGGCTTACTGAAAGAATACTTGTTTGAGCCTGGAGAGGCTAGGTGTGCAAACAATACTTGTTAGTTGAGCCTGTGGAGGCTAGGTGTGCAAATAATACCTTCTGTAACCCGATCATTTATAGTGTAAATGCTTGGTAATGCCAAGGATTGGACGTAGCCCAATGTTTGGAGTGAACCAGTATAAATCTGTGTCTCCTTTTCTTAAGCTTAATCATTTTAGTTTGCTTTACTTTAACTGTGCTAACTGGGTTGGAAAGTGAATCTCTTCTTTTATCAGACGTATCTTTGTGTCTTATAGGCTAAACTGCAACATTTTGCAAAACGAATTTAAAACACAATTCAACCCCCTTCTAGTGTTTTATATCCGTTCATTTAAATGTTTTGTAATGCGCGATCCAGGGGATGATCTTCTTCCGCCTTCAGATATGATTTCAAAAGAGGATTATTTCATGAAAATCCAACAACTATTTAATATATGAGGTATTTCAGTTTATTATGTTATCAATTTATACATTATAAAGTCCTTAGATTAGTAGGTTTGATATAGTAAAACATCGAGTACATGACTTGATCATGAGATCCTACTGAATAATAGAATGCTATTCTTGAACATCCATAGTCAAGTATTATTATTAATGAGGACAATAATAATATGTCGAGACTATTATGTGAGTAAACTGATGGCCACATCTCACAGGTCATGGATATGAGATATTGAGTCTTCACATAGGTATATATATTACAGTAATGTATATACTGGATAGATCCACTATGAGAACACTACATAAAAGTTATGCAAGTGTCATTAGCGCTTCTCAGTGCGACCATAGTGTAAGTAGTCCTTCTACCTGAAGTCACTACGATTGCTACATGATGAATTGTATGTTTTAATGCTACTAAACATCATCTGTAACAGGATGATTATACAGATAATAGTTCGACATGCAATCAGCCATGAAGAGGAATGTGAGACCTAGATAGGATTTGCCCCTCCTACATAATACGAGTAATTGGGCCTATCAATAGAGTAAGACAGTGAAATGCATGGCCATGCTGAAATGGGCCAATATGTTGTATTGGGCTCATTTATTGTTACACGTCTATTCAGGTCTGATGTAATTTGCCAACGCAATAGAGCAAAAAATTCACGTTCTGAATTTCTTTAGAATCCATCCGACCAAAATTTTCTGCGCCGGCCTAACGAATCTGAGTCCGACCTAACATTCATGTGCCTAGCCTAAAGAAGTTGACAACATTACATTTTGGGGCTTGTTTCAGACCAGTTGCACCCTAATTCGTTTTAAACCTCTGAACCACAACCTAAACCCTATTTTCAACATTTCTAACCTCAGAAAACTGCCTCCCACTCTTCTCTTAGGGTTCCCATTGATTTCTCTCTAAAACTCTCTCCAGAAACTGTAGATGATGATGAGATACAAAGTCTCAAGTATGCTTCCGTGAAGAATTTCTCCACCTCAAAAGTGAAGAAATGAAAACTGTTTTGATGATGATTATGACAGTTGAAGATGATGTAATCGTTTTGATGTTTTATATTTGCTTTACCAGGGTTTTGATGAAAGTTATTTTGTAACCTAGTTTGATTAGATGGCTTAACAAAATTAAGAAGGCAATAATGCTAAACCTAAAAATAGAAATCAATTAAAGCTACTATAAAATGCCAAATGATGAAAAATGTTTTAAAAGTATATAAGTAATCACATACATAGTTGTTTATTGGTCTATTTTAAGGAAAACTCGAAATTCATTCAAGAGTATTCAAATACCAACTCATGTATGCCACTACACAATCATTTTGGCAATTTTAGGGGAGAGTATTCGAATACCCCTGCTTGGTATTCGCATACCCCCTGTTCTGTTGAGTTTGTTGGGTTGTTATAGGGAGTATTCGAATACCCTGTGAGAGTATTCGAATAATCACCAAAAAATTCAGAAAACCTTCAAGTTTTTCAGCTCCAATTGAAGTCTATATAAAGGGCATATGCTTAAGAGTTTTGGCAACGAAATCATATGCAAAAATATACTGTTATAATGCCAAAATAGAAAGCCATCTATTCATCCTTTGTTACAAGTAATCTTAGAAGCTTACAAGCTTTGATGAACAAGTGTTTGTGCTAGGATTTTCTCTTCTACTCAATTTGTAAGTATGAGTTTTGTATTAGGAGTGTGATTCCCAAGGTTATACAAGAGTGGGGTATCTTTTGAAGGGTATAAATCTTTGTTGGTGTGGTATCCATCAAAGTGGCCATTGGAGAAAAATCTTTGTTTGTGAGGAATCCTTCAAAGTAAGGGTGAGACATCCCTTTGTTGGCAAGAGTGTGGTATCTCTTGTGGTTTGTTGGTAAAAGTGTGGTATCTCTTGTGGTGATTGTTAGTGAGGCATCCAACAAGGTGCAAGGGTGAGGCATCCCTTTGTAAGTTGTTGGTGAGGAGGTATCCAACAAGTTTCAAGAGTGAGGTATCTCTTGAGAGTGTGGTACTTGTGGGTGAGGCATCCTACAAGGGAGAGTGACTTTTGTAAGGAGTGTGGTAGCTCTTGTACAAACTTTGTCATAGTGAATTTCTCCAAGATGATTCTTGGAGACTGGACGTAGGCCACTTAGGTTGTTGGCCGAACCAGTAAAATAATTTTGTCACTTTCTCTATCCCTACTCTCTTTACTTTCTTGCAAACTTTATTATCATATGCATAATTCTTTATGTTCTATGCTTATGATACAATAGTGCATGATTGTTGTATGATACTATCTCTTAGCTTATACAATTGAATAACTTTCTTTAAGTGCATTCTTGAATTGGTATTGCAATTGTTTCTTGCTTAAGCTTCAAGGAAAGTTTACTATCTTGCTACTCCACTTGAAAAAGGGAATATAAATATTGTTTTTCGAAATGTTTTTAAAAGGTCCATTCACTCCCTCTTAACTAAGAACCATTTCCACATCTTACAAAAATAGTTTTTATTCATCGTTCTTTGTCATCCATTGCTAGAAGAACGTCACTGCTAATAGGCACTCATTCGTGCTGGCTTTCAACAACGTGATCTTTATGTTTAGGGGTTTTAAACAAGTTAATTTCATGTGGCCTTTTTTCCTTTTGTTATTCTCTTGAGTTTTCATAATTTATAATTGAATCAAGGTGTTTTGGTTGTGATTCTTGAGGTAGTGATCAAGCGTTCGTGAGATGAGACCCAAATGGACCTTTTATTCTCTTCCTTTTTGAATTGCAATCTCCATATCAGGTATGGGGAGAAGGAATTAGTATGAACATATAGGTCTTGGGGTAGCGTAAGATGAGGGTTAACCATGAACCTTTCGTGTGCTATATGTCTTAATAAAATACCATTTTGGTCCTTTATATTGGGTAAAATTCATTTTGGTCATTTATCTTTAAAAAGACTTATTTTAGTCCTTTATGTTTCAAAAGTGATGCAAAATGGTCCTTTCCGTCATCTCCCATCTAAAATCCATTAGAAACTGGTGACGTGGCCGTTAAAAAGATTCATTTTAGTCCTTTATGTTTCAAAAGTGACCCAAAATGGTCCTTTCAAATAGGCTATGATTAACTGAGTAAGTAACAGAGCTTACGGAAATGACCATTTTCGATCACTTTTGAAACATATAGGACTAAAATGAATATTTTTAAAGATAAATAACCAAAATGAATTTTACCCAAAAGATAAAGGACCAAAAATGTATTTTAGCCTTGAATATATGTTGCCTTTTATTTTTGTTGATTTATGGATAAAGATACCTTTCAGTGTGGTTTGTTTGATTTGGTATAATGTATGTGGAATATTGTTGATGATGATGATTGTATGTCATGATTAAATGTGTTAGTGCTTCAATTCTATGAAATGATGAGATGTTCTTGTTATTAAGCCACACTAATTAAAGACACCAGGATGCTAGTGTTGAACCTAAGACTAAAATCAATAAGACTTGAAGATAGTAAAGAGGGGTGAGGTTAATGCTCAATGGAATAGTAAAGGACTTTTAGGGATGATCTCGGGTGTTTTAGGAGAACTTGTGAGGCTTCTTAGAGCAAATAGATGAGACAACAGAGATAAAAACAAGAGTGATAATCCAATATACAACTAATGCTATAACCTTTAATAAAGTTAAAAAGACAATTAATGACGTTGATGTTGGTTAAGACGATAACGATGATGTTATCGCACATTAATGTTGTTAGACTTTGATGCTTATTGGTCAAAATTGTTAAACCATTGAGAATGGTGCTGACGAAGGAGGTTGTTTATGACCAATTTTGTATTATCATTACATGCATTCATACATGGAGTTGTTAGTTGGGGAAAGTTACGATGATAGGGGAGATCCCCCAAGAGTATGGCAAACTGGACGTCCCCAATGATGCATATGAGAGTTAGGTGGGTCGAGCACATTTGTGGTGATTCATCCAATAGTAAGGTGAATCGGCTATCCAAGGGGTTCACCCATGGTTTGGTGGACTGTCGGCATTGGTGCTTGTTGGCCAATGTGGATATGTAACTCCAAATATTACATGATTTTTGATAATGCCAAAGTGGGAGAAAAGGTGTGCTTTTGTGTTAATTTTGCAGGACTCTCTACTTTACTCAGAAGGAGTGTCATATATTCAGGGGGAGTTAGGAAAAAATCATGATACACTTTATTCACAAGTTCAATCAAAACCTTATCATACAAAAGCAAAGTAAATTTCAAGTTTCATCTAAAGATCAAAAGAGTTGTCATCATAAAAAAGGGGGAGATTGTAGATGATGACGAGATACAAAGTCTCAAGTATGCTTCCGTCAAGAATATCTCCACCCATGTTCAAGAGTGAAGAAATGAAAAGTGTTTTGATGATGATTATAATGGTTGAAGATGATGTAATCGTTTTGATGTTTTATGTTTGCTTTACTAGGGTTTTGATGTAAGTCATTTTGTAACCTAGTTTGATTAGATGGCTTAACAAAATTAAGAAGGCAATAATGCTAAGCCTAAAAATAGAAATCAATTAGAGCTACTATACAATGCCAAATGATGAAAAATGTTTTAAAAGTATATAAGTAATCGCATACATAGTTGTTTATTGGTCTACTTTAAGGAAAACTCGAAATTCCTTCAAGAGTATTCAAATACCAACTCATGTATGCCATTAAACAAGCATTTTGGCAATTTTAAGGGAGAATATTCGAATACCCCTGCTTGGTATTCGAATACCCCCTGTTCTGTTGAGTTAGTTAGGTTCTGTTATAGGGAGTATTCGAATACTCATCCAAAAATTCTGCAAAACTTCATGTTTTTCAGCTCCAATTGAAGTCTATATAAAGGGCATATGCTTAAGAGTTTTGGAAGCAAAATCCAATGTAAAAATATACTGTTATAATGCCAAAATAGAAAGCCATCTATTCATCCTTGTTTACAAGTTATCTTAGAAGCTTACAAGCTTTGATGCACAAGTGTTTGTGCTAGGATTTTCACTTCTACTCAATTTGTAATTCTGAGTTTTGTATTGGGAGTGTGATTCCCAAGGTTACTCAAGAGTGAGGTATCTCTTGAGGGGTGTAAATCTTTGTTGGTGTGGTATCCATCAAAGTGGGCATTGGAGAAAAATCTTTGTTGGTGAGGAATCCTTCAAAGTAAGAGTGAGGCATCCTTTTGTTGGCAAGAGTGTGGTATCTCTTGTGGTGATTGTTAGTGAGGTATCCAACAAGGTTCAAGGGTGAGGCATCCCTTTGTGAGTTGTTGGTGAGGTATCCAACAAGTTTCAAGGGTGAGGTATATCTTGAGAGTGTGGTACTTCTGGGTGAGGCATCCTACTAGGAAGAGTGACTATTGTAAGGAGTATGGTATCTCTTGTAAAAACTTTGTCATAGTGAATTTCTCCAAGATGATTCTTGGAGACTGGATGTAGGCCACTAGGTTGTCGACCGAACCAGTAAAATACTCGTGTCACTTTCTCTATCCCTACTGTCTTTACTTTCTTGCAAACTTTATTATCTTATGCATGATTCTTTATGTTCTATGCTTATGATACTATAGTGCATGATTGTTGTATGATACTATTTCTTAGCTTATACAATTGAATATCTTTCTTTAAGTGCATTCTTAAATTGGTATTGCAATTTTATCTTGCTTAAGCTTCAACGAAAGTTTACTATCTTGCTACTCCACTTGAAAAAGGGAATATAAATATTGCTTTTCGAAAAGTTTTTAAAATGTCAATTCACCCCCTCTTAACTAAGAACCGTTTCCACATCTTACAGAAACAGTTTTTATTCATCGTTCTTTGTCGTCCCTTGCTAGAAGAACGTCACTGCTAATAGGCACTCATTCGTGTCGACTTTCAACATCGTGATCTTTTTTGTTTAGGGGTTTTAAACAAGTTAATTTCGTGTGGCCTTTTTTCCTTTTGTTCTTCTCTTGAGTTTTCATAATTTAGAATTGAATCAAGGTGTTTTGGTCGTCATTCTTGAGGTAGTGATCAAGCGTTCCTGAAACGAAGGGTTTGATCGCCACAAGATATAGGTGAGAAGGTGGGTGATAAGTCATGGGTTTGATCGCCACAAGTTGCCATGATAAGATCAGATTTAGTTCTTTTACCCAAGAACCAAAGGGTATCTCTCTCAATAGAGAAAACTCTTCAAATTTCATTATCTTCAAAACTGATTTGTCTAGTACAAGAGTTCTCTATTTATAGACTAACTAGGAAATACAAGAAATAAAACTCCCACTAGCATGCATTTACCACAAATTGATAAATGCATTTACATTATGTAGTAAATAAGCATAAACATGATAATAAATTCTCACTAGCCATTATTAATACTTAGAGCACTACTATGAAGCATTTAGTGAGGCTAGGAGAAAACAAAAGGTCACCATAAAATTCAGCCCAAAAAATAGTGCAAAAATTACAAATAAAAATGTTAAAAATTGGACTTAATTTTTATCTAAATAGCCCACTAATAATAGTGCACTAATCTGAATCTGAATATGCTTCTTTCCACATACTCAAGCCATCCATGCTTTTATCATTCCCTTCCTCTTGAAAGTGATTTGTCCTCAAATCCAAACCTCCATAAAAAATTAGTTGATTATTTAATAACATCTTTCTTTTGTTCTTTCCACCTTTTGCTTGAAAATTGGCTCTTCCATCTCTTTTTCCCTTAAAGCTCTCATTTTTCATGAGATATCCCTCATTGCTTTCTTTTTCCTCAACTTTTATTTCATGGTTTTCCTTTTCCTTTTCTTCTCTCTCATCGCTCTCCTTTTCTTCTACATTTTTTTCTATTTTTCTTTCATCGCTCTTCCTTTCCTCTTCCTTTCTCTCATGGGTTTCCTTTTTCTTCATCCATTGAACCCTATTCTTTTATTTTCTTCTCACTTATTCTTCTTTTCTCACTCTCTCCTTTCAAGTACATTTGATCTTCATACACTTGTTTTGGTGACAATGGTCCAAGAGTAATTTTGCGATTATTAAATACAAATGAGTACTTGTTGTTGTCGACATCATATCTCGCTTGTCGTTCAACCCTCCAAGGACACCCAAGTAACAAGTGCCTAGTTTCCAGGGGGACCACATCACATAACACCTCATCTTCATATCTCCCAATCTGAAAAGACCCTCGTACTTTTTTGTTCACCATCACGTCACTGATATCACTAAACTCCGGGATGCTTCAAATGACGTAAGGTTGTGGATGCTCTAGAACAGGAAGTCCGAACTTTTGCACCACGGTGGTACTAGCTAGGTTAATGTAACCCCTTCTCTCAACGACCAAGCTACATATTTTGTCCTTCACATAGCATATAGAATAGAAAAGATCCTCCCTTTGCTTGGCATCATTTTTCGCCATTAGTGACTCCATGAAGAACCCACTAAGAAATATTCAAACTTTGCATACAACCACCAAGAAAGATGAATAAAATTTGGAATTCTTCAAATAAATTTTTTTTTCTTCATAGAACAAAAAAGAACAAAGGAAGATAACACCTGAAATTCAAGGATACAAAGCTCTGATTACCAAATGATATGATGTTGATCCGGACCGCCTTGAAGTTTCAGACAAAAGAAGGATATTGACGCCACACTCAAGATATAGTTGAGAAGGTGAGTGATAAGTCATGGGGTTGATCGCCACAAGTTGCCTTGATAAGATCAGATTTATTTCTTTTACCCAAGAACCAAAGGGAAGCTCTCACAATAGAGAAAACTCTTCAAATTTCATTATCTTCAAAACTGAATTGTGTAGTACAAGAGTTCCCTATTTATAGGCTAACTAAGAAATACAAGAAATAAAACTCCCTCTAGCATACATTTACTACAAATTGATAAATGCATTTACATTACCTAGTAAATAAGCATAAACATGATAATAAATTCCCACTAGACATTATTAAGACTTAGAGAGCACTACTAGGAAGCATTTAGTGAGGCTAGGAGAAAACAAAAGGTCACCAGAAAATTCAGCCCAAAAAATAGTGCGAAAATTACAAATAAAAATGTTAAAAATTGGACTTAATTATTATCTAAATAGCCCACTAATAATAGTACACTAATCTGAATCTGAATATGCTTCTTTCCACATACTCAAGCCATCCATGGTTCTATCAAAATTGGGACAGCCCCGCGAGAACTTCTGACCTCGTGTGTTCCCAACACACGGTTGTGAACAACAATGCATATATATGTGAATGTCATTAACCCGCATCAATAACAACCTAGTGCCTCAAGCTTCCATCATAGCCTTAACTCGTATTCTAGGTCACATCTCATTTATAAAATAATAAATTTAGACTAGCCACCTCTAAGTTGCATTAATCTCTCACCCAGACAAAATCTCTTCGAACAGCACATATCTTTACTTAAAAACCAACTAAGCAATTTATTAAACCAGGCAAATCATGCATAACACAATAATCAATAAAATAAAACATCACATGCAGTAGAATACCTCAACCAGCATATCACAAACAGTTAATAATTTGCTAAATTGCAGTTTTGGTCCCCCTGCTTTTTCAATTTGGCGAAAATGGTCCACCAAATTTTTTTTGACGAATTTAGTCCTCTTAAAATTCAAATGTTGCCAAAATGGTCCCTCCGTCAGGATTCCGTCCAAACAGTAATGGAGGTTGGTGACGCCGGGGTCAGGGCTGTTTTATGTGGGTTTCTTGGAGAAAAACTACTTTTAAACTTGGAGCAAAACTTAGGGTTTTTCTTCTTCGATCATGACTGTGTGTGGGGCTAGGGTTCTTCACTTTGTCTTCGATTCTCTGTCTGCGAAACTTAGGAGAGGACACCACCTACACATTCACAATTTGTTGAAAACCAGAACCCCTAACAACAAAACCCCAAACAACACCTACGCATTCTCTAATTTTTGAACTACAGAACCCCTATATTTCTGAGAAAATTACAAATCAATGAGACCCCTCACCATCCAAATAAAAATCAAGCTCATTGATATCTCTAAGCATTGACCCCCATTCTTCTATGCCCCTCCCTATGTATGTGCGTTTGTTTTTTGTCAAAATGCTCCCTCATTCTTCTCTGCTCCGTCAATCTGTATCATAAATCAAGGAACCACGACGGTGGTGGAAGCTGGGTTTCTGCGTCTCCTCCGCGCCGGCTTGGTTTTCTGAGTCTCCACCGACATGGGTTTCTGCTTCTCGGCAGGCATGAGTTTCTGTCTCCACCGATATGGGTTTTCCATCCATGGTGTTCGAATCTCGAAGACGATGGTAATGGAGGAAGAATCACGAAGAAGAAGACGCAATGGTGGCCTTGCAAGGAAGAAGATTGAAGACGATGAAGGGAGGAAACCCACATGGGAACGCTAGTAGACTTCTGTGGTTCTTTATCCAAAGACCAAAGTTACCTTTTTTATTTTTTTATTTCTGATTTTTTAAAAATAACATTCAATATTATTTAAAATATTAGTTAGCAGTACATGTCACCAATCTCCATTACTGAGGGACCATTTTAGCAATATTTGAATTTTAAGAGGACAAAATTCACCAAAAAAAAAGTTGGGGGACCATTTTCGCCAAATTGAAAAAACAGGGGGACCAAAACTACAATTTAGCCTTAATAATATTAAATTCAGACATCCTCAAATATTCTAATATTATCCTAACGTCGATAAACCTACAATTCCCAAATCATCATTGGTATTACTGAAAAGATTCCAATGCAATTTTGGTCTTGTCGATTACTCGACCACTAGTAGGGTTTTGGTCACCCTACACAATTATTATATTACAAACTACTTATACATTCCGACGATAGGTTGAATCTTTCCCCCACCGGAACTTATCACCGAAGTCACAAACTTTCCGATCCTCGTTACTCTACCACGGTTAATGGTTAACCTTCAACCGAAACAACGTAACCACTAGTTAATCAAACAAAATCCAATCATGACAAACCTAGGTTAATTTCGGCTATGACTAAAAAATATAGGGCTAGGGTTAATTTCTCAATTCCAACTTTTGGATCCTAGTTACTAGAGTATTAACTAGCATAGATAAATTGTTATAAGTTAAAAATATGAAGCAAAATCATCTAACCTCTAGGGTTAGGGTTTCGGCCAAAAGAGTAAAGTAAGGCTAGGAATTTCTTTTGATTTCAAGCTCTTGGATAAGGAAAGTATAGGTATAAGAGAGATGAAAACAAGAGTCATAACTCATCAAACATTTTTCTAAGTATTTTTTCTTGAGTTTTGAAGAAATAGATCTAAGACTTGAAATAGAGAAAAACTTGATGAAACTTAAAATTAGTTGATGATTAATAGTATAAAAATCCTAGATAACTTAGAACCAACCTAATCTAAGTTAAAAATTGAACAAAATCTCCTTTGCTCATCCAAGCATAGGTTCGGCCATAATAAGAAAATATTGGAAGAAAATTCTTTTGCTTCGATGCTCTTAGATGAAGAAATTAGAAGTCATATAAAGATCATATAAATTGGTTTCACATTAAAATGAATTTTTTACTATTTTATAGAATTATTTGAAGTTATAGATCTAATGATGGAAATAGATTAAAAACTTGATGAACATGAAGATTGATGGATTATTAATGAAGCTAAGATGATGAGGAACATGATCCTCACCTTGGAATGAAGAAGTTTGATGAAGAAATTGAAGAGAAATGAAGAACTTGTCAAGAACAAATATGATGTTCTTTAGGTTTTCGTGAAGAACATTCTTGGATTTGGAAATAGGAAGAAAATGAAATGTTGCTAAGTGTGGGGATGGGCTTGGCTGCGCAAATGAGAGAGTGAGGGAGTGAAAATGCTTTGTTTAATGTTAACATAGAACCATGGTTGAGTTTACTTGACCTATGTTAAGTTAAAAAATAATATAATAACTTAACTATAGTTAATAGTAATCATGGTTAGGTTAAAATGTGTGGTGGAGGGTGATGGAATGGTGTAGCTGAGTTTGGACCACAAAATAGAAAGAAGAAGCCAATTTATACATGACTTGCCTTAACCATGGTTAACATTTAAATAGGATAGGTTAGGTTAAGGGTATTTTGGTTAATACACTTATAAAGAGTCATAATTACTAACAATGATGATGAAGATGAGTCACCACCATGACTCACCATGGTGACTCATTAATTCCCTTTGAGTCATCATAGATGGCTCGCCGTTCTGTCTCCGTTTGTATCTCTGCGCATCCGTATCCGGTTCCGTTTTGTTACCCGATGATGGTTTTTGAGAGGAAAACGATGAAACGAGAGCAAAATGAAATGGTTATGGTTGAGAGGATGTGGCTGCACGAAATTGGAGAGATGTGGGAGGTTTACAACCAATTAAAATGAGTGGTTGAGATGAGAGGATGTGTCTTGTTAAAAACCACGAAACTTGGGGGTATTTTGGTCTTTTTACCTTAAAAGACATGATTACTTGCATTAAATACTTGGTGAGTCACCCTTATGACTCATCACCCTAGGTGGCAAGATGACCCATCAACCGGTGCTGGGTTTTGTCTCTACAGTTCCGTTTCCGACTCCGTCTGTTTCCCGATTAGGGTTTTCGTTCGTTTTTTGCCAAAATTCACCGGAATAAAATCTAATATTTTATTTTTGGGAAAAACTTTGGAAAATAGACTTCCTCACGGACATAATATAGAAATCTACAATTATTCAGTTGCAGTCAAATTAGGGTTTTCTGCCGGTATAAAATTATACTGTCAGTAAAAACGCAGACCGGTTTCCGTCTGATTTTTAAACCCACATTTTAACCAGAGCTTCCTACCATAGAGTAGGTTCTAGATACGTTTTTTTCTCCAAAATCATTTCCTAAGTCTGAGATAAAAAATATAAACAGATATGTTTTTACCGATAATACAACGTAATTAAAAACAGGCTGTTACAAGTGCATATGTGGTGATTCATCCAATAGTAAGGTGAATCGGCTATCCAAGGGGTTCACCCAAGGTTTGGTGGACTGTCGGCATTGGTGCTTGTTGGCCAATGTGGATATGTAACTCCAAATATTATATGCTTTTTGATAATGCCAAAGGGGGAGAAAAGGTGTGCTTTTAGTGAAGTAGCATGCATCGCATTAAATATTTTTATTGATATGATGTATATATTAAGTTGTGTCATGCAGTGATTTTTATATGCTATGTGAACATGTTGCTTACTATTCCATTACTGTTTATGTTTATACGTACGATTTCTTACTCCCATTGTTGTTGGTTCTTTGCATGTACCTTGGTTTATGCAGAGGATGATGAGCAGCCTGTTGAGGAGTGATCCCGATGAGATCACTTACTCGTAGTTTAGGACCTTTATGCTTAGTCTTTTTTTGATGTAATTCCGGTATTGGTTACCAGCTCTAATTTCGTTACATTGAGATTTGGGATTTTAGTTTGTTTATGTTTTTACGCAGATGTTATGTTATGCTTTAATTATGTCCTAGATCATGTGGTACTCGCTAACTTATGGTTTAAATTGATGATTCTTTTATAGTATATGACTTTTTATATATGTTTATCCTATGCGAGGTAGTAGGTGTCACATCACTCATTGTTTATAATATTAAATAATAATTTATTATTATTTCCAATTTATTGAGAACCTTTAAGGTAGTAAATTTATAGCGGTAAATAATTAAATAAGATTTAATTATTTTATGTTGAATAAATAATTTAATAAGATTCAATTGTTTACTATTTGGGTATGTACTGTATAAGCCCAAACTTGTAGGGTGAGGGTAAGGTGGGGAGAGAGGTGCTACACTGCTTAAGTGTTCTACGCCTCCTCCCTCATTGTGATAGACTTAAAATTCATGTCCTTCCCTCTCTAAGAATTTTGTTCACGTGGATCACGTAGAGGCATCGTTACTGCTGCATTGCTAGTGATCGTTGCTCATGCTTCAAGAGGTAACCATAATGAACTATGATTCTTGTTTTCTTCTCAGTGATCCTTGGATAGGGGATGTTCCGCTTATGAGAGACAATTTTTCAAAATCTATCTTGTGATTCCCTAATAGTGGTATTAGCACCTCTTTCTGTGTAACCTTGAGTCCTTTTCATGATTTTTTTATCATGTATGATTAACATGCTTGCTTGTTGTTTAGATGATATGATCATTAGCATGTTATTTTGTTTATGAGTGTTTGAATGTTCTTATTATATATGTGATAAATATATGAAAATCATGATCCTTTAGACTGATATGTATCATATGAATGTCAAAGCATGTCCTTTATGTGATTAGAGATGCATTTTAATCCTTTTTGTATCCTAGTTGTTGTTATGGGTGTACTAGCATGAAGTGTTCATGCTATCATGTCTTGAAAGGGATCAAGTGTTGATACCCATGCCATTGGAGCCAAAAACCAAGCCAAATGAGCCCGTGAAGAGGTCAGGTCATGCAGCCACGCTCAAGTGATGGGCACACCAATGCTAGAGTGTTGGTTCTAGGTGGCGGTTTAACATCCTGTTTTTTTGACTAAAATTTGGGGCATATATTAAGCATTTTGAAGTCTTAATCACGTTCCTTATGTGTTAGTGAGATTATGTTTTAGATTTAGGAAGAATCGGAGTTGAAACGAGCTCAGAATACGAAGAAACGCGCGAAAATGGGTACCAACAACAGCTCAATGTTTGAGCACGGGAGAACCAATCTTCTGAGCGTGCCAATGTTCAAACGTGGGGTTTTTGGACGTCAAAACGGGCTAGGGGTTACGTTTGTACGTATACATGATCGGACACTCCAAGACATTGGCCATTGGCACACTTGTGCGTGCTCAGTGCTGAGAGCCAACTTAAGTTTTAACTTAAGTTTTCTCTTGGCCACATTTCCTTTCATTTGAACTGCGAACCAGGATGAGTTAGAAAGTGAGGGAGAGATTTCTAGTGAGAGAAAATGTGGTTTCAGAAGAATCGCAGCATCGTTATGCAATTCCAACCTCGCCAGGGCGATCAGGACAACGGGTACATCACGTGTACATGCCGAATATTTGATTCAATAGAGGTAAAACACGAACCCCTAACACGTCGCCACATCGACATTGTCGACATTAGTTTTCTTTGTAATTTCCCTATTTTATTTTCCTATTTCTTGCATCGATTATGGATTTCGGGCAAGATTAGGATTTATGACGATGGTTGTATACTATCTCTGTGTTAGGGAAAGTTTCGGAGCTTCGAGGAGCTTAGTGGGAGGCGTGGCAGCAAGGAAAAGGATAGGGGGATAAGTTTGTGAAGCTTTGAGCAAGTGTACCCGAATACCCAAGAAGGGGAGAAAGTAACCTATATCGTCGGGGAGGCAAGTGTAGTGTAACATGTTTTTTCCTGTGTGTGTAGGGTGGCTCGGACCCTACTAGTAGTCGAGTAATAGGCAATGGATAAACCCTAGTGAAAACTTTTTTGTGATACTCGCTAGGTTTTAGTTATTGTAGATTTATCAATGTTATGACAGAAACCCTAGGTTAAACGAATTACGTTGTTTGGGGTTGCTTGAGCTGCATGTTGTTATGTTTGATCTGTTGCTATATGAATATATGTGGTATTTTCCATGCCTTCTATGATTTTATTATTATTTTATATGTGAAGTTAATCTAGTGGATGTTATGATATGTGGTGAGGTTTGGGTTAACATCGTGGTGATGCCTTGAGGATGTGTCTTTGAGGCCAGGTATGCATTGGCACCAAGCATAAGGCTGTGAATTAGTAAGAAGGTTCCGGTGTTAACTAGTGATGTTTGTTGTATTGCATAGTTGCCAAAGTGGCAGGCTGTATGACTGGGTGTCATACGAGGTTAGTTGTACCTGAGTGCCGGTACGAATTACGGAAGGGCCAGACTATAAGAGAACTTGGGGATGTTGAAATCGTGCTTAGGGTTTTCATGATGACCAATAGCTCATATTGTGTCGTGTACCCTAATGTAGCATGATTATCCCAATTGTACCCTGAGTATCCACATCGTAGGTGGACATTTTGAAGAGACTAAGATACCCCTATTGGAGTTGAGCTCATAGGGGGATGCACTCTTATTGGTCATGACGAGCGGAAACATTACCTAGACAAACCAACTAACGTTGTCCGAGCAAGTTAAGCTCTTAAGGGAGAATATTCTGGGGAGTTGAGCCTCGTGAGAGTAATCGGCCAACATACATAAGAGTTGTGACTACTTAGAGGATTAATATGAGGAATGTGTTTTGAGGATGAATGTAAAATTCTTACTTGAGAGATGATTGCGGTTTGTGTTATATGTTTTGTATGGATAACAAGTTATTATATGTTTCCCTTTACCTTTTTATGAAGATGTTTCAAATACTTATCTCCACTATCCCTCCTTTCTCTATATGTATCGATACAAGCAGATGAGCGGTTCAAATAGAACGGCGATAGTAGGGTTGTAGGATTACAGACTCCGACACTTCCTCCTAGCCCAGCCACCCAGGATCCCGGTCCTGGGCGACATTGCGATCGTGTACCATGACCTGAATGGCTGGCGGATTGATCACTCCCAGTGTATATGTTCGATGTGGAGGAGGTCCATACTTTTCCTTGATAGGCCCGTTTCGGATTGCTCAGAGATTACTTTGTTCAGAGAATTGTTACCCACCGAGGCAGAGAGAGTTCCCAGATGACATGTGGAACAATTTCAATAACTCTTACACTACCAGCAGGCAAGACATGCTATACAAAGGTAATCAACGCAGGCATAGGAAATATTTTGAGTCCAACAGATGTCGTCGTGCCGTCAGCAATGACAAGTCAGTATAGGAGCACCGATTGTATAGACGCTGCTATGGTGAATGTGAGGGTAGCTCTCGACACCTGTATCACTGATGATATGGTACTTCTAGTGCACCGATAGGGTTTATATGAGCTTAATTTGTATTTTGATGTATATTTTTGAGATGGGACGGGTAGTTCTAGATGGATCTCTTTTTTCTGCGCGCAGTTTGTATGTATCGGGTTTCCACTGCAGAGTCGGTATGGTTCTTAGGTGTTGTAGCTTTACTGTTGGAGCATTTCGTACTTTTGTGGATATATGTCTTACTTATATATAGTGTGCTCTCGTTTATGCGTGTAAATATGTTTTAAAGTTTTATGTTTTAATATTTTATTAATTTTGATTGTAATAAGCGCGCTAACATTAATAATCGATTAAGGCTTAGTTATTTAGGTTCTTTTTAATTGGACATCGGTGGTGTGTCAGGCGGTTAGAGTTTCAAGTAGGAGTGCTCACGGGTTCGAGTCAACTGATAGTGTGATTTTGCATCATGTTTCTTGTACACTTTTGCATGCATTTTTCATATAGATTTGGCATTCTTTATTTGATTTTAGTTAGTTTTTCCCTTGGAACGGGTGAGGCGGTTTCTTGGTGTTGTTTTACAGGAATTCAAGGAAAAATACTCAGAATAGCCATGATGGAGATTGGATGAAGATAAAGGAGCCTCAAAAGCGAAGAAAATGACCCAGGCAGAGCCCATCACGGCCTAGTTGTGATGACCATCACGGCCATGATCAAGCAGATCAAAAAAGAAGGCAAAAGTCAGAAGCTGTCACGGCCTAGTCGGGATGAGCATCACGACCGTGACAATCAGACCTTCACAGACAGAACCTATCACGGCCTGGCCGTGATGAGTGTCACGACCGTGACAGATGAAAGTTTGAAAGCGCTCCCAGGGCAGAGACCATCACGGCCGTGACGCGTGGCCTTTCTATAAGTGGGAACGAGCAGATCAAAAGAAAAATAGCTTTTGAACCCTAAAACTCTCATTCTGAACCAGAAGCAGCTGCCTAGGATTGCCCCCATGGAATCCCTTCTCTCCTTCATCTTTATTTCTTTTGTTTTAGCTATGATCATGAGTAGCTAAACTCCCATAGTTGGGATTAGATGTAGCTATTTCTGAACTCTCATGTATTTGATTTGATTTGATTTGTAATACAGTTTTTACTTCTTTATGAGTGATTGATTTTCCATGCTTAATGCTTGTTGTGGCTAGCACCCCCGTGACTCGATTTGTGTTTTGATATGCAATTGAAAGATTCTTATTGGAACCGGAATTGAAATCAACCACCTGATAAACCATGTAACTAGGGATGGATTTGGGTTTATTCTCAATCGTGTAATCCCTAATCCTAATGCAAATTCATTAATCTAGGCCACCTAAGAAATTAGGGTCTATTAGTGGATTTATGCTCTTGTCGTCCGAGACATCGAGGCTTGAGTAATTTAGTGGATTGATTGTCATATTTGAAGTAGAAATTGTTTGTTAGTCATTTCATTGCATGAGGATGAAGTTTAGTGAAGTCTAATCCCAGCGCCTTTTATCATATTTAAAAACCCGTTTTTCTGCACTTCAACTGTTTGACAAAATTCTTCAAAGAACTTTTTCTTTCTATTTTGTTAGTTTTAACTTTTGTTAGTATAGAACTCCCTTCAATCCAAAAATCCGCTTAGATAGGGATTGGTTTGGTAAGTGCTAGTACTTGTATCAGTCCTCGTGTGAACGATAAACGGTCTCACCACCGTATTACTTGCACGACTGGGTATACTTGCCCAGATTTGTCAACAAGTTTTTAGCGCCGTTTCCGGGGACTGCGTTTCAATACTAGCATATCCATTTTGGTTACTAATTTAAGCAAAAAATTTTTGTTATAATCTGTTTTCTGTCATAATTTTCTGTTCTGTTTTTGCTGTCATTTTTCTGGTGTGTTTGCTGTTGTGTGCTGACTTTTACTGCTAACACTCTTGTTTGCTAGACTGCTTGTGTATGCGAGGTACTGTCCCAGCTGACTAACTACTCCACGATCCTGAAATTGAAAGAACAGCTAGGAAGAATCGAAGGCAAGTAAGAGAGCAGAAACTTTTAGAAAAGCAAAAATAAGAACAAGAGACTTCCATCTCTCAAGTGCAGCAAGAAAGACTCAGAATGGCAGACAATGGTGAAGGTGCTCCACCACCACGGAGGACACTTGGTGACTATGCCAATACAAATGTCAATCGGTATGTCACTAGCATAGTGAGGCCTCCAGTGAACTGCAACAATTTTGAAATCAAGCCATCTCTCATCAATATGGCTTCACAGAATCAATTTTTCGGGTTGGAGAAAGAAGATCCTAATGGTCATGTGTCCAACTTTCTGGAGTTATGCGATACGGTGAAGATAAATGGTGCCTCCGATGATGCAATTCGCCTAAGGTTGTTCCCTTTCTCTCTGAGAGATAGAGCCAAGTCTTGGCTCCAATCTCACCCAACGGGGAGCTTCACTACATGGGATGACTTAGAGGCAAAATTTCTGGCAAGATTCTTCCCCACTTCAAGATTTGTGAAGACAAGCAGTGACATCATAAGCTTTGCTCAACAAGAAGGTGAGACTCTTCATGACACATTGGACAGGTTCAAAGGCTTATTCCAAAGATGTCCAAATCATGGTTTCGATGATCTTACTCAGATGCAAACATTCTGCAATGGACTGAGGTCGTCAACCAGGTATATGTTGGATGCCTCGGCTGGAGGGTCCATGAACACAAAGACAGTAGAGGAAGCGCTGATTTTGATAGAGGCTATGGCATCAAATGACTATTTGATGCATCATGATCGAGGTCCCACATCAAAAAGGCTGGAGTTAGATTCGCAATCTGCAATTTTGGCTCAGAATAAACTCATGACACAACAACTGGAGTCCATCACCAAGAAACTCGCTCAACTCCCACAACAACTCCAAACTGTTCAAGGGACAACCATGCCACCTCAACAGGTAATGCGATGTAATTTTTGTGGAGGTGATCATGATAATGGAAGATGTGAGGCACCGCCTAGTTCCCATGAGGAAGCTAATTATATGGGGAACTATGGGCGGCCACGCAACAACCATTACTCCAACAACTACAACCAAGGGTGGAGGAACCAACCGAGTCCAGGTTGGAAACAAGATGCCGGACAAACAAGCAAGCCTCAACCCACACGACCACCTCAAGGCCGGATTTCTATCTTGGAGAACACTCTCAATCAGTTCATGCAATTGACCATGTCGAACCAGAAAAACACCGATGCTTCTATAAAAAACTTGGAGGTTCAAGTTGGACAAATTGCAAAGCACCTAGCGGAGCAATCTAGCGAAGTTTTCGGGTAACACTCAAACTAATCCTAAGGAGCATTGCAATGCTATTGTTTTGAGGAGTGGTAAAAGTCTTGAGAATGTGGGCGGTGAGCCTTTGGTAAAGAATCAGAGAGTTGATGAAAAAACAGAAGTGAGTGCTGAGGAAAAAGAGGAAAAAGGTAAGGAGGTTGTAGTTGAAGAAGAGGACAAAGACAATGAAAAAGACAAGAGGGAAAAATTAGTAGATGAGAATTCGATCTTGAGGAGAACTAAAAGCCAGATTTTGAAAGATGGAGACAAGCCTCAAGTGATCCCCTCTTATGTGAAGTTGCCCTATCCTCATTTGAGCATGAAAAAGGAGAAGGAAGAACAGTTTGCCAAGTTCCTTGACATCTTCAAGCGATTCTGAGATCAACATACCCTTTGCTGAAGCACTAGAGTAGATGCCCACTTATGCAAAGTTCATGAAGGACTTGCTCACAAAGAAAAGAAAATTCAAGGAATGTGAGACTGTTGCCTTGACAGAGGAATGTAGTGCGATACTTCAGAGGAAGCTACCTCCAAAGCTTAAAGATCCCGGTAGTTTTACAATTCCCTGCACTATTGGGAGTGTTGCTATTGGGAAGGCCCTGTGTGACTTGGGAGCGAGTATCAATTTGATGCCACTGTCAATTTTGAACAACAAGGATGGCATTGCAACTAGCTGATAGATCCATCAAGCGTCCTTATGGTATTCTGGAAGACGTTCTGGTAAAGGTGGATAAGTTTATCTTCCCAGCGGACTTTGTGATTTTAGACATGGAGGAGGATGCAGAAGTTCCGCTCATATTGGGGAGACCTTTTCTGGCGACTGGTCGCGCTTTGATAAACGTACGAAAAGGCCAACTGCGATTCAGAGTGCAAGATGAAGAAGTCACTTTCAATGTATTTGATGCTATGCATCGCCCAACCGATGAAGAGGATTGTTTCCTCATGGACATTGTGGATACAGTGGCTAAAGAAGTTGTTGCACATCAGCACCACTCCTCTACTCTTGAGAAGAAGGAACAGCTCCACATGAAAGCAACTCTGAAGTTTTGCAAGACAAATGATGCATCTAATGGTGTTGAAGTTGGGTTTGCTCATCATGTGAGAACAGAACTTCCACCAGGAAGGAGCAAGAAAAAGACCACGAGGCTCAGAGTAAAAAGGGCAAAGCGGAAACACAGATGTTGGCCTTATAAGCAAAATCAACTCTTTAAAGGAGTTCCATGGAAGAAAAGTGCTCTTGCACTTGTATGCCCAGCCGACCCCAGTTAATTGAAAGAAGCCCGTCAAGCTAGTGACGTTAAAGAAGCGCTTATTGGGAGGCAACCCAGATTTTCTTAACCCTTCTCTTTAGTTAGATTTTGTTTTTGATTTTACCCTCTTGAATAATTTGAGAAGATCAAGAGGATGATATCATAGATTAATAGGTTTGTTGAGTGTTTTCAGGGAAAGGAGGAAGGAGAAGCAAAAAGGGCAGAGACAACAAAGTCAGTAACCATCACGCCCAGCCCGTGACACTGGTCACGACCGTGATTAGCCAGAGTTGAAGATCAGAAAGGATCACGGCTAGGTCGTGATCCCCATCACGGGCGTGATGGAAGAATCCTGAAGATCAGAGAGCATCACGGCCTGGCTGTGATGATGGTCACGGCCGTGACAGGCTACCCCTTTGAACCAGAATGCATCACGGCCTACCCGTGATAAGCATCACGGCCGTGACCCAAGTTTCATGCAATTCCTTCTGACTAGGCATGTGAGCCAGCACACGCTACCTCCTCGGTAAGTCGTTCCAATTTTTCTTTCCTCTCTCCATCTTGATTGTTTACATTGGGGACAATGTAAATTCTTAAGCTTGGGGTAGGGATATTTTTGCATTTGTTCATGTTGCATTCATATAGTTTTGCATGATAGCTTTGCATGATCACACAATTAGATTGCCCCTGCCTAAATTTTACATCCAATTGTGAGAACTAAGTGCCAAATAAGTTGTGATAGTGAATTCTTGAACCCAACTTCTTTATTCTGGTGATAAGTCTGCAAATGACAATACTTGAGATGATCTGTGATAGTTGATAATTAGCTTGTGGTTTTATAGATTTGTGTTTCTCACTAATTTTTGAACTACTAAAATGTGAGATTTTGAGCCAAAGGGGTACTCACTAAATCTACCCCATTCTTTGTGTTAGAGTGTTATTCCTCTTGGATGGTATTTCTCTAGAACTTGACTTGAAACCGTTTCAAAGCTTAAAAAATTTTTGAAAACATTTTTGAAAATGATTGAGGCAATAGGTATTTTTCCGGCCTTCTGAGCTTTGAATGACTAAATGCTACCCCTTAGTTGCCTAAGTTTGAGCCTGAAAGAAAAAAATGGTTTTCTTGGTACCCTAAAATATGTGGATGAATAATGCTTGATAGGATACCTTCTAAAGTATTACAAAAAGGGTAAAAAGGTAGTTGAAAAAGTTTGGGATGAAAGAATCATAAAAATGTTTCTCTTGAGAGTAAAAATCTCCCCTTCTCCAAATAAAAGAAAAACAAAAGAAAAAGGAAAATATGTAGAGAAGGGGATGACAAAAAGAAATGAGAAATAAAAGAAAAAGAAATAAAGAAAGGTGGAAAAAGGATCGAAACCCACAAAGGTATTTTAGAAGGTATCATGTTTGTAATGCTTGATGTTTTGTTTAGCCTTTTGAAATGTCCTTTTCTTGACTTCCCCACCTAACGATAAATCTCATGGCCCCGTTACAACCAATGCGAAAGACCTCTTGATTCTTATTTTTTTTTTTAAAGCAAAAGGCGTGCAAAAGCATCACTGCAATGGAAATCATCCCAACTAGGTTGGCACCAAAACCACTACCAATCATCTGCAGCACCCCAGAATATTATTAAAAAATTGAAAGAAATACACGGAAGCACGGGGGGACATAGAACCTTACCCATGAAAAGAGGAGAGATTACTAGAATCTAAAATTAGGCAAACCCTACCTATTACAGAAGAAATAATGCCTAATAAAATTTGGAATCAGGTTCCACCAAGTGAAGCATTTTGAAATGACTCCAAAATTGGCTAGCTTATCAGCACAATGGTTAGCCTCTCTAAAAACATGAGAAATCAAAAAAGTAAAATTGGAAGCCAAAGCAATACAATTTCTCCATTTAGTTCTAATTTTCCAAGGAACTATGTCCGGATTCGAGTAAGCAAGAACCACAAGAGAAGAGTCACATTCCATCCATAGTCTAGACCAACCCCTCTCAAAAGCTACCTGAATTGCTGTCATGGCAGCAAGCAACTCAGCAGAGAAAGAATCCTGAGTTCCATAGAACTCAAGAAAGCAGCCAAGAGTAGCTCCACTACTGTCCCTAAAAATTGCACCACCACCTGCTTGACCTGGAGAGCCTTTAGAAGCACCATCAGTGTTTACTTTGATCCAACCTGGGAAACGAGGAGTCCAAACAACTTGGATAATTTTAGGAGAGGTTCCCGGATGGCCATTAATCCACAGCAGATCCAAAATTCTCAATTCCTCAGCAGAAGAAAACATTTTGTTTGTAGACACATTACCAGATAGAGAAATGGAAGCTTTGAGTATGCTAGTAGCTGCTCTCACTGAGATTATTTTATCTTCGAACTTTAGTTTATTTCTTGAGAACCAGATGATCCAAAAGGAGTTAACAATAGCTGCAGCTAGAATGTCTTTCATTTGCAGGCTCCAATGCTTATGGCAAAGGGAGAGAATAGATAAGACAGAAGAAGTGTCCACCTGCAAATCAAAGATTGAGCCAATCCACTGCCAAATTTGCTTTGCAAAGGGACAAGCTAAGAAGAGATGGTCTGCACTCTCTGCTGCAGAAAAGCAAAGACTGCAGATCGAAACAGTGCAGTAACCCCTCTTTTGAAGCTGGTCTTCAGTAGGCAACTTGTTGTGAATAAGCCTCCAAGTAACAAAAGACTTAGAGGGGGGAATTTCCCTATTCCAAATCAGTTTAGACCAGTCACAAATAGAATGCCTAAGGTCTAAGAAATGGAAAGCTTCTTTGAAAGATAAGTCACCCGAGGTTGAGTGCTGCCAAATGAGGGTGTCCACTGCAGGGAAAACAGGAATATCCAAATGGGGCAGCTCCTGACCAAAAATTGGGAGGTTAGCCATCAGAGATGTAGGGATATTCCATCTGCCATCCCTGATAAAGTCAGCAACCTTGGCTTTCAGTCTATGCTGTAAGTTATGAGGAACTTGCAACAGATCGACCAAAGGCATTGAGAGCCATTTGTCAGTCCAGGAATTAATTGAGGACCCATCTCCAATCTGCCAAACTGAATTGTTAAAAACAGACTGCATATGAGTTTTAATACCTGGCCATATGGATGACTTGACATAGGTGGGGACAGGCTTGCAGTGTTGAGAGAACCTTTTCCTAAGAAAGGTAGCCCATTCAGCACAAGAGGAAACCATTTCAAAAGATAATTTCAGAAGAGCAGCATCATTAAGAGCTAACAAGGACTTAATGCCCAACCCTCCTTCCAGAACAGGCCTGCAAAATTTCTTCCAAGCAACTGTGCAGATTTTCTTGACATTAGGATCTCCAGACCAAATAAAATTCCTAATGGATTTGTCTAAATCCTTAAGAACTGATGAGGGCCAGTAGTAGACATGAAAGCTATGAAGCATCATACTATTGATCACAGACTTGACAAGTTCAACCCTGCCCATGATGGAAAGAAGGCTACCTTTCCACGAGGCAAGTTTGGAGATGATTCTATCTGCTAAAGGCTGCAAGTGAATCCTTCTTGGCTTGCCCTTGAAAATTGGAAGACCAAGATAGTTGAAAGGAAAGGATCCAGCAGAAAATCCAAGTATATTAGCCACTTTGGATGACTTGTTGGAGGAAATACTACCCGAATAGAATTTGCACTTATTGAGGCTAAGCCTTTGGCCTGAAGCTGCTCCATATTCAGCAAAGAGGTTCATCAGGGCTTCAAGACCCCTCTTGCTACCCTTACAGAGGACTAGCACATCATCTGCATACAAAACATGGCTAGGAGAAGCAAGGTTCTTAGGTCCAGATATAGTTTGTAACACTCCAGAACTGACAAGGCCAGATATCCCTCTACTCAAGGCATCTTCAGCTAGACAGAAAAGCAGAGGTGATAGAGGGTCACCTTGCCTAACTCCTCTTTTACAGGCAAAAAATCCTTCCGGTTTTCCATTGATCAGGAAGGATAGCTTAGCAGAGTGAAGGATTGTTTTGATCCAGTTGCAGAAAGTGAGATTAAAACCAAAAGCTTTCAAAACAGAAATAAGAAAGTTCCAGTCCAATGTGTCAAAAGCTTTTTTTATATCCAGCTTTAGGGCCAGATTTCCACCATAGGCCTTATAGTCCAACAAATTACAAGCCTCTGAAGCAATACAAATGCACTCCTTGATATTTCTACCTTTGACAAAGCCTCTTTGCTGAGGAGAAATGATTCTAGCTGCAATATTTGCTAGTCTGTCAGCTAACACCTTAGTAATGATTTTTAGCTGAAAATTGGCTAAAGCAATAGGTCTATAGTCTTCAATTCTATTAGCATTTGGCATTTTTGGAATCAGAACTACAAGATTGGAATTCATGTTAGGCAAGAGCCAATTTTGAGTAAAGAATTGATTAACTGCCATACACACCTCAGTTCCAATAATATCCCAATAGGATTGGTAAAAACATCCTCCAAAGCCATCAGGCCCGGGGGCACCCTCACTGTTCATTGCAAAGACTGCTTTCCTTATTTCCTCCTTAGATGGCATCATTGTTAGCAAATTGTTCTCTTCAGCTGTAACAGAATAGGAATAACTCTGTTTATGAGATCATTTGCTTGGCAATCATTAGGGTCTGCATACAGATTTGAGAAGAATTCAATGACATGGTGAGCCAAGTCACCTGCATCATCAATGATAGCATCTCCACACTTAAGCATACTCATAAACTTTGCAGCATACCTGGTTTTTGCAATCCTATGGAAAAATGCAATGTTTCTGTCCCCCTGGCAGTGCCAATTTATCCTGGATTTTTCTCTCCAAAACTCCTCTTCAGACAATAAAGCTTGCTGTAATTCAGTTTGTGCTAGAACCTTTTGTTCCATGAGATCATCAGTCACACCTCTAGAGTTAATGAGTTGCTGAACAGAATCCACAGCAGCCAAGGCAGATTCAACTCTTTGATGCACATTCCCAAAAACCAGCTTGTTCCAATTTTTAAGTTCAATTTTTAAGCACTTCAGCTTCTGAGAGAGAACATACATTGGACAGCCACAAACAGGTTTGCTCCACACTTCCTTAATGAGCCTATAACAATCCGAATGACCAGTCCACATTTTATGAAATTTAAAAGCAGAAGGGAAGGATTGAACCAACTTAGAACAGTTTACCATGATAGGAAAGTGGTCAGACTGAGACCTAATCAAGGTACAGCAATAAGTGGAATTCCAACAGTCTAGCCAAGCTTCATTACAAAGGGTCCTGTCCAGCCTTTTTTCAGTGTGAGCAGACCCTCTTCTCCTATTACTCCAAGTAAAACTGGCTCCTCTTGTAGGGAGATGAATCAGGTTGGCTATATCAGTGAAGTTCTTAAAATCTTCACAAGCTGCCTTGAGAGGTAAGGAAGAGCTTCTAACTTCATGGGATCCCAAAACAGAATTTAAATCACCAAGCATGCACCAAGGCCCAGGATTGTTAACCTGCAGATTAATTAATTCTGACCAAAGAGATCTTCTCGAGAGATGAGAGGTACTAGCATAAATAGCTGCAACAAAAAGATCTTGTCCATCTTTGTTTATATGAAATGAACACTTCTGAGTTGAGCAAGACAGGGAGGTAGAAGATAAGTGGCTACTACATAACCCCCATAAATTAGGAATACGGCTACCTCTGTCATTTAGACAAAAAACTTTTAAGTTCAACTACCTCCAAAAGGAATCTGGAACATCAGTTACCTTGATCCAAGGCTCAGAAATGAAGACAAATTCTGGTTTGTTAGCAACACATAAATTCTTGAAGACTAACCTTGTACTAGGATTCCCAAATCCTCTACAATTCCAATATTTGATTTTCATTAAGCAAACTATTGAGGACCACCCCTTAAACGGGCAAAATTCTTTTCATGCTGTGCTGCCTTAGCAGCCTTTTGCCTTAATTTTTTCTTCTTAGACTTAGAAATGACAGTTGAAAAATCATCTCCTTGAGAGCTCAGAAGATATTTACTCGGGTCAGCCCTTACAATTGGAGAGGACTGATTCTCCCCATTGTCAACATCTAGATTATCATCCTCATGACCCCAAAAAGGACTGACAATTTTTAAGTCAGAAGCCACAACTTGATTCCTTATATCACTGTCTGGAGTGACACTAATAGTGCTCCTGCCTAAAGGATTTGGAACGAGAGGAATATTACCTTGATGACGTACAGAAATCTCTTTGCCTGCATCTAAAATATGAGCATTGTGATGTGCAGGTGAGCAATCCACAGGAGTGTCTACCACAAAAGTTCCATTACTGGAGACAGATTGTTGGACAGGACAGGGGGGCTCACTCTCTGTAGGAGAATGTTGCATAACCCCACAGATAGGTGAAAGCACCTCTACCACATTCAAAAGACTGGAGGGCTAGACAAATCCAAGAAGAGGATTAATGGAAGCTTGAGCTTCAGGGTCACTGTGTTGGACATTGTTAACTCCCAAAAAGTCTTTCGGTGCAATAACTGTCTCCACAGAGATTAAATTAGAATTGCTAGTGCCTGCCTCCTGAACCAAATTTGGTTCAACAATAGGTTCTACAAAAGCAACACCTTTGCCTTTATCCACATTACTTAGTTCTGTTTCCTTCAGAGTTTCAATATTTCCTTTATTGGTTTTTGGCACATATTGCAAAACCTTTTTTCGAGGATCTTTCTGGACAACATCCAAGCCTTTTGGAGCTAAGGTTTCTCCATTTTGATTCTTTCTGCAATTAGCACTTGAGTGGCCAATTAACTTGCAAGAAGAGCAGAAGGATGGAAGTCGCTCATATTCTATGTCAACAAAGAAAGCAAAGTCTTCTCTTTCCACAAGGATTCTATCACGCAGTTCCTTAGTAAGATCAATCTCAATGAGAATTCTAGCAAAGTGGCCGAAAGATCTCTTCATAGTTGCTTCATCTAAAGCAATTGGAACACCAATACCACCACCAATCTCAAACAAGATCTTTGGCCGCTAATACTCTCGAGGCAATCCATGGAACCTAACCCAACATTGTGCATGGGTTTGATGTATGGTATTAGGGTTAAAATCCGGAATCCAAGAAGATAATATGAGCACACCTTGACTCAAATTCCAAGCACCAGCAGATCTAATCCGACGTTGGTCCTCTAAGAAGGAGAAACTGAACTCGTAAAAACCTTTTCCCAGAGATACCACAGACCACGTAGCGATAGGTTTCCAAATGTTGAGAAGCTTGGATCGCAAGTCACCCAGTTTTATCGGGGAATCTCCCTTGGACAGAATGAGACGACCATGGATAAGATTTTGGCATTCTTGAACACCAGCCTGGTATTCAGATTCAGATATCTTTATCGACCATTTGTCACCCTTCAAACAAGGTTTTGGTAGTTGATTAATAGGGATATCAAAGGAGTTAGAAACCGCTTGTGCGAAGGACTTTTTTGGAGGAGGAGCAGGAGTATTTGGAGAAGAATGAGGAGCAAGGAAACTCCATGGAACAATAGGATCGTTAGCCATGAAAGTCAAGCAAAACCCTAGAAGATCACTGGAAGAGAAACCCTAGCAGAACAGCCATCAACCGTAAATTTCTTAAGTGTTAGAGTTATCTATATGGGTTCTCTTGATTCTTAATTGTTTTCATTAATAAAGTAGAGATTTGGTTGATAGTCAAGCCTATGGTAGAATTCATTCCTTGAGGAAAGTGGAGCGAATTGTCTTATTTCCCTAACACTTGAGTGAGGTGAGAAAGAGAGCCAAGCAAATGAACAAGCTTGGGGTGATCTTCAGGTGATAAAGAGTGCCCTAATCGGTGAGAATATGAGTCTAAGAAACCTAAGCCTCTAATTGGACTTGAACTGATTGTCTCTTGCCGAATTATTTGAGATGCATGTTACTTGGATTACTTGCTACTCGGGTTCTTGGTTCACTATCTGTAATCTGATTGTCTATATCTTCTGTCCTTAGTGATTGCTTGAGGACAAGCAATTGAATAAGCTTGGGGTGATTTGATAGTGTGATTTTGCATCATGTTTCTTGTACACTTTTGCATGCATTTTTCATATAGATTAGGCATTCTTTATTTGATTTTAGTTAGTTTTTCCCTTGGAACGGGTGAGGCGGTTTCTTGGTGTTGTTTTGCAGGAATTCAAGGAAAAATGCTCAGAATAGCCATGATGGAGCTTGGATGAAGACAGAGCCTCAAAAGCGAAGAAAATGACCCAGGCAGAGCCCATCACGGCCTGGCCGTGATGACCATCACGGCCGTGATCAAGCAGAGCAGAAAAGAAGGCAAAAGTCGGAAGTAGTCACGGCCTAGCCGTCATGAGCATCACGACCGTGACAATCAGAACCTCACAGACAGAAGCTATCACGGCCTGGCCGTGATGAGTGTCACGGCCGTGACAGATGAAAGTTTGAAAGCGTGCCCAGGGCAGAGACCATCACGGCCTGGCCGTGATGGCCATCACGACCGTGACGCGTGGCCTTTCTATAAGTGGGAACGAGCAGATCAAAAGAAAAATAGTTTTTGAACCCTAAAACTCTCATTCTGAACCAGAAGCAGCTGCCTAGGATTGCCCCCATGGAATCCCTTCTCTCCTTCATCTTTATTTCTTTTGTTTTAGCTATGATCATGAGTAGCTAAACTCCCATAGTTAGGATTAGATGTAGCTATTTCTAAACTATCATGTATTTGATTTGATTTGTAATACAGTTTTTACTTTTTTATGAGTGATTGATTTTCCATGCTTAATGCTTGTTGTGGCTAGCACCCCCATGACTCGATTTGTGTTTTGATATGCAATTGAAAGATTCGTATTGGAACCGGAATTGAAATCAACCACCTGATAAACCTTGTATCTAGGGATGGATTTGGGTTTATTCGCAATCGTGTAATCCATAATCCTAATGCAAATTCATTAATCTAGGCCACCTAAGAAATTAGGGTCTATTAGTGGATTTAGGCTCTTGTCGTCCGAGACATCGGGGCTTGTGTAATTTAGTGGATTGATTGTCATATTTGAAGTAGAAACTGTTTGTTAGTCATTTCATTGCATGAGGATGAAATTTAGTGAAGTCTAATCCCAGCGCCTTTTATCATATTTAAAAAACCTGTTTTTCTGCACTTCAACTGTTTGACAAAATTCTTCAAAGAACTTTTTCTTTCTATTTTGTTAGTTTTAACTTTTGTTAGTATAGAACTCCCTTCAATCCAAAAATCCGCTTAGATAGTGATTGGTTTGGTAAGTGCTAGTACTTGTATCAGTCCTCGTGAGAACGATAAACGGTCTCACCACCGTATTACTTGTACGACTGGGTATACTTGCCCAGATTCGTCAACAAGTTTTTGGCGCCGTTGCCGGGGACTGCGTTTCAATACTAGCATATCCATTTTGGTTACTAATTTAAGCAAAAAAAAATTCTGTTATAATCTGTTTTCTGTCATAATTTTCTGTTTTGTTTTTGCTATCATTTTTCTGGTGTGTTTGCTGTTGTGTGCTGACTTTTACTGCTAACACTCTTGTTTGCTAGACTGTTTGTGTATGCGAGGTACTGTCCCAGCTGACCAACTACTCCACGATCTTGAAATTGAAAGAACAGCTAGGAAGAATCGAAGGCAAGTAAGAGAGTAGAAACTGTTAGAACAGCAAAAAGAAGAACAAGAGACTTCCATCTCTCAAGTGCAGCAAGAAAGACTCGGAATGGCAGACAATGGTGAAGGTGCTCCACCACCACGGAGGACACTTGGTGACTATGCCAATACAAATGTCAATCGGCATGTCACTAGCATAGTGAGGCCTCCAGTGAACTGCAACAATTTTGAAATCAAGCCATCTCTCATCAATATGGTTTCACATAATCAATTTGCCGGGTTGGAGAAATAAGATCCAAATGGTCATGTGTCCAACTTCCTGGAGTTGTGCGATACGGTGAAGATAAACGGTGCCTCCGATGATGCAATTCGCCTAAGGTTATTCCCTTTCTCTCTGAGAGATAGAGCCAAGTCTCGGCTCCAATCTCACCCAACGGGGAGCTTCACTACATGGGATGACTTAGAGGCAAAATTTCTGGCAAGATTCTTCCCCACTTCAAGATTTGTGAAGACAAGGAGTGACATTATAAGCTTTACTCAACAAGAAGGTGAGACTCTTCATGACACATGGGACAGGTTCAAAGGCTTACTCCAAAGATGTCCAAATCATGGTTTCGATGATCTTACTCAGATTCAAACATTCTGCAATGGACTGAGGTCATCAATAAGGTATATGTTGGATGCCTCGGCTGGAGGGTCCATGAACACAAAGACAGCAGAGGAAGCGCTGATTTTGATAGAGGCTATGGCATCAAATGACTATTTGATGCATCATGATCGGGGTCCCACATCAAAAAGGGGAGTGTTGGAGTTAGATTCGCAATCTGCACTTTTGGCTCAGAATAAACTCATGACACAACAACTGGAGTCCATCACCAAGCAACTCCCTCAACTCCCACAACAACTCCAAACTGTTCAAGGGACAACCATGCCACCTCAACAGGTAATGCGATGTAATTTTTGTGGAGGTGATCATGATAATGGAAGATGTGAGGCACCGCCTAGTTCCCATGAGGAAGCTAATTATATGGGGAACTATGGGTGGCCAGGCAACAACCAATACCCCAACAACTACAATCAAAGGTGGAGGAACCAACCGAGTCCAGGTTGGAAACAAGATGCCGGACAAACAAGCAAGCCTCATCCCACACCACCACCTCAAGACCGGATTTCTATCTTGGAGAACACTCTCAATCAGTTCATGCAATTGACCATGTCGAACCAGAAAAACACCGATGCTTCTATAAAAAACTTGGAGGTTCAAGTTGGACAAATTGCAAAGCACCTAGCGGAGCAATCTAGCAGCAGTTTTTCAGGTAACACTCAAACTAATCCTAAGGAGCATTGCAATGCTATTGTTTTGAGGAGTGGTAAAAGTCTTGAGAATGTGGGCGGCGAGCCTTTGGTAAAGAATCAGAGAGTTGATGAAAAAACAGAAGTGAGTGCTGAGGAAAAAGAGGAAAAAGGTAAGGAGGTTGTAGTTGAGGAAGAGGACAAAGACAATGAAAAAGACAAGAGGGAAAAATTAGTAGATGAGAATTCGATCTTGAGGAGAACTAAAAGCCAGATTTTGAAAGATGGAGACAAGCCTCAAATGACCCCCTCTTATGTGAAGTTGCCCTATCCTCATCTGAGCAAGAAAAATGAGAAGGGAGAACAGTTTGCCAAGTTCCTTGACATCTTCAAGCGGTTACAGATCAACATACCCTTTGCCGAAGCACTAGAGCAGATGCCCACTTATGCAAGGTTCATGAAGGAGTTGCTCACAAAGAAAAGAAAATTCAAGGAATGTGAGACTGTTGCCTTGACAGAGGAATGTAGGGCGATACTTCAGAGGAAGCTACCTCCAAAGCTTAAAGATCCCGGTAGTTTTACAATTCCCTGCACTATTGGGAGTGTTGCTATTGGGAAGGTCCTGTGTGACATGGGAGCGAGTATCAATTTGATGCCGCTGTCAATTTTGAACAAGCTTGGAGGTGGTGAGGTGAAACCAACAAGGATGGCATTGCAACTAGCTGATAGATCCATCAAGCGTCCTTATGGTATTCTGGAAGACGTTCTGGTAAAGGTGGATAAGTTTATCTTCCCAGCGGACTTTGTGATTTTAGACATGGAGGAGGATGCAGAAGTTCCGCTCATATTGGGGGGACCTTTTCTGGCGACTGGTCGCGCTTTGATAAACGTACAAAAAGGCCAACTGCGATTCAGAGTGCAAGATGAGGAAGTCACTTTCAATGTATTTGAAGCTATGCATCGCACGAGCGATGAAGAGGATTGTTTCTGCATGGACATTGTGGATACAGTGGCTAAAGAAGTTGTTGCACATTAGAACCACTCCTCTACTCCTGAAAAGAAGGAAGAGCTCCACATGAAAGCAACTCTGAAGGTTTGCAAGACAAATGATGCATCTAATGGTGTTGAAGTTGGGTTTGCTCATCATGTGAGAACAGAACTTCCACCGGGAAGAAGCAAGAAAAAGACCACGAGGCTCAGAGTAAAAAGGGCAAAGCGGAAGCGCAGATGTTGGTCTTATAATCAAAATCAGCTCTTTAAAGGAGTTCCATGGAAGAAAAGTGCTCTTGCACTTGTATGCCCAGCCGACCCCGGTTAATTGAAAGAAGCCCGTCAAGCTAGTGACGTTAAAGAAGCGCTTATTGGGAGGTAACCCAAATTTTCTTAACCCTTCTCTTTAGTTAGATTTTGTTTTTGATTTTGCCCTCTTGAATAATTTGAGAAGATCAAGAGGATGATATCATAGATTAATAGGTTTGTTGAGTGTTTTCAGGGAAAGGAGGAAGGAGAAGCAAAAAGGGCAGAGACAACAAAGTCAGTAACCATCACGCCCAGGCCGTGACACTGGTCACGGCCGTGATGAGCCAGAGTTGAAGATCAGAAAGGATCACGACTAGGCCGTGATTCCCATCACGGGCGTGATGGAAGAATGCTGAAGATCAGAGAGCATCACGGCCTGGCCGTGATGATGGTCACGGCCGTCACAGGCTACCCCTTTGAACCAGAATGCATCACGGCCTACCCGTGATAAGCATCACGGTCGTGACCCAAGTTTCATGCAATTCCTTCTGACTAGTCATGTGAGCCAGCACCCACTATCTCCTCGGTAAGTCGTTCCAATTTTTCTTTCCTCTCTCCATCTTGATTGTTTACATTGGGGACAATGTAAATTCTTAAGCTTGGGGTAGGGATATTTTTGCATTTGTTCATGTTGCATTCATATAGTTTTGCATGATAGCTTTGCATGATCACACAATTAGATTGCCCTTGCCTAAATTTAGCATCCAATTGTGAGAACTAAGTGCCAAATAAGTTGTGATAGTGAATTCTTGAACCCAACTTCTTTATTCTGGTGATAAGGCTGCAAATGACAATGCTTGAGATGATCTGTGATAGTTGATAATTAGCTTGTGGTTTTATAGATTTGTGTTTCTCACTAATTTTTGAACTACTAAAATGTGAGATTTTGAACCAAAGGGGTACTCACTAAATCTACCCCATTCTTTGTGTTAGAGTGTTATTCCTCTTGGATGGTATTTCTCTAGAACTTGACTTGAAACCGTTTCAAAGCTTAAAAAATTTTTGAAAACATTTTTGAAAATGTTTGAGGCAATAGGTATTTTTCCGGCCTTCTGAGCTTTGAATAACTAAATGCTACCCCTTAGTTGCCTAAGTTTGAGCCTGAAAGAAAAAAATGGTTTTCTTGGTACCCTGAAATATGTGGATGAATAATGCTTGATAGGATACCTTCTAAAGTATTACAAAAAGGGTAAAAAGGTAGTTGAAAAAGTTTGGGATGAAAGAATCAGAAAAATGTTTCTCTTGAGAGTAAAAATCTCCCCTTCTCCAAACAAAAGAAAAACAAAAGAAAAAGGAAAATATGTAGAGAAGGGGATGACAAAAAGAAATGAGAAAAAAAAGAAAAAAAAAAGAAAGAAAGGTGGAAAAAGGATCGAAACCCACAAAGTTATTTTAGAAGGTATCATGTTTGCAATGCTTGATGTTTTGTTTAGCCTTTTGAAATGTCCTTTTCTTGACTTCCCCACCTAACGATAAATCCCATGGCCCCGTTACAACCAAAGCGAAAGACCTCTTGATTCTTAATTGTTTTCATTAATAAAGTAGAGATTTGGTTAATAGTCAAGCCTATGGTAGAATTCATTCCTTGAGGAAAGTGGAGCGAATTGTCTTATTTCCCTAACAATTGAGTGAGGTGAGAAAGAGAGCCAAGCAAATGAACAAGCTTGGGGCGATCTTCAGTTGAGAAAGAGTGCCCTAATCGGTGAGAATATGAGTCTAAGAAACCTAAGCCTCTAATTGGACTTGAACTGATTGTCTCTTGCTGAATTATTTGAGATGCCTGTTACTTGTATTACTTGCTACTCGGGTTCTTGGTTCACTATCTGTAATCTGATTGTCTATATCTTCTGGCCTTAGTGATTGCTTGAGGACAAGCAATTGAATAAGCTTGGGGTGATTTGATAGTGTGATTTTGCATCATGTTTCTTGTACACTTTTGCATGCATTTTTCATATAGATTAGGCATTCTTTATTTGATTTTAGTTAGTTTTTCCCTTGGAACGGGTGAGGCGGTTTCTTGGTGTTGTTTTGCAGGAATTCAAGGAAAAATGCTCAGAATAGCCATGATGGAGCTTGGATGAAGACAGAGCCTCAAAAGCAAAGAAAATGACCCAGGCAGAGCCCATCACGGCCTGGTCGTGATGACTATCACGGCCGTGTTGAAGCAGAGCAGAAAAGAAGGCAAAAGTCAGAAGTAGTCACGGCCTAACCGTCATGAGCATCACGACCGTGACAATCAGAACCTCACAGACAGAAGCTATCACGGCCTGGCCATAATGAGTGTCCCGGCTGTGACAGATGAAAGTTTGAAAGCGTGCACAGGGCAGAGACCATCACGGCCTGGCCGTGATGGCCATCACGGCCGTGACGCATGGCCTTTCTATAAGTGGGCACGAGCAGATCAAAAGAAAAATAGTTTTTGAACCCTAAAACTCTCATTCTGAACCAGAAGCAGCTGCCTAGGATTGCCCCCATGGAATCCCTTCTCTCCTTCATCTTTATTTCTTTTGTTTTAGCTATGATCATGAGTAGCTAAACTCCCATAGTTGGGATTAGATGTAGCTATTTCTGAACTCTCGTGTATTTGATTTGATTTGTAATACAGTTTTTACTTTTTTATGAGTGATTGATTTTCCATGCTTAATGCTTGTTGTGGCTAGCACCCCCATGACTCGATTTGTGTTTTGATATGCAATTGAAAGATTCGTATTGGAACCGGAATTGAAATCAACCACCTGATAAACCTTGTATCTAGGGATGGATTTGGGTTTATTCACAATCGTGTAATCCCTAATCCTAATGCAAATTCATTATTCTTGGCCACCTAAGAAATTAGGGTCTATTAGTGGATTTAGGCTCTTGTCGTCCGAGACATCGGGGCTCGAGTAATTTAGTGGATTGATTGTCATATTTGAAGTAGAAACTGTTTGTTAGTCATTTCATTGCATGAGGATGAAGTTTAGTGAAGTCTAATCCCAGCGCCTTTTATCATATTTAAAAACCCGTTTTTCTGCACTTCAACTGTTTGACAAAATTCTTCAAAGAACTTTTTCTTTCTATTTTGTTAGTTTTAACTTTTGTTCGTATAGAACTCCCTTCAATCCAAAAATCCGCTTAGATAGTGATTGGTTTGGTAAGTGCTAGTACTTGTATCAGTCCTCGTGGGAACGGTAAACGGTCTCATCACCGTATTGTTTGCACGACTGGGTATACTTGCCCAGATTCGTCAACATCAACCCGATGAAACCTAGAAACCAACCCAAACTGAAGCATTTGAGTTGGGTATTTACTTTTTTCAGGTATGGCCCGACCTAACCAGACAGGAACCCGTAGACATTAGTTCGGGTAACTGGTTTGTAATAAACAAACCCATGAACCCATTACCCAACTCGTGGACCCGTTCAATTAAAAAAATAAAAATATTATCTCATCTGAATATTATTGTGCCTTCCTTATTCCTTATCCGAACCCCGTGACCTTATCAGTCCTGAGTGCGTGACCTCACCACCACCACCGTTGTTCATGCATATCGCCACCACCCTTCATGAGACAACCCGATGTCCCATTAAGAAAAACCCTAATTAATTAAACATTAATCCGTAATTAATGTTAACGCATTTATTACATTTGAAAATAAATATATAATGGAAGCAATAAATTAAATTCATTTTAAAGCATGCACAACAGAATAAAGCATACATCGACCATATATATATATACATAATATGTACATCCAGTTTCCAGAATGTACCATGTACCATAGATCTCAACCAATATATATTTAACCTTACAACTATACAAACACTGCAAGCTAAAAGAAAACATACCTAAATTGGTCAAATACATAACAGACATAAGAAGAGGTCCTGGTACTATCTGTTCCATCTCTTAAAATACATCAAAAAGCAAAAAGAAGCTCACAGACTCTCGTCCTAACAGGCGCAACCGACGGAACCATATATCAGACGATATTGGCACCTGGAGCTACCCTCACCCTATCCCTAGTGGCGTCGATAGACCCTACCATAACAGGTCCTAGGCTCCCAAACTGATTCACCACTGCTCATAACGACGCGTCGGCGATAATAGTGATATATCGCCTAAACACTCCTCTATCTACAACCTTTCTGCACTATGCCAACTCCGCTCCTTGCTACTAAACGATCCACCATATTCCACATGTCATCGGGAGCACTAGTGCACAAAGGGGATTCCACATCGGTTATTTTTGGCTTTCCACATCGGTTTTGAAACTGATGTGGAAACGACCGATGTGGTTTATTGCCACTTTACACATCGGTTTTAAAACCGATGTGTAAAGTATATTTTAAACATCGGTTTAATACTAACCGATGTGTAAAATTAATTTAGCAATTGATAAGCAGTTGTAAATTTAACTTTCTACATCGGTTTTGCAAAAAACCGATGTGTAAAATTGACCTTCTACATCGGTTTTATAAAGAACCGATGTGTAAAGTTAAATTTACACATCGGTTTTAGGTAAAACCGATGTAGAAAGTTAAATATACACATCGGTTACTGAGAACCGATGTGTAAAATCTCTTTTTTTTTAATCGATATTTACATTTCAATCATTCCTGTTTCACTAATGCAGATCAATAAACAAACCAAGTAGCATCGATCAAACAAGAAACAACAACAGAACACCAAACCAGTTTTGACACAATCATTCAAAAGCAAAACATACTTCATTCAATTTTCTTATGAATGAAAACAACACTTTATCAAAGCTACATCAAAACACGAGAGAAGAAAAATTGAACCAGACCTGAGCACTAATACATATCATCGATCAAAGGTACGTACACTATAGCTAGTATATGATAAGTTTTTAAACTAACTACATATATACAAACTATGGGTGGTACACTTCAAGAAAGAAAGTTGCCCAACGCCTCTTTATGATGTTGATGTCAGAACCAGACAATGGAGATGGATTGTTGAATATCTGCAAGTTTAATTGGACAAAAGATTATTACTTTTAAGTAATAAACTAACATAAAACATATAACGAATCTATACTATTACTTCTAATTGTGTCAATTAACATTTACCTCACTCCATCTTTCGGTGATCCCGGAGGAGATAATTTCCAACATCCATTGCATCACATAGTAGCCACATTCCCATGACCCACGTTGTATACGTGACTACGTACAAATGAAACCCAATTAGAATATGAGGAATTAAATAAAATAGAAATCAATTATTGTACCCACTGCATTTGATGCATTTGAACTAATAAATATCTTACGCTGGGAATAATCCATCCGATAGCCCGAGTACGCCTTTCACCACGCTGCATGTGGGATGCATTAATAGACCTATCATGACAAAAACATTAATTAAAGTATATATAATAGATTTGAGATAATTAAAACAACTGCATTACTGATTATAAAGTATTTTAACGCTTACGTTTCGATGACCGTCTTGAGTTCATTCGCGGCTTATGTCCCAATGAGCGTAAGAAGACCACGACGTTCATTCTTGGGTACAAGAGCAAATGATTGCCAATGCTTGCTGTATTTGCGGAACAATTAGTGACTGTAAGTCATATATAGTTATACTTAAATTAATAACCGGTACTTACTTATTGAGATAAGGCGCAAGATAGAATTGATGATCGTCTCGGGCAAGTATATCACGTATGTTAGTGACCGGGTCTTCCGATGCTACGAGAACATCACCCGAATGAACATGGGGTCAATGAACCCATAAAGGCGAGGTTACCCCGATCGACTAACATACGATGCAGATACCTAATATATTGGAAAAACATGTTAATTATCATTGTATTTAAAAATTAATTACGTACTTAACTTATAAATAAAATGTACTTACGTGCACCAAAACGATATGTGTGCGAACTGGCCATTTCTTTATTGAGTGCCATCTCCATAAGTTCTTTCTTTGGTATATCAGATTCACCAGGGTGGCATCATGTTCCAACGTTACCAATCCGCATCATCCTCCATGGTGACAACCACGTATAGCAAGATCTTTGAAAACATCACCATGGCCAGTACCCCCTTTGTCGATCCCCTAAACAACATAGATATATATTAGTAATCACGGATAATTAAGTTATTTAATTCGTTATGAACTAAATGGTCAAATGAATACCTTGACAGAGAGCGAGACATCTCTCGGTCTCCCTAGATCCGACCTTTTAGGCACAATATCATTTCCAACATCCTATAACAAATACAAATAAAGCATTATCTTTAAACAATAATAAATATATTTCAACTATGAATATAGAAAAACACAACTAACCGAATACCTCGGATGCAACAAGAAAGCCGGCCCGGTCTTCTTGGCCAGGAGGATGAAGTTACTGGGGGCCGACCCCTTGTTTGAACCTCCTCGGTGGGCACGGGGACTCGAGCATCAGCATCTCGAATAATCTCAACAGACACCCTCGGATGATCGTCCGGTAATAACCGATGGTGTATGGTATTACCTAACTTATTATATGTCCTACCCAATGCCACTAGCGGCGATGATGATGATGATCATCAACATACAGCTCACACCTATCGTGGTCGTCATCATCATCATCATCATCATCATCATCATCATCATCATCAGACATCATCATCATTTTCGGGATGATGAGGAGGATCCACATGAGCCCTTAGTGCTCACATGGACGAGAGGGTTGGACGAGAGGGTTGGACACCGTTTGTCATCTGTTGGGACAAAGAAGTAAATATTGCCATCTGCTGGGCAACCGCTCGTTCATCTCCTGTCGAAGCTCAGCTGCAATCTCCTGTTTTAGTTGTGCTCTATCTGCAACCGAATCCCTGTGGGAGGAATGTGAAGATGAACCATGGTATTGGCGAATGCCGACTCCCCATCCAACACCAATGACACGGCCCGGGTGGTCTGGTTTACCGATGGCAGTAGATAAGATATCATTGCGTCCTCTAGGAACAAAGGTTCCTTGGGTTAGCTGATCATCCAAGGCATCCTATCACATAAAAATATCAGGTCACAAATATATACCTGAGGGACGAGCAAAAATGGCGCTCTTCACGCAAACGAGGGTAGCTCGCGGCTTTGGTTCTCAGTGGTTCTCTTACGAAGCAGAAAATGAAGGCTCGCAGTCGCAGTGGTCTTCTTTGTCTACGATTGAAAAAGGGAAAAAGGACGTGAAGAAGGGAGCGAGAGAGAGAAAGAGAAAGAAAGAGAGAGAATGAGAAGAAGGAAATGCAGAGAGAGAGAATGAGAAGAAGGAAATGCAGAGAGAGAATGGGAATGAGAGAGAGAGAGACGCATACCTGAGGGTAGCTCGCGGATGTGAGTGCAGTGAGAGAGATGGAAAAGCAGTGACAACGCGCGTTAGCAGAGGGAGGAGTGTTGTGTTTTAGGTACGTTCAAACCGAGAATGACGGCGCAAAACACACGGAGGGAAATAGAAAAATGGGACTATTACACATCGGTTATGAGGAAAACCGATGTGTTAAACATATTATACACATCGGTTATGCAAAAACCGATGTGTAAACATGAAACATTTAAATTCTGATTTTTTCTTTTAAATTTTATACATCGGTTAATAAAAACCGATGTGTAAAAGTGTAACCTAAATTTCTATTTTTTTTTCTTTATAATTTTATACATCGGTTATTTAAAAACCGATGTGGTTACTCACCATTTTACACATCGGTTCAAAAAGAACCGATGTTGAATGTTAAAAATTCCGAGTTTTAAATTTTTTTATTTTAATTTTACACATCGGTTATATATAACCGATGTGGAAAAGTATTACACATCGGTTAATCTCTAAACCGATGTGTAATACTTTCCTTTGAATTTCAAAAATGCCACCGCCTCGTTTTACACATCGGTTTATACTAAACCGATGTGTAAACTCCGATGTAGAATGCCTTTTTTGCACTAGTGGAGATTCCCTCTGACTAGGTGGATACCACATCTCTGAAAAAGGCAATCTCTGTGAAATCCGATACAAGCCATCCAGATGAAAGTACGGACCCTCTACCATGCGTATATACAAGCTGACTTGGCCGGTATACATCATGAAGAATCGTGAATGGTCGAACTACCATCCACGATCATCGTGGTACACAATCTCCACATCACCGAGAATCGGGATCCTGGGAGGGATCTTCCGTAGGTATTGACTCGGTCTGTATCCCAGATCCGGTGACGTCGCGGTCCTGCTCACACTGCTCATCTAATGGATGTACATACAAAGAAATAGAGGGAAATGGGGAGATAAGCAAAAGATCATGTCGTTAAAATGGGGATGGGGACACATATAATAATCAATCACACAAACATATCACATACAACAACCAAACAGTCATCCATCAAGTCACACCAACACAATCATCCTCAAAATCATACTCTCAGATCATTCCTCTATGGAGTCTCACTCATGTGCATGTTGGCCGATATCTCTTATCTGGGTCTCAACCCCAAGACATTCCCTTATCTAGCCTCTCTGCTTAGGGAATGTCAGTTAGTTTGTCTAGGTAACTTTTCCGCTCGCCGTGACCCATAAGAGTGCATCTCTCTGTGAGCTCTGCTCCATCTGAGGTATCTAGGTTGCCTCGGATAGTCAACCTGAGACGTGGATACTCAGGGTAAAGTCAGGATAACTAGGCTCTACTAGGGTACACGACACACTAGGAGCTACCTAATGGTCACTGTGACCCTCCCGAGTCCAGTTCGTACATCCCCAAGGTCTTTTCACAGACCGGCCCATCCATAATCCGTACTCGCACTCGAGTACAACTAACCTCGTATGACTCCCAGTCATACGGCTCGCCACCTTGGCAATATGTAATGCAACAACCATACTTAAGTTAACACCGGAACCTTCTCTCACAATCCAAATCTCAAAATCACAGTCTCTAAATGGATGGTAATACATCCCCGGTAATACATCCCCGACCTTAAAGCCACAGTCTCAAGGCATTACCACCGTGTCAACTCTCAATATAACCAGATCACACTATCAGTCATTCACATTCATCCAATAATCATCAACAATATATTATAATAATAAAATATCATGCCATCACACCAATCATCACAACCAAGCATGTTATAGAAGTCATCACAGTAACAGACATAGCAAACAACCCCAATCATCATCGGTTATCTTGCCTAGGGTTTCCAGCCTAACATTGATAAATCTACATTAACTAAACCCGAGACCATATTTAAAAAATTATTACATTAAGGTTTAGCTATTGTTTATTATTCAACACACTAGTAAGGTTTGGGGCACCCTACACATATGCATAAATGACTGTTACTCTACGCTTGCCTCCTCTACAATGTCGATTACTTTCTCCCCTCCTTGACTTATCCGATATCGTTGTCCAAACTTCTCTTCTTCTCTAACCAGCTGCTGCCTTGCGCCCCAGGGAGCTCCTCGATGTTCCAAAATTTGTCCTAAGACATGGACATAGTCCTAGCAATGTCATCAACCCTAATCTTGCGACCATTTCTCAAATAGAACTCAGATTGAAACAAGAATCCAAGAGAGAAGTAAATGACAATGCCAAGTTAGGGATTTGAGCATTACCTCAGTTGGATCGAAGAAACGTTAACTAATACTCGTAGTATTCACTGAGCTGATCACAGATTCGAAGTCGAAATTACTATCCGACGGACAAATTTTCCTCATGATCAATTTGTCTCTCCAAACCCACTTTTCTCACTCATTTTCGAGATCTCTCCTGGTCCCACTCAAAAATTCTACAAGCATCTACCATTTTAAAGAACAAGGGGGTGAGTCAGCACTGATTACGTCCGGCTCAACATTTCTACGCCCGACGCAGATATTACGCCCGGCTCAACATTTCTATGCCCGGTGCAGCTATTATGGCCGACCCAATTTTTATACGCCCGGTGCAAATGCGTACATCACCGACTTTGTGCTACTCCCGGCTCCACAAACCTGCGCCCGACGCACTTCGCTTTGACCAGTTTACCATAAATTCTGATTCGTCTGTTTCATCGCATTCTGAGCTCGTTTGAAGTCCGATTGACCCCAAATTTGAAATACATACTAATTAACACCTAGCGAACAAGATTATGCTCTCCCGCCAAATTAATTACTTTCCGATGACTTAATCAAGAAAACAGGTGTTACATTACTACCCTCCTTAAAGTAAATTTTGTCCTCGAAAAATAAATTAAATTATCTCATGTAAACAGATGCGGATATTGTCGCTGCATATCAGCTTCTTTTTCCCATGTTTCATCTCCAGTAACTGCATCCCAGATGACCTTGACTAAAGGAATTTGCTTCCCGCGGAGTTCTTTTATCCTCCGGTCCTCAATTCGTACAGGTAATGCCTCATATTCTAAGTTTTCTCTTTAACTGTATTGATTCAGGTTCTATGATGTGTGATGGATTAGGATAATATTTTATGAGTTGGGATACATGAAAAACATCATGAAGATTTGAAAGATTGGGTGGTAAGGCTATCTGATAGGCAACTGGACCAATTCGGCGAAGAATTTGAAATGGTCCAATAACACGAGGTGTAAGCTTTCAAGATTTTATTGCCCTGCCAATTCCAGTCATCGGTGTGACTATCATAAAAACATGATTGCCTTCCTGGAATTCCAAAGATCTTCTGCTTTTGTCACTGTAGCTATTCTCCCTATCTATTGTTGCTTTCATTTTCTCACGAATCTTCCAAACTTGTTTCGTTGTTTGATGTACCACCTTGGGTCCAATCAATTGATTTTCTCCTATCTCATACCAACAGAGAGGTGTTCTACATTTTCTTCCATACAGTGCTTCATATGGTGACATTCCAATACCTGAGTGGAAACTTTTGTTATATGTAAACTCAATCAATGGAAGAAATTTGTCCCAACTACCTATATGTTCCAATACACATGCTCTTAATAAATCTTCCAGTGACTAAATTGTTCTTTCCGACTGACCATCCGTCTGAGGATGATAAGCCTAACTCATTCTTAGCTTCATTCCCAACGCACTATGTAGGCTTTGCCAAAATCTTGATGTAAATCTCGGATCCCTGTCTGAAATTATACTTGCTGGCATTCCATGATGTCTAACTACTTCCTTAATATACAACTGGGTTAATCTTTCCATTGAGAACTTTTGATTGATAGGCAAGAAATGAGCACATTTCGTTAATCTATCAATAGTCACCCAGATGCATCATGCTTCTTTTGTGTCTTAGGCAAACCAGACACAAAATCCATTGCAATACTATCCCATTTCCATTCCGGGGCATCCAGAGATTGCAATAATCTTGCTGGCTTTTGTACATACTCTACAACTTCCATTTTCATTCCAGGCCACCAAAACATTTTCCTTAAATCTTGATACATCTTCGTAGCACCTGGATGAAAACTTAATTTGATTTTGTGTGCTTCTTATAGAATCAAATTCTTAACTTCTCTATCATTTGGCACACGGATTCCATCTCCAAACTTTATGATACCATTAGTACCTCTCTTAAAATCCACTGATTCGCCTGCTTCTATTTTCTGATTAACCTGTTGGAGATATTGATCTATTGCTTGTTTTTTCCAGATTAAGTCTAGTAATTCACTATTAATAGTGATCATGCCCAAACTTATCTTGTTCTGGAATAATTCCGTTATCCCAAAATTCATGTCTCTGAATTACTCGATCAATTCCAATTCTTTAAATATCATAGTAGATACTTGTAAAGATTTCCGACTTAAAGTGTCTGCTACAACGTTCGCTTTACCAAGATGATATTGGAGATCAAACTCATAATAATTTATAAATTCCATCCATCTCTGTTGTCTCATATTAATCTCTTTCTGATCAAACAAATACTTTAAGCTCTTATGATCACTATAAACTGTAAACTTAGCACCATACAAATAATGTCTCTATATCTTTAATGCAAACACTATTACAGTACACATCAAATAGTGCTAATGGATCAGGCATAACTAATACAGGAGATGTTGTAAGCCTCCTTTTCAGCTCCTGAAAACTAGCCTCACTCTCATTCGTCCATTCAAAAGCTGTACCTTTTCTCGTCAACTGCATCAGTGGTAACGCAATCTTCAAGAATCCCTCTATAAACCTTCTGTAGTAACCTGCCAACCAAAGGAAACTCCTAACTTCACTCACTGTCTCAGGGCGTTCCCAATTCACCATTGCTGAAACTTTGGCAGGATCTACAGCTATTCCATCCTTATTTATAACATGCCCAAGAAATTGTACTTCGTCCAACCAAAGTTTACACTTAGACAACTTGGCATAATGTTGTCTGTCCTTAAGTATTTGAAGTACAATCCAAAGATGCTATGCATGTTCTTCTCTACTCTGAGAGTAGATTAGAGTATCGTCGATAAACACCACGACAAATTTATCAAGATATGGTCTGAAGATACGATTCATGTAATTCATGAATACAACATGAGCATTAATTGCACCAAAAGGCATAACCAGGTACTCAAAATGACCATGCTGACTCCTGAATGCAGTCTTCGGTATATCTTCTTCTTTCACCCTGATCTGATGGTATATTGATCTCAGATCTATCTTAGAAAACACAGTTTCTCCCCGCAACCGATCCATCAGATCATCTATTCTTGGTTGTTACCTTATTTAGTTGTCGATAATCTGCACACAATCTTAAACTACCATCTTTCTTTTTCACAAATAAAATTGCTTCTCCCCATGGTAAAACACTAGGTCGGATGAACTCCTTCTTCAACATGTCATCCAACGGCTTCTTCAACTCTTCTAACTCTGTTGGGGACTGATGAATGTGCAATATATGTTAGTTTGGAAGTGTAAATAGGAATAAGTTTGTAAATAATCTTAGGATTTGTGAGTGAAAAGGATTAGAAAATGTGCACATTCATTTGATTAGAGTTTTGATCTTTTATATGAAAAATATACTAAAACGATGTTGAAAATGTGTAGGATTGAAGGCCGAGTGCTCAGCTCTGGAACTGGGCGCTCAGCCCGGACAGAAACAGAAGAAAACAGTAGGAGCAGGAGGCTGACCAGCGCCCAAGGCAAGTCACCAGCGCCTAGCGCTGGCATATGGGAAAAGGCCTGGCGCCCAGCGCCTAGAAGCTGCACCCAGCGCAAGCAGAGACAGAGCAGGTTTTTACGCAGGTCAGGAGCACCCAGCACAGGCCAGGGACACCCAACGCTGGGTGACGTGCAGAAACTCTATAAATTCGAGTTTGAACAGAATTTGAAGGATCTTTGGCTCATTTTGGTGCGATTCTACCTAGGTTCATCACATTCTCTCTGGATTCTTTGGAGATTCAAGCTTGGGAACAAGATTTGAAGCTTCCATGGCTTCCTCCACTCATTCCTACTCAAGTTTCTTCTTCTCTTCTCTTTTTACTATGAGTTGTTAGATCTCTTAGGTTAGGTTTAGGATGAACTTGATTGAATCTTGATGTAATGAAGTTTGATTTGTGATTTCAATGCAATTTCGTTCATCTTGATTAATCTCTTCTATGCTTAATGATTTTCTTGGATTGATCAACCTTGAAATTATGTTAGGTTCAACTCTCTGGATTCTTTGGAGATTCAAGCTTGGGATCAAGATTTGAAGCTTCCATGGCTTCCTCCACTCATTCCTACTCAAGTTTATTCTTCTCTTCACTTTTTACTATGAGTTGTTAGATCTCTTAGGTTAGGTTTAGGATGAACTTGATTGAATCTTGATGTAATGAAGTTTGATTTGTGATTTCAATGCAATTTCGTCCAGCTTGATTAATCTCTTCTATGCTTAATGCTTTTCTTGGATTGATCAACCTTGAAATGATGTTAGGTTATATCAACGAAGCAAAGGCATTGCTAATTTGGACATTATTTTTGTTTTGTTTTGATTCTCATTTTAGTAATTGGTTTTCATTGTTATAATTCTTTACTTTGGATTCTTGTGTTGTGAAAAGTATCCACTACAGACCATGGACATATTTGAAGTTACTCTTCTTGCTCAAAGAAAACTTATTGTAAAATAATTGGAGTTGATGTCTAAACAACTTCAAGTCATGCAAGTGAGGCAATGAAACCATTACAACCTACATGTGATTTTTGCGGTGAACACCATAAACTTGAAATTTGAGAGGTTCAATTCAATGCACAAGAGGAGGCTTATTACATGGAGAACCTCATGTGGGAACAAGATGCATAACCTTACGATCAATCCATTGAGTCACTAGATAGAGTGTCCAACCTTGAAAATGTTTTAATTCAATTTATTGGAGCTACTCAAACGAAATTCAAGGAAATACAAGCTTCAATCAAGAATCTTGAGATTCAAGTTGGGATGCTATCTTAGCAATTGGTTGGAATTGTGCAGAAAAATATAGAGTTGGTAAGAGAGCAAGGGTCACATGTTTGGGAAATGGTTGAGCAAGAAGAAGAAGTGCTTGTAGAAATGGTAAGTGAACATGACTCAATTGAAGTGGTGGAGGAAAAACAAAAATAAAGTGTAGTTGTAGAAATAGATGAAAAACAGAAAAACAAAAATAGTGACATCAAAGAGAAGCCAAGGGGGATACAAGAAGAGATTCGTATGACTATTACTGAACCCTTGGTGACCGAAGAGAAGAGTCTTATGCAAGATGAGTTTTACATGCTTCAAAAATGGGGGAACACATATCCAAAATGCTTTATTGTTGGAGCATGGGAACATTCTTGTCCCTATGCCAAATACATGGGATTGTTACATAAAAGAAGAAAGCGGAAGGATGAAATTTTCTTTTTATCATATCCACTCCAATGGGGTGACAATATGTCAAGCAAGTGACGTTAAAGAAGCGCTAATTGGGAGGCAACCCAAGCATAGATCTCCATTTTTTCTTCTTTAATTTATGTTTTTAGCATTCATGCATAAGTAGTTCTTTGAGATGATTGAGTATTTCCTTTGGTGTGTGAGCCATATATTGTGGTATAATGGATTTGAATTGTTCTGCAGGCACATCTAAGGAAAATGGACCAAAGGAAGGGGAGAAATGGCACAAGACAATGGTGAAAATTACCCTCTGTGGGCGTCGGGCGCTACTGTGAGCATTGAGCGCAAACAGAAAGCAGATTCAGCAGGAAATACTGCACCTTGGGCACTGAGCGTAGCTTTCTAGCGCTGAGCGCTAGCCAGTGTAAAAAAATTTTTTTTTTGCACATGCTCATCCATTGTGCAGAAGAAAGGGGGTGCTCTAAACTCTTTACTTTTTAATCCCCCTTACTTGAAAACTCTTAGTTGAATAATTTGCACACATTAGCATAAATTGCACAAATTTGTCATTAGGAATGGGTTTTGTGTAGATGCTCTTGTAAGCATAGAACTCTTTCTTGGCTGAAATTTCTAACATGATGCATTATGTACTTGTTGAGCATATGATTTCATTGAAACCATTGATCCTTGTGAATTGTTTGTGACGAATTTTCATGCTATGATTGATGCAATGTTGGATGTACGGATTTCTCTTGCACATGATCATAAACTGTGAGCTTTTGATCCCAAACACATCAGATGATTTGATTTCTTTCATGTGTGCTTGTACATCACTTGCATATTATCACTTTTCTTGCCTTGATGCTTGTTACTCTCACATTGTTCTTGCATATGTATAAATGATTGAGGAAATAATTATTTTCTTAAACTTAGGGTCATAATTGCCATCCTAACATTTACCATTGTTGAGCCCAATTGAGCCTTGGCCTATTTTTCTTTGCATGATAGCACATTACAAGCCGAAATTCGAAAAAACAATTTTAACCCACTACTTAGGCTTAGAGGAATGTTTGGACTTAAGTTTGGGGTTATTCTCGTGCTTAGGGACAAGAAAGCAAATTAAGTTTGGGGTGTGAGTAGGCCACTAAAGATGCCTACTATGAAAAAAAAATGAAAATAAAAAAAAACAAAGTGTGAAAGGAAAAGAAAAAGAAAAAAAGAGAAAAAGTCAAAAAGAGGAAAAGGAAAGAAAAAGTATACAAAAGTAAAGAAAAAGGCAAAAATAGAAGTGATGAAAAAGAAAAGAATGAAAAGAGAATGAAACAAGAAGAAACAAAACAAAAGAAAAAGAAAAGGAGAAAAAAAAGAGAGTTATAAATAAATAAAAAGGGAAATAGCACAAATTGTTTGCTTATGTGCTTGTGAACTAGCTAAGCAAGGGAAGCTCCAAGAGTCCACATTCCTTGAAGCCAAAGTAGTTTAGCCTATATCCCTGATTTTGTCCACCCCCACCTTAGCCCCATTACAACCAACTAAAAGACCTAATGACATGTGTTGCATTAACATTTGTGATGTGTTCTTAGCATCTTGTCAAGATTTGGATTAAGGAATGCATTTTGATTGGAATTGAGAGCAAATAATATCACCAAGTGAGGATGTATGAACACTAAATAGAGAGGTTGCAAGGGATTTTCTTGTGCATTCAATGGATCTAATTTTGTAGTATGTTTGATTGTTTTAAAGCATGAAGCATGTGATCAATTGGAATTTATGAATGATTGTGTGATGCTAGTGCATTTTACAAAATTATTAAGGAATTGGAGTTTTGCATGAGTAATGTGTTTCACAAGGGAATTGAACATAAAAACCATCTCATTCACCCCTGTTTTGAATTTAATTGTTTGCTTAAGGACAAGCAAAATCTCTAAGTTTGGGGTTGTGAGGAATGTGCCATATATGTTAGTTTGGAAGTGTAAATAGGAATAAGTTTGTAAATAATCTTAGGATTTGTGAATGAAAAGGATTAGAAAATGTGCACATTCATTTTATTAGAGTTTTGATCTTTTATATGAAAAATATACTCAAAAAGATGTTGAAAATGTGTAGGAATGAAGGCCGAGCGCTCAGCTCTGGAACCGGGTGCTCAGCCCGGATAGTAACAAAAGAAAATAGCAGGAGCAGGAGGCTGACCAGCGTCCAGCGGAAGTCACCAGCACCCAGCGCAGGCATGCCGGAAAAGGCCTAGCGCCCAGCACCTAGAAGCTGCGCCCAGCCCGAGCAGAGACAGAGAGCAGGTTTTTGCGACGTTCTGGAGCACCCAGCGCAGGCCAGGGGAGCCAGCATTGGGCGACGTGCAGAAACTCTATAAATTCGAGTTTGAACAGAATTTTAAGAATATTTGGCTCATTTTGGTGCGATTCTCACCTAAGTTCATCACATTCTCTCTGGATTCTTTGGAGATTCAAGCTTGGGAACAAGATTTGAAGCTTCCATGACTTCCTCCACTCATCCCTACTCAACTTTCTTCTTCTCTTCTCTTTTTACTATTATTTGTTAGATCTCTTAGGTTAGGTTTAAGATAAGTAGTTAGGATTGACCAAGTCAAGAGAGAGAGAGAATTGTTGTGAATTCAAGTAGTAACCAATAATCAAGAATTAAGCAAGAAAACAAATTAAGGCAGGGCCAATTATCAAGATTTAGTGAGTTACGAATGGGGGAGATCTAAGGTCACGATTCCATCAACCCAATTAAACATAGATTGATTGTGATTACTTTCTATCCCTAGGCACATAGATCGGTTGAGCACAAGAGAAAATGCCTAAACATGCAATTCAATGATATCTCTATGATGAAAAACATGCAAGATTCATTAAGTTCTTGGTTCCTTATAACGATTGTACAAATCTCCTATTCTAATTCTAGCAATATTCAAATTGTGTTCCTAATTTATGTCCTAAGCGTGAATCTCCGGTCGGACTCACCACGCAGACTACTTAATCACGAGCTCATATGATCAACACATACAAAACAGAATTAGGAAACAGAATTGAGAATTAGGGAGTAGAAAACATCACAAAATTACTATGCCGTCATGAGCAGCTTCATCGCTTCCTTAGACAAGAGGATTAGTTCTTCATAGTGTGCTTCAACATCACCATCAATTCAATAGAAAACATGAACAAAAGCAATAAAATTGTTTGTAAACCTAAACGAGACGCAGCTCACAAAAAACTAGGATTGGATACTTCAACTCGCAACACTACAAGCTTTATATAGAAGTCTGATTCTGCGGTCGTTCGCAGGGCGTGCAGGTGCTCCTGGGGCGAGCACTTAAATTTGGCTCCAGTATGAGTTTGAATCCTCGTGGGGCGAGGCATGTCTCGCGAGGTGAGACTGAAAAGTCTTCTGAAACCTGTGTCTGGCTCGCGGGAGGAGCCCTGTCTCACTGGGTGAGACCGAAAGACTTCAATTCCTGCTCAGCATCAGTTCTAGCTCGTGGGGCAAGACCTTGAAAATTCCTTTTTGCTGGTTTTGTTCATTTAATCCAAGTTTCCTAGAGCTTCACTTTTAACCTGAAATTAAAAGTAGCATTAAAATGCTTTATTTGGCCAGAAAATAGCAAAACAAAACTAATAACTATTCTTAAGACTCAAGATGTCGCTTGTGAACAATTAAAGCCAAATTTGGGCTAAAACGAGAATGAACTCGTAAAATTGGTATCAAAATTTAGGTCTTTCTAGTCATAAAACTAGATGAACCAAAGGTTAATCACTTAGCTCTAGTCACCTCCATATGGAGTTCAAGTGCAGTACTGTTGATCCTTTATTGTTTATTTATAATACTGATGATGCTATCACGGTGATGTTACTTTATGTGAATGACATAATCTTAGCCGGGAACTCACATTCTACGATATTCATCTTGGTGGGTCAAGTCAACATTGAGTTTGTTATTAAAGACTTGGGTCATTTACATTTTTTATTTTTTGGTGTTGGGTTCTACAAAATCGAATATGGACACTTCTTGAATCAAACCATGTATGCGCTAGACATACTTCAACGTGCACAAATGCAGGATTCCAACGTAGTTGACACACCTATGGGTGTCAAGCATTACGTCATGATTGAAGCTATCTTCCATGATCCGCATCTCTATTGTAGTCTTGTTGGGGCTCTTCAATATCTCACCTTTACCAGACGGGATTTAGCTTATAGTGTGAATTATCTGTCAATTAATGCATTATCCATCAACTCAACATTTTAAAATGTTGAAAAGGGTTCTGCAATATGTCAACGGCATAACTTCTATGGGTATGTGCATTCACAAGATCTCTGATACAAATATGTATGCCTTTGTTGAATTCAGATTGGGCTGGTTGTCCGAGAAGGGCGGTAGCAGCTGAAGATGTCGGATTGACTAATTTTATGAACGGAAAGCCACCTCAATTCCGATGAGAGTATGACGCAGAGAGGCCGGAATGGTGGATACAAGAGGTCGAAAAGATATTTGTGACTATGTGTTGCAGTGAGGTGAAGAAAGTGACTTATGATGCCTTCATGCTAACTGAAGGAGCAGAGTTCTAGTGGAAGGGAAAAAACGATTATTAGAGGCTGAAGGCAGAACTTTTAACTGGCAGTTATTCACTGATTGCTTTTTCGAAAAATATTTTCCACGTCTAGTCAGACGCGAGAAGGAAAAAGAATTCACAAACCTCAAACAAGGTAACATGTCTGTTGGTGAGTATGCATCACATTTTGAGGCTTTGATCAAGTTTTCAGAATTCTATCAGTGGTTTCCAAGTGAGGACTGGCAATGTATAAGATTTGAGGAAGGACTCAGAGCTGCATAGGGTTGTAGTGTCTCTTGACATACAACATTTCTCAAAACTAGTCGAGAGATGCAGTGCCATTGAAAGTATAGACCTAAGGATGGCCAATGAGCATAAACAACTGAGGAGTGGAGGTCCTAACCGATCAAGTTTCCAAAGGCACGGAGGAAGCGGGTCTCAGTGGAGACAGAGACCATATGCGAGACCCGGGCAAACGACAGCACCAGCACCAGTTGCTAGAGCGGGCCAGCAACCGCAAGGCTTAGTTTGCTTCAGATGTGGTAAACCAGGTCGTGTGGCACGAGATTGTTGACAAAAGGTTATGCAACAGCCGACAACAGCCGGAAGAGGAACTGGAGACAATAGAGGTGGAGCTGGAAGAGGAGTCCCAGTAGCAAGACCCCAAGTAGCCAGACCTCAAGCCACTGGAAAAGTGTTTACCATGAGTGGAGCCGAATCCTCTCAATCTGCTGTTCTTATACAAGGTATGTGTTTGATAGCTGGTAGACTCTCGCATGTGTTGTTTGACTTTGGCGCTACACATTCTTTTATTTCGCATGAGTGTGTGGATCATTTGAACTTAACTGTTTCCAAATTACCTTATACCCTCACAATGTCTACTCCAACCAGTAATCCTTTGACTACAGTGTCTGTTTGATTACAGTGTCCTATCGTTGTTGAGAATATGACATTTATTTTAGATCTTATCTGTTTGCCTATGCAACAGATAGATGTTATTCTTTGCATGGATTGGCTTTCGGCTAACCATGTAGTGCTAGATTGTTTTAGCAAGACTTTATCATTTCTTGAACCTTTTAGTGTAGCATCTGTCAATGAAGGAGTTTCTACGAGGAGTGACAACTCTCAACAGTTTATGATGCTTTTCGCAGTGGAGGCTAATGAGACTCCTAGCATAGATTCCGTGCCTATTGTGAGAGAGTTTCCTGAAGTTTTCCCTCCAAACGTTCCATGTTTGCCACCGGAAAGAGAAGTGGAATTCACTATAGATCACATACCAGGGACAAGGCCTATATCTATAGCACCTTATCGGATGTCACTGGTTGAGTTGGTGGTGTTGAAGGAACAATTGGATGACATGTTAGGAAAAGAGTTTATCAGACCGAGTGTTTCACCGTGGGGTGCACCGTGTTATTTGTTAAGAAAAAGGATGGAAGTGCGAGGTTGTGCACGGATTACAGGCAGTTGAATAAGGTGACAATTAAGAATAAGTATTCGTTGCCTAGGATAGATGATTTGATGGATCAGTTGAAATGAGCAGAAGTGTTCTCTAAGATTGATTTAAGATATGGGTACCATCAGATCAGAGTAAGGAAGGAAGATATACCCAAGACGGCTTTTAGGAAGAGGTACGGGCACTATGATTATTTAGTTATGCCTTTCGGTGTAACTAATGCGCCAGCTGTGTTCATGGATTATATGAACAGAATTTTCAGATCGTTCTTCGATAAGTTTGTTGTTGTGTTCATCGACGATATTCAGAATTTTCAGACCGTGTTCATTTGAGATTGGTGTTGCGAGTTTTGAAGGATAGGCAGCTTTATGCAAAACTTTCCAAATGTCAGTTTTGGCTGGAGGAAGTACAATTCCTAGGTCATGTGATTAATAAAGAAGGAATAGTTGTAGATCCAGCTAAGGTTGAGGAAGTTCTTAAATGGGAACGACCTAAGTCAGTAAGTGAAGTACGGAGTTTCCTAGGACAAGCTGGATATTATCGGAGGTTCATAGAGGGATTTTCGAAGATTGCGTTGCCTGTGATGTAGTTAACGAGGAAAAATATAGCTTTTGTATGGATAGACAAGTATGAACAAAGTTTTCAAACTCTGAAGGATAGGTTGACTACATCACCTGTGTTGATCTTACTAGATCCGCTAGGATAGTTTGATGTAGACTCTGATGCGTCATACCAAGGTTTAGGTTGTGTCCTGATGCAAGAGGGAAGAGTTGTGTCTTATGCTTCCCGACAGTAGATAATTCATGAGAGAAATTATCCGACTCATGATTTGGAGTTAGCAGCAATAGTGTTCGCATTAAAGATATGGCGACACTTTTTGTATGGAGCAAAGTTCAATGTCTTCAGTGACCACAAGAGCCTAAAGTATCTATTTGATCAAAAAGAATTGAATATAAGACAACGAAGGTGGATGGAGTTTATCAAAGATTGTGATTTTTAATTATTGTACCATCCTTTTAAGGCTAATTTGGTAGCGGATGCTTTAAGCAGGAAATCCTTGCACGTGTCTGCGATGATGGTTAAGGAGTTAGAATTGCTTGAACAGTTCAGGGATTTGAACTTAGGAATGGAATTGGTAGAGAATAAGATTTGCTTAAGTATGATCACTATCAGTAGTGATTTTATGAAAAATCTTAAAGATAAACAAGATCGGGATATATACCTCCAGGAAGTAAGTAGAGGAATCGATGAAGGTAAAATTTGAGTTTAGTAGAGGAACGGATGGTGTGTTAAGGTTTAGAGATAGAATATGTGTACGAAAGGATGCAGAACTTAGGAATATGATTTTAGAGAAGGCACAAAAGAGTAAGTTCAGTTTCCATCCTGGATCCACAAAGATGTATCAGGATTTGAAGAAAATGTTTTGGTGGACAAGGATGAAGAAAGAAGTAGCGGAGTATGTTTTATCTTGTCTGGTGTGTCAAAAAGCTAATATTGAACATCAGAAGCCAGCACAATTATTACAATATTTAGATATCCCAGACTGGAAATGGGATAGTATCGCTATGGATTTTGTGGTCGGATTACCACGAACTCCTAAGAAGCATGATGTGATTTGGGTTATCATTGATAGGTTGACGAAGTGTGCTCACTTCTTATATATTGGTGAAAGTTATAATTTGGAAAGGTTGACTCAGATTTACATCAAAGAAATTGTTAGATTGGATGGTGTGCCATCGAGTATTGTCTCAGACCGAAATCCTAGATTCACATCTAGATTTTGGAGACAATTGCAAAATGCCTTGGGAACAAAGTTGAAGATGAGTTCTGCTTATCATCCCAAAACCGATGGACAGTCAGAAAGGAAAATTCAATCATTGGAGGATCTATTGAGAGCTTGTGTGTTGGAGCACACTGGCAGTTGGGATGAGTTCTTACCATTGATTGAATTTACTTATGACAATAGTTTCCATAGTAGTATCAGAATGGCACCATATGAGGCTTTGTATGGCAGAAAGTGTAGGACCCCGTTATGTTGGTATGAGACTGGTGAGAACCAAGTTTTGAGTCTATATGTGGTGCAACAAACTACGTAGCAAGTCAGGAAGATACGAGAAAAGATGAAGGAAGCACATGATAGGCAAATGAGCTACAATGATAAGAGGAGGAGACCATTAGAATTCCAGGAAGGCGATCACGTGTTTCTGAGAGTTACTCAGAAAACTGGAATTGGTAGAGCTATCAAATCCATAAAACTTACTCCTTGATTCATTGGACCTTTTCAGATTCTTCGACGAATTGGTCCAGTAGGTTACCAAATTGCCTTACCACCCAATCTTTCCAACCTTCATGATGTCTTTCATGTTTCTCAGTTGAGAAAGTATTATCCTAATCCTTCACATGTCATTGAGTTTGAGTCTATACAACTGCGAAAGAATCTAGAGCATGAAGCTTTACCTGTAAGGATAACAGATAGACGGATTAAGGAGCTTCGTGGTAGACAAATTCCTTTGGTTAAGGTCGTATGGGATGAAACTACTGGAGATGCTACTTGGGAACGCAAGGAAGATATGCAACAAAAATATCCACATATTTTCTAAGGTACGTAAATTCCGAGGATAGAATTTTCTTTTAAGAGGGGTAGTAATGTAGCAGCCAGATTTTAATTATGTTGTTCAACCGGTTAAAATATAATTAATTATATTTTAATCTGAAAGTTAGAAAGTGTTTTTTGAATAAAAAAATCATATTCATAGTCTACTTAATGGTAGAGGGTTACGGGAAAATTTTGGGTTGAAAATTCAGACGAAACCCGGTCTGCGTTTTCACTGATAGTAAAAGTTTAATGAGCATAAAACCTAATTTTGATCCGTGAACGAAACGGTTAGTGTTTTTTTGTTGTTTTGTATGATATTGGAAATTTTTGAAAATTTGAGTTTGGAAATAAAATATAATATTTATTCCGGGTGAAATACAATCGGAAACTTGAACCGAATACGCAATGGAGCAGAGTATGAAGCACAAAAGTGATGAGGTGACATGTGAAAGTGAGGTGACTTACTAGGGGTATGGCCTAAGTCACATCCTAAAAAGTGGTCATGATGACACTTTTTGAATTATAACATATTAATGCTAAAAACCCAATTTTCTCTCTCTTCTTCAACCAAACAAGACATAAGCCAAAACTTGGCCATCAAGACTTGCTTCTCCCTCTCTCTTTCACGCCACTCTCACATCTCCTTCTATAAATACTCATTTCATTTTCTCTTTATCACTTTCCTACTTCTTCAATTTCTCATTTTTAAGTTTCTAACACTTAAAGTTTCCATTTTTACTTAGTTTCAAGCTTCAAGTTCTTCACACTTTTTCTTTCTAGTTTCAAGGGTAACCCTCTCATACTCTTCTATTTCAAGTTTTACACTTATTTAATTAGTTTACTTTATGTCTTCTTAAAATGTTCTTAAAGCTCTTTTAACTTCTAAAATCCCTAGAAAATGGTAGAAAACTTCGTTTGATTTGAAACCAATTTCTATGGACTTCTATTAATCTCTACTTTCATATTCTAGGAGCTTGTATCAAACAAACATCTCTAACCTATTTTTCCAAGGATGGTCGAAACTATGTATTAGTGGCCTAGGAAGTTTTATTTCAACTTTTTGAAAGATGATCATGTATTTGAGCTTCTAGGTACCTCTTGATCTTAAATCTAAAGTATTGGAAAGTTTAAAGATTTATAGCCTATTTATCCTATGATGGCCGAACCTATGATGGTTGTGAACCTAGGATGTTTTGTTTTCATTTTCCAATATGATCATGGACTTGAACTCCGTAATACATTTGGATGCTAAGTCTAAGAGATTGGAAAGTTTAAAGATTTCTAGCCTATTTATCCTATGATGGCCGAACCTATGATGGTTGTGAACCTATGATGTTTTGCTTTCATTTTCCAATATGATCATGGACTTAAGCTCCTTAACACATTTGGATGCTAAGTCTAAGAGATTGGAAAGTTTAAAGATTTCTAGCCTATTTCTCCTATGATGGCCGAACCTATGATGGTTGTGAACCTACAAGGCTGAAACCTACCCTAAGTGGTTGGATGATTTTTATTCCATATTTTCAAGTTATAGCAATTTATCTAAGTTACCTAGAACCTAAGTGATAAGTATCCAAAGGCTTATGTTGAGAAAAGAATCTTAACTCTAGTTTGAATTAAAGGGCCAAACCTAGCCTAAAGAGAACATAGATGAGTTTGTTTGATTTATTGGTTATTATGTTGATTGGTTGAAGGTGGAGTTAGTACTTTGTGGTGTGACAACGAGGAGCTTTGATTTTGGGAGTTCGGTGATAACCCAGGTAGGGGAAAGAACCAACCTATCGTCGGAATGGATAAGTAGTATATTATATAATAATTGTGTAGGGTGACCTAAACCCTACTAGTAGTCGAGTAATCGACAAGACCAAAATCACATTGGAAACCTTTTCTGAAAAACCAATGGCGATTCGGGGATTGTAGGTTTATCGATATTAGGTTGATTTTATATTGTTGATGGTTGATTTGATTTTATTACCTTTATTGAATTGATTTTGTGCTATGTTGGTGATATGGGAATATTTTGATTGATATTGTGTTGTGCATGATCTGCCTGGTTTTTATTGTTATGCATAGTGTATTTTAAGCAAAGATATACATGTTGTCTAAGAGATGATTGTTTTGGGTGTGAGGATAATGATGATTTAGAAGTGCCTAACCTAGATGATGTATGTTAAACAGGTGTTATGGCATAGAATATGTGAGAAGGTTAAGGCACTAGGATGTTGTTAAAACGGGTTAGTGAGATTCAAGTATAGGTGTTGTTGTCCACAACCGTGTATTGGTAATATAATACACAGTGATAAAAGTGTATTGGTAATATAATACACAAGGACATCTGTGTATTGGTAATATAATACATCATGTATTGGTAATATAATACACGTAAACCACTTCTGTGTATTGGTAATATAATACACCGTGTATTGGTAATATAATACATCGTGTATTGGTAATATAATACACGTAAAACACTTCCGTGTATTGGTAATATAATACATCGTGTATTGGTAATATAATACACGTATTGGTAATATAATACACGCAAATCACTTCTGTGTATTGGTAATATAATACACCGTGTATTGGTAATATAATACACGTAAAATCAAGAGTTATCGCGAGACCACTTCCACCTTAGGAATAGGTGTGCAGTTATTGTGTCTTTGAGTAGCATGAGATTGGGGGTAAATGATGATATATTAACTTGAGGATGATCTGTTAGTTGTGTGTGTTGTTTGTCTGTGACAATTACTGTATAATTTACTATGACTCTTTTTCGCTTTTTGACGATAGAACTATTTTTTATCCCATGTATATTTCTGTATGTTTTATTTTACCCTTGATGGGATCGTGCGTGAAGACCCTGTGAATGAGCTTATCGAAGAGGAGTTGGATGGAACTCCCTATGAACCGGAAGTTGTAGGGCGAGCTGTGACCCATGGTGATTAGGGTCTAGTTAGTTATGGTCAGTACGTCTCGTGAGGTGTATTTTTATTATGTTTTCCGTTGTTTAAATTTTTGTCTAAGTATATGCTTGTGAGGGATCCTACTGATAGGATATCCTCAATAGTGTTTTGTAATATGCATAATATACTTATATTGTGATATGCTATTCTATACGAACTTGTATACTTTATAAGTTAATTTTTAAATTTTTACGTATTTTAACTTTAAGCATGTGATTAAGTAATTAAATAATGAGGTTTTAATCTAATGACACAAAGGGGCACATCAGGGTATCTCAGCTGGCATATTTGTTCTCCAAAGCCATCTCAAGAGCCTCTTTCCTGACTCTTCGGGATAAACTTGGTCTTTCATTAGTCCAATCAAGTTTGAAGGGGGGTGATAAGGATAATCATCTGTGATTCCTTCTAACAGATCATCATACTAGTTATATTGTATTTTATCTTTTTTCTTCTATGGTTATTATTATATTTTGTTATCTAGTTCTTATCTACTATCTTGCAACAACTATTTAATAAGAATTTCTACCAAACTCATCTTTGAGTTCAACAGGCCTTCCTTAAACATCTTAAGTTGACACCCTGTGAGTACAAAGTATGGTGATGTGATGAGAATTGGGGTGCTCATACACCGAGTTGAGTTTGTGTATGCTTTAGCATCAAGATATGTTATGGATGAATTGGTGTTAACTTGTGTTGCGGACGTATTGGTGTCAACTTAGGTTGTGTATGCATTGCATAGTTGCCAAAGTGGTGGGTTACGTGACTAAGAGTCATGTAAGGTTGGTATGCCCGAGTGCGGGTACGGAATATGGAGAGGGACGGTTCTGGGAACCTTGGGGAAGTAGTCTGGTTCAGATCGATCTACAGTGAGCAGTAATTTACAACTACTGTGTCGTGGTCTACGCTGGAACTTAACTATCCCGACGTCTGGCCCTTAGTATTTCGGTTGCAGGTGGACCTTCTAAGGCGGCCAAGACACCCCTATTGGAGTTGAGCTCATAAGGGGATGTACTCTTATTGGTCACGGCGAGAAGAATAGTTACCTGGACAAACCAACTGATATTCTCTCAGTAAAGGTATGCTCATGATAGTGAAGGTCCAGGAATCATAATTCCCAGCGAGTGAAATCGACCGACATGTATAGGAGTGTGACTCCTTAGAGGATTGATCTAGATATGTGAAATTGAGGATGATTTGAAACAATATGACTCGAGAGATGTTTGTTGTTGTATGTAGGTGATGGTTGTGAACATGTTATACTATGTTTCCCCTTCCCCTTTCTATGATGTTGTTGTAGTACTTATCTCTCACTGTCTTTTCTCTTCTATGTATGTGTTGCTATGGGTAGATGAGTTGTTCTAGTCAGAGGGTGACAGCGGGGTGGTAGGACAATCGACCTCGATATTTTCTGTTGGCGCAGCCACCCAGGATTGCGATCCTGGGCGATCAAGAGATGATCTACCATGACCCTGACGGCTGGAGAGTCGACCACTCACTGTATTTCATGGTTTACGTCGGCCCAGCTAGTATATATATTAGGTGTGGAGGAGGTGCGTACTTCTCTTTGATAGACCCTTTCAGTATAGCTCAGAGACTACCCTTCTCAGAGATGTTATATCCACTGCGGTAGCATGAGTTCCCAGATAACATGTGGAACAACGTCAACAACTCTCACGCTTAGAGCAGGCTTGGTATGGTGTATAGATGTAGATAGCACCTGAGCAGACAGTACTTAGAGGCTACCAGGCGGTGCTGGATGGTCGTCAGTAGTGACGAGTCCATCTGAGAGCCTCGTGTGTATAGACGTCACTATGGCGAGAGTGAGGGTTGCTTTTGACGCCCATACCACTGATGGTATGGTACTGTCAGTGCGTCGCTAGGTTGTGAGTCTCTGTAAGCTTATTTTGATGTTTTGAGTTATTTTGAGTGAGACGAGCATGGTTGTTATGTTAGGATCTTTTCTACTACAGTACATATGTATTTAAGTTTTATCTTTGAGTCAGTATAAATGTTTGTAGGTTGTTGTAGTCGCACTGATGGGACATTACATACATTTATGGATCGTTGTGAATATTATGTATATAAATGTATGTTTTATGTTGTGCATGTAAATGTTTTAAGTTTTGGTGTTTTAAATATTTTATTATTTTTGACTGTAATAAGGCGTGCTAACGTTGATAATCAGTTAAGGCTTAGTTAATGACGTTCTTCTCTAATAGGACATCGGTGTGTCTCAGGCAACATATGGCTACAGTGTGTCAGAGAGGGATAGATGAGGGAGATAGGGTGGAGTCTGATGGGCCAAATTGAGTTGAGCCCATTTTCCTTTTTTTTCCTTCTTCTTCTTTCACCATTTCTTGCCATTCAATACAAAAAATAGTTGAAATAGCGGCCGAAAATAGCGACCGAATTTATTAGTCGCCATTGGCGACCAAAATTACGACCGATATTAGAATCTACAAGAACAATAGTTATTAGTGTTATGCGACCGAAATAGCGACCAACAATAGGGGAGTAAAACATTGGCCGCCGGTTCGGTCGCTAAACAAAAAAGATTAATGAAGTCATTGTTTGTTAACTTTTGTGCGACCGAAGTTGCAACCGACGATAGTCTGGCGGTTCATTTTTAATTACGTTGAGACCGATTTAATTTCGGTCGCTAAAGCGTTCCAAAAACATTTAAAATTGCGCCATTTAGCGAACGATGTTGCGATCGATTTTAAAAATTAAGTGTTGCGACCAATATAGCGACCGAATTGGTCGGTCGCTAAAAATTAAAATCGCTAAATACTCAGAAACCCCTTTCTTCTTCATTTCGCGATCCCCTTCCTCTCTCTCACTCTATCTCTCTTTTTCCTTCTCTCCTCCGGCCACCACGTACGGTGCGAGACCGTCGTCCCCTCCTCCGACCACCACCATCACGGTAAAATCTCCTATCTCTCTCTCTCTCTCCCCTCCCTCCCTCTCTCTCTATCTCTCTCTCTCCCTCTCTCTCTATCTCTTTGCTTCTGACTATTTCTCTCTCAGTTCCTTCCTCTCCGCATGGCCACCACCGGCACCATCAGAGCAGTGTCGCCATCCTCCTCCTCCTCTGGTATGTCTAGAATGGTTTCAGCAGTTAGTGATGCCTGTGAGTGATTTAGAGTCTTGCTGTGTGCATACTGTTTGATAAAATGCTGAACTCGATTTACTATTAACTGGGGTGTGGCTTTGTTCTTTCAGTTTTCAAGTATTTCATTTAGACAATAAAACTATGGTATTTTGTGCTTACATTTTAGGATATGCGTATCTTATTGTTTTGCTTAATGTTTGTCTTAGGAATTGATGGTTTAGGATGATTGGTATTGTGTGAATGGATAGAGGGTAATGGTTTCAGTGATACATATGTTACTGTTTCTTATCTAGTTAATTTGACTCGGCTTGTTGGTTAACATACTCATTAATTTGATGCATATGAGAATTGAAGTCCTGCATGCTGGTTCTACCTTTTACTTATGTGTATGGATCAGCCCTTGGTTGACATGTATATAAGCTTGCACTATATTTTTTTCGATGAAAATTTAAATGTTTGGCTAATTGGATTAAAGTGACTAGCATTTGACACTTATTTATTCTTATTGGAAGATAATGGGATGGGATGAAACTTATTTTTCTTTTCCCACACTATCCAAATTGCCAAATCTTGCTTCTAAAGGTAGGATAGAACTTTTACAAACATTTCAAGTGCAAATGAATTTGGAAGCAAATTTCACACATGTAACTGTTTATATATTTTCCAAGATAGCAACTAACCTTCTTCATCTGTTCTTTGACCTTAGTATAATAACTTTAATTAGAAACTTTAGTTATGATAACAAAATCTAGTTGGAGTTAAGGAAGCAATGATATAAATGACAATAACAACCATGTAGAAGTAATGATAATCCATATACTATCCATCACAACACTTTCATCTTTTTAGTCTAGGATCTCAAAACATGTGTTGAAATTTATATTGACACCTTGGTATGGTGTTCCTATAAAAAACAACAGATAAATTTAGGCAAATTTAGGCAAGTAAGCTTAAGACACTATAATATTGAAATCAATGTTGAATCTTTCAAATATATGCTTAATTGAGGATGAGGGTCAAAGTATAGTCGCAGTAAAATTAGTGTTAGTCAACTAAACACGTGCCATCATCATTCAAATATTATTCACATTGGAAAGTAGCTCTGTACACAATATTATGAAAGCAACTCTGGTTTTCTACTCATTTGTTTAACTAGGCAATGGAGCTTTCCAGAAATAGTTGTTGATGACCATCCTTACTAGGTTATCTAGGTACTTCGGGTAGGAAAAAGTTCTCTCTATGACCATCCTTCAAAACCACGTAAAAGCATCTGCTTTCCTAAAAACTACTATGTCTGCTAATCTGTAAAGTTGCATGTGAATTTGCATTTTTTTTTTGTTCTATTTTAACATGCTAGTCTGTTACATGGATCTTTCCATCTTTGCTTATTATCACTTGATGAAGTTTAGACATATGACTTGTTTTCCTTATCATTTTATCAGAAAATGGATCCGACTAAATGTTTTGAGACAGCCATCCATTTAGACCAGGTATAGTATCTCATCAACTTAAGATTAACGATCGAATTCACGTAATGATGATTAAGGCATAAACTAATCATTACTAAATTGTTTGTTGGTATTTGCAGGATTTGATTTCAATTTCGCGATCATTCTACCGTCGTTGGGGACAAGGAATATCGCGTGTTGTGACTATCGAAGACAAATGCGGAAATCTGCTCAATGGGAATATAGTAATCCATGAGGATCGCCCATATTTTGGAACAGACACAAAGGGTATCAGTGAGTTGTATTTGCTGTCCACTGGTGCATTGGCAAAGTTTTAGTAGCTTGGGGGTTCTCGCTTCTACATGTTCATCCCTTTGGAAGATTGATGAGTTTTGATGTTTTGATTAGTACTTATTGATTGTGGTGTGTTTTTATGTTTTGATCGTTAATTAGTACATTATTAAACTTTTTTTGTTTTGATAAACAATTATTAAACTTGCGTTAATTAATGTATGTGTTTTCTTGGTCATATTGACTGTGGTGTTTTGGATTGTTCGTACATTATATTTATGTTTTCTATTTATCCAAAAAAAAATTGAAGTACTTTGTTTATATCATAAATTAAAAATCAATGGGGTTGTAACATCCCGGTTTTTATGGTTTTGTTTTACGTGAGAGGAGCAGGTTTAAGACTTGGATTATAAAGTTAAGAGATGGATTAAGGTCTAGGAACCCTTGCATGGGAAGTACGCAATCATCGGGAGTGAATTTGAATGTAAGCAAACTCTAGGATTTTCCCGTTTACTGTCTAAAAGGCTTAGATGTGTGGAATAAGAAAATTTGGATTATTTTTTAGGGTTTTAGGATGTTTATTAGGTCATGATGAGCCTATATCTCAAATTTGAGGTCAATCGGACGTCAAACAAGCTCAGAACGTGATGAAACGTACGAATGATGAATTGCTAATTTGGCTGGTCAACGTGGTCCATGCTCGAGCGTGAGGAGTGCTTATAGGAATTGACACATGGCTGACTGGACGATGCATGGACGAGATGTGGCGAGACAGACTGCCATGCTCAAGCGTGGGAAATTTCACGCTTGATCGTGGGAAATTCTACGCTCGAGTATGGGCAGTACTGAAAGGACCCCTTGGTTCTATTTAAACGTGAAAGTTGGGGAGAAAAACATGTTTTTCAAAGGCTGAACAAGCGCTCGCGAGGGAGGGATTAGAGAGAGATTAGAGAGAAAGTGAGGCCAAGGAAGATCCGTCCGTCCGATCAAGATTCCGACTTTGATTCTGTGATCAGGACAACGATTACTACGAGTATCAACTATCGATTCTCGATACAGTTGAGGTAATGCTCAAATCTCTAACGCGTCGACACATCGACATTTCCGTTTTCTTCTTTCTTGTATCTTGTTTCGATTCTAGCTCTGTTTGGAAAGCTGTTACAAGTTTAAGATGTATGACATTGTCGGGACTATGTCCTTTTGTTAGGGCAAATTGTGGAGCACCAGAGAGTCTCTTTTGGGACGCAAGGCAACAAACTAGAGGTGTTTGTTTCACGAGGTTCGAGACATCAGTACAATTGTACACAAGGGTGAGGGGGAAGAAACCTTAATTATCGGGACAATAGGCATAGAATATGAACATTAACATGTGTGGAGATTCTCAAACCCCGTTGATTGTTGGTTGATAAAATGATATGTGATAATATGCTTATCTGAGTATATGATGTATATTTAATATGTCGGTTATGCTTATATGATAACATGCGTAGGTGATGTATAATTAATATTTTATTGATGTTATGATGATATGTTAACTATGTGGTGATGGATGCATGTGCATATCATTGTGTTGGTCAACCTTATGGGTAACCGCAATAGTTGTTTGAGCGGCTACTAATATGAGGTTGTGTTGGTGTATTATGAACAACTACAACGAAAGTTGGATAGTTTTCACAAGGGGTCGTATGACTAGCTATGATAAGCCGTTTGAGTGGTTATCAAACGAGGTCGGATAATACTTGTGCATAACTGCAATAGCAATTTGAGTGGTTATTGCACAAGAGGTGTATCTGTATATATGTGCATAGAGGGGCTGTGTGAACAGTTACAATAGTTGTTTGAGCAATTGTCACACGAGGTTAAGGTGGACTATCCGGAGCGACTAAGATGACGGAACTCATGTTGGTGATGTAGGAGTTAGTAGCCCAACTACCGACTGAACGTTGTTGTAGAATTGGCCAATCATGCATATAGGACCAGTTATGCATTAGAATAAGTTATGATCCTAGTTACTGAGATGTTGAGGTTGATTGATTTGACGATGATCTTGCGAGACGGTTGTGTTTGTTTATATACGTGTTGATAAGTAGTATTTTATGCTGTTTCCCCTTTATGATGATTAGAGTTTCTTACCTCCTGTATGTCTCTGTTTATATTTATTTTGGGTTTGGTTCGTGATTCGAAGACGGAGATGAGCTTTTAGCTAGTGCCGAGATGAGGAAGGTGATGAGAATGCTAACGTCTCTCACGAGAACTTTCAAAGTTGAAGTTGAGTTTTTTTATTAGTTATACCACGGTCAGTGGAGTGTCAATTTTTGGTTTATGTCATTGCTTCCTTCATAACTTTGATATGTTGCATATATGTTTTATTGATTTAAAATACATGCGATAAATGTTTTAAAATTTCTCATATTATTTTATTACATGCATCTGCTTAATGTGGCACCCAAAAAGGGGTGTCACGGGGGTAATAGTTGAAAAACAAAATTTGGTCAATAGGATTAAGTTTCGGGAAAATTAAAAAACAAATTCATGAATAGCGACCGAATATCAGTCACCAAATTCGGTTATCCGAGAATGCGACAAACTATACGGTGACCAAAATATATAGTTTAGTGATCGAAATATCGGTCGCCAATTTGCGACCAAAATACAAATTCCATCAATAAACATTTAGTGACCATGATTTCTGCTACCCCCTTGATTCGGTCGCTAATTGGGTCGTTACACAGGATAGCAACCGAATTAGCATGTTTAGTGACCGAAATCTTCGGTCGCTAAACAGGTTTTTTTGGTAGTGATTTATTTTTTCTTTTCTTTTTATTCTTGAAATTAAAATAAAATAATAAAAATTGAAATTAACTAAAAATTATATTAAAAAATAAGACAAAATTTGGTGTTCGCAGTTGTCCCTCTTTATACGTTTCTTATTAAAGAATATGAATAATTGTGTTCTTTTATATTATTGTTACAAGAAATGAGTAAAGACATGAACTCGAATTTTGTTTATGAATGCATAAGAGAGTGGAAAAAAAACCAAAAGATATATGTATGAATGCAATGGGCTTCTTGCGACCCAACAAAAAGATAAAATGCACTAAGCTTCTTGTTGCTCGACTGGAATTCTAAACATGTATCGGGCTTTTGGCGGCCAGACATAAATTTAAAATGCAATGGGCTTCTGGTGGTCTGACAGGAATTTAAACATGCAATGGCTTATGGTGGCCTGACTAGAATTAAAACATGTAGTGGGCTTCTCGTGGCCGAATAGGAATTTAAATATGAAATGAGCTTCTCGTGGACCGAAAGGAATTTAAACATAGGGTGTGCTTCTCATGGCCCGGCGGGAATTTAAAGATACAATGGGCTACTGGTGGCCCAACAAGAATTCAAACATGCAATGGGCTTCTGGTGGCCCGGCAATAATTTACATATGTAATGGGATTTTGGTGGCTCGAAAGAGATTTGAGTGCAATGGGCTTTAGGTTCCGACAAAAAATTAAATGTGATGGGCTTTTTGACCCAAAACATTAGAACTTGTTGCAAAAAGATAACTGGTGATCTTTGGGAACTGTCCGATCTCTTGAAGTAACACTCGATGTGAAACCAAGACATCACTACTATATTCATTTGATTTTTATCATACTTTTATTATTGAAGGATTGAACTATGGTTTCACTTTCCTTCTTGCCCTATAAAAGCTAAAATACTAAGGATTATGCAGTTAGTTTATCTGTTTCCCCAAAATACTGTTATCCATCAAAATTGAAGCTTCGACGTAGGCTTCACAATCTGGGTCTTCTTAACTTGTTTATGATTTCCCATTATCTTCAATAATTTAGGTAATGGGCATTTCAATGTTCCAATTTTCCCCTGGAGACTCATGAGCTGGAATTTTGAATTGTTAGTTGAAAGATTGCCACTTTGCTAATTAAATCATGATATTAAACTCATGTTTCCTTTATTGAAGCATTATATGACAAACATGCATGATTTCACACAAAGCAAGAAACACCGAGGTTTATAGAATTAATGGGTATTTCATTGGTTTGAACATTCCAGGGTATATGAATGAAACAAAAAGATGGAATGAAAGATGTGCTAGTAATCGCTCCAATTAGGATTCCTTAGAACTTATTAGATGGACCCTTTTTCAAGAATGGAAACCATAGCTACTAACTGTCCTTCGACTCCAGATGTGATCAAAGTTCTCCTTGACTTCTTTTTTCTTTAAATTTTCTCCAGTTTATGCCTTGGCTGCCACTAACAACCACCTCCAAACCTTGCCTATATTCCTAACACAACTGTTCCAAGTGACCTCTTTAGAGGAGAGCCTTTTTTCGAACTTTGCCTTAACTCTCACTTAGGTCGCCTTTACAGGTTTTCAACCTAACGAGCTTTTCTTTTCTTTTCTTTTCTTTTCTTTTTTATTAAATACCATAACCTTTGCTTAGGTTGCCCTTACGGGTTTTCAACCTAACAGGATTTATAATTTTTTTCTTTTTCATTAAATACCCCAACTTTTGCTTAGGTTGCTTTTATGTGTTTTCAACCTAACGGGCTTTAATTTTTTTTCTTCTTTTTTTAAGGATGGAGCTTTTTTGGCAACATCAGAATTGTTGGTCTCAACCATTTGTTACCATCCATATCATAATTGTTTGGTGCCCATTTCCCCACGAGCATCTTCTTGGTTTGGAAAGTATCTTTTTAAAAACCAGATCACCTGCTTGAAATTCTCTCCAGCATATCTTCTTCTTAAAATCTCTTGCCATTCTTCCTCGGTACAATTGTTCTTGACATATGTCTTTCAATCGCTTTTCCTCAATCATGTTTAATTGTTTATAACGAGTCTTCACCCATTCTGATTCTTCTAATCCAGCTTCCATCAACACCTTTAGTTACAATATCTCAACTTCTATGGGAGAAACTGCTTCCATTCTGTAGACAAAGGAAAAAGGTGTTTCCCCAATGATGGATTGGATGTTAACACAACATGTTTGGAAACCATATGGGAGCATCTCATGTCTTTCTAAACTTTTGTGTTATTGAGATTGGGAGCATTGCCGGTGATATTTTTTCCAAATTTCCATGCAAAAATAACCATGTACACTCTAGATAGACATGGAAACCAAATCCACATAATCCAATCATTTGAGCATTTTATAATACAGGTTATGTGCATCTCAAATAAAGGCTATGGGAACAATTGTATGCATGTGTAACCAACTCTTAATCTCATATCAAATTATAACAACACATTCATGAAAATTTTCATTGATTCAACAATCTCAATATCAATAACAAGGATGAGTGTGATTTTACCTTATATTTCACGTACAATTCTGCATGCATTTTCATATCGTTAGCCCATTTTAGTTTGATTTTTGTTAGTTTTTCCTTTGGAACGGATAAGGCGGTTTCATGGTGTTGTTTTGTAGAAATCAATGAAAAAATGCTCAAGATTGGCCATGATGAAGCTTGGATGAAGATAGAGCTTGAAAAGTGAAGAAAATGTGCCAAGCAGAGCCCATCACGGCTTGGCCGTGATGGTCATCACGGCCGTGATCAAGCAGAGCTGAAAAGACAAAAGCCAAAAATCAGAAGCTGTCACGACCTGGCCGTGACGACCATCACGGTCGTGACAAACCAGAATTTGAAAGTGCGCCTTTGGCAGAACGTGTCACGGCCTGGCCGTGATGGCCATCACGGTCGTGACGCGCATTATTTGGATCAGAATTTCTATAAAAGAGGCGCTGGGTAGAATAGAAAAGCAGCCTGGGACTAAGAGTTGGATGGTTACAGAAGGGGGGTTCTAACCCTAGAAGGGAGCGGCTGAGAGGGGCTGCAGTGATGGCTGTGGAAAGCTCCCATGGAGTTTCTTCTCTCCTCTTCTCCTATTTCTCTGGTTTTGCTTTTCTCTGTAATTATGTGTAGCTAAACCCTTTGGTTGTTGGGGTTAGATAATTGCCTTTCTGAACTTGATTATATTGTGATTTAGTTTCAATGCAAGTTTCTATTTCTTTATGAGTATTTGATTCTGTGCTTAATGCTTTTCCTGGTTTGGCCATCCTTGGAATGATTTGTTGCTTTGATAGACAATTGAAAGACTGATGTTAGAGTATGCTCATGAATCAAATTCCAAGTAGTTCATGAACCTAGACATAGGTCTTGGGGTGCTTGCAATCTTATAAGTCTTAGCTTAATGCAAAATCTCAGGTTGATCCACCTAAGACATTAGGGTTTGATTTGGGATTTTAGGCTCATTCCACCTCAGACATTAGGGTTTGAGTATTTAAAAAGGCTTGATTGTCATAATTGAATTAGGACTTATGTTAGTAACTACTTCATTGCAATCAAGGGAGGATTAGTGTTGTCTAACCCTGACAATTCCATCCTTTTGTTAACCACATCTCTCTTTGCATTCCAGGTGTTTGAGAAAAAGCCAAAAAGATTTTGCTTGTTTTATTTTGTTTATTTCGAATTCCCTTCATACACACTTTTAGTCTAGATAGTTGTTGAGTTTGTGAATTGGTAATTGGCAACCGATCCGTGAGGACGATATCCGGTCTTACCACCGTATTACTTGTACGACTAGGTACACTTGCCTATATTGCCGAAATCGTGTCAAGTTTTTGGCGCCGTTGCCGGGGATCGAATTTGCCAATATCATTAGTAACAAAGTAGACAACTACTTTAGACATTTTTGTTTATGTATATTTTTCTGTATATATTTGATTTTTTTTCTTTTGAGTTGTGTTTGTCCAAGGTGGATTGCAAATCATAGAGACTTATTATTTTCCTGCCTTGGATGGTGTTACAAAATATTCCTTTGGGCCTAATGTAGTCTTGGGAGACTATGTGCTCTGGGGAGATCAATGCCCTCATGCACAAGCTTATAGTGTAATCATGAAGCATGAGGAGGAATGGAAATGGAATGAGCCAAGTCCTTTGAAAGTTGCTCTGCAACAATATTCACTAGAGCTATCTATCTCTGAGGCCAAAATAAGAACTAACTGTGATAGTATCAACGCTGTGAAGCAGAATTTCAAAATGCAAGTTGATGAAATTTGCAAACAGTTGGTACAAGAATTGCATGGAGCGCAATTTGAGCAAAATCTGGTTTTGGGGATAGTTCAAAGTGAAGTTGAAGTGGGAGTGGAGAGCAAAGAGGAACCACCTCTCACCATGCTTGCTAAAAAACCGGGAATTTTGGCATTGGATAAATATATTGGTTTGGATGCATGTATGGACACTACGAAATTGGCTCAAAAAGTAAAACCTCATGTGCTTCATGGAACATTGATGCTTGAAAGGGTCAAAAGAGGAGTTGATCACTTGCTGTTTGACCCAAGAGGAATTGAGGGTAGATTCATCTTGCTCCTGCAATGGCCATTCTTCATGCCATGGGATCCGGGAGGATGCCCTTACACCGTGAGCACCAATTGGTCCTTATACCACAAGCTATGAGATCCAGGTGGATGCTTCTCAATAAATCAAGCTACTGACATTAAAGAAGCGCTTATTGGGAGGCAACCCAAGTTTTATTCTCTTTTTCCATTTGTTTTTGATTCTTACTCTTGAATAATTTGAGAAGATCAAGAGGGAGAAGATGATAAATTAATAAATGTGTTAAGTGTTTTCAGGCTAATAAGGAAGGAGAAGCAAAAAGGGCAGGGAGAAACAAAGTCAGCAACCATCACGCCCAGGCCGTGACACTGGTCACGGCTGTGATGAGCTAACCAGAGAGATCAGAAAGGATCACGGCCCAGCCGTGATCAACATCACGGGCGTGATGAGCCAGCCCTGAAGATCAGAGAGCATCACGGCCTAGCCGTGATGAAGGTCACGGCCGCGACAGGCTTCTTCCTTTGGACCAGAATTGATCACGGCCTGCCCGTGCTGAGCATCACGGCCGTGACCCATTTTCCAGCATCCCTGTGTCTAAGCATGTGACCCAGCACCCGCTGCCGCCTCGGTGAGTTGTTCCAATTTTTCTCCTCTCTCCAACTTGATTATTTACATTGGGGACAATGTAAGTTTTTAAGCTTGGGGTAGGGGTATTTTTGCAAATTTTTTAAAATTTTCATATTTTGCATGTTGCATTCATATAGGCATAGTTTTTCATGATCACATGATTCGATTACCCCCTTGCGTAGATGATGCACCCAATTGTGAGAACTGAGTGCCAAATATTTTGAGATAGTGAATTTTTGAACCCAATTTTTTATTCTTGTGATAAGGCTACAAATAAACATGCTTGAGATGATCTTTGATAGTTGATGATTAGCATGTGGTTCCGTAGATTTGTATTTCTCACTGATTTTTGCACTGCTAAAATGTGAGATTTTGAGCCAAAAGGGGTACTCATTAAATCTACCCCATTCTTTGTGATAGAGTGTTTATTCCTGTTGGATGTAATCCTCTAGAACTTGACTTGAAATCGTTTTGAAGCTTAAAAATTTTTTAGAACATTTTTGAAAATGATTGAGGCATTAGGTATTTTTCCAGCTGACCTTTGATTGATGAAATGCTACCCCTTAGTTGCCCAATTTTGAGAATGAAAGAATAAAATACTTTTCTTGGTACCTTGAAATATATTGATGAATGATGCTTGATAGGAGGCCTTCTAAAGTATTGCACAAAAAGGGTAAAAAGGTAGTTGAAAAAGTATGGGATGAGAAAATCAGAAAAATATTTCTCTTGAGCTGAAAATCTCCCCTTCTCCAAATAAAAGAAAAAGAAAAAGAAAAAAAATATGTAGAGAAGGGGATGACAAAAAGAAGTGAGAAATAAAAGAAAAAGAAAGAAAGAAAGGTGGAAAAATGAATTGAAAACCCAAAAAAGTATTTTAGAAGGTGTCACGCTTCGCAATATCTGATATTTTGTTTAGCCTTTTTGAAATTTCCTTTTCTTGATTTCCCCACCTAACAATAAATCCCATGGCCCCGTTACAACCAAAGCAAAAGACCTCTTGATTCTTAATTGTTTTCATTAATAAAGTAGAGATTTGGTTGATAGTCAAGCTTATGGTAGAATTCATTCCTTGAGGAAATTGAGTGAATTATCATATATCCCTAAACACTAGAGTGAGGTGAGAAAGAGTGCCCGAATCAGTGAAAATATGAGTCTAGGGAACCTAAGCTTCTAATTGGACTTGAAATTGATTGTCTCTTGGTGAATTATTTGAATGCCTGTTACTTGGATTAGTTACTCGGGTTCTTGGTTCACTATCCATGCTCTGATTGTTTATATCTTCTGGCCTTAGTATTTGCTTGAGGACAAGCAAAGTCTTAAGCTTGGGGTGATTTGATGAGTGTGATTTTACCTTATATTTCATGTACATTTCTGCATGCATTTTCATATCGTTAGGCCATTTTAGTTTGATTTTTGTTAGTTTTTCCTTTGGAACGGATAAGGCGGTTTCGTGGTGTTGTTTTGCAGAAATCAATGAAAAAATGCTCAAGATTGGCCATGATGAAGCTTGGATGAAGATAGAGCTTGAAAAGTGAAGAAAATGTGCCAAGCAGAGCCCATCACAGCCTGGCCGTGATGACCATCACGGCCGTGATCAAGCAGAGTTGAAAAGACAGAAGCCAAAAGTCAGAAGCTGTCACGGCCTAGCCGTGACGACCATCACGGCCGTGACAGACCAGAATTTGAAAGTGCGCCTTTGGCAGAACGCGCCACGGCCTGGCCGTGATGGCCATCACGGTCGTGACGTGCGTTATTTGGAACAGAATTTCTATAAAAGAGGCACTGGGCAGAATAGAAAAGCAGCCTGGGACTGAGAGTTGGATGGTTACATAAGGGGGGTTCCAACCCTAGAAGGGAGCGGCTGAGAGGGGCTTCAGTGACGGCTGTGGAAAGCTCCCATGGAGTTTCTTCTCTCCTCTTCTCCTATTTCTCTGGTTTTGCTTTTCTCTGTAATTATGTGTAGCTAAACCCTTTGGTTGTTGGGGTTAGATAATTGCCTTTCTGAACTTGATTATATTGTGATTTAGTTTCAATGCAAGTTTCTATTTCTTTGGGAGTATTTGATTCTGTGCTTAATGCTTTTCCTGGTTTGGCCATCCTTGGAATGATTTGTTGCTTTGATAGACAATTGAAAGATTGATGTTAGAGTATGCTCATGAATCAAATGCCAAGTAGTTCATGAACCTAGACATAGGTCTTGGGGTGCTTGCAATCTTATAAGTCTTAGCTTAATGCAAAATCTCAGGTTGATCCACCTAAGACATTAGGGTTTGATTTGGGATTTTAGGCTCATTCCACGTTGAGTATTTAAAAAGGCTTGATTGTCATAATTGAATTAGGACTTGTGTTAGTAACTACTTCATTGCAATCAAGGGAGGATTAGTGTTGTCTAATCTTGACAATTCCATCCTTTTGTTAACCACATCTCTCTTTGCATTCCAGGTGTTTGAGAAAAAGCCAAAAAGATTTTGCTTGTTTTATTTTGTTTATTTTGAATTCCCTTCATACACACTTTTAGTCTAGATAGTTGTTGAGTTTGTGAATTGGTAATTGGCAACCGAACCCTGAGGACGATATCCGGTCTTACCACCGTATTACTTGTACGACTAGGTACACTTGCCTATATTACCGAAATCGTGTCAATCAACAAAGGAGAAAATAAAGAAGAATATTGACACTACCAAATCAGAGAACAACAATTACTTTCTCTCAGAAGTAAAATTTTTCCAACTTAGGCAAGTATTTAAATTAGAATTTCTCACTAGCAATGGGACTGTCTCTTTGACTCCCTCTTAAGAAAAATAAGAACTTTGAAATTCCCTCCACTTGTTGCTAGAAATTCAAAATTATCTCCAAGAAAATGATATAAATTTGAAAAGCTTCCCCTCACTCCAGCAATCTCACTTATTTCCCCTCCCTCTGGTAACTTTGAGTTCAACATTTATAGAGCCATGGAGGGCATGGTGCATCTGCTCCTGAACAGAAATGTTGACCCTCAGAGTTTACGCGTACAGGAAGGTAGTGTGCGCAGGTGGTGAAGCAAAGAGCATAGGCGGTGGGACAACCATGGTGGTGTACATGGGGGTTGGGGGAGCAGCGTTAATGAAGGAAGAAGATATAGGTGGTGTGTAGAAGAAAAAAAAGGTAGGGACGGCCGATGGAAGGAAGAAGTAGGGAGAAGAAGAAATTGATGGTGATATGGGCGATGTATATAGGGTGGAGGCTACTACGAGTTGAAAGGAGAAGAAAAGATGATGTGGGTTTGGAGCTCCATTTGAATTAGAAAACTTTTTGACGGGTCAAAATGGGTTGAGCTCATTTTCCTTTTATTCCTTCTTTTGCTTTCATATTTTCTCGCCTTTTATTTTTTTATTTTCTTTTTATTCTTAAAATTAAAATAATAAAAATTGAAAATTAATTAAAAATTATATATAAAATAAGACAAAATTTGATGTTCACATTTGTCATTTTTTATTTTCGATTGATCTTTATTAAGGGTACTTTTGAAAATAATGTTAAACCAAACATCGGAATCAAGATTACCAAGTAACATTCCCAGGAATGTTTAAGGCTTATCAAACACATTTTTTTCATTCTCAGGAACCATCATTACCAGGAATCATCATTCTTGGAAATCATTATTCCAGGGAACCAAAACAAAAATTTGCTTACCAAATGCCGCCTTAATTGAAAATATTGGATGAAAATATTCTTCCTATTTTATGTTGTACGTGAGAGTATATATATTTGTAGGTTTTAATTTTTGGACAATGCTAACCAGTTCCCTTAAAATATTGGTTAACCAATTAAAAAAGAAAAATTTCTATGAGAAGCTGGTGTATTTAATATATTAAAAGTGTGATAGCAAAATGAATTAAGCATTCCTTTAAGCATTCAGTCATGGCTTTGCTAGGGTTTTCGTTACGTAGCTCCCTAGGGTTTGCATGGCGGTTTATGGTGTTGATCATGGCTGTCTGTCCATTGCGCTTTCTTGCTCCATTGTCTCCTTCATTCTCTCCTACACCACTTGCGTCTCCAATAAAGGATCCCTCTCATGATCCATCGTTGTCAAAAGACTTTCGTTGAAGCCCTTAGGAATGTTTGTGATATCCCACGCAGTCAACTACCTAGACCTCGCATCAAAGGGGATCAGATTGCAATAAAAATTCTAGAAGAAGAGTACAAGGCTGGTCATGACGATTGCAAAAATCACATTCATGGCCGTATGATCCTTTCTAAAGGTGATAGCCCAATCAGGGTTGATGCCTTAAAAACCAAGTTATCTGCATTATGGAAGACTCTTGGTCCATGGGGTGTAATCTCTCTTGGTAGGGGCTATTATGAGTTTTCTTTTTCTTCAATAGAAGACCTTCGAAGGGTAAGATATGTCCCCTCTTGGAATTTCAAACCAGGTTTCTTGCGTCTTTTTTCATGGTCACCATATTTTAACCCGGTCAATAAACAGCAAACATCAACTCAATGTTGGATACGGATTTCAGGTCTAGCACAGGAATATTGGAGACACAAGATCATCTTTGTTATAGCAGGCATCATAAGTTCTCCTATTTGCTTCGATGCTACAACAAGTAAGTGCACTATTGAGCGTAGTTTTGGTCATTATGCACGTGTTCTTGTTGATCTTGATTTGAAAACTGTGTTGAGAAACAAATTTATGGTTGAGAGAGAGGATTTTGAAATCTTAGTTGGTATAGAGTATGAAAATCTGCCTGAATTTTGTACTTCTTGTCAATCTATTGGTCACTCATTATCTTCTTGCAAATAGAAAGGTGATGCTGATCCTGTTTGGCCTCATAAAGTGCAAGAGTGTCGAGGAAAACCTGCTAATTCTGATAGGTAGCTTGCTCGTGCTATTTCCAAATATGTTCCAGAACAGAAAGCAGAAAAATGAAAAGAGAAGACAGTTCATACTGAACCTGGTGTTAATTTTGGAAAAGGAACAAGTAAACAGGTGAATTTTAGAGAAAATCTTCAAGAACCCAAAGAAACTGGTGTTGTGGTAGATGAAGATGTGGATAGAGCTGATTTAGTTGGGGTTAATAACTTCCCTATTTCAGAGAAGGATCCTCAAATTGACCCAAATCCTATTATAGGACTGATTGCTAATCCTGAAGAAGGTGCATCTATGGATGTGGAAACTAATAAGGACACTGCTCATTCCATTGGCAGTATTGGAACAGAAGAAGCATTATATAATGTTTTTCTGATTTAAGCTCTCCCTCAATCCCGGATTCAGTTAAACATTCAAAGGAGGTTTCTCCTAGTCAATCTCGAGTTCAAGAGACAGATTTTGACACTGATGCTCAGTTTGTTTCAAATTCTGTGCAAGAAACTACCACTCCAATCATGAATTCCAACCCTGTGGTTATTAAAGATATGCATATTGTTGGTAAATTGTGGAGCACACAAGTAGAAGAAGAGGAGGATGACATTGAGGTTTCAGTACCTGAACAGCAAAATGTTCCAAATAAATACTTGATTGGTGATCCTAATGTCAATTTGGAACAAGATACAGAATTTACTGTTGTCCTCTCAAAGTCTCAAAAGAAAAAGCTGAAAAATAAACAACTTCATATTCAGAAAGCTCGTGCTCAGAATGCCCGAAATAGGGGTGGTCCTAAAAACGTTGCATAATGTAAATTTTGTATTGGAATGCTAGAGCCATTGCTAACCTTGAAACTAGGTTAGTGCTGAAGAAGTTATGTTCCCTGCATAAGCCAGACATGGTCTTCATTTCTGAACCATGGATCTATTGTCAACAATTTCCTGCTAGTTTGTTGGAGGAGCTGAATTTGAAGTTTTTTTGTTGTTAATGATAGAGCCAATAACATGCCTAACTTGTGGTGCCTTTGCACTAACTTGTTCTCCCCATCTATCTTATCTAGCTCTGATCAACAAGTTACCTGTTCTGTGGATGTTGATGGTAAACAAATGTTAATTTCTGAAGTGTATGCCTCAACAAATTATATTAAGAGGAGACAACTTTGGTCTGAGTTTTCTGCTTTACAGCAATCTCATTGTGTCCCTTGGTGTTATATAGGAGATTTTAACTGTGTTTTGGGATCTCATGAGCATAGAGGTAAGGGTTTGCCCTAAAAGTTATCTTGTGGTGAATTTAGATCTTAGACTGATTCTTCCAACCTCATTCACATTAACACAAGTGGTTCCTCTTTCACTTGGTCAAATGGTTGAATTCGTAATAGCTACACTGGGAGAAGATTAGATAGATCCTTTTGTAACGGTGATATGCTAGACCTTTGGAGCGGTGTAACATGCTGCACACTCACTAGAGCCAAATTTGATCTTTTTCCTCTCCTTTTATCCTTGAAGAAAGAGGATAAGCAATATGGTTGTGTTTAAATTTCATAAAATGTGGTCAAGCCACCCATATTGTAGGAATTTCATTGCTGATTCTTGGAAAGACCCTATTGTTGGTTGTCCTATGTTTGTTCTTTATCAAAAATTGAAGAACTTAAAGCTAAAATTGAAGGAGTGGAACAAGTTTGTCTTTGGAGATGTGCATAAAAATGTCAAAGAAGCCATGTCTAGTCTTGATCAGATTCAGCTTCAAATCAATAATGATGGTGGTTCTGTGGAGCTTTTCAAAAAAGAGAAAGAAGCTCAGAAATTGTTGCAGCTTGCTCTTGGCTATAAAGAAGATTTTGAAGGAGATATCCAGAATTACATGGCATCTAGAGGAAGATAGAAACACAGAATTTTTCCATCGAATGGTCAAAATTAAAAGTGTCACAAATCAGATCACTGTTCTGCAGCATGAAGATCAGATTCTTAACAAATCTGTTGTGTTAGAAAGTCACATTCTGCACTATTATCGAACTCTGTTTCCTAGAGGTAATGTTTGCCAATCTAATGATCTCATAGGCAGAGTTATCCCCTCTATTGTGTCGGCTTAGGATAATGCGTTTTTGACCAATTTGCCATCTATAGAAGAGGTTAGAGATGTTGTCTTCTCAATGAATGCTAGTAGTGCCCCGGGGCCAGATGGCTTTGGTGGCCATTTCTATCATACTTATTGGGATGTGATTGCTCAAGATGTGTATAATGTTGTGCTTCAATTCTTCCAACAAGGTTGGATTCTTCCATATTTAAACTCTAGCATTGTTGCTCTAATACCAAAAGTTTCTAATGTTGTCAAGATTGAGCAATATAGACCAATTGCCTTGGCTAATTACAAGTTCAAGATAATTACCAAGATTTTGGCAGACAGATTGGCAGTCATAGCTCCTAAAATAATATGTGAAAACTAGAGGGGATTCATAAAAGGAAGACAAATTATAGACTGCATAGGAGTAGCTTCTGAATGTATAAATCTGCTAGATAAAAGATCTTTTGGTGGTCAGTTAGCTTTGAAAATTGACATTAAGAAGGCCTTCTATTCTCTAGACTGGAACTTCTTATTAATAGTTCTTCAGTCCTTTGGTTTTAATGACCAGTTTTGCTCTTGGATTGACACAATTTTACTCTCAGCAAAGCTGTCCATATTAGTTAATGGAAAGGCCATTGGTTCTTTCAATTGCAAGAGAGGGGTTAGACAAGGTGATCCCTTATCTCCCATCCTCTTTTGTTTAGCTGAAGAGGTTCTAAGTAGAGGTATCACCAAGCTGGTTAAAGATGGAAAGTTGCAATTGATGCCTGGTCCAAGATATTTCAAAATGCCTAACCATGTCCTTTATGCGGATGATATTTTAATTTTCTGTAGAGCCTCCAAAACAAGTTTAAGCAACTTGTTGTCTTTGTTTAAGGAATATGAGCAGATCTCTGGGCAAGTCATTAGTGTTGAGAAATCTAAGTTTTACACAGGTAGCATCTCAGTCTCTAGAAGGGTTACTCTATCTCAACTTCTTGGTTTCTCACATGGTTCTCTTCCTTTCACCTATCTGGGTATCCCTCTTTTTAAAGGAAGGCCTAGAAGAATGCATCTCCTCCCTATTGCAGATAAAATAAAATGTAGGCTTGCTTCTTGGAAGGGTTCTCTTCTCTCAATTATGGGAAGAGTTCAACTGGTAAGATCCATTGCTCTTGGAATGTTAATTTATAGCTTCCATCTATATGCTTGGCCTGTAAACTTATTGAATTCTGTTGACAAATGGTTGAGGAACTTTGTTTGGCCTGGAGATATTGATTTCAAAAAGATTGTTACTGTTTCTTGGAAAAAGGTTTGTAAACCTTGCCATGAAGGAGAGAATTTATAAAGTAGAGGCTGTATTGTGGTCTCAATGTGCAGCCTTTGTGAGAAGGCTTTTGAAACTACCAAACATCTTTTCTTAGATTGTCAATTTGCTAAATCTCTTTGGCAATGGTTCAAGATTAATCTGAACTGCTCAATTGATTGTTCATCCTTTGAGGTTGTTATCTCTATCTGCAATAAAGGATGGAGCATGCAAGTTCAGGATATGATAATTGCAGGCATCCTTAATATTGTGTATGTTGTGTGGCATTGTAGAAATAAGGCAAGGTTTGATAATAAGCTTGTTTGAATCAGCTCTGCAACAGCCTTAATTCACTCTAATGTTTCATTGTCTGGTCTGTACAGGAAATGAACAATGTCAAATTCAATTTCTGAATTCTCTTTTATTAAGAACTTCAATGTTCAATGTCATCATATCCCTGCTCTTTGGATAAAAGAGGTAAATTGGTATCCTCCTCTAAGGAACATGGTGAAATGTAATTCAGATGGTAGTGCTCTTGGTTCTCCTGGTCCAGCAGCCTGTGGTGGTCTTTTTAGAGATAGTAATGCGGCTATTTTAGGTTGTTTTTCAGTCAACCTTGGTTCTCAATCTTCTTTGCTAGTCGAATTACAAGGAGCAATGTATTGTATTGAGATTACTTTCAAGAAGGGTTGGCATAATCTTTGGTTGGAGAGTGATTCTCAATTTGTGGTGGCAGCCTTTGATAACTACAATATTGTACCTTGGAAGATTAGAAATGGATGGAACAACTGTGTATTACTCACAAAACAAATGCAATTCATAGTCTCTCATATTTATAGAGAAGGAAATCATTGTGCTGACAAGTTAGCTAGTTATGGCACTAGAGTGGATTAGTTTGGTGGGATTTAATTCCTGAGTTTATTAAGGAAGATTTTTTCAAGAATAGGCTTGGTTTACCAAATTATAGATTTCATTAATTCTTCATGGGTAAGGTTCATATCCCCCCCCCCCCCATGTTTCTTTGTATTCTTTTTTTTTTATATTTTTCATAATATTAAGGTGTGCTGCAGATTATTGGTAGAGTTAGGGGTGTCAACCTAGTTGGGATGTCTTTCTCTATTGTGATGTCTTTGCATGCCTTTTTGATTTTATAATATATATATATATATATATATATATTAAAATCATATTAGTGTATTTAATATATTAAAAGGTGTAATACTTAGTTTTTCAATACAACACTTCCTTTTATTGATCCTTAACCCTTAATATTTTGTCATTATCCCACTTGGAACTGGATCCTCTCCATTTGTTGGAGAAATTGACAGTTCCAGTCCATTAAATCTGGATGCTACACGTGTCACTAATAAAAATCAAAGGCTGAGAATTTATCAAAAATTATTTTATTTTTAATGAAATCATAAATTGGAAAACTATCTTTTCTTTCCCTCTCCCCCAATCCATTCAACCATCCACCATCTCCCTCGCCCCCATTCAAACGTTCCTTGGGGATTGTTTGAGAGTTCTCCAAGCTCTGCTTTCACCTTTCAAAGCTACACCAATAGACGGTTCAACAAGTTCATGAGGATTGCCATAGTTGAACAATTAATATACTAGTCTAGGTATTAGGGAGAAAAATATGAACTTCACAAAAGCTATCAGAACTCAGCAACAAATAATACTATATTGTCAAAATGGGATGGGATGCCCATATCATAAATCACGTGGTTCTCATTGCATAAAATAAAAATTAAAAATGGACATAATGCTTAAAGGAAGTCAGAAAATTTTTTAATCTTGCGCTCTGCATATGAATTGGTACCGTAAGAACTTAGAAGGATAAAACCTGTAACGAAGGAAAAATAAGGAATGGCTTTCTCTCTATGTCATGGGGTTCATAATTTTTTTTTGCACATCGTGTTATAGACCATAAAATAGGGAAAAGTCCCTGCCCGTTTTTTGCTTAAAATGATGATTGAGCATGCTAGCGGAACAGAGGGGGGTGGTGGTGCTCGATGGAGGAACAGAGGCAGGGCAGGGTGGATGGGCGGTCCAGGATGTGGATGGATCGAATAGGGGAGAGGTAGATGGTGGAACAGCGGTGGTTGATGGCATACATGGGGCGGATGCGGTTGGTGGATGGGGCGGGGCGGAGAAGGTGGAGGGCCGAATAGATTGGAGGAGAGGGTGAGAAAAGAGGTTTTTCCAATTTCTCATTTAATTAAAAAATAAAATAATTTTTTGGTAAATTCTTAGCTTTTGATTTTATTTAGTGACACGTGTAGTTTCCATATTTAATGGACTGGAACTCTCCATTTCTCCAACAAATGGAGAGGATCCAGTTCCGTCCTACTGATATCAAAGTCATTACATAATGTTTCTGGTTAAGAAATCAAGGAAAAATAATGTTTTATAGAAAAACTAAAAACTTCATTTTTCAATATATTGAATACATCATTATCTTTTTAAGTTGTTAACCACTGCCATAAGGGTTTAGAAAAGAGTTGGTCAGCATTTCTCTTAGAAAATAGTTGATCCAAAGTTAATAATGGTCTGAATTGCTATTTATATATGGGCAAGTATGCCTGACCATATTCTTTTATGTTGATTATGATTTTAAAATAAGGTTCGATCAGCATTGTGATCGCATGAACCAAATTTTTTAGTAATTATTTATAAGGATGATAAACATAACGTAATGACAATCGTGATCGTAATCATAATTGAAAACCTTGATGCTAATTGCTGGAAGGTAACATCTCTATAGCATTCTTTCTCTCAGAACAAACATTATTCTCACTGCTAATGCAACTGCTATCTTGAACCTACATTGCCAATTCCGTTGCCATCAATACGTTAATACAGCAGACGTTAAATATGGGACTTTTAACATCTGTTTTGAACAGATGTAAAATTTTATATTTAACGTATGTCTTTTATTAAATAGACGTTAAATGTAACACATTTCACGTATGTTCATTTATTTAACAGACGTTAAAAGTACTATGTTTAACGTCTGTTTTTTTAAACAACAGACGTTAAAACTTTTAACGTCAGTTGAATAAAAGATAGACGTTAAAAGTAGGTTTTAAAAAAATATATGTTATAATATCCCTTTTCCCCAACAACTGGAGATAACAGCTCTCATACTAATCAGCCGCTGGCTAGCCTAGTTTTATAACTAGAAAAACCTTGGCTTTGTGCTAATTTTATATCATTTTCGCCCAAATTAGACTTGATTGTCTTTAAGCAGCATTTTGAGTCCATAAAGTATTTTTAGGTTAATTTAGTTGATTTAGAGTCAAATAAAGTACTTACTACTATTTACTATTTTCAGGTTAATAAAAGGAAATAATTCTGGAGCTTTCGTCCCGCGAGAAGGCATTCGCCTCGTGAACCTGAAGGTGATAGTTCCAGAATTTGCAAAGCTCTCTGTGTCGACCCGCGAACACCTTACTCGCCTCGCGATACTGAAGACCAGAAGGCATGACTTTTCCATTCCTCGCCACGTGAGCTGTGCTTCGCCTCGCGAGAAGACCAAACGATGCAGAAATTCGCGTCGCGAGGCAGTGTTCGCCTCGCGAGTCCGCGGAAACCAGAAGTTGTATATAAGCCTGTTTTAGGCAGAACTGAAGAGTTAGTTAGCTTTAGTAGTAGTAGTAGTTTATCTTCTTTTCTTAGATATGTTTTGTTTTCCTTTTGTAATGGAGAGCTAGTCTCCTTAGATTAATCTACTGTGATTGGTTTCAATTACACTTGAGGTTCTGTATTTCCTGTTTCATTTGCTTTTCTCTTTTCAATACTATATTATACATTTCTGTTTGTTATTTCAGGAGTGTATAGTGTTGTGTTGATTCATTTCGGTGATGTTATGTTCCTATACTTAATCGCGTTTGTTATTTCGCGTGTGTTCATTCATGTTCGTTTAGTTCATGAGGGCTTAACCCCGTTTGTTATTTCGGGAATAGGAACATACATCCGTAGTAGCGATTTCGTTTGTTAATTGTTGCTACAATCGGGAAAGGGATTAGAATCTGCTTAGGGCTTGGAATTTACATGATCCAATGATAGTGGGAAACCGAGAACAGTAGGTTAATCGCTTTAGTTTATTTGATAATCTCTTTAACTGCTTTGTCTTTATTGCTCTGCTTTTGTTTGTTTTCTTTATTTTATTTCAATCCAAACCCCCCAAAACTGATTTTCTGTTAATAATAGCAACCTAAGAGTCCTTGTGAGACGATACTCGAGTTGTCGCTTCCCTATCTACATTATTTTGTAAACGCTCGTTCTTTTTGGCGCGTGGCGACAGCGCGACCAAAAATTGGCGCCGTTGCCGGGGACTCTTGTTGTGTTATTAGCATAAAATAAATAAATAAAAATCTCTTCGCTGAATTAGTTTTGTCTGCATTGTCTGGTTGTGAATCTTGGTGCTTTCCATGGAGAATTACATGTGTGGGTACATGCCTAATGTTAATTATGAACCACCATGCATATATTATTCTGATTTTGCTGGTTTAATGCATTGGTTGCCAAGGTTTAGTGGTCTTGCAGGTGAAAATCCGCAGGAGCATCTGAAGGAATTCCAGGCTGTTTGTTCTATAATACTGAGACCTGAAGGAATAACAGAAGATCACATCCAGATGGGAGCTTTCCATCTCTCACTTGAAGGCGCTGCAAGGGATTGGTTGTATAATCTTGAGGCGGATTCCATCTTCAGCTGGTTTGATTTGAAGAAAGTCTTCCTATTGAGCTGGGGAAACCATCTAAACCCTTGGTATGAGGACCAACAACTAATGTCACCACTGGCACCACCACAGAATCCTCCCCAAGTGACCACTTCTGCACCTTCCGAACCTTCCCTAGAGGACCTGTTCAAGCAGATAACTGCACAAATGGAAGGAATGATACAACAAATGGCAGAGCAAAATCAACGGATGGCGGAACAAAGTCTTGAAAACCATCAGAGGAGAGAAGCTGAATCTCAGAAGTTGGCCATTCAAATTGATCACATTGTCGCCACCTCGGCTGCACTGCTAACTCCACATCTCCTTGAAGAACATACAGATTCACAAGTGGTTATTCCTGACAATACTTCTGAGGATAATTTTGATATATAATGTTTCGTGTGATGAATCGTGTGTTGAATCCCCGATTCTATCTATTATAATTCATGTCTTGATTGTCTTGACACATCGCTTTATGTATAGCATGTTTTGAAAGGTATGAAGAGCAAAACATCCATATGGAACAGGAGACATATGAGGTTGAGGGCCCTGTTCAGCCAGGAAACATAGAAAATGAGGATCAGGAGGACATCTGCTTCACCATGCTTGAGGATAATGAAGAACCTTTGGAAGTAGATGATTCAATTAAATCAATTGCATGTGTTGAGAGTGATGGGATGGATGAACTAATTGCTGAATTTCCAGACACTCAGGCTTTTACTGATTCAGTTTATTGTGATATATGTATCGACTCTACTAACACTAACCTTTGTGTGGTGTGTGCTGAGATTTCTGCAGGTTTAGCAGGTGATGAATTTGTTAGTGTAGTGAATGAAGAACGTGCAGAAAATGGAGCAACACCAGTAACCCCAGCTACTTGTTTACCACCTCCCACTGTGGAACCACCGGTGATGGAGTTCAAGCCTTTGGATTTGTCACTGTGGCCATTTCAAGAGGTTGAACCCCACTTTTATTGGGAGGATTTTGTTGAGAAAGCGGTCATTTTTGACCCAAAAGGGAGTGAGAAGTCCGCCACACTGGAAGGAGTCACCGTAACTGTCAAGCACTCACTCCCATATCAAGGCTACAAGTTATGGAAGCATGGAATGAATTCCTACCCTTTGGCTATCACTTGGGCTTATGTCACAGACAGTGGGATCCCGGTGGAACCACCTCCAACGAGTTTTTCTGAACCTTGCTCTTTTAATTTTCTTTTCCTTGCTTTATTTCTGTTTTGTTTTCAATAAAGCTCCTGAATAATTTGAGAAGCTCAAGAGTTGTGTTGAGTCTTGTGTTGGCAAGTTTGCTGGATTTGATTAAATTTTGCATAGATGGATTGCATGTTATGTGTTGACTGTTTCCCCTAGATTTGAAATTTGAAAAGTGATCCCCATGTGATTGAAAACTGAACTTTGAGATATTTTGTTGTGATGGCATGATTTATGATAAGTTTGGGGTGATAGGAAGCACACACTAGGGATAGAATCTCTGTCAAACAATTTGCAAATAATGTCCAGGTGAGGTTTTGAGCCTCCAACATGTTTTTGACTGTGTGAATCACTTTTGAATTGCACTTTCCCGAATTTGCTTGAATCTCTTTATGGTTTGCATGTTTATGTGTTTGCTTCAAATGATTTAGGCATTTTCTTTGTAATTAACTACTTAGCCTAAAAAGAACCAATCCCTAATGCATGTTCCTTAGTTAGCCCCATTGAGCCTGATTAGCCCGTTAATTCTTGATGACCTTATATGAGCCAAAATCTGGAAAAACCATGTTAACCCGATCTTAGGATTAGGAGAGCATGGAATCTTAGTAAGAGAATGGTTGCAAGAAACTAAGTTTGGGGTGGCTACAAGGTGTGACATGTCATTCTGGATTGAGAAAAAAAAAAAGAAAAAAATATAATAAAAATGGTTGAAGCCAAAGGGCAAAGAAAAAAAAAGAAAAAAAAAGAAAAAAAAGAAAAGAAATAAAAAAAAAAGTGCAAAAATGTCAAAAGGATAAATAAATAAAAAGACTGTAGTCACCCAAAGCATAAATATAAATGAAGAAAGGAATCTGAGTGGCAATTCAAAGTGTAAAAAGTTCCATGTTCTCTTAGTTCCTAGGGTCTTCAGCTAGTACCTTTGTATATTCTACCCTTAGCCAGGCCCCATTACAACCATAAAAGACCTTTTGATGTTGCATGCATGTTTTCTGTGGGAATCATTTGGAGATGAAAATCAAATTTATGGGAAGTGTTCTTGAAAAGTGAAATTGAGTGCAATGTTGATAGCCTGACTCAAACTGAGCGATTGAGTGAACACTAAATGCCCTTGTGAGGAAGGCAGTTGTTTGAATTTGGTGATCTCCCTCTTGTGTGTAACTTGGATCCCCTGCTTAGATTAATGATTGTTTGAATGATGAAATTATTAATTATTTAGAATGAATGATTGTGGGGATTGCTTTGTTTGAAAGGGATGAACATTGAAGCAAAATTATTTTGTTGGAATTGCTTGAAATTTGTGCAAAAATTTGATTGAATCTTTAAGCTTGTCAGGTCTTGAGTCTTTTTTATTTTTGAGTTGTAGTTTGCTTGGGGACAAGCAAAGTTTAAGTTTGGGGTATTTTGATCAGCCGCTGGCTAGCCTAGTTTTATAACTAGAAAAATCTTGGCTTTGTGCTAATTTTATATCATTTTCGCCCAAATTAGACTTGATTGTCTTTAAGCAGCATTTTGGGTCCATAAAGTATTTTTAGGTTAATTTAGTTGATTTAGAGTCAAATAAAGTACTTACTACTATTTACTATTTTCAGGTTAATAAAAGGAAATAATTCTGGAGCTTTCGCCCCGCGAGAAGGCATTCGCCTTGCGAACCTGAAGGTGACTGTTCCAGAATTTGCAAAGCTCTCTGTGTCGCCCCGTGAACACCTTACTCGCCTCGCGAGACTGAAGACCAGAAGGCATGACTTTTCCATTCCTCGCGAGAAGACCAAACGATGCAGAAATTCGCGTCGCGAGGAAGTGTTCGCCTCGCGAGTCCGCGGAAACCAGAAGTTGTATATAAGCCTGTTTTAGGCAGAACTGAAGAGTTAGTTAGCTTTAGTAGTAGTAGTAGTTTATCTTCTTTTCTTAGATATGTTTTGTTTTCCTTTTGTAATGGAGAGCTAGTCTCCTTAGATTAATCTACTGTGATTGGTTTCAATTACACTTGAGGTTCTGTATTTCCTGTTTCATTTGCTTTTCTCTTTTCAATACTATATTATACATTTCTGTTTGTTATTTCAGGAGTGTATAGTGTTGTGTTGATTCATTTCGGTGATGTTATGTTCCTATACTTAATTGTGTTTGTTATTTCGCGTGTGTTCATTCATGTTCGTTTAGTTCATGAGGGCTTAACCCCGTTTGTTATTTCGGGAATAGGAACATACATCCGTAGTAGCGATTTCGTTTGTTAATTGTTGCTACAACCGGGAAGGGGATTAGAATCTGCTTAGGGCTTGGAATTTACATGATCCAATGATAGTGGGAAACCGAGAACAGTAGGTTAATCGCTTTAGTTTATTTGATAATCTCTTTAACTGCTTTGTCTTTATTGCTCTGCTTTTGTTTGTTTTCTTTATTTTATTTCAATCCAAACCCCCCAAAACTGATTTTCTGTTAATAATAGCAACCTAAGAGTCCTTGTGAGAGATACTCGAGTTGTCGCTTCCCTATCTACATTATTTTGTAAACGCTCGTTCTTTTTGGCGCGTGGCGACAGCGTGACCACATACACACATTTTTCTCCACATGCATCACATCAATACAATGTCTGACATCAAGCTTGTGCCAGTTTGGGAGAACAAAGAATATCGACCTCTTATTCCATATGTTTTTCTCACTAGCCTTAGCCTTCTTTTTGGCCCTTCCGAAGATAACATTGATGTGCTTCACCCGTTGATAAACTTGCTCTCCATTTAAGGTCGTCGGAGCATTTTCACTCTCTTGGCATCCATTAAAATCTTTTTTCATCTTACGATATGGGTGATCACGTCTAAGAAATCTTTGATGCCCAAGGTAAACCGTCTTCCTTCCATGATGCAACTGAGTAAAGTATGTGCCTTCCTCACATATAGGGCATGCTTTATGCCCATTAACACTATACCCGGACAAGTTCCCGTATGCTGGAAAGTCATTGATGGTGTAAAATAACATGGCACGCAGCTTGAAAGTATCGTGAGAATACTCATCAACTACATCAACACCTTCCACCCACAGCTTTTTCAAATCTTCAATCAAGGGACTTAGATAAACATCTAAGTCATTTCCCGATTGCTTTGGTCCTGAAATCATCATAGACAACATCATGTTTTTGCGTTTCATGCACAACCAAGGAGGTAGCTTGTAAATTATCAGGAGAACACGCCATGAACTATGAATACTACTTAAGTTACCATATGGATTCATTCCATCCGTAGCAAGTCCAAGCCTAAGGTTTCTTGGCTCATTGGAGAAATCTGAAAACAAAGTATCAATCTTCTTCAATTGCACAGAATCAGCCGGATAGCGAACATGTCCATCACATTTCCTTTCATCATCATATCATCTAAGGTTCTTTGCATATTTTACATTAGCAAACAATCGTTTGAACCTTGGAATTATTGGAAGATACCACAACACCTTCACAGGAGGACCCTTTTTTTTCACATCACAACTAGAATCATCAAGATTATCACCATTCTTGTCTTTGTAGCATGATAACCCGCACTTGTGGTAATCGTCCATCTTTTCATAATCACTCGTTTACAATATTCAATCATTGGGGCATGCGTGTATCTTCTTATACTCCATACCCATCGGACATAATACCTTCTTCGCCTCATAGTTACGGTCAGGTAATGTGTAGCCCTCTGGAAGCAAGTCTTTCAACAATTCAAGCAATTCGATAAACCTTTTATTGCTCCAACCATTTCTCACTTTCACACAAACAAATTTTAACACCGCCAACAACCATGTATGAGTAGTACACCCCGGATACGAAGGCTTATCCGCATCACTGCATAATCTTTCATACACATGTGCTCGCTGAAAAGATTCTTGTCCAATATCACGGATCATGTCCTCTACTCAATCATCCTCCATATCTACGTCAACGTCCTCACATTGGGAGACACTTGGATTATTATTTAACAACACATCACCATGCCATATCCATCTTGTATAATTCAAGCAAATCCCAAAACAAATAAGATGAGTACGTATATCCTTGACAGCACATTTCCATGTATTCAAACATTTGACACAAGGACAATAGAACATTCCTTTACTATTAGGAACATTCCTTTGAGTAAATTCTATAAACTCTTCTGTGACACCCTCTACCTCGCATACATATAAAGCATTAAAAGATATGATAATTAAAATAAAACATACATTAATTAATAAAAAGATTAAAACCAAACAATGGGTAGAGAACACTATATTGTGTCAAGTCTCAAAACGGGGAAAAATAAAACATAACATAACATTAAAGAAAACCCAACCCCGATGTCACATTACAGAGCTGGTATAACCCATCCGGAATAAATCCTCGGATACAGCTGAAAACAACTAACTAACTACTGAAAACTGGAAATCCTAACTACGAGTCGCGGCTCCTCAGAGTCACTCCTCAATTGGCCGCTCGTCGTCCTCTGCATAAGAGATACATGCCATAACAAGAAACATAGAAATAGGGAGTAAGAAACATGAATATGAATATAATGGCAAGGAAGTAGTTAGCAAGACGAGCATACATCAAACAATAATGTTATAGTAGGCAACAATATAACATATCAATATTATCATATAAACGTGTATGCTATGCAATGCAAACTCTACTCCACTACTCCATTATGCATTTGGATCCACCTGTAACACCTCATTTTCTCGCGTCTTGACCGGTAATTATATTTTATATTATTACCGGGGATTCTGAAAATGATTTTGAAGAAAACAAAGTCATAGTTGAGACCTTCTATATCTAAGGAAGTTACGGTGAAATTTTAGGTTTAGAATTCAGGTGGAACCCGGTCTGTGTTTTTCACTGACAGTAAAAGTTTATTGATCAGAAAACCTAATTTGGACTCGTGAACGAGACGGTTTAGGTTTATATTGTTTTTCCAACGATATTGGTTATTTTGAAAATTCTCAAAATAAATAAGTTATTATACTTTATTCGGGTGCATCATCAACAAACGGGTAATCGACGGAGTCGAGAAAGGCCATGCAGAGACAAAACCTGACATAGGATGATGGGACATCTTGCCACCTAGGATGGTGTGAGTCACATTGGTGACTCACCTAGTATTTATGAAGCATAATGATGACACCAAAATATCATGATATTTATTCTAGTGAAAATACCAAAATGCCCTTTGTCTTTAAGTGAAATTTCAAGAGTGTCCCTAAGTGAATTTTGACCAAAATACCCTCTCACCTACTTAATTTCGTGTAGTCCCTCCACTAAATCAAACTCATTTCATTTTTATTTCATTTCATCATCTTTCTCTCAAAAACCCTAATCGGGTAAACAATGAAACCAGACACGAATGTACAGTGATACACCGGGGGACAGAACGGTGAGTCATCCATGATGACTCAAGAAGAATGAGTCACCAAATGACTCACCATAGCCATCAATGTGCATTTATGACAAGTAAATGTGAAAAGACTAAAATACCCCTAAGCTTAACCTAACCGACGTTTAGTTAAGTTTTAACCATGGATAAGGAACCAAGGTTAGTTCTTGTGGCCAAGAATCAGTCACACCCTTCCTAAAATGTGAGCCACATGTTTGTTAATCATGGTCACTAATTAACCCTATTTAAATTACTAATTAACTATAGTTACGTTATTATATTATTTTCCAACTTAACCTTGGTCAATTTAACTCAACCATGGTTATTTTTTAAGATTAAACCACTCATTTTCTCACTTAAACTCCCTCTTGGCCGCAGCTCCCTCCCACTCATAGACACCATTTCACTTCTTTGTTCATCATTTCTCACAAAACACAACAAAAAAAACCACAAGTTAGGGTGAGATCAATTTCTATGATCTCCATATGACTTCTATTTTCATCATCCAAGATTTTGTCTTTTGAAGGAAATTCTTATTGAGTGAGGGAATACACAAAAAATTATTGTTGCTCTCTTAAAAACCAAGATAAGTTTTGATTTAAAATCTAGACTCTTGGAAATTAAGAAAATTATCATCTTCAAAATTTTGTCTTTTGAAGGAAATTCTTGTTGAGAAAGGGACTTTATTAGGGTCACGTTTGTAAATATGTGGCTGTACAACGCATTTTTACATTCAGGAACCTATTAAAGAGACTTTTTGTATAAAGAACATATGTTGTTTTTCTATTCATTCTACTTTATTTCTTCTTGAGAGAGTAAAGTCTAGAGATTATTTTATCTTCTTTAAAATTCTTTGTTCAAATTCTAAGTTCTTATTTACCATTGGTGTGTTTGAACCTCCACCAAAAATGGAAGTCAAAATTTTGGAACATTCAAGTTTCAAAATTTATCTGATGTTGGTATATTTCATTCTATTGACATTCAAATTATTCAAGTGTGCTTAGCGTCTTGAGAGTTTTAAAGGGGTTGGCCCGATTTGTTTTATAGGGTGGTTTAGCGAATACAGTATAGGTCAGAGCGACAGTCTAATCTATGAAGTAATTCATGCCACGTTTCGAAAAATGAGAATGATATGCTTCTGGAGCACGAAATAAAAGGACAGGTCTCGTGTTCGTTTTTCTTAGATGAGTAAATTTCGGGGACTAAATTCTTTTTAGAGGGGTAGTATTGTAACACCCCTTTTTCTCGCGTCTTGATCGGTAATTATATATTAGAAAATTATTTTGAAGAAAAAAATCATAGTTGAGACCTTCTATATCGAAGGAAGTTAAGGTGAAATTTTAGGTTTAGAATTCAGGCGGAACCCGGTCTGTGTTTTTCACTAACAGTAAAAGTTTACTGATCAGAAAATATAATTTGGACTCGTGAATGAGACGGTTTAGGTTTATATTATTTTTACAACGATATTGGTTATTTTGAAAATTGTCAAAATAAATAAGTTATTATACTTTATTCGGGCGCATCATCAACAAACGGTAATCGACAAAGTCGAGAAGGGACGTGCAGAGACAAAAATCGACATCGGATGATGGGACATCTTGCCACCTAGGGTGGTGAGTCACATGGGTGACTCACCTAGCATTTATGAAGCATAATGATGACACCAAAATATCATGATATTTATTCTAGTGAAAAGACCAAAATGCCCTTGGTCTTTAAGTGAAATTTCAAGAGTGTCCCTAAGTGAATTTTGACCAAAATACCCTCTCACCTACTTAATTTCGTGCAGCCCCTCCACTAAATCAAACTCATTTCATTTCATCATCTTTCTCTCAAACCCTAATCAGGTAAACAACGGAACCAGACACAAATGTGTACACCGGGGGACAGAACGGCGAGTCATCCATGATGATTCAAGAGGAATGAGTCACCAAATGACTCACATAACCATTAATGTGCATTTATGACAAGTAAACGTGAAAAGACTAAAATACCCCTAAGCTTAACCTAACTGACGTTTAGTTAAGTTTTAACCATGGATAAGGAACCAAGGTTAGTTCTTGTGGCCAAGAAACAGTCACACCCTTCCTAAAATGTGAGCCACATGTTTGTTAATCATGGTCACTAATTAACCCTAGTTAAGTTACTAATTAACTATAGTTACGTTATTATATTATTTTTTAACTTAACCTTGGTCAATTTAACTCAACCATGGTTATCTTTTAAGATTAAACAACTCATTTTCTCACTTAAACTCCCTCTTGGCCGCAGCTCCCTCCCACTCATAGACACCATTTCACTTCTTTGTTCATCATTTCTCACAAAACACAAAAAAAAAACGCAAGTTAGGGCTCAAGTTCATTCTTTGTAGGAACTTGCCAAGATCATCATCTTTTCTTCATTTCTCTCATACACTTGAGGTAATATGATCATCCATGATCATCTCATTTCATATTAAGATCTTGTTCTTCCTATATCATGAGTTTTCCATTCTTCGATCTAGAAGTTCAAATATTTCCAGAAAATCATAGAAAAATCATTTTAATGTGAGATCAATTTCTATGATCTACATATGACTTCTATTTTCATCATCCTTGAGGCTTTAGGTGAACAACATCCTTCTATTACTTGAGTTTCAAGTGATCTACAAGAGGTATGGCGGAGATTACGACTATCCTACCTAAAAGTAGATATGTTGATAGTTTAATTAGTGTATATATGGTCTTGTAATTTCTAAGTATGAAATTGGTATATTGAGTTGGGTGATGCTTGATTTTGTTATATGTTGATATTGGTGTTAATGATTTCTAATTGGATACTTGATGGTTGTTTATTTGATTTAATGTGAAAATTTGCCTAACATGATCAACCTTTGGCCATTCGGCCTTGACTGGTTAAATGGGTTCCATATCGAGTTAAATTGTTTGAATAATTTTTATGAGGATTGAATGAATATATAAGAGTATAGAAATTGGTTTGGATTGATTTGGATGTGTATATTGAAAGATATGAATTTATGAGTCCTTAGGGACTAAAATGCAATTTCTGAGAATTTTCATGGCTGCACTGAAATTCATATTCTTGTGTGTTAAGATTGTAGTCCTTGATGATACAAAACCATAGAAATTGGTTTGGTGTTAATTGGATTAATTCATAAAAAGTTATAATTTTTTTTTAACAAGGACCTTTTTGCAATTATTGCAAAATATTTGGGGGCAGAAATGTAATTTCTGGAGTATTGAGAGCAACTGAAAAATATTTCAATATAAGTTGGTTTGGTGTGATTTGAAGTTATAAATAAAAGGTTACAAGGTTTTTAGTGAATAAGGATCATTTTGTAATTAATGAAAGTTTATGGACTAAACTGCAATTTTCAAAAATTTATGTAATTGGACAATTAGAAAATGTTTTTCACACCTATTAAACTATTCTAAAACTCCAAAATGAGTTTTGGACTATTAGAGTGTAAAATCGTTGAAAAATGATTTACTGATTTACAAAATTAACGACGTTCGGTCAAGTTCTTAGAAATTTTGTATAAATGGAGATTTAGATGTAAAATCAGTGTTTCAACATTTTCATATGAGTAATATAACCTAGGAGAGTAATACATTTGAGGTGAAGAGCCATGTTTTAAAAAATATGGCTTTTGGGCCTAAATTCAGTAAAAAGCAGCAAAAACGTTGTTAAACGTTTTTAAAGATTTTCGAGAAAATGTTTTGAGAAACTGATACCTATGTATCTTTGACGCAAATTATTCTTGAAAATTGATTTGATTTTATCTAAAGGTTTTGGTTTTAATATCAAAAGGGTTTTAGTCTTTAAAGACAAGTATTTACGGTAAAGAACAAAAACCTAAGTCATGAACGACTTAGTGAAAACATGAACATAATAATTTATGACGTAGGGTGGATCAAGACCTTAAGTCATAAAGTATGGATAATTCATTATCCATATTCCATAAAATTTAATGGACTCCGAATGATTTGTTTTCTTGGAAGCCAAAGAAAAAGGCTCAATTAGAAAAGTACAGAGAAATAAATAATTGGACTTGTGTTCCAATCTCATAATGCATTAGGACTTTTAAACAAAGTGTTTTAAGATATCTTTACACAAAGATGAAAGGTTACTTGAGAACTTCAGCTCGATCTTAAGTACTGTAATTCGGACTTAAATGTGAAAGAATTCTAACAGAATCAAGATGTCATTCGATGGAAAGACAAGAATAACGCATTTTTCCGGCAATTTTGCCTAAACACATAGTGAAACTATGTTCTGTAAGCCATTGTGCCTAGGAGTTGAGCTAACACTTTAATGCGGGTGTGAATTCCGTAGGGCCGATCTGGTTGATGCTTGGGGACGTCGGGGTTATGAAATACTCACATAGGCCCAGTGGGTTGCTCCTCTATGGCGTGGTGATCTGGCAATACACTGACATACTTGAATAGACGCTACGTGTTTTCTGGTAGTATAGGATGTTCCCGAAAAAGCCTATGATGTGCACGCCCTTTACTATTGACACATTCTTTATTACCCAAGGCTGGTACCTCCGGAACAATCCTCCGAACCACTCTCTCCGACTGTTCGTAAAACCATGGTATAGGAATTCAGAGGTCATTCCTCAAGTCTTAGATGTCTTCTATCTAGGAAAACGTGGTGTTGTGGTCATGTTTCTGTGAAACATTATTGTTTTGTTATGAATGTAGATCTGATTGAATATTGATAATTGTACGTACCTGAGTGTCATACCACTGCATGTCTTCCTTATGTGTAAGATAAATGGAAATCTCACCTCCTTATTTTCATATTGCCTATGTCACCTGGCTATATGCCTTTTGTACTATTTTGAGAAGATTGAGATGTCAAGATGTCACTTGACTAACACATCATAGAGATTGAGGTTCGAGCTTGCGGACGCTATGGTGGAATTTCTAGTGGACGTTTTCCATATTGTCGATGGTTCGTACACCATGTTTTTCCTCTGGGACGAGGAAAGGGCTTAGTCCGAGACTCACTTTTGTAGTGACTCTAGTAGTGTCTTTCGTGACGACGTCGGTAGTGGACTCAAATAGATTTTTCACTAGATCTCGTCGGTTGGGTTTGTCTTTCTCTCGATGTACGAGAAAGGATTGTCTTTTCTAATTTAGTTTGGCCAGCTGGGTATGTTTGGGAATTAATGTTATTGTTTGTGGGGCTGCGACTCCAAGAATCTTATATTTTAGGAGCTCCGTCTCCATATCTTTACATTGTATCTGTGTATGGTTATGATTTATGTTTATGAGTCGGGTTAGATATCATGTAAATGATTTCTGAACATATAATCCTAATTGTGATAATGGAAAATTTTATTGTTCATTCATTTAATCAAAGTACTTATATTTATGACTAACGAAAAAGAAAAAAAAAATTACCCCATTCTTTTATAGCCAATATTTAATTAATCTACTTTTCGGCATTAAAAAGTCACTTACGATGTACCGCCCGAGAATGGTGTTACATTATTGGTATCAGAGCTGACCGAGTCTTTTGGGGTTTTGGTCTGTTGTCGTTTTTGTTGTGTTTTCTCTGGTTGTGTCTTGTGTTGTTTTGTGTTTTTGGTTCAATAAAGAACCAATGTTTGGAAGGATAATGACGTTAGTCTATCCTTGGCTGAGTTTATGTTCTTCATGACGTTGTTCCGAAAGGATACAACATTGTTTGTTGATCTTTTCATTATTGTTCCTAAGGAGGAATAATATTGGACAGAATATGATGTATTTTTTTCTTCCTATTTATAACTACCGTGCTTTTATAGAAAATCATGGTTAGTCCGAGAACGAGTAGATGTGATTCTGCAATCAAGGATTCCGAAGATATGGTTTTAGCTGTACAAGTCTTGAGGGAGCTAACATCAACTGTAGCATGTCATAATGAAGAAATGGCGGAGAAGAGAGGACTAGTTGAGTTACGTCATAGCAACCCACCTCAATTTGATGGCGAGCTTAATCCGGAGAAAGCTGAGTTTTGGATTACGGAAATAGAAAGGAACTTTCAAACTATGGAATACCCTGATCATTGGAAGGTAGCTTGTGCGACATTTCTATTGATAAGAGAGGCTGGATTTTGGCGAAGAGAAACTTGCCAGCTGTTAGTGGCAAGACAAGAAACGATCACCTGGAATGTGTTTCGAAGCAAATTTCTGGAGAAGTATGCTTCCACTGAAGTGAGTCGAGCAGAGGAGATTAAGTTTTTACAGCATGAACAAGAGGACATGACTATCAGTGAGTATGCCGCTGAGTTGGAAGAGTTGATTAAGTTCAAGGAGTTGTATTTAAAGAATTACGAGGAAGTGCGAACGTGTAAGAAATTAGAGGGAAATCTGAAGGATGAAATGAGGAAGGCAATTTTTTCTTTGAAACTACTGCAGTTTCTGATCTTGATGGATAAGTGTCGAGTTCCTCGAGATCTAGAAGTGAGTAAAGGCAGAAAACGAAGCTTTGGATCTTTCCATGAGAAACCGTATGCAAGGCCAATGTGGACACCACCAAAAGGGAAGTGGATTAGTAGTAGCAATAAAGGTTATGGATCGTCTAGGAAGTCATCACCGAAGTGCATGAAGTGTGGCATGAGTCATGCTATGAGAGACTGCAAGATTAAGGGTATCTTTTGTTTTAAGTGTCGACAGCCTGGACATGTCACTAGAGTGTGCAGAAAACCTAAGGATGTACCTTCTGCGGATAACATTTAAGCTGAGAGACCACAGATGAAGATTCAATTAAAAAACACTGTACAAGAGGAGGTAATCCACCAATATTTAAAGTTTGAATACGTGGGTAGTTGTTAATGGGTAGAATCTTCACAACAAGTAAGACTAAAGTACATGATTCGCTTGCACCTTACTCTCGGATGCGTCACCGCGGTTGTACATGATTCACTTAAATCGTTGCGGACGTCCAGATCGCCTGACTCTTGGACGACCTCCCCTATGTTGAGCATCCTCCACTAATATCTCTGATGCGTGAATGCATGCTCAACAAAACACATAAGCACAACCACCACCTCCGCTTGGGCCCATAGGCTACCCAAGTTTTAACACCATCAACACCTCGACCCCTCGGCTATCGAGGATTATCGTTATCTTTCGGATTCATTAATTAAACACTCTAGTTGTTCTGTACTAGAGATTACCACCTTGACCATCAAGTATCAAGGCCCCCTTGGCCACTCGGTTACCAAGGTGCATCATCATCTTTAACACTCTAGCCATTAAGCACTAGAGATTACCACCTTGACCATCATGCATCAAGGCCCCCTTGGCCACTAGGCTACCAAGGTACGATAATCTGATCACTTGTCTTTGGTATTCATGTTTAGTTGGTATTTTATTAAGTCTTTTAGAGCATTTGGGGTGAAACCCCTGCTTCAGCACTGTTCTGCATAGGTGAGCACGGGCATGCTCACCCCTCAGCACGGTCGTGCTGAGCTCACGGTCAAGCACGGTCGTGCTGACTATTGAGCACGGGCGTGCTTAAACAATGCGCCCAATTATGGGTTTGATGGGAGCATGGGTGTGCTCCCTATTGACCACGAGCGTGCTCGAGTGCGCGCCCTGCTAGTCTGGGCAAAAGGGTCACAGACCCCTTGCCAACACATTGGGAACAATTCAGATTCAATCATAAGGGTTCTTACTAACCCATTGATCATTAGTTTCATTAGTATTGATTAAATCTTCATGTCTTATAATTAGAGCGGGATTAACCCTTCAGTTTCATTCCATTAATTGTCCCTAATCACTCAAGATCAATCCCTATGGTCCTTGACTAAGCCATTGGCATAATTCTCACTCATTACTAACATTCAGTCTTATGAACAAGGGGAACAACCTCCCTCAACATTGTTTAACAGTTTTATTGTGTTTATGCCAAGTGTTCATAATACCAAACAACAGCCAATATATCACAATATCATAATTATGATAAAAACACTCAATCATGGCATCGTTATGTCAACATGAACATAACAGACATCAATAAACAATTAATAAAAGTTATGTCAATATCATAACAACAAATAGTTTAACATCAGATGACAGTTAGGCATACAGGAAAATAACATGTTATCAAACATAAAGGGTTATGGGAACTCTTCGTCTTACGCTACCCCTAAGCCTACATACTCATACTATTCATTCTCCCCATACCTGGTATGAAGAATTCCCATTAAACCGAAGACGCTCTTAGACCGGTTCCCTCGAATGACTCGACGAACGATTCCAAGCCTTGGTCAACACAAACAGGGTCAACCCATTAGTTTCCAATTCATGAAACAGAAAAGGAAACAGAAGAGGGAAAGACCATTACCTTTGCTAATTGGCACTAGCGTGTGATTGCACTATCCCAACTACGAACGGAACACCAAACAAGGATTGGATTCAAAGGGGAAGAATGAGAGAGGCTGTCGTCACACTTAGGATTGCCTGAAGTGCCAATTTTGAGGGTTTCACTCGTAACCCTCGCTGCTTACTGTCTATATATAGACTCTGCACCGAGCACGATCGTGCTCCCTATTGAGCATCATCATTTTCCACTTAGAGTCAGCGAGACGCGTTTCCTCCCTTGAGCACGGTCGTGCTTCCTAACAAGCACGGCCGTGCTTGTGGCTCTGGCAGTCATAAGACACGTGCATCAAGCACGGGCGTGCTGATACATGAGCACAGGCGTGCTCATGTATCAGGAAGGGATTTTTTTAACTCGAAACCCCACTTAGCCCACTCTAAACCTTCCTAACAAACAAGGCACACATAAAAGCACTTATACAGAAAACGAGGTGTTACAATTCCACCCCCTTATAAAAATTTCGTCCTCGAAATTTCAACTCACCTCGAACGAAGAGATGCGGGTACGCCTCCATCATCTTGCTCTCAAGCTCCCATGTAGCACTCTCCTCGGTCGCCCCACTCCAAACGACTTTAACCAATGGAATCTCTTTTCCCCTCAGCTGCTTCACCATCCGATCCTCAACTCGAAGGGGTTGTACCTCGACAGTCAAATTCTCTTTTAACGGAATCGTGTCGAGGACTATCACATGGTTTGTATCATGAATGTACTTACGAAGTTGTGACACATGAAAGACATTGTGAAGTTTAGACAAGAAAGGTGGCAATGCAATTTGGTACGCAACTTCACCAACTCTTTTAAGAATTTGGTAAGGGCCAATGAATTTGGGAGTATGTTTATTCGTTTTCATCACTCTATCGACCCCAGTTGTTGGTGTAACTCTCAAAAATGTGTGATCACCTTCCTGGAATTCGAGCGCCTTCCTCCTTTTGTCATGGTAGATTTTCTGCCTACTTTGTGTCGTTCTCATCTTTTCCTGAATCATCCTTACCTTTTCTGTGGTTTCATGTTCTATCTCAGGTCTTAATACAACATTATCGTCAGGTTCACTCCAAAACAAAGGTGTCCTACATCTCCTACCATAAAGAACTTCATAAGGTGTCATCCCAATACTGGAATGGTAGCTGTTGTTGAAGGTAAACTCTATTAGGGGAAAAAACTTGTCCCAACTACCAGACTGTTCTAGCACACAAGCTTTAAGCAAGTCCTCTAAAGACTGGATGGTTCTCTCAGACTGACCATCCGTTTGCGGGTGATAGGTTGAACTTAGCCTAAGCTTGGTATCTAAGGCCTCATCCAAACTAGTCCAAAACCTAGAGGTAAACCTCGGGTCTCTATCTAACACTATACACCATGTAACCTGACTATCTCTTTGATGTACAACATGGTTAACTTTTCCAATGGGTATTCCATGTTCATAGGGATGAAATGGGTAGACTTAGTCAATCTATCCACAACAACCCATATCGCTTCATAACCTGCTGGAGTCCTCGGGAGTCTAGACACAAAATCCATGGTAATACTGTCCCATTTCCATTCTGGGATACTCAAAGGTTGCAACTTTCCTGATGGCTTCTGGTGTTCTATCTTAGCCTTCTGTTACACTAAACAAGCATACACAAACTCAGCCACATCTTTCTTGATCCTAAGCCACCAAAACATCCTCTTTAAATCCTGATACATCTTAGTGGCACCTGGGTGCACACTCAGTCCACTCCTATGTCCTTCTTCAAGGATCAACTTCCTAAGCTCTAGGACGTCTGGTATACAGATTCTATCTTTGAACCTCAAAACTCCATCACTCCCATCCTTAAAACTAAGGTCTTTACCTTGAGCAAGCAACTCCCTCTGGTCTAAGAGAAACCTTTCTAACTTTTGGCCTTCTCTAACTTGATCCATCAAACTGTTGGTAACCTTCAAAGTTCCAAGTCTAATGCTCTTAGGGGTAACTTTCCAAGCTAAACTAAGGTTTCTAAACTCCTCGATCAGATCCATCTCCCTCACCATCAAAGCGGAGACGTGCAAGGTTTTTCTACTTAAAGCATATGCCACTACGTTGGCCTTTCCTGGGCGGTAGGTCAGATCAAACTCGTAATCCTTTAAAAACTCCATCCACCTACGCTGTCTCATATTGAGCTCTTTCTGGTCAAACAAATATTTTAAACTCTTATGATCACTCAAAACCTCAAACTTAGCACCATACAGGTAATGCCTCCAAATCTTCAAGGCAGCCACCACAGCTCCTAACTCTAGGTCATGGGTAGGATAGTTTCTCTCGTGGATTTTCAACTGCCTAGAAGCATAAGCTACTACCTTACCATATTGCATCAACAATCCACCTAAACCTTGCTTCGATGCATCACAATACACTACAAAAGGCCTACTAGGATTGGGCAAAACCAAAGCTGGTGCTGATGTTAACCTATCCTTCAGGGTTTGGAAACTCTCCTCACACTTAGAGTCCTACACAAACAACTGTCCCTTCTTTGTGAGACGGGTCAAGGGTAATGCTAACTTAGAAAAGCCTTCTATAAACCTCCTATAGTACCCTGTTAAACCCAAGAAACTTCTAACCTCGGTCACTGTCTTTGGCGCTTCCCATTGGAGCACCGTCTCTACCTTAGTCGGATGCACAGCTATCCCACCTTTAGAGATCACGTGACCTAAGAAACTCACCTCCTCTAACCAAAACTCGCACTTAGACAACTTAGCATACAACTGCTTCTCCTTAAGGGTCTGCAAGACAACCCTCAAGTGCTCCTCATGTTCCTCCTTAGTCTTGGAGTACACTAAGATGTCATCTATGAAAACCACCACAAACTTATCCAAGTAAGGATGAAAGGTGATGAGCCTCTGTTTGACTGGTTTTATAACTAGTAAAGACCTTGGCTTTGTGCTTATTTTATATCATTTTTACCCAAATTAGACTTGATTGTTCCTAAGTAGTATTTTAAGTCTGTAAATTGTTTTTATGTTAATTTAGTTGTTTTAGAGTTGAATAATTATTTACTTTTATTTTCTATTTTCAGGTTAATAAAATGTAATAAATCTGGAGCCACTCGCCCCGCGAATAATCTCTCGCCCCGCGAGTATTGCAACCATGAAAAAGTCAGAGACGATCACGGCTTGCCCGTGTTGAAGATCACAGCCGTGGCAATTCTGAAGTTGAAGCGTTCGCCCCGCGAGCAATCCTTCGCCTCGCGAGTCTTGGAAGATCAGAAGCCATCACGGTTTGGGCGTGTTGAATGCCACGGGCGTAACAGTTGGAAGCTGAAGAGTTCGCCTCGCGAATGATGTGCTCGCCTCGCGAGAAGACAAAGAGTTGCAGACCTTTCATGTAATTCGCCTCGCGAGCAGTGCTTCGCCTCGCGAGTACTCTGACTCCAGAAACGTGTATATAAGCCTGTTTAGGCAGAAATGAGGAGATAGTCAGAATTAGCCAGTTTTGGCTAGTTTCTGAACTTGTTAGCTATTGTTTTCCTTTTAGTTTAATGTTTTCTTCTGTAATGGAGAATTAGTCTCCTAGATTAATCTACTGTAATTGGTTTCTATTAACACTTGAGGTTCTGTATTCCCTAGTTTATTTTCTTTTCTCTTTTCAATGCCATGCTGTATATTTCTGTTTGTTTAATTCAGGAGTATATTGTGTTGTATTGATTCATTTCGGTGATGCTATGTTCCTATATATAATCGCGTTTGTTTAATTCGCGTGTGTTCGTTTCGTGTTCGTTTAGTTCACGAAGGGCTTAACCCCGTTTGTTTAATTCGGGAATAGGAACATACATCCGTAGTAGTGGTTTCGTTTGTTAACTATTTCTACAACCGGGAGGGGATTAGAATAGGCTTGGATTTATTTGAACCAATGATAGTGGGAAACCAAGAACAGTAGGTTAATCGCTTTAGCTTATTTGGTAACTGCTCTATTTTCTTGCCTTGTTTTCTGTTTTGTTTCTTTAATTTAGTTTCCAATCTCAAAACCCCAAATTCTAACTTTTTCTAACTTTTCTGTTAATAATAACAACACCTAAAAGAGTCCTTGAGAGACGATCCGAGTTGTCGCTCTATACTACATTATTTTGTAAACGCTCGTTCTTTTTGGCGCGTGGCGACAGCGCGGTCAAAAATTGGCGCCGTTGCCGGGGACTCTGGTTTGTTGTTATTAGCAGAAAATAAAAAAAAATAATAATAAAAAAAAAATAAAAAAATTCTTTTCTAATTAGTTTTGTCTGCTTTGTCTGGTCTGTAAGTTTTATTTATCCCCCATGGATAGTCACATATATGGGTACATGCCTAATGTTTACTATGAACCACCACCATGCGTATATTTTCCTGATTATGTTGGTTTATCACACTGGTTGCCAAGGTTTAGTGGTTTTGCAGGTGAGAATCCGCAGGAGCATCTAAGGGAATTCCAGATTGCTTGTACTATAATGCTGAGACCTGCAGGAATAACAGAAGATGATATCAAGATGGAAGCTTTCCAGTTCTCGCTTGAAGGTGCTGCTAGAGATTGGCTGAATTGTCTTGACGAGAACTCCATCTTCAGCTGGTTTGACTTGAAGAACGCCTTCCTGTTGAGCTGGGGAAACTATCCACTGAACCCTCCCCAAGTAACCACCGCTGCACCTTCCGAACCTTCCCTAGAGGACCTGTGCAAACAGATGACTGCACAGATAAGTGCAAATATGGAAGGACTGAGGCAACAAATGGCCGAGCAAACTCAACGGATGATAGAGGAATTTCAACAGAAGATGGAGGCTGAATACCAGAGGAGCCAAGCTGAATCTCAGAATTTGTGGGCTCTAATTGATCCAGTTACCTCCAACTCAGCTGCAATGCTAGCTCCACAGCCCATTGAAGAACCTACAGAGGCACAATTTATTCTTGAAAATACCTCTGAGGATGAGTCTGATACTGATACTTCTGTTACTGAATTGTGTGTTGAATCCCCTGATGATTGTTATTGTGATGGCAATGCTTTGTGTGTAGATTGCTATTTTGAAAGGTATGTTAAGCAAAGCATCCATATGGATCAGGAGGATCAAGAGAACATTTGCTCCACCGTGCTTGAGGATAAAGAAGACTCTTTGGTCTTAGATGCACGTGTTGAGAGTAGTGGGGTGGATGATGAATTAATTGCAGAATTTCCAGACATTGTAGATTTTTCTGATTCATTTTCTTGTAATATGTGTACTAACTCTAACCTTTGTTTGGTGTGTGCTGAAATTTCTGCGTGTATAGCAGGTGAAAAATTTGTTAGTGCAGTGGATGAAGAAAGTGCAGAATTTGAAGCAGCACCATTAACCCCAGCTAACTGTTTGCCACCTCCCCCTGAGGAACCAGTGATGGAGTTTAAACCCTTGGATTTTGCACCATGGCCAGTCCAAGCGGTTGAACCCCGATTCTATTGGGGAGATTTTATTGAGAAGGAGGTCATCTGTGACCCCAGAGGAAGTGAGAAGTCCGCCGCACTCGGCGAGGTTATTATAATTGTCAAGTGCTCACCTCCGCATCAAAGCTGCAAGTTAGGGAGGCATGGAATGAATTTCAGTCCTTTGGCTACCACGTGGGCCTTATGCTACAAGCAATGGGATCCTGGTGGAACCGCCTTTGAATGAGCTTTTCTTAACCCTTTCTCCTTTTTAATTTTCTTTTCCTTGCTTTATTTCTGTTTTGTTTTTAATTAAAGCTCCTGAATAATTTGAGAAGCTCAGGAGTTGTGTGAGTCTTGGTTATGGCAAGTTTGATGGATTTGATTGATTTTTGCATAGATGGATTGCATGATAGTATTGACTGTTTACCCCTAGGATTTGAAAAAAAAATTTTGAAAAAAAATGATCCCCATGTGATTGAAAACTGAACTTGAGATTTTATTATGATGACATGATTTATGATAAGTTTGGGGTGATAGGAAGCACACACTAGGGATAGAATCTCTTTCAAATAATTTCCAAAAATGTCCAGGTGAGGTTTTGAGCCTCCAACATGTTCTTTGACTGTGTGAAAATCACTTTTTAAGTTGCACTTTCCTGAATTTGCTTGAATCTCTTTTTGGTTTGCATGATTATATGTTTGCTTCAAATGATTTAGGCATTTTCCTTGTAAATAGCTACTTGGCCTAAAAAATAACCAATTCCTAATGCATGTTCCCTAGTTAGCCCCATTGAGCCTATTAGCCTGTTAATTCTTGATAACCTAATGTTATAAGCCCAAAAATCTGGAAAACCATGTTAACCCGATCTTAGGATTAGGAGAGCATGTAATCTTAGAATGGGTGCAAGAAACAAAAGTTTGGGGTGGCTACCCGGTGCAATGTGTTGTTTGGGATTGAAAAAAAAAAAAAAAGAAGAAGAAGAAAAAAAAAAAAAAAGGGAAAGTGTAAAGATGTTAAAAAAAAAAAAAAAAAAAAAAAAAAAAAAGAAAAGCGTAAAAATGATAAAAATAAAAAGGTTGTAGTCACCCAAGGCAAAATGAAAAATGAGAAAAGGAACTTGAGTGGAATTTCAAAGTGTAAAAATGTTTCATGCTCTCTTAGTTCCTAGGGTCTTCAGCCTAGTTCCTTTGTATATTCTACCCTTAGCCAGGCCCCATTACAACCCATAAAAGACCTTCTGATGTTGCTTGCATATTTTCTGTGGGAATCATTTTGAGATGAAAATCAAATTTATGGGAAGTGCTCTTAAAAGTGAAAATGAGTGAATTGTTAATAGCCTGACACAAATTGAGCGATTGAGTGAACAATAATTTCCCTTGTGAGGAAGGCAGTTGTTTGGATTTGGTGATCTCCCTTTTGTGTGTAACTTAGATCCCCTGCTTAGATTTCTGATTGTCCGAATAATTAATTTCTCAATTGTTTAGAATAAATGAATGTAGGGATTGGATTGTTTTGCTTGTAAGGGGGGAACATTGAAAGAAAAATTCTTTTGAAAAATTGCTTGAAATCTATGGAAAGTTGATTGAATTCTTAAGCTTGCCAGGTCTTGAGTCTTTTTAAGTTTTTGAGTGTAGTTTGCTTGGGGACAAGCAAAGTTTAAGTTTGGGGTATTTTGATGAGCCTCTGTTTGACTGGTTTTATAACTAGTAAAGACCTTGGCTTTGTGCTTATTTTATATCATTTTTACCCAAATTAGACTTGATTGTTCCTAAGTAGTATTTTAAGTCTGTAAATTGTTTTTATGTTAATTTAGTTGTTTTAGAGTTGAATAATTATTTACTTTTATTTTCTATTTTCAGGTTAATAAAATGTAATAAATCTGGAGCCACTCGCCCCGCGAATAATCTCTCGCCCCGCGAGTATTGCAACCATGAAAAAGTCAGAGACGATCACGGCTTGCCCGTGTTGAAGATCACAGCCGTGGCAATTCTGAAGTTGAAGCGTTCGCCCCGCGAGCAATCCTTCGCCTCGCGAGTCTTGGAAGATCAGAAGCCATCACGGTTTGGGCGTGTTGAATGCCACCGCGTAAGGTTGGAAGTCAAGAGTTCGCCTCGCGAATGATGTGCTCGCCTCGCGAGAAGACAAAGAGTTGCAGACCTTTCATGTAATTCGCCTCGCGAGCAGTGCTTCGCCTCGCGAGTACTCTGACTCCAGAAACGTGTATATAAGCCTGTTTAGGCAGAAATGAGGAGATAGTCAGAATTAGCCAGTTTTGGCTAGTTTCTGAACTTGTTAGCTATTGTTTTCCTTTTAGTTTAATGTTTTCTTCTGTAATGGAGAATTAGTCTCCTAGATTAATCTACTGTAATTGGTTTCTATTAACACTTGAGGTTCTGTATTCCCTAGTTTATTTTCTTTTCTCTTTTCAATGCCATGCTGTATATTTCTGTTTGTTTAATTCAGGAGTATATTGTGTTGTATTGATTCATTTTGATGATGCTATGTTCCTATATATAATCGCGTTTGTTTAATTCGCGTGTGTTCGTTTCGTGTTCGTTTAGTTCACGAAGGGCTTAACCCCGTTTGTTTAATTCGGGAATAGGAACATACATCCGTAGTAGTGGTTTCGTTTGTTAACTATTTCTACAACCGGGAGGGGATTAGAATAGGCTTGGATTTATTTGAACCAATGATAGTGGGAAACCAAGAACAGTAGGTTAATCGCTTTAGCTTATTTGGTAACTGCTCTATTTTCTTGCCTTGTTTTCTGTTTTGTTTCTTTAATTTAGTTTCCAATCTCAAAACCCCAAATTCTAACTTTTTCTAACTTTTCTGTTAATAATAACAACACCTAAAAGAGTCCTTGAGAGACGATCCGAGTTGTCGCTCTATACTACATTATTTTGTAAACGCTCGTTCTTTTTGGCGCGTGGCGACAGCGCGGTCAAAAGGTCTTGTTAATGTAATCCATGAACACAGCAGGAGCATTAGTCACACCAAAGGGCATAACTAAATACTCATAGTGACCATATCGCGTTCTAAACATTGTCTTCAGGATGTCCTCAGACTTATCCCGAATCTGATGGTACCCTGACCTCAAATCTATCTTCGAGAAAACACAAGCCTCAATCAACTGATCCATAAGATCATCAATCCTAGGGAGGGGATACATATTCTTAACGATCACTTTGTTGAGCTGTCGATAGTCGAGACAAAACCTCATACTACCATCTTTCTTCTTCACCAACAACATTGGCGCTCCCCATGGTGATACGCTAGGCCTGATGAACTACTTCTACATCAGATCTTCTAACTGTTACTTTAACTTAGCTAGCTCTAGAAGAGACATTCGAGAGAGTGCTATGGATATAGGCCTAGTGCCAGGCACTAAGTCTATGGTAAACTCCACATCTCTCTCTACGGGTAGTTCGTAAACATCCCCCGGAAACACTTCCGGAAATTCTCGCATAACAGGCACGCTTCTAACATCAGGAGGGCTCTCGACTTCCAGGGAAGACAGCATCATGTACACTTGGGCTCCTTCGTTCGTCGAAGCCTTAACTTGATTGACAGAGAGAAAGCTAGGATCCCTAGACTCCATTGGAGTTCCAAAAACTATGGTTTTATCGAAGCAATTCAGAAGGACGTGGTTGGAAGATAACCAGTTCATGCCAAGAATAACATCAAGGTCTTTTAGAGGTAAGCATACAAGACCAACAATAAAGTCTCTACCGTCTATGGTAATAAGAATATTCTTGCATGCATAAGAAGTAAGAACTGGTTTATTCATGGGTGTGGCAACAACTAAATCACACTCAAGAAGTGTCACAGGTGACTTAAGACTCTTAGCACATTCATATGACACAAACGAGTGAGTCGCACCCGAATCAAACAATACAGTCAAACGAACTTTTTTAATGAGGCAGATACCTTGGATCAAATCTTCAGATTCGGAGGCCTCGACTCCATTGAGAGTAAAGACTCTCCATGTGGTCTTCAGTTGGTTGGCTTGAGGCTTCTAACCATTGCTCGCGCTATGTGGCTCTGACTTTCCTCCCTCGCATTTCCGGCTGATGTGGCCATGCTTGCCACATTTGAAGCAGATGATATCTATCTCCTTGCATTGGGTAGTGAAGTAGTTCTGTCCACACTTGCCGCAACCAAGAAGTCTAGAATCGAAAGAATCCCATCTCCTGGACCTGTCTGAAGAAAACTGAGACTTCTTGCCATCCCTCTTGAAGTCATTTCCAGATGGAGCGAGATGCGGCTTCCACTTGTTTCCCTGATCATTCCTCTTGTTGCTCTGGTTGCCTGATCACTTGGAGGCTGACCCTCCAAACTTGCAAGCATATTCATAGATCCTGTATTTGTTCACTAAAACTGGAAAGACTCGGATCTCCTGGTAGTTGATAGCCTGGTTGATCTCTGGATGCAAACCATCCTCAAACTTCACGCATTTGGAGCGATCGTCCGCCATATTATGATAGTGTATAGTAACGGGCGAGCTCCTCAAACTTAGATGCATACTCTCCTACCAATATGTTGCCCTGCTTCAGTGCCAGAAATTCCATTTCCTTCTTGTCCTTGACGCTCCTAGACCGGTTCACTCGAACAGCTCGACGAACGATTCCAAGCCTTGGTCAACACAAACAGGATTAACCCATTAGTTCCCAATTCATGAAACAGAAAAGGAAACAGAATAGGGAAAGACCATTACCTTTGCTAATTGGCACTAGCGTGTGATTGCACTCTCCCAACTACGAACGGAACACCAAACAAGGATTGTGTTCAAAGGGGAAGAATGAGAGAGGCTGTCGTCATACTTAGGATTTCTTAAATTTCCAATTTTAAGGGTTTCACTCACAACCCTCACTGCTTACTGTCTATATATAGACTCTACATCGAACACGGTCGTTCTCCCTGTTGAGCACGGTCGGGCTCCACTTAGCGTCAGCGAGACACGTTTCCCCCCTTGAGCACGGTCGTGCTTCCTAACAAGCATGGTCGTGCTTCCTAACAAGCACGATCGTGCTTGTGGCTCTGGCAATCACAAGACACGTGCATCAAGCACGGGTGTGCTGATACATGAGCACGGGCATGCTCATGCGTCAGGAAGGGATTTCTTTAACTCAAAACCCCCTCACTTAGTCCACTCTAAACCTTCCTAACAAACAAGGCATACATAAAAGCACTTATACGGAAAAAAGGGGTGTTACATCTTCCACTCCCTTCAGATACTCGTCACTTGTGTGTTTACAAACCATCCAACTACGATCCATAGCTAGATAGGTTCTGTAGATATACACACATATATCCAATATAAGCACAATAGGGGAGATTGGAAATGCACACTAGTATTTGAAAACCTAACAACAATATATATCTTAATTGAGTAATTGGATAAAACATCATCCGAAAATATCTTAATCATCATTTCAATGCCAACAATAAGCCTATTACCGAGTAAACTAGAAATCCAACCCCAACAAAAAACTATACCCATGTGGACCTCAAATGGACATGATATATCCTCATAGCAAGTGTTTCCAATGACTTGCCTACTTTCTAAGAAACCAGAGACAATATTCATCATCATTACAAAGTGGTACCCCTAATATGTACAAAGTGCCCAACAATACAATTAGACAAATCAACTAAACACAACCCCAAAATCTAAAGATACCAAAACAGAAACAATAACAGTAACAGAAACTGAATTCCCTAAAAAGAAGACCACCAGCGTCAAGTTCACTAATCTCAACCAAACTCATGAATAAAAGTGCAGGAAATATGTGTACCTTTTAAAGAGTGTAGTGTTGAATCTGTGCACCAGAGACCCTGAACCGTGATGGGTATCTGTGATTTTCCTATAGTAAATGGAGAAATTGCAATCAACAACAGTAATATTTTAAAACACTAACCAAAACTGAAACTAAAACTTTGAGGGTTTAGGCATTACCTGCTTTCACAAAGAGGAGAATTAGAGAGTTAGAGCTCAGTGGTGGTTCTACTGGGGTGGTGGTGCAACGTCTCGGTGGTGGTTGCTGAGAGTGAGAGGAACGGAGAGAGTTAGGGTGTGAAATGTTTAGAAAGAGTGTGAAGTTCAGAGATAGATAGATAGATAGATAGATAGAGAGAGAGAGAGAGAGAGAGAGAGAGAGAGTTAGGGCAAAGAAGTTGTACCTCGCGGTGGTGGTGGAGAGGACCTCGCGGTGGTGGCTGTAACATCTCGTTTTCTCGCATCTTAACCGGTAATTATATTCTATATTTTTACCGGTGATCTAGAAAATGATTTTGAGGAAAACAAAATCATATTTGATATCTTCTATATCTAAGGAAGTTACGGTGAAATTTTGGGTTTAAAACTCGAGCGGAAACCGGTCTACATTTTTACGGACAGTGCAATTTTGTACTGCCCGAAAACCCTAATTTCGGCCCGAAAATGAAAATTTTCAAAATATTGCCGCTTGTTGGGGACAATATATATTTCAAGAATTTCTACTCAAAAATAAAATATTTTATTTTATCGGGTGAAATTTTAGCGAAAAACTGTCGAAAACCCTAATCGCGTAAATCGAAGGAGATGGAAACGGATCTGCAAAGGTGTGCCAGAGGATAGGAGTAATAACTCAACATGGAAAACTCACCTTAGTGAGTCATCTAGTGACTCACCACTTGTCATCATGACTTTAGATATTTTACAAAAAATCTATACGTGGAAAAGTCCATAATACCCTTAAGTTCCTAACTAATTCCCATTGTGTCCCAAGATATTTTTAGACCCCAAACTCCTCTCCAATTTTGTACAGCCCCTCCACTAAATCAAACTCATTTCATTTTGATTTCATTTCATCATCTTACTCTCAAAAACCCTAATCGGGTAAACAACGGAACCGGACACGAATGCGTAGAGGTACACCAGGAGACAGAACGGCGAGTCATCCATGATGACTCATAGGGGATGAGTCACCATGGTGAGTCGTGATAGTGACTCACCTCCCTCATCAATGCTCATAAATGCTAATCCAAAAATATCTAGATGTTTTCCTTACTAATCTAACCTATGCCTAGTTAAAATCAACCATGGTTCACAAGGCAATTTCAAGATGACTTCTCTTCCTTCTTGTGGTACTCGCACGGCCACACATCCTAGACACACCACCACCATACATCTCTTTCATAGCCTAATGATTCATAAGTAGCTAGGTTATAATATAGTATATTTTGTTAAAATAACCTAACCAAGCTTAGGTTATCTTTCACCATGGTTCTCATTGGCCATCAACAAAGCCAATTCTTCTCCTTATTAGACAACATTACACGGCCTACTCCACCCCCACACATTCCTTCGATTTATTTCATTTCATTTCCTTGTAACAAAAACACTTAAGTTGACAACTTAAGTTAGTTTTAATGATTAAAGGCTTGTTCTTCATATTTCTCTTCTTTCTACTTCTCCCTCTCAATTTCGGCCAGCCCACACATATACACACATGCTCACTTATCTCCATCTTATTATAATGGTTTGTGACAAAATATCTTAGATATTATACATATTATATATTATTTCTAACTCAACCTTCAACTATGATCAACTAACCATGATTACACTTAATTCAACTAGAATCTTTTCCTCACTCATTGAGTGATTTCGACCAGCCCTCACCACACACTCATTACACAGCCACACCACACTTCTTCACACCACTTGATTTCATTCATTTCATCCTAACATAGTATCTAAGTTCAAGAACACAAAACATATCCTTCTTTGTTCTTCATCAATACATTCGGCCTTCATCATCATTTCATGATCCAAATACTTGTTTGATAAACAAATATGAGATCCTTAATCTTCTCCTCATTCTAAATCTAAGTCATTCCACACAAAGTTCCATTTTGAAGCAAAATCCTTTCCTTATTCTTATGACTCAAATTCGGCCAACATCACTTATCTATCACCCAAGAGTTTGTTTCATGAATCAACCATAGATCCATGATCCTCTCATCATTCTAAGCCTTACTTATCTCATCCAAAAATCATTTTTGAGCCTTCTACAAGAATGGGATTTTCTAAGCCTAGGATCATTCATTCTTGATCATTATCATCCTTACTTCTAGTAAGTGATTCAAGCCTTGATTTCCTTTCTTTAGTATGACTAGAACCTTATGTATCAACCTTTTTAATTTCTTCTTGATTTTTGGCTAGGTTTTGGACACAAAACCGTGGGGGCCTCTTAGTGGACATCAACCAACCCTTGCGTGTCTTTTTGTGAACAATAAGAGGTATAGGGGAGATTACCATCATCCTACCTTAGGGTAGATATGTTGATGGTTTATTTAGTGTATATGGTCTTGTAAATCTTAAGGGAGAGTGTTATGTAATTTATTGTGTTATAAGTGTGTGATCCTCTTGGAGGAATTGATTGATGTTTCTGTTTGTGGTATAGTTATTATTGATGTTGAATATGAGTATGTGATGCATGCCTAGCTATTTGAGAAAATTGTCTAAACTACTTATTTTAGGCCATTCGGACATGACTGGTTGAGGTGGGTTTCAAATTGATTTAATTTGTGTGAATAATTTTTATAGGGATTGAATGAATATATAAGAGTATAGAAATTGGTTTGGATTGATTTGCATATGTATATTGAAAGATATGAATTTATGAGTCTTTAGGGACTAATATGCAATTTCTGAGAATTTCAGTGACTGTTTTGAAATTCATATTATTGTGTGTTAAGAATGTATTCCTTGATGAGATAAAACTATAGAAGTTGGTTTGGTATGATTTGAAGTTTTAGTTAAAAAGTTATAAGGTTTTAAGTACACATTACACAAGGATCTTTTTGCAAATAATGAAAGTTTAGGGACTAAACTGCAATTTTTGAAAATTTATGTAACTAGACAGTTAGAAACTATTTTTCATACCTATCTAAGTGTTATAAAACTCCAAAATGAGTTTTGGACCATTAGGGTTAAAAATCATTGAAAAATGACTTACGCTATTTACAAAATTAACGACGTTCGGTCGAGTTTTTAGGAATTTTGTATAAATGGTAAGAAAGAGGTAAAATCAGTGTTTCAACATCCTAAAATGAGTACTATAACTTAGGAAAGTAATATGTTTGAGGTGAAGAACCCTATTTTCAAAAGTATGGCTTTTGGGCCTAAACTCAGTAAAAAGTGGTGAAACCGTCGTTAAACGTTTTTAAAGATTTTCGAGAAAAAGGTTTAAATAAGAATTTTAAAGGTTTTTAAAGATTTTGGTTTTAAGACAAAAAGAATTTTAGTCCGTAAGGACGAGCATTTACAGTAAAATTCAAAACCTAAGTCATAAATGACTTAGTGAAAATATGAACTTAATAGTTTATGACTTATGGTGAAACAAGACCATTTGTCATAAAGTGTGGATAATTCCATATCCATACATCCATAATACTTAATGACAAAGAGTATTTTAAGGTTTCTTGCTCGACAAGTAATCCCGTTCGGGAATGGACTTAAAGAGGTATAATGAGTTGGTGAGAACGACCAACCTTCATAATATACTAAATCATTGAAACATGGATAGACCAATGAGGGGATCCTAAATCTTTTTCAAGTATTTACGGGTTGGTACTATCTTGCCTCTAGAATGTCTATTGATTCTGTCAAAGGAATCCCGAAGTTTATCCGGTGGATAAATACGAAACCATATGCAGTTATCAGCTTAATCCAAACGAAATTGTAAGCAAGGCCTTTGTGCCTACGAAGCGGGCTGACATGCTCTATGCGCATGTGAACATGCTAGTGACGATCTTCAATGGTCTTGGGGATGGTCAGGGTAGGAAGGCCACAGATGTCCAGTTGGTGATTCTTCTAGTCGTGGTGTTTCATGCAATACACTGACATCTACTACTAGATGCTAACCATACCAGGTTATGGAGAATGTTTCACAATCAATTCTAATTCCACATGTGGCTGTTATTATTGATTCGCACAAGATGCCTAACATTGGCAGTTGTGAAACATCGAGCTCTAATTCTGAATGTTCTCTTAAGCTCCGGAGTTAGGGCCAGATCTTCCTTGAGGCTTTGTAGGAATGGGACTATGTAGTTTCAATTAGTTATCTCTATTCTCAAGTCTCAATGAATTGACAACGTCTGATGTGTTTGGAGAAGCATGTTGTGTGCAGATATCGTTTACCTTTGGGTATGTCTGGATTTATTGTTAATCATCTGGTTATATTGTGATATGTATGTTGTCATATGTGTGTGAGTCGTATCACTGCATGTCTGCCTTCTGTTGTATGATGAATGGAAATCTCACCTCATTTTATGTTTATCTGCCTGTGGCTTTATCTTATTTTATGCAAATATGCGGTACCATCGCCGTACCATCAGACTCAGCTTGAGTATGAGACATTCCGCTTAAGTGGACACATTTCCCGAGACTGACGAACGGAAGACTATGGAGTCAGAATTTTGTTGGAGTTTCTGGATCACCTTCTGACAATCAAGTAGATCGAGACGATGGAGTCGTGTCTTGGTCATACCCAAGTTTCATTCTCCTGGAGTCGGGTATGACTTCCGGTAGTTATGGGTTCTGACTTTTCCTTTGGAATGGAAAAGGGGCTTAGACTGAGAAAGCTACACTTGTAGTGGCTACAAGAGTATCTTCTAGGGTGACACCAGTAGTGGTCTCACATAGAGTTCCATTAGATCTCGTCATTTGGTTTGCCCTCCTCAATTGGTGTGAGAAAGGATAGTCTTATTAGGTTTTAGTTTGGCCAGCTTGGTGCGTCTGGGAGTTAGGGTTATCGTTTATGGAGCTGCGACTCCAAGTATCTTATATTTTAGGAGCTGCGTCTCCATATATTTACACTGGATCTGTATATTTTATGTTTTCTATTAATGAGTCAGGTTGGGTATATGTAAATGATTTTTGAACTTATAATCTTAATTATAATTATGAAGTATTTTATTGTAAGTTTACTTATTTCCAAGCATTTACATTAATGTCTTGCGAAAGAAAAACAAAATTGCCCCGCTATGTTACAAAAAAATTTCATTAACCTACTTTTCGGTCTTAAAATGTCACGTACGATGTAGCACTCGAGCAGGGTGTTACAGTGGCGGTGGAGAGGAGCTCGTGGTGGAGAGGATATCACTAGAATGGGTTAGGGCAGAGAAGGTGGTGAGAACTGAGAACAGAGGCAGAGAGTGAAACTAGGATATCACCTTTAACGTCTGTTTTTTAAACAACAGACGTTAAAGTTCATCTTTTATGTCAGTTGTTTAAATAACATAAGTAAAAGATGAACTTTTAACGTCTGTTGTTTAACAACAGACGTTAAAGGTGAATTTAATGAACCTGATAATTATGGTTCTGTCACCGCCTCATTTTTAAAGTCTACTTTCAGTTTAACAGACGTTAAAAGTAAACTGTTTTTAAAAATTTTGTTTATGCATTATCCCTTTCCCAACTACACATTATCGGTTTTCATTTCTGCACGTTTATACAATTGTGCATTTATTACTTTATTTGACTGCCAACTTCCCATGCGCCTTGTAACTTAATGAACAATTAATTTTTTAGCAAGTTACCATGCAAATAGCTTTATAAATAGCTTCCCTTCATATGACCAAAATATGGCTCACCGCAAAGGCATCACCCCTTTTCATTTTCTGCTTCACAATATGGCTCTGCCATGGAGATTATTATTCTTTCTTCCTATTCCTAGACTCAAAGGTTTTTGTCTTAATGGTCAAACAACTTCTAAGGTTGTGTAAATCACATAACATGGGTGATAAGGTTGAGTAAACCACATAATATGAGTTGCTCACCTTGTCATCTTCCGGAGAATCGGCTGCTAGAGGGCAAATGGTTCCAAAACCTCAGCTTTGGCAGCAAGTGACTGTCTTGGAAGTCTCTGGAACCATTGCTGAAAGTGCACCCACTCTAGAAAACTCGGCCGCTCGACTCCTCTCTTGCTCACCCTCGACATGTGAAGGGAATGAAGCCTCAACAAATGTTTAGGCTAGGCATAAACCCTTTCAATGTATAACCTTAGGATTTTAAATCATTGAATGTATCTTGTAACTTGTATCTGCCAAATCACTTCAATAAGATCCGGTTTGGGTTATTGATTCAACTTAGTTTTACTTCGCACATATTTTAGTTATTGATGCAAAATCAGAACAGATCGAATAGAAACTTTAGCAAATCAGATCTTAATCAGCATTACATTAATCCAATAAGTTCCTAATGTTAACATAACAGTAACATAAAACACAAAAGCAAGTGAAATTGAAACTGAAACTGAAACTAAAACTTTGAGGAAAGCATTGCGTGAGGGTATACTAACTATAAAAAATTAGTAAAATCACATGTAACGTTTGTTGTTAAAATAACGGACGTTAAAGTTCATATTTAACGTCTATTACTTATTAACAGTCGTAAAATATGCACTTTTAAGGTCTGTTTTTTTAAACAAAAGACGTTAAAAGTGACACTCATCACTTTTAACGTCTGTTGTTTATAAAACTGAAGTAAAAGATGATTTAAATGAACTTCATATTTACGGTATGCCACCGCCTCCTTTTTAACGTCCACTTTTTGTTAAACAGACGTTATATCTGTTCGTTTATTCCATATTTTTCAGTACTGCTGTGGAGATTTTTTTTTCTTCTTTTAAAGGGGATCAACAATGGTTCCCTACTTATCCCTGAAACATAACTTAACCCCGTAATCTATTAGAGCAAGCGAGGCAGCTTTTACCAACCGAGCTGTATTGCTGGTTATAAGTCGGTGGAGATTGATCCCATTTGAATGGCCAAACTCGAAGATACGAAAAGAAGTAAAAGAAATGCTCCACAGCTTTGTTTTCTTATCGTTTGTCCTTTTTCATGTCCAGGCTATATATTATTATACACCTAAAAACGAGTGGTTTTAAATTTTCTGCTCATTTATCATTTGTGCTTTGTTCTATATCGAATTTGGATCCTATCCTACTTAGTGATGTAAGTGTGACCCATGCTCTGTAAGTAATATCAAACACTTAGAAAAGTTTTATCTCACGGCATAAAAACTATATTTGAGCACATATATATATATATATAGCACAATAATTTATTTGTAATTTTATTTTTTTTTCATTTTATCAATTTAATTACATTTTTCCTAATTTATGAAAAGAATATTTATTCGTTTAAGCTGGAAACCTAACATATTTAGTTGGAGATAATTGGGGGGGGGGGTTTATTTAAATCTTTGATATTTGGTTCAACTTTTTGGAGAGGAGTGGAGCAAAATCCTTTTAAGTCAATTTTGGCTTCCCTCCAATATTCTGGGGATTCGGAAGGGAGGGGAGGGATTTTAAAACATTTTACATGTTTTGACTAAAATATTTTCACTTGTATATTTTGAAATAAATAATTATAAGGGTTTAAAAGTAAATTTGATTTAAAATCTCTCCCCCTCCTAAACCAAATATGAAAATGTTATTTCTCGTCATCTCTCATCCTCTCAACCAAACACAACGTCTAATTAAAATCCCTCCAAAAATGTTTTCTTGTATATAACTATCCTTTTGTTGTTTATTTGGAGCATTATACTTTTCATGTCACGATATTTAGAATTAAGTTTCTCTAAAGTGAACAAAAATATAAAGTGAGAAAAGAATGGTCTATCCATCGTTGATTAACAAAAGTTGCTGAAAATGTCAATACTCTTCAATTAATCAAAGATGAATACACTCTTCCTTTCTTATTTTGAGCTTAATCCCAATATTTATGTATGGGTTATTCAAAGTAAAAGCAGCAAGTGTGTAGTGCATGTGGGGATGGAACAATTGACTTCAAACTCAGCATCACAACATATGATATATAAATGAGCTGGGACCAGATAATAAACAACCACGGGGTTGGAGATTCAAATGGAGAAAATTCCAAAGGAGTTAAACAAACTATAGGGGGTCAAATATTCAGTGTCGTAAAGTTAAAAGACCATATATTCTGCTATCTTTAAATTTGTTGTCAATTACTTTTAGACTAACAATTAGCCATTGAAAAAGTGTGTTCAGTCTTTCGTATGTCACTGTTGGATGTGACTTGATCCTATCTACGCTCAAGTTTGTACATATCAGAAGCAGGTGCCGAATGGATTCCATTACATCTAAATAAAAGCCTATGGTGACTAACGAAGTCATCAGTTGGGTTGTCTTCAAAGCTTACAATAATTTTTGGAATATTAATGCGTCCCTTTTAAAAATTCGCTAATTTATTATATAAAAAATGAATAGTTGAGATTGTTTTACTTATTGCTTGTTAAACAGGTTATGACAAAGAAATATGAAAACAAGTGTAGTCTCTATTAAATTCAGATATTTGCAAAAAGTTTCATGGCTTAAATTGTGGCTGGAGGCCTGGCAGTGAGTCCAACTAGGGCCCAAGAAGTAGATATACAAAGAAATTGGATTTAGTTATGTCAACAACAAAAGACATAGTTTTATGGGCCCTAGTAATGAGTATAGCTTGGCCAGGGATTTCAGGAACCGGTAAATATGTTCATGATGGATTTGACCCAAATGTTGTAAAACATGCACATTTTACATGTGATGGAGGACTAAATTGGTATTAAGTGTATAAGAGTTTGGGTAACGTCTAGGATGAAGCATTAGATAATGCGGTCCATGATGGACCATTTCTTAGAACCGTAGGATTAAGCAATTCCATCATATGTTAAGATGTACTGCCCACACTAGATTTTGATCTCTTTCCCTTCTCTCTCACTCACTCACACTCGTCTCTCCGTCGTGCCTGCAAGGGCACCGCCTTCAGCCCCCGTCGCAAACAGCGGCGACTTCTCTCTCATGCTCATCTCTCTCCGTCGAGCCGGTAAAGGTGTATGGATTGAAAAGCAACAGAATACTCTTGCGTGACTTCTCTCTCACGCTTGTCTCTCTCCGTCGTGCGGGTGAAGTAGTTGCTGCAGTCAAGTATCCATGGCAGAGCAAGAGTACCGTTGCTTTTCTGCCCCAAGAGTAGTCAGTTGCTTTGATGCTCCACTAACATGTGATGCACTGGTAGTCACTGAATCCTCCCAATTTGCTGGTTCACTTTTTCCATCTGACTCATGTTGCTTAAGAAGAACTCTGTATGGTCCAACAGTATCATGAGGATGGCTGAACTCTACTTGCTCAGAGGCCAATGGTTTTCCAACAGTACCATCATATCCACCGGTTCTACCTTGTGAATTGCGAGATTAGTTAAGGATGGAGGGCGTACGGATTGATCTAGTGTGGGGGTTGGGAGATTCCGATAGAGAGAGTTCGGGGGTAGATAAATCTGGTGTGGAGAGTGTATGGTATAATGGTGAGATGAGATGAATCTAAAGGCTAAAACAAATAGTCCACCATAGATCACATGGTGTAATACTTCACCCTAGATGTCACCAAGAGTTTGGTTATAACTTTTAGTTTACTTTATTTCTTTGTAACTATTGCACTTATTTTCTAACCAATGTACATAATGATACATTATATTGAGAAGTGCAATCATTTTCCTTTATTTGTGCATACGCTCCTGTATAAGGACATCATTTTCCATGTAGAATGAAGAAGAATTGCGGCATGACTAGTTCTTGAAGAATTAGTCAACCCTTTTCCAGTCATATTTTTTGCCTAATATTTTTTGTATATTCTCTTCTCTTCTATTTACAACATGTTATCAGTACATGGCTCTACTATATGAGTGATAACTTAATAAGCTTGGAAGTTGTATTGAAAGAATTCATTTACCTAAGTCTCTTTAAGTGATTATGTTCTTTCTTATGGTTTTCTTTTCATGTTACTTTAACTATGTGAGTATTTTAGTGTTCCATCCATAGAAAATTTATTGTTAATTTAATTTGTTTGACTAACCAAATATTCATAATTTTTCCTTATTGAATGTGTTACTCTTAAAATATTCATGAAGAAACTACTATTTAAGCATACTTGTAGAGTTGTACAAAACCAATGATTTTTTTTTTATGCTAGCCATTTATATGAAGATTTGTGGTATAGTTCCTAAAAAATTAAGGGTCTGCTTGTTTTGTTTCTAGTTTCCTATTTTCAGAAATAATTACAAAACTGCCACCTTGTTTGAATTATGTTTCCTGTTTCCAAGGATTTGTACAGGAAAAAGTTGTTTTCAGTGTTTCCTGTACAAATTTTTGAAAACAAGAAACCGAATGAAAACAAGGTGACATGTTTGTAATTATTTCTGAAAACAAGAAATGGAAACAAGAAACAAGAAACAAAGCAAACAAACCCTAAGCCTTTGAACTGAGAATGAAATGTAAAATATCCATCTGATCTTAGTATATTTTGAAACAAAGGAAAATGCAAGATAATATATATGTCTCTCAAATATGCTCATCGAGTTGTAAAAACGAGAAAGGGCACCTAGTGGATTGAACTTAATTCCTAAAGATGAATGTTATGCATTATAAGTTTGGGTATGACAAAGGTCATAGTTATGTTCGATAATGCTCAATAATGTGGTAGAGATTGCCATCACAATGGTGGTTAATTTAAGATTTTCATATGAGAATATGTCTCATATGAATAGCGTAACAATGAGGAAAAAAATATTTTATATGATAAAATTAGCAATGTTGAAGCATATATGAAAAGACTTTAATCATAGTTGTCTAATGTCAAAAATTGCTAAAAATTATAATCGAGGTAAAGATGAATTGTCTCCTAAATCCTAACTAATCACAACACATTTCTTTTGATTATTGGCATGTAACTGATGTAAGAGACACCTTGAGCCATTCTTTCAGGGTTATTGGAATTGTTTGAACACATATCCTTTTCTCCTATTTTTGAGACTCTTGTTTGGACTTTCATTTCTTCCTTTTTCCTAGCAATGAATTAATTTTTTTAACAAAAACAAAATCACAATAGACAAGTTTAAACATTCATCCTATGGCAAATTACTCAATCCTTAACTGCCTCACTTTTAGTTGCTTTATAAGGAAATCCTGTTAAATCATCATGATAGAAATTCAAGGGGAAAAAGTTTCGTCTTTTCTTTGTGATTGTTTGTGTGTTTTTGTTTTGGTGCCCCAAATTCCATAAAGCCCAATTGGATTTGTCTGTGTTGTTTGGTGAAATTTTGATAAGCCCAAACCAGTAATAGTATTCTTTGGGTCACTCTGTGGGGACTGAAAAGACTATTACTTACTGTTCCCTATGAATTAAAAATTTAAGCGTACTAAATTTGACTAAATAATAAAAAGTTATTCCATGACAACAAAAAGATTTTCTAAATTAATTATTTTGAAATTGATTTCAGAATCAATTCTTACTTAATAATTGCTTCAAAATAATTCCATACCTTATACAGCATGCTTGTAGTAAGGCTAAATGTTTGCTCAATGATTGATGTTTTCCTTGACTATAAAACGACCAAATCCAACCAACTGTAAAACAATGACTTGCTCTGCGTTAACTTTTGATTAACGTGATTGATAATTTAACAATTAAAAAAAACGAATGTAAGAAAAATGGATTGTATTGGGAAAATGGGTTTATTTATTCTCCTTTTGAAGAAAAAGAAACGAAAAGACAAATCGAATATAATTTAACCTGCTTTCAATTGGAAAAACTCTTTTATATATTTATTGACGTGGTAAGAAGAGCACGATTATGAGAGACAAGAAGCAAGGGAAATCAAATACGTTTCGAAATACCATTTGATAAGCTCAATAGAAGGCAAAGTCAGGTTCTCTTGAAAAAACGAAACACTAATATGAACATGGGTCCCATTCATGCTCCCCATATTTTACTACTATATTTTTTTAAGAAATGATATTTGAACATATTTTCAGACACTTTAATTCTTGACACCGTATATTATACAATTGTTAACAACTTTTTTTGAGAGGTTTAAAAGAGAAAAAATATAATAAATAAATATGGGATAATCATAATATAAATATACGGTGTTGATATTTGAAAATTTGTTCAAATATCATTCATTATATTTTTACTCGTTGTTATTATCTGTCCATGCCAACTTTATATATTATACATACCACTATGCTAGTAGCTTGAATTTGAGTAGTTAATCCCTGATAGTAGTTGATTTCTCATCCATCGTCCATTACTATAGATAAAACTGGCCACGGCCGTGACCATGTCCAACAATTCAATAATTTAGTAAAAATGTTTTTGAATTATTGTCTACTATATAGAGTCAAGACTTATTTTGAGTTCTAATAAAAAAGTTTTTAATGATATTTTGATATAAAGGAAATAATATATTATGATATGGTAGAAACCGTATTTTTGATTATTATCACCGATACCCTTTTGTGAATTGTTATATTAATAAAAATTGATCAGTGTCTTTTTCTTTATCAATATGCTGTATCAATATAAAATATATTTTTTTCTATAAAATATCTTAACATATTCAAACCGTATTGAATTTCAAAAAATTGCTCATATCCGTATCGTATCGTACCCGTATCGCACTAAGTATGTAGACATCATACAACATGCACCTATTTTTTTCTTGATAAGATAAAAATTATTTGTCCGGATTTAGTTTCCAACTTGACATGCCTTCTCTCTTTTTTTCTTTTTCTTTTCCCCATGTATAATCGCTCTTTAGTCATCCAACTTAATTCTTACCAATTTTAAGTCATTTTCTTCGTACTCAGTTTTTGTTATCTGCAACTAATGATTACAGTTATTGTTGGTGCTATGTACATATTTTTGCTTTGAAATTCAACCCAAAAATTTGACAAATTTTACTGGTACATTAATTCACAGGTAGCATTGCTAACAAATTTCACTTCTAGTTGACTCATTATTAAGGTAGAAACCGTGAGAGAGCACGTGATTATGCTTTATTCTGATCAATAGTGTAGCATATTATTAGATATACAATTTCCACAAAGAAAGCCAAAAGCAAGTATGACTGAGATGATTACTCAGAAAAAGCATGTAGTTGCATTAGGTCCAACTTTCTTTTTGTCACTATTTGCTTGCCCCTTTGTAGGGTGAATATACATGTGGATGAGGGGTATTTTTGTTTCAGTTGTGTTAGTGTGACAACAGTGTACGGATAACATACGCGACAACAATACTGTAATGTTACTATAGGGTTTTTTTTAAAAAAAATAATACAAATTTAGCTTTTTTAATACTAACATTTTTTTAATTACGTGTAAATATTTGGTTAATCCAGTATAAATATCTGATTAATTCAGTTCATTATATGGTTAATGGGTCATCCTGAAGCATACAATCATTTTCCACAATCATGTAAATATTTGGTTAATCCCGTATAAATATCTGGTTAATTCAGTTCATTATATGGTTAATTTGTGTGGAAAATTATTGTAAGGTTCAGGATGACCCATTAACCATATAATGAACTGAATTAACAAAATATTTGCACGTGATTAACCAAATATTTGTATGGTTGTGAAAAATGATTGTCAGTTTTAGATGACCCATTAATCATATAATGAACTGAATTAACCAAATATTTGTATATGATTAACCAAATATTTACATGGTTGTGAAAAATAATTATAAGTTTCAGATGACTCACTAACCATATAATGAACTGAATTAATCAAATAGTCGTACGTGATTAATCAAATATTTTCACCCACTTAATAAAAAATGTTAGTACTAAAAAAATAAATATTAAAAAAAACGAATTAAAAAAAACATTATTCAACTATAAGGGTTATATCGGTTGTTAGAAAAACATTTCTGTTTTTGTTTCGGTCCTCAAGTAAACTTTCCCAATTAAAAAAACAATACAATACCACCAAATCCCACTATGGTTAGCTTTTGACATGTTTCCCTATTCTCGTCTTTTTCCCAATTCATTATTTTGTTTGGTCAGTTTTCATAGGAAACACTATTCTTAACAAATCAAAACCACTCCAAATGTCATATACTTTGCAGGCTATAGGCGTGAAATTGAAAGGGACATCAGATATAGGAATTTTATTATCTTTCTCCCTTTCACATTACCATAAGGGCATAAACATATATTATATAAACTATGATATAGTATTTTAAGAACACTCAATAATGTTATGCATTTTATATTTTTTCTGGTTGTGGGGGAAAGGCAGATGTTCCTTTGAACACAAAAAGGGAAGGGAGAATGTTAAGAAATAAAAGTTGAGAAAAAGACAACAAGTAATTAATGAAAGAAAAAGAGAAGCAGCTGGTAAGGCTACACCCATACATAAATTTGCATGTGCAATTAATAATAACTTTTCAAGAGAAACAGAGTTCACTGAGAAAAAAAGGTGCAACTATAATTATAAAATCAGAAAAGACACGCCTCCGTTTTAAAAATAGAAAAAAATAAATATAATCTACATTCCAAACTAATCAATAATATTTATATCTATAATCTATAATATACTAATTAGGGGATTCATTTTTTGGATCCTCAAATAACGACACGTGTTGTCTTTTTTTTTTTTTTTATATTTTTTTAATAAAAAAATTATTTTAAAATTTATTTTTTTCGAATTTTTGTTTATTTTTACTTTTTTTTTTGAAAATTTAACAAATTTTAAAAAAAATATTATTCTTTTAAATTTTTCTTTTTTTCCAATTTTTTTACAACTTTTATTTTTGAAAATTTAACAAATTTTTTTAAAAAATATTTGTTATTTAAATTTTTTTAAAAAAATTTATATAAGTTGTTTTCGATTTTTTTTAAAACATTTTTAAATTTTTTTTAAAAATTATTTTATATTTTCTTTTTTATTTAAATTTTTCGAATTTTTTTAAAAAAAATTCTTTATTTTTTTGAAAATTTAACAACTTTTTTTTATAAATATATTTCTTATTTAATTTTTTTTCTTTTTTTAATCTTCTTTTTTCAAATATTTTTACAATTTTTTTTTGAAAATGTAACAAATTTTTTTGACAAAAAATCGTTTTTAAAGAATTTTTAAAAAAAAAATTGTTTTTGAATTTTTTTTTAAAAATGCTTTTTTATTTAAGATTTTTTTAAAATTGTCCCTATCATTCCCTAAAATTTTATACATGCCACTATGCTAGTAGCTTGAATTTTAGTAGTTAATACCTCATAGTCGTTGATTTCTCATCCATCGTCCATTACTACAGATGAAACTGGTCACGGCCGTGACCACGTCCAACAATTCAATAATTTAGTAAAAATGTTTTTTAATTATTGTCTACTATATAGAGTCGAGACTTATTTTGAGTTCTATTAAAGAAGTTTTTAATGATATTTTGACATAAAGAAAATAATATATTAAGATATGATAGAAACAGTATTTTTTGTTATCATCACCAGTATCTTTTTGTGAATAATATTAATAAAAAATGAGCAGTGTCTCTTTCTTTACCAATATTCTATATCAATATAAAATATATTTTTTCTATAAATTTTTCTTAACATATTGAGACCGTATTGAATTTCAAAAGATTGCTCATATACGTATAGTATCGTACTCGTATCGCACTAAGTAGTATGGGGACATCATACAACATGCACCTATTTTTTTCTTGATAAGAAAAAAATATTTGTCCGGATTTAATTTCCAACTTGACATGCCTTCTCTCTTTTTTTCTTTTTCTTTTCCCTATGTATAATCGCTCTTTAGTCATCCAACTTAATTCTTACCAATTTTCAGTCATTTTCTTCGTACTCAGTTTTTGTTATCTGTCACTTATAATTACACTTATTGTTGGTGCTATGTACATAATTTTGCTTTGAAATTCAACCCAAAAATTTGACAAATTTAACTGGTACATTAATTTACAGGTAGCATTGCTAACAAATTTCACTTCTAGTTGACTCATTATTAAGGTAGAAACCGTGAGAGAGCAAGTCTTCTATGGTGCACCATCCATCAAAATGGTACAGTGGTGCACCATCTAAATGGCAAAATCTAAACCAATCAGATTGTCACTTGGGTTGTTGACTTTTCAAATGATAAAACCATTTTCTTTATTTGCAAAAACATATTTTGTATCTTTGTATTTGCATTCCCGCCCTTAGTGTCTTAACTTACTTCAACCTTCACCTTTTCTAGGTTCAATTATTGTAAGGTATGAACACCTTCATGCATCAAAAGCTGCAACTGATTCAAAAAGCTTCCGAGAGAATGATGCAAGCTTGGTAAGTTCAAACCCTCGCCCTTTATATTGGTGGTCTTTCCATTGATGCGTTCTCCGCTGGATCTAAAAGGCTGTTGCTTCTATGGAGAATTACCAGCTCCGGCCAACGATCGACACGTCGTGTTGTTGATGCGCTTGCAGCGATTGATGAGCCACGAGATGGTTCTCCGGTGAAGAACAGCGCCGTCAAGAAGGTCGCGAAGGTTCTCGAGAATCGCCGCAATAGGAAAGTCATGGCCAGTATTGTCGTCCGTTCGCTGACAGGGGACTGGATGGTTGGCTCGCACGATGCTCTTAGAAGTGATGGGGACAATGGCGGTTGGCGGGACCGAAAAGGACAGTGGGTGGCGGTTTGATGACAACCAAAGGATAGGTTGCCTTTGGAAATGATCTTATGGTTGAATTTTAACAAGTTACAAAACGAAGTCAGAATTGTGTTGTAACATAAAAGGAAAAAAATATGAAAATGGGTGAAGATTAGAGATGGTATGGAGCCACAAAACAAGAGTTTTGATAAGCTAAGTGAGGTTCGCCACAAGAATCTTGGATTCTTGATAAGAACTTAGCTTGGTTCAACCAACAACCTAGGAGAACAAATTCTCACAATATGGATTCAATCCAAAATCAACATCAAAGTTGTTTATTCATGTGTTATAGCCATGATACATATACAAGGATGACTGCCCACTTTTGGGTTGCCTTGTTCTAATAACCTACACCTAATAACTCACCAACTAAATGACACTAAAAACACTCACTAACTCCCACTTAACTCAGCCACCATAATCATGAGTTAGTTGGCTTAAAACCCGTCATAATATAGCCACAATAATTTGAAGGTTACGCCCCCTCCTTTGAATGGCCTTAAACTCACAATAGCCAACTTAACTCCCAAGAATAACTCAGCCTCATTGTCTTCACGCCACCCCCTCTTCATGACTCTTTATCACCCTAATTATGTGGTGGTTACACTTGCTTCTCAAATTAAAAGTGTAACCCCCATAATTAATACAATTTTATGCACACTAATGAGGAGTTTCTTATGACATGTAAGCCAAAGATTCCCTCCCCAAGACTCTCTAGAACTCGTGTAACACATGGAAAGTAGTGGACTTGACCCAAAAAAATATCACAATTTAATTGGGCTTAATCACACTAATCATTACACTTATTGGAAATGAAAGAAAACAACGACTTGCACGCCCTCTTTATGCTTCTTGGGTTTGATGAGCAAAGTTATTAACTTGGACTCATTGTCTTCATTACTTGCACTTGTACTTGGGCTTGTGTCCATTAAAAGAGCCACCATTTGATCCAGAGCTTGTTGAGCCCTTTTGGTCCCAGCTCTTGTCATGGGCCAACCAAGTCCTTGAATGGCATCTTGATCCATGATCTTCATTGGGCTCAAATCATTCTTGCTGAAAAGTTGACTTGCCCCCTCTTGGCTCATATCACGGTTGCCTCGCACGATATTTTGGCTTTTACATGGTCTTGTTCAGATATAGAACCCATATCTGAGATCTCTAATATGGCTGTGGATCTGAGCTTGAAGAAGACGCGGCGGCGAGTTTGCCTCTACCTTTTCGAGATCTGGGTTCTGCACCCTTCTCATGTCCTTCACGCCATAGCATTATTTCTCATTGTTTTTTATTTTTTTATTTTTTTTATTTGGGTAATTAGTATGAAATTTGCTTGATTGGTGGATTTGATATACTGATTTATTGTTAGCTAAGGAACAATCGTATTTGGATTTGATATACTGATTAATTTCACTTTTTGATGTCCTTGTTTGGGTTGGACTTGGGGGTGGTGGTCATTGGCGCTGTTTGATTATGTTCCTCCGAGAAATGTTGAAGATGGGGGCACTATTTCATCTTTTCTTCCTTTGCTTGCTGGAGAACTTGTGCCCCGATCTTCTTGGTGCAATATACATGACAATATATATAGGACAAAAAAATATACATCTAAATACAACAAAATATATACCTCAAATGTAAATACAACATATAATAAATATCTTTGACCAATAAAGACAAGTTTCATCGGGTCAAACACATTAATCCACATGGATGATTTTAATTGGTCCACTTCAGTGGTGCATCAATATATCATTTTGATGGGTGGTACATCTTATACAATGCTGTTTTATTCTGATCAATAGCGCAGCATATTATTAGATATACAATTTCCACAAAGAAAGCCAAAAGCAAGTATGACTGAGATGATTACTCATGATGGAGAAAATATTTTATTTGTTGAAGATGAATATGAACATATTTATTTAGAAATGAATGTTTATTTGTATATATTAATTTAATTTATTTTTGTCACTTTTTTTACATTTTTAAAGTTGACTGATTTGTTAAACTTTTTTTAAATTGTCTAGACTTTGGACGAATGAACCAGTGTGATGAACATTGTGGCGCAATGGTTGGTTTGAGGAACGGTCACGAAAAAATGGTTTCATAGTAGAATTGTTTTGTTTTAATAAATAGATATGAATATAATTATTTAATATATTTTGTTTGAACTTTATTTGTATATAGTGTTTAATTTTTAATATGTAAAATATTTATTAAGTATCTTTTACAACCTTTATTGATTGTGTAGTTCTAAAAATTATTGGTGTTGGTTTTTAGGGGATCATTTATTTAAGTTTTATTATTTATTTTTTAATTCAATATTTAATTATATTTTTAAAAGGGTAATGTGAATGTACTAACTTTGTCTTCGAATACTTTTTTATATTTATTTATTTTTTTGCTTAACTTTTTTTTAAAAACAAATAGATTTAGATTTTTAAGTCGAGTGGAATGCCAGTAACACAACCTACCAACCCAAGTGAGTTATGGGGATATACTACGTAGAAAAAAGAATGTTAATTTCATAATATGTCAAGGTAATAGAAATTGTTATTTTGTTTGTATTATTGTATAAGTTTTTCCCACTTGCATTTCGGTTTTTTATTTAATTGGTTCATTGTTATTGGTATTATAAAAATGACTTTTCAAGTTCATGATGGAGATAATCATTTATTTGTTGAAGATCAACGTGAAGGTATTTATTTAGCAATCAATGTCTATTTACAAATATTAATTTAATTTATTTTTGTCACTTTTTTTAGTTTTTACATGTCGTCTGATTTGTTAAATTTTTTTTAGATTGTGTAGACTTTGAACAAATGAACCTGTGTTGTGAATGAAGTTGGCACAGATAAACACAAGAAAGGGGGTTGAATTGTGTTTGTTAATTATTTTCGCAAAAATCCTTTTGAACAACTTTTTCACAAGCAGAAGATAAAAAGATAAAGCACACAATAAATCCTTTTTAAAAGATTAACAAAAGCAATATCAAAACCCCACAGTTAGTATAAGCAAAATAAACTAAAGAGTTTAGGGATAGAAAATTCATACAAGAGATTTTATCCTGGTTCACTCTCTTCCAACCAAGAGCTACGTCCAGTCCCTTCGACTTGAAGGATTTTTTCACTATTTCTCCAAATAGATTACACAACAAGTATTCAACACCTCTTCAGGCTACAAGTATTCCTTTCTTACCAAGCCTCTTCAGGCTCTAACTCTATCACAGATTTAAAGGTTGATCTTCTTAACTCACTAAGTGTGAGAATATGATAGTTTAAGATCAGTTGAATATTACAACAATATTCAAACTAAATGAATACAGACCCTTGCTCTTGAAAGAATAATATAATAAATGATAATGGCAAAAGTTTAGCTAGCAAGATTGTGTAGGCAAGAGTTCTTTCTTTAGTATCTGAGGTCTTCAATTTATAGTGACCTTCTTCTTCTCTTGTAATTCTTCAACAGTTACTTTGAATAATCCCGTTTAGAGATAGCATTAAATGCATAATATTCGTTGAGACTGATAGCTGGATTTTAGTCATGTTGAAAAGTATCCTTGGTTATCAGAATATCACAAAATGGAGGCTCACTGTTCTGAGCAATTGTACCTTTAAAGCTTTCTTTCCTCCTTTGTGTATAACCCAGCTTTTGTTCAGCAATAAAGATGTCATCGTACAGATCGTTTTGCAATTCCAATTGTACTATTTACTTTTTGTATTTCCTTGATAGTACTATGAATTTTCTCAAAGGAAACAAGACATTAATTCATATAAAACAAATGAGAACAAAAAATATTCATTTGAAATAAATATCAATCATTTGAAATAAATTCATTGTGGACCAGAGTGCATTAAATCATATTCAAGGTAGTAAACATATAGAACCGTCTACTTAGTTTTAAGAATGCATCTGCACAAGATTTTAATTCTGCTCGTCCACTGATGTGGCAGAAGCGCTCGTCCACTAAAGTGGTAGAAGCGTTCGTCCACTGATGTGGTAGAAGCGCTTGTCTACTAAAGTCTTTGGACTTGCTAAGTCCTTAGAGAGAAGCTATGTCCAATGATGTGGCATATAGAGCTCGTCTACGAGATTGCTTTGTGTTTTAGTTCTTTTTCTTAGCTAATTACTTCCGTCTGCTGACGTGGCAAGATGGACGCGCTTATTTTCAAGTCTTTGGACTTGTTGTACCTAACTAGTTATTTAGGTAATCATTTATAGCCTCGTCTACTAAGGAAAATAACAAGGTAATTTTACCATAGTTCTTGAGCAGCCCGTCTATAGGGGTGGACACATATTTTTCAAATGAAACTTATTCCAAGTTTATTTTACTTATAAAAGCGTTCCTGCATAACTGAAAGCACTAGTTAGATCTCAACTAATACTTTGCCAAGAAAATTTAATCCTTTTGTTAGCATCAAAACTTAGAGATTATTGAATCCAAAACCACTTTGGTTCCAACAATCTCCCCCTTTTTGATGATGACAAAACTAGTTAAATTTGAAAAACAAAGTCTAAGAGAGCTTGCAAGGCTCCCCCTAAGACAAAGCATTCAAATACTTAAGCAGACTAACAGATAGATACAAACACTTATCATTCTTATCAGAGCTTCAGATATCAAAGCAAATAATTTAAACATAAGTAAAGCAGAGTAATTTATCAAATAGATATGAATATGCAAATGCAAACACATAAGAGCTTTCCAACAAAAGATATTATATATAATCGTCTTTCTTTTCCTTTCTCCCCCTTTTTGTCATCAACCAAAAAGGTAAACAGGGAGTGGACCATCATTGTCAGCACAAAAGAAGAAAGAAGAAAAAAAAAAGAAGGCTAAGCAGATGGAGGTGGTGGAGGAGGATTGAGTTTGACTCTTCTTGAAATCCATAAGAAATTCAAGCATTTTATTCACAACCTCTAAGGTTGGAGCCATTGAGGTTTGAACCTACTGATGAACATCCTCCTTGATTTTCTCTGCTATCTTATCAACCTTTGCATCTACTAGTTTGCTAACCCTTCAATCAACCAGCTTTCCAAGAACTTCTTCAATATTTGATGGCAGAGTCTTTGAGCTTTCTGCAGATTCTTGAAAGGTGTTCAGAGTTCTTGACTAATCTTCAGGGTGCACTACAACTATTGCCAGAGGTTGAGAAGATTGTTTTTCTGATGAGCTTTGTTGGTGACAGGATTCAGCAGTGTCTTCCAAATTATCAGCAATGACAATTTGTCCATTTGTTTCAGCAACAAGGTCATTGGTGAGCCGCCGAACTCACTCAAATTACATAACAAATCCCTACTAGCTTGTAGTATAAGGAATGACTCAGATTGTCTCTCAAAAGACCATGAGTGATATTCAATCATATCAAGACTCAACACAAAAATGAGGGGGGGGGGGGGGGGGGGGTTGTGATTTTAGATTGCAAAAGATAAATTTAGACTAAGAGAAATCAAGTGAGAAATCAACCAATCCAAGACACTTAACCAGAATTCCAATTTTGGCTATCATAGACCACGGAATACTCAAACTGAATCCAAGTAATGGTTAATTCAATTTCAACCGAGATCTCTGCATCGGAATTGAGGTTCACTACTAGATAATCATCTAGGATTTAACTGACAAACGATTTTACAAATCTATAAAATCAGTGCAAGTTTAAATACAGGAACTAATTAACCTTAAACCACAAATTTGTAGTTTAATTTACTTCAACTCAGAGAATGAGATATTGAATTATCAATCAATATCACATTCCTAATTCATAATTTCGAATACACAAATAGTAATCACCATTCATGCATCACGAATTCTGATTAGTAAGGAGAAGAGAAGATAAAAACTACTTGAATTCAAAATGAAAGTTGAAGTACAAAAGTCTCAAGCCAAACGAAATTCCTTCAAGCACCTTGGATTGATTTCAGAATTAGTCTTCCACGGCTACAGTCCAAGGAGGCTTGAGGAAGAGAAAATAAAAATACGAAAACAATAACAAACAACTTAATTAAGCAGCAGAAAACTAAAGGAACCACCAGTCTCCCATTCTGGCTCCTATTTATACAAATTCTCTCAAGACCTCCTCTCAATATCTGAATGCTCCTTCAATTAACTTAAACCTCTGCCTCTTATCTTTCCAAAGCCACTTAATTTGCTTAATTACGAATTAAGATGAGAGAGTTATGTCCACATTCAACTCACAGGGCAGCTGAACGACCTCTGACTTCACATGGATTTCAGTCCCTAAAAACGACTCTGTTTGGAACAATGGTCTTCGTGAGAGTTAAAGCTATGTGTTTTATCTTTTATTTGCCATCGGTTTCAGTTCCAAACGACATCTACAGCCCAAGTTATGGCCCAATCTTCATGACCAGTTCAGGTTCCAGAGACGGCAATTATGTTCTGACTTCAAGGCCCAATTTGACCCACTATACATCCAATTAAGCATCTGAGTTCTTCATAAAAGTTGTTGGGCTTCCTTTTAGATTTCCTACAATATAAAGTTCATAATTTTTAGATGCCCGTAACTCAAGATATGACTAAAATACAGAGTCAACGTCTATAATCATGAATTAGTGAAAATTTGCAATAAAGCCCAATGAGGCCCAAACTCATAAATCATTGCTATACTAAATCAATTATGCACATTTAGCTTGTAAAAAGTACTAAAAATGAGGGATCTTCAATGCATGCAAATAATGTTTATCAGTCATCTGAGATAGGCTTTTGAGTAGGTTTGGGTTTTGTTATGATTTCCTTTGCCCATCTAACAGGGTAGACAAATTCCACATTTTTGCTATTGATAGGAAGTACCAAGAGGTCTTTATATATCATGTACCTAAAGTGTGAGAGTCCACACTTTCCTCTGACCTTGGGAATATCTTCCTTTTCTTCATCAGACAATCCAGAAGTGGAGGCTTCTCTTGTGCAGTGAATCAAGTGTGACTTCCAAAAATCAGCAGCCTTGTGCTCATCGATTAACTCAATGGATTCCTTATTTAGATGGAAATCCATCATTGAGGAATCAAAAGTTTCTTGATCAAGGTCAAGCAATGCTGACTCAGCTTCAGGCATCACTCCCTTGAACCTTCTATTTTTCAAGCCCAAGTGAGATCCAGCATTGGCAATCTCGGATAGATTCTGTAAGGCTTGATTCCAATCCTGGTTGTTTCCTTATGCCTCAGCCAGGATGGAGGAACAAAATTTACAGCTCTATCAGCTCTGAATTGGCTGAACTCCCATTTCAGCAGATCAAGGCAGAGTTGATCCTTGAACAAATCAGCAGCCTTCCCATAGATTCCGGGATGCTCAAAGGACATCCATTTTGTGTCCCTTGGCATGATCATGGGGACATGCTTAGATGATCTAGCTATCTTCTCAGGAATAATAGGAAGATTCTTCCTCTTGGGGTCAGTCTCCCAGACGAGTATAATGTGTCTCTCAACTCCATCAGTAATTGGCATGAATGGAGGATTTTTGACAAGGTTTGGGTAAATTTTATTTTGGGGGGGGGGGGGGGGGGGGATTTGGCTAAAGGTAGGTGGGTGACTAAAGGCCCTAAATTATTGTGCATTAAAGAAGGTACGGTTTTGATTAGTTGACACTCTGGGTGAGGTAGGTAGAGGGGTTCAACAGATTGGCTAACTTCTTCCTCATATTCAGGTAGAGGATACCATCTGTTTAGGATGAGTTCTGGTTCAGATTGGTGAGAGTGAAACAGAATTTTCCATTCTCTTTTTACTTTGGCCCAATTTTCAGATTTGCCATTGCAAAGGATGGAAGTTGAGATGAGCGGAGGAAAAAGGGTTCTCAGAGGTTTGGGGAAATTAGGTGCACCAGTGGAAATGCCTTCATCTGGTTGATTTAACCAGGTATCATCGGCTTGTGAGGTGGTTGTTTGTGTTGGTTGAGGTGGTGAGGGAATATATACGTCATTTGAAGAGAGAATAGGTATATCATCTATCCTAGCTTCTAAACTAGATACAAGGTCATCTACTGCTAATTGAACAAGATCATTAGCAAAGATAGTTACCTTAGGAGTTTTGGTTGACCTAGGTTTTCTTGTTGGTTGTCTCCTTGGTTTTGTTGGTACAATTGAAGGATCGGGCATAACGGCCTCAGCAGCAGCAGCAGAGATCTTCTGCTTCTTTAGGATAGAGCTGATATGAATTCTATCCTCGTCAGCATCCTCATCTTCATTATGAGAGAGGATAATTTTCCTTGGCCTATTTGCAGCAGGGGCATCAGAAGGCTCCCTGATAGCAATCCCACTTGCTGGTTTTTTGGGGGCAGGCTTTCTTGTAGCAGTTGTCTTTTGCCTGGTTACCCTTCTAACCCCTAGGATTTCAGCATTATTCTGTTCGATCATCTCTTCTTTAGCCACCATTAATTCCTCAGTTTTAGCCATTGTAGCAGTAGCATACATACTGAGGTTCATGTTGGCTATGTTCATCTTTCCAAAGTCTGCAGCAGACATTGGTTTATCAGTCAGTAACCTCGCTTGCTCCTCAGCAATCTTGGCAGCAAGAGACTCATATACTCCTTGAGCCTTGAAAATCTTCGAGAGAAGGTGGCAGAAAGGAAGTGCAGAGAGTCTTTTCTTGTTCATCACTGCATCCTTGAATCTTCCATAAAGGATTCTTGGAAGATTGATACTTGTCTCTGTGAGAAGATGGCAGAGACAGAACTTGTGAAGAGATGAAAGGTTGTCCTTTGACCTAACCTTGTGAAGCACCACTTTATTGAGAAGCTGGTGGAGGATACGAACGATATCGTTCATTTCAACAGCCTTCCACGAGTGAGTCCTGACTGTGTCCTCCTTCATGAAATTGACTTCTATAGTCTCAGAACCGCCCAAGTCTTCTTCCCAAGACTCAGTGAAAACTAGTCCTTCCTGAGCACAGAAGATTGCTTCAGCAATAGTCTTCTCTGAGACTGTAATCTTCCTTCTTAATACGGTTGAGTAGAAGTCAGGTTCTGTCAGTTGGATGTTTCTCCAAAAATCCCTGACAAGATTTGGGAAAACGGAGACTTTCTCCGCGAAGAGTCCTTCCCTGCCAACAGCATTGACATATTTGCTTATGTCAAGATTGTAGTCTTTTAGCACATTGAGATTGAAATGATGCTCTATAGCTAAGTTGAGTTTGTCCACGTTGAAGGTTGAAGGTGCCATTTTAGATGATCAACGAGCTTAGGGTTTGGAGAGCAGAGAGAGGTAAAGAGAGATAGTTCGAGAGATTATGAAAGCGTAAAGTCTTTCTTAGAGGGAAAATATTTCTTTTAAATGAATCTTGAATATCAAAAGGTTTTTTTTAAAAAAACTTTTGATATGACACGTCATAATGATAAAACGTTGTTGGTAACTTGGGACCATAAATAGGTCTTGATGGGATTGATGAGGATAGCTGACTCAGCAAGGAAAGAGAAGCGTTTTATATAAATGTGTTCAAGAACAAATTAATATAAGCAATAAATGTGTGCATAGATGAGTCCATACAAGACTAAGAGTGGACGTGCAAAGACATAGGTAGTGGACGCGTAGAATCCACTTGCTCTGAATGTCATTACTAGTGGACGTGCAGAGAGAACATGCAATGGACGATCAATTTAACAATAAATATACTAGCTCAATCCATAGACAACATATTCAAATGCTTTCTTATAAAGATCAATCTGTCCTCAGCAAGAGGTTTAATGAAGATATCTGCCCATTGGTGGTCAATATCTATAAATTGAACATCAAACACACCTTTTTGCACGTAATCCCTAATAAAATGATGTTTGATTTCTATATGCTTAGCTCTAGAATGCAATATTGGATTCTTAGATAAATTGATTGCAGCAGTATTATCACACATAAGTGGAATACTACTTACAAATACATTGTAGTCCTCCAATTGGTGTTTGATCTATAGAAGTTGTGAGCAGCAGCTTGCAGCTGATATGTATTCTGCTTCAGCAGTTGATAGAGCAATGGTACTTTACCTTTTGCTTGACCATGATACTAGGTTAGCTCCAATGAAGTGACATCCTCCACTGGTGCTTTTTCTTTCAATTCTATCTCCAGCATAGTCAGCATCACAAAAACCAACTAATCTGTAATCATCATTTTTTCTTAAAGCACAAACCCAGATTAGTAGTACCTTTTAAATATCTAAATATTCTTTTAACTGCTGAGAGATGAGACTCTCTAGGATCAGATTGAAAACCAGCACACAAGCAAACACTGAACATTATATCAGGTCTAGACGCAGTCAGATATAAAAGAGATCCTATCATACCTCTATATACCTTTTGGTCTACCTTTTTCTCTTTATCATCCTTGTTCAGTATTGAAGTGGGATGCATAGGGGTATTCATTCGTTTGCAATCATCCATCTTAAACCTCTTTAGAAGTTCCTTTGTATACTTAGTTTGATGGATGTACACCTCGTCCATAGACTGTTTAACTTGAAGTCCAAGGAAGAACTTGAGTTCTCTCATCATGCTCATTTCAAATTCTTTCTGCATTAACTTAGAGAATTTCTTGAACAGAGATTCATTAGTAGCACCGAAAATGATATCATCAACATAAATCTGTACTACAATGAAATCTGACTTAATAGACTTTATAAATAGAGTTGTGTATACTTTTCCTCTGTTAAAACCATTTTCCATTAGAAATGAACTTAACCTATCGTACCAAGCTCTAGGAGCTTGCTTAAGTCCATACAATGCTTTCTTAAGCTTATAAACATGTTCAGGGTGATTTGTATTTTCAAACCAGGAGGTTGCATGACATATACTTCTTCATTAATAAAGCCATTTAAGAATGCACTTTTAACATCCATTTGAAAAAGCATAAAGCTATGATGTGCAGCAAATAATATTAAAATTCTTATAGCTTCTAGTCTAGCAACTGGTGCAAAAGTTTCAGTGTAGTCTATACCTTCTTCTTGAGAGTAGCCTTGAGCAACAAGTCTTGCCTTGTTTCTCACAACCTTACCATCTTCATCAATCTTGTTTCTGTAGACCCACTTTGTTCCAATGACTGACTTGTCTTCAGGCAGGGGTACAAGCGTCCAGACTTCACTTCTCTCAAACTGATTTAGCTCTTCTTGCATAGCAAGAATCCATCCCTCGTTCAGTAGAGCTTCGTCCATTGTCTTCGGTTCACATTCAGAGATAAGAGCATAATCACTTTGTTTTCTGAAGGTTGACCTTGTTCTCAGCTTGTCATTGGGGTCACCAATGATTTGATCTTGAGGATGGGAATTTCTGAAATACCAAGATTTCTGAGCATTTTCCTGTTGAGAGGTAGAAGATTCAGGTTGTTGTTGAGAAGTGTCGTCTACTTGGATATCATTCTTGATTTCTGGTTTCTCTCCTGAGATATTTAGATCAAGATCTGCAAAAGCTTCATCTAGCTCTGATCGTATCTTATCAGGCTGTTTGTCATCAAATTTTACATGAATGCATTCTTCTACAACTAAAGTTCTAGAATTATAAACTCTACAGCCTTTTGAAGTTTCAGAAAATCCTAGAAGGGTTTCATTATCTACTTTAGCATCAAATTTACCAAGTTGATCTTTTGTATTCAAAATATAACATTTTAATCCGAAAGGGTGGAAATATGAAATGTTGGGTTTTCTACCTTTCCATAATTCATAAGGAGTCTTATTCAGAATAGGTCTAATATATATTCTGTTCTGAATGTAGCAGGCAGTGTTCACAAATTCAGCCCATAAGTGCTTAAGGAGAGAATTGTCATTGAGCATAGTCCTAGTCATCTCTTGAAGAGATCAGTTCTTTCTCTCTAGCACACCATTTTGCTGTGGTGTTCTTGGTATTGAGAAGTTGTGTTGAATACCTATTTCTTCACAAAACTCATGGAATAGCTCATTGACAAATTCTCCCCCATGATCACTTCTAATTGAAGCTATACACATGCCTTTTGCATTCTGTACACGTTTGCAGAATACAGAAAAGACCTTGAATGACTCATCCTTGTGAGCAAGGAACATAACCCATGTCCATCCAGTGTAGTCGTCTACTATGACAAGACCATATTTCTTCCCACCGACAGAACCAGTCCTTGTTGGACCAAAGAGATCAAGGTGTAGCAATTCTAGTGGTCTGTTGGTACTAACAACATTCTTAGATTCAAAGGAACCTTTGACTTGTTTTCCCTTCTGACATGCATCACAGAGAGCATCAGATTTGAAACTAAGGTTTGGTAGTCCTCTTACAAGGTTATGCTTTTTCATTTTTGAGATTAATCTAAAACTCGCATGACCTAACCTTTTGTGCCAAATCCATCGTTCATCCTCAATGGACACTAGACAGGACACACTTGATTTGAGAGGTCCTCTAAGTCAATCTTATACAGATTGTTTTACCTCTGGGCAGTGAATAAGAGTGATCCATCAGCTTTCTTGACAAAACACATATTCTTATTAAATGAAATAGCAAACCCACTATCACATAATTGACTAATGCTAAGCAAATTGTGTTTAAGACCATTTACTAATAGAACATTATCAATTGAGGGAAAAGGATGTTTACCAATTTTACCTATACCAATTATCTATCCTTTTTTATTTCCTCCAAAGGTGACCCAGCCACCATCTTTGGGTCTAAGGTCTTGGAACATATACCTTTCTCCTGTCATGTGTCGTGAGCATCCACTGTCCAAGTACCAAGACTTCTGTTTCTTTCCTGTTGTTAAGCAGATCTGCAACAGGGATTATCTTATCTTTAGGTACACAAATTGACTTGGGTCCTTTCTTGTTAGTGATCATAGGTCATGAATGCTTTGCATGCTTGTTATGTATGTATTTAGATGACACATGCCCACTTTTTTCACATACTTTGCAGTATCTATTGGAAGGGATTGGTTTTGACTTAGTATGTTGTGGACGGACTTTAAAAGCCTTATATTCTGTATGAACTTTTGGTTTATTCAGAGGTGCATCTTGCTTCTCTTTATCATAACAAATGCCAGATTTGTCATGTGGTGATCTAGAATATCTTAATATAAGATTTAATTTATCTGAGCTACCAATCAGTTTTGACAGAGAGTCTGTCAAGTATGTCACATCTTGTTTCAGTTTTTCAACTTTACAAGAGCTATTAGACTTACACTTAGTCTTGTTAGTCAGACTAACATTGTTTGATTTTAAAGTTTCATTCTTATCCCTAAGGTTTTGATTTACTATACAGACCTTATCATAATCTCTAGAAAGTTTAGTAAACTTCCTTTTGAGACTCTTATATTCTTTAGATAGTATGCATGATTCATGCAGCAATCCATCAAAAACAGTTTGAAGAGTAAATGGATCAGATTCTATTACCTCGGCATCAGTGAATTCACTTTCTAATGCAGTGTCAGTGATGAAGCAGATGTTTGCTTCTTCTCCTGCTTCATCTGAAGAAGACAGGTCAAGATCCTCCCATGTAGCCATCAAGCCTTTCTTCTTTTTGAAGAATTTCTTCTTCTCCTTCAGCTCTGGGCAGTCAGCTTTGAAGTGTCCTGGTTTCTTACATTCAAAGCACAGGGGTGGACCTTTCTCCTTGGAATCTGACTTCTCCTTGGAGAATTTTTTGTTGAGCTGCTTCCTTCTAAATCCACCTTTCTTTCTCCACATGTGTTGGATTTTTCTGGAGATGAAAGATAGTTCATCCTCATCTGAGTCATCTTCATTATTTGATGAATCAGCTTCATCTGAAGACTCAGCAACTTTAAGCATCTTTGAGGAACTAGCTTTCTTGGCTTTTAAGGCAATGGACTTTCCTTTTCTGGAGTTTTCCTCTTCATTAAGTTCAAGTTCATGAACTTTTAATGACCCCAGAAGCTCTTCCAGAGAAAGAGTATTTAGATTCTTTGCTTCCTGGATAGCAGTTACCTTAGGTCTCCACTGCTTTGAGAGACTTCTCAAAAATTTTCTCACATGATCTCTATTTTCATAGACCTTTCCAAGAGACCTGAGACTGTTGGTGATTTCTTGGAATCTTCCAAACATTTGGTCTATGGTTTCATGATCAACCATCTTGAATAGCTCATACTGGTGAACCAGCATGCTTATCTTTGATTCCTTTGCTTGTGAGGAACCTTCATGAGCAAGTGCCAGAGTATCCCATATTTCTTTAGTTGTGTTGCAACTATGAACCTTGTCATGCTCGGATCTAGTGATAGCACACATGAGGTAGTGCTTAGCTTTCAAGTTTAGTTGATGTTGGCTTTTCTGCTCTTGAGTCCATTCAGCTTTAGGCACTGTAGCTCAGCTTCACTCCTTGGCTCAGTGTAGCCATTTTCAATTAGTTCCCAGATGTCAGCATTCTGTGCATCCAAGAATGCCATCATCCTCTTTTTCCAATAATCATAATCAGTTCCATCGAAGAGAGGAGGTTTGTCGATAGCTTGTCCTTCTACATCCATGATTGTAGGATCGTACTGCCTAAGCACTTGTTAGATGCTCAACCCTGTCAAGGCTGAGCTCTGATACCAACTGAAGTTGGCACAGACAAACACAAGAAGGGGGGGTTGAGTTGTGTTTGTTAATTATTTTCACAAAAACCCTTTTGAACAATTTTTTCACAAGCATAAGATAAAAAGATAAAGCACACAATAAATCCTTTTTAAAAGATTAACAAAAGCAATATCAAAACCCCACAGTTAGTATAAGCAAAATAAACTAAAGAGTTTAGGGATAGAAAATTCATACAAGAGATTTTATCCTGGTTCACTCTCTTCCAACCAAAAGCTACGTCCAGTCCCTTCGACTTGAAGGATTTTTTCACTATTTCTCCAAATAGATTACACAACAAGTATTCAACACCTCTTCAGGCTACAAGTATTCCTTTCTTACCAAGCCTCTTCAGGCTCTAACTCTATCACAGATTTAAAGGTTGATCTTCTTAACTCACTAAGTGTGAGAATATGACAGTTTAAGATCAGTTGAATATTACAACAATATTCAAACTAAATGAATACAGACTCTTGCTCTTGAAAGAATAATAGAATAAATGATAATGGCAAAAGTTTAGCTAGCAAGATTGTGTAGGCAAGAGTTCTTTCTTTAGTATCTGAGGTCTTCAATTTATAGTGACATTCTTCTTCTCTTGTAATTCTTCAACGGTTACTTTGAATAATCCCGTTTAGAGATAGCATTAAATGCATGATATTCGTTGAGACTGATAGATGGATTTTAGTCATGTTGAAAAGTATCCTTGGTTATCAGAATATCACAAAATGGAGGCTCACTGTTCTGAGCAATTGTACCTTAAAAGCTTTCTTTCCTTCTTTGTGTATAACCCAGCTTTTGTTCAGCAATAAAGATGTCATCGTACAGATCGTTTTGCAATTCCAATTGTACTATTTACTTTTTGTATTTCCTAGATTACTTTGTGTTTTAGTTCTTTTTCTTAGCTAATTACTTCCGTCTGCTGACGTGGCAAGATGGACGTGCTTATTTTCAAGTCTTTGGACTTGCTGTTGTTGTTTTGGCTTCACGACTCAATAGGGGGGTGAATTGAGTTTTCTTAAAATCTTTCCCTCTTAAAAACTTTTCACAAAACTTTCCAAATCGGTGTGGCCTTATGATCTTTTACAAAATCAATGAAGGATTTATATTAAATCTAGAATTGGAAGATGATGAAGATAAGAAAGACTAATAACAAGTTGTGCAAGTGTCAGATACAAGCATTAACAATCAAAAACAAACTTGCAGGTTTCAGTTTCAGTGATTAGTTCAGTTTTAGCAATCAAAAATGGTTTTGATCAACTCAGTTTTGAATGCAGATAACACAGACTTGATTACAATCAGACTCATGTTTCAATATAGTTTATACAGATCAAGAACAGAAATTATATTGTACTTTAAACCTCAAAATCACAGGTTCTTGATCATAAACATAAATTAAAGGAGTTTGAGTTTAGAGATATCACACACTTGTGAAGAGCCTCAATGTTCTTCCTTAGGGATACCTCACCCTAATCACTCAGAGAGACTCTCTCTCTCTTTACAATCAAATAAAACAAAAAATTGATTCCTAACTCTCAATAGTCAGATAAACAAATTGAAACACTTATGAGAACGAAACACTCTTTTCACAATAAGCTCAAGAAAGATGATGAATGATATGTGTATTGTATTCGATATGTTATTCGTTGATTTTCTGAAAGTGTTCCTTTGATCCCTCTTTATATAGAAAATAAGTTATAGTCGTTGGAATCAATCAAAACAGATTTGGATCTGATTAACAGAATATGTTTTCTTGATTCTGGTTCTTGAAATAAGACTCTACATTGGTTTATAGAATTCGCGTCCATCTTGAAAATAACCTCGTCCATCTAGCCATCAAGATTTTACATCGGACGAGCTAGTAGACGAGCTCCATATGCCACGTCATTGGACGGATACTCTCATTAAGGACTTAGCAAGTCCAAAGACTTGTGTGGACGAGCACTTCTGTCACTTTAGTGGATGAGCACTTTCTGTCACTTTAGTGGACGAGCGCTTCTGTTACTTATGTTGGACGAGCGCTTCTATCACTTCAGTGGACGAGCGCTTCTGTCACTTGTGTTTGGACGAGCGCTTGTATTACTTCAGTGTTGGACGAGCGCTTTGGACGAGCACTTCTTATTTCGAAAAATCATTTTCATTAAAGAAAACTTTTTCCTTTTAATGCAGGTTATGAAAATTGATTTTCTTCATGCATATTTTCAAATGAGCTATTTGTGAATAAGAGATTTCATCTCTTACAAATCATCTAAGACTTAAATCTAATTTCTCCGTTAAGCTCTTGTCTTGATGATTCCTTGATCTTTGTCTTTGCTCTTTGATTCCTTCATGTAGCTCTTTTGATTTCTTCAAGTTCTTCCTTGAATATTCTCCTTTAATTGGCTTAACGAACTTGTTGATCACTGCTTGATACCTGTCTTTGCAATTTGACACTAAAACACTTGCGCATACATTAAATTGTATTTGTACACATTAAATTGTATTTGTCATATATCAAAATCTCTAAGTCATTGAGTCTAACGGCTGTACCTAACTAGTTATTTAGGTAATCGTTTATAGCCTCGTCTTCTAAGGAAAATAACAAGGTAATTTTACCATAGTTCTTGAGCAGCCTGTCTACAGGGGTGGACGCGTATTTTTCAAATGAAACTTATCCCAAGTTTATTTTACTTAAAAAAGAGTTCCTGCATAACTGAAAGTACTAGCTAGATCTCAACTAATACTTTGCCAAGCAAATTTAATCATTTTGTTAGCATCAAAAGTTAGAGATTATTAAATCCAAAACCACTTTGGTTCCAACGGTGAACATTGTGGCGCAATAGTTTGGTTTGAGGAGCGGTCAAGAAAACATAAAAATAGTTCTAGAATAGAATTGTTTTGTTTTAATAAATAGATATGAATATATTTATTTAATATATTTTGTTTGGACTTTATTTGTATACAATTTTTAATTTTTAATATGTAAAATATTTACTATGTATTTTTTACGACCTTTATTAATTGTGTAGTTCCACAAATTATTGGTCTTTGTTTTTAGGGATCATATATTTAATTTTTATTATTTATTTTCTAATTTAATATTTAATTATGTTTTTAAAAAAGTAATGTGAATGTACTAACTTTGTCTTCGACTACTTTGTTTATATTTATTTTTTTTTTTACTTTATTTTAAAAATATATATTTAGATTTTTTAAGTCAAGTGGAACGCCAGCAACATAGTCTACAAACCCAAGTGAGTTATGATGATATACAATGTAGAAGAGAATGTTAATTTCACAATCCGTCCAGGTAAGAGAAATTGTTATTTTATTTGTATTATTGTATAACTTTTTCCCACTTGCATTTTGATTTTTTATTTAATTGGTTCATTGTTATTGATATTATAAAAATGGATTTTCAAGTTCATGATCGAGAGAATCCTTTATTTATTGAAGATGAATGTGAAAGTATTTATTAGTAATTATTGTCTATTTGCATATATTAATTTAACTTATTTTGCCACTTTTTTTTTGTACATGTTGACTGATTTGTTAAATTTTTTTCTAGATTGTCAAGACTTTGGAGGAATGAAGTGTTGCGAACATCGTGGCGCAACAGTTTGGTTTGAGGAGCGGCCAGGAAAACATAAAAATGGTTCCATTGTAGAATTTTGAATATTTTGTATGAATGAAAAGATGACGTTACCATATTTAGCCATACCACCCACTTTGCTTTGGAGTTTGATACATGGAGTAATATGAAATTAATTTTATTTGTGATAGTAATAATAATTATTATGATAATGAAAATAATGTACAGTAAATTAAAGTAATAAGTATAATGTCGATATTGTTATAATAAAGATTTATGTTTATATGTAATAAGAAAAAATTAAATTATACATGCTATTAGTTTAACGATTTTTATATTGCTTGGTAATTATATAGTGATGGATTGTTAAAAAATATTCATTCTATAAATTTTTCTACACTATCATAAAAAAAATTAATGTACGCATAATATTGTCTATATATTTTTTATAATAATGTAACTTTTTTAATTATCAATATATTCCACATTATAAAATTTGAAAGAAATTTATTTAATAGAAATGATACCCGTACATTTGCACGGGTGCTAAAAACTAGTGTAATTCTATTTCTTATCCAACGATTATTAAAGTTCAAATATATTTTTACAGCAGAAACCAGCACAAGAGAAGGGATAAAGGATATTACACCTTCTCTTACAACAGATGTAAAATTTTCTCCTACTTAAAAGATCATTAGAATAGAGATATAATCTATAAGAGAAGGGATAAAGGATACACCATGAAAAATAAAAATGAAAACATCCATAATGTAATGCACGTGGATCATCAAATTGTATTACCTACTGGCTGTTACAAGTAGTAAGTAAACTAGTGCAAAATATGAATTCTAAAACGGTTTCCATCAGGTTCTTTTTAACCGATTTAAAAAAAGAGACGATGGCATTAATTAAGTGAATAAGTTTTTACACTTTCTGCATCTATTGTCTTTTAACCGATGTAGAAAGATCTCTATAGGTTACATATAAAACCGATTTAGAAAGTGCATTTTAATTATATTCTTGTGTGAACCTTTTTCTTCCACTTGGAAACGCGAACCCTCCCAACACTCCCAAAGTCTCTCCGCACTCACTCTGCTCTGAAGCCTCACTGCGAACTTGAAGCTCCACCAGGTAACCTTTCTCTTCTTTTTATTCTTCAAACATTTCTGCTTCCACTACAACATATTGGACTTTTAATAGCGCACCATTTATAGCATTTCCGTGCGGAAATGCTATTAAAAGTGATGGGGGGACTTTTAATAGTGGTTCCTTAAGGAACCGCTATCTTAGGTATCACCTAAGATAGCGTTTCCTTAAGGAACCGCTATTAAAAGTCAAGTTGCAGGAAAAGATAGCGCTTCCATCAGAAAGCGCTATCTTAACTAACAACCTAAGATAGCGGTTCCAAACGGAAATGCTATCTTTTCTAATTTGCAATAAATAAATAAAATAAAATCAACTTTTAATAGCATTTGTAAATTGAAATGCTATTAAAAGGTAACGTTTAGATAGCGTTTAAAATTAGAAACGCTATCTTATGTGAGAATTACCCCCGCGCGCGTATCTTTTCATCCTTCAATTCTCAGTTTCTCAGTTCAAGTCTAGGGTTGTCATCCAGAGAGCCTTCTCCCTCTCACTCTTGTTCAAGCCTCAGACCTCTCACTCTGACGTCGTCGTCCCTTCAACAACGCGGCTTTAGGTGACTTTGCGCTGCCGTGATGTGGAGACCAAAGAGAAGACGATGTTGTTGCTAGATCCATTTCCTTCTTCGAGGTTACAGCCGTCGTCGCGATTTCCTCCGCTTCTCAGATCCGCCGTCGTGCCTCTAACCACCGCCTGTGACCGCTGTAGCACGGAACTGCCGTCATGCCCTAAACCGCCTCCGAGCAGCAGATTTGAACAAAATAACCAGCAAAATATCCTTCATTCTTTTAAAATATTCATTACTATTGTTTTCTTTAATGCTGTTTATGCCATAGTTGCATTTTCAAGTGTAATCTTCTTCACCAGGTGCTATTTCCCATGTTCTTCTCTACAGGATTACGGCTAAATTCATGAAAATGGTAGGCTGCTAAATCACCAGGAGTTTGAATCTGGATTTGTTTTACTGGAAGCACACCTTGTGTTTGATAAAATCCCAAGGAATGCAAATCAGAAGCTATTGGAAAAGAGCCCAAGCTCGTTTGGATGTTTAAAGAGCATGTAATTGAGGGATTTGTCTGGATGCTGGTTCAATACGAAGGAGCGGATTTGTGCATATGGGAACACGCCAAGTGCTTGATAAAATCGTCAGGTGATATGGTTCCTTGGACTTCAACTTTCTTTTCTTGCTTTTAATCTTGATATTAATTTTATGATAAAACAAAATAGCAAGGTCTAGTAAAAACTCTGTTGGGTTCATGGAAATAAGTGGTGAACATCCTATAGATTGGAAGTAATTCGTTGCTTCTGATGCTTTTCCAAAGTAAAGCAAACTCCCTTTTTCAAGAAGGATTAACTTGTCAAATTTGTGAAAGAGTCTGCTTGATGGTTGGTGGATTGTTGTCACTACTGTTTTACCAGTCTGCCATATAATTACAAGTTTAGTGATAAAAAGATCAAGTCATGGGGAAGATATCAAGCTGTTTCATTGCTAAAGCATAGAATTAAATGCACCTATGAATAGATAAAATCAGATAGGATTAAACTATGCCACTAACATGAAGCAAAAATAAATAGCAATGAAAAAGAGTCCAGTGAGAGTCCAAAAGAATTTAAAATGAATTGTGAAGAATGTCATTTTCATGATTCATGATGATCAATTTGATTCAATAATATGCTAGCAAGCTTATGGCCTAAAATCTTAACATTTGGTAGTTTTATCTTTCAAACTGGCTTGCTTGGATGCAAGGCTTCAATCTTATCGATCACGGAGAGAAGGATGAGACAAGTACCTCTGCTATGTCTTGCAGCATCTGAACAATCCTCAAGGCAGTTGTAGAATCCAAACCAGATGTTGGTTCATCAAGAAACAGAAGAGAGGGATTGATTATGATCTCATTTCCAATACAAACTCTCTTCCTCTCTCCACCAGATACTCCACTAAAGCGCAGTAAATTTCCCTACTAAATTTGTAACCTTTGACTTATTAAGAATTCCAGCATAAGTACCATATTCCAGTTTCTCTAGATTCTCATGTATAAAGCCTCAGTTATATATAGCTAAAGCCTCAAGCCAGATGGGTTTCCAAGCCTGATCCTAAGTCTTTCAAGTCTATAAGCACAAAATTAAAGTGCATATGCCCATCTGATGTAGACACCTTAACGGTGCCTTCACTGTCTATTTGGCCATGTTTATTAATTCTTAGTCTTTATTTTTTTTTTCTTTGATAATCACTTTTTTAGTCTTTATTTTTTTTTCTTTGATAATCAGATTTCAAGGATCTTCTCACACAGCTAGGAGCAGCCTACAAGGCCATTGAATTGGATGAGGAAAGTAAGTCTCCTTTGGCTGCGCTTTCAATTGATTTCATGCCTCATACTTTGGTACATAATATCAATTTCGTTATCTTAGTTACCTGCTTTCTGCTTTTGTTTTCCTTTCCCCTCTTTTTACGTCTCTTGTCAGGAATTAACCCTTTCTGTCTTTTGAAGTTTGAAGATTTTATGATAATTGTAAAGTTATAAAATTGCCTTGAGTCCAGAGTTACTTTGCTTTCTGTTAGCACTCATTATCTGCTTTATGCTATGCTTTTTGCATTATGAATGTGGAATATGCAAAAATAAAGTCTATCTAACCCCTAAATTGGGGTCTATTCTCTTCGATCTGCTCGGAGGGCTGTTATTCATTAATTTCAACAAACTAATTTGTTAGCATTTGGTTTTTCAATCATTTTCTTTACCTATTTGAAGGTGATGGGGGTGATATCCAGTTAGCACTAGCTGAGTGGACAGGGCTTAGGACTGTGCCTAACGTGTTTATTGGAGGAAAGCACATTGGTGGTTGTGATGAAGAAGGCCACCCTCCCTTTTGCTTCCTTTCTATTCAGTCCCTATCTGCTTTATCTTCCATGACTATTGAGGGGAAGGCCAAATAAGTTGTTATTTTTCTATCTTCATTTTTGGTCTTTTTAACATTTTATCACTTGGGTCTTGCAGCTGTTTTGGAGAAACACCAGGCAGGTCAACTGATTCCCCTTCTCAATGATGCTGGAGCCATCGCCAATAACTCTGCTCAGCTCTGAATAACCACAGAATATTGTTAAATCAGTTAAATGATATGAAATAAGGAGAAATTGTATTATAAAACTGTTTAGTTGTAAAATAGTTCAGATATACAGATACTTATAAATTAATATCTATATTTACATCTTGTAATTTTATTCCTTTCAATTAGAGTTTCCCTAGAAGTTCTGTAGAATCTTCAAATGCTTAGAATGCACGGATGATGATGATGATTTGAGTTTATTGATCATTGTTAATAATATCAATGAGTATGAATTGTCAAAGTAGCTTGTTATATATGCATATGGATTGTGCTTCATTTCTTTGTGTAAACCTTCTGTTTTTTATAAACAATATGCAGGAATAGGTAAAGTTAAGAAATAGGTAAACTAAAAAAAAAGGGGAATAGATAGCGTTTGTTTTAACAAATGCTATCTAAAGGCAGACTTTGGATAGCATTTGTTAAAACAACCGCTATCTAAAGGCAGACTTTAGATAGCATTTGTTAATACAAATGCTATCTAAAGTCAGACTTTAGATAGTGGTTCCGTGTACAAACGCTATCTAAAGTCTGCCTTTAGATAGCATTTGTTAAAACAAAACAAACGCTATCTAAAGGCTGACTTTAGATAGCATTTGTATTAACGAATTCTATCTAAAGGCAGACTTTAGATAGCGGTTCCGTGTACAAACGCTATCTAAAGGCTTAGATAGCATTTGTTAATACAAATGCTATCTAAAGTCAGCCTTTAGATAGCGTTTGTTTTAACAAATGCTATCTAAAGGCAGACTTTAGATAGCGTTTGTACACGGAAACGCTATCTAAGGTCACCTTTTAATAGCACTTCTTAAATTCTATCTTTGCTAACGACTTTTAATAGCGGTGGCATAGATAGCGGTTACAAACGCTATTAAAAGGCATCCGGAAACGCTATCTAAAGTCATTTCTGTTGTAGTGTTCTTCATTTTCTCTTCTCCTTTTCATTTTCTCTTTCTATTCATTTGCTGACATAAATCACATCCCGTCTCTGCTTCTTGGTTCCTTCTTCACTTCATTCCCTCATTGAAGAAAGGAAAATGCAGTAGCATCGAGCCTCCCATTTCTAGTTCTATGGCAGAACGATGCACAGCACAACAGTGAGCGAACTCCTCTCCTCTCCCTTTCTTATTTAAATATTGTCCTTTTTTCTCTTTCAATTTTGGTTTCCTATTGCAAAAGCTTCTTCAATTAGGTTTATACGTTTCTTCAATTTTGTACAGCACAACAGTGATTCATTTATGTTTTATCAGTCAGTGATGTGTGTGTTTGTGTGTCCGTTTTATCTGCACAATAGGCGTGTGTTCCTTTTTTTTTCTGATTTAATTAAACTTGTTTTCTGCACATAATCATTGCTCATATGTGAGTATGTGAGTTCTATTTTAGATGGCATTATTTGAGACACCCTGTTGTGCCCCGTTTTGTCATTAAGTTAAAACCTTATTAATTAAATCTTAATCGCTTATTTAACGTTAATAATAACCCAAAACTATGAAGGAATTAAAAACTTAATTTATAATCATATAAATATAAGACACATCAACGTTATAATATATAAGTACACACTTGTTTATTCATTACATTACCAAAACACTGTTTAGGGTATCCCGTCAGTAGGATCCCTAACAAGTATATTTAAACAAACTATTATTCAGCGGAAAAATATAAAATAAAGTAACCGACATACTTTCTAACACCTGGAACATTAATTCACAGCTCGACTTCCGGCTTGTGGTTCATAGGGAGTTCCATCCAACTCCTCAGCGTCAAGCTCCTCCACGGGGTCTTTTCCAACGATCACATCAGAAAGCAAAATAAAGTAGACAAACATATAGGGAATAAGAAACTGTTCTATTATCAAAAAAAGCAGAAAAGAGTCATAGCATATAATACAATAAATGTCACAGACAAAACATCACACATAATTAACAATCATCCTCAAATTACGATATCTTCTTCTACCCTTACACTCATGCAACTACACCTTTATGCTAACATGACCACCACCTGATCCTGTCACCATCCCTCATCTGCATTGGTACGCACTCTCAATTCCCTTTAGAGTGTTTCACCCAATGCACATCCCCATTCCCGTTAAGGTGTTCATCAAGTGAATGACACACACCCTCTTTCCCGTTATGATGCTTATTCAAAGAATGACACTATTCCCTCCTTCCCATTAGAGAATAGCTGCACAATACAAGAGTATCCTCATTCCCGTTAGGATACGGGTCGACTCACCCATAACTATAAGGGTATCACGGTAGTTTTCCCCATTCCCGTTAGAGAACTGGCCTGTGACATCCTGTATCCATGATTGGATACTCTGACCTCGCGTGTTCCCAACACACGATCATGAACAACAATGCAATTACACGAAACTCACCGACCCACATTAATAACAACCTAGTGCCTTAACCTTCCATCAAAACCTCAACACATGTTCTATGTCACCACTCCTCTTTGAAATAATAGGTTTAGGCTAGGCACCTCTAAGTCACCACTTATCCTCACCCCCAAACAATTATCTTTCAAACAACATATATCTTTGCCTAAAATCCACTAAGCACAATATTAAAACCAGGCAAATCATGCATAACACAATATCAGAAAATATTCAAACACCAAAATAATACGACACATGCAGTGGAATAACTCAACCAGCGTATCACAGTAAATTCAACAACATAAACCCAGACATCATCAAATACTTAAAATCAACCTAATGTCGATAAACCTATAATCCCCGAATCACCATTGGTTTTACAGAAAAGGATCCAATGTGATTTTGGTCTTGTCGATTACTCGACTACTAATAGGGTTTAGGTTGCCCTACACAATTATTATAGAATATACTACTTATCGATTCCGACGGTAGAATGATTATTTCCCCCACCTGAGTTATCACCGGAATCTCGAATTCGACGTTCCTCGTTATCACACCACACGTTACCAATTCCTCCTTCAACCAAACAACACAATAACAAATTAATCAACAAAATCACCCTTAATCCTAGAATAACTAGGTTCGGCCACATAATTAAAAATAGGTCTTAGGGTTCTTTTATCATTCCATTCTTTTGGAGTCTAGTTCCTATAATATTAACTAACATAGATTAATTGTTACCATTCAAAAATATGAAATAAAATCCTCTAACCACTTTGGTTAGGGTTTCGGCCTCATGGGCGAAAATAGGCTAGGAAATTATTTTGTGTTCAAACTCTTGGATTTAATATCACAAGGCATATTAGAAGCAAGCACAAGCATCATTAATTACAAATTGAACAAAAACATCATACCCACATTCAATGAGGGTTTCGACCCTAACTAGGAAAATAGGGTTAGGAAATTATTTTGATTTCAAGCTTCTAGATATAACAACTATAGGTTTTAAGGAGTTAAGATCAAGTGTCATACTTTAAAGATTGAACAAAATCTCATTTGCCCAAAAACACCTAGATTCATCCTCACTAAGAAAAATAGGAAGGAAAAAGATTTTGATCACAAGCTCTTAGATGATGATAGTAGGAGTCATTTAGAGATCATAGCAGTTGGTTTCAGATTAAAAGGATTTTTCTACAATTTTAAATAATTATTTGAAGTTCTAAATCTAGGAATGTAAAACCATGAATTAGTTGATGATCATGGAGATTGATGGATGATTAATGAAGCTAAAATGATTAGGAAGAGATTCCTTACCTTGGAATGAAGAGAAATGAAAGAGAAATTATCAAGCTTGGAGGTTTCCTTCAAGAACAACAATGGAGTTTTTGGGGTATTTGTGAAGAAAAGTCATAGAATGAAAATGAAGAAGAATAAGTGAGTGAAAGGGGAGGGGCTGCGGTTTGGGGGATATTTATAGGGTAGATCTTAAGCTTTGTTTGGTTCTTAGGATTTAAATTAATGGGTTTTGTGAATATTAAATAATATAATAATTAACTATGGTTAATAATTAACTTAACTAGGGTTATGTTGCTAACCATGATTAAATTTATGTGGTCAATAATTAGTGAAGGGTGTGGCTGATTTTGGGCCACAAAAACTAACCTTGGTTTGCCTTAACCATGGTTAAAATCTAACTAGAATAAGTTAGGTTAAGCTTAGAGGCATTTTGGTCATTTCACCTAAAAACTCATAATTCCTAACATTAATTGCCTCATAAATTCTTGATGAGTCATCACATAGCTCATCTCCTCTAGTGTCCTGTTCTATCTCTGCAGTTCCGTTGCCTATTCCTTCGGTTTCCCGATTAAGGTTTTACGCCCGAGTAAAAGCATAATATTTCGTTTTTGGTTGAAAATTTTCAAAATAACCAAACTCATTGGAAATATGATTTAAATATAAACCATTTCTTTCACGAGTCAAAATTACATTTTCAGATCATTAAAATCTTACTGTCAGTGAAAACACCGACTGTTTTCCGTTCGAACTTTCACCAAAATTCGTTTGAATACACATAATATTTTATTTCTGATCATAAATTTGGAAAGTAGAATTCCTCACGGACAAAATATAAAAAAAAAATACAAATTTCAGTTTCGGGTCACATTAGGGTTTTCTGCCAGTATAAAATTACACTGTCAATAAAAACACAACGGTTTCCGTCTGAGTTTTAAACCCAAAATTTCACCATAACTTTCTACCATAATATAGGGTATGAATATGATTTTATTTTGCCAAAAATCATTTTCTGACTCTCAGATTAAAATATAAGTAATTATATTTTAACCGGTTAAAAATTAAAAACAAACTGTTACATTATTTGCTTATGCAGTTAATATGTTTAAATTGCTTCACCACATGGATGCTTTTGAGTCTCTGTAATTTTAATCTAAATAATGACAAAATTGTGGCAATGCTAATTCTCTCAAACTAGTATTTTTGCACCCGTACAATGCACGAGTCATCAATTACTACTATTATTATTGATAGCATTGTTATCATTAATAACTTGAATTGTATCTCTATATGTACGAATTTTTTTTCCTTTATCCCAAATTAAGTCCACTATGTCAAACATTTTCTTGACTTATTTCATACATTGCTTTCAATATTTCCTTCTCACCCATAATGGTGGTACTCATTCATCTCCAAGGCTTTTTATTTATAGACAGAAGTGATCAGCAAAAACCTTGAAATAATTTTATGTATAATTTGAGTGCAAAAATTAAATATTATTTTTATTTTAAAATGATATTACAATACGTAATGTAACACTATGTGTTAAGTGTTCATCTTTGATTATTACTAGTGATCAACTAATCCTCTTAAATCATGTGGTGCTGACACGTGTCACTTTATTAGAAAATCATCAATGCCCCTTTATTAATTAGTATAGATATAGATTTATTATTTAAAATAGAAAAAACAAAGGCAAGGATGTAGAAAAAAATAGATTAGAAAATATGAATAGCTCTACCTTTATTTATGTCAATTCAGAGATTGTCGTGTTTGACTCCCAAAACTTTGTACCTTTACCGATTTTTAAATATTTTTACAAAAATAAATATAAATTTTAGAAAATAAAAAATAATAAAAAAATTTCATCACTTGACATGTGGCTTGCATCATTGTGCTACACTAAAATCAGTATTTCCCCTTATTAATTAGTATAGATATAGATTTATTATTTAAAATAGAAAAAACAAAGGCAATGATATAAAAAAAATGCAAATTATGAATAGCTCTATCTCTATTTATATCAATACAGATATTAGAAAAACAAAAAAGTAAATTAGAAAAAAAAATCAAAAAAAAATTAGAAAAGTATATAAAAAATATTTTAAAAAATAGGGAAATAATAATTAGAAAAAAATATTCAAAAAAATTAGAAAAATAAAATTAATTAGAAAACAAAAAATTCTTAAAAATCAATTATAAAAATAAACATTTTAAAAAAAGAAAATTAGAAAAAAACTAATTCGGGAAAAAAAATAATTTTTTTAAAAAAAATATTATAAAGAATATATGTTTAAAAAATAAATAAATAAATTTAAATAATCCAAAATAATCAACCAGTTGACAACTCCTTCTACTGTTACATGAACGGTAGAAGAAAAGTTGATTATTGATAAAGTGATATACATATTGAATACTAAAATATATATATAAATATTAAAATATAGTAATCGGTTCGGTTCAAATATAATCGAATTAATGATCATTGGATTTGGTTCAATTCGGAGCCGTAAAAAAATAAATTTTTAAAAAAATATTATAAAGAATATATGTTTTTTTTAAAAATTTAAATAATCCACCAGTTGACAACTCTTTCTACTGTTACAGGAACAGTAGAAGAAAATTTGTTAAATGATAAAGTGATATACATATTGAATATTAAAATATATATAAATATTAAAATATAGTAATTGGTTGGTTCCAAAATAACCGAATTAATGACCATTGGGTTTGGTTCAATTTGGAGCCATGTACAAAAAAGAAAAAAAACCAATTTAATTGGTTGTTTCCGATTTTCAAATTCATCGAATTATTGGTTCGAGTATTACGATCCTAAACTTTTTCAAAGAACATAATCCCTTTGCTACCTTTCCTGGCTAAAAATATTTAAAAACAAAAAAAAAATATAAACTTTAAAAAGTCAATAACAATATCTGAGCCAACTAAAATTGGTTTGATTCGGTTTGATTCGATTCGAACCGGAAAATATTAAATATATATATATATATATATATATATAATATAAAATATTAAATTTTAAACTATTAAATCATCTATACATTGAAATATAATTATATAAAAATTAAAACATCAAGAACACGACAACTCTACTTTTACTGTTTTCTAATTTATTATTGGTTGACAGTGTAAAAAAACTTTACACTGTCAGTTTATACAAATAAATTCAAAAAAAAGTATTAGCAAAAAAAACTTATTAGGAAAAATTTTTAAAAATTAAGGAAAACGTAAAAATTAAAAAATTAAAAAAATGAATTATAAAAAAAATAATTTAAAGGGAAAAATTAAATTAGAAAAAAATTAAACGAAAAAAATTTTATGAAAAAATATATTTAAAAATAATTAGGAAAAATTAGAAAATAAAATTAATTATAAAATATATAATTTAATTAGAAAAAATATAAATTTAAATTTTTTAAAAAAATAGTTAAAAATATATTTTAAAAAAAGTAAATTAGGAAAAATATTTAGAAAAATAGTATATAAAAAATATTTAAAATAAAATTAGGAAAATAATAATTAGAAAAAAATATTAAAAAAAAATAGAAAAATAAAATTAATTAGAAAACAAAATATTTTAAAAAAATCATTTAAAGAAAAAGTAAATTAGAAAAAACCTAATTCGGGAAAAAAAATAAATTTTAAAAAAAATATTATAAAGAATATATGTTTAAAAAAAATTTAAATAATCCATGATAATCCACCGGTTGACAACTCCTTCTACTGTTACAGGAACAGTAGAAGAAACGTTGTTAATTGATAAAGTGATATACATATTGAATATTAAAATATATATAATTATTAAAATATAGTAATTGATTCGGTTTCAAAATAACCGAAATAATGACCATTGGGTTTGGTTCTATTCTGAGCCATGCATAAAAAAGGAAAAAAAAAAACAATTTAATTGGTTGGTTTTGATTTTCAAATTCATCGAATTATTGGTTCGAGTCTTACAACCCTAAACTCTTTCGAAGAACTGGGTAGCTTTGCTACCTTTCCTGGCTAAAAATATTTAAAACAAAAAATAATAATAAATTTTAACAAGTTAATAACAATATCCAAACCAATTAAAATTGGTTTGGTTTGATTCGATTCGAACCGAAAAATATTAAAATATATATAAATATATAAATAAAAAATATTAAATTATATATACATTAAAATATAAGTATATAAAAATGAAAACATCAATAAAATGACAACTCTAGTTTTACTGTTTGCCAATTTATGATTGGTTGACAATGTAAAAAAAATTACGTTGTCTGTGTTGTTAGACTCAAAGACTTAGAGATTTTGATATATGACAAAAACAGTTTAATGTGTGTGCAAGTGTTTTAGTGTCAAATTGCAAAGACAGGTATCAAGCAGTGATCAACAAGTTCATTAAGCAAATTCAAGGAAAATATTCAAGGAAGAACTTGAGGAAATCAAAAGAGCTACATGGAGGAATCAAAGAACAAAGACAAAGATCATGGAATCATCAAGACAAGAGCTTAAAGGAGAAATTAGATTTAAGTCTTAGATGATTTGTAAGAGATAAAATCTCTTAGTCACAAAATAGCTCAACTAGAAAGATGCATGAAGAAAATCAATTTTCATAACCTGCATTAAAAGGAATAAGTTTTTGTTAATGAAAATGATTTTTGGAAATAAGAAGCACTCGTCCAACACAAGTGATAGAAGCGCTCGTCCAACACTAAAGTGATAGAAGCACTCGTCCAACACAAGTGATAGAAGCGCTCGTCCAACACAAGTGACATAAGCGCTCGTCCACAAAAGTGATAAAAGCGCTCGTCCACTAAAGTAATACAAGCGCTCGTCCATTAAAGTGACAGTAGTGCTCGTCTACTAAAGTGACAGAAGTGCTCGTCCACTAAAGTGATACAAGTGCTCGTCTACTAAAGTGACAGAAGTGCTCGTCCACTAATGTGATACAAGCGCTCGTTCTACTAAAGTGACATATGGAGCTCGTCTGCTATCAACTACGAGCCCTGAGGATTGAAGACGACGCCAATGTAAAATCTTATTTCAAGAACCAGAATCAAGAAAACAGATTCTGTTATCAAGATCCTAATATGTTTTAATTGATCCCAACGACTATAACTTGTTTTCTATATAAAGAGGTATCAAAGGAACACTTTTAAAATCATATCATAACAACAGAAAAATACACATATCATTCATCATCTTTCTTGAGCTTATTGTGAAAAGAGTGTTGCAATACTCATAAGTGCTTCAATTTGTTTAAATGACTATTGAGAGTTAGGAATCAATTTTTCGTTTTTATTTGATTGTAAAGAGAGGGGGAGTCTCTCTGAGTGATTAGGGTGAGGTATCCCTAAGGAAGAACATTGAGGCTCTTCACAAGAGTGTGGTATCTCGAGTTGAAGGAGTGCTCTCTGAGTGATTAGGGTGAGGTATCCCTAAGGAAGAACATTAAGGCTCTTCACAAGAGTGTGGTATCTCGAGGTGAAGGAGTGCTCTGTGGTGTAAAGGTTTTTCAAGCTACTTGTCTAAAGCTTGTTGTGTTAGTGTGTGAAAACCCACAGGTGGAGTGGGGACTGGATGTAGGTCACAGTGGTGGTGACTGAACCGGGATAAATCTGGTTGTGTGGTATCTCTAAACTCAAACTCTTTTACTTTCTGATTATGATCAAGAACTTGTGATTTTAATGTTTAAAGTTCAATATAATTTATGTTCTTGATCTGTATAAACTGTATTGAAACCTGAGTCTGATTGTAAAAATTCTGTTTATGATCAAGAACCTGTGATTCTAATGTTTAAAGTTCAATATAATTTCTGTTCTTGATCTGTATAAACTGTATTGAAACCTGAGTCTGATTGTAATCAAGTCTGTGTTATCTGTGTTCAAAACTGAGTCGATCAAAACTATTCTTGATTGCTAAAACAGAACTTATACTGAAACTAAAACCTGCAAGTTGGTTCTTGATTGTTAATGCTTGTATCTGATACTTGCATAACTTGTTCTTAATCTTTAAAGGCTTAATCAGTTTCTGTATTCTGTTATTATTGATTCTTGAACCCGAACCTATTTTGAAGTAATCTTTCTTATCTTCATCATCTTCCAATTCAATATTTTATATAAACCCTTCATCGATTTTGTAAAAGATCCCGAGGCCACAAAACTGCAACTCTGAAAAGTAAAATTTTGTGAAAAGTTTTTAAGGGGGAAATATTTTAAGAAGACTCAATTCACCCCCGCCTCCTCTTGAGTCGTTGAAGCCAAAACAACAATTGGCATCAGAGCTAAACTCTTAAGTTTGGCTTAACAGCTATAAGAGTATGGCTTACAATGACTGTTTAAATGAAGCGGCTTCCCTTGCACGCCCTTCTGCCTTCAATGGATCTGAGTATATCTATTGGTAGGAAAGAATGGTAATCTTTCTTGAGGCAGCAGGTGTTGACATATGGGATGCAGTAGAAAATGGACCATTTGTCCCCTCTACTGTAGATGCTAATGGTGCTCCTAGAAATAAGCCTAAAACTTAATGGAATGAGGATGATAAGAAAAGAGTTAAATACAATGCACGCGCTAAGAATATTATAACATCTGCTTTAAGCAGTGATGAGTTTTTCAGGGTTTAAAATTGTAAATTAGCAAAGGAGATGTGGGATACATTGCAAGTAACACATGAATGAACCATAGATGTCAAAAGAGCAAGAATGAACACTCTCACATATGAATATTAGTTATTTCACAAGAATTGAGGAGAACCAGTGGAGGTTATGCCGAAGAGATTCACACACATTGTAAATCAATTGGCTGCACTTGGAATGACAATCTCCAATGAAGATCAAATTAACAAAGTCATGAGATGCCTTGGTCGAGAATGGCAACCTAAAGTAATTGCAATTTCAGAATCCAAAGACCTTTCAACAATGTCAATCGCAACGCTCTTTGGAAAGCTACAAGAACATGAAATGGAGTTGACTAGATTGATGCTAAGAGAAGAAGAAGATAAGAACAATAGAATTGTCACATTCAAAGCTGTAAGATCTACAAAGGTTGACAGAAAGCTTAAGAAGGAAAAGTAACTTAAACGTGCATACATAGATTGGGAGGATAACAATCTTGGCTCAATGAATGATTCCAATGATGAAAAATCAAACTTGTGCTTAACTGCTCATCTTCATAAAGAACATCGATGAGGTAAATGATTCTGACCTTGATGAATTACCTTCTTATGATGAATTGCCAAATGCTTTTGATGAACTTCATAAAGAATCCATTAGACTTGCTAGATTTCTAATTAAGTCTAAGAAAACCATCACATGCCTAGAAGAGAAAATTCTGGTTTAAACAAAGAGCTGGATGAATTATAAATAGAAAATTGTGCTGTAAAAGATAGATTGGCTACTGTTTTGGAACCACCTATATGTGATAATTGTCCTAAGTTGGAGAAACATATAAATCATTTGAATGGTGATCTATCTAGAATTACTAGTGGTAAAGACAACTTGAATGCATTACTTGGACAACAAAAAAAAAGTTGAAAAACTGAAAAATGACTTAGTCAAGTTCACAAATGGTAGAGATAACTTGAATGCTTTATTAGGACAGCAAAAATGTGTTTATGATAAGGCTGGTATATAAACCTAAGATACATGAGAAATCTTTCAAGAAATTCTTTGCTGCACCTAAGACATCAAACACTGGTATTTGTTAAATATAATTTTTGTGCTAGAAAAGGTCACACAGCTTCTACATGCCAATACAGAAAATCAGTATACAATAAATCCAAGTATGTGTGGGTTCCTAAAGGAACTATTGATGCAACTAACCATGAAGGACCCAAATATATTTGGGTACCTATAGCAAAAACATGATTCTGTTTTGTAGGTGTGGTGGAAGGTCAAGAGCAAAAATTGGAGTCATGACACAGAGGCTTCACCAAACACAAAATGGGTAACACTAAAGAAAGAATATTGATTGAATATTTTTTCTAATTATAATTATTAATGTATGATTGTGAATCTTTCTGTGTTGACTTATATATCATTGTATAGTACGTCTACATTGTTCTATTAAAGTTATTTGATCTATCTTGGAATAATCATATGGCTTTTGTTTCACAAATTGAATCTAAGAAAATTGATGAAGCCTTAAATGATTTGTTTTACTTTCTATGCAACAATTAACTTCGAACATGATCTCTATCATAAGAACTTTTATTCAATGTAGAGAAATTGAGATTGAATATGTTGATACAACTAAACAACTTGCTGATATTTTTACCAAGCCCTTGAACAAGGAAAGCTTCTTTTTCATTAGAAGAGAATTGGGCATAATCGATCAATCCTATATCTAATCTCTAAAGAAACAAAAGAAAATCAAAAGGGGGAGGAAAATTAGATGGACGCACTTATTTTTTGATTTGTCCCTGCACCTATCCCTCTATCATGAACAATTTTATATGCTATGTTTGAATGTTTAAATGCTTACCTTCTCTATTGCTTTGAATGTTTCTTTTCTTTACCTTTTTTATAATGCCAAAAGGGGGAGGAAAAAGTATGATATAGAGAAAGGGGATATAACAAATTATACATGCATATGTTGAGGGGGGAGCTTAATAAGCTTACATGATTAATGGGGAGTAAATCAAATTCTACTCTATTAATATTTTTTTACTCTGATATACTTATGTTCTGACTGCTCTGATACCATGATATATATCTGTCAAAAACACTTAGCGTCTGCTACATTTATACTTTGATCTTATAATTTTTAAAAAGGATTGTCATAATCAAAAAGGGGGAGATTGTTAGACTCAATGACTTAGAGATTTTGATATATGACAAAAACAATTTAATGTGTGTGCAAGTGTTTCAGTGCCAAATTGCAAAGACAGGTATCAAGCAGTGATCAACAAGTTCATTAAGCAAATTCAAGGAAAATATTCAAGGAAAAACTTGAAGAAATCAAAAGAGCTACATGGAGGAATCAAAGAGCAAAGACAAAGATCACGGAATCATCAAGACAAGAGCTTAAAGGAGAAATTAGATTTAAGTCTTAGATGATTTGTAAGAGATGAAATCTCTTAGTCACAAAATAGCTCAACTAAAAAGATGCATGAAGAAAATCAATTTCCATAACCTCCATTAAAAGGAATAAGTTTTTGTTATTGAAAATGATTTTTGGAAATAAGAAGCGCTCGTCCAACACAAGTAATAGAAGCGCTCGTCCAACACAAGTGATAGAAGCACTCGTCTAACACAAGTGACAGAAGCGCTCGTCCACTGAAGTGACAGAAGTGCTCGTCCACTAAAGTGATAGAAGCGCTCGTCCACTGAAGTAATACAACGCTCGTCCATTAAAGTGACAGCAATGCTCGTCTACTAAAGTGACAGAAGTGCTCGTCCACTAATGTGATACAAGCGCTCATCCCCTAAAGTGACAAAAGAGCTCGTCCACTAAAGTGACAACGGTGCTCGTCTACTAAAGTGACATATGGAGCTCGTCTGCTATCAACTACGAGCCCTAAGGATTGAAGACGACGCCAATGTAAAATCTTATTTCAAGAACCAGAATCAAGAAAACAGATTCTGTTATCAAGATCCAAATCTGTTTTAATTTATCCCAACGACTATAACTTGTTTTCTATATAAAGAGGGATCAAAGGAACACTTTTAAAATCATATCATTACAACAGGAAAATACACATATCATTCATCATCTTTCTTGAACTTATTGTGAAAAGAGTGTTTCAATACTCATAAGTGCTTCAATTTGTTTATCTGACTATTGAGAGTTAGGAATCAATTTTTCGTTTTTATTTGATTTTAAAGAGAGAGGGAGTCTCTCCGAGTGATTAGGGTGAGGTATCCCTAAGGAAGAACATTGAGGCTCTTCACAAGAGTGTGGTATCTCGAGGTGAAGGAGTGCTCTCTGAGTGATTAGGGTGAGGTATCCCTAAGGAAGAACATTGAGGCTCTTCACAAGAGTGTGGTATCTCGAGGTGAAGGAGTGCTCTGTGGTGTAAAGGTTTTTCAAGCTACCTGGCTAAAGCTTGTTGTGTTAGTGTGTGAAAACCCACAGGTGGAGTCGGGATTGGATGTAGGTCACAGTGGTGGTGACTGAACCAGGATAAATCTGGTTGTGTGGTATCTCTAAACTCAAACTCTTTTACTTTCTGGTTATGATCAATAACCTATGATTTTGATGTTTAAAGTTCAATATAATTTATGTTCTTGATCTGTATAAACTGTATTGAAACCTGAGTCTGATTGTAATCAAGTCTGTGTTATCTGTGTTCAAAACTGAGTTGATCAAAACCATTCTTGATTGTTGAAACTGAACTGATACTGAAACTGAAACCTGCAAGTTTGTTCTTGATTGTTAATGCTTGTATCTGATACTTGCATAACTTGTTCTTAATCTTTAAAGACTTAATCAGTTTCTGTATTATGTTATTATTGAGTCTTGAACCCGAACCTATTCTGAATTAATCTTTCTTATCTTCATCAAATTCCAATTCAAGATTTTATATAAACCCTTCATCGATTTTGTAAAAGATCCTGAGGTCACAAATCCGCAACTCTGAAAAGTAAAGTTTTGTTAAAAGTTTTTAAGAGGGAAATATTTTAAGAAGACTCAATTCCCCCGCCCCCGCTCTTGAGTTGTTGAAGCCAAAACAACAAGTGTATACAAATAAATTAAAAAAAAGTATTAGCAAAAAAAAATTTATTAGGAAAAAATTTTTAAAAATTAAGTAAAACGAAAAAAAAAAAGTTTAAAAAATAAAAAAAATAAACGTAAAAAAAAAGTAATGTTTTTTTTAAAAAAATTTATTTTTAAAAAATTAAATTAAAAAAAGGTAAAAAATCATAGTGCTGACATGTGTATGTACAGTAAAATTGTTTATCTAACTTTTATTTTAGTATAGATTGTTGGTTTATGTATGTGTTGTCATTATATTGTTAGTGTCCTGGTTGAATTTAAGTTGCAGCAAGGGAATCAATTTATGGGTGCTCCTGATATGGTGATCAATGGTAGGATACAATGTGTGGATTTATTGCTTTTTGTGTACTCTTTATTTGTTCTTCTACAGAAGGCATGAACTTCTTGAAAACTGAGTGACATTTGGATTCAAAGACATTTGAATGGCTAAATGTGATTTGAATGATGATTCACTTGAGTTGTAACCCCTTTTCGAGTTACATATGTTGTATTGTTTATTGGTTCCGATCCATATATGACATGTCCATGTCATTTTTAGTATTTATTTTTTTTCACTGCCAATTTTTTCACTTTGAAAAAAAAAATATTTTATTTTTTCCAAGTTTAGCATGTCTGCCTCCACTATTTGTGTGTGAATGGTTCGAATTTTATGCATGCTACCTATCTATCCTGTTAGTCCCAAGGAGTGCCAAAATAGCTAGACGTCGATGTCTTTTTTAATTAATTTATATGTGCCTTTTGGTTTCTTATGTTCAATCTCATTTCCATTTCTTGGTTTCCATCTCTGCTAATCATACCTTCAATGTTAGAAATCAAAGAAGTACTAAAGGGACACAAAAGGATTGATGATTGCTGCAATGCCCATTTCTTACTAAAGAGTGGTAAGCAAAATGAAGTGATCTCAATGTCTTGGCTTCAATTCTTAAAATACCACAAATTCTAATGCTAACCATTTCGAGTTCTTGACTATTTTTTCTCATGGCAGGGCACAAGCCTCTTCTCTAGGATCATTAAGTTGTGCAAAGGTCTTGCGATCTGTGTAACACCCCGTTTTCTCGTCTCTTGACCAGTAATTATATTTTATATTATTATCAAGGATCCATAAAATGATTGAGAAAAAAAAAAAATCATATTTGGAACCTTCTATATCGAAGGAAGTTACGGTGAAATTTTGGGTTTAAAACTTAGATGGAAACTGGTCTGCGTTTTCGCTGACAGTATAGTTTTGTACTTGTCAGAAAAATCCTAATTTGATCCGAAACTGAAATTTTTTAGATTTTATCACTATTTTAGTGATAAAGTCTATTTCTAGAATTTTCGCTCAAAAATAAAATATTATGTTTTATTCGAGCAAATCCTGACGAAAAACAATCGAAAACCCTAATCGGGTAAACGACGGAGTCGGATTCGGATTCGGAACTGCAATGATATGCTAGAGGATAGGGACAATGAGTCAGCTTAGCCAACTCAATCAATGAGTCACCACCACGACTCACCATTGTCATTATAACATTCTTGGAAAATATCTTAGAAATCCATGAGAAATGACCATTTTATTAAGTTCTTTTGTTATTACCAAGTAACCAAATTGCAAAGTTTGAAATATCTCATTCTATTCTCTTCTAAGTGACACATGGCCAAGCCTCTGGATAACTAACATTTCATTCCATTTTACTTGATCATGATAATTATGCAAATATCTAAGTATTTTATGAATATTTCCTAACCTATCCTAGTTCTTTTAAACCAACTGTGATTATACTTAACATCAATTACTAGATCATTCTCCTCAAATGGAAAACTCACCCTAGTGAGTCATGTGACACCATTCTACCCCGTATGTTAATATAAAATATTTACTTAAAAGAGGTCATTATAAAACATGCATTTATTTGGAAAAAAAACTTGGATAAAAAGGTTTCACATCTCAACAAAAACAACATGGAAATAACATAGTTTTAAAATAGTAAAACATAAACAAGACAGATAAAGAAAAACCTGACCTCGATGTCATATACAGAGCTGGTATAACCAAAATCCGGATACATCACGGAAACAAACTAAACAACTAACAAAACTAACAACTATAACTCAACATTCTAACTAGAGTCGCGGCTCCTCAGAGTCACTCCTCCGTTAGCTGCTAACCATCCCCTACATAAGGAAATACATGCAACAGCAGAAACAGGAAAACAGGGAGTAAGAAATCATGTAAACACAATGACATGGGAATAGGGAATAAGATGAACAAACATCATAGCATGGCATAGCAATATAACAACATACAATATTTATACATCATCATATAATACCAAAACAACATGTTAATCATCCAACATATGCTATGCAGTACAATGCAACCCTACTCCACTACTCCATCAATGCATGTGGATCCAACTAACTCAGGAAGTCAACTTCGGAGTTACATATCCGTATTGGCCAAAAAGCACCAACACTGGCAGTTCCCCAAACCATGGAGGAACCCCTTGGATAGCCGATGTATCATAACTGGATACGCCACCTCGGGGGCGCACGGTTCACCAAACCATGGGTGAACCACCTGAGACTTGGGCCAGATCATCATAACTAGGATGACCTCCCCTATGTTGAACATCTCCCTCAACATCAACTCCAATGCTCTATGAAAATGACATAAAAACACACAAGGCAACCACCTCCTTTGCTTGGGCCTAAAAGCACCCAAGACATATCACCAACATCAACACCTTAGACCCACATCGTGGGGTCAAGGCCCCCTTGGCCAAAAAACACCAAGGTCCAACATAACAACATCTCGACCAAAAAGAATCGAGAGCACTTTGGCTAAAAAGCACCAAAGCGTGACAACATGCGGTAACTCATTGGGTACCGGCTTAACCAGCTTATCAGTCTTTGTAATCTTAATTAATCATTAATTAAGTTATCTAACTTGTTATCATTTGATTAGTGTATTATTACATCATCTGGGGATAATTGGGGTAAACACCCCTTTAATTTATCAATCTTAAGTTCTGACCAGTAGGGGGAAGCACGGGCGTACTAAACCCCCAGCACGGTCGTGCTACCACTTAAGTGGAGCACGGATGTGCTCACTATCCTACACGGCCGTGCTTAATGCGCGGCCTGTTTTCCAGAATTTAACAGGGAGCACGGTCGTGCTCCCTGTTCAGCACGGCTGTGCTCCTGGGCAGGGCCTTACTGTTCTGGGCAGAGTTTAACATGTTCTTGGAGTTTAGGCTCCCTAATTCTCTCAAATCAGATCCTAGGGTCTTAAATAAAACATTCGGCATGAAACTTCATCCCTTACTAACACAGTTCATGTCTTATGAAGCTTGGGGAAATTAATCCCTTAATTCCTATGTTAAATAAGAGTCCTAATTAAGTCAATTAGAGTCTTATTAACATATTCAACATAACAGTAACATCATCATCAACAACATATCCAGTCAATGAGATCAACATAATCCATGTCATAACAACAACATTCATAATCATGGGTATTCATACCAATTCAACCAAAACTCATGGCATAAGACAATTCAATAGGCATACCACATCATGAACAACTCAACAATTATAACAAATAGGCATACCAATTAATCCAATTAAACATATAAACAATACAGTCATACAACCAGGCAGATCATGGCATCAATACATTATAACGACAATAAACGGGGCTATGGGAACCCCTCATCTTACGCTACTCCCTAGCCTAGTGTATACACTATTCTTTTCCCATACCTGGTACGAGGTTCGCGTTTCAAAAGTAGAAAGAAGATCCACTAGGGTCTCGTCTCACTAGCGCTTTTCTACGACCTCAAGGACGCCAAAGAGACACTTTGGTTCAACTCTAAGATCAAGAAATCAAAAGGAAGAGATCAAGAACTTGAAAGAAAGAACAGAAGGGACAAGGTGCACGAATTTTACCTTTTCTAAAGTCCCAAACAGTAAGCACAATGAACCCCTATTTGTAGCGTTGTTTTCCTATCAAGAAGCAGTGAAGAACGGTGTAAGAACGGGTTCCCTAGAGAGAGTTTTAGGGAGAAAAACCATAAGGATTCAAAGAGGAAGGAGGGAGGCAGTTTTCTGAGTGTTAGGGTCGTGTAAACTAGGTTTAGGTCGAGTCTAGTGGTATATATATGAGTTTGGGTCTTAACGGGTTCCTATTTCAGCCCAAACTGTATACAGTTCGGTAGTTTGACCATCACTTGAGCTACAAGTTTCCGATTGAGGTATTCTTGGTGTCGTTAGAAATATCAAAGAAATATCTACAAATTAATGTCTAATGATCGAATCCTAAATCAGACTCTAAGATGGTCAAACGTTCAATGGAAGTTTAGCGACAGATTTTGTAGTTATTCCAAGATAGGATCCTTAGGAGATTATGATAAGATCTTAAGATATAAACAAAAAGAGGATGGACCTATATTGATACGGACTCAAATCTGATTGGTTGGGGGGCTAAAGTCTAAGAATAACACTATCTCTATTTAAATACTAACTCACACGATATCTTATCATATCATTCTTAATCGCTTATTATTAATAAAATCACATATCATATATTAACATATAAAATCAAACATTAACAGACACGATCTCATATTAATGCAAATAATCATATATTCATATACATATTATCATATGCAATAATATATACACATATATATATAAATATCAAACATATATATACCAGAACTAATACATATAAACATAAGGGTGAATCGTGAGGTGTTACAAGTCACCATAGTCATCATGACCATCCAACAAAATACCCTAAAATATCCAAAAATATCTATGTTAATCTTATCCTATGAGCTAACTACCCTTCCAACCATGGTTAGACAACCAATATGACATGTTTGCCTCCCTTGGACACATGTTATTTTTGTGCCAATCTTCATCAATATCCATTCATTCATATTTCATTTCATAAAACACCTAAACTAGTTAAGTTAGGAAGTTTCAAGGTCAAACTAGCCATTTTCACTTTCTCTCCTTTGTTCTTGAGAAATTTCATGACATGTTCTTCATTTCTCTTCCATATTTCATCATCTTAGAGGCATGATTTCATGATTCTTAATTCATGAAACTTGTTCCTTAGATCCTTGCCTTCACTTTGATCCATTGTGTTCCTTATTTAAAGAACATCCAAGTCTTCTCCTTTCTTCTATTAAATTCGACCAAGACCCAAAAATCCTCACCCAAATATGTTTTTGATTTTCTAAGACCATATCCATACTCACCAACATGATCTAGACACTAGTTGTCTCACAAGAAAATTCATTTGGAGCAAGTTTGAACAATGGATTTTCTTGACCAAGATTCGGCTAAACCCTCTATAGCCACATCCAAACCTTGTTTCAACATTCCAACTACATATTCTTACTCCTCTAGATCATCTAGAGACATATTATTTCACACAAAAAGTCATTCAGAGTTGTTTTTCAAAATGGGTTTTTCTAGCCTATACTTTGTTCATCATTTTCTCGTCAACCAAGGGGTAATCTCTCTTACCTCTATTTAGTAACTTTATTCTATGCTTCATTAGTTTCATGAATATGTAATTTATTTCAAGTTACTTACTTTCAAAAAAACATGTATTAATTCATAGGAGTTTGCATGATGTTGTTTTTGGACTTTGAATAATTTTTCTACCACGGAAACACCTTTGTCTTTATGCCTACCAAAAGGTTTTCAAAACAAATCATCCTAGCCCTATAAACCTAAAGAGACCGTGAGCTATAGCTAAAGTTTTAGCCTTGGTTTTGCTTGTTTTAACTAGTTTAAGTTATTGATGGATGAAGGTGATGGTGATGGAGTTGATTTTGTGGCTTTGTGGAATAAAGAGTATGTCTTGCTTTTGGGAGCTACAAGAGGTAGGGGAGTGAACCACCTCACACCATATTGGTGGGTGTGAAGATGGCTTATGTGACACCTAGTGCTGACGATGGTGGGGAGTGGTCACCGGTGCAAGAAGGCACGGACAAGGAGCGGCTCCTGGCAGGCTTCTAAGTGGAGGGATAAATGAATGAACCAATTACACACCGGAATGAGAGGGATCCTGAGACTGTGTAGGTATGGGACTATACAGTTGAGGAGGTTTATATGAATTGATTGGTACTACCTATACCAACAAGATGCATCTTCTTTTCGGGAGCCCATCACTTAAGAACTCCACAGTTAAGCGTGTTTGACTTGGAGTAATTCTGTGATGGTTGACCTCGTTAATCCGTAGAACAGCCAAGGATGTTGCAGCTTATCTTTGTTTGTGATTGGAAACCCTAAACTTTGGGTTATTCATTTTGTTTGGTTTGCTCCTCTATGAGGACATGATTGGAATATTGGTTGTGGTGTGATTAGTACTTTGAAATTGATATGATTATATGATCATGAACATGCTATGTTTGAATGATCAATTTATATGTCTTGACTTGAGTAATTTGTTTGAATTGTCAATATGGATATAGCATGAGAATATGGTTATAGCATGACTTTTGAGTAATTATATGCTATGTTTGATGTATGGTTATGGTTATGAGTGTTTTTGAAGAAATGAAATCTTCTCTTGAATCGTGGTCAAGTTTCCGCCACAAATGGAACAAATGGGAGTTTAACTCCAATCCCCGAGTTTTAAGTGGATTTCACAACACTTAAGTGGGGATATGAACAATGACAATTAAGAAAGGAAAAGAACAAGTTCTTGAGCTATGAAATTATGCAATTATTATAAGGAAAGATTTAATTAAAAGCCTACTCTAAGTGAGGCATAGGTACGATTTACTTAAAATCCTCACTTAGAATGTTTTGATTTTCAATCAAGGTAACCGTGTAGTTGAAATTGTATTTGGAAATCAATGGACATAAGTTTTCATGAAGCAAAACCATCCAAAAAGGATGCTTATTTTAATTCGGGTTTGAGGTACAAATTGAATATGAAAATGTTTTCTATACTTAGTTCACTAGTTAATTGATTTTATCTAAGTCAAAGATCGATTAGATCAAATGTTTTTGGTGAGAGTGACCCGTATACTGAGTTTGATTTCTTACCTTTATGTGATGGCTATCAAGTTTTTCAAAATGGATTTCGAAATCCAAATGAATGAAAGATGGAACCATGGTTTAGGCGTTGAATGATTTCACTTAAAATGAGGGACTTTTGTAAAGTTTCCACGTGACATTCAATTGGTTGACAGTTGTTGGGCCATAAGAGTTCTATCATTTGGAGTTTTAAGAGTGATGAAAAATGAAGTTAAGCCTTTAGATTGTAGGGTGACGATTCTTCAATGATCGTAGGAATGTCGAGGTTAGGAAGACCATGGATGGCCATTTAGGACGAAGGGTCGTGGAGTCCTGTGCAAAACATCGATATCTTCTACTTGCTGCTGTACAATCCTGGTTATCGATGGTGTTTCACAATCAATGGGGTTATTATTATTGATGCATAAGTATGCCTAATGTTGGCAGTTGTGAAACGTGTGTTCTAGTCGCTCCTTCCGAACATTCTCTTAACTCCGGAGTAGAGTCAGATCTTCATTGAGGCTGTATTGGTATGGGACTATGCAGTTTCAATCAGTCATCTCTCTGTTCTTCTGAGGCTGTGTAGGTATGGGATTATGCAGTTTCATAGGGTCATGTTTGTGCATAAGTCATATCCTGTCATGCTTTGATGCTGCATGATTTTGATGATATGAATATACTATATGTTGTTGGTATATTGATTGAATTGTTGGTCTGCAAATGGATGATAATATGAGATATGTTAGTAAGAGTATGTGTATGCATATGTGCCATGTTGTGTCGTGCTATTTTCATATCTGACAAATGTTGTGTGATGTTGGGAATCTTGCCTTCTTTGTTTTATATTGTTGTTTCTGGTTTGGCTATGCTCCTTTTGTGTTCTTCTAAGAAGGATGGGATGTCGAGATGTCGCTCGGCTGAACCACCAGAGGTGTTGAGGTTCGAGCATGAGGATGACATGGGGAAATCTCTAGGAGACGTCACTTCCAGCTTTCAAATGGTTCAAGACGAGGATGTCTGTGTTTCCTGTCGTGCCTGGTCTTCCTTTTCTTCTGATAGGCATAACTGTCGTTGGTTCGTAGGCCATGGCTCTTCCCTTGGAAGGGAAAAGGGGCTTAGTTCGAGAGCTACTTTGGTAGGGGCTCTAGAAGTGTCTTTTATGACGACGTCGACAGTGGTCTCTTGTAGAGTTTCCACTAGATTTCGTCAGTTGTGTCTATCCTTCTCACGATTTACGAGAGAGGATTGTCTTTTATATTTTAGTTTGGCCAGCTTGGTATGTCTGGGAGTTAGTGTTATTGGTTTATGGAGCTGTGACTCCAAGTACCTTATGCTTTTAGGGGCCGCGACTCCATATCTTTATGTTGGGCTATATGTGTATATGTTTTGTTCGACGAGTCGGGTGGGTTTTTTATGTAATTCTATTTTTGAACTTATGACCTGAAATGTACTATGAAGTATTTTATTGTACAATAACTTTTTCCACATATTTATATTTATCTCTTGCGAAAGCGAAAAATTTCCCCGTTTTATCACAGCAAGATTTTAAATTACCCTATTTTCGGCCTTAAAACATTACGAACAATGTAGCGCCCGAGAAGGGTGTTACAGTTTGTGGCCATTGTGGTTTTCCCTTCAGCTGATACCTATCTTGCCCTCATTCCTACACGGTACAATGTATTCTTTGATCGTCGTTTTTCCATTTATGGTTATTGGACAAGAGTAAATGAGTTAGAGGTTGTTGATTTGAGTAATTAAGGAGTAGAATTTGTGTTAATAGGAATCAAAGAATGGGAAGTGATTTTTTTATCTAATGCTACGAAGGATTTGTTGTACGTTTGGTGTGTAGGCTTCAAAATGTGGTGAAAACCTCAGGGATTAAATTTGGTAATTTATGGGCACTTGTTGTTGTATCTTATTTCTTAATTCTTAAGTTTTAGGTCCTCTCAAGTGAAGGGTGCATGAGATAATCAGGGTGTTAGGATTTCATAAGACATGAACACTTGCATATCATACGTGTGTGATAATTCACAATTCCTTGATTTTAACATCAATGGTTACAATTTTGAACTTTGAAATGTAGGCAAAATGTATTATTAAATGTCTGAATGAGATTTGAGATTCTATTTGCGAATCTTAGCCTCTGATTTTTTAGAGTCTGTGATTTGTTTTAGAAGACGTTCTCTTTTTCAATACTAGTCGTAGTGGCTAAATCCATAGTTCGGTGTATATTTACAAAACATAGTTATGGATCGTAGTAGAATAGATGCTAGATGCACAAGTGATGAGTATGAGAATGGAGTCTTGTTTATAGAATTGGCTAAAAGAAATGTTCCTGATAGTAATGGAAGGTTTTATTGTCCTTGTGTTAAGTTATGTTTATCTTGATATTTATAAGTTAAGTTATGTCTTTTTTTATTCATTTATCTGTGTTTAATTTATGTTTATCTTGAAATTTATAAGTTAAGTTATGTTTGTTATTTATCCATTCTTAGTTATCTAATTTATTATTTTTAATATGTTAGGTCATAGGCCCTTGACAAGCGACTTGGCCTATTCTCACCCCCGGCGGCAGGAAGTCTTACCCAAAGATAACTTAGGTGAAGGCTATGGTGCACCACCCACAAAAGTCGTGCAGTGGTGCACCACCCACGTGGCAGATTGTGAACCAATCAACAAGCCACTTCGGTTAGTTGACTATTCAACTCTTTTTCTTGTTATACTGTCAAATATGTATTTGGTTTGCAAAACGTAATGCGGTATTTACGATTTTTAATTTTCCCTTTAGAAAAATTAATCATCAATAACTAAAAAACTTTTCTCCTTCAGACCAACAATTTTCTGCCTTGTACATTTCGTGTTTAACTTTTAGAAAAAAATCAGAACCACCTCGTCTTCAATGTAACATCCGTATTTGGAAACCCTAGTTTATATGTTAAGTATCTGTTTATATGTTTGAAAGTATGATTAAGAGATATGTGATCGACCGGCTTCGAATCGGCGAATGCACGAAAGTGGAGATTCTGGTCAGGACAACGTACGTTTGAGTGTGTTGTGTACTAACTCTCAAGCCAATACAAGAAAAGTGGTGATTACCGACGGACACCGCGTCCGTCATAAATTAAGACATTACCGATGGAAAAAGTGTAATGATGAATATGAATAGTTTCCAAATTTACTGACGGAAAGGTCGTCGGTAAATTTTCCTAGGGGCATTGCGTGGCAAAATCCGTCGGTAATGATGGCAGGAAAGACATTTTTTTGGTGCGAGAGTTTACAGAGGGAAGTTCCGTCGGAACTGTTAAGGATGATATCGACAAATATTCCGTCGAAAATATTATGGCACATTACCGTTGGAATTTTCTGTCGGAAATTCAAAATTTTGAATTAACGACGAAAAAAGTCATCGAAAAAGTCAGTGTCCGTCAGAAAGTTTAAAATATAGCAGCACCGTAAATCCTCTCCCCCTACTTTCCCTTTCTCTTCTTTCTCTCACTCTCAGAGCTCCCTCTCTTCTCTTTACCCACCACCGCCCCCACCATTGCGACGAGCCTCCCCCGCCCCCACTGTCTTCTCTCCTCCTCCCTTCTCGACCTCTTCCTCTCCCTCTCCCTCTCCCTCTCTCCTATTCCATGCGGCCACACCCTTTCACCCACTCTCCGCCGCACCTACCACCACTGAAGGAGCCCCCACTTCCACTGCCACCACTGCCACATGTTTGTCTTGCATTTTTTCTTGTTATTTTTTCCTTATTTTTTCTTGCATTTGATGATACCCATTGCATGTACCGCAGGACACTGTCACCGCCACACCACTGTAGAGAAGCCACCATTGTCAGTAGGGACCAATACTGTCAGGTTTCTATTTAATTTATTGATTTATTTGAATTTATTTTAAATTGTTTTCATTCTTAATTACTGTGTAATTATGCTGCTATATTATGTAATTTGAATAGATTTGTTAGTGTAGGATTTTGTCAGTGTAATGTTGCCATATCTAGTGTAGTATTGAATTTGTTATAAATGTTCATTCTGATCTTTCTTGTTGTAGCTAAGGTTTTTTTTGGTAAATGTTGTATCTAAGGTTTATGTGTTTGTTTGCCATATATTATATCTAGTTTAATATCAATTAGTAAAAATAATTAATGAAGTTTGTTTGTGAAATAATTAATTAACTTAGGAATAATTAATATTGCTATAATCTAATTATTTAAGTAATGGTATGAGTGAAATAAATTAAGGATCAAACAAGGGTTTCCATCCGAAGTATTACAGTGGCATACAATAAATTTATGTGACCCAACCTTTTGCCGTGAAACGTAGTGGATGTCTAGTCATTGGTGTGGGCAGTAGACCGTGATCAATGGTGAAGCATGAACAATGGATGCAGGTCAACCTTAATTACTAACTAAAAGTAATGTTAGGAAGGACTTATGAGAAGATTAATTAATATTTAAGTAGGTAAGTAAAATAATTAATTAATTAAAATAAATTATGAATAATCACTATATTAATGAATATATTAATATCACTAACAAATTTAAAAATTTAAAACAAATGATTTTATAATTAAATTTTTTAAATGATCAAATAATACCATTAGCCTTGTAATGTATACTTGTCTTAGCACTTGGTGTTAAGTCTCTTAAATAATATTTATATGTAATTAACTAAGAATTAAACAATTAAACATGACTGAATAATTAAAATTGCTAAATAAATACTTGAGAGATGGACATAAGCCTAATAATGCAAATATGTCTTTGACAATTACGTCAGGTGTTTTGAGTTTCATAATACTTAAGGCAAAAAAAAAATCATTAAAACTTTGAAATTTAATAACATACTTGGGGGATTTGAGGGATTTACCGTCGTTAAGCCTTTGAGGGATTTACCGGCGGACATTTCCGTCGGTAGCTGGTAAACCCCTCTGACGAGTTACCGACGACTTTTCCCGTCGATAATTACCGACGGATTGCCCACATCCGTCGGAAACGCTTGCCGACGAGCTCATAACCGACGACTTTCTCCCTTTTTTTGCTTAAGCATGGCCTGCTCAGCAGACAATGAATGGACGTCGAGGACACGTGGCTAATGGACCAAGGACGCGTAGACAAGTGGGCGGTGCCTTTACCCTGAAGGACCCTCAACGCTCAAACTTTGGAGGATCCAATGCTCAATCGTTGGAACACTAGAGTGTGGACCTCTCCCAGGCTCAAGGGTTGGCAGGCTGGAAGTTAAAAAAAAAGGTTAAAAGGGTGAAACTGAGATACCCCGATGTCCCATTAACGAAAAACCTAATTAACTAAAACTTAATCGCAATATAACGTTAAACATACATAACAAAAAAATAAAGATATTAAAACTTTAAATATAAAAGATATAAACATAAAGAACAAAACATAGTCGAGGGTACCCTGTCAGTAGGGTCCCATGCAGGTACAACTGATACAAACTGACATAAGCAACGGAAGGTATAACGTCCTAAAAGACGCTCTGGCCATAGACTCTATACTCAACTACTAGGATCCACTGCACGTCCTCCAGACTCTGGCTCGTAATGAATCCCATCCAGCTCCTCAATAGATGGTTCCTCAGTAAAGTTTTCTCATGACGATCACAAAATAAAACATGTACAATATAGAGAAAAGGGAGATAAGAAACTAGCTACCATCATAAGCGAAAAAGGGTGTATAGCATATAAACAATAATAGCACACAGACTTGCATCACACATAAACAACAACCATCCTCGAAAAACATTATCATCCTCTACCCTTCGTGCTCATGTAATTGATCATGTATGCTGACGTGGCCACCACACAATCCTGTCACACATCCCTCGTCTGATTAGGGATATTAGTCAGTTGTCCAAACAGCTCGTCCACCACTGGCACACAGCCCAGTCCCTGCTAGGGTGCTCATGCAGAGCATGACACTATAGCTGCACAGCACACGTCGGTGCACACCCCATTTTCCGCTAGGGTGCTCATGCAAAGCATGACACTATAGCTGCATAATAAAAATATGGGACAGCTCAGCAAGGACTACATAAATATCACGGTAGTCTTCCTTGAACATCATCGTCCGCATGACACTCACACGTGACCTCCGGTATCCGTAATCGGATACTCTGACCTCGTGTGTTCCACCTATATGGCTGTGATCAACACCATGCATCTATACAAGTCTCACCGACTCGTATCAGGCCATCACCTATTGAATCAACCTTTCATCAACATCTCATATAATATCTCAAGTCACATCATATCATCAATCTCATCATAAGTAAAATATTAATTAATAAATTAGGTTTGGCACGACTAAGTCATACGTCATATGCTTCCCACATGCATCGCTCCAAAATATCATATATCAATGCCTAATAACCAACTAAGCATGTTATTGCAAACAAGGCATATTATCACACCAAGCATGTTAATAATAATAAAATAATAATAAAATATTTAAATAATCATAATTAATCAAATATAGCATATTAACACAAACAACACACAACAAGCAGCTCAATAGGCAAAATCATGCAACCTCGAATACCACAAATTAACCTAACGACGATAAATCTACAACCTCCATATCATCATTGGTACCACTAAGTAGTCGCCAATGTGATATTGACATTGTCAATTATTTTCCCATTAGTAGGGTTTAGGTCGCCCTATGCCATTATTGTAAAACATGCTACTTAGTCATTTTCGACGATAGGTGGCTTCTTTCTCCCACCTGAGCTACACGTAGGTGTCACCGGGACCATAAAATCTCCTCCTTATCCTCTAGATTCTGCCACGCTCAGTACCGGCACCTCCGGTGCTCCAAAATTTCACCTGAACACATGTACACATAACATACATCACGGGTAACCCTAATACGAAGACAGAACGTAAAACCAATAACCGAGCTATGAGAAAAACTTAATACTGCCACCGATGACATGTCGGCATGAAAAGAGCATAGGCTTACCTTAGTCCTCGCAAGAAAAGGAAGGTATAGTTAAGAAGATGACGTTGCTACGATCTCAACGGTGTAGTCGGTTTTGCATTTCGCTAGCCGGATTAAAGGAACCAAGATTAATTTAGTTTCCTTAATTTTTAACTAATCCGACCAGCCAACTAGTCTAAATATGTATTAGATTATGGTCACGGTGTTTGGCAGAATTTTGTGGATAAATTGCAAAGAGTTTATCAAGATTCATTCAAGAGAAAAGGTAGTAAAAATCAAACATGAACCTTGGTATTTTAGAAAAGTTTCCCGGCCAAGTTAGCTTTCTTAAGGCTAAAGTTCTCTAATTATTTAATGGATTTTATTGTTGAGTAAACAAGGTCATGGATGACTAAGAAAGGCTAGGAAGCATGACAAAGCAAGGCTAGGAAACAATGACTAAGAAAATCTATGTGAGTGAATAAGCAAGACTAGAGCATCCACGGTTACAGATTTTCATGTGCTTAGCTTATCCAACTTTGCTTCTATATGCATCATCATTGAATTCCTAAATTTTTGTTTATGTTTTATTTAATTTGTCCAAGTAGGTGCTGCAACTGCAACACGTTAGAAATGATGAGGTTTGGTGAAAGTTATTCATGTTCAACAAGTAGGAGGTGGCATCACATTAGCTATGTCATGGTTGTTTTGTTAATTTTTATCTTAAGTTGGAGGTGTCTTTGTATGGTTAAACGTCTAGCCCTAGTAATTTGTCTTAGGTTTTGGCCGTATGTCTTTTCTTCATTTACTAAGTCAACTATTAATTAAGCATAAGCATCCATAATTAGCTAATCAATTAAGATTAGTGTTGATTAATCATGATTAGTAAAACTTGAGTAGGTTGATCACAATTAGTTAGATATGATTAAGGTCTATATCTATTGTAAATTATCTTGTAATTTGGTTAACGATAAATCACCTTAATTAAGGATTTAAATTGAGGTGCTTCCAGTAATGGGTTTTGATGTGCTTGCTTGAGGTTCTTGCCTATTGAAAATTTTGAGATGTTTGAATTGTGTTCTAAACTTGCATATGTGTTTGGATTCTTAAATGGTTTTGATTTATCTAACCCTCATCCAAACCTAATTAAGATATCTAATTTTCACTTGCTAAAAATAGGATGTTATAGAAAGTGTTTTACTTTCACCATCTGCATGAAACAAAATTCAGAGTCATAGAAGAGGGAGAGATACCAGAGAGAGTGGGAGAGACTTATGAAGCTTGGTAACGACAAACCGACTAGTGATTCGCGAAACCGACAATATCGTTGCACTCGTATACCATTGTTTCTTTGATTAGGATAAGATAAGCCTAAGTTAGTAAGCACGTCGACATTGATAATTTTCGCTAGTTTCTCAATCCAGTTATCGTTTCTCTTAGGTATTAGGGTTATCGGTGTTGTCTGTTTGTTGTTTTCTTTGCTAGGGTGAATTTTGGAGTGTCGAGGAACCCGGAACGCGCATGGCAGATTTTGACCCGTGGAGACAAGGTGGTTTTCGTGAGATATGGGCCTTCGTTTAGCTAGGTGTACCTCAGGTGGGAGAAAGAGCCTTACTGTCATTGGAGAGGCGAAAATAGAAAGGAATGCAATGATAGGTGTAGGGGAACCTAAACCTTCTAGTGGCCGAGTAATCGACAATGCCAAAATCAATGTTTTAAAAACCGGACCGGACCTGCCGGTTGAACCGAGAACCGGTTAGTCATGTGGTCCGGTTAGGCCCCAAAAACCGCTAGTCCAATTAAACCGCCAAAAAACCAGAAAAACCGGGTAGAACCGGGCGGAACCGCTCGAACCGACGAATCGGGGACGGTTTTACAAAACCGGCCGGGTTGAAAATCCTCAAGCCAACTCAAATTCTGTCATGAAGATCGTCGGATCCAGTCTAATGGCGCTGCTTCTGTACACCATCGACGGTCACTGGTAGCCTCGGTATCTCACTGCTTGCCTCTGCGTCTCAGATCTGGGTTCTTACTCTCTGGATCTCGCAAAGAAGCGTGGCAGGATTAGCCAGGGCGATGGAGTGAAGGGCAAGGAAAGAGGGCAGAGCATTGAGAAAGACATGGAAGAAAAACTGTGATAGGAGGAGGCGTTGGAGGGATTGGAGGAAAAGAGAATGGATCATGGGGAAATAAAGGCAAGAAATGTGATAGGTGATTGTGTAAATGCTGGAGCTTATTCCAAGTGAATCCTCGGTGCTTTTTCCAATTAGCAAGAAAGGAAAGGAAAGGAATGGACTCTTGGTTGTTCTTACTTTTACTAGAAACGATGGGAACCGTGTATTGGTAGGAGGGGATGTATAAACTTTTTGGGAACTAGTTAAATACATTTTTTTAGAAAGGGAATGATTAAATACATTGGTAACACATGATGTATTTTTATTGGGACTAGTAAGTATATATATATTGGCAACCATTGTATAATTTGTTTTTATTTTTGATTTTTATACATACATATATCTATTATATAATTTATTTATTTATTAGTCATCTGGTTCAACCGTTGGTTGAACCGGTTGAACTAATAGAACCATGACCCGGAAGTCTCACCAGTTCGATCTCCGGTCCGGTTTTTAAAACATTGGACAAAATCATGTTGGCGACTGTAGGTTTATCGTCGTTAAGTTGATTTTACGTAAATCGAGGTCGTATGCTAGTTAAGGTTGTAATGCTTGCTATGTGCTGTGTGAGTTGACATACTTAATATGCTCAATGATGTGCTCTGTGATAACATACTTTATTTTATTAATATTTTAATATGCCTAATATGCTCGGTATGCTCAACACACTATATGTGTGATTTATGCTTAATTGGTATCTAGGTGATGATATGTGTTAATCGAGAGATGTGCTTGTTGGGGAGAGTGTGATCTGACATGTAGTGGTGCCTAACCTAATAAAATATGATTTTATATATGTAATTGTCTCATATAGCACGTTATGAGGTTCTATTTAAGCTTGTGGTGAAAGGTTAGGGCACTAGGCAATAACCCGATATGAGTCGTTGAGACTCATACTAGTATGCATGGTGTTGTTCATAGTCGTGTGGGCGGAACACATGAGGTCAGAGTATCTGATTACAGATAACAGATATCACGGTATAGTTGATTCATGATTCTACCGTGATACTCTTGTAGCCCTTGTCGAGCTACTCCAAGTTACGTGTCCAGGGGATACTTTGTGCACCTTTGGCGGTGACTGCGATGAGGCAGGGTATATAGGGAGTGCCGCTTGAAAGACCGACTAACATCCCTAACGGGAATGGACGATGTGTGACAGGATTGTAAGCGGCCACGTCAGCATATAGGCATAGTTGCATGAGTGCTAAGGGTAGAGGTTACAGTAACTCGAGGATGATTATGATATCTATGTGATGCGTGTCTATGTGCTATCTTTGTACTTTTATGGTGTGATCTCTTTTCATTGCATGATGGTAGTTTAGATTCAAATCTCCCTATCTTTTCTATGCATGTCTGATTATATGTTTCTGGAGAAGACCCTTCGAGCGAGGATAGCCCATCAATTGGGGGTTGTATCGAGAGTGCTTTTTGGAGAAGTATTTCCCAAAAAGCATCAAAAAAGAGAAAGAGCGAGAATTTATGAGCTTGTAGCAATGAAATCTATCTGTGGGAGAATATGTTATTCGGTTCGAAGCACTTTTAAAGTTTTCTCAGTTCTACCAGGTCCATCCGGATGAAGAGGTTGTTTGCAGAAGGTTCGAAGATGGTTTGAGGCCCGAGCTGAAGCGAGCTATATTGCAATTAGAGATAAATCAATTTCCAACTCTGGTAGAGAATGTACAGTGTTGGAAGGCCATGACAAAACAAGGACAGTTCTACCACAGTAAAGGAGTGGCGGATCGATCAGGGGAGGCTTTGGTCAGAGAGGTCAAGGCGAATATTCCAATAGCGGGAGAAGCCTTACAGTCACCCCAACCAACCATCAGCAAGTACAAATGGAGGAGGTTCTATTCTTTAGTAATGAGAGCTAAACTTAAAACGCATATTATATATTACTTAATATTGATGTGTTAAGTTACGTAATTAACGATGAGCAATGGAGCAAGCAACATAAGTAGAAAAGTATATGATGGGTGTTAAGTTATGCGTTTTCATCCAAGAGGTCAGGGAGGGAGGTTTTATTATTTGTTTAGCATCAAGGTAAAACTACCAGAGGAATGTATGTTGGACGATACAACATCTTTTATTCTTTTAGAGAGTAAGACAACATCTTATTTAAAATGTTAACTACTTAAGTTTTTTGACAAATTTAACTAGTAAAAATATATTGTTCAAAACACTTGAGGTAGAATTACGATTCTATAAACAATAGTGTATTGTTTTTCAAAATAGTGAGAATGTGTAGTATAAAAATGTAATGCTTCATTTCAATTTATATCTTTTTTATTTCAAAGTTCGGGCCAGCAGACTAGCTAACATTGGGCCAATGAATTTTCGGGCCAAGCTGGGATGGGCCAAAATAATTTTGTGCATACATTTTATCAACCCAGCCCATGCATAATGTTGGGCTATTCGGGCCATCCCATCGGGCCAAACTCATTTTGACAGCCCTAGTCAGTTGCAGGGTGAAACTGTGTTTTCAAAGATAGATTTGATTGGGAACGCCCTAAGACAGTGGGCGAAGTTAGAAGTTTCCTTGGACTGGTAGGTTACTACAGACAATTTATAAAGGGTTTCTCAAAGATTGCATTGCTGATGACTCAATTAACAAGAAAAGGAAAGGCGTTTTAATGGAGTGATGTGTGCGAGGCTAGTTTTCAGGAGTTGAAAAGGAGGGTGACAACATCTCCAGTGCTAGTCTTGCCTGATCCATTAGCACTGTTTGATGTGTATTGCGATGCATCACATCAAGGCTTGGGTTGTGTTATCATACAAATGGGAAAGTAGTGCTTATGCCTCTAGACAGTTAAGGGTACATGAGAGGATCTACCCAACCCATGACTTAGAGTTGGCCTCAATAGTGTTTTCATTGAAGATATGGAGATACCGAATGTATGGTGCTAAGTTCACAGTGTTCAGTGACCACAAAAGCCTGAAGTATTTGTTCAATCATAAAAAGTTAAACATGGGGCAAAGGAGATGGATGGAATTCATAAAGGACTATCAATTTGATTTCCAGTACCATCCAGGAAAAGCAAATATCGTAGCGGATGCTTTAAGTCAGAAATCTTTGCAAGTGTCTACTATGATGGTCAAAGAGTTGGAACTGATCGAACAATTTAGAGATATGAAACTTGGGATAACGGAATTATCCCGGAACAAGATGAGTTTAGGAATGGTCACTATAACTAGTGGATTGCTAGACTTAGTTTGGAAGAAGCAGGCAGAGGACCAGTACCTCCAAAAGGTTAATCAGATGATAAAAGAAGGTAAGACTTCATAGTTTAAGAGAGGTACTGGTGGCATCATTAGGTTTGGAGAGAGGATTTGTGAGCCATAGGATAGAGAAGTTAGGAATCTGATCTTGGAAAAGGCACGCAAAATCAAGTTGTGTTTCCATCCATTAGCCACTAAAATGTACCAGGACTTGAAGAAGATGTTCTGGTGGCCTGGGATGAAGAAGGAGGTAGCAGAATATGTCCAATCCTGCTTGGTGTGTCAGAAAATGAAGATTGAACACCAAAAGCCAGCAGGATTATTGCAATCTTTGGATGTCCCGGAATGGAAGTGGGACAGTATTGCAATGGACGTCATGTCAAGTTTGCCTAAGACACAAAAGAGGTATGATGCAATCTGGGTGATAATTGATAAGTTTAAAAAATGTGCTCATTTCCTGCCTATCAATCAGAAGTTCTCTTTAGAAAGGTTGACCCAGGTGTACATCAAGGAGGTAGTGAGGCTGCATAGTGTGCAAGCAAGTGTAACATCCCGTTTTTAGTTACGTTGTTTAACCGGTTAAAATATAATTATTTATATTTTAATCTAAGATCAAGAAAATGATTTTTGATAAAAACAAAATCATATTCATACTCTATATTATGGTAGAAGGTTACCGTTAAATTTTGGATTGAAAATTCAGACGGAAACCGGTCTGCGTTTTCACTAACGGTACAACTTTACTGGTCAGAAAATTATGATTTAACCTGAAACTAAAATATAATAGATCGTATCATTTTTTTTAGTGATGCTATCTATTTTATAAAAAAAATTAATTATTATTGCTAAAGGAATAAAATATTATATTTTATTCGGAGCTGAGAATGAAGCTTTAGAGATAGACCGGACAGATGAGAAAAATGTGTCAAATAAACAATAACTCACCATCAATAATCTTGGTTAAAATATTTTGATTAAATATCTACACTTGTTAATGTCCCTAATGCTCTTAAGATCCTAATTAACTACCCTTTATAAAACTTCTTGGAGAAGTTAAATTTTTCTCTCTCTTCCTTTTCTCTATTTTCATGACACCCTTCCTTATCTCCTTCATATTCACGTTTTTTTTTTCTTTCCTGCTTCAGCAAAACTACAAACCTCACTTCTCTCAAAACTTTGGAAAGCCGTCTTCCTCATTTCACTCTAGCTCCACAAGAAGTCTGACCACCCAGAATCGCGTTGAACCACCGGAATCGCGTCCTGTTTGCTTTGTTCCGATCGTGCCTGCAGCATCTGGTTCGAACTCCACCGTGTGAGTCACTGTCTCGCATTGCGGGTGAGCAGTCTGACCGCCATATATGGTGGTCTTCCACCATAGTTCTGTTGTTTGAACCTCCTTTCTCTTCTTCCATGAGTTTTAGCTTCATCTTGTTCATGGATGCCTTAGGAACACTACTACCGCCATTAGCCGCCGCTGTCACCACCATCAGCCGTCCGCCACCGCCACAGCACCACCACAAGCTCTTCTTCCTTCTTTGGGTGGGTGGTTCTCACTTTCCCTTGTAATTTTCAAGAAACCCGATTTTATTCCCCAATCTCAAACCCTAGTTTTTTATTTCAGATTTGGATTTTGAAATTAATTAGTGTTTTATGAATTTGGGATCATGATTAGGTGTTTCCCTAAATCAATTTTGTCAATCTTTTGTTAAATTGATTTTTCCCCAATTTTCATCTTGAACCTAAAAACCCCCAAATCTGTTTTGATTTAAATCAATGAGGTTTTTGAGAAATTAAATATGTTACTGAATTGTATTCTAGTGTTGATGTTGAGAAATTAATTTGGTCAATTGTCTGGTTGTTTCTATGTTTGAATCGACTCTCTGGGTTATCGTTCGTGCTCGTGCTTGCTTGGAAGAAACAGAAATTACTCTCTGGGAACTCTGACGGGAACTAACTGCGGAACTGATAAATGCTTGGAAATTCTGAATACCTTAAAAGGTGGGGGAAAGAACCAACCTATCGCCGGAATGGATAAGTAGTAGATTATATAATAATTTTTTAGGGCAACCTAAACCCTACTAGTAGTCGAGTAATCGGCAAGACGAAACTCACATTGGAAACCTTTTCTGAAAAACCAATGGCGATTCGGGGATTGTAGGTTTATCGACATTAAGTTGATTTTATATTTTTGATGGTTGATTTGAGCTTATTACCTTTATTAAATTGATTTTGTGCTATGTTGGTGATTGGAATATTTTGATTGATATTGTGTTATGCATGATCTGCCTAGTTTTTATTATTATGCTTAGTGGATTTTAAGCAAAGATATATATGTTGTCTAAGAGATGATTGTTTTGGGTGTGAGGATAATGATGATTTAGAAGTGCCTAACCTAGATGATGTATGTTAAAGAGGTGTTATGGCATAGAATATGTGTCAAGTTCTAACGGAAGGTTAAGGCACTAGGATGTTGTTAAAACGGGTTGGTGAGATTCAACTATAGGTGTTGTTGTCCAAAACCGTGTATTGATAATATAATACACAAGGTCAAAAGTGTATTGGTAATATAATACACGATGACATCTGTGTATTGGTAATATAATACACCATGTATTGGTAATATAATGCACGTAAAACACTTCTGTGTATTGGTAATATAATACACCGTGTATTGGTAATATAATGCACGTAAAACACTTCTCTGTATTGGTAATATAATACACGTAAAATCAAGAGTTCTCGCGAGACCACTTCCACCTTAGGGAATAGGTGTGCAACTATGGTGTCCTTTATTAGCATGAGATTGAGGGGTAGAGGATGATATATTAATTTGAGGATGATTTGTTAGTTAGGTGTATTGATTGTCTGTGACAATTACTTTATAATTTACTATGAATCTTTTCCACTTTTGATGATAAAACTGTTTCTTATCCCCTGTATATTTTCTGTATGTTTTATTTTATCCTTGATGGGATCGTGCGTGAAGACCCTGTGAATGAGCTGATCAAAGAGGAGTTGGATGGAACTCCCTATGAACCGAAAGTCGGAGGGCGAGCTGTGATCCATGGTGATTAGGGTCTAGTTAGTTATGGCCAGTGCGTCTTGTGAGGCATATTTTTAATATGTTTTCCGCTGTTTAACACTTTGTCTAAGTTTATGCCTGTGAGGGATCCTACTAATAGGATATCCTCAACAGTGTTCTGTAATATGCATAATATACTTATATTGTGATATGCCATTCTATATGAAGTTGTATACTTTATAATTTAAGTTTTAATTTTTAGGTATTTTCACGTTAAGCATGTGATTAAATAATTAAATAAGGAGGTTTTGATCTAATGACACAAAGGGGCACAGTGGGGTGTCTCAGCAAGTATAATTTCAGACATGGATTTGAGGTTAACATCAAGTTTATGGTAGAATTTACACAGTGCGTTGGGAACTAAGCTAAGGATGAGTTCAGCTTATCATCCACAGATGGATGGTCAGTCTGAAAGGATATTTCAGTTTTTGGAAATTTACTGAGACCATGTGTGTTGGAACACATGAAAAGTTGGGACGATTTTCTTCCAATTATTGGGTTCACGTACAACAACAGTTTCCAGTTAAGTATTGGCATGACACCATACAAAGTACTGAATGGAAGAAAGTGCGGAACACCTCTCTATTGCTATGAAATCGATGAGAGTCAGTTGATTGGACCAGAGGTGGTACAACAAACAACCGAGCAAGTCCGTAAGATCCGAGAGATGATGAAAGTGATAATTGAAAGGTAGAAAAGTTACAGTGACAAGAGGAGAAGGCCCTTGGAGTTCCAGGAAGGCGACCATGTGTTTATGAGAGTCACTCTAAGAACTGGAATAGGTAAGGCAATTAAATCCAGAAAGCTTATCAAATAGCTTTATCACACAATCATTCAAATATCCATGATGTTTTCCATGTCTCCCTTCTCAGAAAATACCATCACACGTCATAGAGCCCAAATTAATCCAGAAAAGAGAAAACCTTGAGTATGAGGCATTACCTGTATGGTTCGAGGACCGAAGGATGAAGGAGCTTTATGGAAGGCAGATTCCATTGGTCAAGGTCATCTGGGATGCTGTTACCGGAGATGCAACTTGGGAGTGGGAAGCAGATATGCAGCAACAGTATCCTCATTTGTTCGCTTTTAGTAATTTAATTTAAATTTCGGGGACGAAATGTTTTTTAAGGGGGTATTAATGTAACGCCTCGTTTTCTCGATTAGTGTATGAAAAAGGGATTATGATATGATCCTAGAAAGGAACATAGAATTTTCGGATCTATCCTTGAGTGAACAACCAAAATTATAGAAGAAGATGAATACAAAAATGGATAAGATAAGGAGTGAAAGGTAGGCGCCACAATTCCAAGAGGAATTGATAAGCCAAGGTGAGGTTCGTCACAAGAATCTTGGATTCTTGATAAGAACAAGGATGGCTCAACCAAGAACCAAAGAGAACAAAATTCTCACAAATGGACTTAATCCAAAATGAACTCCAAGTTGTTTATTCATGAGTTTTAGGAGCATACAAATAGTAGTTGGGCTGCCAAGAATTGGCTTACACAAAGTCTTCATAAGATTCCATAAACCCCTAATAACTATACCACTAATTGGTGTAATAAATGCTTTTACTGCCATTATTTGGCTGCCTAAACTTAACTCTTCTACTTAAACCAAATAAAAGTGTAACTTTCCTACTTAAACAAAATAATAAAATGACTCGTAACTAAAAAGGAGTTACTTTAGGTATGCAATTCAAAAGATTCCCTCCTAGGAAAACACCAAACTCGTGTACAACTTTAACACTCTTTTCTCAACCTTGAAGTTGTACACGAGTTTGGTGTTTTCCTAGGAGGGCAACTTTTGGCTTGCATGCCTAAGTAACTCTTTTTTAAAAGTTATCGATCATTTTTATTATTTTGTTTAAGTAGGGAAGTTACACTTTTATTTGGTTTAAGTAAGAGGGTTAAGTTTAGGCAGCCACATAATGGTAGTAAAAGCATTTATTACACCAATTAGTGGGATCTTATGAAGACTTTATGTAAGCCAATTCTTGGCAGCCCTACTACTATTTGTATGTGCTTAACACTCATGAATAAACAACTTGGAGTTCGTTTTGGATTAAGTCCATTTGTGAGAATTTTGTTCTCTTTGGTTTTTGGTTGAGCTACCCTTGTTCTTATCAAGAATCCAAGATTCTTGTGGCAAACCTCACCTTGGCTTATCAATTCCCCTTGGAATTGTGGCACCTACCTTTCATTCCTTTTCTTATCCATTTTTGTATTCATCTTCCATTTTTGTCCTCCATGGGCACCACATCACAAAGAACACTATCATGATACTTTCCAATGTAGAATAGAACTTCAACTTGCTTATTCGCAATCATCTCACTAACTTCACTAAGCCATTGAAGTCTATATGGTTGTAGGTGTGGCTGACAAGGTTCAATTTAGAATCCATTCTATTACTATCAACATTAGCACAACTCCCACTATCAATAATTAAAGAACATACCTTCCCTTGGATCAAGCACCTTGTACGGAAGATACTTCCTCTTTGACTATCATCATGCTCCTTGGCTTGGCTTCCCAAGAGTCTCCTCACCATGAGCAAATCTCCTTCCGGAACTATTTCTTCCCCACTTTCTTCTTCACTAGAGGCCTCGGATTGGGTGACAACTTCATTATTTCTTAATACCATTGTCTTTTTAGTTGGACATTGAGATGCAATATGTCCATGACCCAAGCACTTGAAACATTTTACTTCACGGTTTCTAGGACTAGGAGATGCTTCCATAGGCTTCTTTCCATGAGAACTAGCCACGACCTCCTTAGAAGATGAAGTGCCCTCCTTCTTTGATTCTTCCCTCCAACTTGAAGATGAAAACTTATAAGAAGAATGAAATTTAGACTTCCTACTCTTGAGTTGTTGCTCCACCTTTATGGCTTGTTGGACCAAATCTTCAAGCTCTACATAGTTTTAAAGCTCCACTATGTCTTGAATGTCTTGATTCAACCCGTGTAAGAATCAAACCATAGTAGCCTCCCTATCTTCATTAAGGTTGGACCTAAGTAAGGCCAACTCCATCTCCTTGTTGTACTCATCAACACTTTTGGATCCTTAGGTCAATCTTTACAATTTGTTGTGAAAATCCTTATGGTAGTGATTTGGAATAAATCTCTTTCTAGTGACTTGTTTCATTTCTGCCCAAGTCTCAATAGGCTCCTCCTCATACCTTCTTCTCCCTTTTTGCAATTGATCCCACCAAACAAGTGCATAATCTTTGAATTCAAGAGCAGCCTTCACTTTCTTTCTTTCATTGTAATGGTTGCAATCAAATATTTGCTTCATCTTCATCTCTCACTCTAAATAGGCTTCGGGATCATTCTTCCATAAAAGGTAGGAACTTTGATCTTGACCCCTTCAATTCTATCTCCTCTATCACGCCTCCTTCCTCTATGAAGTTTGTATTCATTTTATCCTTTTCCTTGTAAGGATTTGTATTTGATTAGCTATCCTAGCTTGAAGATCTGCGGACCTTGGAGAAAGTGGTGGACTATCATCTTGGGCTGCCATCACTTGAAACACACAACATAAGATGTAATTTTCACTCTTGCCTCTTTCCACTCAACTTGTTCTCTTTCATGTATTAGATGAGTCAACACCAATCCATACAATAAATCCGAAAAAAATCAAGTAACAAAATTCACAAAACTTATCAAAACAAAGGAAAATGAAGGAAATGCTAGAAAAAGGAAAGCTTTAAGAATAATGAAAACAAGGAAGAATGGAAACTTTTTCAAGTACACAAATTGCCCAAATATGATTTTCTCTTCTCTTTTTCCTGAAATTCCAGGTGCTATTTTCATCTCTTTTTTTTCGAATTTCATTTTGTTTTTAATTCTTACAACACACTAGAGAAGAGTTTGCAAAGAGAAACACAAATGTATTCTTTTTTTTTTCGATTTTTTTTTCTTGGGCAGCAAGAAGATGAACACAATGACACAATAATTCCCTTTAAACAAAAACAAGAAAATAATTTTTTTTTGTTTTGACTTTTTCTGGGTAGAAATGAAGAAAGGTAGAAGATAAAGAACAAAGAAGAAAATGAAGAACACAAACACAAAAATTCAACCAAACCTGAGCTTTGATACCACTTGATGACAACCAAATGGATAGGTAGCCTTTAGAAAATCTTAGGTTGAATTTCCAAACATTTTAAACCAAGTCATATTTGTGTTTCAAATAGAAAGGAAGGAAAAACAAAATTGGAGGAAGGAAAGAGATGGGATGGCACCACAAACCAAGGGGTTTGATAAGCCAAGTGAAGTTCACCACAAGAATCTTGGATTCTTGATAAGAACAAGGTTGGCTCAACCAAGAACCAAAGAGAACAAAATTCTCACAATGGATTTCAATCCAAATTCAATATCGGTCCAAGTTATCTTTTCATTGTTATGGGTGTGTTACATAAAGCTTAAGGCTGCCAACTTTTGGCTTCTAAAAAAATATCATAACCTCCCTCACTAACTCACTTAACTCAGCCACTAAATGGTGTAATAATGTTCTCTCTCAACCATTTTGTAGCTGCTACACTTAACTCTCTTACTTATTCAAATTAAAAGTGTAACCCCCCTATTTAAATAAAACAATAAAATGACAATTAACTTAAAAGGAGTTACTTGAGGCATTCAAGCCAAAAGATTCATCCCACTAAGCCACCAAATTCGAAATTCATCACGAAAACCAAGTTTATTACAATTTATTTAATAGAAATAAACTAGAAAATGACTTTTTAAAGTGGTCGACGTTCAAGCCCTTATGGATCCTCTAATTGGATGAGATATATCACCAACTTGGGCTCCATTCCATCCATCCTTGAACTTGGGCTTGCCTTCATCAAGGTAGCCACCAAGGCCTTGTAGTGCTTCTTGATGCTCTTTATTGGGCTCATATTAGATAAAGAATGTTTAAAAGCTTAATCTTGTTCCTTAGTTTCTAATAAGCTAGTGTTTCAAATTTGAGGTCAACAGGACTTCAAACGAGTTAAAACGCACCAAAATGTACGAAAATATAGTATTGGCATTGTACCACCCCATTTTTTGTATATATGTTTTTATGTGTTGTATATAGTTGTATGTTGTGCTAGATTATTAGAAAAGTTATTTAGGGAATTTAAAATGGGGTTAAGTAGGATTTTCTGGTCAAAAATCCCTTTCAAACGCATATGTTTCTCTCTCCTAGAGCTTGACACAGCTGTGTCTAATTCTCGAAAAAATTGTTTTGGCCCGGGATACAGCTGTGTCTCCTGATAGACACATTTGTGTGTAATTCTCGAAAACGTTGTTTTGGCTCGGGACACGGCTATGTCTAGTTCTCAAAAACGTGATTCTGGCCAAGGACATAGTTGTGTCTCCTAATAGACACAGGTGTGTTTAGTTCTCAAAGATGGTTTTGCCTGGCAATATAAATAAGTGAGTTAGGAGAGTTACAACCCTCATTTTTACACTTTTCGCAATCCTTGTGTGACAGAAACCTCTCATCCTTCTTCTCTTTAAAACCTCTTCGTGTTCTTCGACGTTCTTGCTTGCGATTGGAGAGTAAGCTGCGTGTTAGTGTCAATTAAGTTAATCATGTAAACCCTTTATTAATCTCCCTTTTTTTCTTGAATTGGGGATTAATTGTTCTTCCTTCTTTGATGTTTTGACCAAGATTCATTGAACCATTGGATCGTTCGAGGGAGCCAAGCTTGGATTCGCTCAAGTTGACCATAGATTAGACCATCATACCAGGTATGGGGATAAGGGATTAGTATAATATGTAGGCATTGAGGTAGCGTAAGATGAAGGGTTAACCCATGACCCTGTTGTGTGCTAATTGTTAAAGTGATGTTGCTTGTTATATGTATGTCATGCTTCCTATATGATTGGTATGTTTTAAATTGTGAATTACTATGGATGACGATGATGCCATGATTGTATACTTCGATGTTCGATGTTGGGGTTGGCGAATGTCGTTATTGTTACAAACACACCAATTAAAATATAGGGATGTTAGTAATGATATAAGAATTAAGGGATAATTCCCAATGTTCATAAGACATGAATCTTAGAAAAAGAGAAGTGAGGTTAATGTTCAATGGTATAGTTAAGACCCTAGGATTGATCGATAAGTGCTTTAGAGATGTTAATAATAAAATCATAATTAAAGGATTAACTCCCAAAGATCATAAGACATGAAGATTAAATAAGAGGAACGAGACTAATACTTGTTGGTGTAGTTAAAAGCCAATAGGATTGATCTATGAGTGCCCTAGGAAGTTTGGCAAGGGTTCCCAAACTTTCTTCCCATAAAGTACAGCCATGCTCTAGTAAGCACGGCCATGGTGGTGCATCCTAGAGTACGATGCATCGACTATCCAAGGGGTTCACCCATAGTTTGGTGAACTGCCGATGTTGGTTCTCATTGGCCAATGTGGATATATAACTCCGACGTTGTATTCCTGAGATAATTTGGATCCACATACATAATGGAGTAGTGGAGTAGCATTGCATCACATAGCATACTTGATTGAGATTGTCGACATTGTCGTTCTTAGTTCTTGCTTCAATTCTAGCATCATTTATGGAACTGTTGCAAAATTAGGGTTTGTAACAATGTCTAGATGTTGTCTATGTGTTAGGGAAAATTTCGGAGCATCGGGGAGCTTCGTAGAGCACGTGGCAGAAGCTTTCCAAGTGAGAGGGCACAATTTTCGTGGCCCAAAACGTCGGCAAGCAAGTATACAAAGTAAGGAGAAATGTCTAACTCGCTAGGGAGGCAAGCATAATACCGTGTGTTATATTGTATGTGTAAGGTGTCCCAGACCCTACTAGTTGTCGAGTAGTCGACAATGGCTAAGCCCTGGCTGAAAATGATTTTAGAATAATATTTATGGTTTAATTATTGCAGACTTAGAGACTTTGGGGCAAAACCCCAGGTTAGACAATTTTGGTTGAAGTTGCATGTGTATTTTGTTATATGAATCTGTCTCTGGATGTTGTGCTGGTTTATGTGTGATTGTTAAACATATTGTAAGTATGTTGCTGTTGAGAATGATTGGTTGTTGTGTTAGAGCCTCGTTGACACCTTGAGGGTACGCTAATTTGGATTGTGTTGTGAAAGCGCAATATGGGTACAAAGATGAGTTGTAGATGCTTCGGGCATCGTGAAACATGTAGGTATGAGTTTAGTAACGGTGTCAACTTAGGATGATTGTGAATTGCATAAGTTCCGAAGTGGTAGGCCGTGTGACTTGGAGTCATGCGAGGTTGGTGTACCCAGGTGCGGGTACAGAATATGGAGAGGGACGGTTCTGGGAACCTTGGGGATGTAGTCCAGTCTGGAACGATCTACAGTGACCAGTGATTTGCACCCACTAAGTCGTGATCCCCGTGGAGGCTTAGCTATTCTGATGTCTGGCCGTGAGTGTTCCAGTCGCAGGTGGACCTTCCAAGGAGTCCGAAATACCCTTATTGGAGAATGAGCTCATAGGGGGAAGCACCCTTACTAGTCACGACGAGCGGAATGGTACTCTGGACAAACCAACTGACATTCTCTAGGCAAGGGAGGCCTGAGAGAGAGAAAGAGAATGTCCAAGGAATCAGTATTCCCAGTGTGAGAGATCGGTCAACATGCATAGGAGTCTGACTACTTAGAGGATTGGTCCTAGATGTATAATTGAGGATGTGTGTAAAAAGTGACTCGAGAGATGTTTGCTGTTTGCACATATTTGCTATTTGATGACAGGTTGTATTGTGTCCCCAACCTCGTTTATGGTGTTGTTTAGTTACTTATCTCCTCTCTATCTATATTTCTTTGTATGTAATCGACTGATAGATGAGCAGTAGCAGCCGTACTGCAACGGTGATGGGACCTGAACAACGACAGATGCACTACCTTCAGAGGATCTCGCCCAGGGTCCAGATTCTGGAAGATATTGAGATCATGTACCATGACGATCATGGATGGCGGGTCGACCACCCACAGTTCTTCATGTGTTATGTCGGCCCAGTTAGCATCTACATTCGTCGTAGAGGAGGTCTTTTCTTCACCTTCTTGGGATCATGATCAACCTCTGGCTCGACTAGTTTTTAACTAGTAAAACCATAAGTTTTATTCGAGTTTAATATCGTTTCCGCCCAAATTTGGATGTAATTGTCCTCAAGCAACATTTTGAGTCTGTAAAGTAGTTTTAGGGTATTTTAGTTGATTTTGAGTCAAATAAAGCACTTACTGCTATTTCATGTTTTCAGGTTGATAAGAAAAGCAAGAAGGGAAAAGCACCTGAAGCAGAGGCCATCACGCCCAGGCCGTGACACTGGTCACGGCCGTGATGAGCTACCCATGGAAGACATAAAGGATCACGGCCCAGCCGTGACACACATCACGGGCGTGATGAGAAGACCCAGAAAGTCAGAGTCGATCACGGCCCAGTCGTGATAGAGGTCACGGTCGTGACAGATCAGCACCCAAAGTCAAAAGCGATCACGGCCTGGCCGTGATAGGCATCACGACCGTGACGGAACAGAATTTGAATGCGCGCCCTTGATAGAAGCAGTCACGGCCTGGCCGTGACGGCCAATAAGGCCGTGACGCGCGGCCTCCTTATAAATACAAGCGCAGTCGACGCAGAAAGGGGGAGAGTTTTCACTGTTTACACTTTTCTTAGGTTTTTGTCATATTTGTAATGGAGAACTAACTCCCTTGGATTAATCTGCTGTAATCGGGTCTTCGCCGACACTTGAGGTTCATGTAATTCCCGGATTATTTTGCTTCTTCCTTTCAATGCTATGCTATATTTTCTGTTTGCTTAATTCAGAATTGTGTAGACTAAGTATTGATTTATTTCGATGATGTTATGTTCCTATACTTAATCGCGTTTGCTTAATTCGCGTGCGTTCAATCGTGTTTGCTTAATTCACGAGGGCTTCACCCCGTTTGCTTAATTCGGGAATTAGGAACATACGTCTCGTAGTGCCGGTTTCGCTTGTTAATTGTCGCTACAATCGAAAAGGGATTAGAATCCGCTTAGGGCTTGGGATGTATATGAATCAATGATAGTGGGAAACCGAGAGCAATAGATTAGTCATTTCAATTATTGACAATCGCCTATTTGCATTGTTTTCTTAACTATTTTCTTAATTGAATTTTAAATCCAAAATACCTCCCAAAACTGATTTTTCTGTTAACAACAATCCAAGAGTCCTTGTGAGACGATACTCGAGTTGTCGCGCCCAAACTGCAAATTTTGTAAACCACTCGCTTTTTGACGCGTGCGCGACATCCTGTCAAAATTAACGCCGTTACCGGGGAACTCTTGTTGTTATTAACAGAAAATAAAATAAAATAAAATAAAAATTTGCATTGCTGAATTAGTTACGGCTGCTTTGTCTGGTTGTGAATCTTAGTACTTCCCATGGATAATTACATGCATGGTTATATGCCTAATGTTGATTATGAGCCACCACCATGCATATATTATCCTAACTTTGATGAGCCACCACCATGCATATATTATCCTAACTTTGCTGGAGGCTATGAGTTTAGTAGTGATTTTGGCATGCATGTTCGGGGTAAATGATTATTCTAGCCAACATAGTGGAGGACAGGGCATCTTGGATGAGTTAGCTTCCTTGGTGCAACGGATGGCAAAGAACAATCAACGGATGGCAGAGAAAAATCAACGGATGGCAGAGAACAATCAACGGATGGCAGAACAAAATTTTGAATCCCAACAGAGGATAGAAGCTGGTTTTCAGAAGTTGGCCATTCAAATTGATCACATTGTCTCCACCTCGGCTACACTGCAAACTCAACATCTCCTTGAAGAACATACAGATTCGCAAATAGTTGTTCTTGACAATACTTCCTCTGAGGATAATTTTGATAATGATGTCAAGAATACTTCTATTGATGAACTGTGTGTTGAACTTCCAGATATTCACACCTTTCCTGATTCTATCTATTATACTTCATGTGTTGATAGTAATGAATTTGCTTCGTGTGTAGCATGTGTTGAAAGCTCATCCTTTTTAGGGTATGAGGAGCAAAACGTCCATATGGAACATGAGACACATGAGGATGAGGGTCCTGTTCATATAGAAAGTGAGGATCGGCAGGACATCTACTTCACCATGCTTGAGGATGATGAAGAACTTTTGGAATTAGATGATTCTATTGATTCTTATGCATGTGCTGATTGTGCTAACACTAACTTTTGTGCTGTGTGTGCTGAGATTTCCGCATGTGTAGCAGGTGGTGGGTTTGTTAGTGCAGTGAGTGAAAATCGTGCAGAAGTTGAAGCAACACCAAAGATCCTCTCTACCTGTTTGCCACCCCCCACTGAGGAACAACCAGCAATGGAGTTCAAGCCTCTGTCTGAGAGACTGGATTTTTCATCCTTAAATTTGAAGGCACTATGGCCAGTCCAAGAGGTTGAACCCCATTTTTATTGGGAAGACTTTGTTGACAAGGAGGTCATCTTTGACCCAAGAGGGAGTGAGAAGTCCGCCGAACTCGGCGAGGTAACCTTAATTGTCAAGTGTTCACTTCCATATCAAGGCTGCAAGTTATGGGACCATGGAATAAGCTTCCGTCCTTTATCTATCACTTGGGCCTTATGCTACATGCCATGGGATCTGAGACACCCCGTTGTGCCCCATTGTATTATTACATTAAATCCTTAATTAATTATTTACTTAATCGCATGCTTAACGTTGAAAATACGTAAAAATTAAAACTTAATTAATAATTATATAACTTATGCAGATATAAAACACACCAAGCTATTTTACATAAATACACACATATAAGTATCCTTTATTTTACACAACTTACTTATCACTAACGGAAACAAAACATCTTATGTGACTCACTGGCCTTTAACTAACTACACCACATTATTAGGATCAGTAAGTTGTTCTTCAGCGTCAACTTCATACGGAACATCGTTCAACTCTTCAACAACCTCCGTCTCGTATGTGGTTCCATCCATCTCCTCCGTAACATAGTCGTCCATATGGTCTTCTAACGTAACAAAGTAGACATAAACCAAAAATACAGAAATAGGGAGATTAAAAACAGTTCTATCATCATAAGTGGAAAAGATTCATAGCATATAATACAATAACGGTCACTGACATGCATCACTCACAATTTACAATCGTCCATATTTTATAACATCATCCTCTACCCTTCAACTCATGCAACTAGACCTTTATGCTGATGTGGCCACTACTACACCTGTCACACATCCCTCGTTAGGGATGCCAGTCAGTCGTCCAAGTGACACGTTCCCCACGCCGGTGCACATTCTCATCCATGGTAGGAATGCTCATGCAAAGCAATGACACTATAGCTGCACAGTACCGTCGGTGCACACCCTGATTCTCTCTCTCTCAACTCTATCAAGGGTGCTCATGCAAAGCAATGACACTATAGTTGCACAACTTAAATTCTAATTTGGAACGGTCTACAAGAACTTCGGACCTCGTGTATCTCAAATACACGGTTATGAACAACAATGCAACACATGATTCTCACTGACTTTTATCAATAACAACCTAGTACCTCAAGCTTTTCCTCATAACCTCCACTTACATTCTATATCACATCACTTCTATAAACTAATAGCTAGGCACTTCTAATTCATATTCAAAACTCTCACCCAAACAAAATACCTCCGAGCAATATATATCTTTCCTTAAAATTATCTAAACATAGAATTAAACCCAGGCAGATCATACATAACACATTAATTAACAGAATATTCAAACATCCTCAATATCATAATATTCAAACACCGAAACAATACGTCACATGCATATGGAATACCTCAACCAGTGTATCATAAACAGTCAAAAGTAAATAATTCAAACATCCTCAAATATGAATAATCAACCTAAGGCGATAAACCCACAATTCCCAAATCGTCATTGGTTTTACGGAAAAGATTTCAATACGATTTTGGTATTGTCTATTACTCGACCACTAGTAGGGTTTAGGTCGCCCTACACCATTATTATCAATTATATACTACTTATCGGTTCCGACGATGGAATGGTTCTTTCCCCCACCTGAGTTTGTACCGGAAACACGAACACGACGATCCTCGTTATCCCGCCACGAGTTAACACAACCACCTTCATTCAAACAATCATAACTATAATTAATCAACTAACAACCATCTATGACACTTTAGGGCTAGGTTCGGCCAAGACTTAGAAAATAGGTTTAGGGTTATCTTCTTAATGTCGTCTTTTGGATCCTAATTACTAGAGTCTTAACTAACATAGATTACTTATTACAAGACTAAAATTTAAAACAAAATCCTCTAACCTTTATGGTTAGGGTTTCGGCTTCAACCAATTATCTAGGTTAGAAAGTTGAAAATTTGATTAATTTAAGGATTAATGATCCATAAGTTACTTAAGCATGATTAATCACTTAAACCATGATTATGAACCAAGAACATGAATTAAACCCATCTAGTTCTAAGAACTAGGGTTAGGTTTCCTCAAGATCCATAGGCTATAAGTTTTAAAATTTCATCAACTTTTGGGATTTAATCAATATACAAAACTTAGAGTTTGATTCAAGTGTTACAAACAACTTTTGAATCACAAAACCCTTAAGTACACAAATCTAGGGTTTCGGTTTTGATGAGATTAATAGGTTAAAGTTTGATTTTTTTGATCTTCTATATACTTGAATACAAGAACTAGCAAGATACAAAAGGATTGAATCATGAATCAAGTCATGAAAATGAAACAAAACCTAAAAACTCAAAGTTAACCTAGGTTCGGCCATAAACAGAAATCAAGGAAAGAAATTTCTCATGATCTTGTGCTTATAGATGATGAAAATAGAGATGATTATAAGATCGTAGCAATTGGTTTCATGTCAAAAGGATTTTTCTAGAATTAGTTATGAATTTTTGAATCTAGTTTCATGAACTTTGAACAAATGAAGAACATGTTGATCTAAGTCATAAATCTACAAAAGTGATGAAGAGAAATGATTTAAATGACAATAGAATAAGTTATTACCTCTTGATGATCCAAGAAAACAAAGTTTAGATGATGTTCTTCAAGGTTTTCTTATGGTGTTCTTAAGAAACTTAAGGAAGAAGATGAACATAGTTAGGGTTTAGAACAGTTTTAGTATTTTGGGTAGATCTCTCAACATACTTATCCGTTTTGGATGATCTTTATGTCGTTGGAAATAAGAGAGAAAGATGAACAACTTTCATGTTGAAAGTTTTTCGAGATTCAGAATAGAAAATGGTCAGAATTGCCAATCAAAATCTGACGAATTATGAACTCTTTGGAGAAAAGAACATGAAAATGGAAAAATGGCTTAATGAAGAAGACAACCTATTTAAAGGAAGAAGAAACCAATACTTAATGAAGAAGGATTGGAGCCGTGGGTTTTGGGTAAGTTTTAGTCAACTTTTCCAATGGCATTTGCTTGCAATTGTCATATAAAGACAAGGGCAAAATAGTCATTTCATAGGAAAATTTCACTTTGTCATAAATGTGCCATTATGGCCATTATGACTCGGATAAGCTCGTCATAAATACTCGGCAAATCGGTCAATCCAACATCTCTGATACGTTGCCGACTTCTCGATTCATCTGGCGCAAGCTTTTCCTAGAGACATCTCGACGTATACGCCCGCAACAAATATAATATATATATTTTTTTTTACCAAAATTTTCAAAACTTCCAGTATCGTAGTAAATACGATAAAAACATTTTTCATCTCATTCACGACTCAAAATTAGGTCTTCTGAGCAGTAAACTTTTACTGTCAGTGAAGACACAAAACAACAAACCGACTTCCGACTGAGTTTTCAACCAAAAACTTCCCCGTAACCTTATGCAAATAAGTATAACAAGGAAATGACCTTGGTTTATTCAAAATCATTTTCTAAGTCTCGGATACAAATATATATTTATATATTTATTACCGATATTTCAAAGCAGCGAAAATCGGGGTGTTACAGGATCCGGGAGGATCATATTACATTTTGGGCATTCCTTGGCCGTTGTATCACAGACAGTGGGATCCCGGTGGAACCGCCTCCATGAGTTTCTCTAAACCTTTTCCTTTTTAATTACCCTTGCTTTGTTTTGTTTTGTTTTCTTTTAGCTCTTGAATAATTTGAGAAGATCAAGAGTATGTGTGTGAGTCTGGTGTCGGCAAGCTTGATTGGGTTTTGTTGAATTTTGCATAGATTGATTGCATTATATTTTTTGACCATTGATGATTTTCCCCCTAGGTTTGGAAATTGAAAATTTGATCCCCATGTGAGAAATTGGAAATTAAACTTTGAGATATTTCATTGTGACTGCATGATTTATGATAAGTTTGGGGTGAAGGGGTGCACACACTAGGGATTGTATCTCGGTCAAACAATTTGCAAAATTGTCCGGGTGAGGATTTGAGCCTCCAACATGTTTTTGACTGTGTGAATCACTTTTGAGCTGCGCTTTCCCGAATTTAGTTGAATCTCTTCATGGTTTGCATGTCTATGGGTTTGCATCAAATGATTTAGGCAATTTTCTTTGAATTAGCTACTTGGACTAAATTGAACCAGTCCCTAATGCATGTTCCCTAGTTAGCCCCGTTGAGCCTAATTAGCTTGTTGTTTCTTGATGACCTTATGTTATAAGCCAAAAATCTGAAAAACCATGTTAACCCAATCTTAGGATTAGGAGAGCATGGATCCTTAGCAAGACAAGGTTTGCAAGAAGCTAAGTTTGGGGTGGCTACAAGGATATGATGTGATGTTTTGGATTGATAAAAAGAAAAAAAAAAGGTTGGAGCCAAGGGCAAAAAGAAAGAAAAAAAAAGGGAAGAGAAAAGTGCAAAAATGTCAAAAAGGGTATTAGAAGAAAATGGCTGTAGTCACCCAAAACCATAAATAAAATGGAAAAAGGAACTTGAGTGGAAATTCAAATTTATCAAAATGCTAATGATCTCTTAGTTCCTAGGGACTTAAGCCTAGTACCTTCGAATATCCCACCATTAGCCTGTCCCCATTACAACCTTTAAAAGACATTTTGATGTTGCATGCATGTTTCCGTGGAAACCTTGATTGAGATGAAAATCAAATTCACGGGAAGTGCTCTTTAAAGTGAAATTGAGTGAGAGGTTGATAGCCTAGACAAAATTGAGCGAATGAGTGAAATGTTAAATATCCTTGTGAAGAAGGCAATTGTTTGAAATTGGTGATCTCCCTTTTGTGTGTAACTTGAATCCTCAACTTAGATTAATGATTCCATGAATGATGGAATTCTCAATGTTTTAAAGTAAATGAATGTGGGGGTTACATTGTTACAAAAGGGGGGAAACATTGAAGAGAAATTGTTTTGTTGAATCTGCATGAAATTTGTGCGAATTTGATTGAAACCTTTAAGCTTGCCAGGTTTGAGTCCTTTTTGAGTTTTAGTTTGCTTGGGGACAAGCAAAGTTTAAGTTTAGGGTATTTTGATCAGCCTCTGGCTCGACTAGTTTTTAACAAGTAAAACCATAAGTTTTATTCGAGTTTAATATCGTTTCCGCCTAAATTTGGGTGTAATTGTCCTCAAGCAACATTTTTAGTCTGTAAAGTAGTTTTAGGGTATTTTAGTTGATTTTGAGTCAAATAAAGCACTTACTACTATTTCATGTTTTCAGGTTGATAAGAAAAGCAAGAAGGGAAGAGCACCTGAAGCATAGGCCATGACGCCCAGGCCGTGACACTGGTCACGGCCGTGATGAGCTACCCATGGAAGACAGAAAGGATCACGGCCCAGCCGTGACACACATCACGGGCGTGATGAGAAGACCCAGAAAGTCAAAGTTGATCACGACCCAGCCGTGATGGAGGTCACGGCCGTGACAGATCTGCACCCAAAGTCAGAAGCGATCACGGCCTGGCCGTGATAGGCATCACGGCCTGGCCGTGATAGGCATCACGGCCTGGCCGTGATAGGCATCACGGCCGTGACGGACCAGAATTTGAATGCGCGCCCTTGTCAGAAGCGGTCACGGCCTGGCCGTGACGCGCGGCCTCCTTATAAATACAAGCGCAGCAGACACAGAAAGGGGGAGAGTTTTCACTGTTTACACTTTTCTTAGGTTTTTGTCATATTTGTAATGGAGAACTAACTCCCTTGGATTAATCTGTTGTAATCGGGTCTTCGCCGACACTTGAGGTTCATGTAATTCCCGGATTATTTTGCTTCTTCCTTTCAATGCTATGCTATATTTTCTGTTTGCTTAATTCAGAATTGTGTAGACTAAGTATTGATTTATTTCGATGATGTTATGTTCCTATACTTAATCGTGTTTGCTTAATTCGCGTGCGTTCAATCGTGTTTGCTTAATTCACGAGGGCTTCACCCCGTTTGCTTAATTCGGGAATTAGGAACATACGTCTCGTAGTGCCGGTTTCGCTTGTTAATTGTCGCTACAATCGAAAAGGGATTAGAATCCGCTTAGGGCTTGGAATGTATATGAATCAATGATAGTGGGAAACCGAGAGCAGTAGATTAGTCGTTTCAATTATTGACAATCACCTATTTGCATTGTTTTCTTAACTATTTTCTTAATTGAATTTTAAATCCAAAATCCCCCCCAAAACTGATTTTTCTGTTAACAACAATCCAAGAGTTATTGTGAGACGATACTCGAGTTGTCGCGCCCTAACTGCAGATTTTGTAAACCACTTGCTTTTTGACGCGTGTGCGACAGCGTGTCAGATCATATCGGATCTCTCAGCGTCTCCCGTTCTTAGAGATGTGGTATCCACCCTGCCAGCAGGAGTTTCCAGACAATATGTGGAACATGGTGGACCAGTCACTAATTGTTTTTCGTTCAAACTTTTGCCAAAATTCGTCTGAATACACATTATATTTTATTTCTGATCAGAAATTTGGAAATTAGAATTCCTCACGGACAAAATATAAAAGATCTACAAATTTCAGTTTTCGGGACAAATTAGGGTTTTCTGTCAGTATAAAATTATACTGTCAATTAAAAATGCAGACCGGTTTCCGTCTGAGTTTTAAACCCACATTTTAACCAGAGCTTCCTACCGTAGAGTAGGTTCTAGATATGATTTTTTTCTCCAAAATAATTTCCTAAGTCTTAAATAAAAATATAAATAAATATATTTTTATTGTTAAACAGCGTAATTAAAAACAGGCTATTACACAAGAAATTTTCTGAGCTCATGACAAAAGAGTTTGAAATGAGCAAGATGGGGGAACTTAAATTTTTCTTGGGATTGCAAGTAAAGCAAACCTCAAACGGTGTGTATAGTCATCAGATGAAAGTACACCAAATAACTATTAAAGAAGTTAAATATGGACGATAGCAAATCAATTGCTAAAATGAGACACCCCGCTGTGCCTCTTTGTGTCATTAGATTAAAACCTCATTATTTAATTATATAATCGCACGCTTAACGTGAAAATATGTAAAAATTAAAACTTAACTTATAAAGTATACAACTTTATATAGAATGGCATATCACAGTATAAGTATATAATGCATATTACAAAACAATGTTGAGGATATCCTATCAGTAGGATACCTCACAAGCATATACTTAGACAAAAAGTCAAACAACGGAAAACATAATAAAAATACGCCTCACGAGACGCACTGGCCATAACTAACTAGACCTTAATCACCATGGATCACAGCTCGTCCTCCAGCCTCTGGTTCGTAGGGAGTTCCATCCAACTCCTCCTGGTTACGCTCATCCACAGGGTCTTCTGGTACGATTCCACAAGGAGATAAAATACAACATACAGAAATATACAGGGGATAAGAAACAGTTCTATCATCAAAAAGCGGAAAAGAGTCATAGTAAATTATACAGTAATTGTCACAGACAATCAACACACATAACTAATGAATCATCCTCGGGTAAATATATATCATCCTTCGCCCTTACTCTCAGGCAATCTAACCCTTTATTTTAACATAACCTCTCTAATCCTGTCACCATGTCTTTAGGTTATCGTGGCCAGTACCACTCCTGTCACCATCCCTCATTTGCATCGGGGCACACCCTCATTCCCGTTAGGATGTTCCACCTAGTGCACACCTCCATTCCTGTTAAGGTGTTCCACCCCCATTCCCGTTACGGTGTTCCACCCTCATCCCTAAGGTGGAAGTGGTCTCGCGAGAAGTCTTGATTTTACGTGTATTGTATTACCAATACACGATGTATTATATTACCAATACACAGAAGTGTTTAACGTGTATTATATTACCAATACACGGTGTATTATATTACCAATACACAGAAGTGTTTTACGTGTATTATATTACCAATACAAGGTGTATTATATTACCAATACACAGATGTACTCGCGTATTATACTACCAATACACAGAAGTGGACAACATCACCTATACTTGAATCTCACCAACCCGTTTTAACAACATCCTAGTGCCTTAACTTTCCATTAGAACTTGACACATATTCTATGCCATAACACCTCTTTAACATACATCATCTAGGTTAGGCACTTCTAAATCATTATTATCCTCACACCCAAAACAATCATCTCTTAGACAACATATATATCTTTGCTTAAAAACCACTAAGCATAATAATATAAACCAGGCAGATCATGCATAACACAACATCAATTAAAATATTCCCATATCACCAACATAGCACAAAATCAATTCAATAAAGATAATAAATCAAATCAACCATCAACAATATAAAATCAACCTAATATCGATAAACCTACAATACCCGAATCACCATTGGTTTTTCAGAAAAGGTTTCCAATGTGATTTTGGTCTTGCCGATTACTCGACTACTGGTAGGGTTTAGGTCGCCCTACACAATTATTATATAATCTACTACTTATCAATTCCGACGATAGGTTGGTTCTTTCCCCCACCTGGGTTATCGCCGAACTCCCGAACTTGAAGCTCCTTGTTGTCACACCACAAAGTACTAACTCCACCTTCAACCAATCAACATAATAACCAATAAATCAAACAAATTCATCTATGTTCTCTTTAGGCTAGGTTTGGCCATTTAATTCAAATTAGAGTTAGGATTCTTTTCTCAACATAAGCCTTTGGATATTTATCACTTAGGTTCTAGGTAACTTAGATAAATTGCTATAACTTGATAATATGGAATAAAAATCATCCAACCACTTAGGGTAGGTTTCGGTTTTGTATTACAAAATAGGCTAGAAATCTTTAAACTTTCCAATCTCTTAGACTTAGAATCCAAATGTATTAAGGAGCTCAAGTCCTTGATCATATTGGAAAATGAAAACAAAACATCCTAGGTTCACAACCATCATAGGTTCGGCCATCATAGGATAAATAGGCTAGAAATCTTTAAACTTTCCAATCTCTTGGACTTAGCATCCAAATGTATTAAGGAGCTCAAGTCTATGATCATATTGGAAAATGAAAACAAAACATCCTAGTTTCACAACCATCATAGGTTCGTACATATAGGATAAATAGGCTAGAAGTCTTTAAATTTTCCAATCTCTTAGACTTAGCATCCAAATGTATTAAGGAGCGCAAGTCCATGATCATATTGGAAAATGAAAACAAAACATCCTAGGTCCACAACCATCATAGGTTCGGCCATCATAGGATAAATAGACTAGAAATCTTTAAACTTTCCAATCTCTTAGACTTAGCATCCAAATGTTTTAAGGAGCTCAAGTCCATGATCATATTGGAAAATGAAAACAAAACATCCTATGTGCAATAACATAGAGTAAACAAGTTAGAAATCCTTAAACTTTCCAATCTCTTAGACTTAGCATCCTTCTATATTAAGGATCCTTAGTCCATGATCATTTTGGAAAATGAAACTCAAACATCCTTGCTCTAAAACATTTAAGTTTTGGCCTACATAGGATAATGAGGAAAAATATTCTTTGTTTGATAACAACTCTTAGGTTTAGAATCACAAGGTATTAAGAGTTCTAAATCCATGATCATACTTGGAAAGTTGAAACATAGTATCTTAGGCTTACTTATACATATTTTCGGTCATCATAGGAAAACAAGCTATCAAACCTTTCAAGATTTATAGATTTAAGATCAAGGAATAGTTAGAAACTCAAACACATGATCATATTCCAAAAGTTGAAGCAAAAACCTCCTAGGCCACATATGCTTAGCATTCGGACTTCATAGGAAGAGATAGGTAGAGATTTTCGTTTTACACAACCTCTTAGTATGTGAAAATATAAGTTAATACAAGACTGTAGAAAGTGGTTTCGACTCAAAAGGAGTTTTCTACCATTTTAGAGAGATTTTAGAAGTTTAAAGCATATAAAGAACACATAAAGCAAACTAAGAAATAAAAGATGAAACTTGCAAAAAGATTCATATGAGAGCATTACCCTTAGTATAAGGAAGAACTTTAATGAAGAACTCGAGTGGAAAAGACTAATAAAAATGGAAGCTTTAAGTATTTGGAAAAAAAAAAGAAGAAATGGAATAAGTTGAAGAAGTATGAAGATGGAGGGAGAAAAAGAGAGAATGAAGATGAGTGATGATTATATAGAGGAGGGAGAGGGGAGCACGAAATTTTGGAGAGAGGATGAGCTTGGAGAGAAATTTTTGTCTTTAAGACTTGTTTGGTTGGAGAGGAAAGAGAAAAATATGTTTTAAGAATATAATATGATATAATTTAAAAAGTGTCATCATGACCACTTTTTAGGATGTGACTTAAGTCATCTCCCTAGTAAGTCACCTCACTCTCACATGTCAGCTCATCACTTTTGTGCTCCCTACTCTGCTCCATTGCGTATTCCGGTTCAAGTTTCCGATCGTATTTCACCCGGAATAAATATTATATTTTATTTCCGAACTCGAATTTTCGAAAATCTCCAATATCAAACAAAAAATCACAAAAACACAAACTGTTTCATTCACGGTTCAAAATTAGGTTTTCTGCTCAATAAACTTGTACCGGCAGTGAAAACGCAGACCGGCTTTCGTCTAAATTTTCAACCCAAAATTTTATCGTAACCTTCTACCATAAAGTAGACTATGAATAAGATTTTATTTTATTCAAAAACACTTTCTAACTCTCATATTAAAATATGATTAATTATATTTTAACCGGTTGAACAGCATAATTAAAATCAGGCTGTTACATACAACAACGCATCCAACGTCCATTCAAACCAAAGACAATAGAAACAAAAAGGTAGGCCTAAAGGTATATAGAGGTTTGATTTGATCTCTCTTGTATCCTACTGCATCCAGACCTGATGTCATGTATAGCATTTGTCTTTGTGCACGGTTTCAAGCTGACCCTTGTGAAAGTCACTTGACAACAGTCAAGAGAATTTTCAGATATTTGAAAGGAACTACTAATCAGGTTTTGTTTAATAAGAAATATAATGAGTACAAATTATCCGGTTACTGTGATGTTGACTATGCTGGAGATAGAATTGAGAGAAAAAGCATAAGCAGTGGATGTCACTTTCATGGAGCTAACCTAATCTCATGGTCAAGCAAAAGGTAAAACACCATTGCTCTGTCAACTGCAAAAGATGAGAACATATTTGCTGCAAGTTGTTGCTCTCAATTTTTGTGGATCAAACATCAATTGGAATACTATAATATCTATGAAAGTATGATCCCTAATTACTGTGATAATACTGCTACAATCAATCTTTCCAAAAATTGTATATTGCATTCTAGGACTAAACATATAGAAATCAAACATCATATTACTAAAGATTATATTCAAAATGGTGTATTTGATATTCAATTTGTTAACCATCAATGGACAGATATCTTTACAAAGCCTCTTCCAGCTTACAAGTTTTTCATGATTAGAACAACTAAACATGCACTATGTTGAGTGACTTTGCGTCCAATACGCTTGCGTCCAATCTCTGTCTGTTTCTGTTTGCGTCCAATACATGTTGATGTCATATGCGTCCAATGTTTGCTGCATTATTGTCATGCTTAAATAAATTATTGATTGATAATTAATTAGTTTAATTATTGATATATATATTAATTATTTAAATGAATTGAAATGATTGCCTCTGGATCCCACACGTTGGAATGCTGAGTCAGCACCTTGAGTCCCTGAAAAACGTGTACCGGTTACTTTGCTGCCCTTGGTAATTGTACGTCATTATGACAGAGTTAACCACAGGTACGATAACTCTTGGGTAACCACCAAATCACCCTTTTTAGACTTAAACCCCAAGTCTTTTCATCCCTCTCACATTCTCTTAAACGTCTCATATCCCTACCTTCTCTGTCTCATCTTGTTCATTGTCTCCTGCCTTCATCGCTCTCTCTCTGAAAATGGCAAACCTCAACACTCCTCAAGGTGGACAACAACATCTCATTCAACCTACAACGCATTGGATGTTCTAATGAATATGGATGTTGATGTTACAAATTTCATCCATGTTTTAAGTTGGGAAACCTTATTCACTAACTATCCCTTGGTCTTCCTCAAGCTTATCCCCGAGTTCTAGAGAGCTGGAAGAATGGAAGGAGAAGACGAGAATGTGGGATATGTCCTCGGTGACTAGAAGGTCATTGTCTCGAAGGTCCATATTTCTACTATTATTGGGTGCCTCATCTATGGAGTTATCTTCTTGAAGAATTGGGCAAAGAACTTTGGTGGTCGCAATGCAACTAACAATGATCTGAGACATCCCAACTCTCCTCTCAACGTTGCCTTTAAAGCTTTTCTCATGAAGGACGAAGCAAGAGTGCTGAATCAGATTCTGAACAAGGCGATTCTGCACAAAGCTTAGTCCAAGGATTCAATGTCAGAATCACATGCCTTCCTTCTGACCCATCGCCTCAACGGTAACAAGATAAACTTATCTTCTCTTCGAAAGATTCAAAGAACACTGTATCGAGGTGGTGAATGTGTAGACTATCACGTATGGCCATCCTCCTGTCCAGAATCTTCGAAGTTCGGGGAATTTACAGGATCATGAACACTCTTACTCCCAACATGGAAGCTGTTAGAATAATTGGGTCTAACTCCATTCTAAAAACTAACTCATAGAAAAAAAGATGTTCAAATTATTATAAATAATTCTTGACTCGTATATTCAATCAACGTGGGACTCGGACAATTAATAAAAAGCCGAGTTCAAGATTGGGAACTGCCCTATTTTTATACATGGTAAATCTCTCCAAAATGTAGCTGCCTTCCATCATTGCTTTGGAAAAAGAGAAAGCTGCATGAACCTACTGTGGATCATACGGCCATTGGCTAAGAAGCTGACATGGGTCCAGTTGCTGAAGACAATCAATGGGCTGATGCTGGTCAGTCCAGCTATCAGGCCTGTGAAGCTAATCACTTTGAAGTCGATCCCCAGGAACTAGACTGGAATGTCTTTGATGATTATAAGGTCAAGCCAAACATCGAATATGAGTTGATGATTGAAGGATTGCCTTATACCATTCATGGAGAGCAAGTAATCAAGATCAATGGAGTGGTCAGACCCAGGATTTTAAATTGTGATTGCGGTCGCGGTTGCGGTCACTGCGATTGCGGTCATTGCGGCCGCTGCGATGCGTAATGTGGTCGCTGCGGTCTGAAATGATTTAAAAAATTCACAAAATGAAAAAAAAATTAATTTTTTTATAATTCTTTATATATCTTTTACTAATGATGTTGTATAAATTTCTATTCATTTTTAAGACATTATATTATGTTTATAAATAATTTAAACTTAATTTAGTGAAAATAAATTATAAATAAAACTTTTAAGCACATATAAGTACAAAATTACAAAGAAGTAAGAAGGCCGGAAACTTAAAAGTGCATAAATATATATGAATCACAAATAAAAAGATATTAGTGTCACATATAGGAATACATCCAGCTGCAATTGTGATTCTAAAATAACGTCACATTGTCACCACTTAGAGATACGTCTTCACTACAAAAAAGAAGAAGATAAAAGTAAACAAATTAATAAATTTAAAATAATAATTAATAATAATAATTAACAAATATATGAATCAAAGATAATAAAAATTGAACTTACATAATACTTGCTACCACATAGTGGAATGACGTGGTGGTTCATAACCTCTATTCTCACTTTGGCTATCATCTTGTGTAGCTCCTTGTCCAATGACATAATCAAAAAATCCACCACTTGATTGTTGATGATAAGGATCTTGATAATTCATTGATGGTTGGTAGTATGAGGGAGCTTGATCACTTGCGTATGTTCTATATGTGTTGAAATAAGGATATTGATAATAAGGTGGATGAGATTGTTGACTACTCGAAGAAGAATCATCAATACCAAAGTCACTAAAACTTTGTGCAATACTAGAAGAGGAAGAATCTTCAAGTGGAACATTCTGTTTTCTTTTTCCTCTCCTAGAATATGACCCACCTCTGCTGCTCTCGGGTAATGAACTACCAGAAGGAGGCATATCAGTCAAGCTCCTATAACGCCTATTATATGGTGAATCTTGAGATGGATCATTTTGAAATTGCCCATCATCATCACCATCATCATTATCATCACCGCCACCTTCTTCAGCTTCTACATTACCACCCCCATCACCACTATTATTACTTGGTGGACTTAAACCACCACCATCTTCATTAGAATCATCATTATCATCAACAACCTCCACATCTTCATCATCTGTATCCACTAGAGGCAACCATTCTGCATTTTGTACTCCATCTAATAGTGGATCTTCTCTCTCTTCAATCCATGGAGATAATGCATCTTCTTGAAATATATAGTCAAGATTGATCGGATTAAAACTTGCTTCAATTTCATCTTGACTTTTTCTCATTTGATGCCTCATTTTCAATTTCATATTGTAGTGCGTGAAGACAAGCTTTTGCAGCTTTTTATACTTCAATCTATTCCTTGTCTTCGTGTGGATATAACTAAATGTGCTCCAATTTCTCTCACAAATTGTGGCTGAAGTTGTTTGGCTAAGAACCTTTATAGCCACATGTTGAAGCTCAGGAGCACATACACCAAAAAAGGACCACCATTCGGCTTTTTAAAGGAGCAACAAAAGGTAAACAAATTATTAGTTATCATATTAAAAAATATGGTTAAAGTTCAATGATTTATAAAAAAAAAATATTGTTTTACCTGGATTCATCTTAGACCAAGCTGCTTGAGGAGTACCAAATGTTTCAACCTTATCTCTAAAAAGTACTAACTGTGAAATATAACATAATATATCAATACGTAAATATCTTCATTTGATAAATAATGAATTATAAGTTTAAAAATATAAATATTCATTACTAACCTGGTTCAGAGCTTTAATCTGATCATCGATGTTTCTTTCTATTCTGAAGATGACTCTATTTGTTCCATCAAACGTTTCTTTATAGACATCATCCCCATGTTCAACTCCGTATTGAAATTGCGGATTAAGAAAATAACCTAAAAAAGGATAACATATTATTATGGATGAAAGTATAAATATAAAATTACATGATAAAAATAAATTTATAAATTATATCAACATACCGGCAGAATGAAGATCGGAATGCATGTATCTCCATCGCTTGTCTATTAAATCATTATATCTGGAATGATAACGAGAATTTTGTCTAATTGCTTGTTCAGCTCTATCAACGGCTTCATATATGAAACCCATGGTTGGTTTCTCGTCACCATCAACAAGTCTCAAAACTTTTACTAAAGGTTCAAACACCTTCAATATGTCTTAGGACTTACTCCAGAATTCACTGTCATTAACAATTGTTCTTGCTTCATACGACGGTCCATTTTTCGCTTTACCAAATTTAGATCGCCTAAAATCTTCGGAGTTGAACATGTTTCTCAGACCTTGCTTTTACTGTACAATTGCTTGAAGTTGTAAGAACTGTGTTTCAAATCGGGTAACACCAGGACGAACAATTTCTCTACCTCCAGTATATTTTTTCATGAGATCGACAGACCATATATGGTTATAGAGAAAATTTGTCACAGTCTTTGCATCAGTTAATAACTTCTATACATTTTTCTTTTTTCCTATATCCTCCAAGCAAAGATCTAAACAATGAGCCGCACAAGCAGACCAATACAAATGAGGCCGCTTCTCCATCGGGTCGACCACTGCTTTCAGTGCTGCTTCATTATCTGTAACCACTTGAACAACAAACTCTTCTCCCACTTCTTCAACAACTTTATCTAATAACTGAAAGTAGTAATCTGTGTTTCTACTAACAACATCAGAAGCATCAATAGATTTCAAGAAAATTGTCCCCTTACTACTATGCACCAAAAAATTCATAATATGAGTATGGTTGATACCGTCCGTCCAACCATCACACATTATTGTCACCCCTTTTTCTTTCCATGTACCTCTCAATACGTTCAACCACTTCTTCATTTCCCTGTATTCGTTCTCTAAATATACATCTGAGATTTCATAAGGGGTCGGACATTTAACCCCTTTACCTACCTCAAGAAATTTGAATAATCAAATTATGCAACCAAGGAGAGTTAGCTAAATTCATAGGTAAGCGTTCATAAATAAAAAACTTGCTTACTGCCTCTCCTAGCTTCCTCCTCAATGTCTTCATGATACCCTTACTGATTTTTGGTTGCTTCATGCTTTTGCTCCTCATAAGATCAATATTTGTAGATCTCAACTCCAGAGTGATATCTTCAGGCCTTTCACCCCCACCAACACTCGCATGAGAGCTTCCACCTTGTTCATATATATTTCCACGCCCTCCTGTTTGTTGTCTAAATTGTTGCCTGTCTTCCCATTCGCGATGTGATCTAAGGCTTTCCTGTGTAACAAACCTCATTCGTTCATCAATAAGGTGATCCACATCTTCAGCTTCATCTTCATCTTCTCCTCTCAGGCGTGCTTCAAATTCTTCTTTTCTTTTTTTGGAGTCATTTTTCTTTGCTTTTCCTTCAAGAAGAAGCTTCATCATACCTTATCTAGCCAATTTGCTCACTCTAGCACAGCCAGACACTTGTCCTTTCATATGTGCTATATGTTGTTTCAATCTTGTAATGCCACCTCTTACTATCTTGTGACAAAGTTTGCATTCGATATTGTTAAGACTTTCGGCTACTGGGTTTCCAAAATGCCATCCAATGTCATCACTCGGAGCACCATCTAATCTTTGTGTAGGAAATTCTTCTCTTGGAGGCATTGTGTATATTTTATACAACCTGTTCAATATTTATAAATAAACATCAATCAATAATTCAACCAAACTTACAACTTTAATCTGAACTAGCCTTCAAAAAGAAAACTTTAATATAAACTAGTAATTAGAAAAACACAGATAATCTAATTAATAATTAAAGTAAATTATTTAATACAACAAATCAATTATTAGCATATAATTTGAACAATAAATACTAGCTAAACATATACTAAATCAGTAATTAGATTAATATATCAATATATATTTTATTTCTCTCTCAAATTTTCCCTATATTATTCCCAAATCTTAATTAATTTCCCACCTAAAATTTTTGATTAAAAAAAAATTCCCCCCACCCAATTCGGTCCTCCCACTCCCACTCCCACCCCACCCCACCCCAACCCAACCCAACCCACACACACGGCACACACACAGTGGATAAGATAAGAGGTGGTTGGTTCACAATTTCACATTATCTTTCCCAATTCCCACCTCACTGACTTGTGAGTTGTTTGTGACCTTCTCCCCAGTTTCCCCCTCACTCGTCTCGTCTGCGTCCCTCACCTCTGACCTCACCATTTCTTCTTCACTTCAGTTCCAGTCTCTTCCACTTCTTCGGTCTTCCTCCCCCGTCCCTCGCTCGTCTGAGTCGTCTCGTCTCGTCCCTCACGGTCTCACTCACGTCTCAGTCTCTCAGACTCTCACTCACTCTCACAGTCTCTCACGTCTCAACTCTCACCTCTTCTTCTTCCCCTCCTCTGTTTCTTTTTTTTCTTCTTTTTCTGCAACCCTAGCTGCATGGATCTGGAACGGTGGAACCTGGATATGCAAGACTGCAACCCTCTCACTCACTCTCATAGACACAGTCTCATCTCACGTCTCACGAGTCACGACTCTCACCTCTTCTTCTTCACTTCTTCCCCTCTTATGTTTCTTTTTTTTCTTCTTTTTTTTCTACAACCCAGCCGTGACAGCACCAGCCACCAGGTCCGCCGCCGGCTACCCACTGGCCAAAACCCAGATCGCGGCCACCCTCGGCCCCTCCCCCCTCTCTCAGGCTCGGCCTCCCCTCTCTCTCTTAGTCTCAGGCTCCGCCTCACGACCCACGATTTCGGGCCTCCACCTCACGGCCCTCCTCAGTCACGGACTCACGGTCACGGTCTCAAGCCCTCACCCACTGAACCCCACACCTGGAGGACGACGACAGAGCAAAGGAGGAAAGGAAGATCTTACCTGAGCAGATGAGCAGATGCAGATCCACCGGAGGGGTGTGAGACTGAGGAATGATCGAAGAGGTTATACGAGTGAAGTGAAGCAGATGATGAGAATGAGATATCGAGTCCGAGTGAAGTGAAGTGAAGTGAAGCAGAAGCATAAAGCAAAAGGAGATAAAGGCAAAAGCATTTGATCTGAAAAGAAGCAGGTTAGGAGAATATAATCTGTACAAATATATTTTGAAATGATTTTGTCTGATTCTGAGAATTTGGTTCCATTCAACCTGTGACCGAACTGTTTTGGCCTTTTTCCTTTTGGCTCTGTTTGCTTTTGGCTCTGTTTGGAACCCCGTTGCGGCTGATGCGGCCGTTGCGGCCATTACGGCGTTACATTGCGGCCGTTACGCCGTTACGTTGCGGCCTAATGGGTGATTTTGATTCCCACCGCAATTGCGGCTCGATGCCGTTGCGGTGCGGTCCGCAACCGCAATATTGCGGCCGCATTAGCGGTCGCGGACCGCATTTTGAAACCCTGGTCACACCCAACATAGAAGAAGTTGATGGTCCAGCCTACTGAGAAAGGCTTGGAGTTGGCAATAATGAGCAACATGTTGGACCTCCACCCCCACCATCACAGTAACCATCGTCCAACCCTCCAATAAAGAGGAAGTTTATGGGAGAAGACATTGCTACTGCAGCAAAGGGTAATGATGAAGAAGAAGATTAAGTTGCACTCTCCATTGATCTTCTGCTTAAGGAAACTAAGCTCTCTGTTCCTACCTGATAAGCCTCTGGCTTATCTAGTTTTATGACTAGATGAACTAGGGTTTATGTGCCAATTTATTCGAGTTCACTCTCGATTTCGCCCAAATTTGCCTTGTTTTGTTCCTAAGTTGGACTTTGACTCGTTTTGCGTCTTTTGTGTAGTTTTTAGGTTATTTTGAATAGAGTTACGCTTGTGGGTGCTTTTGTTGTTTCAGGTTAAGTAAGTGAAGCTCCGGGAGTCAAGGAAAGCAAAGAAATAGTGGAAATTGAAATTTCGAGACACTCGCCCGCGAGTGTACTCGCCTCGCGAGAGTCCAAGACCAAAGAAGACAGAGACCATCACGGCCAAGCCGTGATGAATACCACGCCCGTGGCAGTTTAAGGTTTGAAGACTCGCCCCGCGAGAGAATGAAGACTTGGAAGTCAGAAACCATCACGGCCCAGCCGTGATGAAGGTCACAGCCTAGAATTGAAGACTCGCCCCGCGAGAGGCTGCTCGCCTCGCGAGAGTTTAAATTGAAAGCGCGCCAATTTTAATTCTCGCCTCGCGAGAGAGCGCAGATCAGAATTACTATTTAAAGGCTGTTGCATATCAGAATCTGGATGGAAAGTTTTAGGAGGCAGTTTTCCACTTAGGTTAGGGCAGTAGTTACGAAATCCTTATTTCTCCTTGGAGCTGCGTCTCCTTTTCTATTTTTCTTCTTATTTTATGATGGTGATTACGTCCGATCGCTTGTCTATGAGCATGAGGAACTAATCCCCGTCGTCCGGGGGAACGATGAAGCCACCCATGGCAGTGTAGATTCTATATGATGTATGTATTTCTCCTTTAATTCAATTCTTGTTTTCCCGATTCTGATTTGAATGTTTGATCATATGTTTGCGTGATTAATCAGTTAAACGTCGATGAGGCCTAGTCAGCGATTCGCGTTTTAGAACTTGAATCGGGATCATAAATGTTTTCTAATTCTGATTTAATTGTGTTAATCATATGTGTTGCGTGATTGACTTGTTAACGTGATGAGGCTTAGTCAGCGATTCGCGTTTAGAACTTGAATTAGGATCACTAATCGAATAATAAACACGAAAGTGGATTTAGGAGATTAGTGCAACCATTTAGGGAACAAGAATTAACAGAATTCGAGATTAGGATTATGAGACCTAGTAAGTAATTAATCCAATCGTCGAATACGTCCTAATGAGCACGAGAGTGGATTTAGGAGAATTTTGGGGTCCCGGTTGACATTGCAATTGAACTTAGGGAGGAATTCATCATCACTTGGGTATACATGTTGGGTAGGTGGATTTGTGACCTTGGACATTTTAGTTTTCTGATTTTTAGTTAATTATTTAATTAGACTAGTTAATTGAATTTAGATATTAATCTCTCTCTCTCAACCTTCTTCTGTAACTTGACCGAACGCATCGGACTTCCCGCGGATTAGTCGAATTGGTATCCCAATCCTTGAGTTCGACCTCGGTAATTACTTGCCGTGTTATTTTTATTACTTGCGACGACCCGGTACACTTGCCGGAGTCACAACAAGTTTTTGGCGCCGTTGCCGGGGATTGGCACAACCAATTTTTCTGATTTTAGGGGAGTTTGATTATTTGGTTAAGTTATTTTTGTTCTTATTTTTTTTTTTTATTATTTTCTTTTTATTTTCTACTATCTCTCTACTTCTTTGATTCCACTTGGTCTTGCCTTGTTTTGTATGCGAGGTACACAAAGGAATGCTTCCGGGTTGCGAGTATTGTGATGGGAACCATGGCATAATGACAGCGTGCCCCAGAACAACTATCAGAGTCAGAATCAGTATTGGGGTGATATGAGTAGAGACCATCCGGATGTCGCTTGGAGTAATGCTGACGATGGTCTAGCCTGGTAACCACAACCTCAACAGAATTGGCAACCACAACCTTGGGAGTTGGCTCTTGAGAAGTTGTCAACTGTTACAGCCACATCTTTTGAGAAGATGAATGCGACAATTGATAAGTTGGCAACTCAGACAGGGGTGGCACTTCAGAATCTAGAGATGCAGATTGCCCATCTCACAAAGCAACTAAATGAGTGTCCCCCAGAGACTCTCCCAGTTGATACCGAGAACGACCCTAAGAACCAATGCAATGCCACAACAACTAGAAGCAGTGGGGTGTTGGGATATGACTGGGATGTAACTAGTTCTCAGGGAGTTGAGGAAGAACTGCCACATGATGAGGAAGAGCAACCTAAGGAAGAGGAGTTGGCAAAGGACAAGGCACCGGAGCAAGGGGGTAGAGAACAAAATGAAGATAAAGTGGCAGAGGATTTCACCATGCTTGCCAAGCAACCTGATTTTGATGCGTTAAATAAATATGTTGGCTTGCATGCATGTGTGAACATTGGTAAGTTAGACCCGCCCACTTGTCTGGCACACTTCCTCGTGAAAACACAGTTTGACCCGAGAGGAAGTGAGTTCATCATTGCGGAGGTCAAAGAAGTTTTCACACTCAGACTAGAAGGAAGTATGGATAGAGTCATATTGCTCCTACGAGGGCCACTTCATAAACCATGGGATCCGGGTGGAGGATCTCACACGATGAGCATCTCTTGGCCTTTGTACCACAGACTATGGGATCCAGGTGGATGCTTCTTAATAAGTCAGGCTCGGGACGTTAAACAAGCGCTTCTTGGGAGGCAACCCAAGCTAGGTATCCCTCTCTTCTCCTAACTTTTGTTTTTCCTTTTTGTTTTGTTTTTGTTTGTCACTCTTGAATAATTTGAGAAGATCAAGAGTTGTTGTATGAATAGTGTGTCGGCAAGCTTGTTGGATTTTAATTAAATTGAGCATAGATTGATTGCATGTATTATTTTGACCATTGATGATTTCCCTAGGTTCTGAAATTAGAAAAATTTATCCCGACTTAAAAATTGAAAACTGAACTTTGAGAATTTTGTTGTGATTACTTGATTTATGATAAGTTTGGGGTGAGGGGTGCACCCATTAGGAATCGTATCTCGGTCAAACAATTTGCAAAATGTCCAGGTGAGGATTTGAGCCTCCAACTCTGTTTTTGAATGTGTGAATCACTGTTAAGTTGCACTTTCCCGAATTTGCTTGAATCTCTTTATGGTTTGCATGATTATGTGTTGCATCAAATGATTTAGGCAATTTTCTTTGAAATAACTACTTGGCCTGAAAAGAACCATCCCTAATGCATGTTCCCTAGTTAGCCAAATTGAGCCCAATTGACCTATTGTTTCTTGATGACCCTACATTACGAGCCAAAATCTGAAAAAACCATGTTAACCCAATCTTAGGATTAGGAGAGCATGGAAATGAGCAAGAGAAAGGTTGTGAGAAACTAAGTTTGGGGTGGCTACGAGGTGATATGTCATATTGGGGTGAGAAAAAGAAAATAAAGGTTGAAACCCAAGGCGAAAAAAAAAAAAAAAGAGAGAAAGAAAACAAAAAAAATTGCCAAAGGAAAAGGGGCAGCACAAAAAGATTAGCAATGAAAAGGCTGTAGTCACCCGAGCCCAAATGAAAAATGGAAAAAGGAATTTGAGTGGAAAAAGTGCCAAAATGCTCATGCTCTCTTAGTTCCTAGGGACTTAAGCCTAAATATCCTTCATTATCCTACCCTGAGCCAGGCCCCATTAAAACCTTTAAAAGACCTTCTGATGTTGCATATATGTTTTCGTGGGAACTACTTTTGAGATGAAAATCAAATTCACGGGAAGTGCTCTTGATATGTGAAATTGAGTGAAAAGTTGACAACCTTGACAAACTTGAGCGAATGAGTGAAATTTTAAATGCCCTTGTGAGGAAGGCAATTGTTTGAGATAGGTGATCTTCCTTTGTGTGTATCTCTGATCCTCAACTTAGAATAATGATGGAATGAATGATGAGTTCTCAAATGTTTAAAGTAAATGAATGTGGGGATTACATTTATGTAGGGGGGAGATCATTGGAGAAAAATTGTTTTGATTGCATTAAATTTGTGCGAAATCGATTGATTCCTTTAGGCTTGCCAAGTCTTGAGTCGTTTTTGAGTTTTAAGCTTGCTTGGGGACAAGCAAGGTTTAAGTTTGGGGTATTTGATAAGCCTCTGGCTTATCTAGTTTTATGACTAGATGAACTAGGGTTTATGTGCCAATTTATTCGAGTTCACTCTCGATTTCGCCCAAATTTGCCTTGTTTTGTTCCTAAGTTGGACTTTGACTCGTTTTGCGTCTTTTGTGTAGTTTTTAGGTTATTTTGAATAGAGTTACGCTTGTGGGTGCTTTTGTTGTTTCAGGTTAAGTAAGTGAAGCTCCGGGAGTCAAGGAAAGCAAAGAAATAGTGGAAATTGAAATTCTGAGACACTCGCCCCGCGAGTGTACTCTCGCCTCGCGAGAGTCTGAAGACCAGCAAGACAGAGACCATCACGGCCAAGCCGTGATGAATACCACGCCCGTGGCAGTTTAAGGTTTGAAGACTCGCCCCGCGAGAAGAAGCTCGCCCCGCGAGAGAATGAAGACTTGGAAGTCAGAAACCATCACGGCCCAGCCGTGATGAAGGTCACAGCCTAGAATTGAAGACTCGCCCCGCGAGAGGCTGCTCGCCTCGCGAGAGTTTAAATTGAAAGCGCGCCAATTTTAATTCTCGCCTCGCGAGAGAGCGCAGATCAGAATTACTATTTAAAGGCTGTTGCATATCAGAATCTGGATGGAAAGTTTTAGGAGGCAGTTTTCCACTTAGGTTAGGGCAGTAGTTATGAAATCCTTATTTCTCCTTGGAGCTGCGTCTCCTTTTCTGTTTTTCTTCTTATTTTATGATGGTGATTACGTCCGATCGCTTGTCTATGAGCATGAGGAACTAATCCCCGTCGTCCGGGGGAACGATGAAGCCACCCATGGCAGTGTAGATTCTATATGATGTATGTATTTCTCCTTTAATTCAATTCTTGTTTTCCCGATTCTGATTTGAATGTTTGATCATATGTTTGCGTGATTAATCAGTTAAACGTCGATGAGGCCTAGTCAGCGATTCGCGTTTTAGAACTTGAATCGGGATCATAAATGTTTTCTAATTCTGATTTAATTGTGTTAATCATATGTGTTGCGTGATTGACTTGTTAACGTGATGAGGCTTAGTCAGCGATTCGCGTTTAGAACTTGAATTAGGATCACTAATCGAATAATAAACACGAAAGTGGATTTAGGAGATTAGTGCAACCATTTAGGGAACAAGAATTAACAGAATTCGAGATTAGGATTATGAGACCTAGTAAGTAATTAATCCAATCGTCGAATACGTCCTAATGAGCACGAGAGTGGATTTAGGAGAATTTTGGGGTCCCGGTTGACATTGCAATTGAACTTAGGGAGGAATTCATCATCACTTGGGTATACATGTTGGGTAGGTGGATTTGTGACCTTGGACATTTTAGTTTTCTGATTTTTAGTTAATTATTTAATTAGACTAGTTAATTGAATTTAGATATTAATCTCTCTCTCTCAACCTTCTTCTGTAACTTGACCGAACGCATCGGACTTCCCGCGGATTAGTCGAATTGGTATCCCAATCCTTGAGTTCGACCTCGGTAATTACTTGCCGTGTTATTTTTATTACTTGCGACGACCCGGTACACTTGCCGGAGTCACAACACTACCCCTTCACCTACCCCTACTACCTTTTCTGAACCTTCTCCAACTCCTAACCCTGAAGTTAGTCCAACCCCCCCACTTCCATCGCCCTCCTCTACCACTCCCCCACTTGAACCCTTTTATTCCAGTGGTATGCATGTTAAGCATATGGCTAATAGACCACCATACACATAAATCATAAACACATCAGTCCAATCTGAACCATCTAATTTGTCCCAACCCTTTTATGATACACCATCCTCTCTAACCCAAACATATAATAGTCTTATTTTTAATTACGTTGTTTAACCGGTTAAAATATAATTAATTATATTTTAATCTGAGAGTTAGAAATTGAGTTTAAATAAAATAAAATCATATTCATAGTCTCTATTATGATAGAAGGGTACGGTGAAATTTCGGGCTGAAAATTCAGACGGAGTCCGGTTTGCATTTTTAACTGACAGTATAATTTTATACTGACAGAAAACCCTAATTTGACCCGAAAACTAAAATTTTTAGATTTTTTATATTTTTCCCGTGAGGAAGTCTCCTTTCCAAATTTCAGATCAGAAATAAAATATTATGTTTATACGGACGAATTTTGGTAAAAGTTTGGACGGAAAACGGTCGGTGTTTTCATTGACAGTAAGATTTTAATGATCACAAAACCTAATTTTGACTCTTGAACGAAATCATTTATTTTTAAATCATATTTCCAACGAGTTTGGTAATTTTGAAAATTTTCGATCGAAAAACAGACGGAAGCCCTAATCGGGAAACTGACGGAGTCAAAAACGGAACTGCAGACACCCGTCAAGAGATCGGGACAACGAGTCATATATGATGACTCATGGAGGGTGAATCACCAAGCATTTATGACCATTAAATGATAGTAATCATGACTTTTAGGTAAAATGACCAAAATACCCCCAAGCTTTCACGGTTATTAACAAGACACATCTACGCACTCTTAACCACTCATTTTACATGGTTTTAAACCTCCCACACCTCCTCAATTTCATTCAGCCATATGTACTAAACCATAGCCATTTCATTTTGCTTTCATTTCATCATTTTCCCCTCAAAAATCGAAATTGGGTAAATGACGGAGCTGCGTACGGGATTTCCGGGAAACGCTAATGGATGGGATCGATGAGTCATGGATGAGTTATTAGATGTGGCCCAAAATCAGTCACACCTACATTAATTGTGATCCACATACTTTTTAACCCTAGTTAGTAACATAACCCTAGTTAAGTTAACTATTAGCTATGGTTAAGCTTATATTAATTTAATATTCACAAAACCCATTAATCGGACTCTAAGGAACCAAACAAAGCCTAAGATCTACCCTATTTAAACCCCAAACCGCAGCAGCAGCCCCCTCCACATTTATCACTTCATCTTTTCCATTTCTTCTTCATTTTTTCTTCAAAAACTCCATTGTTGTTCTTGCACAACCTGATCATTCTTTCACTTTCTTTCATTATCTAGAGGTAAACCCTCACTTCTATGATCTTAGTTATCTTCCTCACCTTCTTAAATCTCTTTGTAACCCACTACTTCGGATTAGAGGAGAAGAATTGAGAGAGAAACCTCAATAGTTACAAGAAGCTTTTGTTGGAAGCTTTGAAACCTAGTTGGAGCAGTCTCCGTGAGAGAGTCGCCAAACACTCTTCAACTGTTGGATCATTCTCAAATTTTAGCAGAAGGTTCAATACTTGTGGTTCTTCATATCCAACGGTATGAATTTGGAACAAACCTCCAGAGTGTAAGATATGAAGCTCGGACAACAGGCCTAGGAGGTGAGAAACTCAACCCGGATACTATCTAAGTTGTCACAAAAGAATTACGATCTGAGATGTTTTAACCGTTGGATCGGGCTGAAACTTTGTGAGGAGGTTTATAAAGGATAGTTATTCATTTTCATCGTTCATATTTCTAAATAGAAATCTGTGGCCAGAGTAATGGATCTCGAACAGTAGCCTTGTTTTGGTAGCTTTTCCCTAGGATTCATGAGCTTATTTTGAATCCGATTTTCCCTAAGTCCAGTCGTTGTTCTCGTAAATTTTTCCATTGATTTTGTCAATTGATTAAAATAGATTTATTTATTTGAAACCCTACGGTTGATTCGGTTGGTATTTGGTGTTTCCGGCGAATTGTGTTACTCGTACGTGTAATCGGGACAGAAAGCGGAACAGTGGATGTGTAAGGATGGATGGTGTGGCAGATTTGTGGATGTTGTTGGACAGCATGCTGAGGTTCCTGGTAGTAGAGTGGACACATTCGGAGCTTGTACGGGAAAACACGCACATCAATCAGGTGGGGGAAAGAATCAACCTATCGTTGGAATCGATAAGTAGTCGATTATATGATAATTGTGTAGGGCGACCTAAACCCTACTAGAAGTCGAGTAATCGACAAGACCAAAATCACATTGGAAACTATTTCTTTAAAACCAATATTGATTTGGGGATTGTAGGTTTATTGATATTAGGTTGATTATAGGTATTTGATGATGTGTGAATTTATGTTATTGAATTTACTGTGATACACTGCTGGTTGAGGTATTCCATTTGCATATGACGTATTGTTTTCAGTGTTTGAATATTTGACGATATTGAGGAGGTTGTTTGTCTGTCACGGCCGTGATGGCTATCATGGCCAGGCGGTGACGGGTTCTGTGTTGTAGAAATGCTTGCCTTTGATGCCTGTCACGGCCGTGACAGAGTCTGACTTTATGGTTTACTATATGTGAATATTTTCTAATGATATGTTATGCATGATCTGCCTGGTTTTTAATATTGTGCTAAGTGGATTTTAAGCAAAGATATATATGTTGTTCGAGAGATAGTTGTTTGTTTTGGGTGTGAGAATAATGGAACTTAGAGGTGCGTAACCTAGATGATGTATTGTAATGAGGTGTGGTGACTTAGAATATATGTTGAGTTCTAGTGGAAGGTTAAGGCATTAGGATGTTGTTAAAATGGGTTGGTGAGATTCACGTGTATTGGTAATATAATACACGAGGTCGGTGTTGTTGTTCACAACCGTGTATCGGTAATATAATACACGAGGTCAAGAGTTCGCGCTAGACCGTTCCACCTTAGAAATAGGTTACGCAGCTATAGTGTCATTGAATTTCATTGAGCATCCCCGGGAGTGGAAGGGGTGTCCACCGGGAGCATCGTGCAGCTATAGTGCCATTGCTTTGCGTGAGCGTTCTCACCATGGAAGAGAATGTGCACCGGGAATTTGGAACCTATCGCTTGAACATCTGATTGACATTCCCCGAGAAGAATGCGTGAAAGAAATCAGTAGTGGCCACGTCAGTATGAAAGTCTAGTTGTATGAGATTGGGGTAGAGGATGATACTTGAATTTGAGGATGTTTTGTCAGTTAGATGTTGAATGAAGATTTGTGTGTGACAATTACTGTATAATTTACTATTACTCTTTTCCGCTTTTTGATGATAGAATTGCTTCTTATCCCCTATATTCCTGTATTTTTGTGGTTTACTTTAATTACGTTAGAAGACTCGATGGAGAATTACGTTGCTGAGGAACTGGACGGAACTCTATATGAAACGGAGGTTGCTGAGGAGTTGGATGGAACTCCTTACGAACCATAGGCTGGAGGTCGTGCTGTGATCCGTGGTGATTAGAATAGATATTATGGCCAATGTGTCTAAGGAGTATTTTATATTTCCGCTAAGTATGTATGTTGTTAAGTTGTGCCTGTCAGGGATCCTACTGAGAGGATACCCTCAACAGTGTTTTGGTGTTGTAATGAATAAATAGGTGTGTATTTATATATGTTATCGTTGGTGTGTTTTAATTTTTCAGAAGTTATATGATTATTATATAAGTTTTTAATTTTTACATATTTTCATGCAAAGCGCGCGGTTAAGAAATGAATTAAGAAGGATATTAATCTAATAAAACACCGGGTCACAACGGGGTGCCTCATTTGGTATCAGAGCAATTTGATTCTGATAGGACTGAGAGGTTTAGGATGTTGTTACTGGCTGTGTCTAGTTGAATCCACATCGGATATTGACTATGCTTAGAAGTTCTGTAGTGAGTCCGAACGCGATAATTAACAATGGTATGCAGCAGTCGGTAGCTGATAATAGAGGAGCAAGTGTTCAGAGAGGAGGAGCTGGAAAAGGAGTTCCAGCAGCAGGACTGCCGATGGCCAGACCTCAAGTCACTGGGAGAGTGTTTACTGTGAGGGGAGCTGAATCCTCTCAATTTGGGGATCTCATACAAGGTACGTATTTGATATCCGGTAGACTTTGTATGTTTGTCTAAGTAGCATGATAGACAAGAAAGTAAAGAATAACCAACCTCCTCCCCACCACAAGTCCCTACAACTGTTGGGATCTCCCAAGCCTTCAACAACATCATCCCTCCTCTCCTCTGAGTCTTCCAGGGAAATAGTGTTTCTTCTTGAGTGGTACCCTTCTATGGAAGAATCTAAAGACACAAGACCAGATGAAGAGGCTCTAACTGAGGCCATGTGACTGAAGAGGTTCAAGTCACTGAGGAAATGTGCGCTGAAGTGGCTATTGAAGCGAAAACAAGAAAATTTGTGCAAATTCTTGGAGAAGCTTCTAAGCAGCATCTGAAAATACAATAGAACTACACTTCAGTGATGATGAAGCAATATTTGAGACCAAACATCTATTCATAGATCAAGCTTAAGACATCCCTCTGACCTTTGGATTTACTCAAGAAATGGCTGACTACCTAGTAGATAGAATCTTTGAAAGAGTTACAAGTAGGGTCATTGCTTCTGTTACTGCAACATAAATCAGCAGATGAAAGAACTGTGTGCCTCCTTTCAGAGAGCTTTTCCTAGTTTCTTTCCACCTAACCCTTCTCTCTCTCCTTGAGTCTTTAACCTTTTCATTTTCTTTTGTCTAAGTCTGCTGACAAAGTGATGCTTTTTCTTCCCTCACCTTTTCATCTGATGACAAACAATGGGAGAAAAGTTGTAATGTAATGTGTTTGTTTGTTTTGACTTATTTTGAAATGAAATGGAAATGTCTATGCCATATCTTGTGCACATCTTGTTGGAACCAAAGTGGTTTTGGATTTAATAATCCCTAAGTTTTGATGCTAACAAAAGGGTTAAATTTGCTTGGCAAAGTGTTTGCTGAGATCTAACAAGCGAGTTCAGTTTATGCGGGAATATTCAAAATAATATAAGGTATACAATGCTTGGACTCGTGCAAAGAATTACCCGTCCAAAGGTTATTTAAACTGTTTATATTTTAATTAATAGGGAGACTGGTTTTCCTTAGTGGACGAGGCTATAAATGAATACCTAAATAAACTGTTAGGTACAAGAAGTCCAAAGACTTGAAAGTAAGCGTGTCCATCTTGCCACGTTAGCAGACGAGGGCTATCCTGGAAACTCAAGTATACATCCATAGTGGCTAAACTAAATTCCGTAGAAGTCCATATGTCACGTCATCGAACGGAGTTTCTCTAAGGACTTAGCAAGTCCAAAGACTTGTGTGGACGAGCACTTCTACCACATCAGTAGACGAGCGCTTCTACCACATTAGCGGACGAGCGCTTCTGCCACCTCAGTGGACAAGCAGAATTAAAATCTTGTATAGATGCGTTCTTAAACTAAGTAGGTGGTTCTATATGTTTACTACATTGAATGTGATTTAATGCAATCTGGTCTACAATGAATTTATTTCAAATGATTGATATTTATTTCAAATGAATATTTGTTCTTTCCATTTGTCTTTATCCGATTTAATGTCTTGTTTCCTTTGAGAAAATTCATAGTACTATCAAGGAAATACAAAAAGTAAATAGTACAATTGGAATTGAAAAATGATCTGTACGATGACATCTTTATTGCTGAACAAAAGTTGGGTTATACACAAAGGAGGAAAGAAAGTGTTTAAGGTACAATTGCTCAGAACAGTGAGCCTCCATTTTGTGATTTTCTGATAACCAAGGATACTTTTCAACTCGCCAAAATCAAGCTAGTAGTCTCAACGGATATCATGCATTTAATGTTATCTCTAAACGGGATTATTCAAAGTAACCATTGAAGAATTACAAGAGAAGAAGAATGTCACTATAAATAGAAGACCTCGGATACTAAAGGACAACTTTTGCTAGCCCAACTTCTGCCAATACAATTCTTGAGAAGACAAGCTCTTATTCTTTCATTCTTTCAAAAGTAAAAGTCTGTATTCATTAAGTTTTAATATTGTTGTAATATTCAACTGATATTAAATTGTCATACTCTCACACTTAGTGAGTTAAGAATATCAACTTTTAAATCTCTATGATAGAGTTAGAGCCTGAAGAGGCTTGGTAAGAAAGGAATACTTGTAGCCTGAAGAGGTATTGAATACTTGTTGTGTAATCTATTTGGAGTAATAGTGGAAAAATCCTTCAAGTCGAAGAGACTGGATGTAGCTCTTGGTTGGAAGAGAGTGAACCAGGATAAAATCTCTTGCGTGAATTTTCTATCCCTAAACTCTTCTGTTTTATTTGCTTATACTAACTGTGGGGTTTTGATATCCCTAATCTCTTGTGTTTGTCTATGCCAACTTCAGTTGGTATCAGAGCTCAGCCTTGACAGGGTTGAGCATCTAACAAGTGCTTAGGCAGTACGATCCTACAATCATGGATGCAGAAGGACAAGATATCAACAGACCTCCTCTCTTCAATGGAACTGATTATGATTATTGGAAAAAGAGGATGATGGAATTCTTGGATGCACAAAATGCTGACATCTAGGAACTAATTGAAAATGGCTACACTGAGACAAGGAGTGAAGCTGGAGCTGCAGTGCCTAGAGCTGAATGGACTCAAGAGCAGAAAAGCCAACATCAACTAAACTTGAAAGCTAAACACTATCTCATGTGTGCTATCACCAGATCTGAGCATGACAAGGTTCATAGTTGCAACACAGCTAAAGAAATCTGGGATACTCTTGCACTATCTCATGAAGGTTCCTCACAAGTGAAGGAATCAAAGATAAGCATGCTGGTTCACCAGTATGAGCTATTCAATATGGATGATCATGAACCTATAGATCAGATGTTTGGAAGATTCCAAACAATCACCAACAGTCTCAGGTCTCTTGGAAAGGTCTATGAAAATAGAGATCATGTGAGAAAATTTTTGAGAAGTCTCTCAAAGCAGTGGAGACCTAAGGTAACTGCTATCCAGGAAGCAAAGAATCTGAATACTCTTTCTCTGGAAGAGCTTTCTGGGGACATTAAAAGTTCATGAACTTGAACTTAATGAAGAGGAAAACTCCAAAAAAGGAAAGTCCATTTCCTTAAAGGCCAAGAAAGCTAGTTCCTCAAAGATGCTTAAAGTTGCTGAGTCTTTAGATGAAGCTAATTCATCAAATAATGAAGATGACTCATATGAGGATGAACTATCTTTCATCTCCAGAAAAATCCAACACATGTGGAGAAATAAAGGTGGAATCAGAAGGAAGCAGCTCAACAAAAAATTCTCCAAGGAGAAAGGTCCACCCCTGTGCTTTGAATGTAAGAAACCAGGACATTTCAAAGCTGACTGCCCAGAGCTGAAGGAGAAAAAGAAATTCTTCAAAAAGAAGAACGGCTTGATGACTACATGGGAGGATCTTGACCTGTCTTCTTCAGATGAAGAAGATGAAGCAGGAGAAGAAGCAAACATTTGCTTCATGGCTGACACTACATCAGAAAGTGAATTCACTGATGCTGAGGTAATAGAATCTGATCCATCTACTCTTCAAACCGTTTTTGATGAATTGATGCATGAATCATGCATATTGTCTAAAGAGTCACTACAAAAAAACAATTGTTTAGCGACCGTAATTTTCGGTCGCTAAACCATGTAAATCGGTCGCTATTTATTTTAGCGACCGAATCAGCGACCGATTTATGGTGGTGGCTGAATACCTGATCGCTAAGGTTTTAGCGACCGAATTAATATTTCGGTCGCTAATTAGCGACCTCAAATTCGGTCACTAAATAATAATAAACGGTCGCTATTAGGTTGGTCGCATTTTTGGGGTAACCATTTCTAGCGACCGATAATCGGTTGCTAATTCGGTCGCTAATTTTGGTTATTGTTAACCTATATTAGCGACGGATTTTCGGTCGCTATACCTCATCTGTAAATGTGAAATAAAGTTTAGCGACCGAATTATTGGTTTCCAATTCGGTCGCTAAACTGGTTATTATTTTTTAAAAAAAATTTAAATTTTTAAAATAAATTTTTTTTCCTGGTTTTCTTTAAACGTTAGCAAACTTACTAATAAAACACACCAAATTACTTATGAAATATACAATCATAAGAAAGAATAAATATATATATAAAAAGAATAATCCAAAATGTCGTACAAGAATCGTTTAAAGTCAAAAATATGGAGAAAAAAAATCAGTCATGATGAGGGGGAGATGGAGGAATCCAATCATCCTCAGCGTCCGTACCACCGCCGTCTGCTAGCTGATCGTCCTCTGGAGTAGCAGCATCAGTAGCTGGCGGCGGAACTGGAGGAGCGGCAGCAGGCGGCACAACCGTCAGAGCATCATCCTGAGCAACTGGAGTCTGGATCCTCATCTGCTCCAACACCAGCTGCAGTGTCTGGCCCTGCTCGATGCTCGCCTGCATCAGCTGCTGGTGTGCCCGAGTCAACTGTGCAATATGGTTCGCCATCTGCTGCTCTCTCTCGCTCTTCTCCCGAAGCTCCGCGTTCAGCTGCGTGATGGTGTCCTGCATTTGGTGGAACTGCTCCTGAGGGACGGTATCGGCGCAGCAAGGAGCAGGCGTGCCGGACGATGAAGCGATGAACTCGGCTCCCAGGTGTCCGAGGCCATACACGTGCCCCTTCTTGTTCCTGCCCCCGATGACCTCCAAATAAATGGCATTATCATTGACGGAGACAGGAGAGCAGCCATCACCAGTCAAAGCCTCATCTTATGACTGTGAGGCACGTGATATGGCATCGTCCTTCTTCTCGTTGAAGCCCACCTACAAAGTATAGTTGAAGAGATTTAGTTAAAATTATATCCAATATTAACAAATCATTTATAATAAATTACAAGTAAACACTAAATTAATTTTTTGCTTACAACATAGTTACGGGCCTTATCGTTGACCCATGTCCCCGACTTCAACTTCTTCGTCCTCTCCACCAACTCCATAGCAGTCGAGGCCCGCTGTTTCTGTGCTTTCTGCACAGAAAAATATAATATTAAATTCATAAGAGTAATTAAAAATGAAAACTAATTAATTAAATAGTATATTAAGTCAAAAGTTTAATGTATTACCAGCTCGTCGTAGTGGGCGGCGACTGATTTAGACCCACCGGTCCAAGGACATGCGCCACCATCAGAAGCTCGACACGCCGAGCCGTGGCCCCGGATCTCCTGGAACTTCTCAGAGCCCAAGATCTTGGTCCAACTGCCTCTTGATCTCGGGATCCACCCACCTCCCCTTATTCTCGACCCTTCCTCGCCTTGTTCATCATATTCTTCATGACCAGTGAGCCTTTATGCTCAAATATGTCCCCGACGAGAGCCTCTAAAGCTAAGTCCCACCTATACTCTTTTCGCAACTTACGCTTGTTAGGAAATTCGTGTGTACATATATATAATGTAAATTTAATTTAAAAAACTTAATAAATTGTTACCTTAAACTCTAGAAACAACTGATCCCTATGGCCCAGTGGGATGGCCTTCCATGTAGGCCATGGACCATCAAACTTGGGTCGCAGGATCTTCGATATCGAATCAGAAGGGCCCTTCGCGGGCAGAAAGCTGCAGCAAAATTAGAGCATTAATAAATGTTATAATTAAATTAAAAAAACAAGTAAATAGAAATTAACGATACTTTATATATATTAAAAAAATTAAATTAGCATACTCGTTATCCCCCCTGAGGATAAGAAGAATCCTCCTGTCAGATGGACCACGACTCTCGTGTCCCGATGATGATGATGGTCCTATCGTCGTAGGTGTGGATGATGAGGGTGCAGCCTGTGTCCCGACCACATAAGGCTGGGTGGGGGGTGCAACTCCATCACCCTGAGGTGTCCCGTCAACAGAGGTGCTGGTAGGGTGGTCTCGATCTGAAGGCTGTGGGTCGGCCGGCGAAGGGACTCTCGCAGCACGACCTCCACGACGACCTCCACGACGACCCCTACCTCTGGAGGAATCTGCCATCTGTGAAAAAAATGAAAATATGATTACACAACAGTGTAAATAATACAAAAATAAAATACCTAATAAGTAAAATGACATTCACACAATGAATTATGACATAAATAAATTACCTAAGTAGAATATCTGTCACTAAATTCACCCTCACTCTCATCAGTATCACTTGATCGGAATGTACCTTCGCTAGATGCGTCCAACTCGGATTGATCCATTAACTCTCTTTCAACTTCTTCCCCATATTTCCGGAAATGTCCGCCAGAGAATTAACAATAATGTCCGGCATAATTTGCAATGGTACGTGGGGTCTTGAAAACTCATCATCTTGGTACGGAGCATCTTTTTCAGGCTGGTTGATTACATTATCGGTAATTATACTGCGAGCCTTTATCTTAATAACACCCAACCAGCCATGATGTCCTTCGGGATATGGCGAGTAATTACACTCGGCTACTAATAGTTATTCCCATATTCAAATACCTTATACTTGACAAAATTTCGGCAGCATTTCCCATCGGTCTCCAAGTTACACGACTCGAGCATGGTCAGAATCACCGCGATCAAGTATGCACCAGGAGAACAAAAGGAAATGCATCAGAGTCGTGTAAATATTGCAACATTGTTGAGCTTATATAAATTGCAGCGTAAATCAATACAAACTTAGATTAAATATTGTAGCAAACATCCTATTGAGCTCCGCTCTCCACTAACAAGTAGCCGATTAATTGTCAAACACATGCATAATTTCTAAATTATCAAGCACTCAACCAAGATCCCGCCTTTCTGGACAGGATCACATTCTATTGAGCTCCGCTCTCCACTAACAAACAACACATATTGACAAACACATGCATAAACATTAAATTATCAGCATACAATCAGACAAGATCACATCCTATTGAGCTCAGCTCTCCACTACCAAACAAGACGATAATTCACATAATACATTACACCGAGTGTTCGGAGAACTGACCGAGAGAGAAAACACAACCGAGCAAGGATAAGGGGAGGAGCCGGAGCCAACAGAGAGTAGAAGAATATGACAACAAGGACCTATCGTGCATAAATGAAATTATTCATTTCAAATCAAATCACTATTCTATATATACAGAATCCAGTACAACTATTTATAAGACTAGAAACACATAAATTAATATAAAATAGAATCAACAATATACGGTTACAAATTTATAACAACTTGCAAAGGTGAAACAACATATATTATTAAAATAAATAAAAATAAATAAAAATAAATAAATTTATATCTAATCAAATATAAATTACCCAAGCGACAAAATCTACCAAGATGAATTTTTTCATCTACTATGTTAAATTGTTATACCTAAATAATTTATCTCATGAATATCTAGTGGTAAAGCATGTGCTCACGAAAAAATAATCAATGAAGCATAAAAAATAATAAGAAAACGTATGATTATATTTCCCTAAATCAATAGTAAATTATCAAACATCATAGGGCATACCAATTATTCTCCAACGTTAAAATCATTCAAATTAATATAATGGCTGCAGAATAGTGTAGTAGATCCTACACTGGATAATTGCAATTTAACTTCCAATCTGAAAAGAAGATTCCTATTTTCTTTCCCATGTGAAAATTTCAACACTAAAAGTTAGGAACTGCAATCCGAATATACCATTTAGTGTATGCCATTTAGTGTACCATACTTTAAGACAATGAATGAAAGATTGATCTACTTTTCACATTGGCTTTTATGCAAGATATAGTTTGGAATCAATGTAATTTGGATCTTGTATTTTGGGGTTATTATGATACTTTTAATAAATTGGTTTGTTTAAGGTTTTTAGTCATTTAGGATTTCTTGGTTATCAAGTTGGTTTTGCCTATTTAAGGATTGATAAGTACTTAGAGAAAGAGAGATGATTTATGAATTGAATTTGTTCCTGAGGTTGTATTTCTCCCTTCTCAGTCCTCATTGGTACTACTTCCTCTTGTTTTTATATACATCTCTGCCTCTCAGATCCCCTCTTCCTTAAATACTTCTTTCCTTCCATTTTCCCCTCATATGTTCCACATCTCTACTAAACAAAAATAACTAAATTCGAAATGGCCTATAATCCAAATTACCTAGACTATTTTACAGTTAAGCAGCTAGCAAGAATATGGAAAGCAATTTACCAGACTGCAAACATTATTTACCAAAAACCATCACCCTACAATGCCATTCACATAACAGCTACATGACATGCCAACAAGTTTGAAAAGAACAAGTCAGGTGGGACATAATAGTGAGAAGAAACAACAACTGAAACAAGACAAAACTAACAGAAATGGTAGAGATAGAGAAAAAGAAAATGCAGGCATTGGTCTATAAATGGTAGTGAGACAGAGAGAGATGCGAGAGAAACAGAGACAGAGAGAGAGATGGAGTAGAGGAGAGCTTACCTGAGCAGAGGGGATGATGGTGGTGACAGGAGGTGTCTTGTGGTGGCTGGAGCGCGTGGCTAGGAAGAGAGAAACAGTGAGACAGAGAGAGATATATGCGAGAGAAACAGAGACAGAGAGATGGAGTAGAGGAGAGCTTACCTGAGCAGAGGGGAGATGACGGTGGTGACCGGAGGTGTCTTGGGGTGTTGAGGTGACCGGAGCGTGCGCCGTAGAAGAGAGAAACAGTGGGTGGGAGAGAGAAATGCGACGGAAAAAATGAGGAAGAAGGAGGTTCTGTCGAATTTAGGGATTTCAGTTTTAGCGACCGAATTAATTCGGTCGCTAATTCGGTTGCTAATATGGTTAGTTTTAATTTGAATTTGTAATTGTAGCGACTGATTTAAATTTCGGTCGCTAACACGTGCAATTTTATTTTTTTAACGCGCCTTTTAGCGACCAAATTAATATCGGTCGCAAATATAATTAAAGTTTAAAGTGTGAATTCATAAATTTAGCGACGGATTTCTAAATCGGTCGCTAATATAAACACAGTTTGACCGTTGCATTTAATTCGGTCTCCATTTCGGTCGCTAACAATTCACAAATTTCTGACTTTTACTTTCCTTTGTTTAGCGACCGATATCTCTGCTACGCTCTATTTCGGTCGCTATTTCGGTCGCAGAATCAACTCTAACCAGTGTTTCATGTAGATCCTACAATCAGTCGCTATTTCGGTCGCAAAAAAGAACCTAAAAATTCGGCCACTATTTTCGATCGCTAAATGACCTTTTTTTGTAGTGAGTATAAGAGTCTCAAAAAGTAGTTTATTAAACTTTCTAGAGACTATGATAAGGTCTGCACAATAAATCAAAACCTTAGGGATGAGAATGAAACTTTAAAATCAAACAATGTTAGTCTGACTAACAAGATTAAGTGTAAGTCTATTAGCTCTTGTGAAGTTGAAAAACTGAAACAAGATGCGACATACTTGACAGGCTCTCTGTCAAAACTAGTTGGCAGCTCAGATAAATTAAATCTTATATTAAGATATTCTAGATCACCACATGACAAATCTGGTATTGGTTATGATAAAGAGAAGCAGAATGCATCTCTAAATAAACTAAAAGTTTATACAAAATATAAGGCTTTTAAAGTCCGTCCACAGCATACTAAGTCAAAACCAAGCCCTTCCAATACTTACTGCAAAGTATGTGGAAAAAGTAGGCATGTGTCATCTAAATGCATACATAACAAGCATGCAAAGCATTCACGACCTATGATCACTAGCAAGAAAGGACCCAAGTCAATTTGGATACCTAAAGATAAGATAATCCCTGTTGCAGATCTTCTTAACAACGGGAAAGAAACAGAAGTTCTGGTAGTTGGACAGTGGATGCTCACGACACATGATAGCAGAAAGGTATATGTTCCAAGACCTTAGACCCAAAGATGGTAGATGGGTCACTTTTGGAGGAAACCAAAAAGGAAAGATCATTGGTATAGGTAAATTTGGTAAACATTCTTTTCCCTCAATTGATAATGTTTTGTTAGTAAATGGTCTTAAACACAATCTGCTTAGAATTAGTCAATTATGTGATAGTGGGTTTGCTATTTCATTTAATAAGACTATGTGTTTTGTCAAGAAAGCTGATGGATCACACTTATATATTGCTCAGAGGTAAAACAATATGTATAAGATTGAATTAGAGGACCTCTCAAATCAAAGTGTGTCTTGCCTAGTGTCCATTGAGGATGAACGATGGATTTGGCACAAAAGGTTGGGTCATGCAAGTTTGAGATTAATCTCAAAACTGAAAAAGCATAACCTTGTAAGAGGACTACCAAACCTTAGTTTCAAATCTGATGCTCTATGTGATGCATGTCAGAAGGGAAAATAAGTCAAAGGTTCCTTTGATTCTAAGAATGTTGTTAGTACCAACAGACCACTTGAATTGCTACACCTTGATCTCTTTGGTCCAACAAGGACTGCCTCTATCGGTGGAAAGAAATATGGTTTTGTCACAGTAGACGACTACACTAGATGGACATAGGTTATGTTCCTTGCTCACAAGGATGAGTCATTCAAGGTCTTTTCTGTATTCTGCAAACGTGTACAGAATGAAAAAGGCAAGTGTATAGCTTCAATTAGAAGTGATCATGGGGGAGAATTTGTTAATGAGCTATTCCATGAGTTTTGTGAAGAAAGTGGTATTCAACACAACTTCTCAATACCAAGAACACCACAGCAAAATGGTATGGTAGAGAGAAAGAACAGATCTCTTCAAGAGATGGCTAGGACTATGCTCAAGGACAATTCTGTCCCTAAGCACTTCTGGGCTGAAGCTGTGAATACTGCCTGATATATTCAAAACAGAATAAACATTAGACCTATTCTGAATAAGACTCCTTATGAATTGTGGAAAGGTAGAAAACCCAACATTTCATACTTCCACCTTTTCGGATGTAAATGTTATATTTTGAATACAGAAGATCAACTTGGTAAATTTGATGTTAAAGTAGATAATGGAATCCTTCTAGGATTTTCTGAAACTTCAAAAGGATTTAGAGTTTATAATTCTAGAACTTTAGTTATAGAAGAATGTATTCATCTGAAATTTGATGACAAACAGCCTGATAAGAGACTATTAGAGCTAGACGAAGCTTTTGCAGATCTTGATCTAAATATCTCATGAGAGAAACCAGAAATCAAGTCTGATATCCAAGTAGACGTCACTTCTCAACAACAACCTAAAACATCTACCTCTCAACAGGAAAATGCTCAGAAATCTTGGTATTTCAGAAATTACCATCCTTAAGATCAAATCATTAGTGACCCTAATGACAAGCTAAGAACTAGGTCAACCTTCAGCGAACAAAGTGATTCTACTCTTGTCTCTGAATGTGAACCGAAGACGGTGGACGAATCTCTACTGGACGAAGGATAGATTCTTGCTATACAAGAAAAGCTAAATCAGGTTTGAGAGAAGTGAAGTCTGGACGCTTGTACCCCTGCCTGAAGACAAGTCAATCATTGGAACAAAGTGGGTATACAGAAACAAGCTTGATGAAGATGGTAAGGTTGTGAGAAACAAGGCAAGACTTGTTGCTCAAGGCTACTCTCAAGAAGAAGGTATAGACTACACTGAAACTTTTGCACCAGTTGCTAGACTAGAAGCTATAAGAAATTTAATATCATTTGCGGCACATCATAGCTTTATGCTTTTTCAAATGGATGTTAAAAGTACCTTTTAAAATGGCTTTATTAATGAAGAAGTATATATCATGCAACCTCCTGGCTTTGAAAATTCAAATCACCCCGAACACGTTTATAAGCTTAAGAAAGCATTGTATGGACTTAAGCAAGCTCCTAGATCTTGGTATGATAGGTTAAGTTCGTTTCTAATGGAAAATGGTTTTAACAGAGGAAAAGTAGACACAACTCTATTTAGAAAGTCTATTAAGTCATATTTCATTATAGTACATATTTATGTTGATGATATCATTTTCGGTGCTACTAATGAATCTCTGTGCAAGGAATTCTCTAAGTTAATGCAGAAAGAATTTGAAATGAGCATGATGGGAGAACTCAAGTTCTTCCTTAGACTTCAAGTTAAACAGTCTATGGACGAGGTGTACATCCATCAGACTAAGTATACAAAAGAACTTCTAAAGAAGTTTAAGATGGATGATTGCAAACCAATGAATACCCCTGACGCATTGTCGCGCACGCGCCAAAAAGCGAGTGATTTACAAAAATATGTAGATAGGGAGCGACAACTCGAGTATCGTCTCACAAGGACTCTTGGGTTGTTGTTAACAGAAAAAGTCAGTTCGGGGGGGGGTTGGATTTAAATGCAAATAAGAAAACAAAGCAATGAAAGCAGAGCAGTTTAAGAGATTAACAAATAAGCTAAAGACGATTAATCCACTGTTCTCGATTCCCAACTATCATCGGTTCATGTAAATTCCAAGCCCTAAGCAGATTCTAATCCCCTTTCGGTTGTAGCAACAATTAACAAACGAATTCACTACTACGAGATATATGTTCCTATTCCCGAATTAAACAAACGGGGTTAAGCCCTCATGAACTAAGCGAACATGAACGAACACACGCGAATTAAACAAACGCGATTCAATGTAGGAACATAACATCACCGAAATAAATCAACACAACACTATACACTCCTGAATTAAACAAACAGAAATATATAACATAGTATTGAAAATGGAAAAGCAAATAAAACAGGAATTACAGAACCTCAAGTGCGGTGGAAATCGATTACAGTAGACTAATCAAGGAGACTAGTTCTCCATTACAAAAGGAACACAAAACTGTAAACCTAAATTCGTAGCCGTCCTATTCTAAAAGAAAAGAAGATAAACTACTACTAACTCTCTCTACCTCCAGCAATCTGCCATAGAACAGCAATTTATATCTGTGAGTTCTGCGCGAGCTCGCGAGGCGAACACTGTCTCGCGACGCGAATATTATGAAGAATCTGCAACGTTTGGTATTCTCGCGAGGTGAAGTACGGATCGCGTGGCGAGGAACGGAAGAGTCATGGCTTCTGGTCTTCAGTCTCGCGAGGCGACACATGGATTCGCGAGGCGATACAGAATGGTTTGCAATTTCTGGAACAGTCAGCCTTCAGGTTCGCGAGGCGAGAAGCCTCTCGCGAGGCGAAGAACTCCAGAACTGCTTCTTTTTATTACCTGAAAACAATAAAATAGCCATAAGTGCTTTATTTGACTCTAAATCAGCTAAATTAACCTAAAAATACGTTAGAGACTCAAAATGTTGCTTGACGACAATCAAGTCTAATTTGGGAGACAACGGGATATAATTAGCACAAAACCACGGTCATACTAGTCATAAAACTAGACGAGCCAGAGGCTGATCAAAATACCCCAAACTTAAACTTTGCTTGTCCCCAAGCAAACTAAAACTCAAAAACTTAAAAAGACTCAAGACATGGCAAGCTTAAAGGATTCAATCAACTTTGTACAAATTTCAAGCACTTCATCAAAATAATTTTCCTTCAATGTTCCCCCCTTTTCAAACAAAGCAATCCCCACATTCATTTACCTTGAACATTTGAGAATTTCATCATTCAAACAACCATGAATCTAAGCAAGGGATCCAAGTTACACACAAAAGGGAGATCACCAAATTCAAACAATCGCCTTCCTTACAAGGCAATTCAGTGTTTCACTCAATCGCTCAGTTTGTCTAGGTTATCAACATTTCACTCAATTTCACTTTTAAGAGCACTTCCCATGAATTTGATTTTCATCTCAAAATGGTTCCCACGGAAAACATGCATGCAACATCAAAAGGTCTTTTCAAAGGTTGTAATGGGGCCTGGCTAAGGGTAGGATTTACAAAGGTACTGGGCTGAAGTCCCTAGGAACTAAGAGAGCATGAAACTTTTTACACTTTGAATTTCCACTCGAGTTCCTTTTTCCATTTTTATTTAAGCTTTTGGGTGACTACAGCCTTTTCCTTCAAATAGCTTTTTTTTGACATTTTTGCACTTTTTATTTTTTTCTTTTATTGTTTTCTCTTTGTTTTTTTTTTGTTTTCTTTTTGGCCTTTGACTCCAACCTTTTTATTATATTTTTTTTTCTTTTTTTTTTCTCAATCCCAAACAACACATCATATCCTTGTAGCCACCCCAAACTTAGTTTCTTGCAACCATTCTCTTGCTAAGATTCCATGCCCTCCTAATCCTAAGATCGGGTTAACATGGTTTGTTCCAGATTTTAGGCTCATAACATAAGGTCATCAAGAATTAACAGGCTAATTAGGCTCAAAGGGGCTAACTAGGGAACATGCATTAGGGATGGGTTCAATCTAGGCTAAGTAGCTATTTACAAAGAAAATGCCTAAATCATTTGATGCAAACACATAAGCATGCAACCCATAAAGAGATTCAAGCAAATTCGGGAAAGTGCAACTTGAAGGTGATTCACACAATTAAAAACATGTTGGAGGCTCAAATCCTCACCTGGACATTTTTGCAAATTGTTTGACAGAGATTCTATCCCTAGTGTGTGTTTCCTATTACCCCAAACTTATCATAAATCATGCCATCACAACAAAATATCTTAAAGTTCAGTTTTCAATCACATGGGGATCACTTTTCAAAAAAAAAAAAAAATTCAACCTAGGGGGAATCATCAACAGTCAACACATAACATGCAATCCATCTATGCAAAATCAACTAAAATCCAATCAAGCTTGCCGACACAAGACTCAACACACATACTCTTGATCTTCTCAAATTATTCAGGAGCTAAAAGAAAACAAAACAAAAACAAAGCAAAGCAGAAGCTAACAAGAAAATGAAAGTAAACTAAAGAGAAAGGGTTTAAGAAAACTCATTGGAGATGGTTCCACCAGGATCCCACTGTCTGTGATACAGTGGCCAAGGGGTGCCCAAATTGCAGTATGATCCTCTTGGATCCCATGGCATGAAGCATAAGGCCCACGTGATAGACAAGGGACGGAAGCTTGTTTCATGGTATCCTAACTTGCAGCCTTGATATGGAAGTGGGTGCTTAACAATCATGGTGACCTCGCCAAGTGCGGCGGACTTCTCACTCCCTCTTGGGTCAAGTTTGACCTCTTTCTCAATAAAGTCCTCCCAATAAAAGTGGGGTTCAACCTCTTGGACTGGCCATAGTGCAAAATCTAGAGGCTTGAACTCCATCACCGGTTGTTCCACAGTGGAAGGTGACAAATAGGTGGAGAGTGTTACTGGTGTTGCTTCAACTTCTGCACGATCTTCATTCACTGCGCTGACAAATCCATCACCTGCTAAACCTGCAGAAATCTCAGCACACACCACACAAAGGTTAGTGTTAGTACAGTCAGAACATATAGTACAATAAACTGAATCAGAAAAGGTCTGAATGTCTGGAAATTCAGCACACAGTTCATCCATCCCACCACTCTCAACACATGCATTTGAATTAATTGAATCATCTACTTCCAAAGGTTCTTCATCATCCTCAAGCACGGTGAAGCAAATGTCCTCCTGATCCTCATTTTCTATGTTTCCTGAAAAGAATGAGCTTTCAAAACATGCTACACACGAAGCAGTGTCAGTACAATCAGCACATGAAGTATAATAGATAGAATCAGGGGAGGTGTGAATATCTGGAGATTCAACACACAGTTCATCAACAGAAGTGTTCTTAACATTATTATCAAAATTATCCTCAGAAGTATCGTCAAGAATAACTACTTGTGAATCTGTATGTTCTTCAAGGGGATGTGGAGTTTGCAGGGCCTGAATACCAGCATCCGTTCACTGCTGACAACTATTAATGCTAGCATCTGTTTGCTACTGAAACTGTGCAAGTTGCTGCTGAAAAAGTGTAGTCATTTGTGCAGTCAATTGTGAAGTCATTTGCTTGAACATGTCTTCTAGTGAAGGTCCGGAAGGTGCAGAAGTGGTCACTTGAGGAGGATTCTGTGGTGGTGCATGCGATAACATCAGTTGTTGTTGCATGGGTGAGTCCCCATACCAATGGTTTGGATGGTTTCCCCAGCTGGGGTGGTACTCATCAGTGGAAGGGTCAGGAATGTTGTGCCTGATTGATGTAGCTTTGAAGGCAGGAAAGTATCTCAACAAGAAGACTTCCTTCAAATCAAACCAGGTTGAGATGGAATTCGGCTCGAGACAATAAAACCAATCCTTCGCAGCACCTTCTAGTGAGAATGGGAAGGCTCTCATCTTGATGTGGTCTTCTGTCATTCCTTCAGGTGGCAGCATTGTAGAACAAGCAATCTGGAATTCCCTCAGATGCTCCTGCGGATTCTCACGTGCAAAACCACTAAACCTTGGCAACCGATGTATTAAACCAGGAGAGTCAGGATAATATATGCATGGTGGTTCATAATTAACATTAGGCATGTAACCATACATGTAAGTATCCATGGGTAGATTCACACTCAGACAAATTCAGTCATAACTAATTCAGTAATGCAAAAGATTTTTTTATTTTTTTTTCCTGTTAATAACAACTAGATTCCCCGGCAACGGCGCCAATTTTTGACGCGCTGTCGCGCACGCGCCAAAAAGCGAGCGATTTACAAAAATATGTAGATAGAGAGCGACAACTCGAGTATAGTCTCACAAGGACTCTTGGGTTGTTGTTAATAGAAAAATTCAGTTCTGGGGGGGGGGGGGGGGGGGGGGTTGGATTTAAATGCAAATAAGAAAACAAAGCAAAACAGAGCAATGAAAACAGAGCAGTTTAAGAGATTAACAAATAAGCTAAAGACGATTAATCTACTGTTCTCGATTCCCAACTATCATCGGTTCATGTAAATTCCAAGCCCGAAGCAGATTCTAATCCCCTTTCGGTTGTAGCATGTTGGACGAATCTGGGCAAGTATACCCAGTCGTGCAAGTAATACGGTGGTGAGACCGGTTTATCGTATCCACGGGGATTGGATGTCAACTACCAATTCACAAGTTCAGCAACTATCTAGACTAAACTATAAATCACGAGAAATTAAAACAGAAAAATAAAGCAACAAAAGCAATAAAATGTTTTTTGTCTTTTTGGGGACTTTTTACAAACACTTGGAGTGCAGAAAGGATATGTTAGGACTAAACTTCACCAAACCACTTTCTCATGCAATATCAGGACTAGATACCTCCCATTCATGCTTCAGATATTAAAATCAATCCACTAAACTACTCAAGCCCCGATCTCTCGGATGACAAGAGCCTAATTCCACTAATAGACCCTAATCTCTTAGGTGGCCTAGATTAATGAAATTGCATTAGGATTAGGGATTACGCGATTACTAGTAAACCAAACTCCATCTCTAGATGTAAGGGTTACTAGGTGATTAATTCCAATTCCGGTTCTGATACGAACGTCTCCATTACATACCAAAACACTAATCGAGTCATGGGGGTGCTAGCCACAACAAGCATTAAGCACAGAAAATTAATCACTAATATGAAGACATGAACATAGAATAATCAGTCAAGATAAATACATGATTATCAGTTGGCTACATCTAATCCCAACAACAGGGATTTAACTACTCATAAAAAGAGAATACAGAGAGAAAGAGAGAAGGGATGAAGCAAACTCCATAGGAGGATCCTCCAATCTTCTTCTAGTCCCAGAGCAAGGAAAACATCCCCCTTCAGGGCTTGAACCCTCTTCCAGCCGTAGCCTCCAAGTCTGCCTCTCCAAGCCTCCTTCAATTCTGCCCTAAAACAGCAACTTATACCAATCTGTTCTGCGCTCGCTCGCGAGGCGAATGTACTCTCGCGAGGCGAATATTAAACTTTTCGTCTTCAGGATTGGAACTCTCGCGAGGCGAGAGTCTGTTAGTGACGCGAGACCGAAGAAGTTGCATTTCCAATATGCCCGTGAGGAGCATCAGGGCCTGGGCATGATGGCTTCTGGTTTCCAGACTCGCGAGGCGAAACAAGGTTCGCGAGGCGAACCAGAAAGGCTTGCATTTTTTGCAACAGTCAGCTTTCAGGGTAGCGAGGCGAATCCAGTCTCGCGGGGCGAATCTCCAGTATTCTGCTTGGCTCAATTTCTTCTCTCTTCAAGCTCCAAAATCATCCAAGCTTCATTATAGCCAAATATGCACAGTTTTCCTTCAATTTCTGCAAAACAACACACAGAAACCGCTTCACCCGTTCCAAGGGAAAATCTAATAAAAATCAAACTAAGAATGCCTAATCAATATGAAAAATGCATGCAAAAGTATATAGAAAATATCATGTAAAATCACACTATCAAATCACCCCAAGCTTATTCAATTGCTTGTCCTCAAGCAATCACTAAGGCCAGTAGAAGAAAACAGAACATGGATAGTGAACTAAGAACCCGAGTAAATGATCCAAGCAATAGGCAATCCAAACAATTCAGCAAGAGACAATCAATTCAAGTCCAATTAGAGGCTTAGGTTCCTTAGACTCATATTCTCACTGATTTGGGCACTCTTTCTCACATGAAGCTCACCCCAAGCTTGTTCATTTGCTTGGCTCTCTTTCTAACCTCACTCAAGTGTTTAGGGGAATAAGACATTTCACTCAATTTTCCTCAAGGAATGAATCCTACCATAGGCTTGACTATCAACCAAATCTCTACTTTATTAATGAAAACAATTTAGAATCAAGAGGTCTTTCACTTGGGTTGTAACGTGGCCATGGGATTAATCATTAGGTGGGGAATTCAATAAAAGGACATTTCAAAAGGCTACACAACATATCAACATTTGCAAAACATGACCTTCTAAAATACCTTTTGGGTTTCAGTTCCACCTTTCTTTTCTTTCCTTTTCTTTTTTTCATCACTTTTCTTTTTTTCATCCCCTTCTCTATGTATTTTTATTTTTTTCTTTTCTTTTCTTTTTCTTTGGAGAAGGGTAGAATTTTTCCAACTCAAGAGAATTAATTTTTTTCTGATTCTTTTGTCCCAAACTTTTTCGACTACCTTTTTCACCCTTTTTGTAATACTTTAGAAGGTCCCTTATCAAACATATTTATCAAAACATTCCAGGGTACCAAGAAAAGCATTTTTATTCATTCAGGCTCAAAATTGGGCAACTAAGGGGTAGCATTTCAACATTACAAGCTCAGAAGGCCAGAAAAATACCTATTGCCTCAATCATTTTCAAAAATGTTCTCAAAAATTTTTAAGCTTCAAAATGGTTTCAAGTCAAGTTCTAGAGAAAGCAAACCAAGAGGAATAACACTCTAACACAAAGAATGGGGTAATTTAGTGAGTACCCCTTTGGCTCAAAATCTCACCTTTTAGTAGTTCAAGAATCAATGAACAACATAAATCCATAGAACCATATGCTAATTATCAACCATCCAAGATTATCTCAAGCATTTTCATTTGCAGCCATATCACCAGAATGAAAAAATTGGGTTCAACACTTCACTATCACAAGTTATTTGGCACTTAGTTCTCACAATTGGATGCAAAATTCAGGCAAGGGCAATCTAATCATGTGAACATGCAAAGCTATCATGCAAGACTATATGAATGCAACATGCAAAATGCAAATGCAAAATACCCCTACCCCAAGCTTAAAAATTTACATTGTCCCCAATGTAAACAATCAAGTTAGAGAGAGGAGAAAAATATAATAAAATAAAATAAAATAAAATAATTGGAACGGCTTACCGAGGCGGTAGCAGGTGTTGACTTTCATTCCAGTCAGAAACTTGTTGGGAAATGCATCACGGCTGTGAGGGGTGCTGACTTTTCTTCTTGCTCTCCCTTCCTTCTTTTCCCTGAAATCACTTGGCAATTTTATTAGCAAAAGAAAACTCTTGATCTTCTCAAATTATTCAAGAGTTTAAAAGTCAAAAGAAAAAGGAAAAAGGAAAAGAAATATTGGGTTGCCTCCCAATAAGCGCTTCTTTAATGTCACTAGCTTGACTTATTAAAAAGCATCCACCTGGATCCTCCTCCCGAATCAAATGGAACTTGGAGTGGAGATTGTAGCAGTAGTATGACTTTATCCTCTATTCCACCCAGCCAGTGTGTGAAAACTCCATTGACCTTTGTAATTATGAACTCACTTCCTCTCGGGTCAAGTGGAATTTTCAAGAGGACGTTTTCCAGACAAGTGGAAGGGGTTAGTTTTGCGGCGTCCACACATGCGTGTAAGCCAACATATTTGTCCAGTGCGGAAAATTCAGCAAGCATGGTGGAGGGAATGCTTTCCAAATGCCCTGCCTTCTCACTTGTTCCTCCCCAAGGGTGCATGAAAGGTAATTCCTCTTCTTGTGGCGCATCTACCACCACCTCTTCATCTTCATTGTGATCCATTCCCACAGCCATATTTTTCTCAAATTCTGTTTCATGTGGCTCTATGGGAATCATACATGGTGGTGGAGGTGGTAGATACGAGCAAAAGGTTTCCCAATCCTCCTCGGAGATATTATACATAAGCCTACCCGTCACACTATCAACCTGTGCTGGAGTAATATGATTCAGTAATTCCAAGCAGTCTCCCAAACACAAGTCGTCCTCCAAGGTGTGACTTGAGGCTTCCTCATCAGGTGGATAATACAAATTTTCCATGAACTGCATCCACCTTGCACAAACATAACTCAAAAGAAAAAGATCAAATATATACAGAAAAATAAAAAAGAATAAAAATGTCTAAATTAGTTGCCTCCTCTGTTACTAATGATATTGGCAAAACCAATCCCCGGCAACGGCGCCAAAAACTTGTTGGACGAATCTGGGCAAGTATACCCAGTCGTGCAAGTAATACGATGGTGAGACCGGTTTATCGTATCCATGGGGATTGGATGTCAACTACCAATTCACAAGTTCAGCAACTATCTAGACTAAACTATAAATCACGAGAAATTAAAACAGAAAAATAAAGCAACAAAAGAAATAAAATGTTTTTGGTCTTTTTGGGGACTTTTTACAAACACTTGGAGTGCAGAAAGGATATGTTGGGACTAGACTTCACCAAACCTCTTTCTCATGCAATACCAGGACTAGATACCTCCCATTCATGCTTCAGATATTAAAATCAATCCACTAAACTACTCAAGCCCCGATCTCTCGGATGACAATAGCCTAATTTCACTAATAGACCCTAATCTCTTAGGTGGCCTAGATTAATGAAATTGCATTAGGATTAGGGATTACGCGATTACTAGTAAACCAAACTCCATCTCCAGATGTAAGGGTTACTAGGTGATTAATTCCAATTCCGGTTCAGATACGAACGTCTCCATTACATACCAAAACACTAATCGAGTCATGGGGGTGCTAGCCACAACAAGCATTAAGTATAGAAAATTAATCACTAATATGAAGACATGAACATAGAATAATCAGTCAAGATAAATACATGATTATCAGTTGGCTACATCTAATCCCAACAACAGGGATTTAACTACTCATAAAAAGAGAATACAGAGAGAAAGAGAGAAGGGATGAAGCAAACTCCATAGGAGGATCCTCCAATCTTCTTCTAGTCCCAGAGCAAGGAAAACATCCCCCTTCAGGGCTTGAACCCTCTTCCAGCCGCAGCCTCCAAGTCTGCCTCTCCAAGCCTCCTTCAATTCTGCCCTAAAACAGCAACTTATACCAATCTGTTCTGCGCTCGCTTGCGAGGCGAATGTACTCTCGCGAGGCGAATATTAAACTTTTCGTCTTGAGTTGGAACTCTCGCGAGGCGAGAGTCCTGCTCGTGACGCGAGACCGAAGAAGTTGCATTTCTAATATGCCCGTGAGGAGCATCGGGGCCTGGGCGTGATGGCTTTGGTTTCCCGGACTCGCGAGGCGAAACAAGGTTCGCGAGGCGAACCAGAAAGGCTTGCATTTTCTGCAACAGTCAGCTTTCAGGGTAGCGAGGCGAATCCAGTCTCGCGGGGCGAATCTCCAGTATTCTGCTTGGCTCAATTTCTTCTCTTTTCAAGCTCCAAAATCATCCAAGCTTCATTATAGCCAAATATGCATAGTTTTCCTTCAATTTCTGCAAAACAACACACAGAAACCGCTTCACCCGTTCCAAGGGAAAATCTAATAAAAATCAAACTAAGAATGCCTAATCAATAAGAAAAATGCATACAAAAGTATATAGAAAATATCATGTAAAATCACACTATCATAGCAACAATTAACAAACGAAATCGCTACTACGAGATATATGTTCCTATTCCCGAATTAAACAAACGGGGTTAAGCTCTCATGAACTAAGCGAACATGAACAAACACACGCGAATTAAACAAACGCGATTCAATATAGGAACATAACATCACCGAAATAAATCAACACAACACTATACACTCCTGAATTAAACAAACAGAAATATATAGCATAGTATTGAAAAGGGAAAAGCAAATAAAACAGGAATTACAGAACCTCAAGTGTGGTGGAAATCGATTACAGTAGACTAATCAAGGAGACTAGTTCTCCATTACAAAAGGAACACAAAACTGTAAACCTAAATTCGTAGCCGTCCTATTTTTAAGAAAAGAAGATAAACTACTAATAACTCTATCTACCTCCAGCAATCTGCCATAGAACAACAATTTATATCTGTGAGTTCTACGCGAGCTCGCGAGGCGAACACTGTCTCGCGACGCGAATATTATGAAGAATCTGCAACGTTTGGTATTCTTGCGAGGCGAAGTACGGATCGCGTGGCGAGGAACGGAAGAGTCATGGCTTCTGGTCTTCAGTCTCGCGAGGCGACACATGGATTCGCGAGGCGACACAGAATGGTTTGCAATTTCTGGAACAGTCAGTCTTCAGGTTCGCGAGGCGAAGAACTCCAGAACTGCTTCTTTTTATTACCTGAAAACAATAAAATAGCCATAAGTGCTTTATTTGACTCTAAATCAGCTAAATTAACCTAAAAATACTTTAGAGACTCAAAATGTTGCTTGACGACAATCAAGTCTAATTTGGGCGACAACGGGATATAATTAGCACAAAACCACGGTCATACTAGTCATAAAACTAGACGAGCCAGAGGCTGATCAACCCCTATGCATCCCACGTCAATACTGAACAAAGATGACAAAGAGAAAAAGGTAGACCAAAAGGTATATAGAGGTATGATAGGATCTCTTTTATATCTGACTGCGTCTAGACCTTATATAATGTTCAGTGTTTGCTTATGTACTCGTTTTCAATCTGATCCTAGAGAGTCTCATCTCTCAGCAGTTAAAAGAATATTTAGATATTTAAAAGGTACTACTAATCTGGGTTTGTGCTTTAAGAAAAATGATGATTACAGATTAGTTGGTTTTTGTGATGCTTACTATGCTGGAGATAGAATTGAAAGAAAAAGCACCAATGGAGGATGTCACTTCATTGGAGCTAACCTAGTATCATGGTCCAGCAAAAGGTAAAGTACCGTTGCTCTATCAACTGCTGAAGCAGAATACATATTAGCTGCAAGCTGCTGGTCATAACTTCTATGGATCAAATATCAATTGGAGGACTACAATGTATTTGTAAGTAGTATTCCACTTATGTGTGATAATACCGCTGCAATCAATTTATCTAAGAATTCAATATTGAATTCTAGAGCTAAGCACATAGAGATTAAACATCATTTTATTAGGGATTATGTGCAAAAAGGTGTGTTTGATGTTCAATTTATAGACACTGACCACCAATGGGCAAATATCTTCACTAAACCTATTGCTGAGGACAGATTTATCTTTATAAGAAAGCATTTTAATATGTTGTATGTGGATTGAACTAGTATATCTATTGTTAAATTGGTCGTCCATTGCATGTTCTTTCTGCACGTCCACTAGTCATGACATTTAGAGCAAGTGGATTCTACGAGTCCACTACCTGTCCTTGCACGCCCACTCTTAGTCTTGTGTGGACTCGTCTATGCACACATTTATTGCCTATATTAATTTGTTCTTGAACACATTTATATAAAACGCTTCTCTTTCCTTGCTAAGTCAGCTACCCTCATCAATCCCATCAAGACCTTTTTACGGTTCCAAGATTACCAACGCCGTTTTACACTTAATTACATGTCTTGTCATTACCTTTTTTTTTGGAAACTGTTGGTTTTCAGAAATCTTTAAAAGTAACCTCTTTCCCTCTAAAAATATTTTCGCATCTCCTCATCATCAACCTCTCTCTCTGAATCTTTCGAACTATCTGTCTCCCTTGTTCTTCCAAAACTCATCTTACTCAACAATGGCTTCAACCACTGCTCCCATGCCTGTTTTTGCAACTGATACTATGTCCATATATGTGGAACACCACTTCAACTTCGGAATTCTACAAGAATAGAACTTGTATGTGAGTAAGTTCATCAACGTTGCTGGTTGGGATGGAATCTTTTTGGAGAAGGTCTCAGTGTATCCCAATCTGATAAGGGAATTCTGGAGGAGACCAAAGATCTCTGAAACAGAAGTTGTTGGATTCGTGCTGGGAAGGAAAGTGATAGTATCAGAGAAAACTATCTCTGATGCGATTGCTTGTGCTCAAGAAGGATTAGTCTTCACTGAAAACTGGGAAGAAGACCTAGGTGGTCCTGAGACAATTGTTGTTACCCTTATGAGGCAAGACAGCGTGAGAAATCATTCTTGGAAATCATCTGAGATGAAAGATCACATCAGAATTCTTCACTAGATTCTGAACAAGGTGGTGCTGCATAAGATTGGCTCTAAGGACAATCTATCAGCTCTTCACAAGTTCTGCCTTTGCTATCTGGTTTTTGAAACCAAGATCAACCTACCATGGATCCTTTTTCATCGCTTCAAGGATGCCATTACCAACAGAGAATCGGCTTCTCACATTACTTTTACCCATCTACTGTCAAAAAATTTCAAGCAGCAAGGCGTGTATGATACTCTAAGTACAAAGCCTATGGATGAACAAGAAAGACTCCTTGGTGAGAAAGGATTGCAAGCTGTTAGCTTTGGCCTAGTAAATCTCAGTGGCATCCAACTCAGCACTTACAAGCAAGTGGAATTGGCAAAGCTTGAAGAGAAAATGAAGGTTAAGGAAGAGTTTCTTGAAGCCAATGAGGCTACAATTCTTGGTTTGAAGAAAGGAACCAAGAGAAAGACTATGGCTGTGAGGCAACCCATTCCCAAGAGGGACTACTAGAGGATCAGTCCCCTCTGTATCCTCTAGTGCTACTCTTCCACCTGCACCAAAGAGGTCAAGGAAAGTCATTATGTCTGAAGAAGAAGACGATGATGAACTCCCTATTCCTGCTATTCTTGAAAAACAAGTTGTTGTTGTTGCTGGTCCAATTGCTAAGAAGAAAAGGCAATCAGCAAATAGGGCTAGAACAACCTTGACTTCTGAGGTAGTAATCTCTGCTAATGACCCTGTTAGGTTAGCAATAGATGAATTAGTATCTAATTTGACAACTCTTGATGATAATTTCTCTTCTCCATATGATGTGAATAATGCTTATGTTCCTACCCTGCCACAATCACCACCCTCGCCACTAACACATGTAGATAACAACATTACCATTGAAGCCCCCTTTCCAAAACCCTTGAAAACTTTATTTCCACCCATAATTCCCTCTTCCACTCTCTATGCTGGCAAATCTGAAAATTGGGCCAAATTACAGAGAGAATGGAAAATACTCTTCCACAAAATTCCACATGAACCAGAACTCATCCTAAACAGATGGTATCCTCTACCTGAATATGAGGAAGAAGTTAGCCAATCTGTTGAACCCCTCTACCTACCTCACCCAGAGTGTCAACTAATCAAAACCGTACCTTCTCAAATGTACAATAATTTAGGGCCTTTAGTCACCCACCTACCTTTAGCCAAATTCCCCCCAAAGAAAATTTACCCAAACATTGTCAAAACTCCTCCATTCATGCCAATTACTGATGGAGTTGAGAGACACATTATACCCGTCTGGGAGACTGACCCCAAGAGGAAGAATCTTCCTATTATTCCTGAGAAGAGAGCTAGATCATCTAAGCATGTCCCCATGATCATGCCAAGGGACACAAAATGGATGTCCTTTGAGCATCCCAGAATCTATGGGAGGGATGCTGATTTGTTCATGGATCAACTCTGCTTTGATATGCTGAAATGGGAGTTCAGCCAACTCAGAGCTGATAGAGCTGCAAATTTTGTTCCTCCATCCTGGCTGAGGCATAAGGAAGCAACCAGGATTGGAATCAAGCCTTACAGAATCTGTCCAAGATTGCCAATGCTGGATCTTAACAAGGACAAAGACTTGAAGAACAGAAGGTTCAAGGGTGTGATGCCCGAAGCTGAGTCTGCATTGCTTGACCTTGATCAAGAAACTTTTGATTACTCAATGACGGATTTTCTTCTAAATAAGGAATCCATTGAGTTAATCGATGAGCACAAGGCTGCTGATTTTTGGAAGTCACACTTAATTCACTGCACCAGAGAGGCATCTTCCTCTGGATTGTCCGATGAAGAAAAGGAAGATATTCCCAAGGCCAGAGGAAAGTGTGGTATCTCACACTTTAGGTACATGATATATAAAGACCTCTGGGAACTTCCTATCAACAGCAAAAATGTGGAAATTCCTAATCCAATTCACCGGGCAAAGGATATCCCTGAGCCGATTATACAATATGCTTTTGCCACAGCTTCAACCTCATCCTCTGAGCATACATCTGAAGAACTAGTTGTGGAAGGCCCTGAGCTGAATGTAGAAATCTTTTCAAAACCTATTTCTGAGCCTTCAACTCCCTTAGCGAATGCCATTGCTTCTGTTGAGCCAACTCTGACAGAGCAGTCTGGTGAGATATGTGCTTCTAAGCAAGGTGCTGAGTCTGCAAAGACATCTTCTCAACCATTAGCTCTTGCTATGGTTCATACACCAGCCCAAGCTCAAGACACTGTCTCGGACTCTGCTGAGAGCTCAAAACAATTATCCTTGCCATCCAATCTTGAAGACATCATTGGCAAAATTTTTGATGATAAAGTTGGTAAGATAGTTGAAGAAAAGACTGAGCAGATGGCACAACAAATTGAAGAAAGAGTACAAAAGCAAGTGCAGGATACCTTGGCCCCTACAAATGCCATGGTGACTCAAATGGTGGCCTTGTTAATGGAATTTCATAAGAATCAAAATCCAAACCAACCCCCTCCACCACCTCCTTCCTCTTAGAATATCTTCTTTCTTATTTTATTTTGCTGACAGTGATGGTTCACTCCCCTTTTACCTTTTTGGCTGATGATAAAAAGGGGGAGAAAGGAAAAGAAAGAAAATTATATATAAAGTCAGTTGTTGAAAAGCACTTATATGTTTGTATCTACTAGATAAATTGATCTGCTTTACTTATATTATTTGCTTTGATATCTATTGCTCTGATGAATGATGAGTGTTTGTACCTATCTGTTAGTCTGCTTAAGTATTTGAATGCTTTGTCTTAGGGGGAGCCTTGCAAGCTCTCTTAGACTTTGCTATTTAAATTTAATCAGTTTTTGTCATCATCAAAAAGGGGGAGATTGTTGGAACCAAAGTGATTTTGGATTTAATAATCTCTAAGTTTTGATGCTAACAAAAGGATTAAATTTGCAAGGCAAAGTGTTTGTTGAGATCTAACAAGTGAGTTCAGTTTATGCAGGAATATTCAAAATAATATAAGGTATACAATACTTGGACTCGTGCAAAGAATTACCCGTCCAAAGGTTATTTAAACTGTTTATATTTTAATCAATAGGGAGACTGGTTTTCCTTAGTGGACGAGGCTATAAATGAATACCTAAATAAACTGTTAGGTACAGCAAGTCCAAAGACTTGAAAATAAGCGAGTCCATCTTGCCACGTCAGCAGACGAAGGCTATCCTTGAAACTCAAGTATACATCCATAGTGCCTAAACTAAATTCAGTAGAAGTCCATATGCCACGTCATTGGACGGAGCTTCTCTAAGGACTTAGCAAGTCCAAAGACTTGTGTGGACGAGCGCTTCTACCACATTAGTAGACGAGCGCTTCTACCATATTAGTGGACGAGCGCTTCTTCTACCTCAGTGGACGAGCAGAATTAAAATCTTGTATAGATGCGTTCTTAAACTAAGTAGACGGTTCTATATGTTTACTACCTTGAATGTGATTTAATGCAATCTGGTCTACAATGAATTTATTTCAAATGATTGATATTTATTTCAAATGAATATTTGTTCTTTCCATTTGTCTTTATTCGATTTAATGTCTTGTTTCCTTTGAGAAAATTCATAGTACTATCAAGGAAATACAAAAAGCAAAATTGGAATTGCAAAATGATCTGTACGATGACATCTTTATTGCTGAACAAAAGCTGAGTTATACACAAAGGAGGAAAGAAAGGTTTTAAAGTACAATTTCTCAGAACAGTGAGCCTCCATTTTGTGATTTTCTGATAACCAATGATACTTTTCAACTCGCCAAAATCAAGCTATCAGTCTCAACGGATATCATGCATTTAATGCTATCTCTAAACGGGATTATTCAAAGTAACCATTGAAGAATTACAAGAGAAGAAGAATGTCACTATAAATAGAAGACATCAGATACTGAAGGACAACTTTTGCTAGCCCAACTTCTGCCAATACAATTCTTGAGAAGACAAGCTCTTATTCTTTCATTCTTTCAAAAGCAAAAGTCTGTATTCATTAAGTTTGAATATTGTTGTAATATTCAACTGATCTTAAACTGTCATACTCTCACACTTAGTGAGTTAAGATCGAAGATCAACTTTTAAATCTCTTAAACTGTCATACTCTCACACTTAGTTAAGAAAGGAATACTTGTAACCTGAAGAGGTGTTGAATACTTGTTGTGTAATCTATTTGGAGAAATAGTGGAAAAATCCTTCAAGTCAAAGGGACTGGACGTAGCTCTTGGTTGGAAGAGAGTGAACCATGATAAAATCTCTTGCGTGAATTTTCTATCCATAAACTCATTTGTTTTATTTGCTTATACTAACTGTGGGGTTTTGATATTGCTTTTGTTGATCTTTTAAAAAGGATTTCTTGTGTGCTTTATCTTTTTATCTTCTGCTTGTGAAAAAGTTGTTCAAATGGGTTTTTGCGAAAATAATTAACAAACACAATTCAACCTCCCCCCCCCCGGTGTTTGCATGTGCCAACTTCACATCTTATATATATATATAGTGTATGTCTTATATTGCTTTCACATAAGTATGTTTCTTTTCTAAGACATGCATATCTAAGCCTGATCCATTTTGTCTAAGTTAAAATTGGACACATTTTTATTTGGTGAATGATCTTAGGGAGAACTTTGCTCCTAATGTTGTCATCATCAATTGGGGGGGGGATTATTTAATGTCATTGTTTGAAATATGTCATGTGTAGTGCCCACTAACTAATAAGGTCAAAATGCCTTTTTTATTATGTTTGATTACAAAGACTCAAATCATGCACTAAGCTCAGTGTCCGTCCAATAACATGATATATAAGAATCTTGATGGACTGAAGCTTAAGTATCTCAAGGACAAGTCTCAGCGTTTGTTGGACCAATTCTGTGCTTAACTAGCATGTATCTGTCCAACCTCTTTCCTTTTAACGAAATGTTGTTGATATGAGTCATGGGGGGCAAGTCAACTTTTTAACAAGAATGATATGAGCCCAATGAAGACCATGGATCAAGAATCAAAACAAGGACTTGGTAGGCCCATGACAAGAGTTAGATACAAGAAAGCCCAACAAGTTCTTAATTACATGGTGGCTATTTTGATAGAAGCAAGCCCAAGAATGAGACCAAGTGGAATGGAGCCCAAATTGATAACTTATCTCATTCAATTAGAAGACCTATGAATATGCTTAAGTGGGGCGTGCACTAGTTATGAGCAGATTTTACTTGTCTTATTTTAATTCAATAAGTGTAATGGGTTATTTGAGTGGATCCAAGCTTGTTAGTGTTGCAATTGGGTCAAGCCCATTTAACCTCATGTTGAGCACGAAATTACATAGATTAGTTGGGAGGAATCTTTTTGGTTTGCATACCAAAAGTAACTCCATGTTGAATTATTAGTCTTTTATTTTTTTTAGTTAATTGTGTGGTGGTTACACTTTTAATTTGAGAAATAAGTGTGGCTGCTACATAATGATAGAGAGAGAGGGTAATAAGTCACCTTTATGTGGCTGAATAAAGAAGGGATTTATGTGTAACAACCACATAATGGTGGAAAGAGAAAATTAACTCACCATTTAGTGGCATGATTTAAGCTTAGTTAGTGAGGGGATTATGGAATCTTGAAAAAACAAGGTGTGAGCCAAAGTTGGCAGCCACACTCTATATGTATTACACCCCTAAACACATGAATAACCACTTGGATGTTGAATTTGGATTGAAATCCATTTGTGAGACTTTGTTCTCTTTGGTTCTTGGTTGAGCTAACCTTAGTTCTTATCAAGAATCCAAGATTCTTGTGGCGAATATCATAGGCTTATCAAACTCTCTAGTTTGTGGCACCATCATCATCTCTTTCTCTTCCATTTTGTTTATTTCTTCTTCTTATTTTGGTTCCAAAAATTGGTTTCACATTAACTTGTTAAGAATTCAACCAAATAGATCTTCAACAAGGCAACCTCACCATTTGGTTGTCATCAGTTGTTGTGCGTCCGTCCAGTATCTTTATACCTTGTGTACGTCCACTAACTCTGTTTTGCAGATAATTAGGAGGTGGCACCTCTGTCAAATATCCTTGATTCATTTATTTGAAATATCCTTTGGATAAAGACAAAACGAGGTATAATGTAGTACACATTGAGCCAGGTAAAGCAAAAGCAACAGCAGCAAAAGCATGTCAACCCTCTAATGCACCCTGATGTGCCTGCTATCATTATTGTACCAAAAAGCAAATATGTGTGTTGCCCTCCCAAAGAAAGGACACCTATGCACAGTGGACAGCTAACATTGAAGATGTTTCTAACGGAAAATAAATGTGTCGAAACAGACATATTTATTACAAATCAAAGAAGAAGATGAAGAATATATATAAAGAGTGAAGAGCAAGAATTTGAAGTTGACGAAATACTAGAGATCGTATTATCTTTCAAATTCTCAAATACTCTTTATAAAAGATGTAACAGCTTCATATTATTTCTTTGTAAAGTTTATACGGTTTCAAGAGCTCATATCTGCAATATCCTCACACTTAGTGAGTTAGTCAAAGCTCAAAACAATCTTTCAAATCTAGGATTTGGTTGAGCATGAAAAGGTTTGTTTGTAAAAGAACACTTGGTTCCTGAAGAGATGTAGAATACTTGAGTTGTTGACTTGGAAACTACTTGCAATCGTGTTAAGAGATTTTAGTGGAAGTAGCTATTTGTTGGATAAGAATGAACCAGGATATATCTCTGTGTGATTCTCTCTTTCCCTTATCTTTGTTAAGTTTGTTTATTATTAACTTGGGGATTGACTTTTGGAGGTTCTTAATCTTTTAGAAAACTTGTTTTTTCAGTGTGCTTTCTTATTTGTTGCCTGTGAAAAGAGTTTTTCAAAAAGCTTAAGAAATACAATTCAACCCCCATTCTTATGTTTCACTGTTTTCACTTTCAAAATCCGCTAGCTTATAGCGGATAAAAAAGTAACCACATTTGATAACTATTTTAAAACGTGGCTTATAGCGTTTTTTGACTAGCTTATAGCTTATCATTTTTTTTTCCTTTCATTTTATCCATACTATTTTAATTAAATTACTCACTTACCTTCGATTAAATAAACTATAGAATACTAATCGTACTATTTTTTAATCCCTAATCCAAGCATTTCTTCCTGTAGCAGCTGTAAAAAAATATATTTTTATCTATAAAAAAAATAAAAATTACATAAAAAATTATCAATATATAATTTTATTTTTATTATCCCATTTTATTTTTTAAAAATAATTGAAATTAAATTAATATTAAATTAATAGTTAATATTTTAATTTTTGAAATGATAAATAATTTAAAATAAATTAAAGTATTAAAAGTGATTATAATTTTAAAAAAAATAATATAAATAATATATATATATATATGTATATAATTTATATAGAAAACATGCAAACATATCCTTTTATATTATTTTATATTTATCAATTAGTACAACCGCTAGTTTTACCAAACACTTCAAATCCAATCCGCTAGATTATCCGCTTTCCTCCATAGACTTATCCGCTATCAGATAATTTATCCGTTATCCAGTAGTTTTTACCAAACATAACCTTATTAAAAATTTGATGTGTAAAAAATCTTATTGACAAATTGCTAGTCTTATTAATCATTCTTTTATTTTCCAATCTACATTATTTATATATTCCTAGGTACACTAGTGCAGAAAAGGGATTCCACGTCGGTTATTTTTGGCTTTCCACATCGGTTTTCAAACTGATGTGGAAACGACCGATGTGGTTTATTGCCACTTTACACATCGGTTATAAAACCGATGTGTAAAGTATATTTTAAACAGCGGTTTTCTTTTAACCGATGTGGAAAATTAATTTGTCAATTGATAAGCAGTTGGAAATTTAACTTTCTACATCGGTTTTAGGCAAAACCGATGTAGAAAGTTAAATTTACACATCGGTTTTCGAAGAACCGATGTGTAAAATCTCATTTTTTTAATCTGTTATTTACATTTCAATCATTCATTTCCCCTGTTTCAGTAATGCAGATCAATACCAGAATAACATACTGTAAATTTTGGGGTAAACATAATGTAGTTATTGCACCAAACCAGTAGAAAATGATAACAAGCAGCCACATACAATTGGAAGACACAACAGAACACCAAACCAGCAGTACCCTGATCAAACAAGAAACAACAACAGAACACCAAACCAGTTTTGACACAATTGCAACAAAGTTTTAACCATATCAAAAGCAAAACATACTTCATTCAATTTTCTTGGCACAAACAATCAGCTCTTACAAATATGGTTAAAAATACTGACATTTCATCAAATGACTAGTGAGCACAGAATCTGAAAACAGATGGCATCAGGCCTAATTAATTTCGAATGAATGAAAACACTTTATCAAGGCTACATCAAAACATGAGAGAAGAAGAATTGAACCAGGCCTAAGCACTAATACATATCATCAGTCAAAGGTACACTATAGCTAGTACATGATAAGTTTTTAAACTAACTACATATATACAAACTATGGTTGGTACACTTCAAGAAAGAAAGTTGCCCAACGCCTCTTTATGCTGTTGATGTCAGAATCAGATAATGGAGTTGGATTGTTGAATATCTGCAAGTTTAATTGGACAAAAGATTATATCTTTTAAGTACTAAACTAACATAAAATATATAACGAATCTATATTATTAATTCTAATTGTGTCAATTAACATTTACCTCGTGCCATCTTTCTGTGATCCCGGAGGAGATAATTTCCAACATCCACTGCATCACATAGTAGCCACATTCCCATGACCCACGTTGTATACGTGACTACGTACAAATGAAACCCAAATAGAATATGAGGAATTAAATAAAATAGAAATCAATTATTGTACCCACTGCATTTGATGCATTTGAACTAATAAATATCTTACGCTGGGAATAATCCATCTGATAGCCCGAGTACGCCTTTCACCACGCAACATGTGGGTTGCATTAATAGACCTATCATGACAAAAACATTAATTAAAGTATATCTAATAGATTTCAGATAATTAAAACAACTACATTACTGATTATAAAGTATTTTAATGCTTACGTTTCGATTATCGTCTTCAGTTGATTCGCCGGCTTATTTCCCAATGAGCAGAAGAAGACCACGACGTTCATTCTTGGGTACAAGAGCAACAGTTGCCAATGCCGGCTGTATTTGCGGAGTTAGTGACTAAGTCATATATAGTTATACTTAAATAACCGGTACTTACTTATTGAGATAAGGCGCAAGATAGAATTGATGATCGTCTCGGGCAAGTATATCACGTATGGTAGTGACCGGGTCTTCCGATGCTAGGAGAACATCACCCTGAATGAACATGGGAAAAATGAACCCATAAAGGGCGAGGTTACCCTGATCGACTAACATATCATGCAAATACCTAATACATTGGAAAAACATGTTAATTATCATAGTATTTAAAAATTAATTACGTACTTAACTTATAAATAAAATGTACTTACGTGCACCAAAACGATATGTGTGCAGAACTGGCCATTTCTTTATTGAGTACCATCTCCATAAGTTCCTTCTTTGGTATATACAGTTCACCAGGGCTGGCATCATGTTCCAACCTTACCAAGGCTGCATCATTCTCCATGGTGACAACCTGTATAGCCAGAACTTTAAAAACATCACCATGGCCAGGTGCCCCTTTGTCGATCCCCTAAACAACATAGATATATATTAGTAATCACGGATAATTAAGTTATTTAATTCGTTATTAACTAAATGGTCAAATGAATACCTTGGCAGGAGCAGACATCTCTGGTCTTCCTAGATCCGACCTTTTAGGCACAATATGATTTCCAACATCCTATAACGAATAAAAATAAAGCATTATCTTTAAACAATAATAAATTATTTCAACTATGAATATAGAAAAACACAACTAACCGAATACCTCAGATGCAACAAGAAAGTTGACCAGTCTTCTTGGTCAGAGGATGAAGTTACCGGGGGCCTGACCCACTGTTTGAACCTCCTCAATGGGCACAGGGACTCGAGCATCAGCATCTCGAATAATCTCAACAGACACCCTCAGCTGATCATCCAGTAATAACCGATGGTGTATGGTATTACCTAAGTTATTATGTGCCCTACCCAATGCCACTAAGCGGCGATGATGATGATCATCAACATACAGCTCACACCTATCAGGGTCGTCATCATCATCATCATCATCATCATCATCATCACCATCATCATCATCATTTTCAGGATGATGAGGAGGATCACATGAGCCCTTAGTGCTCACATGGACAGAGGGTTGGATAGAGGGTTGGACACCGGCTGTCATCTGTTGGGACATAGAAGTCAATATTGCCATCTGCTGGGTAAACTGCTCGGCCATCTCCTGTCAAAGCTCAGCTGCAATCTCCTGTTTTAGTCGTGCTCTATCTGCTTCAACATCCCTGTGGCATTGGTGTGAAGATGAACCATGGTATTGGCGAATGCCGACTCCCCATCCCACACCAATGACACGGCCCGGGTGGTCTGGTTTACCGATGGCAGTAGATAAGATATCATTGCGTCCTCTAGGAACAAAGGTTCCTTGGGTTAGATGATCATCCAAGGCATCCTATCACATAAAATATCAGGTCACATTACAATTCGGTAACAATCTTAAAATGACAATTACAACAAACTATACTTACAATCTTCTCAGCTACTTGGCGGGCCTCCTCGGATGTATATTGTCCCGTTTTTCTTTGTCGGCCCCTCTTCCATGAACGATGGCGTGGGGGTGGAGGTGGATCAACAACCTCTGGAAGATTTTCAGCATTAGGATCCGCTTGAGATGCTGCTTCCTGACGTGCTTTCTTTTCCTCTTCAACCATTTTCTGAACAAGCTTTTTATATCCCCCACGAGACATGACATGGGGGTAGAGATTCTTGCTTTGGTTTTCCTGCCCCTTTTTCCTCTTCTCCTGTTATAAATAAAAGACAATTAAATTACATAAGTAAATGAAATTAATGCAATTGCATAAATTTAGAGACAAATCAAATAAGTTAACCTGAAAATTTGGGATCATGTCGGCTCCGAACAAAGCGATCCCACGTCGCCTTGTCAAGAAACGGATACACCTCAAGTGGGTTCTTTTTACTTTTTGGATTGAATATATAGTATTCGCCGTGTCGGCCTTAAAAGCCCTCCAACGCTCTCCAAGATACTTTCAAAGAAACGCTTCTTCATAGCGTATGTATCCGGTATGTCAAAGGTCAACTACATTAAGACCAAAAGAATCAACGAATTACTGTATGATATTATTAAGATAAAAATAAAGTAGATACAGACAAACACAGGACGTAGAAGTATAGATACCAGAATACTCTCCCATATCTGCTCCTTCACGTCCGCCGATACATCTCTCCACCTATCAATGAGTATACTGGGCCTGTTCCTAGCAAGGGTCGCCACAAAACTGTTAAGCTGATCTTCCATTGGCCCAATAGGATTGAGGTTATTATCAAAGTCTACTCTTATCCTTTGATTTGACCCACGGTTGGCAGTCAAATTCCTCATCCGTGTGGCACGTCTACCCTTTCTACCGGTAGACGGGGTCTCTGACCCGCTGCATGAAGGAGGGATATCCTCATGATCAGCCATGTATACCTGTTTAAACACAAAACAAAAAAAAAACTTGTTAGTATGTCAGGATAAATATCAAACATAACTTATAAATATCGATCAACGTACATAAACATAACTTATAAATATCAACGTAAACATATAATATGCCAAACTTGATGGTAATATCAAACTAAACTTACTTTGTGGTCAATTAGTAAAGTTCTCCCATAACCCTTCTTGGTGATCATTACGAGTAGCATGTACATCATCCACTTCATTTTCCTCATTGAAATTAGGCACTCGTGTTGAGAAAGAAGGAGTATCAGAAATATCAAGAGTTGAATCATGATTTCCCTCACTACCATTATACATGTTTTTTCCCTGGAGAACCACTGACCACCTTTTGTTAGAAGGATCACGGATATAAAACACTTGTTTTGCCTGGGATGCCATGATGAAAGGTTCCTCTTTATTACCTACCTTACTAAGGTCCACCAATTTGAATCCTAACTCATCGGTTTGCACACCATTGTTACTGTCGACCCACTGACATTTAAAAACAGGTACTCTAAACTTCATGTAATCAACCTCCCATATCTCTTCAATGATTCCAAAGTATGAAACTGATGCCATAACAGGGTTTTTATCTTTCGAACTAGAGAAATGCATGGACTCAGCGACGACCATAACCCCACTGTTTTGCATAGTACTTTTGTCATCCTGGGACTTTGTATAGAAGGAAAACTTATTGATATCGTACCCACTCCAGCATATGACATCAAAGTTAGGCCCTTGTGCTAGCCATTTTAATGTATCAGAAGTAGTACCATCCTTTGCAATTTGTTCTTTAAACCAGTTCAAGAAAGTCTTGTTATGCTTGTTCAAACACCATTTTTCATTCATTCTAGGGTAAGTTTCATTGATGATGCTTTTATGCTCATATAAGTATGGTTCAACCTCATCAGTGTTATTCAATATATACAAATGTGCTTGAAGCACTTCCTCCCGATCCATGCTCTTAACAGTGATATCTCGTGTACCCTTACCATCATATCTTCCTTCGTGACGAGACTTCGGAAGCCCTACAGGTTCCGCTTCTAACATGTAGTCTGTACAAAACTCAATAGCTTTTTCTGCAACATACCTTTCAACAATAGATGCTTCGGGACGGTGTGGATTTTTCATATATTCTTTCAGGATCTTCATGTACCGCTCAACCGGGTACATCCACCTTAAATAAACGGGACCGCACAATCTAATCTCCCTCACTAGATGAACAATCAAATGAACCATGATGTCAAAAAATGAAGGTGGAAAATACATCTCCAATTGGCACAATACAATGGCTGCCTCATTTTTCAACTCATCCAAATTTTTAGTGTCAATGACCTTGCTACATATAGCATTGAAGAATAAGCATAACCTAGTAATGGCATGTCTGACTTTTTTAGGCAATATGTCACGAATGGCCACCGGTAGTAGTTGTTGCATCAAGACATGACAATCATGAGACTTTAAGCCAACTAATTTGAGATCTTTCATTGAGACAAGTCTTCTGATATTTGAAGAGTAACCTTGTGGCACTTTGACTCCCCGTAGACATTCCACGTAAACTTCTTTTCTCTTTTTTTGATAAAGTATGACATGTGGGGGCAAATAAGTCTTCTTATCCCCCACTTTAAGTGGAGCTAACTGCTCTCGTATACCCATCGCAACTAGATCCAGACGAGCATTCACACCATCCTTTGTCTTGCCTTGAATGTTGAGAAGCGTTCGATTAAACTGTCACACACATTTTTCTCTACATGCATCACATCAATACAATGTCTTACATCAAGCTTGCACCAAGTATGGAAGATCAAAGAAGATCGACCTCTTCTTCCATATTTTCTTCTCTCGTAGCCTTCTTCCGGGTCTTCCCATAGATAACATTAGTGTTGTTCACCCTTTCATAAACTTGCTCTCCAATCAAGGCCACCGGAGCAATTTCATTCTCCGAAGTCCATTGAAAGCTTTCCTCAATCTACGATAAGGATGATTACGTCGGAGAAATCTCCGATGCCCAAGGTAAATCGTCTTCCTTCCATGTTGCAGTTGATGGTAACATGTGCCTTCTTCACATATTGGACATGCTTTATGCACCTTAACACTATACCCACATAGGTTCCCGTATCTTTGGAAAGTCATTGATGGTGCAAAATAACATGGCACGCAATCTGAATGTCTCACGGCAATACCCGTCAATCACATCAACGCCTTCATCCCACAACATTCTCAAGTCTTCAATCAAGGGACTCAGATAAACATCAATATCATTTCCTGGCTGTTTAGGACCCGAAATCATCATACTTAACATAATGTATTTGCGCTTCATGCACAACCAAGGAGACAGGTTGTAAATTACAAGGAGAACAGGCCATGAACTATGAATACTACTTAAGTTTCCATATGGATTCATTCCATCGGTAGCAAGTCCAAGCCTGAGGTTTCTGGGCTCATTGCCAAATCCGAAACAAACTATCAATTCTCTTCCATTGCAAAGAATCGGCCGGATGGCGAAGCTGTCCATCACACTTCCTCTCATCTGCATGCCATCTAATGTTCTTTGCGTCATTTACATTAGCAAACAATCGCTTGAACCGCGGAATCACGGGAAGATACCATAACACCTTCGCAGAAGGACCTTTGGTGATCACATCACAACTACAATCATCATCCTTCACTTTGTAGCGTGATACCCCACACCTAGGGCACTCGTGCATCTCTTCAAACTCTTTCCTGTACAATATGCAATCATTGGGGCAAGCGTGTATTTTCTTATACTCCATACCCATCGGACACAATATCTTCTTCGCCTCATAGTTTCGAGATGGCAATGTGTTGCCTTCTGGAAGCATTTCTTTCAACAACTCAAGCAATTCGGTAAAGCTTTTATCGCTCCACCCATTTCTCGCCTTCACATTGAACAATCTTAACACCGCTGACAACCGTGTGAAATTAGTGCACCCCGGATACAAAGCCACTTGCGCATCACTGCACAAAGTATCATACACATGTGCGCGCCGAAAAGACTCTTGCCCAACATCACGGATCATGTCCTCTAGTCCATCGTCCATTTCCACGTCATCAACTTCCTCTCTATCCGAGACCCTCGGCCTGTCTAACGATTCACCATGACATATCCATGTTGTATAACTCTTGCAAATCCCCTCACAAATAAGATGATCACGTATCTCCTCGCCTTCTAGTCGTCTCTCATTCAAACAGTTAACACAAGGACAATAAAACCTTCCGTTACCACTATCGGGAGCATTTGTTTTTGCAAACTCGTAGAAAATCTTCCACTCCATTCTCATACTCATCACTTGTCCGTCTAGCATTCATCCAACCGCGATCCATGACTAAACCAATACCTTCGTACTTAGTCCAACATATTCATCAACCACTTCTTATGACAGGGTATGGCCCTATCCCATTCGAGAAGAAACTTTTTCAACATTCGGTTAACAGTTAGTCCTTAACTCTCATGCGCATACTCGACAAAATTTCGGCAGCATTTCCCTGCGGTCTCCGACGTACACTACTTGAACGCGATGACAACCACCACGATAAAGTATGCACCCGGAGAACGAAAGGAAATTTATCAATCCGAACTTTCATCAAGTGTATAACATTAGAATCAATGAATAACTATTTTAACTGAATTAAGAAAAAGTTTTTTCCCAAACTATCCAACTTTGGACAATTCAAGATCCAACACAATGAGCGGTACATTAAGCACATACACGTACACTCATTAGTATTGCATCTCAAACGGGAAACTAAGGCTTTACTAATTTTTGTGGGCATATTCTCGAATCAAATAAATTTTCAAGAAAATACATTAAAACTCCAATGAAAGCTTTTCAGCCAAAACGTACCTTTTGAGAGACACGCCTAGTTGTTATTGTGCAAAGACAACAGAGAAGTGAACAAAGCAGAGGCAGTAGCACTATGCAATGAAGTGTAGATCACCCTGCAGCAAAATGAACATCTAAGAATTCTAATGAAAACCATAAAATTGACAGACACTATAAGGTCTTTTTAAAGTCACTTACCAAAACACAGAGAGGAAAAGGGTAAAAACAAGATCGAAGAGTTTGACAGGTCGTTGTTTCTTTTCCCAGGAGAGCAAGTTGAATATCTCAGTAAAATCAATCAAATGATTTCCTTGTCTATACCTGATCAATGGAATAAAATAGGCAATTAGCAGGACCATGTTAATCACATTCCAGTATATTAAGATACCAAGCTTAATTATTGCTAAAAAACAGAAAGCAAACAATTCATCTCCTTTGATCCTCTAACTAGTAAGAAACCATCTACGAACCAAAGAAAAACTAGTGACAGACAAGAATTGCCATAATAGGGCAGCTGTAAGAGATATAAACAACAATTTGTCATGTAATCACAAAATTAACACCGCCTTTGTATACATGAATCTGAACATGAGCCAGATACATATTCTTAATTTTGTTTCCCTCAAACATGTTAATTAACACAATACTTCCATTAAAAACACATTTCCTTTACATTTCAGAATGTTTTGAAGCTTGACATGAATTCCAAAATAGTTGTTTTCATGTACCAATACCAAAAGCAGAATGTATTCCAACATCCACAGCAGGAAAAAAAAAAACCTGTGAGTGCCTTTTGTCAATGTATCAATCCATTTGGCAACATTTACTATCTTTGAGAATATTTTGCTTATTTAACCAAATACAATTTCTACTAATCTTCTCTCCTGTCAGCTATCATAAAAGAATAATAGCACATGGTATTTCATAACCAACAGATGGAAATATTAGTAATAAGAAGAAACTCATGATGGTAGTGCTCATGCTTTAGCTAAGACATTTATCTCATATGTTAATCACACTATCTTTCATTCTATTCCCTTTTGTATTCACTTTTGTATTTGGAACATTATTGATAATGAAATGATGTGATTTTGTTTGCCTCAAATAAAAAGAAAAAAAAAAGTAAGACCAAAATTGATACCTCTTTTAATTAAAACCCACGCCCCTGAGTTTCAATTCCACTATCAAAATCCCATTCCCCAACTTTATATCATTAACTAGAAATTTCAAACAAACTATCCATTCCCAAAATAAATCCCGTAACATAGACCAGAATTTTAATCTCCCTGTACCTTTCGTTTCGGCTTTAGGGCATTTGGCCAGGGAGGTCTTTGGGGTGTGTCTAAGTGTATGTGCTGTCTATGTTTTTATGAATATACTTCTACCTAGTAACGTAAGAAAGCTTTAATGAATATACCTTCAATTATTCTGAGAACTTTATTTTTACTCCAAATAAACATTTATGTTATAACAATGCTCAGAAATAAGAAAGAAAAAGCGTGAAACAGAGGTGCAAGAATAATAAAGAAAAGGAGTTCACCAGTTTGATGTTGTGTTCTTGAAGAGAAGATGCTTCCTTTTCACAGAGAAGTTGATAAATAAAAACCCTAATGTGAAAGAAAGAGGAAATAAGACAAGAGTAAGAAAGAAAAATTGAAGTTGCAGCTGATGAGTTTTGAGGAAATGTTAAATGTGAGGAGAGGAAATGTAAAATGGAACCTTACCTTCAATATTCAATAGCGCCCTCTGTTTGATGTTTGAGGTACCGTGCAATGCTGGTTTGGTTTTGCAAATAGAACACAAGGGAGGAGGAGGGTAGCTCGCGGATGGCCGTGCTCTGGCTCGCAGTGGTTCTCTGGCTCGCTAGGGTTAGAGGTCGCCGCTGTTGGTGTAAGCTAGGGAGGGAGAGTGAGCTCAGATGAAAATCTCAGCGCGAAAATGAAAAGGGAGGAAGAGGGAATTAAAAATGTAAATAGAAATACACATCGGTTAAGAAAAACCGATGTTGTAAACTTTCACACATCGGTTATCCATAACCGATGTTTAAATTATATTATTTACTTCCTTATTTTTTTTATTCATTTTTCCACATCGGTTTTAGTAAAAACAGATGTGTCAACTTACACATTTACACATCGGTTACCTTAAAACCGATGTGTTAAAGTATGCATTTTTTAATTTTTTATTTTTGGTTCAATTTTCAACATCGGTTTAAAATAAACCGATGTGTAAAACTTTACAACATCGGTTATGACGAAAACCGATGTTTAAAATTTTGGATTTAATTTCAAAAATGTCACCGCCTCCTTTTCCACATCGGTTTACTTAAAACCGATGTTAAAATTCCGATGTAAAAGGTATATTTTGCACTAGTGGTAGGAATGTAGATGAGGCTTGGGTGGGTAGTTCTTCCATCATTTACATTACGAGAATCTATTTAAAAGTTTAATGTAGAGTTTTGAAAATTAGCAAAAGAAAATTGTATTATTAAAGTATTTGTTGTATATTTGATATTTTTTATTATCTAAATTTAATTTTGATATATTATTTGTATAATTTGTTTCATATCATCAATTAATCGAATGTTATCATGTGTGTGATTTTTGAAGTGATTATTATGTAAATCAAATATTTTTAATTATATGATATTACATTTTAAAAATTGTTGGTGTATAATTTTTTAATAATTTTATCATCTAATTATTAGCTTATGAAAAAAAAATTATTTAAAGTATGTATTTATTTTTAAATGAATAAAATATTATTTAAATAATTTTTACAAAGATAACCTAACGCGGATATGATAGTTTATTACAAACAAAAACCACTAGAATGACTCTCATTCTCATACACAATTCCTCGTTTTCCTAGCTCCTTTTTAGAAGGGTCTACACCGGTGTATACTTTGTCTGACTTGTGTTTGGCGAAGCTTTTAATGTTATATTTAATATTTAAATAATTTGCTGGTTCAAATTTGTTAGTCTAAAAAAATTTGAAAACAAAAATAAAATGAAAAAGACTTCTTTGCCTTTACCTTGTCACCCTCCTAAACCCATCCCACCACTATTCGCCGGGTAACAACCTCATCCCACCAACCACCGTCACTACTCGTTTAGGCTACTCTTTCGGCTACTATTGGTAATATTCTTTGAAAATTCTCTTCAAGTTGCAATTTAGGCTATTGTTTCGTACAGTACTGTTCAATGGGACACCGACGATATGTGACCATTACTCGTTTTTTGGTTTTCAATATTATTGTTTAGCATCAGCATATCTGCGTGTTTCCTCCACCAAAGTGTTGCAAGTGTAGCAGTTATTGTAGAACACGAAATTTGGTTACTTGTCATACGGTTTGAAGTTCCTCCTTTTGACCAGAAGTCATATCCAATCCACCGTTAATGGATTGTCTGTTTAGTTGTATTGGAAGGACCAAGAAAGTAGCACTGGTACATGCAATGTGAAATCAAATTTTCCATAGTGGTTGTGCTAACTTCTTCCTTTTAAACTCCAATGATTTCATTTGTCAGCCTACTTTTTCAAAGCTTTCATTATCAGTCCCAATTCCTTGGGATTTGTTTTGGGTATGAGATTAGTATTGCATATAATTTTCAAGCTTTTATGCTGACGAATGTTGAAGATGATATGGGTTATATTTTTAGTTTTTAATCTATTAAATACTTTACCTTTTATTTAGTGTTTTTATTTATTTAATTAGTGTCAAAAATGTATTCTTAAAATTATTTTATCGACAAGATATATTAAACCAAATTTTAAAGTTCTCACATAAATAATCATCTTGTATATCACTTCATCTTATAGAAGGGGGAAAATAATGCATCTGTCTTCATAAAACCTAAACTTTGATGCTAGAAATATCAACTATAAGTATTGTTATAAAACTCAAATTGGAGAATGATTCGACTAAATAAATAATCTAATCAGAATTAAACTTAGTAACATAATAAAAAAAATATTTCAATAAAAATATAGGCTTAATTACACTTTTGGCTCCCTATTATTGGTCACGTGCGATTTTGGTCCCTCTAATTTTTTTGAGCACATTCAGGCTCTCTATTTTTCCAATGTTGCAAAGTGTTCGTCAATTTTTTCAATGGTTGACATCAATGTCATGATTGATGGAGAGGAACCATTATTCTAAGCACATAGAACCTCTGATTAAATTTCTCTCTCCTTTGTCTCTCCGTTTCAACATAATTCAATGGTTCCTCTATGACATTGTTAGTTTCATCCCTCCTTTCTGGGACCATTTTTTTTGGTTCCATCATAAGGTCATTTGCCATAAAAGCTCAATCAAATGTTCGATGTGTTTAAAGCAATGATTCCTCTTTGTTAATCATTGAAAATTTGATGAACATTAGACGAAATGACTGAATTCGCAACATTGAAAAAATAGGGGAACCAAATGTGCTCACAAAAAATTTGAGGGACCAAAATCGCACATCATCAATAGTAGGGGGGCCAAAAGTGCAATTAAGCAAAAAAAAATATAGTTAGGTTACAATTTGATTAATTGAACTAATCAATCTGATATGATTTTTATAACATTCACTTCAAACCTAATTTACAATGTTGAATTGATTTCCGTTTGGATATGTGAACAATATTAGAAGACAAAATAAATGAAAATAATCGTTGAGATACATATAATCTAATCAGAATTAAAGTTAGTAACATAAAAAAAAATCCAATAAAATTATAGTTAGATAACAATTTGATTAATTGAACTAATCAATTGGATATTTTTATAACATTCACTTCAAACCTAATTTATAAAGTTGAATTGATTTCCGTTTGGATATTTGAACAATATTAGAAGACAAAATAAATAAAAATAATCATTGAGTTACTACATATACATTTTCTACGGAAAAGATTTAATATAAAACTTAAAAGAAAAGGTTCTATACAAAGTAGGATTATAAATTTATTTAAGATTTTATGTAAAGTAACATATTTTTTGTTTTGAAAAGTGTTAGTTTTTTTTATAAAAAAAATGCTTCTTTTAGATTCCTTTACGAGTACGAGTGAATCACAATTTTGGCCCTTGAAATTGTAAGACGGTAACAAGTTAGTCATAAGAAATAGATAAAAAGTCCGACAAATTTAAAAACGTTTATTATATTATGATCCCCAAATTGAAAAACGTCACTAAATTAGACTAATGTGGTAGATTTTTTTTTTAAAATTTGGGGAACGTTTTAACCTATTTTTTTAATGCGAGAGACCAACTTGTCTCACTTTACAATTCCGGGAACTAAAACGGTGATTTATTCTTTTATTTATTATTTTCTATTTTCTATTTAAATACTTATTTTGCACTTTTTCTTTTTTTGACAAAATTTTGCACTTTTTCTTAAAAGATGATAGACGACCATTGTCTTATTCCATTATATTTCATGTACTTATACATATTTCTAACAGCAAAACATGACTCGTTCTATAATTTCAAATTTGGCACAACAGTCCAAGCTGTTATCCCCAAAACCACAAGTTAAATCCTATAGTTTTTTTTTTAATTACTCTTGTTAAAAAAAAAGTTAGTTTCTTAATTTTCCTAGTTTCTGACTTTTAAGGTCGGGTTTATTCTTGACTAGGAATCAAAATATCTTTTCCAAGTCTACATTGCGAGGTTTTTGGGTTGGAAATTTCAAGTTTAGGTCAGCATCCCAAAAGAGAATGTCACTACCATTCAAAGCCAAGTATTTGCTGATAAAAACTTGAAAGATACATATAACTACTATTGTAAGAAATTTCTGAGAGTAATGCTCCAGACTTTTAAACTTTAATATAAATTTATATAACATTATTTTAAATTTAATTCTAAAACATATATGATTATGCAGTCTATGTGTTATTATGAGTTAACAAGATTCTTTTTAGGTTAAAGTAATCTTTTGGTCCCTATACGTGATACTGATTTTCAATTTGGTCATCACCGCTAATTGGTCCCTATATAAGAGGGACCAAATTGCAAATTATTATCACATATAGGGATCAAATTGAAAATAATTATCACATGTAGGGACCGATTTCAATTTTTTTTATTGAATTGGTCCCTACATGTGACAATAATTTACAATTTAGTCCTCTTATATAGGGACCAATTAGCGGTGATAACCAAATTGAAAACCAGTGTCACGTATAGGGACCAAATTGATAACTTTTTACGTATAGGGATCAAATTGAAAATCAGTATCACGTATAGTGACTAAAAGATTACTTTAACCTTCTTTCTATTATTTTGTGTTTCATTTAGGGATGTTAATTGAGGCCATTCCATGATGGGTGATGTCAATCGAGTTAGATTTTTTTTTGTTTCCCAGAATATCTTCGCATGTAATTACAGAGAGTCAGATTAATCCTTTGAGTTGGGTATGACTACAATGAGGGTAAAGTTCTTCCTTGACAACTATAATTTGAGTTTATAAATTATTGGTTTAACTCGGGCTTTTATACAAGTTACGGGCTATTTGAGCTGATCCTTTGGCTCCCATTTTTTTACTAATGTATGTAATTAGAGTAAAAGAATGTTAACCTTCAAACTATTTAGTTGATTAATTTGTATTATAATACTTAAATATGAAAGATTCAAAGTTCATCGTTATTTAAATTAGGTAGGTTTTTTTTAAAAAAGAATAATATTTAAGTAAATTTTAAAAAATTAATTATAATCATAGTAGTTAGTTTTCACATTTTTCAGATCTATTGACCAACATAGCTATTATGGGACTGTCTGGCGAGAATATATTCAAGTTTAAATTTTGTTAGACTCACACATAAAGCAAGTCCATACAGTAAGCCAGTCAAAAAAGAAATTAAAAAAGAGTCCATACAGTAGGTGTGTAAAAAATAATATGTAATTAATTGTATTCTAATATTAAATTATAAAAATATAAATATAAAATGATGTATATATGTAACATTATTAATTATGGTTTCCTTATTTCTCACGCTGACTTCATAACTTTCAATTCAATGGCAGCTACTTTTACCAGAAAACCTTACAAAATAAATTGAGTGAATGGTGCAGAGATGTAATACAATACTTCCAAAATTAAAAAACCCCTTTAGTCCACACCCTACTTTTCAAAATTCTGATATATAAACCTCTTTTGAAAAACCAGACACACCTCTTCAAACAATAAAAAGATTTTCTCTCAAACTCTGTAGCAACAAGCACCTGCCTCTTTCATTCATTCCTGATTCCTTCCCCATAATATATTACTCTCTTCTCTGTTTTTTTTTTTTTATTATTTCCCTCCCTTCTCTCTCTCTATTGCTGCTTAATCAATTACACCCATCATCCTCCCTCAACCCACGCCTGCTGATTTTGTGGCGCATGCTAGGCCTCCCTTTGCTCACTCCTTCCTCTTCCCATCATGCCTATGTTGGACCTTTCTTGGGCACTCTCTGACTTCTCCATTATCTCTTCCATTTTTATCACCATGCCCTTGAACTGAACAATTCAGGTGCAAATTGATTCTTCCAAGCACAGTTGAGAAGTAAAGTTTGCAACTTTGATAAACTTTTTTGTTCTTCTTCTTATCCTTCTTAATGGGTCTTGTCCAATTTCTCTCACAAAGTCTGTTATTGTGTCTGAGCTTCATATGAATTTTCACTGTTCTAGGTTCTGGGCTTCCCAAAGCCAACACCTTTGGTGTTATACAAGTCTCAGGGTGACTAAATTTTTGAACCCCATTTTGAATCAGGAGCAGATTTTGAAGGGAAACAGGTGAAAGTGGCAGCAGCTATGGTTGCAGAAGCTTGGATTGTAAAGATGGGTAACCAGGTAAGTTCCAATCTCAAGCATGCCCTTCTTCTTGAAACTTCAACAAAGAGAAAACAGAACCCCAAAAGGCCATGTAACAAAGAAAAGATAGGCATTCTTTCTTTTGAAGTAGCAAATGTGATGTCCAAAACTGTTCACCTCCACAAATCACTTTCAGAGTCTGAGATCTCAAAGCTGAGGAATGAGATCTTGAACTCAGAGGGTATTAAGAATCTGGTTTCCTCTGATGATGCTTATCTTCTTGAGCTGGCTCTTGCAGAGAAGCTTGGTGAGTTGAACCGTATTGCTAGTGTGGTTTCTAGGTTTGGGAAGAAGTGCTCTGAGCCTGCTTTACAAGGTTTTGAGCATGTGTATGGGGACATTGTTGGTGGGGTTATAGATGTGAAGGAATTGGGGTTCTTAGTTAAGCATATGGAAGGAATGGTGAGGAAAATGGATAGGTATGTTAGTGCTACCAGGAGTTTGTATAGTGAGATGGAGGTCTTGAATGAGTTGGAGCAAGCAGTGAAGAAGTTTCAGCATAATCAGCATGAAGAGAGTAAGAGGGCTTTTGAACAGAAACTCATATGGCAGAAGCAAGATGTGAGGCATCTTAAGGAGATTTCCCTTTGGAATCAGACCTTTGATAAGGTTGTTGAGTTGTTGGCTAGGACAGTTTGTACCATTTATGCTAGGATTTCGGTGATCTTTGGTGAATCTGCTTTGAGGAACAATAGCCTTGGGCTTGGTGGAGGCTCACCAGCTATGCAGAATGAATCTGGGTCTGTGTCTGGCCATGTTAATGTTCCGACGAGTTCTGAGAGGTTGAAACGCAATCGGAGCAAGAAAAATGGATTTCACTCGGGTTCAATTGCGAGAATGACTGCAGAAAGAAGGGGAACTACTAGTGCGCCTCAGATAGATATGAGGAGAGGTGGGTTGGCATCTCTTGGACCTGAAGATTTTGGTTTTCCATGTGGAACAAGTCCAGGGAGACTTTTTATGGAATGTCTAAGTTTGAGTAGCTCAGTTTCAAAATTTGATGATGCTGATGATGGTTATGTTTTAGATCGAGAAGACCGACACAGTCAAATATCAAGTTCTCGCAGTGTTGGGATTGGGAATTATAATGGCATGAAAAGGGAGCACTCGTGCCATTCTGGTGTTCTAAGTCGTGCCCAAAGTGGTGTTCCTTTCACCGGAGATCTAAGACAAGTCAAATCTGCAGTTCAAAGTTGCTCAACCTTTGGTCCCAAAAGTAGGCTAACTTTTTATGCTCCTCCTTCTACTCTTGGAGGATCTGCTCTAGCATTGCACTATGCCAATATCATAATTGTCATAGAGAAGCTGCTTCGCTACCCACATCTAGTTGGAGAGGAAGCTAGGGATGATCTATATCAGATGCTACCATCAAGCTTAAGGTTATCACTTAAGGCCAAATTGAAGTCCTATGTCAAGAATTTGGCCATATATGATGCCCCTCTTGCCCATGACTGGAAGGAGAATATTGATGCGATACTTTCGTGGCTCGCCCCACTTGCACATAATATGATCAGATGGCAAAGTGAGCGTAATTTTGAGCAACACCAAATTGTTAGCCGGACAAACGTTCTGCTTCTTCAGACGTTATACTTTGCTGACAGGGAAAAGACTGAAGAAGCAATCTGTGAGCTTCTTGTTGGTTTGAATTACATATGCCGTTATGAACATCAACAAAATGCATTACTGGATTGTGCAAGCAGTTTTGATTTTGAAGATTGCATGGAATGGCAACTGCAATGTGGTGCTTCTTTTCTCAATTGATATGTTCTAATTTTTTAAATCCTCAATATGGTGAGTTTTTGCTTGATTTGAAATGTCTTATGAGGACAGCACTTGATACAACCTGGGATTCTGAACTCTGCACATTGAATATTGTTGAACACTCGAAAAGTATAATCATATTTAATTGCAATTTGACTCATGAAGTACATAAGCAGACATAGCTATAAAGGTGCCTAAAAGTTCATGCTGAACTTGTAAATACGTTTATGTACAGATTGCTTATTGCTCAGAGTATGCTTTGCTAGAATTATTGTCATGAATAGCAAATAGACTGGTATTGATATCTTAATCCTTAAGTTGGTGTTGATTTATTGGTGCATGTATTTCTATTCAATAGTTATGTATTATGATCAATTCATAATGTATAATTTTCTCCCATACTCCCTTTAACTAGTTTAGGTGGTTCATTTCATAGTGCTTATTCAGAAGTGAGTGATTGTATCTTCACCAGAGGCATATTGTTAATTTGTACGAAAACTGTGAATCATAATTTGCTGTCTTTTGCTAAGAATGGAATGAGAACTTATATTAGTTGAAATTTTAGAAGTAGTACTTCTTAAAGTTGATAGTGTTTTCTTACAGTAACAGTATAGTTTTGGGTGTCATTCACTGTGCTCTTATACACAAGCAATCTGAAAATTGAAAATTGATTATTGAATTAGCACTTGCATTTCAGGGTGGTTGAAAAATATAAGCAGTGATGCTACAAAAATTCTATCATTTTCTGTTATTCCAGGAAAAATAATCTGTCAGTCAACCAAGTGGGATCTGGATCTATGTTAGGGAATTAGCCTACATCCTAAATCTTTTCCATTCCATCATATGCTAAAATCTCTTAATTTGTTTCCATTATGGTGATTAGACAGGGCTGACCTGTAATGCTGTAGTGGCCTAAATGAGATTGCCATATTGGTGACAAAAGGACTTATGGTGTCAATGCAGTGTTTTAACTTCTTTACTAACTTGGGAAAATCATAGTACTTCTTTGACTTGAAGTGGCAAAGCAATGCCAGCCATAATCGATCTACCATAATGTCATATGTAACATTCATTTATGACCAAGCTCAATCTTTATCATCTTCTGCATGATTTTTCTTCCCATCCTTCCAGGACTTCATAATATATTCAAGCTTTGACATTCAGACAAAATTAACATTTCATTACCAAATCACCCCAAATTATGTGTTAAGAATAAAAGGAGTTTGAAGAGAATTATAGCCGAAAATCCAAATGGAAAAATATTAAGCATATGTGAACAATATTCATTGATTAACATGCAAAAATTAAGCTTTTCAAATATTTGTCAAAAACTTTATATTTTGGGTATAGTATATATGTGGAGTTATTTCTTGTTTAAGCCAAAAATGACAGATCTGAATTCAAATTTTTTCTTCTTTTAGTTTTTGTCTTGGTGGGAGGCAAATAAACTTTAAGCTGGGTGTTTTCAGATGACAAACTACCTTGTCAGTTTAATTTAATAAATAATTACTAAATCCAGCTGGGAAAGTAGGCGCCATGAAGTGGGATTACATAGGTGGGTAGAAGAGGGCATTCACTTTGGCAATAAAAGGGATCCCAAATATTGAATGTGTAGTTGGATGCCATTAATCTTTTGTGGGGGGTTGGGGGTGGTGTTCCCTCCTTTTATGTGTTACTTCCTTTTGATTGAGTGTAGCTAACAAAATTAAGGTCCACACTGTTGATTCTTCTTCTGAATAACATTTGTGTTTGTCATTGTTCATGAAAACACGGTCATAGAAAATATTATTACATTTTTACATATTATTTTTTTTGGTAGACAATAGAAAAGAATGGTGTCTGAATTGCATCAACCATTATATGAAGCTGAAGTTGGGCAGGTGGGGTAACCCATAATATTTAACTTTTAATTATATGATTTACCTTCTTTTGAATCAAATTTTATTGCTTTCTTATGTTCAAAATCCCAAAATATTAGTTCTTAACTAGATATTTCATCACGTCTATGAAGTGAGTGAAGCAGAAAATAACCATATTTATAAACCAAAAAGGCTATCGTTCCACAAGCTTCTTTAGTGTTTTATTGATGCTGTTTAACGGATTTTAGATAAACCGGAACTTAATTGAAATTAAATTAAGAGGTCACTGAGTGCTTTAAGGATACTAGGTAAGGAAGGTAAAACAAGCAAATTTTCAGTGGCAAATTATGTATATCACTTTTTCAAATATATAATATATCAATTTCTAATAAATGTTTGTTTATTTCTTAACAAGTGTATGTTAGCATTAGTGTTAAACATAGAAAGTATAAAAGACTGATTAATAATAGGTTGTTAGCTGCTTGGGAAGCACTTATAATTTGTCCCCAATTTGGTTTCAAGTCAATTTTGTATTAATGCCTTCTTTACAACAACATACAACTCTATGACTCAAACTCTTCCAATTGGTCAAATTACTGAAAAGGGAAATATTTCATTTCACTTTCTTAGCTACTTATAAGCTCACTTGATGAACCCATTCTACAAAGGTCAGAGACAAACTTTATCTACAGTAGATGTAGACCTCTAGATGGAAACCGATTTTAATTTTAAAACATTGTTAAGATATCATGGAGTATATGCAGTCAAAAAAAAAAAAAGTTATGCAACAGTGCAAATTTTTTTCTTCTAATAAAAAGAATGATTTAATTGATATGCATTGTCAACTCAGATTTGGTCAATCGTGACTGGAATGTGGAGATTAGGCACGTTTTGAGAGAGGGGAACCATTGTGCTGATTATTTGACGAAATTGGGAGTGTTGGGTGAAGAGGCGGTGGAGATCCACCATCGCTAGGGATCCATGGCCATTTTCAAGAGGACAAGGAAGTTGTTGTCTCTATGAGATATGGTGTTAGGTCCTAGTTAGCTTTTCTTCGATGTATTAAATTTAAAATCTAAAAAGAATGCAATTACACAAATAATAATGAACATTGAACTTGCATGCTTTATGATTTATGAGATGTTAGAGTTAGACATAATTTAAATCTTCAATCTTGTTTAAGAAGTTGGTTTTAAAAAAATTATACTAAAATCTTATTTTTGTCTCTCAAGTTTTAAGAAAGTTTTGAATAGTCATTTACTATGATCAAGGTATAGTAGTTCCCTCCAAAGCTCATAGTGAAGGACCAAAATCATGTCTTAATTGCGATTATTTATTTATTTTTGACTATCAATGGGATGGATTCTGACAAATTATTGAGCAATTTTTCAGATTCTTGAGAAATGGCCAAGTTGGAGTGTAATTGGATTGAAGTAACACTTTCTAGGGCTTATAAAATTGGGCTAATTTAGAGTTGGAGTATGAGACACAGCTATGTCTCCTTATAGACATAACCATGTCTTCCAAAATTTGATGATTTTATCTCTTAAAGCTTGACACAATTGTGTCTCTTGATATGCACAACTATGTCTCCCAAACGTTGACGCAGTTTGTCAAGAGACACAAATGTGTCTTGATGTGATCAAGGATTGATCACTTAGCATTTTAGGATCTTCTTTGATATAATTGCTTTAAAATTTGAGATCAAACACAATTCAAGCACAATTGATATGAAACTTGTTCTTCAAGTGAAGAATAAAGAGAAAACAAAAAGGAGTAGAAGAGAAGAACAATTGATATATGACTAGAAAGTAAATTGCAAGAATTAAAGAAAAAAAAAGTAGAAAATGGAATAGGAAGAAGAGGAAGGGGAAGGAGCCACAAATGCATTCTTCTTGTAGAAGAAGATTGAATTTGATAAGTCAAAGGGGGATTCACCACTTGAATAAGGATATTCAAGATATGAATCAATTGGTTCAACTCATGAATCAAGAAGAGAACTCTCATCTCTCTCTAGAATCTCAAGTGTGAGAAACTTATCAAATGAATTCAAACTTGTGAAATGAGTTACAAGAGAGCCTTATATAGGTGAAGCAAAGTGCTCTTCACCCTCTAATGCCAAAATCAGCACCTCCTCCCTCTAAACCCAAGTGTGGGCTTTGATTTTGGCCCAATGCTTCCTACTCCTATGCTTGTGGCCCAATAGGCTCAATTCCTAAACTATTCCTAAGTGCTTTTTGAATAAGCACTTTTATTACATGAACTCTACTCTATACAAGGGTCCTAATCCCTACCTTTATTACATGAACTCTACTCTATACAAAGGTCCTAGGCCCTATCCCTAACTAGGTGGTCAATGGCTCAGTGCATAAGAGGTTCAAGATGAAGCCATCTTCATAAGGTTGCCTATGAGTCAAGTGATTGACCACCACCTTCTCGAGTGTGTCTTGGACTCTTCTAAGCCTTGCCCTTGTCATGGGTGCATGCAAGTCTTCAATGCCAGGTCATTGGCTTTGTGTGTCCATGCTCACATCATCCCCTCCTTCTTGAGGCACATTCGTCCACGAATTGTATTGATCATCATCTGTGTCATTTTCAAAAAGACTTAGATCAAACACATTAAATGTGGCACTCACATTAGAATCACCTGGGAGATATATTTTATATGCATTATCATTTATTTTCTCCAATACTTGGAAAGGTCCATCACACCTTGGTAGGAGTTTGGACTTCCTTTGAAAAGAAAATCTTTCTTTTCTTAAGTGCACCTATACCCAATCACCTGGTTTGAGTAACACTTGTTTTCTTCCCTTATTTACTTGCCTTGCATTGTGCTCCCCTTGTTTTTCAATATTTAATTTTACTTGTTCATGGAGCTTTTTAACAAAATCGGCCTTGGCAAGCCCATCTTGATTCAACAATGATTATTCTATTGTTATTGGAAGCAACTCAAGTGGGGTTTGTTCTCAAAAGGGGAGTGCTTAGTAGTAGAATGTTGCACACGGTTGTATGCAAACTCAATGAAAGGTAAGCACTATTCCCAAGACTTTAGGTTTTTCTTGAGGATGGTTCTTAGGAGAGTAGAAAGAGTCCTATTAACCACCTTGGTTTGCCCATCCGTTTGTGGGTGGCAAGTAGTCGAAAAGAGTAATTTAGTTCCAAGCTTGCACCACAAAGTTCTCCAAAAGTGACTTAGAAACTTTGTATCTCTATCGGATACAATGCTTCTAGGAATCCCATGTAGTCTAACTATTTCCTTAAAGAAAAGGTTGGCTACATGGCAAGCATCATCACTTTTGTGACATGGTATAAAATGGGCCATCTTGGAAAATCTATCCACAACCACAAAGATTGAGTCATCCCCTCACCTAGTCCTAAGTAATCCCAATACAAAATCCGTAGAAATATCAATCCAAGGAGAAGAAGGACTAGGTAAGGGAGTGTATAACCCAGGAGGCTTACTCTTTGACTTTGCTCTCAAACACTCCATGCATTTTAGACATAACTTTTGGACTTGAATTTTCATATTTGGTCAAAAGAAATGTTCATACAAAACCTCTAAAGTCTTGTGAGCACCGAAGTGCCCCATTAAGCCCCATTGATGTGCTTCTTGTACCAATAACTCTCTAATAGAATACCTTGGCACACAAAGTCTCTTGTCTTTAAAAAGGAACCCTTCACTTATGAAAAATCCTTTATGTGCCATGGACCCTATTTGAGTGTAAATTGTAGAGAAGTCCGGATCATTTGAATACAATTCCTTTATGTGATCAAACCCAAGAAGTTTTGTTTCAAGAGTTGATATTAAGGCATATCCACGTGAAAGTGCATCCGCCACAACATTGATTTTGCCTTGTTTATGTTCAATCACATAAGGAAATTGTTCTATGAATTATATCCATTTGGCATGCCTCTTGTTTAATTTTCCTTGCCCCTTTAAGTGTTTTAATGATTCATAATCATTATGAATTAGAAATTCCTTGGGCAAGAGATAGAGTTGCCAAACTTTGAGACTCCATACTAGGGCATAAAGTTCTTTGTCATAAGTTGAATATTTCAAATGTTCCTCGGCAAGTTTCTCACTAAAGTAAGCAATGGGGTGTCTTTCTTGAAGCAAAACAGCCCCAATGTCTACATTAGAAGCATTGTACTCTAACTCAAAAGATTTCACAAAATTTGGAAGCGTGAGAATTGGTACATTAGTCAATTTTTCCTTGAGTATGTTGAAGGAGTTTTCTTGGCTTTGGCCCCAATGAAATGACATATTTTTCTTTAAGACCTCATTTAGAGGACTTGCCAAAGTGCTAAAGTCTTTGACAAATCTTCTATAAAAACTTGCCAATCCATGGAAACTCCTAATATCTCCAACATTTTTAGGTGTTGTCCAACTTTGGATGGTCTTAATTTTCTCTTCATCTACTTGCACACCTTGTGCACTAATAACATAGCCCAAGAATACCACTTTAGTGGTGCAAAATGTGCATTTCTCAAGGTTGCCAAATAGTTTTTCCTTTCTTAATACTAACAAAACACACTTCAAATGTTCTTGATGTTCATCAAGTGTTTTGGTATATATTAAGATATCATCAAAATTGACAACCACAAATTTACCAAAGAATTCCCCAAGGACGTGATTCACGAGCCTCATGAATGTGCTTGGTGCATTTGTGAGAACAAAGGGCATCACAAGCCATTCATAAAGTCCCTACTTGATTTTAAAAGCAGTTTTCCATTCATCCCATTGTTTTATTCTTATTTGATGATAGCTACTTCTTAGGTAAATTTTTGAAAAGATTTGTGACCCATGTATCTCATCCAATATGTCATTTAACCTTGGGATTGGATGCCTATATTTGATGGTTATGTTATTAATGGATATACAATTCGTGAACATTCTCCATGTACCATCTTTTTTAGGTACTAAAATAACGGGAATTGCACATGGAGAAAGTGATTCTCTTATCCATTTTTTTTTCTAACAATCCTTCAACTTGCCTTTGAATTTTTTTTGTTTCTTGTGGATTGCTCCTATAGGCCGGCCTATTAGGAAGAGATGCACTAGGAATTAAGTCCATGTGGTGCTCAATCCCCCTCATAGGTGGCAAACCTTTAGGAAGCTCTTTTGGAAAAACATCTTTGAAATCATCCAAAAGAAACTCAAAGGGTTTGGGCAAAGAAAGAGATGGAGTAGAACTTTCATTATTATTTTTGGTGTAAATTAAATATATTGGTTGATTGGCCAATAATATTTTCTTTAATTCTTTTTTTTAGAAATAAGCATTCTTTGCCATATATTTCTTTACCTTTATTTTTTTCCAAAAATTTTTGCACACTTGTGCCATTTTTTCTTTTTCATATTCTTTCGTGGCACATTATTTTCTTCATTTAATTCTTTTTGTTCTTTTTCACTTTTGCCTTTTCTCTCAAGCTCCCTTTTCTCTCTAGTTTTCTTTTGATCCTTACCAATTTCTTTAGGAGAGAGGGGTACAAGAGTGAGTAATCTTTTTGTTGTGGTGCATGAAAGTAAACTTATTGAAAAGGCCATCATGTATCACTTTCCTATCAAATTTCCATGGCCTTCCTAGCAACACATGCCCCGCCTCCATTGGCACCACATCAGACAACACTTCATCATAATAAGAGCCAATGGCAAAACTCAACAATACTTGTTGGTTCACCAAGAGTTCACCCTTTTCACTTAGCCATTGCAACTTGTATGGACTAGGGTGGGGAATGCTTTTGAGACCAAGTTTGGTCACCAATCTTTTACTAGCCATATTGGTGCAAGATCCTCCATCTATGATTAATGCACACAACTTTCCATGCACCATGCACCTAGTGTGAATAATATTCTCTCTTTGGCTCTCATCCTCTTCTTTAACCTTGACTCCTAAGAGTATTCTCACCATTAATAAGTTTCCTTCAAGTGGGATGACTACATCTTCCCCACTCTCACTAGAAGACTCACTTGAAGAGGCACTTGTTCTAGAGATCTTGTTCTTTGAGAGATCTTGTTACCCTTTAACCCTTTAAAAGTTCTAGAGATCATTGTTCTTTATTGGGACATTGAGATGCTATATGTCCCTACCACCAAAAAAACATTTAAACCATTAATATCTCTAGTCTAAATTGAAGAGAAACACCAAAAAGATACATAAAATTCAGAGTTAGGAAATGTGGCCATTATGAAATTCCATTATTAACAACAACTCCAAGTTTAAGAGGGAGGATTTAGAGTTAGGAAATGTGGCCTTTGATCCACTTTTAACAACAACTCCAAGTTGTTTTGATGAGTCACCATCCTTCTTGGAATTATCCTTCCAAGATGAGTTGTTGTTGTTGAAGAAGGGTCTCTTTAAGGACTTCTTTCTCTTGACTTGAGCTTCAACCTTGATTGCATGGTGCACCAAGTCCTCCAATTCAACATAGTTTTAAAGCTCTACTACATCTTGAATTTCTTGGTTTAGTCCTCCCAAAAACCTAGACATAGTGGCCTCTTTATCTTCCTCTATGTTTTCCCTAATCAATATGACCTCCAACTCTCTGTAATATTCTTCTACACTCATACTTCCTTGCCTCAACCTTTGAAGCCTATGGTGTAGGTCTCTAGTGTAGCTTGAAGGCACATATCTTTTTCTCAAAACCCTACTTCATTTCTCTCCAAGTACTAATTGCAGGTTCCTCATCATACCTTCTTCTTTCTTTACATAATCGATCCCACCAAATTAAAGCATAATCATGAAATTCAAGACTTGTTACCTTTACTTTCTTCTCCTCACTATAATTGTAGCAAGAGAAGATGTGCTCCAATTTGGTCTCCCATTCCAAGCAAGCATCGGGATCACTCTTCCCATGAAAGTTAGGGATCTTCACTTTCACATTATGCAACTTGTCATCCTTCTCATTCCTTCTTCCTCTATGCCCATGTCTAGTGTAACACCCCAACTTGGGCATAACATTTATACCCCTTTTTGCTGAAAATAAAACTTTTAGAAAATTCCGGTTACTTTCGGAAATATAAGATTTTTATGAGTAATTAAACTTTTTCAAAAAAATTGTGATACTTTTTCTTTCACGCACTAATAAACATAAAACAGCATAAACGAAAATGGAGTAAAGAGATACATAATACTTTATATACATTAAACATAAGGCCTTCATGGGGATAGGTCACTTGACAGAAGTTTTATGTGAGGAGAAACAAAAGATACACTAACAGAGAAAAAAAGATAGGTCACTTGACAAAAGAAAGATGGCTCTCATAAGCCAGATACAACTATCAAGAAAAAAAACACTACCCCAAAAGAAAACAAGGTCCTATAGCTGGTCGGACTAGTGGTACCCAATGGGGAGACCATGGTGGCCATCCCCGTTCCTAAAAGGTGCGTCGGATAAAGAAGCAGATGCCCCAAATCCCTCATCGGGAGAGTCATCATCATCATCGTCAAGAGGGTGGTACTGCGGCTCCTCCTCCATGAGCTCCATAGGGTCCTCCTCAAAAAACTCCTCGGGATCCTCCTCTATGGGTGAGGCCGGTGCTGTTGCCTGCTGAGGTGGGTCCTGTGGGGGGTCCAAAATCAACTGTCCCTGGTTTGCAAAGTGCTGTAAATAGAACCATGCTGGTGGAAATGAGATCTCGATCGTCTTTACAGTATGAGTCCTCCGCTCCGGTCCTCCTACCTTTGAACCATCGACTGTACAAACCGGACCAGTGTATAAGGCGGAGTGATTCCCCGATTGAAACACCCACGCGCCTGGGTCCTGGGCGTTCTTAAAAATGAGGGCCCTCAACCTCGAGTGAGCCAGTGGCATGGCCGAATCCATCTATACTCAAAACAGATATATACCACATAGGGAAAGAAAACCAACAAGAAAAATGCAAGGGTAAGATACCAATATATGGATTAATTACGATAACTCCATGCACGACACACACAAAAACAACATGTACAAATAATATTCAGATTCAAAATAAGATTTTCAAAAAAAAAAGCATAACATCTAATAATCATCGTTGTTTTTGAAAAATACATGACACTTCTATATTCAACATCTATTTCCTAATCTCCAGAGATTCCAAACTTCTTTTCGTTTGAGCGGATTAGGATTTTACATGGCACATTGTCAAGGAAAAAAACAATGGTCAACATAAACATGACACATTGTCCAAACTCCTGGCACAATGGTCAACGTAAAACATGGCACACTATCCAAAACTCCTGGCAGAGTGGTCAACATGATAAATGGAACGTTTATCCATAGAGATACATTGTCCATTAAGGCACAATGATCAAATTTACATGGTACATTGTCCATTAAGGTACAATGGTCAACATAGGCACGCCTGCCAAATAATGCATGTAAAACATTTTATTTTCGTCGCTTTTATTTGTGTTTCATTCTTTCCTTTGCCGAGGCTCAAGGCTCACGACCATTCATATTTTTTTTCTCAATGTTTTAAAACTTTTCATTGTCAACACATGATGTTTTAGTCCGAATGTCCAATCACAAAAGTCCGAGATCGATGCACCAGTATTAGACGTTGTGGTCATAAAAAAACAACTTTCACCTTTTACCACATTTCACCACGTTAATCACCACGTATGTAGGACACACAGTCCACACAACGTATATAGGACACGAAGTCCACAACAACATGACACGGATCGTAGATCTACATGTTTTTAAAACACTAGTATCCCGACGTCCCGGTTACTAGGTTCACCTTTCAATGTTATTTTTCGTTCAGTGAAACACAAATACAAAACAAAACCTCCGTAACTTATCCAAGTTATCGGAATATTTTTATTGAGTAAAATTCTTTTATAAAAGAAGACTTTTCCATTTGAAAATCATTTATAAAAAAAAACCTTAAGTTATAGAAAAACCCTTTTTTTTTCTCCAAAAATCCATTTTATTTTGGATTTTTTTTAAAATATTGAAATTTATTGAAAAATCTTTTTAAAATCTTAAAAGTAAATTTGTTTTTATTTATGATTTTTCACCACAAAATATTTTCTAAAATTGATTTCTCTTTAGGGTAAAATCATTTAAATATTCAAATAACTTTTCCTTAAAAAAATATTTTGGTAATTCTCATCAAATTTTGAAAAAATACATTATTTTCTCTTTTTCCCAAAAATATTCTCTCAAAATAAATATCTATTGTTAATATTCTTCGTATGGTTTTCTTAAAGCTTTTATTTTGAAGATTTATTTGAGCTCTAACCAATTGTTAGGCTTTTCAGGCAACAACCAAACAATCATATAACAGATTATAGCATACATCAGCAAGATTCACATATTCATAAATAATTAACCAAATTCATAAATTTAAGCATATTATTCAATCAAGTAAACAATTTAAACCACCACATCAAACTCAACAAACACATAAAACCATTCACGAAAACAACACATAACTATCGTAAAAAGTATCCATCAGGCAGTCTCCCCTTACCTTAATTTGAAGGGTATAAAAGATCGTTGTTTTTCACGTTTGATTAGAACGAATTTTGTTTCTTTATCACGATTGTAAGTCTAAAAAGAATCAAGTACGTAATATAAGTTAAAAATTTACATAATCATCATATTCCCTCCATGCATGTCTCGGCCATGGTGAGAAAATGATGATAAAAATATCAAATTTTTACCAGCTTTTGGATCAATGATCCTTAAGCATTAGAAAGACAAGATCAAAACTCATAACTCAAAAAAAAAAATAAAACTCAATCCATCTATTCCATGAATGAGTAGGTTTTGGCCTACACAAAAATATAGGCTAGGAATTGATTTTTCAACTCTTGAGCTTCATGCATGTAATTAAAATGATGATAAAAGCAAATATCTTTCTAAAAAAAAAATTGAAACAAAACTTCCTCAACTCTCATAGCTAGAGTTTCGGCCATATGAGTAAAAATAGGAAAGAAAACTCATTTTTTATTTAGCTCATGAACTTAAAAATATATATATTAGAGAGTTTTTAAATCAAGTATGAGAAATTTTTTAACAAAAACACTAACTTGTTCACCTAGGGTTTTCGGCCACCTTAGAGTTTGGAAAATCTTTTTGTTACATGCAAATACAAAAGCTGAAAGTAGAGGTGTGTATGAGTTTATAGAAATTTGTTTTCTATTAAAAAGATTTTTCTAAGATTTTCTAAGAATTTTTGAATGAACTTTGATCATGCAACTATGAAAATGTGCATGCATGTAGATGAAATGAAATTTTTTGAAGAGATGAAAAGTAAGAGAGAAGAGTTTTTACCCTTGATAATGAAGAGAAGATGAGCAAGTGATCAACCTCTGAGAGCAACAATGGAGGATGTGAGTTAATGAGTAAGTAAGTGAGTGAGTGTTCTTGAGTGTGATAAAGCAAAAGTGATGAATGAAGAAAAAGTGGGGTATATATAGAGGGGGAGGGGGTTTCGGCTGAGTGGGAGAGAAATGGAGAAGAATTTTAAAAAAAATTTAAAATAAGAAGCTTGAATTAAATGTAAATAAAAGGTTTCTTGTAAGACTTTATAAAATAATTATTTTGTAAGTCATAATGACTTATTTTATGACATTTCCTTCATTTCTCACATCAAGTCTCTTCAACCTTCACCTACTCCATTTAGTCAAATCAGTTTCCTTCCGATTCCATTGATCTCCCGACTGTAAATTCTGATCGTATTTCCTTCGTTGATTTTCACCCGAAAAAATAATATTATATTATTTATAAACGAAAAATTTTAAATTTATGGGTTTGTTGAAACGTGTTAGGAAATCTACAGTTTCGTTTCACGAGTCAAAATTTGGTTTCCTGATCAGTAAAGTTTTACTGATAGTGAAAATGCAGACCGAGTTGTTTGAATTTTCAACCGAACTTTCAACTGCAGGTTCATGCGATAAGATAGATTAAGAAAATAATTTTGGTTTATCAAAAATAATTTCTTGGATTTAAAATAATAAATATATATACGCATACATATACACTGATTATTGAGAAGTTGAAAAATCGGGGAGTTACAATACTACCCCACTAAAAAAAAATCGTCATCGAAATTATGCCGCTGGAAAAAGATCATGGTACTGTAATCTCATCCTGTCTTCAGTCTCCCGCGTTGCTTCTCCGGTTGTCTCATCCCAAATAACCTTGACTAAGGAAATTTGTTTACCCCTGAGTTGCTTAATCCTCCTATCCTCGATCCGTACAGGTGAAGTCTCATCAGACAGGTTTTCTTTTAACTGTACTATATCGCGTTCGATTACATGTGATGGATCAAAAATGTACTTTCTCACTTGTGAGATATGAAAGGAATCATGGATATTTGAAAGAAAAGATAGCAAAGAAATTTGATAGGCTACTGGACAGATACGGCGAAGAATTTGGTAAGGTTCAATGAATTTAGTAGTGAGTTTTCTGGACTTTATAACCCTACCTACCCCATTTGTGGGTGTAACTCTCAGAAATACATGTTCACCTTCTTGAAATTTGAGAGGTCGTCTCCTTCGATCGGAGTAACTCTTCTGTCTACTTTGTGAAGCCTCCATCCTTTCACGGATTTGTTTCACCTTTTCCGTTGTCTGTTACACAATTTCGGGTCCTAAAATTGCACTTTCTCCATCCTGGTACCAAAACAACGGCAATTAGTATTTCCTTCCATACAGAGCCTCATAGGGTGCCATCCCTATACTTGAATGAAAGCTATTGTTGTACGTGAACTCAATAAGTGGCAAAAGATCATCCCAGCTTTCACGATTATCTAGGACACACACTCTCAGCAAGTCTTCTAACGTCTGAATTATCCTTTCCGTTTGTCCATCAGTTTACGGATGATAGGCCGAACTTAACCTTAACTTGGTTCCCAGGGCTCTTTATAAACTTCCCCAAAAACGTGAAGTGAACTTCGGATCTCGATCCGAGACAATACTAGAAGGTACCCCATGAAGTCTGATAACTTCCCTGATATACACCTCGGTTAACTTTTCCATAGTATAATTGCCTTTAATAGGTAAGAAGTGTGCCGACTTCGTTAGCCTGTCAACAATCACCCAAATCGAATCAAAGCCTTTGGAAGTCCTTGGTAAACCTACCACAAAATCCATGGATATACTATCCCACTTCCATTCAGGCACATCTAGAGACTGTAACATTCCACCGGGTCGTTGATGTTCTACTTTTGCCTTTTGACAAGTCAGGCAAGATGCCACATACTCTACCACTTGCTTCTTCATGCTTGGCCACCAAATCTCTGCTTTAGATCCCGATACATCTTGGTTGATCCGGGATGAATACTCAATTTGCTATTGTGTGATTCCTCGAGAATCATCTTTTTCATCACAGGATTGTCAGGTACACAGATTCGTCCATTGCACCTTAAGATGTTATCCGATCCCAAACTAAACTCGACGACTTTTCCTTGCTCCATAAGCTCTCTCTTCTCTTGAAGGTACATATCGGTAGTTTGTTGTCCTCGGATTTCTTCCATCAATCCACTTGAGATCTTCATCATCCCCACACTGATCCTCCTTGTACTTATCTCCATCGTTAAATCGAGATCACGAAACTTCTCGATCAACTCTAATTCTTTCACCATCATTACTGAAACATGTATGGCTTTCCGGCTCAACATCTGCCACGACGTTCACCTTTCCAGGATGATATTGTAACGTGAAGTCATAATCTTTAAAAAATTCCATCCACTGTCTTTGTCTCATGTTGAGTTCTTTCTGGTCAAACAGATACTTCAGACTTTTGTGATCGCTGAAAACATCGAACCTAGCCCCATACAGATGATGCCTCCATATCTTCAGTGCAAAGACCACATCATCTAACTCCAGATCATGCGTCGGATAATTCTTCTCATGAGTCTTTAACTGATGTGATGCATACACTACAACCTTCCGGTGTTGCATTAATACACAGCCTAAACCTTGATGTGAAGCATCACAATACACCTCATAAGGTTCATTGAGTTCAGGAAGTATTAACACTGGTGAAGTTGTCAAACGTTCCTTTATCTTCTGAAAGCTTTCCTCGCATTCTGTAGTACACACAAAAGATTGGTCCTTCCTTGTAAGGTGAGTCAACGATGCTACAATCTTGGAGAAACCTTCGATAAATCTTCGGTAATATCCAGCCAAGACGACAAAACTTCGAATTTCCGTTACTATCTTCGGTCTCTCCCAAGAAAGCACTGCCTCCACTTTGGCAGGATCGACAACAATAATTCCTTCTTTAGAAATCACATGCCCCAAAAATCTCACTTCTTCAAGCCAAAACTCACACTTAGAGAGTTTTGCATACAGTTCCTTTTCGCGTAAGATCTGTAGGACTTGTCATAGATGTTCTTCATGTTCCTCATGACTCTTAGAGTAGATGAGGATGTTATAAATAAACACGACAACAGACTTATCAAGAAACGAACGACAAACCCGATTCATATGGTCCATGAAGATAGCATGTGCATTCGTCACTCCAAAAGGCATCACAAGATACTCATAATGCCCATAACAGGTTCAAAACGCAGTCTTTGGTATGTCTTCAGTCTTTACTCTAATCTAGTGATAACCCGTACTCAAGTCGATCTTTGAGAAAACAACAGCTTCTTGCAGTTGATCCATCACATCATCTATGCACGGCAATGAGTATTTGTTCTTGATCGTCACTTTGTTAAGTTGCCTATAATCCACGCAGAGTCTTGAACCCCCGTCCTTCTTTCGAACTAAAAGAACAGGTGCTCCCCATGGAGAAACACTCGGTCTTATGAACTATTTTGACAACAAATCTTCCAGCTGGGCCTTCAATTCAGCGAGTTTCGTAGGTGACATTCGATACGGAGCAATCGATATCGGACCGGTTCCTTATCACAATTGCAAGTCTAAAAAGAATCAAGTACGTAATATAAGTTAAAAATTTACAAAATCATCCTATTTCCTCCATGCATGTCTCGGGCATGGTAAGAAAATGATGATAAAAATATCAAATTTTTACAAGCTTTCGGATCAATGATCCTTAAGCATTAAAAAGACAAGATCAAAACTCATAAATCAAAAAATTAAAAATCAATCCATCTACTCCATGAATGAGTAGGTTTCGACCTACACAAAAATATAGGCTAGGAATTGATTTTTCAACTCTTGAGCTTCATGCATGTAATTAAAATGATGATCAAAGCAAGTATCTTTCTAAAAAAAATAAAATAATTGAAACAAAACTTCCTCAACTCCCATAGCTGGAGCTTCGGCCATATGAGTAAAAATAGGAAAGAAAACTCATTTTTGATTTAGCTCATGAACTTAAAAATATATATATTAGAGAGTTTTTAAATCAAGTATGAGAAATTTTTTAACAAAAACACTAACTTGTTCACCTAGGGTTTTCGGCCACCTTATGAAAATGAGTTTGGAAAATCTTTTTGTTACATGCAAATACATAAGATGAAAGTAGAAGTGTGTATGAGTTTATAGAAATTTATTTTCTATTAAAATGATTTTTCTAAGATTTTCTAAGAATTTTTGAATGAACTTTGAACATGCAACTATGAAAATGTGCATGCATGTAGATGAAATGAAATTTTTTGAAGAGATGAAAAGTAGGAGAGAAGAGTTTTACCCTGGATGATGAAGAGAAGATGAGCAAGTGATCAACCTCTAAGAGCAACAATGGAGGAAGTGAGTGAATGAGTAAGTAAGTGACCGAGTGTTCTTGAGTATGATGAAGCAAAAATGATGAATGAAGAAAAAGTGGGGTATATATAGAGGGGGAGGGGGTTTCGACTGAGTGGGAGAGAAATGGTTAGGAATTTAAAAAAAAAATTAAAATAAGAAGCTTGAATTAAATGTAAATAAAAGGTTTCTTATAAGACTTTATAAAATAATTATTTTGTAAGTCATAATGACTTATTTTATGACATTTCCATCATTTCTCACATCAAGTCTCTTCAACCTTCACCTACTCTATTTAGTCAAATCAGTTTCCTTCCGATTCCATTGATCTCCCGACTGTAAATTCCAATCGTATTTCCTTCGTAGATTTTCACCTGAATTTTTTTAAATTTATGGGAATTGTTGTAAACGCTGCTACTTAAATCTACAGTTTCGTTTCACGAGTCAAAATTTGGTTTCTCGACCAAGAAAGTTTTCATCGATAGTGAAAACGCAGACTGGGTTGTCTGAATTTTCAACCGAAATTTTAACTGCAGCTTCCTACGATAAGGTAGATTAAGAAAATAATTTTGGTTTATCAAAAATAATTTCTCGGATTTAAAATAATAAACATATATACGCATACATATACACTGATTATTGAGAAGCAGAAAAAACGGGGTGTTACATCTAGGTCTCCATCTATCAAACCTTCTTGACCTATCTTCATTGTCTTCCGAATTTGAGGAGCTTCTATGTAAGTTGTCATGCCTTGATCCTTCTTTGTTCTCAAGTACTTATAATCTTTCAAACACTCTTTCTATGTTCCTTGTCATTCTATCCAACTTCCTATTCAAGTTCCTTGTTCTTGGTGATGATGGAGGAGAATCTTCAATGCCTTCTTCATGTTGTGAAGCCATGGTGCACTTACAATTTGAGAAATTACAATACAAATTCTATCAAATTGAAAATTACACAAATCAAATGAAGATTACACCAATAAGAACAATTACACCACCAAAAATCAAAAGAATTAAGTACAATCCAACAATGAACAAATACACTTAAAGAACAAGTGAAAGAAAAGAATTACAAGTGAAAATTGAATAGTTCAAGGACCTCACCACTCACTCACATATTGCCACCCGTGTATATCACTCAATGTAGACTTTTACAAGATGATTTCTTCTTTTCACTCAAGAGCTTCCTCTTCAAGAGATCTACAAATTGAAACAAGATTCTCAACAATTAGTCTCTATTAAACAAATGACAAATCAACCAATAGACAATCAATTCAAAGAGGTCAAGAATTTGGAAAACAACTAATACAAAACTAATGGAGCTTATAAGACAAGCAAGAAAAGTTCAAGAATAACTGTACACTCTAATTAGATGTGAAGAAAACAAGTTGGAAAAGTTCAACAATGTTCAATTCAAATTTAATCAAAGTGTATGTGAACAAGTAATAATCAATGTGAATTGTACTAAATTGTGAAGGATCAACACAAATACAAGCATGTGAAATGGTGGCAAGTCTTTTACCAGAACCTTGTAAATTCGATTGATATTGTTACAGTTAACAAGAGGATGCCAATTATAGGAGTTCTAACATTACAAAAAAAAAAAAAAGTCCAGAGCAATGAAAAGCAATATAAAAGATCGAAACGGTGATATCTCTGTCACCAAACATAGAACTATTGGATATGCCTCTCTGCGTGCAAGGCCATGGACTTATGCAACTTTGGTTTGCAATTTTATTATTATATGCTTACATTATTGATGACAATCAAATGGATAGTTGCCTTTGAAATAATCTTTTTGGTTGAATTTTAGTCGAGAACTTAGTGTAACCAATTTGTAGCCAAAATCAAATGAAGAAAGAAAACAAAAAATGGAAGAAGATGAGAGATTGATGGTGTCACAAACATGTAATTTGATAAGCCAAATGATGTTCGCCACAAGAATCTTGGATTATTGATAAGAATTTAGTTTGATTCAACCAAGAACCTAGGAGAACAATATTCTCACAAGAATGGTTTTGATCCAAAATAACATCAAAGTTATCATTCCAATGTGTTTAGGTGTTTACAAATAGTTGTGTGCAGCCAAATTTTTGGCATCCAAAGACAAATCATAACCTCCACTTGAATGACCTAATTATGTCACTAATGACTCACTTTAAGACCTATTCTAACTCAGCCCCCAATTGAAGTTTGCGCCCCACACATGGAATCCTAGGACAAACTAAAACTCCCACATTATTAGCCTAATTCAAGACACTTAACACACTAAAAACCCATCTTAATGTTGCCACCAAAATTAATTCATGGCAGCCACAATTATTAAGAGTTGCGCCCGTCTTTTAGATGGCCTACTCTCAGTGGATGTTACACTTTCTTCTCAACTTACAAGTGTGACTCCCACACAATTTACAACAATTATACACTCAACTATGACATATAAAACATGTGCAAAATTAGGAAAAAGGTGACTGCCCCAATTTGCAATAAATAGCAAAATTGGATCCACATTCCATGATCCATACACTTATTGAAATTGATAAGGAAAACAACTCAAATTGGAGCTACACGCTCTTCCTTATGTTTCTTCTATTTGAATGAGCAAAGTTGTGCATTTGGGCTCATTATCTTCTTGACTTGAACTTGGGCTCGTGTCCATTAAGAGAACCACTAATCCTTGTAGTGCTTTTTGATCCATGATCTTCATTGAGATCAAATCATTCTTGCTGAAAAGTTGACTTGTCTCTTGACTCGTATCAATTATGATCTTGTATTTTGTCCATGTTCTGTAAATGGAAAAAATATATATAAATTAATAGTAAATGGATTGAAATGGTTGACTCATGATAGAGCATGGTGGAAAAGGTTGCAGTTTTATATTATGTTCTTTTGTTTACTTATTTGGTTTTTAAAACAAGTAAATATTTGTGTGGATCAATTATTGATTATTTTTTATCCAATACAATAGTGTAAGTGATTACACAGTTGGCACTTGGCTGGCTCTGATTTTTAAAGCAAGCACATGTGTTTGAATAATGTTGATATGATGATATTGATTAATTATCTTTGATATTTATACTTCATTTTGAGGAAAACAATCTTGCTACGATATGAAGAAAACTTTCAAGTATACTGAGATGCAAAAAAGGCACGTCGGATCATATATAAAGATTAGTTCTTTTCCCAATATTTCTAATATTTTTATAGTTTCGTATTTAATTTTTTATTTTTCTACTTAATTTTAGCATAACAAAATAAAAAGGTGATTTTGATACCAATTTTTTGTTTTCATGTTAATCTATTCTGATATTATAATTAATATAATCATTTTATCCTTTAAATATCAATAAAGGGTGCGTTTGGGAAAACAACTTACTTAAGAGCTTATCACATAAGACCTTATCGCATGAGAGCTTATGCCATAAGCGCTTAAAGAAAGAAAAAGAAAGAAAGGGGCATGAGAGGATTCGAATAGTGAAAAACACGGAGAGGGTGTTTAGTGCATAAGCTCTTATGATAATTCCATGTTTTCTTCCAGGTGATGCATGAAAATAAGTCAAAAACTCCTTATGGGATGTCATAGTTATTTTTAGAAGCTCTACCAAACACACTGTATAAAAGCTTATGTCATCAGATAAGTCAAAAGGAGCTTAAATAAGCTCTTCCAAACGCCACCAAAGTAACTTTCATATATTAAAATTATATTTATAAATATTATTTAGAATAATAATACGGTGTATTCATACTGCAACGCACGAGGATTCCACTCGTTGATATTTAATAATAAAATGAGGTTCGAGTTATAAAACCAATCCAATTTAATTACACGTTTCTCATCCATCACATCATCCTCTCCGGCCTAAACCCAAAACAATTTCTCCCGGTTTTCTCACCGTTTCTCAACACTCAAACAAGATCGCAGATTTATTGCGAGCTATGAATTACAGAAGGTTCGTTTTTCTTAAAGACCCCATTTTTCATTCGATTTTTTTGTGTCGTTTTGTTGCAAACTGCAATGCATGGCTCTGGTGATCTTGCATTCATGTCATTGATTGTATTTTGTGGATTTTGTTTCCCTTTGACATTTTCATCAATTACAATTTTTGAATTGTTACTTTTTTTTTTTTTTTTGTGTATGGGGGGTTGTTCTTAGATTTGGAGGATGATTTGGATTTTGGAGTAATGGTGGATCAGTATGTCGGAATAACTGTTACTGTCAATGCATGTACATTTCTCATTGCGCTAGCTATTTAGTAACAAGGTGAATTGAACAGGATCAGAAAGTTTTGAAATTGGATAATGGGTCTGAGTCCTTTACCTTTTCTAGAGAGAACACTCTAATGAATAGGGTGACAAGTTTTGGGAAATTGGAGGCACTTGAGAGTTCAAACAAGGGAAGTGAGAAAGTTTTTGAAAGCTGACTTATTCGTTTAGTGCTTGATGTTAGCTTAAATTATGTTTTGTTATGTTTATTAATGATAATGAGGTGAGCTTTATGTTATTTCTGCTTCTACCCCTTTCGAGCTGGTTCTCACACTCCTGATGTTGTACAGGATATTAAAAGCAACCCAGAAAAGAAATGGATTTGATTTGCTGTACTTGAATCTGTAATGCATTTTATTTATGTATTGATGTTAGTTTCAATAGCATATAAGGTCAAGAACTCGTTGCACTGTTCTTATCCCTTGTGAAAGATGTTGAATTGTTGACTGTAATTGTTCTGAAACATATTACGATTAGATCAAAAAACTGTTTTGCATGGAAAATCAAGATAAACACCGCATGTCATCAAAGTCCTTGCTACACTTCGCTATTCAGTTTCTGTGTCTTGATTTTTCTTCCTATTTCTTTTGTTCAATTATTTCAAAATTTACATTGTCTCTATTTTGTTGCACATTAACTCTGCTGCAAAATTTGTTTGTCTTGACATATATATGTTAGAATTATTACCGAAATTAATCTACGGAATCTTTCATCTGAAGATGAATTAGGAGAAGAAAATTCATTGGTTTGGTTCTGTGAGTAACAGGTTATAGAAAATTGTTGTGCAAACATGATGTATGCCTGCCTCATAGAATTTTGTTACTAACTTAAGGTCTATCTTGAGCTGAACATTCTGGAAGAATGTTTTCACTTCCCTAATTCCTCCAAGAGGACCTTTGATAGGATGGATTTTAGTACTGCATCTTGCTTTTTCTTGCTAAAATTGCCTTTACAAATCTATAATTAATCTTGATTCACATTGCTTCTCGTGAAACATTCCTATCGTCGCTATCGATGTTCCTTAATTTATTCAGCATGCTATGATTTTATTTACATTATCAATTATCAATAATCATTCATTGTGTTTTGTAAAAATTATTCAAACCATCATAAGCATGATTTACTATTGAAATTAGACTAGTCTCTTGTTTTGAATTCAATCCATAGAGAACCAACTTTTGAGTTACAGTTTAACTGCAAAGTCCAATGTCATGGACATGGTACAGCTAATATTTGTTATCTTCCAGTTGGCTTTGCCACCTCAGTTCATTGTCCAAGATTTGTAGGAGATAATGGTGATCTCTTGTATATTAACTTTTATATTCAATTTTCAAATACAGAGATAATCGCTCCTCTAGATCATCTCTTGTAGATGGTTTTGATAGTCTGGAAGAGGGTGGTATAAAGGCTTCTTCCTCATACTCACGTGAAATTAATGAGCATGACAATGACAGAGTCATAGAGAGTTTGCATGACAGAGTTACTTTTCTGAAGCGAGTAAGTATTGTTTTAATTTAAGAACTATTTTGCTTTTGAAGTACGATTAAAATCTCATAACATCTCTCGTGTGTGTGTATGTTGTTTGACTTGTTCCTGATTAATCAGTGAAGGGAGTCATTATAAAAGTTAAAGTAAATGTAGATTTGTGTTTTGTCTTTTAAAGATATAATTGACTCATGTACCCTCTTTTTATAGGAGACATCAAATTGGTTCCTAAATGACAATTAATGTCATCGGTTTTGTCCACTGAAAGGTCAATTTAGCAGAACTTAGGACTACTTTGATGGTCTTCATTGATGCTGATGGGCCATTTTAATGCCTCTAATAGAGGACTAATGTGATGCAAGTATATATTTGGAGGATAAAAATGGATGTTTTCTCTAAAAGTTAAGATATTAAACAAAAGTTTTTTAAATTAAGAAATATATACATCATGTGTTAGGCACCCTAAGGCTAAGGTTTATTTTAGAATGAAAAGGGGATGTAGCAAGAGATTTAATTCCCACCTAGGCAGTGTACAAGGTCTGACCTCATTGTAACTACACATTGCACATGTGGCAGCAGGGAATGTCGGAAAGCAAGGGAAGGATTCATGTATAAGTAGGAGGAATGAAAAGCAAAAAGGGGTGGGTAAAAAGTTACTAAAGGAATTTGGCGAGAGAGGCAAAGCCTCTCAAATTTTCTGGGCGTGTGCATCTTGTTCAGAGTGTTTATATCAGTTTCTGTACACGTCTAGCTTTGGTATTGATATCATTCTGATATTTATAGCAGATTTATGGTAAACAATACAGTGTTTCAGATCATTCTGCTCTAGGTTCCTATGAATTAGTATCAAAGATCCCAATCTGAGAGCTGTGTTGCGTGCCAAACCTAAAAATGATTCTGCTGTATGGAAATGAAGCTTAGAGTGTGTTTGTGAAAGCTGGAAAAAAAAGACTATGCTGATAATCTGTTTTCAAATAATCGATTATTGTGATAATCGATTATAATCACAATCTGTTTTTGTTTGGGTGTGTTTGCTGAAAAGCGATTTTAAGTTAATCTATTTCGTTTGGGTGGTGCAAAAATAATCACTTTTACATAGTTAATTACGAAAAAGGGTATGAAGTAATTTGTTTATAATATTTGGTGGAAAATTGAATAATATTTTTTTTAACATTAGAATTTTTATAGAATGTTAACTTTAAAATTTATGAATTGAAGGCTTAAATTTTTGTTATTAATTGAGAATTTCAATTTCTATAAAAAATAATTTTTTTGACAAATATAAAAAATATTTAGTTATAAAAAATTTACATTTTTAAACAATAGTATAACACGGATGAAAAGAGCGGGGACTAGCCATCAATGGAAGAAAAAAGAACAGTAACGTATGGACCGGTCATTGGGAGGGGTTTTACGGGAATGACATCATGTCTTTTAAGCACAATCAATTTTTTTTCAGCAAACAGTCCTGGTATCAGCTGGTTAAAAACCAGCTTAAATGTGTTGAAAAAAGCTTTTTAAGAAATTAAGCTGTAAACCCAAACATAACAAATTATTTATAAACGAGCTTTTTAGTGTAAAAACAGCTGAAACTCAACAAAACAATCTTTTCCAAACACCCTCTAATTGGTGGTTGATTAATGCTGAACAGTACTTTGGAATAGAGGGAACACCTGAGTCGTAGAAGCTTCCGGAAGTGGTGACTAGTGAGGGCTCCACAAGGTGGCGCTCTCAACTGGTATAGGTTGTGGAGTGGTTCAATCCAATTGAGTGTTCGTTGAGTTTTGATGTGGCACTAGCTAGGCATTTCCTACCAGAGTTCAGCCTAGATGAACTGATCTTTTGACTAATCCTTTATATTGGAATGGATGAAGAGTCAAAATGGTTTAGCAATTCCTCACGGGGAGCTGAATCAAGATAATTTGGAATCGAACCTCTAGATTTTGGTTCATCCTTCGCTTTAATGATATCTTGAGGTTTCAGCAATTACTTGGTATATTTACCATACAACCATTAACTAAAACATGTCTATGATTAACGAATTGGTAGGCTTGAACTTTTTTGTGGAATAGTCACATTATGTATAATATATTCACTTTCAATAGTTGCATACAAGTTAATAAAACATAGAAAAGTAGAATGCCCATGAAGTGTACATGTAGGATGAACCAAATCCTCCTTGAATCTGTTTTTTTTTCCCCATTAGAAGGGGCTGCACTGCAAATGTTCTGCAGTACCCCCCTTGGGATACTTGCCGATATGAAAAGTTCTTAATGTTAGATGAGTGCTCGGTTCTCCAATAGATTGGCCCGCAATAATACCTACAACCTCTCCCAATTCCACCGTTTGCAATGAGTAAGAGTCGGACTCTGGCCATAACCAGTTCCCCCAAGAAAAAAAGTGCAACTCAATGAATCCACGAGAGATTATTTGTAAAATGGCCCCATTGAGCTCTATAACCATGAAACCTATGTAAGATACCGGGGAATAAACTATTCTTTTTGTTTTTAGATTATGTTGACCAAGAGATGTTGAAGTTGCATAGACTATTTTGATTGGGACCTAATATCATTAACCAAGGGGAAAGTATAGAATGAGAGCATGCGATTCCATAAAAGACATCACGATCCTTGTGGAAAAGAAGAATTTGCTGACCTAGAAATAAAGATAATAAATTCCTACCAAGATAACCGAAAGTTCTAGCTGATAAAACCCTAATGAACCTAAAAAAAAAAGATAAAAGCCCATGCTGTGATGAAGAACTGGAACCAGAAAAGTTGGAGAAGATGGAGGTAGAGAATGCGGCAGAAGAGTCACACAAGAAACAACCTTATGTGGATTTGGTCTCTAGACCACTATTAGAGGGGCAAGCAGAAACTATAATAGTAATGGTTGTTAGGGAGGTGGAAATTGAAAAGGAAGGTGCAAGGGTTGGTCGAGGTAGAGATTGAACTAAAGTAGTGTGTTGCACTCTCACAATGGACAAGAGCTGGCTAAGAATGGGGAAGGGATTAACCTATGTAGTTAACAACGTAGCATTTTATGATAGCAACAATAGCGGCCGCTATAGCGGTCAAAATAGCGACAATAGCGGCCGCTATAGCGGTCAAATAGCGACAATAGCAACCGCTCCAACAAAGTGTGTTTAAAACCCATTTTTACCCCTCCTCAAATGGGCATCCATCAGTCATATTTGGGGATATTGCCAGTTTAACGATCATATTTGGGGGTACTATCGGTTTTTCGGTTCTAGGTTAAATAATTTTCACATCAACCTCCTTCATATTTGATATTTTTTTGATTTTTGTTGTTATTGACCTGAAGATTAGAACGTATGATTATTAATTATGAGTTTGCGTTTGCAATTTTGGGTAATCTGTTATGTTTTAGCATTTACGTATGTGTACATTTAATTTTTAAGCTTATATGTATATGCATTGCAATAACGGCCATCCCGCTATCCCGGTTTCGGAGATCGGCCGCTACGTGCCGCTATTAGGGATTGATAACTATGGGATTGACCATAGTGGGCGAATAGAGGAGGAACTGGCCTGCCATGCCCACAAATGCAGTGTCTCGAGTGGTCTTGTCAAGAAACCACCACTGGAACCTCCAAACCTAGATTTGTCTGTGGAGGCAGGTTGATCATCAGTGGTGGTGGAACTTTGGGCTTTGCACATGCTGGCTGAGCATCCATTGCTGAACTTGGGTCCTTGTATGGCAACCATGGAACACCTACAGTTGAGACCAGTAACAAAGCACATGGGATACAGAAGGGAGCTAGGGTAGGATGGTCATTATGCAAATTGGGTCAATTTATGACCTAATGGGCTTGGCTTGAATAATTGAGGAAAAGAAATGTGCCTTTGAGAAGAGAATTCTATGAACCCTGCCTTTGGTGTTTTCCTTTTGACGTGGAGAACTTGTGTGGGCTAATGCAAGATGTTTCTGGGTTTCTCATCCAGAAAGAACATGATGTGGCCACCAAGCCTGGTGCTCGTCTCACTGAAATGCACAATGGAACTTGGCCCTGGTTCAGGTTTGATTACAACACCAAAATCACTGTTGATGGATGCAAAGATGAGGGTACAAAATATCAATCTGTGGGGAGCTGGAATTGTCGTAATGTATATTTGACCAAATGATTGAGGGGGATGTCATGGCCTGGATGGTGGGATTTAAAGGTTCTTCTGGCTTATGGGTTTGTTTCAATTTCTCTTTTAATTTTGGTGGTTATTTGCATGCACCAACTCCTCCTTGTATGCGGGACCGCATTTATTAGGAATGTTGGTAATGATTATTGGTCAGATGAGAAAGCTTCCTACCACAGTATCTCTCTCCCTTCATTTGCTGCTAACATGCGAATTTCTTGTGCCTTAAGTTCTTCTGTTCTAGCACTATTAGGATTCTCCATTAATGGTATTTTTGTTCATCTTATATGCCCTATCGAGGAGTTTGAGTTTATGACCATTCCAGCTGAACTTTTAGTTTTGGTTGTTTCTTATAAGGGTGTATCAAGTCGGTTTGGTTCAGTTTTAGGCGGAAAAAAAATCGGAACCGATCAAAAATTTGATCGGTTCCGTTCGATTTTCAATAATTTTTGCTACATAACCCGAACCAAACCCAATCGAACTGGTTACATATCATGCAGAGATTCATCAACGAAACCAATTACCTAAAGCTATTCAAACATAAAACATCACAGGAATTAAGAACATTGAAACTCAAGAAAAAATCTACCATTGTTAACCCTCTTTGAGAATTCATCCCACCAATCTAGAGGACCTTCTTTCTAAGGCGACCCAGAAGCAAAAGAACCATTCTCATCCTGCTTCTCTTGCTTTCTTCTCTTTTTCAATCCTCTCACAGGACCATCATCACCCACAAAAGCAAATCGAATCAACAACTGAGAAACATATTTAGAGTGCGTTTGATTTGCAAAAAAACAGGGGACTGGACAGCACATAAATTTTTGTTCCGTGTTTGATTTGAAAAGTGGTCAGGGAACAGGACAAAAAAGGGGGTGAGGGATATGACAAAAACCCAAAATTTTGTCCCTCACCAAACCGTGAGACAACTTTTTGTCCCATGGGCAAACTACAAAAAAAAACAATTATCCTTTATATCTCTCTCTTTCTCTCTCTCCCTCCCTCAATCTCCCTCTCTCTCTCCCTCTCTCCCTCCCTCCCTCCACGTTAAACGTTATATAATTTTTTTTTCAAAAGACGTAAACAGTATATATATTTTTTGATAGAATGTTAACGTTATATATAATACATATTAATAATCTATATAATATTATCTTGATAGTAATAATATATTATCATATATACTATATATTATAAATAAATTGCCTAATACTTACATATATTAATAATATTATATTATATATTAATATATAATAATATATATATTACAAAGGGTATCATAGTAAAATTAATATTATTTTACTTGTGCTGTCCATTATCTATCAAATGATGTATATTACAAAAAGTTGTCATGTGACTTAAGGGGTTGTACTGCGCTCTCTAGCTTGTCCTGTGCCTTAAAGCATATTAAACGCACCCTTAGCCTAGATCTAAAAAAGGGGAGAACATATTTAGCCTAGATCTGAAAAGGGGAGAAGGGTAGCCTGCAACAGCAACACAGAGGATGCAGGACCCACCACGGTGGAGGACGACGCGGACTCGACGAAGCTGCTTGGGCGGCAGACGACGCAGATCGTGATTGTGTGCTGCCTGGGGTGGAGGTCGCGAGGAGCCTATGATCTGCTTCTGCGGCCTGGGATGGAGGCCGCGGTTGTGTGCGGCGGCGACTGTGTGGTAGGTCATAGAGATGATGAGCTGCAATAGTGAGAAGAGTCTGAGAGTGTGAAACAAGCTTACTCGGTTAGGTTAGGAAATTAGGGGATAAAAAGGTTGAATTGTAAGTTGATTGGGTCGGGTAGTCGGTTTTGAAAAATAAAAACCACTACCCGAACCAAAGCTCATTGGTTCTATTTGGTTAAACCCGAACTAATCAAATTCGGTTTTTTACAGTTTGGATCGGTTCGGGTTGGTCGGGTTTACCCGGTCCACTTACAACCCTGTTTCTTATGATGAACCTCAGATAATCCCCTTTCTTTACAGACAAGTGAACCAAAGGTTTATCAGGAAGTTGTTGACTGGGTGTTGCCAAAGCTGATTTTCGAATAATATCTTAAAGCTTGATGTAGAAATGGAGAACTTTTGTATGGAGTCATATGATGTAATTCTTTTTATTGTATGTTCTATTCTGGCCAAGCTAGGAACTCAAGATATAGTAATGCAATCCATGAGTTTCTTAAGGGTAATAATGTTGCTGCTGGCTCTCATTTACACAGTGCGTTTATTAAGATATATCTACAGAAATACCTTCGGGTATTCAACGAATTTTTTCGTTCAAGTGGTGTTAATAATTTCAACTGAAGATTTTGGAACGGTGACATTTGCTGTGATATAGGAGCTGCAACGATGTGCCAGTGCCTGGGATGTGTTCTCTTACTCAATCGGTAGCTGCTGTGGTTCCTGTGACAATGCTTTGCAAAGGGTTTAGGCAAGTTGACAAAATAGTTGAGCAAAATGATGTGCTATTTGGTGCAGCTGTAGCAACAATGGGAATGCTGAGCAGTGCTGCCTGTATTATTTTTTTTGATAAGCCAAAAATATATTGATAAGAGTACAAGGGGTACAAAGTGTGGTAACCAGCTATGTTACAAAACTAATCACCCCAAAAAAGGAAGATGGGACATTCCCTTTTCACACTACTCAACCCCAGAAACTAAGATTTTATGGGATATGAACACTGCCTGCATATCCCACTAAAAAGATAAAAACTCAGCTCCCCAAATAGTCTTGAAATAGCTCCGAGGCAGGATTACCTTCTACCCAAAAACTGTAAACAGTAAACCGGATTGATGCACGAATCCGAGAAAGAAAAACAGCCCTTGTTGACAAAACTCTTGCACCAAGTCCAAACTCAACTTTAATCAAATCAATAACCTTTTTGAAATCCAGGTTACCTTCTTTGAAGATCAACTCAATGCGGTGTAGCCTTAGAGACCATACGGTTGCAAACCATAACATCCTCCAGCCCTTTTTTGAAAGCCTCCCATTGAGAAGACCAGAATGTTGTAGGAGTAGATCTTTTAAGCTTCCTGATAGTACAGTGTCCACACCTATCCAATTGTACATATGCATCCACACATAATAAGAGAATTTACATGATATAAAAAGTTGGGAACTAGATTCATCAACAATTTTACAAAAGCAGCATAATTGTGAAGGAGGAGCAAGCATAATTCTGCTCCTTTGAAGATTTGAACCTGCTGGGATCTTGTCCAAAATAGCTCTCCAACAAAAAGCTCCAATTTTCAGTGGAATTCTTTTATCCCATAAACATTTGTAAAAGCTCTTCTCTGCCCTGCCTGCATTACATGTTATGTGGTTGTAAGCTGTTTTTACAGCATAAGGAGAAGAGTCGTTTCTCAACCAGCACCATCCATCTGCCAAGTTTTCCAAAATGGTACAATCTTTTAGAAGATTTATCATAGAATCACAAAGTTGTACTTCCCACTCAAACAACCTTCTCCTCCAACTGAATTTCCAGCACCATACACCCTCCTGCCATTTGCCCATTTGAGCCACAGAGGCATTCTTAGTCAAAGAAATGACATATAGCCTATTAAAGCTGCTGGACAATGGAACCAACCCAACCCAAGAATCATTCCAAAAAGAGACACTACTCCCACACCCCAGCCTCTTAGTTATTCCATTTGATAACAACCCCTCATTACTTGAGTCACCCCCCTCTAAATTACCCAAGTCCCTCCACCAAAGAGAACCCATCCCTCCCACTAAAGTCCTAGCACTCCCAGGTGACCACCGGTTAGGTGGATCACCATACCTAACTCTCAGCACCTTTGACCACACATAGCTTCTTTTTCTGTGAGAAGACGCCATCTCTATTTCCCTAAAAGAGTTAGATTAAACGCACTCATTTTTTTTATCCCAAGACCACCCTCCTCCCTAGACCTACACTTGACATCCCATTTTACCCAACATATTTTCCTACACTCCTTGCTTTCCCCCATAGGAATCTTCTCTGAATGATTTTGTTGAGCAGTTTCTTTGGATCTTTGTAGAATGCGGTTATTACACTGGTAAGCTTGAGAGGACAGCATTTATGAGAATCACCCGGCCTCCAAAGGAAAGAAATTTGTTCCTCCAACCTAGCAACCTCTTCTGTAAAGTGTTGATCAAAGGTAACCAAGTTGCAAATCTCCTTGCCTGTATTCATAATATTGATATGTTTGGCCCTATAGCTAATGATGGAGAAACCGCAGAGATGAGTTAGCAGCCTGAAAACGTCAAAGAGATAACTGATATTCTTGATGTAGTGCCACTCAAATGAGGGACTATGGCCATCTTGCTGCGTGTAGAATGTTGAAGGCCTCTATTGGGGCCTTAAAAGATGCTATGATTAATGGTGTTTTGGGAGAGTCTGCTCAGGTTGTGGTTACTGTTGTTGTTGTGGGCCTGGTGGCTTTATTATGTTTTTGGCCATTTGCCAAGTTGATGTGGTTCTGCAGGTTTACAGGAGAAGGGAAGGGCTGGCTTTCGAGCCACTACTGAAGCTATTGATTTAGCTACTGTTTATAAAGGCCACATGTCTTTCTTGATGTCCTCCATGTTGGTCCTTGATATGGGCATTTTAGAAGGCCAATGGAAACCCACCGGAAGTTCTTATACTTCATCTGTATTCATAATATTGATATGTTTGGCCCTATAGCTAATGATGGAGAAACCGCAGAGATGAGTTAGCAGCCTGAAAACGTCAAAGAGATAACTGATATTCTTGATGTAGTGCCACTCAAATGAGGGACTATGGCCATCTTGCTGCGTGTAGAATGTTGAAGGCTTCTATTGGGGCCTTAAAAGATGCTATGATTAATGGTGTTTTGGGAGAGTCTGCTCAGGTTGTGGTTACTGTTGTTGTTGTGGGCCTGGTGGCTTTATTATGTTTTTGGCCATTTGCCAAGTTGATGTGGTTCTGCAGGTTTACAGGAGAAGGGAAGGGTTGGCTTTCGAGCCACTACTGAAGCTATTGATTTAGCTACTGTTTATAAAGGCCACATGTCTTTCTTGATGTCCTCCATGTTGGTCCTTGATATGGCCATTTTAGAAGGCCAATGGAAACCCACCGGAAGTTCTTATACTTCATCTGTAGCTCTGTCGTTGTGCTTCAAACAGTGGGATCCCATTAGGAGTTTGTTCATCAAATACAGGAATTTTACTGAATCCTCACCTTTAGGACAAGGTGAATCTCTTTTTTTTTGGGGGGGGGGGGAGTATTGTTAGGCACCCTAAGGTTAAGGTGTATTTTAGAAAGAAAGGAGGAGGTAGAAGGGGATTTAATTCCCACCTAGGCAGTGTAAAATGTGGGATCTCATTGTAACTACATACTGCACCGATGGCTGCAGGAAACGTAGGAAAGCAAAGGTGGGATTCATCTTATATATTGGAGGGAGGCACAACAGAAAGGGGTAGGAAAAAAGTAAGCAAAGGAAATTGGCTGGAGAGACCAGGCCTATCAAATTGTCTGGGTATTTGCATCTTCTTGTTCAGAGAGTTTATAGCAGTTTTTACACACATCTAGCTCTGCTATTGGTATCGTACTTATTCTAGTAGCAGATTTATATTGAATAACAGTGTTTCAGATCATTCTGCTCAAGGTTCCTATTACATACATTTATCAAAGTTGAGCACAATGCTCTTAATGTGTGTGTCTTTTTCATCAAAAACTTATTTGATTTATTTTTTTGTTGAGTTAGTGGACCAAATAACCTATAAAATCAAGACTTTATTAACCTAATGACTACAATTTTTCAAGTGTATTAGGGGTCAGTTACAAATTAGTGCAAGAGTCTATATGTTTAACATGAAATGAAAAATTTAGGGGTTAGGCACATTGAATCCGTTCCTGTGTGGACCACTTGCTGAAATATTGAGTGAATATTGTTTGCCGTGTTTCTAATTTGCTGTATAGTAAAAACAAATATGTTTGCATTTTTTAATTAGCAACAATGTATTTTCAAGTTAAGGATCGTCAAAAGGGATTCAGAATCTGTTAACTGTAGGTCTCAAAAATGCTTGTGATGTGTTTATCAGGATTATGTGTGGGCATGGTTTTTAATTTGCTAATTATGTTGGTAATATCAAGATTTTGTATGGACCACTTTGGTAATTTGCTAGTTATAGGAGCACAATAATTTGCTTCGTTGTAACTAGTGTGCTATTTACACGTACACGCATTCACATTTGCATGAAAATATGAAATATTTGTTCATTTCTAATTTAACATGTCTGTCCAGAAATTATGTAGCTTATTGGTTTGCATTACATAATATTTTAATTATTTGTTTAGTATTTTCTCAGAATAATCATTAAAATGAAATGATCTATTTATTCGTGAAAGGAGTTTTAATATTTACTTGACCAACAGTTAACAGGTGATATACACGAGGAGGTTGAGAGTCATAACAATTTACTTGATCGATTGGTATGTAAACATCCATTGCCTGTTTCTTTGAGAAACTTTCTTCCTTTTATTCTAATTGAATTCTATTGCAAATCAGGGTAACAAAATGGATGGATCAAGGGGTATGATGTTGGGAACCATGGATCGATTCACGAAGGTAAAATTTCCCCCTATAAATGTGCCTCATTTTATCTTAATGTCCACATTATTGAGAAGTGATTTAGTGTATATAAACTGGATTTTGTAGGTTTTTGAGAAGAAATCAACAAGGAAAACATGCTCACTTGCGGCTTATTTCACAGTTGCCTTCATATTCATATACTATCTTATTAGGTAAAATGATTCAATAATCCTTTCACCGTTGCACTTTGATCTGACATGATTGAACTGAATATCAATGGTGACAAATATCTTAGCCCTTTTAGGGTCCATCAAAGACACTGTTTTCTATTGGCAATTTTGCTGAAGCAGAAGTGCTGCTGGGTTTCATATTGAAATTATTTAAGTAGTCGCTGAATACAGCTGATGGCTCATCTCTGCAGACATTAATTAATCAATTATTATTAATTGGAATACCCATAGGAAAGATGGTTACAACCCACTGATGCAAACTAGCTTTTCCTTTGCAGGATGCTTGGTTATTTTACACTTGGGTAAAGCATAGTAAAAGCTTGTTTAATTGATTACGTGATGGATGTTTCGAAGTAAAATCCATTGGTCCCGTGCTGTAAGATGTTTGAACCATTCCATTTAGCAAGGGGATGATTTGAAAGTCACTTGTGATCGCAGAACTAATTGCATATATGAAGGTTTACAAAGTCTATAGTTTACTTCCTTTCTTGTTCTGGTCACATAATTGTCCTGAGTTATTTTGTGATGTAAAATCCAGTTTATGTGATGATCTTATTGAGTGTCAATTGTAATCACTGTTCGGCTTTTACCTTGTGAAACTAACACACCGTCATGCACCAATGCTGTATGTCCCAGATCAGTTGGGTTCAAATGTACATTACATCCATGTTTTATGGCTAAAGATATATACACGTCTTCTGAACTTAGGATGATAGAGTGCAAACGATTACCATGAATTTTTAGAGCTATCAGTTAAACCGTTATTTTTCCTATGGCAAGAAGAGGCAAATGCTATTGACACTCCAAATTGCCTATTTATATTCTATAGCCACCAGTCAAAATTTCAAGTTTTAATTTTGTCACATTATGATTGGTTGATGAAGAGTGTGAATAGATAATTGTGAATGCCAACAACTTCATCCGTAAGAAGTTAGTCTTTTCTAGCGATATAAGTCGGTTCCAGTGGACCTAATCAACTAGAAAAATCAAATCAAACCAAACCAATTATATTGGTTTGATTTGGTTTGGTTCCTCAGGTTTAATCGGATGAGACCCGATCTTCATTGATTCATGTTTCGATTTTAGTATTTTTGAATCTAATGGCCCGAATCAATTATCTAATTGATTTTTTAAAATAATTTTAACGTATAATAAAGTCGTGTGTTTTGTACTTTTGGATACTTTATATATGATTTAGGATTTTTTTCCTAATTTCTTTTCTTTCTTCATCCTCCTCTATACTATCCCACCCTCAAGTAGAAGTTGCAAAATAAGCTATCCGGTTTTGGCTCGATCTAATAGAGTCAAAATAGCCCGATTATAATTGAGTCAATAAAATGGCGGCTGTAACTCGACTCTATGCAGACAATGGGTTTGATCGTGCCGGTCAACACATTTATTTTATTTTGTCCAAAATAAATTTACTTAAAAGGCTAAGAAAGAATCCATGTTCAAATCAAAGTACCCAAACATTTCAACAAATAAATTAAAAATGAAGTATTTGATTTTCTAACAACTAAATCAAATCAAAGTTCTAAACATTACAAGGCCACAAGATTCCATTAATATAAAAAAAAATGTTCAAGTGTTTGAGACAAACCTCTCAAGACCCTAAGGTATCAAGTCATTCGGAGTAGCCCGACCTGAAATCAATTGGGCCACGTGCCCTATCAAGTTTGCCCAAAAACCTCAATTTTCTAGTCTAAAATTCCACTGGTCAAGCCCTAATTTATAATTGGTATAAATTGACTATCCCTTTATGCCACCTCTACTCTCATCCATTAACTTGACAATTGATTAAATACTTAAAATTTGTTTTTTTTTCTTCTTTAAGGTTAGGTTTTTTTTTTTGGTTATCATGTCATTTGTACAAAGTATCCACAGTTGCAAACAGTGACTAATCTCTGTCTGGGAACCTAGACGTCATTTAAGGAATGTCCCCTCCGAATCAAGTTCTCTTCATACACAAGAGTCAGGGGTCGAACCCCTGATCACTTGCTTAAGCGACCCGAGCCTGTTGCCACTCGGACCAACCACATGTTGGTTAAGGTTAGGTTTTATTAATTGTGTGATGTAATCAAGACATGGATCACTAACATTTTAGGATCATTCTTTGATTTCAATTGGTAAAAATTCAAGATCAAACACAAACAAGAACAATTGATATGAAGCTTGATCTTCAAGTGAAGAATCAAGAGAAACAAAAGGAGTAGAAGAGAATAACAATTGACATATGAACTAGAAAGTAAATTGCAAGAAGTAAATGACAAGAATTAAAGAACAAAATAGAAAATGGAAGAGGTAGAGAAGATGAGGGAAGACGCCACAAAGTCATTCTTCTTGGAGAAGAAGATAGAATTTGATAAGCCAAAGGAAGATTCACCACTTGAATATGGAAATTCAAGATAGGAATCAATGGTTCAACTCATGAACCAAGAAGAGGAGACTCTCAACTCTCTCTAGCAATCTCAAGTGTGAGAAAACTCAAATGTATTAAAACTTGAAAAATGATTTACATGAAGCCTATTTATAGGCTCATCCTACTTAAGGTGTAAGCTAGACTAACTTGAAGTGTAAACTACTCTAACTTAAGCCACAAGTAGCGCCTCCTAGCTTCTTACACCCAAGTGTGGGTTTTTTTTTGGGCCTAATGCCTTCTACTATTATACTATGGCCCAATAGGCCCAAATCCTAAACTAGTCCTAAGTGCTTTTTGAATAAGCACTTTTCATTACATAAAATCTACTCTATACAAGGTTCCTAGTCCCTACCTTTATTACATGAAGTCTGATCTAAACAAGGATCCTAGGTCCTATCCCTAACTCGGTGGTCAATAGCTCAATGTACAAGAGGTTCAAGGTGAAGCCCTCTTCATAAGGTTGCCTATGAGTCAAGTGATTGACCACCACCTTCTTCAATGAGTCTTGGATTCTTCTAAGCCTTGCCCTTGTTAAGGGTCCATGTAGGTCTTCAATACTAGGTCATTGGCTTTGATTGTCCATACTCATATCATTGTGTAATTGTGCTTTTTTTTTTCCAACTGGAATTTGCTTATGATAATGAAAGAAGTTTTGCTAGTATGAGTTAAGTTAGTGGCTGAGTTAAGTTAGTATTTTGTGAGTAACCTATCTATTGGTGGCTGAGTTAAGTTAGTTTTTTGTGAGTTTTTAATGTCTTTATTAGGCCAATTATGTGGGTGTTAGGTTAGTTTTAGTGGCTGAATTAAAATGGTGTTCAGGTAGTCTCGATTAGGCTAGTTATGAGGGGGTTTTGGAATCATTTGGTAGACTAAGTGTGAGCCAAATGAAATCAGCCACACTTCTATATGTATGAGGCCTAAAACATATGAATAATAACTTTGATGTTATTTTGGATCAAATCCATTCTTGTGAGAATATTGTTCTCCTAGGTTCTTGGCTGAACCAAGCTAAGTTCTTATCAAGAATCCAAGATTCTTGTGGCAAACATCATTAGGCTTATCAAACTACATGTTTGTGGTCCCATCCATCTATTATCTTCTTCCATTTTTGTTTTCTTTCTTCATTTGATTTTGGTTACAAATTGGTTACACTAAGTTCTTGACTAAAATTCAACCAAAAAGATCATTTCAAATGCAACCATCCCTTTGATTGTCATCAAGTGGTATCAAAGCTTAGGCTTTCGTTGAATTTCTGAGTTTTGTTCTTCATCTTCTACCTTTCTTCTTTTCTTCTTTTAAACCCAAAATCAAAAAAAAAAAAAAAAATCACTTTGATTCTGTTGTGAACGGAATATTTCGTGGTTGTTGTTCTTGCTCAAAAAAACAAGTTTTCAAGTGTGGTTCTCCTCAAAGTTTGAAAAAAAAAGAGAAAAAAAAATATTTGCGCAAATTATAAGAAAAAAAATTTGTGCATGAAATCTTGAGAAAAAAGAGAAGAGAAAAGTCTATTTGAGCAATTTGTGTTCTTGAAAAAATATTTCCCTTCTTCCTTTGTTCTTATTTCCAAAGTTTTACTTTTCTAGCCTTTCTTTTTGTTTCCTTGTTTTTTGATAAGTTTTGTGATTTTTGTTACTTTATTTTTTGGATTTTTTGTGTGGTTTTTGTGTTTGACTCTTATAAGAACTAAAGGAGGACAATTGAGTGGAAAAAGGCAAAGAGTAACAAATTACATCTTGTGTGGAAAAAGCCAAAAGAGTGAAAAAAAAAATATACATTTGTGTGTACAAGTGAGAGAGTGTAGTGAGGAATTACATAATCTCAAGAGATGGCAAACCAAGATGATAGTCCACCACTTTCTCCAAGGTCAGCGGCCATTCATGCTATACTCAAGTTCAAGCTCTTACAAGGCAAATGGAGGCAATGCAAGCAAACTATGATAGACAACTTGCCAACCTTCAACACAATGATGATTCTAGTGGATATGAGAGTGAAAGAGGAAGACCTAGAGGAGGAGGACATAGAGGAGGAGGACGTAGAGGAGGAGGACGTAGAGGAGGGAGATGTGATAGAGGACTTGAAGGGGTCAAAATCAAAGTTCCTCCCTTTATTGGGAAGAATGATCTGGAGGCTTACTTGGAGTGGGAGTTAAAAATACTACAAGTCTTTGATTGTAATTCTTACAATGAAAGCAAGAAGGTGAAAGTAGCCGCCCTTGAGTTCAAAGAATATGCCCTTGTGTGGTGGGACCAATTCCAAAAAGAAAGGAGGAGACATGGAGGAGAGCCCATAGACACTTGGGAGGAGATGAAATTTGTCATGAGGAAGAGGTTTGTCCCAAATCATTATCAAAGGGACATTCACAACAAATTACAAAGGCTTACCCAAGGGACCAAAAGCGTTGATGAATATTTCAAGGAGATGGAATTGGCCTTACTTAGGTCAAATTTTCAAGAAGATGGGGAGGCTACCATGGCAAGGTTCTTACATGGCTTGAATCAAGATATTCAAGTCATAGTGGAGTTACAAAATTATGTGGAGCTTGAAGATTTGGTTCAACAAGAGATTAAGGTGGAGCAACAAATTAAGAGGAGGAAGTCCAAATATTCTTCTTCTTCATCTTCCAAATTTCCATCCTCAAATTGGAAGGAAGATTCAAAGAAGGAGGGTGCACCATTTTCCAAAGAGGCCGTGAGCACCCCTCAAGGAAAGAAGCCAATGGAAACAAGTTCTAGGAGCCGTGATGTGATGTCACTACAAAAAAAACCTATTTAGCGACCGAATATTTCAGTTGCTAAACTTGATAATTCGGTTGCTATACTGTATAGCGACCGAATTAAGGGGGTAGCAGAAACACTGGTCGCTAAATGTTTAGCGACCGAACTTATATTTCGGTCGCGGATCTGCGACCGATATTTCGGTCGCAAAATTATATATTTCGGTCGCCGTATAGTTGGTCGCATGCCCAGCTCGCCTAATTTGGTGACCGATATTCGGTCGCTATTTCGGTCGCAAATTTTGATTTTCTTTTTTTTTTTTTAAATTTTCCTGTAACTTAATCCTGCCGACCAAATATTGTTTTTCAACTATTACCCCATTGATTTTTAATTTCTGATATAAACAAAATACACCAATATTTTTTTTAAATAAATAGAAAACGTAAATATAATGTACTAACGATCCAAAACACCACAATCAATATGATCAAGAAAACATATACATTAATTAACGCAAGTTTAATAATGGTTTATAAAAAAAAGTTTAATAAATACTAATTAACGATCAAAACATAAAAATACACCACAGTCAATAAGTACTAATCAAAATATCAAAACTCATCAATCTTCCAAAGGGATGAACATGTAGAAGCGAGAACCCCCAAGGTACTTAAACTTTGCCAATGAACCAGTGGACAACAAATACAACTCCCTGATACCATTTGTATCTGTTGCAAAATATGGGCGATCCTCATGGATTACTATATTCCCATTGAACAAATTTCCGCTTTTGTCTTCAATAGTCACAACACGCGGTATTTGTTGTCCCCAACGACGGTAGAATGATCGCGGGATTGAAATCAAATCCTGAAAATACACAAGAACAATTTAGTAAATGATTAGTTTATGCCTTAACCATCATTACGTGAATCCGACCGTTATTCTTAAGTTGATGAGATACTGCACTGGTCCATATGGATGGCTGTCTCAAAACATTTAGTCGGATCCATTTTCTGATAAAACGATAAGGAAAACAAGTCATATGTCTAAACTTCATCAAGTGATAATAAGAAAAGATGGAAAGATCCATGTAGCATACTAGCATGTTAAAATAGAACAAAGAAATGCAACTTCACATGCAACTTTACAGATTAGCAAACATAGTAGTTTTCAGGAAAGCAGATGCTTTTACGTCGTTTTGAAGGATGGTCATAGAGAGGACTTTTCCTACCGGAAGTGCCTAGATAACCTAGTAAGGATGGTCATCAACAACTATTTCTGGAAAGCTCCATTTCCTAGTGAAACAAATGAGTAGAAAACCAGAGTTGCTTTGATAATATTGTGTACAGAGTTGCTTTCTAATGTGAATAATGTTTGAATGATGACGGCACGTCATGCATGTGCCTGGCAAACTGTGCCCAGCCTTTCATTTTATCTAACCCTATACTTAATCCTTCATTATCTAAGAGACTCGCTTTTGTTGGATTCAAGAAGAGACTTTCTTAAGCTCATGGGCTTTAAATTAGTAAATGAATAATGATCTTATTAACAACAACAAAGTCATGCCATTTACGAACTAATAACACTTTATCAATTCATTCCAATGCTTATAATGTAAATATATACAAATATGATTCCATAATCATTTCCAAACAAGTTATCAATAAATACATATCAAATTATTCTAATTACATTGATTCATTGTTATTGAAAGATTTTTATTTTAAAGAGAATAAACTATTCTTCATAGCAATCCAAATGTATGAACATGCTCAGATATAAGTACCAGCCTTCAATAAATTTACATCATCAAACAGAAAAGAGATAAGTAGAATTACCAAATGAATCCGATTCAAAATGAGTGAAAAGCTCTCTTGGAATTACAGGCTACAATAATGTTTTTAGATCATTTCATACTCCAACAAAGAATATTTTTTTGTTTACAAAGAAGTGAACAAGAACTTGAAATCCCTAAAACCCTCTTTTGAAATTTTTGAAATAGATTCAGACAAGAACCAACAAATTCATGGATTCCAAACGAATCAAAATACAATACAATCAGAATGCATACACGTACAATACAATATGAAATTATTCACAGCAAGTAAAAATTTGCATCCACGAGGCTATAGATCATACTATTGTGAGATATTCCCTGAGGCAATATAACAGAACAATGAACAGCCTTCAAAGACATAAATTCAGCCAAGATATGGAAAGATAAATAGACCAGAAATTACAAGTTCCATATTTAATAGAAAACACATCATTAACACAAGGACAATCTTGTTACTGGACATGTTAAACTAGAATGGTCTTCAAACAACTGCCTCAGTATTGGTCATTTGTTTGAACTATAGCCATGAACTATCCATGTTTGAAATTGTAGACACCTAGCACAAAACAAATTGAAAATCCATAGCACACATCCTCACTAACCAATTTAGATGCATTTCACAAAGCAGAACTGAATCTAAATCAAAGACTAAGATCTTTGAAATGGAAGGTAATTTCCAGACTAATTCAACAAGAAGCAAACCAGAAGGGTTCTCAGATTAAATTTTCCCGTTAAATTGGTACGTCAATAATCAACAAAAAACCAAAACCTGTTTATGTTTCGCAGTCTCACAGGCAGCAATGGCATTCTGTGGCTCAAGTAAACATCAATTCTAATCTCACAGTCTTGACTTTTGATATTTCAATGCATTAAAAAAAAGTTACAAAAACAGATTTCTCGTGCTTTCTCAATGAGAGCTTCCTAATCCTAATAGGAGTGATTAAATAATGACACATGAAAACAAATTATCATCACAACTCACAACTCACATGAAATACACAAGTAGCTCTTCTCAGTAGTAAGCAATAAAGCAAGCAATGAAATACATACAATCCACAAAATTTTTGAAATGCAACAATGAAGCAAAATAAAAAATGATACATAGAGAGTCCATGGTTACCTCAAGGCAGAGCAGGGAATGCACAAAATGAGGAGAGAAGAGGGTAGGAGGAGCTCTGCGCGTGGTGACCGGAGGGCTGCGTGTTGGTAGCCGGAGTATTGGTTGGCGGCCTGAAACGGAGGGGGGGGGGGGGGATTAAAAACAGAGCAGGAAGAGGGGAAAGGAAGAGGGGAAAGGAAGAGGGAAGAGATGGAAGAAGAGGAGGAGGAGGACGGAGGCTTATCGGAGATGGCGGTGGTGACGGTGCGCACTGCGCGGTGGTGGCGACGGTGACTGGCGGCCTGAACGCGAGGGAGAGAAAAGGGGTGAGGAAGGAAGAGATGGCAGAAATGAGGAAGAAGGGAAAGATTTCACGATTTTAGGGATTTATAATTTGGCGACCGAAATAATCGGTCGCTAAATTCGGTCGCGGGATGAGTTAATTTGAAATTTGAATTCATAAATTTAGCGACGGAGTTTTAAATCGGTCGTTAACACGCGCGGTTTTAATTTTTTTACGCGCCGTTTAGCGACCAAATTAATATCGGTCGCAAATGTAAATAAAATTTAACCGTTGAATTTAATTCGGTCGCTATTTCGGTCGCTAAGAATACATAAAATTTCTGACTTTTAACCGATGCATTTAATTCGGTCGCTATTTCGGTCGCTAAGAAGACATAAAATTTCTGACTTTTAAGTTCCTTTATTTAGCGACGGAAATAGCGACCGATAACCCTGCTATGCTCTATTTCGGTCGCAGTATTATCTCTAATCAGTCTTTCATGTAGATCCTTCAATCGGTCGCCATTTCGGTCGCAAAAAGCAACCGAAAAATTCGGTCACTATTTTCGGTCGCTAAACAACCTTTTTTTTGTAGTGAGTGTTTCAAATGCTTAGGCCATGGACATATTGCATCCCAATACCTAACAAAGAGGACAATGGTGGCAAGGAATGGTGAAGTGGTCTCACAAAATGAAGCTTCAAGTGAGGAGGAGAGTGAAAAAGGAGAAGAAATTCTGGAGGGAGACTTATTCATGGTAAGAAGACTTTTGGGAAGCCAAATCAAAGAGCAAGATGATAGTCAAAGAGGAAGCATCTTCCGTACTAGATGCCTAATCCTAGAGAAGGTTTGCTCTTTAATCATTGATGGAGGTAGTTGTGTCAATGTTGTTAGTTCTAGATTGGTTTCAAAATTAAATCTTGTTACTAAGGCACATCCACAACCATATAGGCTTCAATGGCTAAGTGAGGTTGGATAAGTGGTGGTGAATAAGCAAGTTGAGGTTTCTTTCTCAATTGGGAAATACCATGATATTGTACTTTGTGATGTGGTGCCTATGGAGGCAAGCCATATGTTGCTAGGGAGGCCTTGGCAATTTGATAAGAAGGCCACTCATGATGGGCACACCAATAAGTTCTCTTTCTTGCATCAAAACCGAAAAGTTACTCTTGGTCCTTTGTCTCCAAAAGAAGTGAGAAAGGATCAATTTAAGATGAAAAAAAAGAGAGAGCAAGAGAGAAAAGAAAAAGAGAGAAAAAGATTGAAAAAGAGAGTGAGAAAAAGATTGAAAAAAAGAGTGATCACGAGAAAAATAATGAGGAAAATATTGTGAAAATTAGTGAAAAAAAAGAGAGTTGTTTGGGAACAAAAAGTAAAGAGAAGGAGGCTTTGATTTCAAGGCAGCCCCAATTCATTTTTTATTGCAACAATTTTTATTTAATTTCTAATGCTTCTAATGATCTTTCTTTGTCTAGTGGTGTTGTAACTTTTTTTACAGAAATTTTGTAATTTCATTCCAAAGGAAGCACCCTATGGCAATGTGATTGTGAAGAACACTCTGGATGCACCCGAAATGACTAATTTTGGCGATGAAGACTTCAATTCGAGGTCGAATTCACTCAAAGAAGGAGGGGATGATATGAGTCCAATTTGGAGTATGGTTCAAGAAGCTAGCCAAGGACTTGGTGAGCCAATGACAAATGTTACAACCAAGAAAGCCCAACAAGTGTTAATTCAAACTATGGTTCTCATCATGGAAGCAAGCCCAAATACAAGATTGGATGGAATGAAGCCCAAATTATTATCTTACATTATCCAACTAAAGGATCCATGACAAGAGGGGTGTGCAACATGAAGAAGAGTCCAATTTTAGTTGTTTATTTTAATTCAATAAGTGTAAATGGGTTTTATGAGTGAGCCCAATTACTAAGTGATGTTTTTGGGGCAGCCCACTTGTAATCCATGATGGAAAACGAATTTGTATGTGTCTTACTGGGAGGAATCTTTAGCTTGCATGCTATAAGAACTCCTAAATTAGTGTGTTGGTATTTGAATAAATTATGGGGGGTTACACTTTTAATTTGAGAAGCAAGTGTAACCACCACATAATGAGTGAGATAGAGAGTCACGAAGGGGGGGGGGGGGCGTAACCTCTCTATTGGTGGCTGAGTTAAGTTAGTTTTTTGTGAGTTTTTAATGACTTTATTAGGCCAATTATGTGAGTGTTAGGTTAGTTTTAGTGGCTGAATTAAAATGGTGTTAAGTTAGTCTCGATTAGGCTAGTTATGAGGAGGTTTTGGAATCATTTGGAAGACTAAGTGTGAGCCAAATGAAATAAGCCACACTTCTATATGTATGAGGCCTACAACATATATAATAACTTTGATGTTATTTTGGATCAAATCCATTCTTGTGAGAATATTGTTCTCCTAGGTTCTTGGTTGAACCAAGCTAAGTTCTTATCAAGAATCCAAGATTCTTGTGGCGAACATCATTAGGCTATCAAACTACATGTTTGTGGTGCCATCCATCTCTCATCTTCTTCCATTTTTGTTTTCTTTCTTCATTTGATTTTGGTTACAAATTGGTTACACTAAGTTCTTGACTAAAATTCAACCAAAAAGATCATTTCAAAGGCAACCATCCTTTGGTTGTCATCAGGTTACTAAAAACTTTGAACAGCTCAAATACATAATTCATGTTTTTGTTTCCCTGATGAAATTAAAGAAAGGATCTCTAGGCGTGTCAAAGATTCATGTCGTTCAACTCAGGAATCATGTAGCTTTTAGGGCGCGTTTGGGTAAACAACTTAATTAAGAACATATCACATAAGACGTCGCACGGGAGGTTATGCGATAAGCGCTTAAAGAAAGAAAAAGAAAGAAATGGGCATGAAAGGATTCGAAGAGTGAAAAACACGGAGAGGGTGAGACACCCCGATGTGCCCCATCGTATTATTACATTAAAACCTTAATATTTATTTACTTAATTGCGCGCTTACTATTGAAAATACGTAAAAATTTAAAACTTAATTAATAATCATATAACTTCTACAAATATAAAACACACCAAAGTTGTAATATATATATTCACACACATGTTTATTTATTACATTCCAAAAGCACTGTTAAGGGTGCCCTCTCAGTAGGATCCCTCACAGGCATAAACTTCACTACGGACATACTTATCGGAAATATAAATACTCTTTAGACACACTGGCCATAATGTCTATACTAAAATCGCCTTGAATCACAACTCGACCTCCAGCATCCGGTTCATACGGAGTTTCATCTAACTCCTCAGCAACTGGTTCCTCCATCGGGTCTTCTCGTACGATCACATCAGAAATAAAATACAACACACAGAAAGATATAGGGAATAAAAAACAGTTCTATCATCAAAAAGCAGAAAAGAATAATAGTAAATTATACAGTAATTGTCACAGACACACATTACTCAAAATCAACAATCATCCTCAATTCACTATATCATCCTCTACCCTCAGCTCATGTAGTCTAAGCACTTATACTATCATAACTGTCTCTATTCCTTTCACATTCGTTAGTAGTCCAGGGTAGTCCGATGCAAAGAACTCAGCATAGTACACTTCTATCTTTTGATAGGATAAGACTCAACATAGTGCCCTTCTATCTTTCGATAGGATAAGACTCAACATAGTGCCCTTCTATCTTTTGATAGGATAGGATTCAGTATAGTGCTCTTCTATCTTTTGATAGGATAGGATTTCAATATAGTGCACTTCTATCTTTCGATAGGATAAATCAGATCGACGCGTCATGGACTGAAAAAGTATTTGCATCAAAGCCTCTATATAAATCTCACTATCTCAAATCAATAACAACCTTGTACCTCAAGCTCCCATCATAACCTCAACTTGCATTCTATGTCACATCTCATCCATTAGATAACTTAATTAAGCTAGGCACCTCTAAGTCAATTCATTCTCTCACCCAAACAATCATCTCCCGAACAACATATATCCTTACTTAAAATCAACTAGGCATAGTATTAAAAACCAGGCAGATCATGCATCACACAATATCAGGAAATATTCAGATATCTCAACATCATATAAAGCAATTTATCACAACCAACGCATAATAATCAAATCAAATAAATAACAAAGTCATACTCTGTCACGGCCTGACCGTGATAGCCATCACAACCGTGACAGACACTGAACATCCTCAATATCCTAAATATTCAAACACCGAAATAATACGTCACATGAAGATGGAATACCTCAACCAGCGTATCACAATAAATTTGATAACATAAAATCAAACATCCTCAAATACTTAAAATCAACTTAATGTCGATAAACCTACAATCCCCGAATCGCCATTGGTTTTACAGAAAAGGTTTCCAATGAGATTTTGGTCTTGTCAATTACTCGACTACTAGTAGGGTTTAGGTCGCCCTACACAATTATCATATAATCTACTACTTATCGATTCCGACGATAGGTTGATTCTTTTCCCCACCCGAGCTAGCATCGGAAATACGTACACGACGATCCTCGTTATCCCGCCACGAGTTAACACAACCACCTTCAACCAAACAACATAAATATAATTAATCAACTAACAACCATCTATGACACTTTAGGGCTAGGTTCGGCCAAGACTTAGAAAATAGGTTTAAGGTTATCTTCTTAATACCATCTTTTGGATCCTAGTTACTAGAGTCTTAACTAACATAGATTACTTATTACAATACTAAAATTTGAAAAAAAATCCTCTAACCTTTAGGGTTAGGGTTTCGGCCAAGGACTGACTTTTAGGGTTCAAAATCCTTAAAATTCCTAATCATGATTAAGTCATAGATTAATGATCCTTGATTAACCCAAATAATGGATTAGTGACTAAACAACTAAAGTTGAAACTCAAAACTTCCTATCTCTTTTATACAAGGATTCGGCCTCAACATGTTCATAGGGTTAGGGTTCTTAGTTTAATAAACCAACTTGGATTTATTAAGCATACATACTAATAGCTTGATTAACAAGATCATTAATGAAAACCATGAACAAAAACTCTACCAAACCTACTTTGATAGATTCGGCCAAGGCTAGGTTTTTAGGAAAGAAATTTTTGATTACATCATGCTCTTAGATTTAGATAATATGCATGATATCAAGAAGATAGAAAATAGTTTCATCATCATTAGATTTTTCTAGAATTTATTATGACTTTTCAAAGTTCTAGGGTTAGAAACTTGAAAATGATGAACACATATAAAACAAACTTTGAATCAAGAAACTTGCTAAAGAACATAGGCATGATTAAGGAAGAAGATTAGGATTTACCTCTTGAAAATCAATGACAAAGGAAATCCAAGAAACTTACTTCACAAATCTATCACTAAAAGACTTATGAACTTAGGGTTTTGAACAAAAAGACATTAGAAACTAAGTGAAAAGTGAGAGTATGGTATTTATAGAGATAGTGGCTCTATCTTGGGAAGGATCTAGAAGTGATGAGTTGTCTTGCTAAAAGGATTCAAATGCAATTAAGTTCTAAGGACCAATTTGCAAAGATTCCAAAAGTTGAAGGACTAGTTTGCAAATTGTCAATAAAGTGTCATGATGATGATTTTGCCACATTTAATGCAAGCTTATCTTGACCAAAGTTGGCTGATTTTATGTCATAGATATTTTCTTAAGAACAATCATGAAGGTTGAAGACAAATCAAGAATGTTGAAGAAGATTAAAGAATGATGTAGAATAATGTGGAAGACCGTGGAACATTCTAGAAAATCTTGGTTCATCCAACAACAAATGAGGGCAGCCTTCAATCCATCATGGGCTTGTGCATGGGCTTGGTAAGTTTGGGCTTGAATTCATTTTTGTGGGGCCCACTCAAAGATTTAAGCATTAAGCTTGACTTAGGAAACTTGTATAGTTTCAAATGGGCTTTATGGAATCAATTCATGAACTAGACAATTTGGGCTTCATAGCCACGTCCATTAAGAGATTGGGAACAAGGATTCTAGCCCAATTCACTTAAAAAAACTTAGAAACTAACTTAGGGACAAAAGGGTAATTAACAGAAAGTTCAGGGGCTTAATCGTAAAATTCATAAATTTTCTATTTAACCCTGAAAAACCTTCTAGACTTAAAAATATGATTCATCCCCTTGAATGATCTCAAAATCCTAAGAGAAACCCTCTATCGGTTCTGAGAAACTCCGAAATCCCCTCCGTCGTCTACCCGATTACGTGTTTCGCCCGAACAAACATAATTTATTTTATTTTTTTTCTGAAATAATTCTAAAAATACAAAATTGTAGGAAATAAAATAATAATCTTAAGTCTTTCGTTCACGAATTAAAATTAGGTATTTTGAGCAGTATTATTATACTGTCAATGGAATTCGCGGGCCAGGTTTCACCTGACTTTCCAACCTAACTTTTAATCGTAGCTTCCTTCATTCAAGTAGGATTGAGTAGTAAACTCCGTTTATTTAAAATAATTTTCTAAAACTCAATTAAATTTATAAACATATTTATATGTATTACTGTTATTTAAAACAGTGAAATACATGGTGTTACAGAGGGTGTTTAGTGCTTAAGCTCTTATGATAATTCCATAAGCTTCTCCTAGTGACTTATGAAAATAAGTCAAAAACTCCTTATGGGATGACATAAGTTATTTTTATAAGCTCTACCAAACACACTATAAGAGCTTATCTCATCAGATAAGTCAAAATGAGCTTAACTAAGCTATTCGGAATGCCACCTTAGTTGGTTTGTGCGAATATAGACATGTTTGTATTACAGACAAGGCTTAGGTTAAACGGCAAATGTTAACCTGAGTCTTAAAAGATACAATTTAAAAAATTCGAAAAATCAAAGTTTTGGTGAGAAGTAATATATTTAATATATTAAGAAGAAATATATTTAATTTTTTAATAAATAATTATTTTATTTGTATTTCTTAAACAATAACATTAAAGTATTGATTAACAACAGACTAATTAAATAGTGTGCTTTCCGATTTCTGATCTTTAGGTATATATTACGTAATGAATTTGTTATGCTATGTTTACTGCTGAAGCGTGGGTTTTTGACCAAACTGGGTTTCTTTTAGAAACTATTTACCAGTTTAGGGTTGTTCTGAAACTATTTACCAATGGGGGGTCGTTTTGAATATTTTATTATTTTTGGGTCTGACGGGTCAAAGGCGCCACTGCAGATGGCGCCTTTGAAGGCGCCACTGCAGTTGGCGTCTTTGACTTTAAAAAAAAAAAAAAATTAAAAGGGGAGGCGCAGTTGGCAGTGGCGCCTCCCCCTGCTAGCTACAGTAGCGCGCTACTGTAGCTGGCAGCCCCTTTTCCTTTTTTTTTTTTTTTTTTTTTAAATTTTTAATTTTTTTTAAAAGATAAAAAATTTATTTATAAAAAAACCCATTCACCAAATAATGAACTGAATTCACCAGATATTTGTACCCGATTCACCAGATATTTACACATACTTAACCAAAAAAATTTATTTCTCAAAAAAACCCATTCACCAGATAATGAACTGAATTCACCAGATATTTATACCCGGTTCACCAGATATTTGCACATACTTAACCAAAAAAATTATTTCTCAAAAAAACCATTCACCAGATAATGAGTTGACCATATCTAATCCTCTAATCCTAATAAATGAATCCCTTCCTGATCAAGCAACCAACAAACAAAATAAATAAAATAATAGAAAATAATAAAATAACCAATAAAACAGACAAAATAATATAATAATTGAAATAAAAAAATCCCAAATATTTGTGAGGCCGCCACCTCAGCACTACAGGAGGCAAAAAAAATAATAACAATAACAATTTACACCAACAAATCCTGATCCTGATCCTCGACTTATGCCATTGCACATTTTTTTTTACTGAGATATTTACCAGATATTTACACATACTTAACCAAAAAAATTTATTTGGTTAAGATAGCAGTTATGCATGCTCTTCCATAGCTCATCTTCTGCTTCTTTACCCTGCCTCCCAAAGCAGTTATCAACCCTTTCATCTCCCTTTCTTACAAATCAATTTGCTAAAAAATCATGATGTCAAAACGTGTTGGTTTCTGTGAACATGGAACCATTTTATTTATCAAAATTTTCATACTTGTACTCAATAATTTTTTTCACCAGATATTTGTACCCGATTCACCAGATATTCACACATACTTAATAAAAAAAATTATTTCTCAAAAAAACCCATTCACCATATATCTAAAATGGTAAATAGTTTCTAAAAGGAACCCAGTTTGGTCAAAAAGCCGAAAAAGGAAGATAGCAGAACGAACGTGTAGAAAAAAGAAAAAGAAAAAGAAAAGGGGAGGTGAACCTCTGATCCTCCAAATTTTTCTTTATAATTAACTATGTGCAATCTCAGTAAAAAAAAAATGTGCAATGGCATAAGTCGAGGATCAGGATCAGGATTTGTTGTATTCTCAACTCCTGATGAGGCATCCAAAACTGTAAGTAGGTGGTATTTTCATGTTAAAAATAGTCGATGGTTTTTTAATTTAAAAATGATTTCTTTTTCCTTTATTGTGTGGTAGCTCTTGGAGATGAATGGCAAAATGGTTGTAAGCAAACCTCTGTATGTGACTCTGCAATGCTCTCACCAAATAAATTTTTTTTACTACTGTAATAATTGATGAATATTTATTGGTGTAAATTGTTATTCTTATTTTTTTTGCCTCCTGTAGTGCTGCGGTGGCGGCCTCACAAATATTTGGGATTTTTTATTTCAATTATTATATTATTTTGTCTGTTTTATTGGTTATTTTATTATTTTCTATTATTTTATTTATTTTGTTTGTTGGTTGCTTGATCAGGAAGGGATTCATTTATTAGGATTAGAGGATTAGATATGGTCAACTCATTATCTGGTGAATGGTTTTTTTGAGAAATAATTTTTTTGGTTAAGTATGTGCAAATATCTGGTGAACCGGGTATAAATATCTGGTGAATTCAGTTCATTATCTGGTGAATGGGTTTTTTTGAGAAATAAATTTTTTTGGTTAAGTATGTGTAAATATCTGGTGAATCGGGTACAAATATCTGGTGAATTCAGTTCATTATTTGGTGAATGGGTTTTTTTATAAATAAATTTTTTATCTTTTAAAAAAAAGTCAAAATTTAAAAAAAAAAAAAAAAAAAAGGAAAAGGGGCTGCCAGCTACAGTAGCGCGCTACTGTAGCTAGCAGGGGGAGGCGCCACTGCCAACTGCGCCTCCCCTTTTAATTTTTTTTTTTTTTTAAAGTCAAAGACGCCAACTGCAGTGGCGCCTTCAAAGGCGCCATCTGCGCAGATGCCAACCCGCCGTCGACCAAAAATAATAAAATATTCAAAACGACCCCCCATTGGTAAATAGTTTCAGAACAACCCTAAACTGGTAAATAGTTTCTAAAAGGAACCCAGTTTGGTCAAAAACCCGCTGAAGGGTACTCCCAAAGTTGAGGAAGAGACAAAATTTAGCTTTCGTAATTCTTGCTAGATTCATGGATCCAGAGGAATGTGTGAGGGCAAAAGCTTGAAGTTTAAAGATCAGAATATCCTGATTTCCACTGCCCTATAGAAGCCTCACAAGCATTATGTCCCATCACTGCCATGGCAGCTTCCCAAAAGCTGAGCAAATCATTTTGTTCTGAACTTAAAAGATAGAGTAATGATATTATGATACCAGTTTTTGATATTAAATTGACATATTGGTTAATCACATATAAATTTATGATTAATTTAATTCATTATATGGTTAATGAGTCATCTGAAACTTATTTTCTATAATCATATAAATATTTGGTTAATCACATATAAATATCTGGTTAATTTAATTCTTTATATATTTAATAAATCATCATGAATTAATCAAATATTTACTCATAATTAATTATATAATAAATTGAATTAACCAAATATTTATATTAATTAACTAAAATATCAAAAATCATGTTAATTTTTAGTATCATAATATCATTAGTCGTGAAGACAGGCACGACGCCCCTTCACTGGTAGATAGCGGCTTCATGATAACAAGCCTCCGTGACTGGGTTTGCGGTTGAAGCGTTCAAGGTAGTGGATGAGAATCTTCTCACATTTCTTTGCCATCTTCTGTATCTTTTATTAATAATAATTTATCATCTAATAAAATAAAATTATAGCTCATTAATATTTATGCAAACTTTCAAGCATTCGATTCTTAAAGTAATATATATATTAATAGTATAAAAAATTTTATATTGATATTCACAAAAATTTTGATATTAGATTTTTATTTTAATAATTAAGAAAGAAATAATAATAATATTGATTTGATAAGGTATGATTGAATGTCGGCGTAAAAATCTTTTACAGTAACCGTACATGAAATTAAACTCTACTATTAAATAAAGGAAATAATAATAATTATGTAGTACATGCAGTCTTTTTCTTTTATAAATAATTTCAAAATATTATTTATCACGCAAATGTTAAATGATTTTAATTTTTAAATAAGATCAAACTATACTGGATGAAATCATTATAGAAGTCTCTTTAACTTGGACAAACTTCAGAGTTCGAATTCGGTGGTCCAGCAGTATGAGGTGTGCCATTCGTTTGTCGTTTAGTCAACGCAAACATGAGGTTCCAGGTATAGCAGAGGCAAGTAGATTCTCCACTTGGGCTTGCAGATGCCCCATTTGCAGCTTCGGGGTGCTCCACTAGCACTATTTTTTCTCTTGAATTTTGTAATTGGTTTGGAGAGTTTTTATGCACTCTCTTAATAACTTAAATTCAATCAAAATATAGCGTGTGACAGAGAAATTGATTCTATATATTTTTGCTTTATGGGCTGCTACGTTGTTTGTAGAGAGAACATACATAATTACATAATACAAATTAATGTGAATTGAGGAATTGTAGTGACACTTAATAGTTACGAGTAAAATATACATATTTTATGCAATTTAATGTTAAAATGATATAACTCGTTACAGAGATTTTTTTTTTGAATAACCCGTTTTTTAAAAATATTTTTCAGATTACCCATTTTTCCAATTATGTATAAAAAAACCTCACTTTTTACCATAAGTGAGAAGTCGTAGACTTCTCACCACTGTATTTATTTTTTTATCATTGAGAAGTCGTTTTTTGAAATAGCAACTTCTCATGTTGCTTTTTTTTTGTTTATTATTTTTTATTCATAAAAAGTTTAATTAATTTTTTATTTTAATCAATTAGGTTAGTTTAGTTAATTATTGTGTTAATTAAGATATTAAGAAGTTAATTTTATTACTAAAGAATATTATTATGAATAAAAAAATTAATTAAAAAAATTAAACATTAATTAGTTAGTTAGTTTTAATTTTTTTAATTAGTTAATTTTTTAATTAGTTAGTTGTATTTAGTTAATTAATTAGGCTAGCGCAGTTAATTAGTGTGTTAATTATGACTTTTAGAAATAAAATATATAATTAAAAACATAATACTAAAAATTAAACACATTAATCAATATTATTAAAATCATAAAGCATAAATTAAAAACATTATTCAAAACCATAAATTAACCCTAACGCCATAAATACAGAAAACTACTTCCCAAGGTGGTGTCCAGTTTGACAACGTGGTCGGCGTCTGATATGTGGTGGAAGTTGTCTGCGTTGCGGGACATCTTCTTGATCGTCGTCATCAGCGGTTGGCTCGTCTTGCTGCGTAGGGTCATTTTGATTTAAGTTTGATGCTGGTAGCGACGAGTTATAAAATTGTTCACAGGTATACGGCATCAATGAACTTCCAAACCCACTCATGTGGGGGAATGCCGACTCGCCAAAGGAGTACATGCTGTCTATGTATCTTTGTCCCGGCGCTGGTGTACTGAGGTCTGCATCGAATAAATTGTTGACAAATTTGTCGTCACTAGAGGCGTAGGAGAGTCGATGATTGCCGTTCCATTGGGGAGGAGGCTCTTGGTCTGGGATAGTGTTAGCAAAAGCTTCAGTTGGAGGTTGCTGGGCTTCAAACTGCACTTTGCTGGCATCCCGGGGGACTTGGTGTGGTGGTGTTGTTTGCCTTGCACGCTGTTGTGTAGGCCATTGGTGGACTGCAGCTGAAGTTTCACCAACGTCAGGGTGACGTCCACCCCATCCACCTCGCCGTGGGTCTTGCAGTTGTTGGTGAGTTGACAGGTAATGCTTGGAATTTTACCTAAACCACGTCATATACTCTGTTGTATGCGTCAGTGGACCCTGAATAGGTTGCCCTTGCACCACGTGCTCTCTACGATCCCTCCAGTATGGCAGATGCCCTTCGTGCCTTTCTTGCCAATTTGTGTAATGTTGTCACCTCATGTCAAGGTTGTGTTCATTATCCAAATCTACAGGGGGTTTGGGTATGTCCTGTTGTATGCCAAACTGGATCTTTACCCTATCCGTCTGGTGCCATTCAATCATAGAGAAACAAATCAACACCGTACAAGCACTCCATAATCCTCTGTCTCGGAATGCTCTGGCTGGCAGGACGTTCTCATAACTTGCATACGACCTCACAAAAACTGAAAGATTAAGCATGATCAATAGAAAGCATAATGGCAGCAAGTACAAGTGAATATTTTTAACAGTGTCATTTTCAACCTGATCAAGTCCCATGTGATCAATAGCTGTTCTATAACCGGAAACTGAGCTGTGAGGAGTTCCGGTAAACTGTAGTCCCCTCCCAGTAAACCACGTGGCATATTTCTCTGTAAAGGCATGCCAAACATGCCGATCCCCAACTGTAGCGGCCAGCTTGTTGAAAATCTCACAGCAAAGCCAGGTACATAAGGTGGACTCTGTTGATTGATTTGTCAGGCATCAACACCCCCCCGATCAGGCGCAAGATGTATGCTCTACAATGTGCTGCAATATCGAAAGGCGACGTTTCATCTGGAAGAATTGCAAAGGTTTCTTGCAACCATTTAACCTTTACGGTAGACCCCTTCATTTGATCTTCTGGAGGCACCACACCCAACAGTTCAACACAGATTTCTTCCCAGTCAAAGTAACTGGGGCCAAAAAACAGGTAAGCCCCTCACAGTCAGGCCCGGTTGATGCGCAACATCCTCCATGGTTATTGTGCATTCACCCACAGGAAGATGAAACATGTGTGTTTCAGGCCTCCACCTTTCAACCATTGTAGTTATCTAGGCATGTTCAATCCTGCAGTGACCAACTTTCGCAACCATCAATAACCCAGCTTCCTGCAACAACGATTCAACTTACTGGTTAGGAGGGGACATGGTATGGAGGTGGGATCGGATAAGGACATCATTGATGGTGCCAGATTGGTGAACATGTTGTAGCCTGAGCAACGGTTGAGGCTCCATTGAGATGACTTCGGGTTATGAGGAGGACGAAGAATTTTGGAGTAGCTATGAAGATGGATTTCTCTTAGTGCGGGACAGGGTCATATTCGGTCGTCTATTCTGGACCTTTGACATGTGCATCAAAGGGTTTCCATTTTGCAAACCCATTTTCTAGATTGACGGAACTTGGTTGTACGGAAAGTACAAGGGGACCCTTTTGATGGCAATTGCTCAAGATGGGAACAACAACATATTTTCCCTTGCCTTTGCCATCGTCGAGGGGGGCACGGCAGACGCCTGGTTTTTCTCTCTGTGGAACTTGCGAAGGCACGTTACCCCCCAAGCTGACATATGCTTGATTTCGGATAGGGTCGGATCAATCAAAAGTGCTTATAGACGACGTGCTAGTGGATGGTCAGACCCTCCCTCGGTGCATGTGTACTGCATCTATCACCTCGCACAGAACTAGATGACGCGCTTCAAGAATAACACTACAAAAAAATCAGGGATTACCGACGGCCAAAACCCGTCGGAAAAGCAAAAAATCGGTCGGTAATGTACGTTTCCGACCGACCAAATCCGTCGGTATCCGGATCGTAGGAAACGGTTTCCGAAGGACGAGCCAAGTCCGTCAGAAAATTACCGACGAAAAAAGTCGTCGGTAACGTTTCCGACGGATTTTCCATCGGTAACCAGCATTTCCGACGGATTTATATTTTTTTTAATTAATAATTATTTTTTTATTTAAATTTTTTTAAAATTCGTAATTTTTTTTGATTTAAAATATTACATAATAGAAATTACAAATAATTAAAAAGGAAATTAAATTTAAGATAACATAAATATTCCATTCATAAAATATTCGTCTTTCTAGAAAACACAAGTAAATATAAAACTATGCTAATAATCATCATCATAATAACAGTCATCGTCATCCTGTAGGGGGAGTTGACCGGCGTCAGCTGACCATCATGTTGTGGCGCAGGAGTCACACTGGCATCATGTGGCTGTGGTGGTGGCACGGTAGAAGTAGTGGAGGGCTGACTGGCATGGATGACCCCCTGTAGAGCACTGCACCTCTTTGGTGGAAGCAAATCGAGCAGAGAGGTCATCACCGTAGACCAAGTCTCCATCTGCTGCTACATGCGCTCTGCATTCTGCTGCATGAGCTCTGTATGCTGCTGCATGAGCACTGCAGTGTGCCTCTGCTCCTGCACCTCCTGCCTCAGCTGTCGCACCTCCTCCGTGTCCTCTGAGCCGGAGGATGTAGGCTCCCGAATGGTCAAGCTCGGCATCGAGGCTCGAGTGATGGAACGAGCCATAGTCGCGGTACCGTAAATGCCACCTTTCTTCTTCCCGCCCGCCATTTCCATCCTGACCTGGGTCTGTAGTCGATCGACCTCGGCGGGGTCCAGCTGGGAAGGATCCGAGGCGCCAGAACAGGAGGTAGCCTCAGACGCTACCTGAGTGAACCTGGCATTGTACTCTGCCTGCGTCAATACATAAAAAAATTATATTATTAGACTATAATAATGAAAAGATACACTAAATGTAAAAAGATACTTTAATTAGCTCACCACTGTCTGCCTCGACCTCTCATCAACAAACTCGCCGGTGTCTACGCGAATATGTGTTTGCTTAAACACAGTACGGACATCAACCGAGTGGTCAAGCTGTCCTACCTGCAACCGACAAAGAATAATTATAAAATAATTTTTTAATAAAAATAAAAATATACTATTATTTATATGTGCATACCATGTTAATGGCATGCTGCATATGACTAATCGAGCCACCGGTGTGCATGCTCCCACCCTTCTCTGAAGCTCGATTTCTCTTTGCTTGCTCACACTTTGCCTTGTACTCTGGAGTGTCCCAGTACGCACAAAGCTGGGCCCAAATTTTGGGGCCGATGTAATCTGGGCGCACCCGACTTTTCCCTAGCCTTCCCGAGCATGTCTCTCAGTCGATTAGATGCTCTGTCATCAAATATGGCGCGTATCTGTGCAGCACGCTCTGGTAACCAGTGCACAAGGGCCTGTTAACAAAGAAGAAATATCAATACCATTATACAAAAAAAATTAAAAATATATAAAATGCGTGAAAAATAAAAATATAAAAATACAGGGAAAAATAAACAAGTTACACCGAATCGTTTGAAGATACGATCCCGGTCATCCTTCGGTATCCTCCCCCATGATGGCCAGAAGCGACGATATTGCGCCTTGAGGGCGTATGTAACGTTCTTCGATCCCACTTTCGATGGGATGAAGCTGAAAGATTTAAAAATTGATTAATTCAACAATATGACAATCAAAAAATATATACTTATTGGATTAATATAAAATAGTCAAAGTTAAAAATTTCTTACGATCCAAAAACAGGTGTGATCCATGGTCGATCCTCAGCTCTGGGAATCCTGACCCACTCAAGCAAGTTCTCTGGCGTGACCAAGTGCTGGTCGGAAGTTGTGGATGGAATGTCCGTGCCGTGATCATATGCGGCCGCCGATGATGAGGATGGAATGGTAGGGTCAGGCTGTGCCGGCACACCAAGAGTCGGCATGAATGATAATCCTGCTGGCTGTGTGGCATATGCAGCTGATGATAGTGGTGCTGGGTGTGGGTGTGGTGTAAGTCCAGTAGCGGGCGGTGAGTAGCCGGCCAATGAGCCTCGTGGGCCAAAGCGAGTGGGTGGAATATGTGTGGAGGATGGGGTAGTGTAGGTTGGGGATGGTGTGGTATGGGTAGGAGATGGTATAGTATGGGTCGGAGAGGGTGTAGATGTTGGTGTAAGCCCTAGAGGCCAATGTATTTCTTTAGACTTACATTTGTATCTTGCTATTTTATATATATATGATATGAGGCATTCCAGTTTATTGTGTTACTTGTTTAAACATAATAACGTCCTTAGAATAGAAATCTTAGTTCAATAGAATATCAAGTATATGACTTGATCGTGAGACACTATTGAACAATGAAATCCTATTCTTAAATATCCGTAGTCAAGTATTTTATTAATAAGGACAATAATAATATAATTGAGACTATTATGTGTGCAGACTGATGACCATATCTCACGGGTCATGCATATGAGATATCAAGTCGCCACATAGGTACACATTAAGGTAATGATGTACTGGATTGACCCACCATGAGAACACTACATGGAGCGTTATGTGAGTGTCATAAGTAGTTCTCATAGTGACAATGGTGCATACAATCCTTCGACCTGAAATCACTACGATCCCTACATGAGGAGTCGTGTGCTTTAATATCGTCAAACGTCATCTGTAATAGGATGATTATAAAGACGGTCATTGGGCATACCACGATCCATGCAGAGGGATGTGAGTGACCTAGATGGAATTTGTCCCTCCTACATGACAGGAGTAATATCTGTGGGCCCCCTGATAGAGTGAGATCAGAAATGCATGGCCATGCTGAAATGAGTCAATATGAGATATTGACCTTATTTGTTGTTAAATCTACTCGGGTATCAGGGAACATGATATTGAACTATACAAGGGTGACACATTCTATGACTTGTGTTCAATATAGATATATGGACAAAGGGATAATAATGCACATGAATATTTGTCACAGAAAGGTTTCGTCAAATCACTGACTTTCTCACTACTTAGGTAGCAGTGATGTATCGCTAGATACCGCTCACTGTTTGTAATATTAAATGGGATTTAATGTTACTACTAACGTTTTGGGAACCTATAGGGTCACACACATAAGAGCGGATTAAAAGAAGCATTAAAAGGAGAGTTGGACTTTCCTATTGGGCCTAGCGCATAGTACATGGGCTTAGGTCAAGTGCTGCTCACTAACTCACTTAAGGAGGCGCTACTATAAGTAGAACGCTTAAGTTGTTGTGCACAGAAGGTTGATACCCTAGCCGCACAGAGAGAGTAAGAGTGAACTGTAAGCCTCGGTTTTGAAGCTAGCACTGCAAGACCGAGACGCTTCAGGTTCGTGACGTTGGACGTTCACGGAGTCCGCTCGTGTGGATACCTCTAGAGACACCGTTCGTGCGGTGTTCGTGATAGACGAATTTCAACCAACAGCCATCGCTTCAAGAGGTAAACTTTCTAATCATGAATCATGACCATTCTCATGGATCCTTCGATGGGAATTTTTCCGCTGCGTTTTATTTTGTTTTATACACAAATTCCCAACAGTGGTATCGAGCCGCTTATAAACCATGATTCTGTTACGTGGTTTATCTGTTATGTATGATAACATGTTTATAATGTGAATCGTTTTTCTGAAAATTGATTTTTGAAAATCGGTTGCATCTGGTTTGCGAAACCTTGTTTCTGTGATTTTCGTATGTATATGATATATACGTCTATTGCATGTTTGTGTATGTATGCGATATGTACGTTGGTTATGAATCCTTATTACGTTCTGCGATGGCGTCAAATGTTGATGTTAAACATGATTGTTTTCAGTTCTGTGTTGGCGGCGTTAAGGGGTTTCAGACATGAAAAGTTCATGTTGTTGCGGCTGATGTTCCAAGTGTTGAAACCGTAGCCGCCGTTCCTTGCAACGTGAAGTGTTCACGGGCCTTGCGGTTTTAGGGTTGAAAGGTTGACGCCCTAGCCACCAAGGAAGCGAGGCACGCTTCGGAGAGAAGGTTGACCCCCGTGCTACCTCTGCGTAGTGTGTAACTTCGAAATTCAAATTTTAAAAATTTTATGTCACCATTTAATAATTATATCAATTACAATAAATGTGATTTATATAAATGTGATTTATATCAATTACAATAAATGTGATTTATGTTAATTGAATAAATGTGATTTATGTCAATTACAATAAATGTGATTTGTGGTAACAACAATTGCAATAAATATGATTTATAGTAACATCTATTATAATAAATGTGATTTATTATATATATATATATATATATATATGTTATGTTTTCAAAATTCAGATTTTGAAATCTCTAATTTATGAAATTAATAATAATAATGATTATGTGTTATTATTGGTTGTTACTATTTATTTGGTGATGTATGGTGAATGGTTATGGCCTTAGTCCTTTTACCTTTTGGTTTATATTTTGAAATACGGCCTGCGTGCCGTGCCTTTCTCTTATATTCCATATGTATCTTCTTTTCTCATCTCACTCCCCTCATATGTAAAATGAGGTTTCTGTTTATGTAATGTGATGATGGAGACAAGAAGACGCTATCACGTTGGAGATCTTGCTTGGAGAAGCTTGGACGCTCCTAGGTTTTAGTTTAGATTCTCTCATTGGCTTGGGAGAATCAATGCGTTAGGGGCCATAACCATATCACATTTATTTGCCTTATATATGTATGAGATGCATGTATGTATATAGTATGTTAAAAGAGTTTAACTAATATATGTATGAGATGCATATATGTAAATAATAAGTTAAAGAGTTTAACAAATGATGAGATCAAATTTTAATAAAATCCCTCAAAAGGAAATATTAAGTCACATTTAAAGGTCTTCCGATGCATGACACTCGTCAAGACTATTATCGATTAAGTGTGGGTCTGCCAAAGCGGGGTACCTTTATCTATGATAGTAAGGCACGATGGGACAAATGTAATGTTCAACTGCTATCCATTGGGTCTGACTTAACTAAGCCAACTTCAATAGGATTGAAAGGCTTAGAGGCTCATAAGTTGGGCTTTAGTCCATGTGATGGATTAGAATAAGAGTTATTCACCCAACTGTCCAAGAGTTGCATGAGATGCAATCGGAAAGTGTTTCCTACCTAAATAACCGAATTTTAAGTGATCAGCCAAAGCTGACTTAAAGCTAGGTGAAATATGGATCTTGGCCCACTAGAAAATCTTCCAACGGGATTTTCCGAATCAATGATGAGGGTCATTGTTTTGAGTAAAATAGTGGGAGGCGTATTTAATTAAAGACCTAATTAAATAACTTCATGGCATGGTACTTATATTTTGCATATTTATCTCTGTAGATTACCATGGCATCAAACACATCAAGTAACCTGTCATTGCGATCCGTCCTTGAGAAGGACAAACTATCCGGAACGAATTTTCTGGACTGGTACAGAAACTTGAGGATTGTCCTCAAACATGAGAAAAAGCTGTATGTTCTTGAGGAGCCTATTCCTGAAGAGCCACCGGCTTCAAGTGCTTCTAGGGCTGACAGGGATGCTTATAAGAAGCATCAGGATGACGCCTTAGACGTCGACTGTCTTATGCTTGCTACCATGACCTCTGAGCTGCAAAAGCAACATGAGACCATGGAGGCGTACGATATGATCGTGCACCTCATGCTGCTCTACCAAGAGCAAGCAAGGCATGAGTGGTTCAAGTTTCCCAGAGCCCTTTTCCAGTGTAAATTGGCGGAAGGGAGCCTCTGTGAGTCCTCATGTACTCCGGATGATCGGGTACATTGAGAATCTCGAGAGACCGGGATTTCCTTTAGGCCAAGAGTTGGCCACCGACTTGGTTCTCGCAATCGTTGCACGAGAGCTATAGTCAGTTTGTCATGAACTTCAATATGAATGATCTTGACAAACCTCTCGCAGAGTTGTTGAGCATGTTAAGAACCGCTGAACAAAATATTAACAAAGGAAAGGGGAAGGCCATTTTGATGGTCCAGGCTGGAAATAGCAAGAAGCAGCCCAAGAAGCCCAAGAACAAACAAAAGGGCAAGGGCAAGGGCAAGGGCAAGGCCATCAACAAGATCAAGCCCAGACTCTTCCGGCTTGAAGCCCGTGGGTGGTGTGGCTAAGGAAGGCAATTGCTTCCACTGTGGTCGGAATAGGACATTGGAAGAGGAACTGCCCAAAATACCTGGAAGAGATCAAGAAGAAGAAAGGAAGTGAGACTTCCGCTTCAGGTATGTTTGTTATAGAAGTCAATTTATCTACTTCTGCATCATGGGTATTAGATACTGGATGTGGTTCTCACATTTGTACAAATGTGCAGGACCTAGACAGGAGTAGACCATTGACAAAGGGCGAAGTCGATCTACGAGTCGGAAATGGAGCAAAGGTTGCTGCTTTAGCTGTAGGGACTCATGTATTGACTTTACCCACTGGGCTTACTATTCATTTAGAGAACTGTTATTTTGTGCCTGCAATTAGCAGGAATATCATTTCCGTTTCTTGTTTGGACAAGATTGGTTTTTCTTTTATAATAAAGAACAAAAGTTGTTCTATTTATTTGGATGATATTTTCTATGCTAGTGCACACATGAATAATGGACTTTATGTCCTTGATCTTGAAATGCCCATCTATAACATAAATACTAAGAGGTTCAAACCAAATGAGTTGAACCCGTCTTATCTTTGGCATTGTCGTTTAGGCCATATAAATGAGAAGCGCATTTCGAAGCTCCATAAAGATGGACTCTTGGACTCATTTGATTATGAATCATATGAGATATGTGAGTCTTGTTTATTGGGAAAGATGACTAAAGCTCCATTCACCGGCAAAGGTGAAAGAGCCAACGATCTTTTGGGTCTTATACATAGCGATGTATGCGGACCCCTAAACACATTAGCTAGAGGTGGTTTTCAGTACTTCATCACATTTACTGACGATTTCAGTAGATATGGATTTGTGTATCTTATGAAACATAAATCGGAATCCTTTGAAAAGTTCAAGGAATTCAAAAATGAGGTACAAAACCAACTTGGTAAAAATATTAAAGCTCTTCGATCAGATCGAGGTGGTGAATATTTGAGCCTAGAGTTTGATGATCATCTCGAGAGAGTGTGGGATTTTATCTCAACTCACTCCACCCGGAACGCCACAATGGAATGGTGTTTCGAGAGGATAAATCGAACCTTGTTGGACATGGTTCGGTCTATGATGAGTCATGCAAACCTTCCAAACTCTTTATGGGGACATGCTCTATTAACAACAGCTTTTACACTTAACCGTGTTCCATCCAAAACGGTAGAAAAGACACCATATGAGATATGGACTGGTAGATGACCCAGCATATCTTTTATGAAGATTTGGGGTTGTGAAGCATATGTAAAACGTCAAGTTTCTAATAAGCTTGATCCCAAATCGATAAATGCTTTCTTTGTGGGGTATCCCAAAGAAACCAAGGGATACCAATTCTATAATCCTTCCGAAGGCAAAGTGTTTGTTGCACGGACTGGTGTATTCCTAGAAAAGGAGTTTATCTCCATAGGAACCAGTGGGAGGAAGATAGGACTTGAAGAAATTCAAGAATCACAGAGTAGTGAACTACCATTGGTGGAACAGGAGCAACCTTCACGAGAATCTTTGTGGAGGAACAACCCGCTCCAAAGAGCACAAGACCAGCGTAGGTCTAACAGGGATATGTCACCACTGAGAGATATGGATTTCTCATGACTCCACAAGGTGATGTATTGCTCATGGATCAAGATGAGCCTGTGACCTACCAGGAGGCCATCACTGGCCCAGAATCTGAGAAGTGGCTTGAGGCCATGAAATCTGAGATGGATTCCATGTACACCAACCAGGTATGGACCTTGGTAGAGCCACCTGAAGGGGTAAAACCCATAGGGTGCAAGTGGGTTTTCAAAAAGAAAACTGACATGGATGGTAAGGTACACACCTTTAAGGCGCGATTGGTCTCTAAGGGTTTCAAGCAAATTCATGGTGTCGACTATGATGAGACCTTTTCACCTGTTGCGATGCTTAAATCCGTCCGGATCTTACTTGCCATCGCTGCATACCATGATTATGAGATATGGCAGATGGATGTCAAAACTGCCTTCCTTAATGGAAAGCTTCTTGAGGATGTGTACATGACACAACCTGAAGGCTTTGACATTTCAGAGGATGCCGGAAAGGTATGTAAATTGCAGCGATCAATCTATGGATTGAAGCAAGCTTCCGAAGTTGGAACCTTCGTTTTGATGATCTTTGTAAGACAAAGACGGATTCATCAAAAATGAAGATGAACCTTGTGTCTACAAGAAGGTTAGTGGGAGCATTATTGTTTTTCTGGTGTCATATGTAGATGACATATTACTCATTGGAAATGACATCCCTACACTACAAAATGTAAAGACATGGTTAGGGAATTGCTTCTCTATGAAAGATTTGGGTGAAGCTACCTATGTATTGGGGATCAGGATCTATAGGGATAGATCGCTGAAATTGCTTGGCCTAAGTCAGAGTACATACATAGACAAAGTGTTGAGACGCTTTAACATGCATGAATCCAAGAAAGGACTGTTGCCTATGTCACATGGTATATGCTTATCAAAGGCACAATCCCTTTCCACTCAAGAGGATAGGGATCGCATGAGTAAGATTCCACATGCATCCGCAATTGGATCTATCATGTATGCCATGTTATGTACTTGACCAGATGTATCGTATGCTTTAAGCATAACGAGCAGGTACCAGTCTGATCCCGGTGAAAGTCACTGGTCTGCTGTCAAGAACATCCTTAAGTACTTGAGAAGAACTAAGGATTCATTCTTGGTATATGGAGGCGAGGAAGAGCTTGCTGTAATAGGTTACACCGATGCTAGCTTCCAGACCGATAAGGATGATTCCAGATCGCAATCTGGTTATGTGTTCTGCCTGAATGGCGGGGCTGTGAGCTGGAAGAGTTCAAAGCAAGAGACAGTTGCCGATTCTACTACAGAGGCTGAGTATATTGCCGCCTCCAATGCAGCAAAGGAGGCTGTTTGGATCAGGAAGTTCATTGCTGAACTTGGTACGGTTCCAAGTATTGTGGACCCCATTGATCTCTATTGTGATAACAATGGGGCCATTGCACAAGCCAAGGAACCTAGATCTCATCAACGATCCAAACATATACTTAGGCGCTTCCATCTCATTCGATAGATCATCGATAGAGGAGATGTGAAAATATGCAGAGTACCAACACTTGATAACGTTGCTGACCCACTTACGAAACCTCTTGCTCAACAGAAGCATGAAGGTCACACTAGATCGATGGGCATTAGATTGATGCCTGATTGGCTCTAGTGCTAGTGGGAGATTGTTGGTGTAAGCCCTAGAGGCCAATGTATTTCTTTAGACTTACATTTGTATCTTGCTATTTTATATATATATGATATGAGGCATTCCAGTTTATTGTGTTACTTGTTTAAACATAATAACGTCCTTAGAATAGAAATCTCAGTTCAATAGAATATCAAGTATATGACTTGATCGTGAGACACTATTGAACAATGAAATCCTATTCTTAAATATCCGTAGTCAAGTATTTTATTAATAAGGACAATAATAATACAATTGAGACTATTATGTGTGCAGACTGATGACCATATCTCACGGGTCATGCATATGAGATATCGAGTCGCCACATAGGTACACATTAAGGTAATGATGTACTGGATTGACCCACCATGAGAACACTACATGGAGCGTTATGTGAGTGTCATAAGTAGTTCTCATAGTGACAATGGTGCATACAATCCTTCGACCTGAAATCACTACGATCCCTACATGAGGAGTCGTGTGCTTTAATATCGTCAAACATCATCTGTAATAGGATGATTATAAAGACGGTCATTGGGCATACCATGACCCATGCAGAGGGATGTGAGTGACCTAGATGGAATTTGTCCCTCCTACATGACAGGAGTAATATCTGTGGGCCCCCTGATAGAGTGAGACTGTAAAACGCATGGCCATGCTGAAATGAGTCAATATGAGATATTGACCTCATTTGTTGTTAAGTCTACTCGGGTATCAGGGAACATGATATTGAACTATACAAGGGTGACACATTCTATGACTTGTGTTCAATATAGATATATGGACAAAGGGATAATAATGCACATGAATATTTGTCACAGAAAGGTTTCGTCAAATCACTGACTTTCTCACTACTTAGGTAGCAGTGATGTATTGCTAGATACCGCTCACTGTTTGTAATATTAAATGGGATTTAATGTTACTACTAACATTTTGGGAACCTATAGGGTCACACACATAAGAGCGGATTAAAAGAAGCATTAAAAGGAGAGTTGGACTTTCCTATTGGGCCTAGCGCATAGTACATGGGCTTAGGTCAAGTGCTGCTCACTAACTCACTTAAGGAGGCGCTACTATAAGTAGAACGCTTAAGTTGTTGTGCACAGAAGGTTGATACCCTAGCCGCACAGAGAGAGTAAGAGTGAACAGTAAGCCTCGGTTTTGAAGCTAGCACTGCAAGACCGAGACGCTTCAGGTTCGTGACATTGGACGTTCACGGAGTCCGCTCGTGTGGATACCTCTAGAGACACCATTCGTGCGGTGTTCGTGATAGACGAATTTCAACCAACAGCCATCGCTTCAAGAGGTAAACTTTCTAATCATGAATCATGACCATTCGCATGGATCCTTCGATGGGAATTTTTCCACTGCGTTTTATTTTGTTTTATACGCAAATTCCCAACAGTAGAATGAGTGGGGGAGGGTGTAGAACGATCGGGGGATGCTCCTGTAGGTGCCACTAGAGTGGGTGCGATGGGTGGAGAGGAACCTACACCGAGGTGGGCAAGCACCTGGGATTTAATGGTGTATCGTCCTCGCTTAGCCTTCCCCTTCCCCTTATCACCGCTAGGCGATGGGGGACGGGGTGGCTCTCCTCCTGATGCTGACATATCTATTTTTTAACACAATTATAAGTCAATGTAAAATCAATAAATCAAACGACGATATTGAGGAATAATCTAATAAGCAAATTTTTAAAATATAACAACATTACAAAAGGATTACATTTAAATGCATAAACAAATATACAAAATACATGATACTATAACTTAACAGTAAAATTCCTATTCAGACTCGGTATCATCATCTGATTGTAAGTAGGACGCACAGATTGATCCTTCCACCCTAGCCTTGTTTTTCACTGATCGTTTAGAGTCGTCCATGAATCTATTTAATAAAAACTATTAGTGACAAGTCATTATTCAAGGGACGTTAATTATGTAAATGTGAAAATATAAAAGTATTACCTTTCAAATGGATACATCCACCTATATTGTACTGGTCCACCAAGCCTCGCTTCGTATGCAAGATGCACAGGGAGATGTTCCATTGAGTCAAAAATTCCTGGGGGGAATACCCTCTCCAACTTGCAAAGAATTATTGGAATATTTTCTTCCAACTTCTTCAGACCATCCATGCTTAATGTTGCAGAGCATAAATCTTTGAAGAAATGACTGATTTCTGTAAGCCGATTCAAAATGACCGATGGCAACAGACTGAAAGCAATAGAAAGCAAACACTCCATGAATACATGACAATCATGACTTTTCATCCCATGAAGCTTCCCGGTTCTTACATCAGCACATCGTGCCAAATTAGAGGAATAACCATCAGGCGTCCTAAGGTCTTTTAACCATCGACAAATTGACTTTGCTTCATCGGCGGTTAGTGTGTAACAAGCTTTTGGTTTGACCATTTTTCCATTAGGCCGCGACTTCAGCTCAAGATCCTTTCTTCTACAGTACAGCGCTATGTCCATTCTTGCCTTCTCATTGTCTTTCGTCTTGCCAGACACATTCATAACCGTGTTAAAGATATTGCCAAAGAAATTCTTCTCAATATGCATCACATCAAGGTTATGTCTTAATAGATTATCCTTCCAATACGGTAGTTCCCAAAAAAAGGCTTTGTTTTGTCCAATTATGCCATTCTCCATACCTCGGTAACGACGACACACCAGTTTCAATGACTTTAGGAAGATCCCTAACCCGACCCCATATTTGTTCAGGAGTCAACAAAGACGGTGGACCTTCCTCTTCTGTCTGATTCTTTTTGAAAGCTCGGGTATTCCTTCCGAAGGGATGGTCAGGATTTAAGAACCGACGATGAGAATCAAACCAGGAACTTTTGCCACCATATCTTAGGATAAAAGCCTTTCCATGTTCCATGCAATATGGGCACGCCAATCCTCCATGTGTCCCCCAACCAGAGAGCATGCCATATGCAGGAAAATCATTTGATAGTCCACATCAGTGACGCCCTCATCATAAAGTTTCAGTTCTTTGAGACGTCATATGTCAACACACCATCCCACAACTTCTTCAGATCATCGATCAGAGGCTGCAAATATACACCTATCCCGGTCTTTGGATTAGATGGTCCCGGAATGAGACAAGTCAAACATGTACGGTTTTGACATGCACATCCCGGGAGGAAGATTGTACGGTGTAACAATCACTGGCCAACATGAATATGACGAGTCTGATGCCTGAAAGTACGGGGTAAAACCATCTGAGCACAACCCAAGTCTAACATTGTGAGGATCTGCTTTAAAATCAGGATGTACCTGATCAAAATGCTTCCAAGTATCATCATCAGAAGGGTGGCGTATAAGGCCTGCATTTCTCCTATTTTCATTATGCCACCTCATCCGTCCCGCAGTTTACGATGATGCAAATAGTCTTTGCAACCTTGGAATTATTGGCAGATAGAACAATTACTTTGCAGGAACTGGTTTGTTCTTACTACGGTCACTGCTTTGAACATGGTACCTGGGTGTCTGACAAAATTTACATTCTTCCAACATGCTGTCATTTGTACCCGAAGCACTATCATAATACAACATGCACCCATTCAGACAACAGTCTATCATTTTAGCCCCCAACCCTAGTTTCGACACCAACTGCTTGCATCATAATAACTTTTTGGAAATAAGTCTTTGACGGGTGTCACATCTTGAAGAATTTTACAAAAAAACTCCAAACACTGTTCGGGCACATTCCAATTGGACTTGCAAGCTAGAAGCCTAACACAAATTGATAATTTTGAATCTGACGCCCCTTCAAACAACGACTTATTTGTTTCTAACAATAGATTGTAGAATCTCTGCGCCGATTCATTAGAAGGCTCTTCCATGTCATCAGACTCATCCGCCTCGAAGTTCCCACGTTGCCTAAGACAATCGTCCACCATCATATGCATTGACTGGAGTTGTTCGACATAGTCGTCATGTAAGCCACTGCTAGATGCACCCATGTGAACATCGTCACCACCGACATCATTCAGATTAATATCCGGTAACTCCTCACCATGATCAGTCCATATCCAATAATTAGGCTTGAACCCACGTCGATATAGGTGTACCTTTATGTCATCATCACTCAAAACTGTCATACAATTGCACTTTATGCACGGACATCGAATCCCCCCTCTTCTACATAATCACACTGTTGTTTGGCTTTCGATATAAACTCCACAACTCCAACTACAAATGATTGTTTTAGAAGTTGTCTGCCAGGCTCGTTCCTATCATACACCCAACTACGACTCCGGAGATAATATTCCATCCTTCTGCATATCCAGATGAATTGACGTATTTTTAAACATGATACTATTATAACCTCGAATCTCTCCCTTTCCTTCAAAGGTGTGGCCCTATCCCATTCGAGGAAAATTTTTTTCATCACTGCATTATACTAGTTACTCATCGCTTCTCATGTCTTATAGCTGACGAAATTTCGGCAGCATTTCCCATTGGTCTCCAAGTACACGATTTGACCGCAGTAAGATACCACAATCAAGCATGGACCCGGAGAACAAAAGGAAATGCTTTGACCCAAAATTTTATCAACTATATAACAGATGAGAATCAACGAGTGATTAGTATATCAGTGGAGAAATAGTTTTTTCCCAAACTATCCCAATTGGACAATTCAAGATTCAATAAAATGAGCGATAGCATGACCACGAGTACACATGCTCAATAATATTGAACCTTGAACGGGAAGCTACGGTTTTTCTCAATTATGTATTAACTCTATATACCTTCAGATAAAATAAGACTTCAAGTGACACACATAATTTGCATAAAGATTTTTTAATTAATTATCAGTATATTAGTTAATTACATAAATACTAAGATTTTTTAACACAACGACAAGGCATGGAGTAATCATTTTAAGAGGCATATAACAATTTACCTAAATTAAGTATTAATTTAAGTTTTGTAAAAAAAATACTATTAATTTAAGTTTTATATGACATCAAAAGCTAACGGTGAATTTTACACTACCATAAACCAGCATTAAATGACACATGTTTCTAACCACAATAAAATTCTAAATAACAAAATCATAAATAAAACAAAACCAGCATATGCATTTGCAATCCAAACCACAAGTAGATAAAAATTTACTAAATTGATCCAACATGTATAACAGTCCAACACATTTAACAATTTACAGTATAACAGTACAATACACCTAACTGTCCAACACAGTTAAAAAAAATCGATCCAACAATACATTCCAATACATTTTATCATTGTCCTAAAAATTTACAACATTATAATCAACAACTATCCATTCAACATTTAAATTAATAAACAAAAAAATCTAAAAAAAATTAAAATTAAATTGGAAACTCACCTGAAACAACCGCACTGGTGGCTCGTGCTCCAAACTGGTGGTTGTTCACTAAAGAAGACAAAGATTGAGTTACTAGCTATAATGCACAAACAGAGAGAAGAGGGTTGGTGAAAAAGGTAGCTCACCTGAATGGGTGGCGGCATGCAGCGGGGCAGGCGGCTGAGCGACGGCGAGCAGCGGTATATGGCGGCGGTGGCGTCGGCTGTTGGGAGGTGGGGTAGAGAAAAGAGAAAGGAAAGAGAAGGAGGAGAAGAAGGAGAAAGAGGAAGGGGAAGGGGGCCGGTACGGGGCTGCCGGTGGGGGGACTCGGAATTGGAAATGTGAGGGTGGGGGGTCTGGAATCGGAAATGTGGGGGTGGGGGATCCGGTTTTAAAAAGACCATGGGGTTACCGACGGACCGAGCTGTCGGTACCCAAAAACCGGTCCAAGTTACCGACGGCGGGATCCGACTTTTCGAAGGACCCGTCCGTCGATAATATATTTCTACCCCATATTCCTGGATTTTTGACACAAATTTCCAAAGGAAATTTCTGTCGGTACAAAAACATTTCCGACGGAAATTCCGTCGGTAACACTTTTCCGATTTTCGAGATGGATTTCCGATGGAAATTTCCGTCAAAAATCTGCCTTTGTCTACTCATCATCGACTTTCCCTACTCATTACCGACGAAAATTTCCGTTGGTAATTTATTCCCGCCACTTTTTCGACGGAATTACCGACGGTTTGTTCGTCGGTAATGTTTCCGACGGCTATTTCCGTCGGAAATGACGCCGATTTTTCCCTTCCATATTTTCGACGATTTTTTTCCGTCGGTAATAATAAAATTTCCGTTAGGAAAATGTCCGTCGGTAATTCCATGTACTTTTGTACTGTAAGGACCAGTGAAGGCAAGTGATTAATATGGGTAAGTACCAAATTCATTTAGTTTGTGATATATATATATATATATATATATATATATATATATATTTGTCAATTTTTTTATATGAAACTTGATAACCTATTATTCCAATGGTTCAAGATACGGCTTGACTTGGCCAACCTTCAATTGGTACTATAATAATCTGGAAGCGGACAACGCAGAGGGCGCTAGGTGGTTAAATCATATCCCCAAGGATAAATGGACTCAGGGTTGGGATGGAAGGCGTCGTTGGGGACACATGACAACCAATCTTGTAGAATGCATCAACGGTGTAATCAAGGGAACCATAAATATTCCAATCACTGCGTTGGTTAAGGCCACCTATTACAGATTGGTGAAGACTTTTGTCAGGAAGGGATAGCAGGCCAACGCAATGATCCGAGCCGGTCATACATATACCGAGGCTCTCATAAAGTCCATCGAGGAGGATCGAGCAGTTGCCAGCTCGCACTATGTGCGTACATTCGATCTGGAAAGGAATGAATTCTTGGTGGAATAGTTGGCAAACCCAAGAGAGGGGCGGATTGGGTGCAAATTCCTGTGAACTTGAATGAAAAGTGGTGCGACCGTGTAAAATTTCAGGCAATGCACCTCCCCTGTCGCATGTCCTTGCAGCTTGTGCACGCGCGAGTCTCGACTGTTACAAACAAGTGGCAGATGTGTACAGGTTGACACATGCATTTAACGTTTACCAGGAAAAATTTGGCACCATCGACAACAGTATACCGACCACAATATCACGGACCCACAGTGTGCCACAACTTCGAGATGTGAAGAGATCCTAAGGGCCGTCCACAATCCTCTCGGATTCATACAGAAATGGACATGAGGGAAGCAGGCCAGCCAAAAGATGTAGACTCTGCCGGATGCCGAGTCATAACAAGAACAATTGCCCTAACCATGCCGGAAGTTCTTCTCAACAATAGAAATTTCATGTGACTTTTATTTATGTATGGCCGATTATGTTTTTAATTCAAGTTTTTAATTATTAAATTTATCTTAATAATTCCCTAATTAAATCTAAATTAACTACACTAACCTAATTAATTAACTAAATACAACTAACTAATTAAAAACATTAAAACTAACTAACTAATTAATGTTTAATTTTTTTAATTAATTTTTTTATTCATAATTAAATTCTTTAGTAATAAAATTAACTTCTTAATATCCTAATTAACACAATAATTAACTAAACTAACCTAATTAGTTAAACTAAAAAATTTTAAAACTATTTAATGATTACAAAATTATAAACAAAAAAAAAAGAATGAAGAGACGTCGCTATTCCAAAAAGGGACTTCTCAACTATTAAAAAAAAACTATGGTGAGAAGTCCATGAACCAAAAAGCGACTTCTCACTTGTGTGGAAAAGTGTAGTATTTTGATACATAATTGAGAATGGGGTAATTCTGAATTTATTTTTAAAAAAAATGTTATTTAAAAAAAATCCATTTCAGAACTTTACAAATCCATTTATCAACTTCCACAAACTTCCAATCCCCAAAACGAATTTATATTAATCTCCAAAATTATGGACGTCCAAGAGATCAAAACACCATATCTCCACCCAAAACCTTAAGGTGAAAGGTTTGAAAACCTGTAGTTAGGAGTTGAAAGTGGAAGATTTGAAAAAGTGAAGGGGAAAGGGATGAGAAAGGGAAGATGGTCATCTAAAACCCTTATCTAGTTCATTTTTTTTAGTTTGCCCAAATCAGAGGGTTTCAATTATTTTGTTAAAAAAAAATTGGCAGGGAAGTATCTATTAAAGGTAGTTAATTATTATTAGTTATAAGTTGGTTACTTTCTTGTCTTCTATATAAGTCACATGGTTGGCTCAATGTAATTCATCTCTTTCTCATTCAATCAAAAATAGTATATATTAGATTCTCTCAGTTTCTCTTCTCCTTCAATGGATGTCATATTTCCTAATATGGTATCAGATTGATATCATCCACCCTATGTGCTTTCCACTGCATTCTATTTTACTTTTCCTTTTCTTAGTTTATTTCCTTTTTTATTTTAGAATTTCCTAAGAAAATCTAGTCTGATATTTTCCTCACCTTCAGATCTGGCTTTCTTTTTTTTCTTCCATCTGTTTATATCTTTCTTTCTTTTTAAGCAAGCTTAAAGTGTTACGTACCAAATACCAAAGGAAGATTTTATGGCAGAGTTTTATGGCTTGCTTAAAGACAGGACCGACTATGCATGGTACACCATTAGCATCAAATTTGGTCGAGAAGAGTTGCCAAAGATTTGCTTCTCGAAAAAAAATTCCCTCTTCTGCAAATTTTTTCCCTCCATCTGTTGCTTCATAGAATGCTAGGTTCTTGAAAAGGTTCCTTGTTCATCTTTCTCTTTCACATATTTTTGCTAATCCTTTTGTACCCAATTCGATCCATAAGCCACCGAGACCACCCTCAGAATCTATGGTTGTGATCTCATCCAAGAAAGTGGCATTTTGCTTCGCTTACCCCTAGCGGTCATGGACACTGGGCAGGTTTTATTTCATCATTTTTATTGTAAGAAGTCATTTTTACACGGTTCAATGTGAAGAAAGTTGCTGCAGGTTGTGTATGGCTTGTTTCAAAACACAAGAGGGTCAAGAAATAGGCTCTTGAAAATGCTATACAAGTTTATCGCACCGATTTTTTATGCTATTTTTTTTGAAGATGACACATCAAAGAGATAAAGATCAGATTGGGCTCTATTGTTGAGGCAATGCTAGCACACAGAAGAAACCAAAACCACTTTCTTTTCCTTGTGAGTTCTTGCACCAGTGGAAATATACATTAGACGGTAAAGGTTTACGTCAGTTAACCAAAAGCTAGACGTTAAAAAGGGGGCGGTGGCAGTTTTGTAAATATCAGATTTTATTAATTCAATTTTAACGTCAGTTGTTGTAAGGACTGACGTTAAAAGTGAAGTGACTCACTTTTAACATCAGTTCCATAAACAACTGACGTTAACAGTGAACGTTTTAACGTCAGTTCTTTATCGAACTGACGTTAAAAGTGAGTCACTTCACTTTTAACGTCAGTCCTTATATCAACAGACGTTAAAGGTTATTTTAATAATTTTTTTATCTAGTATACGTACCCTTCCGCATTGCCTTCCTCAAAGTTTCAGTTTCACAATTGCTTTGATGTTTTGTGTTTCTGTTTAGAAAACTAAAATATATGTGCGAAGTATAAGTTGAATCAATAACCCAAACCGGATCTCATTCATGAAGTGTAATACAGATCGATGAGAAGATTGAAAGGGTTTAAAATCCTATAAAAAGTTACATTGAAAGGGTTTAAAATCCTAAACATTTGTTGAGGCTTCGTTCCCTTCACGGGTGAGCAAGAGAGGAGAGTCGAGCGACTGAGTTTTCCAGAATTCAATGTGGAGGTTGTGTGGCAAAGCATAAGGCCACTTTTGGAACCCCTTATCACACCCGAAACATTAAAGCTACATCCCATCAGAGAGTTTTATGAAATATGCCAAAGGGAAAACTATACTCCGAATGTGACCATGTCTAGCAGTGATGATGGTGTTACTCATGTTGGAATCGAGGTACATGCCGATAATGTGGTCATTCATAAGCCGAGGTTTTGGAACCGTAGAGTGATCGATTCTCCGGAAGGATGATAAGGTGAGCAACTCACATTATGTGATTTATAGAACCTTATCACCCATGTTATGTGATTTACACAACCTCAGAAGTTGTTTGACCATTAAGACAAAGATCTTTGAGTCTAGGAATAGGAAGAAAGAGTGATGAAGTTAATCTTCATGGTAGAGCCATATTGTGAAGCAGAAAATAAAAGGAAGGAAGGAAGCTATTTATTGGAGAAAAGGATGAAGTTACTAGGCGTGGTAAGTTGCTAAAAAATTAAGTTGATCATTAAGAGGATTAGCTAGGTTCCAAGGTGAATGGGTAAGTAGCACAGTAGTCAAAGGAATGAATGTTTTTGCAGAAACCTATATACCTTTAACGTCAGTTGTTTAATACAACTGACATTAAAACTTTTTTAAATAAAAAATATTTATTTTTAACGATAGTTTTTTATACAACTGACGTTAAAAGTGTGATTTTTACTTCAGTTAAATAAATAGCTGACGTAAATAATCCTATATCCCTATCTGAAATGCCCTGTTGTCACTCTTAACACAGGTCACTCCATATATATAGTGCAGTTTATTTCTAAACTTTTTTTAAACAAGTTTATTTTTAATCTTCATTAATTAGCTTGAATTAGTAAACAAATTCTTGTGCAAATTAAAATAAATAAACACTTAACATAAAAACAAGTTATATGTATAATCAAATCGTATCTCATTGAAGCGATTCATAAGTTACAATTAAATGATTAAAAGATAAAAAAATTCTTCAACATAGCCCTAAAATATAAAAAAGTTTTGCTTCAACATCATTTTCTTCTCAGTCCTGTCCTCAGAAACTCCAATGGATGCATCTCCTCCCTCACTTGAATTCCATGATGCAAAAGTGAATCCACATTGAAATGGATCTATGCATCTTCTCCTTCACTGGAATTCCTTGATGCATCGTCTTGAATCCACAGTAACTTGCTTCCAAAGCAAAGTGAAAGGGATGATGGGGATGAAATAAAGTGAGGGAATCACATTATGTGATTTACCCAACCTTACCATCCATGTTATGTGATTTACTCAACCTCAGAAGTTTTTTTACCATTAAGATAGAGACCTTTAAGTCTAGGAATAGGAAGAAATAAAAACACCTCAAATATGATAGAGGCATATTGTGAAGGAAAAAGCACGAAATACAGATCGACTGATACAGAAGAATATGGTTCTTTATATAAAGAAGAGAGACTACCTGAATTTCTTGAAAACTGATCTAAAAACTTAATGCTCATTAAGAGGATTAGGTTACAAGGTGAATGGGTAAGTAGCACAGTAGTCAAAGGAATAAATGTTTTTGCAGAAACTAATAAACTTTTAACGTCAGTTGTATAATACAACTGATGTTAAAAGTGTGATTTTCAGTTAAATAACTAGCTGACGTAAATAATCCTATATCCTATATAGAGAAGAGAGACTGATTTTCTTGAAAACTGATCTATAAACTTAATGCTCAGGGGTAGTAACACAGTAGTCAAAGGAATTAATGTTTTTGCAGAACACTTTTAACGTCAGTTGTCTTCAACAACGGACGTTAAAAGTTTTTTATTTTTTACGTCAGTTTCTTAATAAAACTGACGTTAATTAAATATCCTTTAACGTCAGTTTTTACAAACAACTGACGTAAAATGTTGTTTTATTTTGATTATAACGTTTACACCCTCGTCCTTTAACGTCAATTTTTACAAACAACTGACGTAAAATGTTGTTTTATTTTGATTATAACGTTTACACCCGCGCGCCTTCTGCACTTCGCTCTGTACGTCTCTTTTCTTTTTTCATCACGCTCAACCCTCACTCTCACTCTCACTCTGCCCTAATCGCGAGCTCATCTCCACCACAACCACCGCGAGGGCTTCTTCGCCACCACCGTGAGGTACACTCTTAACCCCTAACTCTGTCTTTCCCACTCATTCTTTGCAATAACTTGACATCTCTCTTTCCCCTTCCCGCGCACTAACTCTCCTTGTCCCTTTTCTCTCAGTAACCACATCGAACGTTGGCCACCACTCGAGCTCCCCTCCCTACCACCACGCGAGCACCTATTTCTGGTGAGTCTTTAGGGCACCTTTTTTTATTTTTGGTTTTGAGTGTATGTTGAAACTGTAGTCTCAGTAGTTGAAACTTGAAACTGTGAGTTTGAGTTGTTTGGAATGTCTCTATTTTTGGTTTTGAGTGTATGTTGAAACTGTAGTCTTAGTAGTTGAAACTTGAAACCGTGAGTTTGAGTTGTTTGGAATGTCTCTATTTTTGGTTTTGAGTGCATGTTGCTCTGCTGGTTGATCTGTCACGGCCGTGATGCTCATCACGGCTAGGCCGTGATCAGTTCTGCCTGTGAGGGTCTGGTTCTGTTGGCACGTTACGGCCGTGATGGACATCACTGCCAGGCCATGACCAGTGCTTGGCAATCTTCAAAAACTATAGTTTTCAATCTCCCGTATTGTCCTTATATTGGTTATATGTTTTGTATATCTACAGGACCTATCTAGTTATTTTTATTTATACTTCTGTATTTATTTTGAGTTATAACCTATGTTAATAAATATATATTGTTTCTGAACAGGCATACATATGGATCAGTCGGATAGCCCACATGCACGCTGTGGGGGCTTTGCAGGACCCGATCACGCCTGCGCCTGATTCTTGTGTAAGTTTACATGTTATATACTATCTTTAGTCCTTCTTTTTAATGTAAGTTTATAATGTTACAACCCTCTATTTTATCATTTTTTTTGTCCATACAGACATCACAGGCTCATAGGAAACGGGGTAGAGGAGCCACCTCGTCGTAGAAACTAGAGAAGGACAGGCAAAGCGGACAGAAGCTTGAGGTGTCCTTCGATGCTAATCTAAATGCCCATGGACCCCGTGCTAAATAATTTAATAAGTGGGTGTTTCTACAAGCGAAGCAGCACGTAAGCATCAACTACAACCACTGGAATGACGTTCCACAGAACGTTAAGGATCAGATTTGGGAGGCTATCGTGGTATTTTACCTTTACATTCGTTTGATTTACATTATTAGATAATTATCCGAGTTATAATCCATCCAGTTGTTATGTATTTAATGTGTAGGTAGCTTGGACTGTGCCAAATGACGAGGATCATCGTCATAAATGTATGAAAATGGCATCAAAGCGTTGGAATGGGTTCAAGCATGATCTTACCAGGTACTATGTATTTGGGAAGAAGCGACTTGATAAAATGTTCTCGGATTATCCCTGGATTGATCAGGATACTTGGGATATGTTTGCCAGGAGTCGACAGGATGGAGAATTTCAGGTTGGTTGATTAAGTTAATTTTGTATGCTTATTATAGATCATTTAACTGTATTTAATAATGTGTTTTTGTTTGAATAGGCTAAGGCAAATAAGGGTCGGCAGAATCAGGCGAAGAATGTCCACCGCCACACCATGTCTCAGGGTGGGTACCAGACTCGGATCGAGTAGATGATGGCGGATAGGCTGAGAGCGAAGCAGGAAGAACACTCTTCTAGGATTGAAAGAGGAGAGGTGCCTGAGGGCACACCATTAAGTCCTCCGTCGGACATCGACCGCGAGGATGTCTGGTTAGCCGGCCGCATGACAAAGATGGGGTCTTTTAAAGTTGATGCCACTCACGAAGTGGCAGATAAGATTGTAAGTAAATAATTAACTTGATTTCAATTGATATTTGTATAGATATTTGCAACACTTTTCACTACCACGTTTTTTCATATTTTTCATTGTAGATGGATCTTAAAGCACAATCCTCCCAGGGCTCATTCGTCCCTTCTGGACGGCGGGACGTCTTGATGACTGCTCTAGGCAAGAAAGACCATCCTGGTCGGGTTCTCGGTGTTCCTGGGAACGTGACCATCAAAGAAAATTATGGCAAGTCTGCTTCACGAAAGCGGGTGGTCGATGAAGCATCAATTTTGGCTGACATTACTCAACACCTCATGTCCAACCCAGCTATTACAACACATCTGATGCAAAGCTTAATATCCAACCCAGAATTCAAGCAGGCGCTTGCCAGAGAGCTTTCCTCCGTCGGTACATCCCAGGACACCGCAGGGCATTCCAACCCTTCACATGTGAGCACAAAGAGAGTTTTAGCAGGGCACATGTGGAGGACGATGAGTTGGCAGCTAGGGTGCGGGAGTTCGAAGTCCAACGCCATGAGCATGAGTTGGAAATGAAAAGGCGTGAGCTTGAGTTGGACTCCAAACGACGTGAGCTCGAAATGTTAACAAAGGTATGTATTCATTATTAATGTCCAAATTAGTCAAATAATTACTTGTGTTTTTTTAATTATCAACAACTTATCTATTTTATTTTTCCTAAACTGAAGGCCAAGTCGACGTCGGTGTCACTGTCACCTATCACTCGTTTGTTCTCACTTGGTGAGGATTATGCGTTTGATATTTTTGAATGTCCATTGGAGCACGATGGATGGGTGGCACGCGCAGATCAACAGAGGATATTTTCCTTCTGTGGTGACGATCTCGGGAACACCTGTAAAAATAACTTCTGGATGAACAACAATGTTTTGAGTCTCTGGTGCACGTAAGTTAATTTTATAACTTATTTATTTTTGGTATTTTTCCATTTAATAATTTATTTTAATTTCAATATATATATTATGTAATTAACATCCACACCTTTTCATATCTTAGGTATCTCCATCGTCTTCAGCTTGATAAGGGCGTTGCATCAGTTTACGACTTCTTAGATCCGTCAATCCTTCTGCCCGATTTCTTTGCTGGCGATGCATTGAGTAAATACTTAGGGAACTTGTTGGGAGAGAATCAGAAAGAGTTATATCTGGCTCCCTACTGTATGAAAAGCCATTGGCAGTTGTTCGTACTTCACCCGTCTAGGCATACTGTCATATTCTATTGCTCTCTCCACCAACAGCCGCCACAGGTGGTGTTGGAAGCTGTAAATAAGTAAGTAACTAATCTTAAATTTAATTTAATTTTTAATATCAGTTGTTTTTAGTTTATTACACACATGATATATGAATTTGTTAATTGATCGACATGATTATTTGTTTATGATAGCGCGCTGAAGGCGAGTAGCATAAGTTGCGCCAACGGGAGAAGTAGGACTTCTAAGGCTAAAGCAAATCCTGTATGGAAGATAATCAAGGTTTGGTAGTTTATTTATCAAATAATTAATATTATAATTACTAATTTATATGTATATTCAACTGACATTGAAATTAATTTTGTTGGTAGTCTCGATTTCAAAATGACGGGTGGTCGTGCGGCTATTATGTGATGCTTCATATGCTGAACATAGTCTCCACATCTATTACGGATGGATGGAATAAGGTAATATTTAAACAACTTGTTAAATTATATATTATAGTTTTGAAGATGACTTGCATTGATGTTATTGTTATTATTTGAATGTGTGTAGACATTTAACGACCAATCGCCTATTCAAGAAGATGAGTTAAGAGACTTGAGGATGCGCTTCGCTGAATTCTTCTTCAAGTATGCAACTGAAAAAGGAATTGACAAGATACCTCCGCAATACTTAGATAAATAGTTTTTTTGTTAGACTTTAGAAACTAATTAATAACATGTATATATATATATCCTTAGATTGGTAGTTTTGTTTTTTAGACATTGGAACTAAAATTTATTTATATATATACATGGGTTTTGGTTTTAAGTCCCCCCATTGTTCCATTTTTCCTTTACAATTCTGTAATGTGTGTGATATTCTGTGTTACTGGGATATTTACTGAATGCAGGGATAGTTGAGGGGAGTGATATTTTAAAACTGAATTTAAAAAAAAAAAAAAAATCTATTAACGTCAGTTGTATCAAACAACCGACGTTAATAGTATTTTATAAAATATACAGTACACTATTAACGTCAGTTGTATAGTTGTAATAAACAACTGACGTTAAAATTAAACCTTTAACGTCAGTTCTTTATAACAACTGACGTTAGTTTTAACAAAATTAACGTCCGTTGTCTTAAAGAACTGATGTTAATAGTTTTATGTTTAATGTCAGTTGTTTAAAAAACCGACGTTAATTTTTACAAAATTAACGTTAGTTTTACTAAAGAACTGACGTTAATAGTTTTATATTTAACGTCAGTTCTCAACTGACATTAAAATATTAACTATTAACGTCAGCTGTATTTACGTACGTCAGTATTCTGACGTAAAAAATCAATTTTAACTGACGTAAAAAGCACTTATTGCACTAGTGTTGTCATGATTTGTTACATTTTGATTCAGTGCAAGGAAAAAAAATTGGTTAAGCATATTAATAATTGTTTCTTGCTTCTGCCCATGATGGTAGTTAAGCCTTTGCCTCATTTTTTTAGTTTGCCTAAATCAGATGGTTTTGATTCTTTTGTTAAAAAATAAAATTGGTGGGGGAATATCCTCCTTTCCCCCCTTTTCCTCCTCGAAACCTTCCCCTCTCAAACTTGCAAACAAGCCCTATAATACACTAAAATTGTTGGAACCAAAGTGGTTTTGGTTAATTAATCTCTCAGGTTTTGATGTTAACAAAAATGTTAAATTTGTATGGCAAAGTTATGTTTTAAGCTAGCATGTCTTTTCCAGTATGTAGGACTATATTACTTATCCCTAGACGAGGAAACTAGTCTAAAAGTTTCCTTAGGAAAGTCTAAAAGCATCGCGGGTCCAAGGTTTACTCGCTAGACGAGCTCTCAAACTCATCTTATAAATATCTAGTCCAAAAGGCCATCGCTAGATGAGTAGTTAAAAAATAACTAAGCTTAAAAGGCGTCAGATGAGTAGCTAGAAATAACTAAGTTTAAAAAGCGCTAGACGAGTCCCTAAGTACATCAAGTAAAAGAGGCGCTTAAAGTTATCAGGAAAACAACAAGTCCAAAGACTTGTAGTCCACCAGAGAAAAGAATGGACTGCTCGATAAGAGATAGAAGAGTAACTAACTAGACTGCCTGATAAAAACAAAGTTAAGTTACACTAGTCTACCTGGTAGAACTACTAGACGAGGTATCAGTAAACTACCTAGTTACTTCTTGTTCTATGTTCAGAATACACGTCCAAAGACGTATCTGTTTTGTACTCGTCCAGACATGAATTTATTTCATGATTAATTATTTAATTTCGAATGTCTCCATATCCTTTCCTGTGTTGTTTGAATTGTTTATGAATTTGTTTCTTGATAAGAGAAACATAGTATCATCAAATACACAAAACTTTGTACTCTAACACATACACTACTGTAAATTTGAATAAAGTATAAAGAAGGAAAGAAAAAAAGCTACTTTTGAGTATAAGAGAGAAGTGATAAAACCATTTCCAGCTCTATTGATAACCAAGAGTGATTTTCTGAAAATCACATAATCAAGTTATCAGAACTCAACAGATCATAGCATTTAATGCTACGTCTAAACGGATATTGTTGAATATCGTTGAAGAAGAAAGATCTCAAGCTAAAGAACTCTATAAATACTAGATGACCTCAGTAAAGATGAGATTGAAGCTCTAATATTCAAAAGTGTCAAAACTCTTTACAAACTTCTCTCGAATACTTTCATTGTAATCTTATCCGATCTTAAACTTTCATACCCTTACACATAGTGAGATTGTAGATCAATATTTAAGTCTCTTAAGTTAGAGAAAGCCTGAAGAGGCTTGATTGTAAAAGAAAACTTGAGTGCCTGGAGAGGTGTAAAATACTTGAGTGATTGTAAGCCTGAAGAGGTGTTGAATACTTGTAAAGCTATTGGTTTATGGTGGAGAATGTTGGAACCAAAGAGGTTTTTGCTAAAATAATCTCTTAGGTTTTGATGTTAACAAAAATGTTAAATTTGAATGGCAAATTTGTGCCAAAGATCTAACTGTTTATTCTAGCTTGCATGATTGTTTAAAGTATTGCTAGACGAGGAAACTTATCTTTAGCTTCTTAGTTTTCCTAAGAAACAGTATGTGGTCTAAGACTTCACTCACTAGACAAGCCTTCAAAAACATTGTAAAATTATGAGTCTATAAGGTTATTGCTAGACGAGGTATTAAAATTGGCTAAGTTAAATAACACTAGACGAGTGTCTTAGTCTATATGTAATATAAGTAGTAGACGAGCAAATTAATAACTCTTAGGAAAATAGCAAGTCCAAAGACTTGACTCTAGACGAGAAGTTAACTAGACGCAAATCAGTAGACGACCCTGTTTCTATACATAGTTAAAATTGTGCGTCCAAGGACATGCGTGTCCACAGGTCACTGAAACTGAACCTGTCTAGTCAAAGTGAATTTATTTCAAATGATTGTTTATTTAATACGAAGGAGTTTGTGTTAATTATTTAAATCCTTGTTTCTTGAGATTAGAAACATAGTACCATCGAGAACACAAACCTTTGTACTCTGACACTTATATTGCTGAAAAGTTAAACCAAGTACGAACAAAAAGCAAACTTCGGTACAACAGAGAAATGACAGCACTACTTTGAGCTCACTTCTGATAACCAAGAGCACTTCTCCATAAAACATATCAAGTTATCAGTCTCAACGGATCCTAGCATTTAATGCTATGTCTAAACGGATACAAGTCGAAGACCGTCGAAGAAGATTAAGGCAGAGAAGCACTTCTTCTATAAATACTAGACAATCCCCAATGAAGAAAGATATCTTAGCTCTAATATTCAAAGTGCCAAAACTCTGCTCAAAGCTCTCTTGAACAAATTCATTTGTAATATCATAACTAATAATACTTGTAAGCCTTTAAAGTTAGAGTTAGAGCCTGAAGAGGCTTGGTAGAGAAAGAATACTTGTAAGCCTGAAGAGGTGTTGAATACTTGTAAAGATATTGATTATAGTGGAGAAAACCTTCAGGTAGAAGGGACTGGACGTAGCTCTTGGTTGGAAGAGTGTGAACCAGGATAAATCAACTATGTGAATCTTCTATTGTTATCTTTTACAGTCTTTCGTTATACTAACTGTGTGGATTTGGATATGAGTTTGTTAACTCTTTAGAAAGGTGATTTTGTTTGTGTGTACTTATCTTGTTTTGCTTGCAAAAAGGTTTTAAGAAAAGGCTTTTTCGAAAAACTGTTAAGAAACAGGATTCAACCCCCTTTCTTGTGTTTCCCTGTGTCAACTTCAGAGAAAACCTTCGAGTAGAAGGGACTGGACGTAGGTCTTGGTTGAAAGAGAGTGAACCAAGATAAAACATCTTTGTGAATCTTCTATCACTAACTCTTTACAGTTTTCGTTTATACTAACTGTGGGGACTTGATTCTAAGTTTGTTAACTCTTTAATAAGGTTTTTATTGTGTGTTTACTTCACTACTTGCTTGCAAAGAGATTTTAGAAAATGATTTTTAAAAAATTGTTAAGAAACACAATTCAACCCCCCTTGTTGTGTTTCCCTGTGTCAACTTCAGTTGGTATCAGAGCTCAGCCTCGAAAGGGTGGAGCATCTAACAAGTGCATAGGGAGTACGATCCAGCAAGCATGGATATAGAAGGACAAGCAATCAACAGACCTCCACTCTTTGATGGTAGTGATTATGACTACCGGAAAAAGAGAATGATGGCTTTTCTTGATGCATAGAATATGGATATCTTGGAGTTGATTGAAACTGGCTATACTGAACCAAGATGTGAGAATGGAGCTGCTATTCCTAGAGCTCAGTGGACTACTGAACAAAAGACTCAACATCAACTCAATCTGAAGGCGAAGCACTACCCGATGTGTGCTATCACCAGATTTGAGCATGATAAAATCCATAGTTGTAACACAGGTAAGGAAATATGGGATACTCTAGCGCTAGCTCATGAAGGGTCATCCCAAGTGAAAGAGTCAAAGATAAGCATGCTGGTTCACCAGTATGAATTGTTTAAAATGACTGAACATGAAACCATAGATCAAATATTTGACAGATTCCAAACTATCACTTATGGTTTAAGATCGCTTGGAAAGACTATGAAAATAGAGATCATGTCAAAAAAATCTTGAGGAGCTTACATAAACAGTGGAGACCTAAGGTCACTACTACTCAGGAAGCTAAGAATCTCAACGCTCACTCTAGAAGAGCTTCTTGGATCCCTCAAAGTCCATGAGCTTGAACTTAATGAAGAAGAGAGTACTATAAAAAGGGAAGTATGTTGCTCTAAAAGCCAAAAAGACTAGCTTTGAAATGGTACAAAACAACAGTAGATGGTGAAGGTGGGGGGGGGGGGGGGGGGGGTTGAATAGTGTTTTAGTAAATCACAGTTTTTCAAGCACAAAACAAAATTCAGTGCAAAAAAGACGCATAGATGTAGACACCATTTTAATCAAATTGAATATCATCTATTAGCACTCCCCGGTTAGTTAACAAAATAGATAAATAAACTCAATAATAAATTAAAGAGATAGTGAAAGAAAGTACTCCGAAGCCACAATCTTTGGGCTACATCCAGTCCTTGGCTGCACCAAGATCTAACACTATAACTAATCAAGGTTACAGACGAGTATTATTGCACACCTAGCCTCTTCAGGCTCAACGCAAGTATTATTTGCACACCTAGCCTCTCCAGGCTCAATAAGTATTCTTGAAACAAGCCTGTTCAGGATCAGAGTTTTGGGAGTTGTTTGAAGCATAGCTTCAGAGTTTCAATAGCAATTCAACCAATTTACACTTTAGTGAGTGAATGTAGACTTAAGATCTGGTGAGTTGCATATGAGTTCTTCTCTAAATGATTTGCAGTAAGAGAGAAGATGATGAGAGTGATGATAGATTTCTGCTATTTGTAATCTCGATGTGAATACTATTCTTTTGAATAGTATTGCTTTCACAATATGTTGAGTGTTGTGGCCTTTTCTAGTTGTTCAGCTTCTTTCTCAAAATCTCATCGCTATCATATTCTTCAGGTCTTCAACATTTTCAATTTATACTAGAGCACAAGATATCCGCTGAGATGTAATCAGAGGTCTTCGTCCTTTATCCTTTGGATAATAGCCGTTCTGACTTGATAAAAAATGCTAAAGAACGTTGGAAGTCCTTTGATTGACCACAGAGCATAGAAGATATGCTTTCTTTGCCTTGGGCCACATTTCTTTCCTTATTTGTGCAACACTTAGAAAAGCTCAGATAAAGTAACTTTTCTTTTTATTGCATAAGTGACATTTCTATAGCATTGCCCTTGTCTTTTCTTCTATCTTCTGATCTCGATAAAAGACCAGAAATATATTAATGCACTCCTTTTGAGTTAATTAATCCTTTCTTTAATCAAACCACTTTTCATCAATATTCCAAGTCTTTTCTTCATAAAGCATATCCTTCTTTTGAACGTTGCTTCATCCATATGATATAAACCGTAGCTTCAAATGTAAAGCTTCAAGACTTTAAAGCTTAGAGATTTAAAACTTGAACATCCTTCAGGTTCATTGAGAATTTCTGACAAGAGTGAAGTTCTTGATTATGACAGTAGCCAGACACATCTTGATGTACTAAGACACTTCGATATGATTCTTTAAAGAAGATTTTAGTCTGTAATCTTGATCTATCTTCTTTGAACTTTCTCAGAAGATTTGTGTTTGAAATCTTTTGTTGCTTCAAAGAGCACTTGATCAGTGTAGAGGTTTTAACAGCTTCTTGATCCTTCTTCATTTGAATGCAGAAATGTGTAGAAGAAATCTTTGAGTAGATAATTCTTTGACATAGTCTTTGTGAACAATTGATTGAGTTGATGATATGCTATCTTCATCTTTCATTCTTGCAGATGCTAGACAAGGAGTGATATTCTGCCTTCTTACTTTGAACTGCATAGTACCGAGTCTCCTAAATTCTGACCACTTAGAACTTTGGAGGCGAGGAGTCTGAGATTTGATATTAGCCTTAGTTTTAGCTTGAGTCAATCTTCACGCACATTGCTCTATGTTATGCCTTGATGCCAGATGCATGTGCTAACACTTTGATCCTTTAGTTGAATTAACCTGCTAAGACAATGTTCTTTTTTTGCACAACTCAAGTAGATAGTTAGCAATACTTACACAGTTCAATTAAAATCATTTTCTAAATGTTTGGGTTCAATAAAAACATACACGGGTTAACTGGAGTATGAGTCAGACGCATGATAGAGTCAAACTCTTTGTGACTTAACATTCTCCCCCTTTTTGATGATGACAAAACATTTTCATAAGATTTTATATTGAACATAATGAAGATACAATATTAACATATTCAATTAAAGCATATCAGAGATATAAACACAATTTTTGTTACTCTTATTCTTTTAAGAACATTTAGATGCTCCCCCTAAATGTATGCTATCATTTAAAAGAATTCTGACTTGCTACTTACTTCTATTTTCTCTTAAACATAATTTCTTTTATTATTTCATCCTTTATAAAATCATTCTTTTATTCTTCTCCCCCTTTTGGCATTATAAAAAAGGTAAGTACTTTGGTACTTAGGGAGATATTGTTGGAACCAAAGTGGTTTTGGATTTAATAATCTCTAAGTTTTGATGCTAACAAAAGGATTAAATTTGCTTGGCAAAGTGTTAGTTGAGATCTAACATGTGCTTTCAGTTATGTAGGAATATTTACATATAAGAAACATGGGATAAGTGTTATTTGCTTATACTAACTGTGGGGTTTTGATATTGCTTTTGTTAAAGTCTTTTAAAAAGGATCTTTGTCTTTGTGTGTGTTTCTGTTTCAAATCTCTTTGAGTGTAAAAACTGTTTTAAAGGTTGTTTACGAAAATTATTAACAAACACAATTCAACCCCCTTCTTGTGTTTGCCTGTGTCAACTTCAGTTGGTATCAGAGCTCAACCCCGTAAGGGTTGAGCATCTAACAAGTGCTGAGGGAGTACGATCCAACAACCATGGATGCAGAGGGAGAAGCTATCAACAGACCTCATCTCTTTGATGGTTCTGATTATGACTATTGGAAGAAGAGGATGATGACCTTTTTGGATGCACAAAATCTAGACATCTGGGAGCTCATAGAAACTGGTTATACCGAACCCAGAAATGAAAATGGAACTGTTGTTGCTAGAGCAGACTGGACAACAGATCAGAAGGCAAAGGATCAACTCAATCTTAAAGCAAAGCATTATTTGATGTGTGCCATCACCAGATCTGAACATGACAAAGTTCACAGCTGCAATACTGCTAAAGAAATTTGGGATACTCTTACCCTAGCTCAAGAGGGTTCCTCACAAGTTAAGGAATCCAAGATCAACATGCTGGTTCATCAGTATGAGCTGTTCAAGATGGGTGAACATGAAACAATAGACCAAATGTTTGGAAGATTCCAAACCAACACCAACAGTCTCAGATCTCTTGGAAAAATCTATGAAAAAGGAGATCATGTCAGAAAAATCCTGAGAAGTCTATCCAAGCAATAGAGACCCAAAGTAACTGCTATTCAGGAAGCAAAAAACCTGAATACACTCTCTCTGGAAGTGCTTCTTGGATCTCTCAAGGTTCATGAACTTGAACTCAATGAAGAAGAAAATTCCAGAAAAGGAAAATCTATTGCCCTAAAGGTAAATAAAGTAAGTTCATCAAAAGTTCTCAAAGTTGCTGAGTCATCTGATGAGTATGAATCTTCTGATGATAATGAAGGATCAGATGAGGATGAATTATCCTTTATCTCCAGGAAGATTCAACATATGTGGAGAAAGAAAGGAGGTTTCAGAAGAAAGAAACTCAATAAAAAGCTTTCCAAGGAGAAGTCGGATTCCAAGGATAAAGGTCCACCCTTGTGCTTTGAATGCAAGAAACCTGGTCATTTCAAAGCTGACTGCCCTGAGCTAAAGGACAAAAAGAAATTCTTCAAAAAGAATAAAGTCTTAATGGCTACATGGGTGGATCTTGATCTGTCTTCTTCAGAAGAAGAAAATGAAGCTGCGAAAGAGGCAAATATCTGTCTCATGGCAGACACTGCATCAGAAAGTGAATACACTGATGCTGAGGTAATGGACTCTCACCCGTCCACTCTTCAAAATGCTTTTGATGAATTATTGCATGAGTCATCTATACTATCATGAGAATATAAGAGTCTCAAAAAAAAGTTTTATAAACTATCTAAAGAATATGATAGGGTCTGCACTGAGAAACAAAACCTTAAAAATGAAAACGACATGCTAAAATCAGTGAATGTTAGTCTAGCTGACAAAGTGGTGTGTGGACCTGATGTCTCTTATGAAGTTGCAAAACTGAATCAAGATATAACATATCTAACTGATTCTCTGTCAAAGCTTGTAGGTGGCTCAGATAAGCTTAGTCTCATTTTAAGGTACTCTAGGTCACCTTATGATAAATCTGGTCTTGGTTATGACAAAGAGAAGCAAGACGCATCTCATAAAAAGTCAAAACCACTTAAAAAGCATAGAGATTCAGTAGTTCCAAATAAACATACTAAAGCTAAATCTAGCTCGTCCAACATCTTTTGTAAAGTATGTGGCAAAAATGGGCATATTACATCTAGATGCATACACAATAAATATGCTAAGCATACTCATCCAGTGACAGCTAACAAGAAAGCACCCAAGTCAGTTTGGGTACCTAATGATAAGATAATACCTGTTGCAGATTTGCTTAACAACAAGAAGAAAACAGATGTCTTGGTACTTGGACAGTCGTTGCTCACGACACACGACGGGAGAAATGTCTATGTTCCAAAACCTTAATCCCAAAGATGGTGGCTGGGTCACATTTGGAGGAAGTCAAAAAGGTAAAATCATTGGAATAGGTAAAATTGGTAAACATTCTTTTCCCTCCATTGATAATGTTCTTTTAGTAAATGGCTTGAAGCACAATCTACTGAGCATAAGTCAATTATGTGACAGTGGATATGAAGTGTCTTTTGATAAGAACATGTGTATTGTCAAGAAAGATGATGGATCACTTTTATTCTCTGCAAAAAGGCAAAAAAATCTCTACAAGATTGACTTAGAGGACCTCTCAAATCAAAGTGTCTCATGTCTAGTGTCCATTGAAGATGAGCGATGGATTTGGCACAAAAGGCTAGGTCATGCAAGCTTGAAATTAATTTCAAAGCTAAACAAGCATAACCTCGTGAGAGGACTACTGAACCTTAAGTTCAAATCTGATGCTCTCTGTAATGCATGTCAAAAGGGAAAACAAGTCAAGTGTTCTTTTGAGTCTAAGAATGTTGTTAGTACCAATAGACCACTAGAGTTGCTACATCTTGTTCTTTTTGGTCCAACAAGGACTGCCTCTGTCAGTGGCAAGAAATATGGTCTTGTCATAGTATACGATTACACTAGATGGACATAGGTTATGTTCCTAACTCACAAGGATGAGTCTTTTAAGGTCTTTTATGTATTCTATAAACGTGTACAGAATGAAAAAGGCATGTGTATCACTTCAATTAGAAGTGACCATGAGGGAGAGTTTGAAAATGAGCTATTCCATAAGTTCTATGAAGAGAGTGGCATCCTTCACAACTTCTCAATACCTAGAACACCACAGCAAAATGGTGTGGTAGAAAGAAGAACAGATCTCTTCAAGAGATGGCTAGGACTATGCTCAATGACAATTCTGTCCCTAGACACTTCTGAGCTGAAGCTGTTAATACTGCTTGTTACATTCAGACAGAATATACACTAGACCTATCCTGAATAAGACTCCTTATGAACTGTGGAAAGGAAGAAAACCCTTTATACTGAATACTAAAGATCAACTTGGTAAATTTGATACTAAAATAGATTATGGAATACTATTAGGATATTATGAAACATCTAAAGGCTTTTGGGTTTATAATTCTAGGACTCTGATAGTAGAAGAAAGTATTCATGTCAAGTTTGATGACAAACAGCCTGATAAGAAATTATCAGAGCTAGATGAAGCTTTTGCAGATCTTGATCTAAGCACGCCAGGAGACTCACTTGCGATAAAAGTTGATGATCAAGAAGATGATCCCAATCAACAACCAGAAACTTCCACTTCTCAACATGATACAGTTCAAAAATCTTGGTACTTCAAGAATTATCATCCACAAGATCAGATCATTGGAAACCCCAATGACAAGCTAAGAAGTAGATCAACCTTCAGAGAACAAGACAATTCTGCACTAGTCTTGAGTTGGAACTAAAAACAGTAGACGAGGCTTTACTGGACGATGGTTGGATTCTAGCTATACAAGAAGAACTCAATCAATTTGAAAGAAGTGATGTTTGGACTCTGGTTCCACTGCCCAAAGACAAATCAGTGATTGGAACAAAGTGGGTTTACATAAACAAACTTGATGAAAATGGTAAGGTAATCAGAAACAAAGCAAGACTTGTTGCTCAAGGTTTTTCTCAAGAAGAAGGTATAGATTATACTGAAACCTTTGCACCTGTTGCTAGATTAGAAGCTATTAGAATTCTACTTTCATTCGCAGCACATCATAGTTTTATGCTTTTTCAGATGGATGTTAAGAGCGCTTTTCTAAATGGCTTTATTAATGAAGAAGTCTATGTTATGCAACCTCCGGGTTTTAAGTGTGAAACCCATCCTGAACATGTATATAAGCTTAAGAAGGCTTTGTACGGTCTTAAGCAAGCTCCTAGAGCTTGGTATGATAGTCTAAGTTCCTTTCTTATGGAAAATGGATTCAATATAGGAAAGGTTGATACAACCTTATTTAGAAAATCCATCAAGTCTAATTTCATAGTTGTACAGATATATATTGATGATATTATTTTTGGTAGTACTAATGAGTCTCTATGCAAAGAATTCTCTAAGTTAATGTAGAAAGTGTTTGAAATGAGCATTATGGGAGAACTCAAATTCTTCCTTTGACTTCAAGTAAAACAAACCATGGACGAGGTGCTCATCCACCAAACTAAGTATACAAAAGAAATTCTTAAGAAGTTTAAGATGGATAACTGTAAACCAATGAATACTCCTATGCACCCCACTTCCATACAGAACAAAGGATAAAGAGAAAAGGGTAGACCAAAAGGTATACAGAGGTATGATAGGATCTCTCTTATATCTTATTGCGTCTAGGCCTGATATTATGTTCAGTGTATGTTTATGTGCTCGATTTCTATCTGATCCTAGAGAATCTCACTTATCAGAAGTTAAGAGAATTTTTAGATATTTAAAAGGTACTACTTACCTTGGTTTTTGCTTTAAGAAAAATGAAGATTACAGATTAGTTGGTTTCTGTGATACTGACTATACTGGAGATAGAATTGAAAGAAAAAGCACTAGTGGAGGATGTCACTTCATTGGAGCTAATCTTGTCTCATGGTCAAGCAAAAGACAAAGTACCATTGCTTTATCAACTGCTGAAGCTGAGTATATATCAGCTGCAAGTTGTTGCTCACAACTTCTCTAGATCAAACATCAATTGGAAGACTACAATGTATTTGTAAGTAGTATTCCGCTTATGTGTGGTAATACTGCTGCAATAAATCTATCTAAGGATCCAATTTTAGAGCTAAGCATATAGAGATTAAACATCATTTTATTAGGGATTATGTGCAAAAAGGTGTGATTGATATTCAATTTGTAGATACTGACCATCAATGGGCAGATATCTTTACTAAACCTCTTGCAGAGGACAGATACATCTTTATTTGGAAGCATCTTAACATGATATGGGTGGATTAGTTTAGGCGTCCAGCCTCAAGAAAAATTTGTTTTGCTAATTTTGCGTCTATTACCTATGCTCGTGTAATACATAGTTAAAGTTGTGCGTCTATTGCACAATGTATTGTACGTCCTTATGACACGTCCACTGATATTGATTATTGCGTCCATTGTATAGTTTCAGATGAGTTCACATCTGCCTATGATTAAAAATATTCTTTTTGTGTGTTAATAAATGCATTTATTTTGTCTCAAGACAAATTTATCCTTTATTCTCTTTTCTGAGTCAGTACTTCCATCAATCCCATCAAGACCTTTTTATGGTCCCAAGTTACCAATGCCGTTTTATCATAATGACATGTCATGTCAAAAGTTTTTTTTTTAAAACCTTTTACATTCAAAATTCCTTTAAAAGAAATATTTTCCCTCTAAGAAAAACTTTACGCTTCCATAACCTCTCGAGCTATCTCTCTCTTTACCTCTCTTTGCTTTCAAACCCTAAGCTCTTTGATCATCTACAATGGCTTCTTCAACATTTAACGTGGACAAACTCAACTTAGCTATAGAGCATCATTTCAACCTTAGTGTGCTAAAAGACTACAATCTTGACATAAGCAAATATGTCAATGCAGCTGGGTGGGAATGATACTTCACGGAGAAAGTCTCTATCTTTCCCAACTTAATCAGGGACTTCCGGAGAAACATCCAACCGACAAACTGACTTCTACTCAACAATATTAAGAAAGAAGTTTACAGTCTCGGAGAAGACTATTGTTGATGCAATCTTCTGTGCTCAGGAAGGTCTAGTCTTCACTGAGTCATGGGAAGAAGACTTGGGTGGCTCTGAGACTATAGAAGTCTGTCTCATGAAAGAGGACACGGTCAGGACTCACTCTTGGAAGGCTGTTGAAATGAAGGACATCGTTCGTATCCTTCACCAGCTTCTCAACAAAGTGGTGCTTCACAAGGTTGGATCCAAGGACAACCTCTCATCTCTTCACAAATTTTGTCTCTGCCATCTTCTCACAGAAACAAGAATTAATCTTCCATGAATCCTGTATGGAAGATTCAGAGACGCTGTGATGAACAATAAAAGACTCTCTACACTTCCTTTCTACCATCTTCTCTCAAAGATTTTCAAGGCTCAAAGAGTACATGAGTTTCTTGCTGCTAAGACTCCTGAGGAGCAAGCTAGGTTATTGACTGATAAACCAATGTCTGCTGCAGACTTTGGAAAGATGAACATAGCCAACATGAACCTCGGTACCTTTGCTACTGCTGCAATGGCCAAGAATGAGGAATTAATGATGGCTAAAGAAGAGATGATTGAACAAAATAATGCTGAAGTCTTAGGGGTTAAAAGGGTAACCAGGCAGAAGACCACTGCTACAAGGAAACCTGCCCCCAAGAGACCAGCAAGTGGGATTGCTATCAGGGAGCCTTTTGATGCCCATGTAGACCACAATTCCCTTCTATCATACTTGATTATGATCCTTGGTTTAACCAAGAAGATGATGGCATTGTACCTGGTGCCCCTTTCCCAAAACTGCCCAAAATCCAATTTCCTTACACTTACCCAAACACCTTGTATGAAGGCCAAGCTGAAAATTGGTTCAAAGTCAAGAGAACCTTTAGAATTCTTGATCACACATTTCCACGTCCACCAGAATCCACAACACCATTCTATCCCCTCCCAGAATATGAATATGAACATTAACTAGAAACCATCATTCCCAGAGGTTACATAGGTATCCCCTATGAAGCTGATGACCTTGTCCCTTCAAATCTTTTTAATTTAGATGAACCTTTTCTCGTCCACCTACCCTAAAAGGAATTCCCACCAAAGAAAATCTATTCAAACCTTTTTAGAATGGAACCTTTTCCCCCCCCCCCCCCCCCCCCCCAAAAAAAAAAAACTGATGGAGTTGACAGTTGACAGGGACACCATCCCAGTAAACGAGACCATTCCTCTTAAATGGAATCATAAAGACTTGGCATGCAGAAGGTCCAGAACCCATCAGAAGGTTTATCCTCTGTAGAGATCTTAAATGGAAGAAATTAGTGCATCCTAGCACCTATGGCAAACTAGCAGACATATAAGACTATGTAATGTATGGTCATCTTCAAGCAGAATTTCAGTGGCCAAGACTCTTCAGGGTTGCAAATTCTGTGCCTCCCACCTAGTTATGGCACAATTCTAAAACAAAGATTGGCATGGTCCCTCCAAAGATTTGTCCAAGGCTGCCAATGATTGATCTGAACAAGAATAAGGATAGCAAGTTCATACAGAGTAGACTGACTATGCCAGTAAAAAACATTGATCTGGACTTTTAGAAGGAAGATACAGATGATGCTTCAATTCTGAAGTTTTACCCAACTCTCCATGAAGAATAAAGAACAGAAGCTTCAACCAAGATATACTGGGAAAGCCATATGAGGATTTGAACAACGAAGGCATCCTCATCTGGTTTATTTGTTGAAGAGAAAGCCAAAACCCCAGTGGTTAGAGGAGTGTATGGATTCTCAAAATCTCCCTTCATGATCTACAAGGACACTTTTGTTGTTTTTGTCAAAAGCACACTAGTCAACGAAGATGATGTTTATTGGGTTGAACTTGAACCAGAACCATCTGCACATGAAGAGGTAGCTCAAACTGAGCAAGAGGAAGAACTGGTTATGGAAAATATTGAAATGGAAGTTGATGCACAACAAGCTAAGCCAGAGCATCCAGTTGAGCATGTTGGTGATTCTGAGGATGCCATCACTTACCTGTTGTTGGTAAGTGATGGCATCATCATTGGTCCACATACGTCTGTATGGACAAGCTCCAGTAAGTCTTTTGCTCTCCATGCTAGGTTGGTTGAGAAGGGTAGTATATGTTGCTTGCCAAGAAGACATCCTTTACATGCTTCGCTGTTTTATTTTAGGCATGGAAGATCTTTCATCATACCTTTCTTATATAGAAGCTTCAAGGCATGAGTATTGAAGTGGCCAAATCTCTGATGCCATAGCCATGAATCATCAACTTGCACTTTCATGTCAATGTTAGTAGTATATTTGAAGCTTATTGGAAAACTTTTGTTTCTTTTCTCCATTTTAACTTCATCTATCTCCTGCCTTTTTTTTGTTGTCATATATGGTGCATATGCTTCTTTCAAAGTGGAGAGAGTAGCCTTTCTTCATCATTTGACCAATGATCAAGAGGTTTTCTTTAAGATTGGGAACTAGTAAGGCATCTTAGATAAATCGCGTACCTTTCTTCGTCTCCACCATAACACTGCCATTGCCTTTCGATTCCACGACAGCACTGTTTCCTAGTCTAACTTTAACTTTGACAGAGTCATCAATATCCTTAAAGATGCTCCCATCTTTGGCCATGTGATTCCTGCAGCCACTGCCCAAGTACCAATTTCCACCAATTTCATCATTAGAGTCTTCGGTAGCATAGAAAATATGTTGCTCACGATCATGTTGATGCTGCTCATAGTCTTGATATTCGAAAAAATTTGCTTCATGTCCAAATTTCTTACAGTGTCGACAGTGTGACTTTCCACGGTACCGACAACCTTTTTCGGCATGATTTGTCCTCTTGCAGATACTGCATGGGGGATATTTATTACTTCTAGAGAAACCTCAATAATTTTCTTTGCTTCTAAAATTTCTTGCACCATTATTATTTTTATCTTCGCATCCTTCACTCTGAGATCGTAGTTTGAGCTTTGATTGAAAGGCATTTTCAACTGAACTTTCATCATGCCTACTCAATATTTGGTCATAGGCTTCAAGAGAGCCTATTAGTTCTGTCATCGTCAAGGTAGACAAATCTTTGGTTTGCTCAATCGTTGTTACGATTGCATCATACCTTTGGGGAATAGAAATTAGAATTTTCTGGACAATTCTCTTGTCAATAATATTTTCCCCGCAGGCCTTCATTTGATTTACTATTTTTTTTATCTTGGAATAATAGTCTTTTATGGTCTCAGAATCCTTCATTTTAATTAATTCAAACTCTCGTCTTAGAATTTGAAGTTTGATGGTGCGTACACTGTCACTGTCGTGAAACTCCTCCTTTAGATTACTCCACGCTTCCTTAGCACTAGCTCCTCCCATAATTCTTGGAAAGATAGTGTCTGCGCTTGTTGCAAAATAAATAATGCTTTTGAATCTTTTTATTTATTTTCCTTCAATTCTTTCTTTTGAGCTGCAGTAAGAGTTGAAGCATCCTGAGGAGTAGTAAATCATTCTTCTATGATGTCCCATAGATCTTGGAAGTGAAAATATGTCATCATTATTTTTAAGCTCCAAAAGTCATAGTTTTCTCTTGTGAAAGTTGGGACAGGCATAGATGATAATTGAGTTATGTCTGCCATGATTCTAGAAATTTTGGAAGTAGTCTAGGATGGATGAGAATTTTTTGTGAAGTAGTTGGGTTGTATTACTACACCCAGTATATGACCGAACGTAGCTCTAATACCATTGATAGAACTCTAATAGAAAAATAGTTGAGGTTTCGTTGAAATAGTTGGAATAGTTGAAATGTTGAAGGCTATAAGGTTGATAGTGGTGTGAGATTTTGGAGTAGAGAATATATTGTATTGCACTCCAAATAGCTTCAATTAGTATTGTTTTTCACTTGATTTCAAGATAGTGTGCTTGATGCCTATATTTATAAGCCACCACCACCACCAAACTAAGGTGGCTTGAATTTTCTAGAATATTCTTTATACGTATTTTACATCATACAATTACATGAAGTTTCTAGGACATTGTAGATAGTTACAATCATCCATTTTTTACTACATAAGTGTAGAACTTTCTAGAAGTTTTGCATTATTTTCAATACTAATAACTAATATTTGCTTATAAAAGAAAAATAAGTGATACGTTAAAGTATTAAATAGTTTTTAAACCACATGAAATTTCATTGGTTTTGAATTTCTTTTTTAAATAAGAAAAAGTATATAATCAAGAGTATAAGGGATATCCTAACCCGTATACAAAACCATAAGTATCATAGGTAAGCACCAACGTAACTAAAATATTAGATAAAGGACTAGTATTGGTATTACAGAAGAGTGAAAATTAAGACTAACCAAAGATCCAAGCACTAGTGCAGGAAGTGCTTTTTACGTCAGTCAAAATTGATTTTGGACGTCTGAATAATCCTGACGTTATTGGAGCAGTCGTTAAAAGTGTAACTTTTTACTTCAGTTCAAAACAGACGTTAAAAGTACACTTTTAACGTCAGTTGATTACATAACTGACGTTAAAAGCCATTTTTTTTAAAAAAATAACTTTTAACGTCAGTTGTTTCATTCAACTGACGTTAAAAGCTTAACTTTTAACGTCAGTTTTTTATTACAACTGACGCTAAAATCCAAATTTTTTTTTAAAAAAATTACTTTTAACGTCAATTGTTATACTAAACAATTGATGTTAAAGGCTTTGTTTTTTTTAAAAAATTCTGTTACAATATATCCCTTCCCCTAGCTATTCCTGAATTCAGTAAACAGTCCAGTCTAGTAAACAGTCTAGTAACAGTCCAATATTTCACTTAAATTTCATTAATAAAATAAAAGTATATATATACAAAGGAACAAATGGGGGGATAAAAAACATACTAATTACTACACACCTGCATATAAGTTTCTATACTAATTACTAACTACACATCTTCTATATACTCCTCAGATATACTTGCAGACAATCCTTTTTCTTTAGCATACTTGAAGAAAAATTCTGCAAACCGCGTCCTCAAGTCTTTGAACATTTTTTTTTTGTCAAGAGGAGATTGGTCGCTGTTAAAAGCCTCACACGTTCAAATAAATCACGGTAACATTAATTAACTCAATGAAAATGAAAACTATAATATATAATTAAATAAGTTGTTTAATTAAGTATTATTACCTTCTTCCATCCTTCCGTAATAGATGCGGAGACTATGTTCAGCATATGTTGCATCACATAATATTCACACGACCAACCGTCTAGCATGATATCGAGACTACGAAAGAAATGAAATTTAATGTCAGTTAAATAAACATATATATATTTGGAGTTAGTAATTATTAATTATAATATTATATACTATTTAACAAACTACCAACCTTGAGGATAATCCAATTAGGATTTCCTTTAAACTTAAGAGTCCTACTCCTCCCGTTGGCACAGCTCAAACTACAAGTCTTGAGCGCACTATCATAAACAGAATATTCATGTCAATTTAACAATTCATCATGTGTCGCATAAAACTAAAGTAAATTTTAAAACTTAAATTAAATAGAAGATTAATTACTAACCTATTGATAAGTTCCACCACCTCCCGTGACGGGTTTTGGTGGAGAGAGCATAGGAAGATGACAGTATGCCTAGTAGGATGAATTACGAGCAACTGCCAATGCCTGTTCATTATGTAGTGTCAGATATAGCTCCTTACGATCATCACCTCCTAGTAATCTCGTTAAGTACGCTGTGACTTCTTTGTATTGTCAAAGAATTCAAGCTAAAGGGAGTAGGGCTCTGAGAAGCCGAATAGGTTGTCACCTCTCTCGACTTGAAGTCAATGGAGATACCTACGATCTGAATACAGTAAATCATAAAATTCAAATAAAATATATGAATTGAATTAATTATAAAATTATAAAGCATGCTTACGTCGACCAAATACTCATAATCGCGGTGGATAGTTGTTGGCCATCATTGCAAAGATACCCAATATCGTCACCACTGAGTATAAATTCGAGCTCATGCTCATGAAGTGGGCGTGCCAGCCAACCATCATGCTCCAACTCCCATTGAAAATGCATGGGCGCATAATCCTCGCCAATCGAGAACAACCGAGTCATGAGAGACATCTTACCCGCCTTTGCCTTTAATATTAAATAAATCAGGTATATACGTTGTTGATAATTAAAAAAAAACATAAGTAACTAATTGACAAATTTGGACATTAATAATGAATATATACCTTCCGTGCCAACTCGAGCTCCCGTTGCGCCAGCTCAAACTCCCGCCGTTTCGTTTCACACTCAATCTCACGGCGTCGGACCTCCAACTCCCGCCCCCTCTCTACCAACTCATCCACCTCTACATGTTTCCTATTATAGCTCTCTTTTGTGCTCACGTGTGAAGGGTTGGCAGCTCCCGTGGTATCATGGGAACCCACGGAGGCAAGCTCCCTAACAAGCGCCTGCTTGAAATCTGGGTTGGATAAGAAGCGGTTCATCAGCTGGTCTGTAACGGCCGGGTCGGAAGGGAGCCTTTTTGTAATGGTTTCTATAAGTGCAGCCTCATCGACGACCGGCCTTCGTGAAGTAGACTTGCCATAATATTCTTTGGTGCACATCGTCTCTGGAACATCGATCACCCGACCAGGATGGTCGTCCTTGCCTAGAGCAGTGAGCAATATGTCCCACTGTCCAGAGGGGACGAATGAGCCCTGGGAGCATTTTTCCTTAAGCTCCATCTACAATGAAGAATTGAAAAAATGTGTAAGAGAAAGGTGTTCCTTAAAAATATCAGCCATATACAAATATCAACTATAAATGCATATAGTTAGTTACCTACAATCTTATCTGCCACATCGTGAGTGGCTTCAGCTTTAAAGGAGCCTTTCTTTGTCATCCAGCCGGCCAACTAGACATCCTCGTGCAGGATAGGAGACGGAGGATCAACAGGTGTGCCCTTAGGCACCTCTCCGGCTGCTATCCTCGCAGCCATCTCCTCCTGCTTCACTCTAAGCTTCTCCGCCATCATCTCGTCGATCCTAGTGGCATACCCACCTTGCGACAAGGTGTGGGTGTGGACGTTCTTAGCTTTATTCTGCCTACCCCTCTCCTCCTTAGCCTGTTTAAATAAAAACACATAATTAATAGAGTTAAATACATTTAATTTCTTTACTTAAATTATCTCTAAGAAGCATAAATAAATTAACTTCATCAACTAACCTGAAATTCGTCCCCATGTCGAATCCTAACAAATTTATCCCACGTCTCCCTATCAATCTAGGGGTAATCCAAGAACATCTTATCAAGCTTCTTCTTCCCAGATACATAGTGCCTAGTAAGATCATGCATGAACCCACTCCAGCGCCTTGCCCCCAATGAGAGCCATTTCGCCTGATGATGCTCGTCATTCGACACGGTCAAAGATATCTAAACATTAAATACATAACAAACAGGATGAATTAGAACTCGAATAATTATTTAATAATGTACATCAAAAAAATGTAAAAGTAAAATACCGTGACAGCCTCCCAAATCTGATCCTTAACGTTATGTGGAACGTCATCCCAATGGTTGTATATGATGCTAACATGCTGTTTGGTTTGTAGAATCACCCACGATTTAAATTCTCTAGCACGGGGGCCCTGGGGCTTTAGTTTAGCATCAAAGGACACCTCAAGAGGCTGACCACTTTGCCTAGCATTCTCTAACTTCTTCAATGACGTGACTCCTCTACCCCGTTTCCTCCGAGACTGTGATGTCTGTTTGGACAAAAGAAAATGTTAAATTAAAAGGTTATGTATAACAATGATAAATAAAGAATATATAAAGAACTTAAACTTATATTATAAATAAAGAATAAAGATACTACATAACATGTAAACTTACAGTATCATCAGGCGTAGTCACCATAGTGTCTTGCGTATGCCCCATAGTGTCCTCCCATGCATGCGGGTCCGAGTGATCCATGTGTATGCCTGTTCAGAAACGGTAAATATTAAAACCTAACAACCATATGTATACACCACTACACTCTATCCCTCTTTGAAAACCTATTTGAAAAACAAACAACCATATATACACACCACTATCTAAATCAACGTTTCATATGCAAAGCAAAATTAACAAAACATTGGCTTATCAAAATAAAAAGAATGATCCAAATGAAATATATATTGGGATTTTAATGTTTCTGATCAATTACATAATTATGCTAATATCAAAAGATTACAAAGTAAAAACCATCCAAGGGCAGCAGCTTTGAAAATTGTCAATATTAAAAACCTCTACTTTTGAGCCAAACGAGATTTCTTTAATTCCAAAGTAAACTAGATAAAGTATTTGTCCTAGTAGCTGCACAAAATTAGTGAGAAATCAACGTTTAGTTTGAACTAAAAAAATATTTCCATGTTTCTCTTAACACTGACTGCAACAAACTATATAATGCAATGAATGTGTTAAGCTCAACTGAGTTAGTAGATGGGGGTTACTTAGATGAGTGGTTAGTTAGTTGAGTTAGATAGTTTAATAAATGAATGTGTAGATGAGAGGGTCATTCATAGAGGGACAAAGCCTCTTGCAGTAACTATTGACATTTACTTCATAAGCCCATTCATAGAGGGACAAATCCTCTTGCAATAACTAATTGAAGTGTAAACAATGACAAGCAGAATGAAGCATGAGGAGATTATCTCAATGTAAGCTTGTGCTAAAATCTAAAATATGGATAAATTAAATAAGATGAGTCTATCTCATCAATAGATGGCAGAAACATATTTGTAGAAACCACAGAAAAACCACCCATAAAGAACAGAACAGAAAGCAAACAAACATAAAGCAAACAAACAAAGCAAAGAACAGGTTAGGGCATTATGGGTTCACAGAGAGGAGCTCGCGGTTCGAATAGGAGATGAAGTTGTGATAGAGGCTCTCGTGTGGTGGTGGGGAGAGGAGCTTGCGTGGTGGCCGCCGTTCAAAGTGGTTCCTAATAGTGAGGGAGACAGAGACAGTTAGGGCATGCGAGAAAGAGTGTAAAGTTGAGATAGAGAGAGAGAGAGAGAGTACATACCTCAAGGTGGTGGTTGAGAGGAGCTCGTGGAGGTGGTGGTAGTGATTGCTAAGAGAGGAAGGGTTAGGGCAGAGAGGTGATCAGAAGCATAAAGAGTTAAAGCGATGAAGAAGCTAAGGAAGGCGCGTGGGTAACGTAAAGTTTCTTTAAATTGGAAATCACTTTTACGTCAGTTGTTTAAACAACTGGCGTTAAAGGTAATATTTTACGTCAGTTGTTTAAACAACTAACGTTAAAGACTTTAACGTCAGTTTTTTAAACAATTGACGTTAAAAGTGAGGCGTGACACTTTTAACGTCAGTTGTTTAAACAACTGAATGACTCTGTTAATTACAGTTTTGTCACCACCTCCTTTTCAACGTCTATGTTTTGGTTAACTGACGTTACTCTTGCTCGTTTATTACATATTTTGCACTCGTGAAGAAATCATATGAAATATGAAACTCAATACCCCAACACCTTAAACACTAAAAATAACACCTGTGCAAAGTAAAAATAAGATACTTAACGTCCACCATCTGAATTTGATTTATCTCATGTCCACCTTAAACACATTGGTTTTGATTTATCTCACGGGAACTTAGTTTCATTCCCAGGTTGTGAATTAATTTGTATATATGAATTGCCATGCCATTGTTTTTAATGGATTAGTGTAGTAGCTGAATTTCATTGGGTTTGATGTTCTCCAACATGGTTTCTTCTTGCTCTACCTGCGTTTCCCTCTATCTGTCAAATGATACGTTCATACATAGGTATATACATATTGGGGCCCGAGAAAACGATGTGCTCCCCACATGGCCACGCGCACCGGACCCCACAAAACCCTAATTTCCAAGACCCCTAAAAGCTGAGCTTGTTGTTGGTATTGTTGCTATTTAACAAGTACCATAAACAAGAAAGGAAGAAAATAAGTGAAAAAGAAAATTTAGCTCCCCAAATCACAGCAGAGTTCACCCCAAGAAAAGAAAACAATAAATACTTTAGGTTGTTCTTATATTTCTACATGCTTTGGTTTATTTTAATTCTCTCTCTTTTTTTCTATGCCCTCTCTTATTTCTCTTTGTGCTAATTGATTCTGTGAAGTTTTTGCATCTGTTCCATGTTTTGTCCACTGACATCATTTCGTGAAAAATATAGGTAAAAAATCAAACAAATAATTAAATAAAGGAGACACTTCCTGATCGTCTGATCTATAATCATCTTTTTACATCTTCTGATGAAAACGGCTCTTTTAATTAATTAATCTCTTCCCTTACAAATCCTTTACTTGATTCCCTTGAGTCATTGAATCCAATTCCTCTCCTCTAACTCCTAAGCACCACCTCTCCTTCTTTTCCTCTCTCTCTCTCTCTCTTTCTTAGGTCTGAGAGAGTGAGAAAGAGCATCTGTGCGTTCATAAGTTATATTGTTGTTAGGTCATCATAGATAGAAGAGCATATGAGCTGTGAAGGTTTGACTTTTCTTATGTCTTTAAATCGGAGAAGACAAAATTACCAAAAACAATCTGCAAAATCTATGGCTTTGCAAGCTACAAGAAGCTGGTTATTTGAGTCAATTGCCTTCTGGTAATTAAACCCAAATTCAGACCTTAAATTTTAAATTTCTCTTCTTCTTCTTTTTCTTATGAAAGTACTTCCACTTCTTTTCTTCAACTCAAAAAAATTGTTGTCGTGTGAAATTGTGACTTAGCCGAATAGAATAGCAACAACACTTTTCGATCCTTCTTTTTGTCAAGCGAAACACCAAAAGATTAATTCACAGGTAGCAACTCTGGCTAATCCTTGGTGGGCTGGTCAGGTGGGGCTACCGGGGGTAGACCCTTCTGGAGCCTTAAACAAACGCCACACAGAGCTATCCATCAATGAAAGCAGCAGCAGAAGAAGATTATCAGATGAAGATGAAGAGAGAGACAACGGCGACGAGCCAAAAGAGGGTGCAGTTGAGGTTGGAACACGCAGGCCAAGAGGGAGACCCCCTGGATCTAAAAACAAACCCAAACCACCCATCTTCGTAACAAGGGACAGCCCAAATGCCCTTAGGAGCCACGTGATGGAGGTAGCTGGAGGAGCTGATGTTGCAGAAAGTATAGCCCAGTTTGCAAGGAGGCGCCAGCGTGGGGTTTGTGTCCTTAGTGGGAGTGGTTCTGTTGCCAACGTTACCCTCAGACAACCAGCTGCACCAGGAGCTGTTGTGTCACTTCATGGAAGGTTTGATATCTTGTCCTTAACTGGGGCATTCTTGCCAGGACCTGCACCTCCAGGAGCCACTGGACTCACAGTGTACCTTGCTGGAGGACAGGGCCAGGTTGTTGGAGGGAGTGTTGTTGGGTCTTTGGTTGCTGCAGGACCAGTTATGCTCATTGCTGCAACTTTTGCTAATGCTACTTATGAGAGATTACCACTTGAGGATGATGATGAGGGTGGTGGTAATAGTGCTGTGCAAGGAGGGGGAGGTGGAGGAGGATCTCCTCCTCCTGGAATTGGAAGCAGTGGTGGGAGTGGGGCTCAGTTGCAAGGTGGGTTTCCAGATCCATCATCTCTGCCTTTGTATAATCTGCCACCAAATCTTATGCCCAATGGAGGACAGGTGGGACATGAAGCTTTTGCTTGGGCTCATGGAAGGCCACCTTACTGAAACCTTACTGGTTAGTGGTTGTGGTGAGGGAGATATGTGGAGATCTAATGGAAAAACCTTATGTTGTTGTTTGTTTATGTTTGAAGCTAGGAATTGGAAGAAGAATTACCAAGTGTTATTTTTAGAGTACTGAAATAGTGAAATAGTTTTGTATTTATGATCTGTGATGAGAAGATGAAGCATGTTCATTTATCTGTATGTATATTAGGTATGAACTTTCTATGCTTCTGTGTTTGGAATAAAAAAGAAGATTATGGTATTATATAAAAAACAAAAAACAAATGATGGGCGTATTTTTAATAGATTTCTGAGTAGTTTTGTGTTTGGTACATAGATTTCTGAATAACAGTTATTATTTATCATCTAGATTTTTTCGCCTTTTTAATTCTGTTGTTGCTGGTTGCATTTTTAATCTGTTTCTTTATTTTACTTTATTATTATTATTTAATTTACATATGCACTTCATGGCTATATTAAATATATGACGGGATCATTGATTAGACTTGCAAAGATATGAAGATGTTTGTGTGTTGTTTCTGCTCTTAGGTGAATTATGGATGGGATTTCATACAATCTCTCATATAAAACCTATTCCTAAAATTTTCACACCATCTCTAAAGGTGTACCAAAATGATTGTTAGGGTTTGTGAAATTAAACTCTTGCATCAGCAATGTTTGCCTACACATCCATAAGTGAAAGCGAACATGGCTATTTCCTAAGTCAGCAATAACTCCTTTGTAATTGTTGCCGCCGTCTTCTGTCGGCACAGAAATATTCTTGTAGACTGGGAATTCGTTACACTTATAGAGAATTTATGTTGAAGAATTTATTTCTTGTTTTTTCTCAGGTACAATTCACTACTTTTTTAATATATATTGCGCAAGGTTTAATTAAGTTTTGGTATTTAAAAGTGGTTGGTCATAGTGAAACTGGACTATAACGTCGACGAACTTTACCGGCAAGGTCTAGGGTTCGAATCCATGTAGTAGTTACATTGAGGAGCGCTTTACCTAACCAACACTTTCGGTCCGAGGGCTAGTCTCACAGATTATTGGCAGCAATTATGGTCGCGATGTGATTTCAAATACTACAAAAATCTCTTTTTTTCCTAGGGTATCTTAGTTCATACGTAACCGCAGAAATTAATCTCTTGAAATATTGGGCGATATTGAAGAGTTGAACTCTCCTTTAATCAGGTTTTCTCCATTCACAAGACTTAGTGATCGAACTTCTAATTACTTGTTTAAGGGACGCATTACCACTCAGACCAATACATGTTGGTTACGAAAAGTACCCACATTTATTAAATGAATCTAAGTTATGATTCAGGCTTCTTTGTTTAAATGATACTAATTTTCATCATTTAATTTTAGCAAAAGGGCATACAAATATAATTAAACATTGATATTAATGAAAGAACATTGTTATTTGTACACCTAGTGTCTGGACACATGGGCGATACCTGGTTACTAATCTACGAATTCTTGGTTAATTCAGTTCAGTGGATGGTTAAAGACGAATTGTGAACCATTAACCAAGTCTAACACACCATTAATCATGAATGTGAATGGTGTTAACACCCATGCATCCTACATTGATGCATGTTATTTTTTTGTACACATTCAAACTTGGTTAACAGTGTTCACAATAGTGGTTAATGGTGCCTTGGACTTGGTTAATGGGTACAAGGATTCACATATCATCGTTAACCATCTACCGACCTGAATTAACTAATAATTTGTACACCATTAACTAGGTGTCGCCCAGGTGTCCAAACATTAGGTGTACATCTAACATTAATGACGTTTGGCTATATAATATCAAGAGTTATGCTATTTGAGCACAAATTTTATGGTGTCCTTTTTGTTTTTGGAGTATATTTTTGAGAAGCATGTATATAAAAAAAAGATAAAAAATAAGTAAGAGATAGATATAAACATATACGATGTCACATATGATATTCAAAATTTGTGTTTAAATAACGTAACTCTAATATCAAACAGCGTGACAAAGAGTTTAATTTTTTTGGGTGTCCATCATTACTAGGTTAATATACATAATGCCAGTACACCAAAAAAAAATATATACATACCATAAACCATCACAAAAGCCTGTACCTTATAATTGACATTCCTTTTTTTTATTTTACCAAGGAGGCATACTTAAGCCTTATAATAGGAGAGAGGGAATAGAGGTACAGTGAAATCGAACCCGCAATCTTATAAACTCAAAAAATGTCCCTTACAAGCTCAATCACCTAAGCTACGTTAGTGGGACTAATTGGCATCCCCTTTACATGAACGGTTTTCTATCAAAAAAAAACAATTGACATTATTTATACCTTTTCATTTTCACCATATTTTAGTTGAATTAATTACCAAGCGGGATAAGATTGTATATCATGGAGAAAAATCTTGAGTTGATTGTTATCTTATAGCTGAAGTTATCCATAAATACCACCACAAACTATAGCTGAAGCCGTTACCTTAGAACGTGCAACATCCACTTTTCCTAAAATTTTTGTATAAAAAATTGATTTTATACTTTTTAGTTTCATCAGTTGAACTAATCAAATTAAAGGGGTAATATGGAACATCATTGACCAAACGGTTTTGCTTATAAAAAAATTGATATATACAAGTAGACTAGAATATATTTTTGGTCTCTCGTTTTTTTTAGGATTTATTGAGTTACAAGATGGATGAATTGATTTGGGGGAGGGACATAGGATTTGGATCCTGAGTTCAACTCCCTTACTAATATAACACACTAATTACTAACATTTGTCTAAAAAAAAATTATTATCCTTTAGATTTAAAAAAAAATCCATTTTAGCTTTTTATCAATCAAACATTTACAAATTGGTACTTGACAGGGGACATGGTAGCTCTTCCAAATTGGAGCTGGCAAGGCATCAAACATATTTTTGGTTTCTCATGTATTATTCACGCACAACTATCAAAATCAATCCCCGAACTTGGTAGGACTACAAAGATGGTAAGGTTCTCCTTCAAGAGTTTTAACTTGTTGTATTCCCAAAACTCAGATTCGAACTTGAAATCACTGGTTAAGTTAGAAGAAATCCGTGTCATCTCATCCAAATCCTCCTGAGTGACAAGACATCTGACATAGTAACTGTTCCAATTTTCACAAAATAAAAAACAATTACAGAAAACCATATGTCGGTTTGGAGGATAGCTTGAAGTTCTGAGTTTTCTACAATTATTGTTCCAAGAGATTAGGATGAAGATGAAGTGGGTTTTTTCTATAGAATGCAAGCACTGAACACAATTATTTTTAATAAAGTTATTTACTTTCCATAAAAACAAAGAGAATAACACTGACTGTAAAATAAAACCCATAAGAAATTGAATTGGATTATCCTGATAAATATGAAAATAGACTTTAAAAAAAAAAAACTTAGACTTCCATCAATTATCACTGAAGCACGTACCTTAGAATTATGAAACATCCTCCCCTCTTCGTAATTTTTTTCGTACATATTATACTTTTTTGTTTTTACAATTTTTTGAATCGAATTAATTATAAGCTTTCTGTCAAACGGCTTGGTTCAGCTACCTACTGCGACCAATCCTCCTTAAATTAAGGAAGATATAATACTAGTGTAGCTCTAACGGAAACTTGTATTGGTTTGTTGTGCATTTCATCAATTAATTTTTTGGCTTATCAACAAAAAGATGATATAATATAATAAGGGTTTAAGCTAAGAGGGGGTTGGGTAGCTCAACTGGTTTGAGGTAAGGGTTTAAGTTGGAGGAACATGAGGTTCATGATTGAAACCCTGACAAAGGAAGAAAAAAAAATTGTAGGTTCTAAAAACAAAAATCACATACATCTAATATATTTATATATGCAATTTTTACACAATTTCCCTTTTCAGATAACAAAATAAGAGAGGTGTTTGTGTGTGTTTTTTTTTCTAATCTGTGAAAAACCTGATGGATTTCAGTGTAATTGCCACAAATTATAAATTTCATCAAGAACGCAAATGACATGTAGTATATATATAAAGAACCGGGGGAAAAGAGCTCAACACATGCATTTGTATGAATCCTGAAAAAGGTTTAGACTATTCTTTAATTTTCTTTTCTGGAAATTCTAAAACATTCACTGTGTCGCATGTACACTTCAGTATTGCACAAATTAAAGTGTTGCATACTCTGCCGGGGCATCTTGCATACTTTCCAGTTTGTTCTAGTCGAAGCTGTTAATGTTTGGAGTATGGCCTCTCTTCCTTGTGTATCGATTTGATCAAATTGCAGGCACTTTTGTTATCCCCCCACGTGTTATGGATAAAGGAATCAAAATGAGTCCCAGGAAGTTACTTGTAAAGTTCATTTTGGCAGAATGGAGGATTTTCTGTCCATGCCTACAAGTGCAGTAAGATTGCTGCAGAAAAAGACTGACACTGTCCAAGAAGTCAATTAGTACATTGATTGAACACATTGGTTCTTCCAAAGATTAGTCGTTGCCTTGTTGGTTGTATGTGGCCTTGTGCAGAGTTTAGATTAAAATATGGTTTCAATTATTTTCATAGTTGATTTTAATAATAATATTATGATTGTTGCTTTTGTCCTTCTTATCTCTCTGAGTACATTAAGGGTCATTACTTGATAATAAAAAAATTAGGTGGAAACATGGGATGATGGATATTACTTTGTAACGACACAGAAACATTCAAGACATTGACCCTTGTTTTTCTAGCCATATTGGGTTCTGTGATCTAAAAAAAAATCAAAGTGTACCACTTTAAAGTAACATAAATAGGATGAAACAATATTTTTATGAGATGATTTCTTAATTTGCCTTAATTAAAAGCAAATGGGCAAGAGGGGGTAGTTAGCTTTTCATGCCCATATAAAAGAATTCTTGTTATAATTAATATAGCTAGAGTCTATACTTGATCTACTATTTGCAAGTCATCAGAGTCATTGTTGGTGTCATATCTTATGCCTCACTATTGGGATGAAGTGATGAGGGTGGTGCTTGAAGGTTTTGGAAGCCGTAGGGAAGATGTAGGACAATGACGAGATGTGGTAGCCATCAACATTTGTTGTGCCTCTATCCACCAAATAATATTTTTTTTACAATATTTATAAATGAGAATTGTTACATTAGTGTAGTAATTATAAAGTTTTAGCTATTCAGGGTTGACTCAACTAATAGGATTGAACTATGTTAACTAAAAGTTATGGTTCAATATATATTAGTATTATTTGACTGAACTATATATATAAGTTATTCAAGAGGTAACTTTTGACATTAAAATAGACGGCCTCTCATCCCCTAAAATTCAACTTTTAAAAAAATAAAAAGGTTTTTATTTACTTAGATATTTTAATGATAGTGTTAAAGCTTTTACAGTAAAATTAGATTAAAAAAATAATTCATACATTTTTTAAATGTTGACCTTTCTTTCTTTATTTTCTTTTTTGTATATTCATCATTGGACAACTGCCAATTATTTGTACTTCGAAGGATGATTAATTTACCATCCTTGATCATTAGAGTCAACTCCAAATTCTTATCATTATTATCATTCAATTATCACTCAAAATAAGATTAATTTAAATTATTTGACATTAACCAACCACTACTAAAAATTCATGATCACTCAAAATAAGATTAATTTAAATTATTTGACATTAACCAACCACTACTAAAAATTCATGAATTTCTTATGGATTTTCCTGCATATTTTTTCATAGGAATTTCCTACGGATTTTTAAAAATATTTTGATTCATGAATTAGAGATATTATTTTGAAAAAGTAATAAAAATTATTTAACTTTTTAAGATAGCTTTTATGAATGGATCGGATATCCATCCGTGAAAAAGTTATTAATGGATGGATTGGATGAATTTTTTTAAATGGATTGTGGATGAATTTGATTTTTTTAATGAATTTGTAATAGATCATAATGGATTAATGAATTATTTTTAATCCATCCATTACAATCCGAATAAAAATTTATCAAATCCATCAATTTGCCACCCATAGCCCTTGCCATCGACATCGTCAGTACGACCAACACCAGAACTGCTAGGTTTAAATCCGAGGTGCTCGTACAACTCTTGCCTCTACTTCTCTAGATGAGAAAGTCGTCCCTCCAAGCTGTGGATCCCGTCGTCCTTCTCCAAATGCATAGCGTTGAGGTTGGCGATGACCTCTTGGATGTACGGTGAAAGGCCAGGGTCGGATTCATTACGTGGTAGTGAAGAGGCTACGTACTCATCCCCCATCTGGCCCAAGCCATACACATGGCATTATCAGAGGCAGCAGAAGGCTCCTATCCCTAACTAAAGGCCTCATCTCGGCGGCATGCGAACTCATCCTTCATTATAAGTCAAACATTAACATGTTTAAATATTAAAATTTACAAAATACAATAATTAAATATATCAAATTAAAAAAACATAATTAAACTAACTTATATGTTATAGCAATCAGGAATACATTCCCGACCCACATCTAATTTACTTGGTTTTCTCTTAATTACTTAATTTATCTTAATATGCCTAATTTATGTTAAGTAAATTATCGTATTTACTTATTGTCCCTAAATCACCTACTTTACTTAATCTCCCTAGTTTACCTAATTTACTTAAATTGTCTAATTTACTTACTTTGCATAATTTACATCATTTACTAAATTTAATGTACTTATTGTCCCTAATTTAAGTTAATTTACCAAATTTACTGAAATTACCTAATTTACTTATTCTACCTAATTTAGTTAAACTATCTATTTTACCTAATTTACTTTAGTTTAAGTTAATTTACCTAATTTACTTTAACTCGTTTTCTTAATTTATTTAATCTGAGTTAATATACCTTATTTGCCTTTTTTATAAGATTACCTAAATTACGTGCGTTAAGTTAATTTACCTAAATTACTTAAATTAACTAATTTACTTAATCTCCATAAATTTATTAATTTACATAATTTACTTTTTTTAAAGAAAAATTGGTATGCAAAGACATCACTATAATGCAAGACATCCCAACCAGGTAATTTACATAATTTACTTATTTTAAGTTAATTTACCTTATTTTACTTAATAATGTAGTACTTATTTTACATAACTTATCGGATTTATTTAATCTTCCTAATTTACTTAATTAATTGAAGTTAACTTATCCTAATCAACATTAACTATCTAATTTACTTAATCGTCCTAATTTACCTAATGCAAAAGCCTTCATGGCCGAGTTGAAATAACCAAAGTTAACACAAGAAGGGGGGTTGAATTGTGTTTACCAACTTTTTAGGAAACTTTGAAAATTATTTTCGTATGCACAACAAGCAAAAATAAGACAACAAAAATTTAGACGAGTGACACGTCTAAATTTGAGACAGAACACACAAGCATACATAGAAGGGTAAAACAGAGATTGATATTCACAACAATAACTCCCCAAGTTAAAAGCTTAAACAAATAATACTTAAGCAAATTAAAGAGATAAGGGAAGAGGAATATCACTCAAGAGTTTTATACTAGTTCACCTCAAAATCCACAGGGCTACGTCCAGTTTCTTGGCAGTACCAAGTTTCCACTATATTAACTGATCAGATTATAGTACAAGTGTTCTTTTCACACCTAGCCTCTCCAGGCTCACACTCAAACAATTATTCTTTTCTCACCTAGCCTCTTCAGGCTCAACACAGTAAGGGATAAAGGTTTTGTGTAATTAATACTACTTATAAATCTTTCAGCTAACACTCAGAGTGAAATAAATATGAAGTGTGAAAGACTGCGAATTAATATCAAATGATTGAAGAAGTATTCAATGAAAAAAAATGAAAAAGTTAATGAAGTGAGTAAATGCTTCTTGCACATTGTTCTAAATGATATTCAACTTCTTGTCTTCATCTTCATGATTTGGTCTATATAAAGACTTCAATCAATTTGATCCGTTAGGAACAGCTTCAGAAAGCGTGTTCTTTGATTTGAGCTTTTGGGATGCCATTAATGCCAAAGAGTCGTTCTGTGTAAGCATTAAATGCTTAGGAACGTTGAGCCATAAGGTAGTCCGAGAGTACTCTTTGTTTCGAGCCACTTTGTTGTTTTGAGTTACAAAGTGACAAGCTTCTTGTACTTGTAGCAGAGATCTTTCCTCTTTCAGTGCAACACTCAGTTCACTTTCCAGAAAGCACTTATACTTTGTACTAAAATAGCTAAAAGGTTACTGCTGTGATACAAATATTGAGTGTTTATCCCTTAAATCCTTGAAACAAACGTTCTTTATTCTTTATCCTTGGTGCTATTGTCTAGAGGTCTTCGAGATCCTTAAGGAAGGCATCTAATTTTAATAAGGTTGACTTGGACTTCCTTTCTGACATTCTGATATTTTTAAAAATGTAGCAGTGTTAGATTTTTAGACGAGTGCTTGTGGAGTCCAGATTTAGACGAGTGAAAATGAGCCAGAAACTCAGACGAGTGATGGAGTCATTTTCTAGACGAGTGATCCACTGAGTCTTCTTTACTCATCTGCTTCTTGCCACATCATCAAGTATATCAGAATCTTGACTGAGCGTTGACTTGATCTTTGTCTCTGTTGACTGATTTTTAGACGAGTCTAAAAACCGTGCTCTACCAAAAAGTAGATGGGTCATAAAATAGGCGAGTGACCTTAAGTCTATTTTCATGCACACTTATCAGACATGCAGTAATTTCATATGGTTCAATATTACCATACTTAATCTATTTGGAATCATCAAAACTTATAGAATCTACACATGGAATGTGTCTGAGACTTATGAGGTCTCAACATTCTCTCCCTTTTTGATGATGACAAATAACTTTTCTGATTTTCTCGAACATCAAAAAGCAATAAGAGAAAATTTCAAATAGATATAATTGTTCATAGTATGCTATGCTCCCGCTTAGTTTATGCATTTAGATAGAGCAAGTATCAGAGCAAAAACAAGGTATCAGAGCTGATATCAGAATGTGACATAGTATATAAGAAGGCAACTAAGATTATAACAAAGCAGAAAACATATTTTCCAGACAGAATTTCAGACATATAGTCATTAATTTCAAGATTAAGGTGTAATTTCTGTGATTCTTATTTCTTCTTGTTATTCTTATTTCCTCCCCCTTTTGGCATCAATAAAAAAGAAATATATAAGGCAAATATATAACTGTGATCCAAAAGAAATATCAAAAACTTCATCTTATTTCATTTAAGAGTAAAAAAGAATACATGTGATATGGACATCACTGACTTGTACCTTGCATGACTCAAACAAACGAAAAAAGACTAAGTCCTAAGACCTAAGAACTATGACCACCTTCGCTTTTGAAGAAACCTTCCATCATTCTTTACACAGCAGCTTGCTGAGCCAACATTTGAGCTTGAAAAGCAGTTTGTTGTTCTAAGGCAGCATCCTGTCTTTAGATGACAGTTTGCAGACTTGAAGTCATTTCATCAAGTCTCTAATGGGAAGTAGGATCATAAACAACTACTGGAGCAGTAGAATCTGTTGTAGCCAGAGAAGTTGCAGATGCTGATGGAGGAGGTGGACTAGGAGGAGGGGTAGGAGGCAACTGTTCAACTAGAATGTGATCCTCGGGATGAAGGTCTAGAAAAACACAAGTTGAGAGTGTGATTACAAAATCATTATTTTTATAAAATTCCTCTAGGAAAGCATGAATTAATTCATGATGAAGAGGAGAATCAACTACAGAAAGGAGAAATTCATAAGATCTCCTAATGAGATTTATGTGAGTAAGAGGGGTGGATTCAGGGAAGTTTAAGACAAAGAAAGGGAAAACCATAAAGAAGGGAGGTATGGTATAGATTGAAGTGAAAAGGGGTTAAGAACAAAGGCTTGGCTACCTCTGGTTGGGATGATTTTATTCTCTTCTTCAGACAGCCCAGAGCTAGAGCCACATCTCCAGTAGATGTCTCTGATCTTGAGGAACTCATGATGAGTCTCAGTGGTGAACAACCTCTTTCTGTACTTGCACTTGTGATCATTCAGCTTGATGAGAGAGAATTTCTGATCCAGTGGCAAATTGATCACCTTTTGCTTTCCTTGAAGAACCATAGAGTCGAGCATCACCCTGATCTCTGTTGAAGGCTTCATGAAGATGTGTGGATTGTGCATCCACCTTCCTGCATGCTTCTGTTTCTTGGCCAGCTTGACAAGCTGCCTTTCAGCTTCAAGAGAGGCAATGACATCCAAGTCTTTGCCATACAAAAAGTTTGAGAAGGACTCATCTATGAAAGAAAAGGGTGTGGTTCTGGAGGAAGAATGATAAGGTGAGGAGTGGCCACAGGGAGAGGGTTGTGTCTTGTTTCAGAGAAGAAGTCTGGGAAAACTATTCTCAGAGGGACTTGGCACTAGTTTCTGATGTGGTCAGGGGTTAGTGGTTTAGGTGAGGGTGGAGGAGGAGTGGGATTGTCAAAGTACGCAAAGTCATTTACATCCTCAGTTTGAAGAGTGTCAGTATGGTGAGATGTTTGTGGTGTGTAAGGGTTGGAAAAGTGAGGTTCAGTTTCAGACAGGTGTGCTTCTGAAACAGTAGGTTTAGGTTCAGAAGTAAGAGGGTTAGCATTATGTGGTTCAGGAATAGAAGTTTGAGGGATACGTGTGTTGGAACCAAAGTGGTTATGGTTTATTTAATCTCTAGAGTTTTGATGCTAACAAAAGGATTAAATTTGCTTGGCAAAGTGTTAGTTGAGATCTAACAAGTGAGTTCAGTTTATGCAGGAATATTCAAAATAATATAAGGTATATAATGCTTGGACTCATGCAAAGAATTACCCGTCCAAAGGTTATTTAAACTGTTTATATTTTAAATGACAAGTAGACTGGTTTTCCTTAGTAGACGAGGCTATAAATGAATACCTAAATAACTTGTTAGGTATAGCAAGTCCAAAGACTTGGAAGTAGACGTCCACAGAGCCACGTCAGCAGACGAGGGCTATCCTTATAACTCAAATACACGTCCATAGTGCCTAAACTAAAATTCAGTAGACGTCCACAGTGCCACGTCACTGGACGCAAGTTTCTATCTCTTGCGTTTTGGACGTGCGCTTCAATCTCTATAGTGCTGGACGTTTGCTTCAAACACTACAGTGCTGTACGTTTGCTTCAATCACTACAGTGTTGGACGTTCGCTTCTACCTTATTAGTAGACGAGCGTTTCTACCACTTTAGTAGACGAACGCTTCTACCTTATTAGTAGACAAGCGCTTCTACCACATTAGTAGATGAGCGCTTCTACCACATTAGTAGACGAGCGCTTCTATCACATTAGTAGACGAGCGTTTTTACCACTTTAGTGGACGAGCGCTTCGGCCACATCAGTGGACGAGCAGAATTAAAATCTTGTATAGATGCGTTCTTAAAACTAATTAGACGGCTATATATGTTCTATATGTTTGCTACCTTGAATATATGATTTAATGCAATCTGGACCACATTGAATTTATTTCAAATGCTTGCTTATTTAATTCAAAGAATATATGTCTTTTACCTTGATGCTTCTTTTGTATAAAATATTTATCTCTTGGATAAAAGGAACTTCGCACCATCGAAACCATAAACCTTTGTACTCTGTCAAAATACATTGTTGTAAAGATCTAGTCAAGTACAAAGATGGTAAGTCAGAAAGCATATCATCAGTCTCAATGAATCCAAGCATTCAATGCTACAGTCTAAACGGATACAATTTGAAGACTGTTGAAGAAGATCTAGACACAAAATCACTTCTCAGTGAAGCATATCAAATTATCAGTCTCAACGGATCCAAGCATTTAATGCTAAAGTCTAAACAGATACAAATTCAAAGTAACCATTGAAGAATTACAAAAGAAGAAGAAGGTCACTATATAAGTAGAAGACCTCATATACCGAAGAAAAAATAACTCTAGCCTGAAACAACTTTTGCGCGCTCAATATTTGCCAATACAATTCTTGAGTAGACAAGCTCTTATTCTTTCATTCATTCAAAAGCAAAAGTCTGTAATTTATTAGTTTGAATATTGTTGTAATATTCAAGTGATCTTAAACCGTCATACTCTCACACTTAGTGAGTTAAGAAGATCAATCTTTAAATCTATGTGATAGAGTTAGAGCTTGAAGAGGCTTGGTAGAGAAAGAATACTTGTAGCCTGAAGAGGTGTTGAATACTTGTAAACCTATTGGATTATAGTGGAGAAAAACCTTTAGGTAAAAGGGACTGGACGTAACTCTTGGTTGGAAGAGAGTGAACCAGGATAAAACACTTGATGAATCTTCTAAACCCTTATCTTTTACAGTTTTTGTTAATACTAACTGTGGGGTTTTGAATCTGAGTTTATTATCTCTTCAAAAGAGTTTTCATGTTTGTGTGTTGTTCTTCTTGTTTTGGTTGTAAAAGGTTTGAGAAAAGACTTTTTTGAAAATCTGTTAAGAAACACAATTCAACCCCCCTTCTTTTGTTTCCCTATGTTAACTTCAGTTGGTATCAGAGCTCAGCCTCGAAAGGGTTGAGCATCTAGCAAGTGCTGAGGGATTACGATCCAACAAGCATGGATACAGAAGGACATGCAATCAACAGACCTCCTCTCTTTGATGGTAGTGATTATGACTAATGGAAAAAGAGAATGATGACTTTTCTTGATGCAAAAAACGTGGGCATCTGGGAGCTGATTGAAACTGGCTACACTGAGCCAAGAGGTGATGCTGGAGCTGCTATTCCTAGAGCTGAATGGACTCAAGAGCAGAAAAGCCAACATCAACTAAACTTGAAATCTAAGCACTATCTCATGTGTGCTATCACCAGATCTGAGCATGACAAGGTTCATAGCTGCAACACAGCTAAAGAAATCTGGGATACTCTTGCACTAGCTCATGAAGGTTCTCACAAGTGAAGGAATCAAAGATAAGCATGCTGGTTCACCAGTATGAGATATTCAAGATGGTTGATCATGAAACCATAGACCAGATGTTTGGAAGATTCCAAACTATCACCAACAGTCTCAGGTCTCTTGGAAAGGTCTATGAAAATAGAGATCATGTGAGAAAATTTTTGAGAAGTCTCTCAAAACAGTGGAGACCTAAGGTAACTGCTATCCAGGAAGCAAAGAATCTGAATACTCTTTCTCTGGAAGAGCTTCTAGGGTCATTAAAATTTCATGAACTTGAACTTAATGAAGAGAAAAATTCCAGAAAAGGAAAGTCCTTTGCCTTAAAGGCCAAGAAAGCTAGTTCCTCAAAAAGGCTTAAAGTTGCTAAGTCTTCAGATGAAGCTGATTAATCAAATAATGAAGATGACTCAGATGAGGATGAACTATCTTTCATCTCCAGAAAAATACAACACATGTGGAGAAAGAAAGGTGGATTCAGAAGGAAGCAACTCAACAAAAAATTCTCCAAGGAGAAATCAGATTCCAAGGAGAAAAGTCCACCCCTGTGCTTTGAATGTAAGAAACCTGGGCACTTCAAAGCTGACTGCCCAGAGCTGAAGGAGAAAAAGAAATTCTTCAAAAAGAAGAAAGACTTGATGGCTACTTGGGAGGATCTTGACCTGTCTTCTTCAGATGAAGAAGATGAAACAGGAGAAGAAGCAAAAATTTGCTTCATGGATGACACTGGACCAGAAAGTGAATTCACTGATGCTGAGATAATAGAATCTAATCCATCCACTCTTCAAACTGATTTTGATGAATTGCTTCATGAATCATGCTTACTGTCTAAAGAGTATAAGAGTCTCAAAAAGAAGTTTATTAAACTTTCTAAAGACTATGATAAGGTCTGCACAGTAAATCAGAACCTTAGGGATGAGAACGAAACATTAAAGTCAAACAATGCTAGTCTGACTGACAAGACTAAGTGTAAGTCTAATAGCTCTTGTGAAGTTGAAAAACTGAAACAAGATGTGACATACTTAACAGACTTTCTGTCAAAAATAGTAGGTAGCTCAGATAAATTAAATCTTATATTAAGATATTCTAGATCACCACATGACAAATCTGGCATTGGTTATGATAAAGAGAAGCAAGATGCAGCTCTGAATAAACCAAAAGTGCATACACAATATGAGGCTTTTAAAGCCCGTCCACAGCATACCAAGTCAAAACCAAGCCCTTCCAATACTTACTGTAAAGTGTGTGGAAAAAGTGGTCACATAATATCTAGATGCATACATTATATGCATATTAAACATGCTAGTCCAATGATTACTAACAAGAAAGGACCCAAGTCAATTTGGGTACCTAAAGATAAGATAATCCCTGTTGCAGATCTGCTTAACAACAGGAAGGAAACAGAAGTCCTGGTACTTGGACAGTGGATGCTCACGACACATGACATGAGAAAGGTATATGTTCCAAGACCTTAGACCCAAAGATGGTGGCTGGGTCACTTTTTGAGGAAATCAAAAAGGAAAGATCATTGGTATTGGTAAAATTGGTAAACATCATTTTCCATCCATTGATAATGTTCTGTTAGTAAATGGTCTTAAACACAATCTGCTTAGCATTAGTCAATTATGTGATAGTGGGTTTGTTGTTTCATTTAATAAGAATATGTGTTTTGTCAAGAAAGCTGATGGATCACTCTTATTCACTGCTCGGAGGCAAAACAATCTGTATAAGATTGACTTAGAGGATCTCTCAAATCAAAGTGTGTCATGTCTAGTATCCATTGAGGATGAACGATGGATTTGGCACAAAAGGTTGGGTCATGCAAGTTTGACATTAATCTCAAAACTGAAAAAGCATAACCTTGTAAGAGGACTACCAAGCCTTAGTTTCAAATCTGATGCTCTCTATGATGCATGTCAAAAGGGAAAACAAGTCAAAGGTTCCTTTGAATCTAAGAATGTTGTTAGTGCCAACAGACCACTAGAGTTGCTACACCTTGATCTCTTTGGTCCAACAAGGACTGCCTCTGTCAATGGAAAGAAATATGGTCTTGTCATAGTAGACGACTACACTAGATGGACATGGGTTATGTTCCTTGCTCACAAGGATGAGTCATTCAAGGTCTTTTCTGTATTCTGCAAATGTGTACAGAATGAAAAAGGCATGTGTATAGCTTCTATTAGAAGTGACCATGGTGGAGAATTTGTCAATGAGCTATTCCATGAGTTTTGTGAAGAAAGTGGTATTCAACACAACTTCTCAATACCAAGAACACCATAGCAAAATGGTGTGGTAGAGAGAAAGAACAGGTCTCTTCAAGAGATGGCTAGGACTATGCTCAATGACAATTCTGTCCCTAAGCACTTCTAGGCTAAAGCTGTGAAGCCTGCTACATTTAGAACAGAATATACATTAGACCTATTATGAATAAGACTCCTTATGAATTGTGGAAAGGCAGAAAACCCAGCATTTCATTTTTCACCCCTTCGGATGTAAATGTTATATTTTGAATACAAAAGATCAAATTGGTAAATTTGATGCTAAAGTAGATAATGGAATCCTTATAGGATTTTCTGAAACTTCAAAAGGCTTTAGAGTTTATAATTCTAGAACTTTAGTTGTAGAAGAATGTATTCATGTAAAATTTGATGACAAACAGCCTGATAAGAGACTATCAGAGCTTGATGAAGTTTTTGCAGATCTTGATCTAAATATCTCAGGAGAGAAACCAGAAATCAAGTCTGATATCCAAGTAGACGACACTTCACAATAACAACCAGAAACTTCCACCTCTCAATAGGAAAACACTCAGAAATCTTGATATTTCAAAAACTACCATCCTCAAGATCAAATCATTGGTGACCCCAATGACAAGCAAAGAACTAGGTCAAACTTCAGAGAACAAAGTAATTATGCTCTTGTCTCTGAATGTGAACCAAAAACAGTGGACGAAGCTCTACTGGACGAATGATGGATTCTTGCTATGCAAGAAGAGCTAAATCAGTTTGAGAGAAGTGAAGTCTGGACGCTTGTACCCCTTCTTGAAGACAAGTCAGTCATTGGAACAAAGTGGGTCTACAGAAACAAGCTTGACGAAGATGGTAAGGTTGTGAGAAACAAGGCAAGACTTGTTGCGCAAGGCTACTCTCAAGAAGGTATAGACTACACTGAAACTTTTGCACCAGTTGCTAGACTAGAAGCTATAAGAATTTTAATATCATTTACTGCACATCATAGCTTTATGCTTTTTCAAATGGATGTTAAAAGTGCCTTCTTAAATGGGTTTATTAATGAAGAAGTATATGTCATGCAACCTCCTGGCTTTGAAAATACAAATCACCCTGTACATGTTTATAAGCTTAAGAAAGCATTGTATGGACTTAAACAAGCTCCTAGAGCTTGGTATGATAGGTTAAGTTCGTTTCTAATGGAAAATGGTTTTAACAGAGGAAAAGTAGAGACAACTCTATTTAGAAAGTCTATTAAGTTTGATTTCATTATAGTACAGATTTATGTTGATGATATCATTTTTGGTGCTACTAATGAATCTTTGTGCAAGGAATTCTCTAAGCTTATGCAGAAAGAGTTTGAAATGAGTATGATGGGAGAACTCAAGTTCTTTCTTGGACTTCAAGTCATGAAAACAGTGGACGAGGTGTACATCCATCAAACTAAATATACAAAGGAACTTCTAAAGAGGTTTAAGATGGATGATTGCAAACCAATGAATACCCCTATGCATCTGACGTTCATACTGAGCAAAGATGACAAAGAGAAAAAGGTAGACCAGAAGGTATATAGAGGTATGATAGGATCTTTTTTATATCTGACTGCGTCTAGGCCTGATATAATGTTCAGTGTTTGCTTATGTGCTTGTTTTCAATCCGATCCTAGAGAGTCTCATCTCTCAGCAGTTAAAAGAATATTTAGATATTTAAAAGGTACTATTAATCTGGGTTTGTGCTTTAAGAAAAATGCTGACTATGCTGGAGATAGAATTGAAAGAAAAAGCACCAGTGGAGGATGTCACTTCATTGGAGCTAACCTAGTATCATGGTCAAGCAAAAGGCAAAGCACCATTACTCTATCAACTACTGAAGCAGAATACATATCAGCTGCAAGCTGCTGCTCACAACTTCTATGGATCAAACACCAATTGGAGGACCACAATGTATTTGTAAGCAGTATTCCACTTATGTGTGATAATACTGCTGCAATCAATTTATCAAAGAACCCAATACTGCATTCTAGAGCTAAGCACATAGAAATTAAACATCATTTTATTAAAGATTATGTGCAAAAATGTGTGTTTGATGTTCAATTTGTAGATACTGACCATCAATGGGCAGATATCTTTACTAAACCTCTTGCTGAGGACAGATTTATCTTTATAAGAAAACATTTGAATATGTTGTATGTGGATTGAGCTAGTATAATTATTGTTAAATTGATCGTCCATTACATGTTTTCTCTGCACGTCCACTAGTCATGATGTCCAGAGCAAGTGGATTCTACGTGTCCACTACCTATGACTTTGCATGTGCACTCTTAGTCTTGCGTGGACTTGTCTATGCACACATTTATTGCCGATATTATTTTGTTCTTGAACACTTTTATTTAAAACTCTTCTCTTTCCTTGCTGGGTCAGCTACTCTCATCAATCCCATCAAGACTTTTTTTTGGTCCCGAGTTACCAACGCCGTTTTATCATGTCTTATCAAAGTTTTTTTTTAAAAAAAAAACCTTTTGATATTCAAGATTCTTTTAAAAGAAATCCTTTCCCTCTGAGAAAGACTTTACGCTTTCACAATCTCTCGAGCTATCTCTCTTTTTATCTCTCTCTGCTCTCCAAAGCCTATCTCATATGACCTTGATGCTGAAGCAAGTGGACAAATAATCATTGCTGATATTTTGGAAGACACTGCTGAATTGTGTCATCAACAGAGCTCATCTGAAAGACAATCTTCTCAAACCTATGGCATTAGTTGTAGTGCACCCTGAAGATCATACAAGAACTATGGACACTCTTCAAGAATTTGCAGAAAGCTCAAAGACTCTGCCATCAAATATTGAAGAAGTTCTTAGAAAGCTGGTTAATGAAAGGGTTAGCAAATTAGTTGAAGAAAAGGCTGACAAGATAGCTGAGAAGATCAAGGAGGATGTTCTTCAGTAGGTTCAAACCTCAATGGCTCCAACCTTAGAGGTTGTAAATAAAATAATTGAATTTCTTATGGATTTCAAGAAGAGTCAAACTCAGTGTCCTCCTCCACCACCTCCATCTGCTTAGTCTTCACTTTTGTTCTCTTTTTCTTCTTCTTGTCTTGACAATGATGGTCCACCCCCTGTTTACCTTTTTGGCTGATGACAAAAAGGGGGAGAAAGGAAAAGAAAGACAATTATAGGAAAAGAAAGACAGTTATATATATTATATTTAATTTAAATAGCTCTTATGTGTTTTGCTTGTGCATATTAATTTCTACTTGATATATGGCTCTGATATACTTGTGTTTATAAAGAATGATAAGTGCTTGTATCTATCTGTTAGTCTGCTTAAACTTTTTTATTGAATGCTTTGTCTTAGGGGGAGCCTTGCAAGCTCTCTTAGACTTTGTTTTTCAATTTTAATTAGTTTTGTCATCATCAAAAAGGGGGAGATTGTTGGAACCAAAGTGGTTATGGTTTATTTAATCTCCAAAGTTTTGATGCTAACAAAAGGATTAAATTTGCTTGGAAAAGTGTTAGTTGAGATCAAACAAGTGAGTTCAGTTTATGCAGGAATATTCAAAATAATATAAGGTATACAATGCTTGGACTCATGCAAAGAATTACCCGTCCAAAGGTCATTTAAACTGTTTATATTTTAAATGACAAGTAGACTGGTTTTCCTTGGTAGATGAGGCTATAAATGAATACCTAAATAACTTGTTAGGTATAGCAAGTCCAAAGACTTGGAAGTAGACGTCCATAGAGCCACGCCAGCAGATGAGGGCTATCCTTGTAACTCAAGTATACGTCCATAATGTCTAAACTAAAATTCAGTAGACGACCACAGTGCCACGTCACTGGACGGAGGTTCTCTAAGGACTTAGCAAGTCCAAAGACTTGGGCAGACGAGGGCTTCTGTCACTTTAGTGGATGCAAGTTTCTATCTCTTGCGTTTTGGACGTGCGCTTCAATCTCTACAGTGCTGGACGTTTTCTTCAAACACTACAGTGCTGGACGTTTGCTTCAATCACTACAGTGTTGGACGTTCGCTTCTACCTTATTAGTAGACAAGAACTTCTACCACTTTAGTAGACGAGCGCTTCTACCTTATTAGTAGACGAGAGCTTTTACCACATTAGTAGACGAGCGCTTCTACCACATTAGTAGAGTAGACGAGCGCTTCTACCACATTAGTAGACGAGTGCTTCTATCACATTAGTAGACGAGCGTTTTTACCACTTTAGTGGACGAGCGCTTCTGCCACATCAGTGGACGAGTAGAATTAAAATCTTGTATAGATACATTCTTAAAACTAAGTAGATGGCTATATATGTTCTATATGTTTGCTACCTTGAATATACGATTTAATGCAATCTGGACCACGTTGAATTTATTTCAAATACTTACTTATTTAATTCAAAGAATATATGTCTTTTACCTTGATGCTTCTTTTGTATAAAATCTTTATCTCTTGGATAAAAGGAACTTCGCACCATCGAAACCATAAACCTTTGTACTCTGTCAAAATACATTGTTGTAAAGATCAATTCAAGTACAAAGATGGCAAGTCAGAAAGCATATCATCAGTCTCAACGGATCCAAGCATTTAATGCTACAGTCTAAATGGATACAATTTGAAGACTGTTGAAGAAGATCTATACGCAAAATCACTTCTCAGTGAAGCATGTCAAATTATCAGTCTCAACGGATCCAAGCATTTAATGCTAAAGTCTAAAAAGATACAAATTCAAAGTAACCGTTGAAGAATTACAAAAGAAGAAGGTCACTATATAAGTAGAAGACCTCAGATACTGAAGAAAAAACAACTCTGGCCTGAAACAACTTTTGTGAGCTCAACAGTTGCTAATACAATTCTTGAGTAGACAAGCTCTTATTCTTTCATTCTTTCAAAAGCAAAAGTCTGTAATTTATTAGTTTGAATATTGTTGTAATATTCAAGTGATCTTAAACTGTCATACTCTCACACTTAGTGAGTTAATAAGATCAATCTTTAAATCTCTGTGATAGAGTTAGAGCCTGAAGAGGCTTGGTAGAGAAAGAATACTTGTAGCCTGAAGAGGTGTTGAATACTTGTAAAGCTATTGGATTATAGTGGAGAAAAACCTTCAGGTAGAAGGGACTGGATGTAACTCTTAGTTGGAAAAGAGTAAACCAGGATAAAACACTTGCGTGAATCTTCTAAACCCTTATCTTTTACAGTTTTTGTTTATACTAACTGTGGGGTTCTGAATATGAGTTTATTATCTCTTCAAAAGAGTTTTCCTGTTTGTGTGTTGTTCTTCTTGTTTTTCTTGTAAAAGGTTTGAGAAAAGACTTTTTTGGAAATCTGTTAAGAAACACAATTCAACCCCCCTTCTTGTGTTTCCCCGTGTCAACTTCAACGTGATGTGTGTGGTGGAGTTGGGATTTTTGGTGAAGCAGGTGGAGGAGCAGGGGTTTTCTATTGTGGTTGTGGTGTTGGTGACGAAGGTTGTGGAATAGGAGTTGTTGTGGTTGTTGGTTGTCTTGTTGGTGAGGGTGAGGGTGATGGAGTTGAAAGTAGAACCAACTTCCTCTTAGTGACAGTTGTCCTTTTTTTCTTAGGGATCACAGTCTCTTCTGGTTGAGACTCCCCCTCATCTTGCACAACTCTCTTCCTTTTGAACACCTTAGTAACACTAGGTGCATTAGGGACAGAGGCAGCAGCTTGAACAACAGGTTTAGCAACAGGTTCAACAAACTAAGAAGTGTTTTCAACAACATTCTGAGAATCAAAAGCTTCAGCAAAAGACTCAGTAACTTTCCTCTTCTTCCTCTATAATTGAGGCCTTTTTTCTTCAACTGGTTTGACAAAGGGTTCAACTTTGATAATGGGAACACTAGGTGCCTCTCTAACAAGTGTAGCAGATGATGATGCTTCAGCAGTAGAAGGTTCAACAATAGGTTCAAGTTGTACCTTCATTAAAGACAATGTCTTTGTAGTTATCTCTGTGTAGAGATCAGCATAGAAGGCTTTTGTCATATCCTTCAAAGAATTAGCCCTGAAGACTCTGGTCATAAGGATGCCATAGGGATATCCACATTTGCATTTTCCTTTCACAATCTTCTCCATGTGTCCAAAAATTAAATCTATGATATCTATTTTGAATCTTTGGACTAAGTGATAGATATCTAAATTTTCTATCTTACTTACATGATCCTTAGATCTAATTTTAGGTATCACACAGTTAATTAAAAGTACATGAAGAAACCTTTCCTTTGGTGTCAGGTATTTTGAATCAAGATCCTTTGGCTTAAGAACTCCATAAAGTACGAGGTTTACAGCCATCTCACCAACTCTTTCATCCAGCTCTTATTGTACCCAGCTCCTTCTCTATGGAACTTGATCAATTCAGCGAGCGACTCATGAGTGATGAAGACATGGTCCTCACCCACATCTCCAGAAATCATGGAGGTTGTGTTGTCCTTTGTGACCTTAGAGTTTTTCCAGAAATCTCTAACCAAGGACGGAAAAACATCTTCCACCATGTCGAAGAATGGTAACCACCCAGCATGAGTAATTTCTGGCTTAATATCCAGTCCTTTGTTCTTCAGCTCAGTGAAACTAGGGACCCTTCCAGGGTGTACCTTCTTCAGTTTTGGTATAGAGAGTCCAGATTTTTCAGTAACTTCTTCAAGATAGCTTTTGGGTGCCATTGTTTCAGAAGAGAAGATTTTTAGGGTTTTGGAGAAGAATGGTTTTGAGAGTATGAAGACGAAAAGAAGAGAGAGGTTGTAAGCAAGAAATTATGAGTGGGTAGTTTTGAAAAGACACGGGTTGCTTTTGTTAAAACGCTTGAGTGCTTTTTGCATTGGGAATAAGGAGAGAGATTATTGCCATAATTAGCAATAAATTTTGAAAACACAGTTGTAAAAAAAATGAAACATTTTAAGAAAAAGGAGGGAAACTTTGTAATGTACACGTGTCTCAGTCAGAGTCAGCACTGAGTGCTTTTAGCCATGTCATCAGACGCTTGGCTAAAGTAGACGAGTGAAGTGAAAAGAAAATAGACGAGTCAAGCATATAAAATTTAGACATGTAAATTTTCAGACATATCAGCATACACTCATTCAGACACATTATGAATATTAAGATTCCCTCTAATAAAAACAAATCTATCTTCACTTAGAGGATTAGTAAAGATGTCTGCCCACTGATACTCAGTGTTCACAAACTTAATTTCAAAAACACCTTTCTGCACATAATCTCTAATAAAATGATGCTTTATTTCTATATACTTTGCTCTAGAATGCTGTATGAGATTTTTAGACAAGTTAATAGTACTAGTATTATCACACCAAACATGTATATTATGTTCAAACATTGAATAATCCTCAAGTTGATATTCTATCCAAAGCAGTTGTGAACAACAACTTGCTGCATATATGTTCTCAGCTTTAGCAGTTGAGAGAGCTATGATGCTTTGCCTTTTGCTTGACCAAGAGATCATATTTGCTCCAATGAAGTGGCATCCTCCACTGGTACTTTTCCTATCAATTCTACCTCGCAAAATCAGCATCGCAGAATCTGACTAACCTGAAATCTTCAGATTTCTTATATAATAAACCAAGGTTAGTTGTTCCAATTAAATATCTAAAAATTCTTTTAATAGCCTTATGATGGGATTCCTTAAGATCTGATTAAAATCTAGCACATAGATAAACACTGAATTGAATATCAGTTCTGCTAGCAGTCAAGTATAGAAGAGATCCAATCATACCTCGGTAGATAGTTTGATCTACCTTTTCACCTTCCTCATCCTTGTTTAGAATAACTGATGGATGCATGGGAGTGCTCAAAGGCTTTGAATTTTCCATTTTATACTTTTTCAAAAGCTCCTTGGTGTACTTTTGTTGATGGATATAGATTCCATCACTTGTATGTTTTATTTGAAGACCAAGGAAGAACTTCAATTCTCCCATCATGCTTATCTCAAATTCATTCTGTATCAACTCAGAATTCTTTACAGAGCTTTTCATTAGTAGCACCAAATATAATATCATCAACATAAATCTGTACTACTATGAAATCTATCTTTGAGCATTTCTTGAAAGGTGTAGTATCTACTTTTCCTCTAATGAAATTGTTTTCCATTGGATATGTGCTTAACCTATCATACCAAGCTCTAGGAGCTTGTTTGAGTCCATATAAAGCCTTTTTAAGCGTATAGACATGGTGAGGATTTTATGAATCCTCAAACCTTGGAGGTTGATTGGTATAAACTTCCTCCACAATTATCCCATTTAGAAATTCATTTTCAACATCCATTTTATAGAGAGTTATATCATGTTGTGCAGCATAAGACATGAGAATTATAATTGCTTCTAATCTAGCTACAAGTGCAAAGGTTTCAGTGAAATCAATACCTTCCTGTTGATTATATCCTTAAGCAACTAGTCTTGCTTTGATTCTTACCACTTTTCCATCTTCATCCAGTTTGTTTCTAAATACCATATGGTTCCAATAACAGATTTATCTTTGGGTTTAAAAACTAGAATCCAAGCATCATTTCTTTTGAACTGATTTAGTTCTTCTTGCATGGCTAGAATCTAGCTTTCATCTTGTAAGGCTTCTTCAATCTTTTTGGGTTCCAAATCTGATATGAAGGTCATGGTGTTATTTTCATTGAAAGAAGATCTGGTTCTAACTCCTTGAGATGGACTTCCAATGATAAGATCTTCTAGATGATAGGTCTTGAATTTTCGATCTTCCTTCTCATTATGAGTTTCAAACATATCAACACTTGTCTGATTTTCAGACACGTCTACTTTTAACTTGTCTGAAGAATCTTCCACTGCAAGATTAAGTTCAATACCTGCAATATCATCTTCTAGATCTGATAGTTCCCTATCAGTCTTCAAACCATCATTAAACTTTACATGAATTGATTCTTCTACTACAGAAGTTCTTGAGTTAAAGATGCTAAAAGCTTTAGACATTTCATAATATCCAATGAATATGCCTTTATCTACTTTAGAGTCAAATTTACCAAGATAGTCTTTTGTGTTAAGAATATAACATTCATATCCAAATGCATGAAAATATGATATGTTGGGTTTTCTACCTTTCCACAATTCATAAGGAGTCTTATTTAGGATATGTCTAACTATAATTCTGTTTTGTACATAATAAGCAGTGTTAATGGCTTATACCCATAAGTACTTTGGGAGATTATTTTCATTTAGCATTGTTCTTCCCATCTCTTGAAGATATTTGTTCTTTCTCTCAACCACTCCATTTTACTGTGGAGTTCTAGGTGCAGAGAAATTGTGAGAAATACCATTTTCCTCACAAAACAGTTTGAATTGCTCATTTTCAAATTCTCCTCCATGATCACTTCTGATAGCAGAGATAAAAAAAACCATGCTCATTATGTACTCTTTTACTGAATACTGTAAAAACCTTATAAGACACATCCTTGTGGGTTAATAAGAGTACCCATGTAAATCTATAATAGTCATCAACTATGACAAAACCATATTTCTTTCCACCTAGGCTGTAACACCCTGATTTTCGTATACGCTGTAGTACCCGTAAAGATATATTTATTTATATTTTTATCCGAGACCTAGAAAATGATTTTGGAGAAAACAAAATCATATCTAGAACCTACTATATGGTAGGAAACTCTAGTTAAAATTTGGGTTTAAAATTCAGACGGAAATCGGTCTGCGTTTTTACTGACAGCATAATTTTATATCGGCAGAAAACAATAATTTGAGTTGAAACTGAAAACTTGTAGAATTTTATATTATGCCCGTGAGGAAGTCTATTTTCCAAAGTTTTGCCCAAAAATAAAATATTAGATTTTATTCGGGAGAATTTTGGGGAAAAACGGACGGAAACCCTAATTGGGTAAAACGACGGAGCCGTAGACAAAATTAGAGGATTGGATCGTTGAGTCATGGATGACTCATGAGAGGTGATGATGACAACCAAATGGATAGTTACCTTTGAAAAGATCTTTTTGGTTGAATTTTAAACAAGTGAATTTTCGTGTAACACTTTGTAACAAAATTAGGTGAAGAAAGTATCAAAAATGTATGAGAAAGAAATGATGATGGCGCCACAAACAAGGTTGTTTGATAAGCCTATGATGTTCGCCACAAGAATCTTGGATTCTTGATAAAGAACTAAGGTTGGCTCAACCAAGAACCAAGGAGAACAAATTCTCACAAAAATGGATTTCAATCCAAATTCAACTTCCAAGTTTTCATTCATCATGTTTGGGCATGTTACATATAGGTATGAGGCTGCCACAAATTGGCTTACACAAAGTCCTCATAAGATTCCATTATTCTATAACCCCCAACTAATGATTCACATAACAACTAATGATTCAATTAACTCTCAAATTAACTCAGCCACTAATGGTGAGCTATTATTCTCTCTCCCTTCCATTATGTAGCATCCACACTTACTTCTCACATTAAAAGTGTAACCCACACATAATTAACAAAATACACAAAAGACAAATAACTCGTGTAAAATTCGTTCATAACTGCCACCATTATTTTCACCAAGATAGAAGCCGAATCTGGTCAAGAGGCATGAAATACGTTTTGTAGGAAATTTCCTTAGCTTTCAAACGCACCAAAGAATGCATCAATCGGACATCCGCAACTCAAGATACAGTAAAAAAAATTTAAGCTGGTTCATCACTAAAGAAAATAAGATTTTCATCAAAGTCCTTGAATTTCTTCTTGATCCATGGTCTTCATTGGACTCATATCATTCTTGTTGAAATGTTGACTTGCCCCCCCCCCCCCCCCAGCTCATATCAGGTGAGTTGTAATGATGGCAATTGGTGAAAAGTCCTTTTTGCCCTTGAACTTTCATTTTAATTCCAATTTTGTCCTAATCTTTTGTGACCAAAATGCCCTTGGACTTGCCATCTATTTACAAGTTTGTCCCAACAATTTGAGACCAAAATACCCCCCTCACTCCTTTATTTTCGTGGCTACCCACTTCTCCCCCAACACTTAGCCAAATTTTCATTTCTTTCTAAGGCATTTCCATCACAAAACACAAAGGACACCATAGTTGTTCTTGAAAAGTTCTTCATTTTTCTTCAATTTATTCATCAAATCTCTTCATTCCTAGGTGAGGATCATGTTCCTCATCATCTTAGCTTCATTAATCTTCCACAAATTTCCATTTTCATCAACTATTTCTCAAATTTCAATTCCTAGATCTAGTTTTTCAAAAATTCACCAAAAATCATAGAAAAATGTTTTGAGTTTTCTACCACTTGATCTTACTCTACTACCTCTAGATGTTATATCTAGAAGCTTGAGATCAAAAGAAATTCCTAGCTAAATTTTCTACTCTTGGCCGAATTTAACCATAAGTAGGCTAGATGAGTTTTCTTCAAATTTTTTCTTAGATGATGATGGTTCTAGGCTATCTAAGGTCTCTAGGTTTTAAATCCTAGTGTATGTGCAAAAGAAACTCCTAGCCCTATTTTTCTATGTTGGCCGAACCTAGGTTTATATGGGTTATATGGATCTTGTTCAATGTTTAACTTAGATGATGATGTCTATAAGTTATCTAATGTGTCTAGTTTTTAAATCCAAGAGTATATGATCACAAGAAATTTCTAGCCTATTTTACTTATGCTTGGCTGAAACCCTAACCCATTTGGTTAGAGGATTTTGTTTCAAAGTTTTGATTTGTAACACTTGATCTATGTTAGTTAAGACACTAGTAACTAGGATCCAAAATATGGAATTGAGAAAATAAACCTAGCCCTATTTTGGTGTCTTGACTGAATCCTAGCTTAGAGTTGTCATAGTTGAATTTTGTTTGACGAATTTATTTTTATGTGATTTGGTTGTAGGTTAATTGAAAACCGTGGTGTAGTAACGAGGATCAGAAAGTTCGTGAATCCGGTGATAAGTTCAGGTGGGGGATAGATTCAACCTATCGTCGGAATGGATAAGTAGTTTATAATATAATAATTGTGTAGGGCGACCTAAACCCTACTAGTGGTCGAGTAATCGACAAGACAAAAATTGCATTGGAATCTTTTCCGTAATACCAATGATGATTTGGGAATTGTAGGTTTATTGACGTTAGGATAATTTTAGAATATTTGAGGATGCCTGACTTTAAGATTATTGAATTGTTTGTGATGTGCTGGTTGAGGTATTCTACTACATGTGACGTTTACTTGGTTGTTTGAATATTTTATGATTGTTGTGTTATGAATGATTTGCCTGAGTTGATAATGTGCTTAGTTGACTTTTAAGTAAAGATATAAGTTGTTCGGGAGATGTTCATGGGGGTGAGAGAATGAATGTGTCTTAGAGGTGCCTAGCTTAATTAAATTATCTAATGAATGAAATGTGATATAGAATCCGAGTTGAGGCTATGATGGAAGCTTGAGGAACTAGGTTATTATTGATGAGAGGCAGTGAGATTCATATAGAGGCATTGATGCAAATACACTTTTAATCCATGACTCATTGACCTGATCTACCCTATCAAAAGATAGAAGTGAACTATACCGAGTTCTATCCTATCAAAAGATAGAAGTGCACTACACCGAGTCGTATCCTATGAAAATATAGAAGTGTACTATACCAAGTTTTTGCACCAGACCGTTCTGGAATACTGACTTCCGTGACAGGAATAGAGATGGCCACATTAGCATAAAGATTCAGTTGCATGAGATTAATTATGTGTGATGTGTGTCTTTGACTGTTATTATATTATGTGCTATGTATTCCTTTCCGCTTTTGATGATAGAACTGTTTCTTATCCCCTATTCTTCTGTATTATGTATGTTGTATTTATTTCTTATGTGATCGTACGAGAAGACCCTATGGAGGAGCCTATTGCAGAGGAGTTGGATGGAACTCCTTATGATCCAGAAGTTGGAGGACGAGCTGTGGACCCGAGTGGTAGAACTTAGAGAATTAAGACCAGTGCGTCTTGTGAGACGTTTTATATTTTCCGTTGATTACAATAGTTTGTATAAATATATAAGTATGTACCTGTACAGGATCCTACCGAGAGGATACCCTAAACAGTGTTTTGATTACTCTGACGCATAAACATATGGTGTGTATGTATTTAATATATATACGATGTGTTGTTGTAAATGTTCTCATGATGTATGTTTAATTAAGTTTCAAATTTTCACGTATTTTGTAATACATGTTTCAACGTTAAGCGCGCGATTAAATAATTAACTCATTTATCTCTCATTTTCTTTTGATCTTCACCAATTTCTTTAGGAGAGAGAGGTACAAGAGTAATCTTTTTGTTGTGGTGCATGAAAGTAAATTTATCGGAAAGGCCATCATGTATGACTTTCCTATCAAATTGCCATGGCCTTCCTAGCAACACATGTCCCGCTTCCATAGGCACCACATCACACATCACTTCGTCATGATAAGAGCCAATGACAAAACTAAGCAACACTTGTTGATTCACCAAGATTTCACCCCTCTCACTTAGCCATTGAAACTTGTATGGCCTAGTGTGTGGATTGGTTTTGAGACCAAGTTTGGTCACCAATATTTGGCTAGCTACATTGGTGCAACTTCGTTGATCAATTATTAATGCACTCAATTTTCCATTCACCATACACCTAGTGTGAAAAATATTTTCTCTTTGGCTCTTATCCTCCTCTTTTATTTTGACTCCTAAGAGTCTTCTCACCATCAAAAGGTCTCCTTCAAGTGGAAAGACTTCATCTTCACCACTCTCATTAGAAGACTCACAAGAAGAGGCATTAGTGATCTCAATCTCATCATTACATCTAGAGATCATTGCTCTATTGTTAGGAATTTGTGATGCAATATGTACCTTTCCTAAGCATTTAAAACATTTAATGTCTCTAACTCTAGAAGAAGTAGGGGTAGAAGTAGAAGGTTTAGAGTTAGAAGATGTGGACTTGGATCCACCTTTACCATAACCCTCTAATTGTTTGAATGAATCACCCTCCTTCTTGGAATTGTCCTTCCAAGATGAATTGTTGTTGTCGAAGAAAGGTTTCTTGAAAGACTTCTTCCTCTTGACTTGAGCTTCAACCTTGATTGCAAGATGCACCAAGTCTTCTAATTCAACATAGTTGTAAAGTTCAACCACATCTTGGATGTCTTGGTTGAGTCCACCCAAGAACCTAGACATAGTTGATTCTCTATCTTCTTCTATGCTCTAATCAATATGACCTCCAACTCTTTGTAATATTCTTCTACACTCATGCTTCCTTGCCTCAATTTTTGTAGCCTATGGTGTAAGTCTCTAGTATAGCTTGAAGGAACATATCTCTTTCTCATTACTTTCTTCATCTCTCTCCAAGTACTAATGGGTTTCTAATCATACTTTTTACACTCTTTAAATAATTGATCCCACCAAATTAAAGCATAATCTTGAAATTCTAAACTTGCTACTTTTACTTTTTTTATTCACTATAATTGTAAAAAGAAAATATATGTTCTAATTTGGTTTCTCATTCTAAATAAGCCTCGGGATCACCCTTCCCATGGAAGCTAGGTATCTTCACATTATGCAACTTGTCATCCTTGTCATGCCTTCTTCCTCTATGCTCATGTCTAAGTCTCCATCTATCAAATCTAGGTCTTTCCTCATGGTTGTCTTCGAAATGTGATGAACCTATATGAGAGTTTGTATGCCTTGATCCTTCTTTGTTATCAAGTATTTCCAATCTTTCAAACATTCTTTCCATGTGGCTGGTCATTCTATCCAACTTCCTATTCAAGTTCCTTGTTCTTGGTGATGATGTAGGAGAATCTCCAATGTCTTCTTCATGTATGGAAGTCATGGTGCACTTATAAATTCAAAAATTGCATACAAAATCCAGCGAATGAAAAATTACACAAAACAAATGAATATTAAACCGATGAGAACAATTACATCACCAAAAATCAAAAGAATTAAGTACAAACCAAACTAGTGACTATTACACTTAAAGAACATAGAATTATAAGAAAAATGAAAGTACAAGGTCCTCACCATTCACTCACCATTCACTCAAAGATGGTCACTCGTGTATATCACTCAAGTAGACTTTTACAAGATGATTTCACTCTTATCTCTTTTCACTCAATAGTTTCCTCCTCAAGGGATCTCCAAATTGAAACAAGATTCTCAACTATTAGTCCCCAAACAAGTGATAAAGCAACCAATAAGCAAATCAATTTCAAGAGGTCAAGAAAGCGGAAAACAAATAATACAAAACTAATGGAGTTTAGAAGATAAGCAAGAAAAAGGTTCAAGAAGAATTGCACACTCAAATTGATGTGAAGAAGACAAGTTGAAAGAGTTCAACAAAGTGTAATTCAAATTTAATCAAAGTGTTTGTGAACAAGTAATGATCAAAATGAATTGTGCTACACCAATATGTGAAGGATCAATACAAATATAAGCATGTGGAATGGTGGCAAGTCAACCTTTACTGTTTTTTTTCTTCCAGATTTTACACTATTGACCCAAACTTTGTATATTTACGGTTTTGGAACACTTTTTCTTTTTACACCAGAATTTTATTTTTTTAAAATTTCAGCCACTTGACTTTTCCTAATTACAATTCCACACCAATTTTAATGAAAATTTCGAATTACAAAAAAAACCCTTCAAGCATGAATAAACTTGAACAACATTGGTGTAATACATGGAAATATGAACAATTCAAATAGTGTAAAAAAATTTCCAAGTGAATGAGGACAAATCAAGTAATTAGAGACCTAGATCTTTCATTCAAGTGGATGATAAACACATCATTTCCAGAATTTGAATTTCATGAAGATCTATTAGGTTCTAAAAATTTGAAATCATTGAAGATAAAAATTTGAATTAATCTTACTATTGTGAATTGAATTTTGAATTTGAATTCTCAATTTGTTCAAAATCACAAAGTAAGAAAAAGAGATTTATTCTTGAATTTTCAAGAAGCAACCAAAATTCAAATGTAATCTATGATTATATTAAAAAATGGCGCCTAAAAATGCTATGGTGAAAAATGGAGGGGTAGAAACAATTTCACCAAAATTCAAGCAAGTTCAATTCACACACATTTCAAATTCTAGATTTATGATCACAATTGGAGTCAATTTGAATTTCATCATCCAATTTCAAGTGATTAATGGCACCAAAAACTCACATGAATTCATCATGAAAATGGCTCCAACTCAAAAATCATCATAGCATTTGAAAATTTTGATTAAAAATTCAAAACAATTGAAGATTCAAAGAACTAGCTCTAGATACCACATGATATGATCAAAGATTGATCACTAAACATTTGAGGATATTTATTTGAACTAATTTCTTTAAATTCAAGATCAAACACAAACAAGAACAATTGAATGAAACTTGAATCTCAAGTGAGAATCAAGAGAAACAAAAAGGAGTAGAAAAGCACAATGGTATATTAATTGAAATATCAAGAACAAGAATTAAAGTTCAATAATGAAAGAACACAAAGTAGAAAATGGAAGAGGTAGAGAAGAAGAAGACGGCGCCACAATCAATGCTTCATGGAGTTGAAGATTGAATTGATAAGCCAAAGGAGGATTCACCACTTGAATAAGGATATTCAAGATAAGAATCAAATGTTCAATTCAAGAACCAAGAAGAGGAGAACTCTCAACTCTCTCTAGAAATCTCAAGTATGAGAAAACTCAAATGTATTCAAAACTTGACAAAAGATTTACATGACATCTATTTGTAGGCCCATCCTACTTAAGGTGCAAGCTAGACTAACTTGATGTGCAAGTTACCCTAACTTGCAGTGCAAGTAGCGCCCTTTTCCTTCATCCACCCAAGTGTGGGCTTTGTTTTGGGCCTAATGCCTTCTACTATTATGCTATGGCCCAATAGGCCCATATCCTAGATTAGTCCTAAGTGCTTCTTTTGAATAAGCACTTTTTATTACATAAACTCTACTCTATACAAGGTTCCTAGTCCCTAGCTTTATTACATGAAGTCTAAGCTACACAAGGGTCCTAGGTCCTATCCCTAACTGGGTGGTCAATAGCTCAATGCATAAGAGATTCAAGGTGAAACCCTCTTCATACGGTTGCCTATGAGTCAAATGATTGACCACCACCTTCTTCAATGAGTCTTAGATTCTTCTAATCCTTTCCCTTGTTAAGGGTCCATGTAGGTCTTCAATGCTAGAACCTTGGCTTTGATTGTCCATGCTCATTTCATCCCCTCCTTCTTGAACAACATTCGTCCACGAATTGTGTTGTTCATCATCTGTGTCTTTTTCAAAAAGACTGAGATCAGACACATTAAACGTGGCACTTATATTATAATCACCAAGGAGATCTATTTAATATGCATCATCATTTATTTTTTCCAATACTTGGAAAGGTCCATCACCCATTAGTAGGAGTTTGGACTTCCTTTGTAATGGAAACCTCTCTTTTCTTAAGTGCACCCATACCCAATCACCCAGTTTGAGTAACACTTGTTTTCTTCCCTTATTTACTTGCCTTGCATTGTGCTCCCCTTGCTTTTAAATATTCAATTTTACTTGTTCATGGAGCTTTTTAACAAATTCGGCCTTAGCAAGCCTGTAACAGCCTGATTTTTAATTACATTGTTTAACTGGTTAAAATATAATTAATTATATTTTAATCTGAGATTTAGAAAGTGATTTTAAATAAAATAAAATCATATTCATAGTATCTCTTATGGTAGAAGGTTACGGTGAAATTTTGGGTTTAAAACTCAGAGGGAAACCGGTCTGCGTTTTTTTACTGACAGTCTAATTTTATACAAGGAGAAAACCCTAATTTGACCCAAAACTGAAATTTGTAGATTTTTTTTATATTTTGTCCGTGAGGAATTCTATTTTCCAAATTTCTGATCAGAAATAAAATATTATGTTTTCACTGACAGTAAGATTTTAATGATCAGAAAACCTAATTTTTACTAGTGAATGAAATGGTTTATGTTTAAAACATATTTCCAACAAGTTTGGTTATTTTGAAAATTTTCGATCGAAACACAGACAGAAACCCCAATCGGGAAACTGACGGAGTCAAAAACGGAACTGCAGAGACCCGTCAAGAGATCTGGACAACGAGTCATACATGATGACTCATGGAGGATGAGTCAACAAGCATTTATGAGCATTAAATGCTATTAATAATGACTTTTAGGTAAAATGACCAAAATACCCCCAAGCTTTCGCGGTTGATAACAAGACACATCTACGCACTCTTAACCACTCATTTTACATGGTTTTAAACCTCCCAAATCTCCTCAATTTTGTACAGCCATATATACCAAACCATACCTATTTCATTTTGCTTTTGTTTCATCAGTTTCCCCTCAAAAACCGAAATCGGGTAAATGAAGGAGCTTCGTATGGGATTTCCGTTAACTGCTAATGGATGGGATCAATAAGTCATGGATGACTCATTAGATGTGGACCAAAATCAGCCACACCTACATTAATTGTAAGCCACATACTTTTTAACCCTTGTTAGTAGCATAACCCTAGTTAAGTTAACTATTAACTATATGGTTAAGCTTATATTAATTTAATATTCATAAAACCCATTAATTGGAGTCTTAGGAACAAAACAAAGCCAAATATCTACCCTATTTAAACCCCAAACCACAGCAGCAACCCCCTCCACATTTCTCACTTCATCTTTTCCATTTCTTCTTCAAAAACTCCATTGTTGTTCTTGCACAACTTGATCATTCTTTCACTTTCTTTCATTATCTAGAGGTAAACCCTCACTTCTATGATCTTATGTATCTTCCTCATCTTCTTAACACTCTTTATCACCAACTACTTCGGATTAGAGGAGAATAATTGAGAGAGAAACCTCAATAGTTACAAGAAGCCTTTGTTGGAAGCTTTGAAACCTAGTTGGAGCAGTCTCAGTGAGAGAGTCTTCAAACACCCTTCAATCATTGGATCATTCTCAAATTTTAAAGGAATGTTCAAGACTTGTGGTTCTTCATATCCAACATCAGAATTTGGAACAAACATCCAGAGTCTGAGATATGAAGCTCAGACAGTAGGCCTAGGAGGTGAGAAACTTAACCCGGATACCATCTAAGCTGTCAACAAAGAATTGTGACCGGAGATGTTTTAACCGTTGGATCAGGCTGAAACTTTGTGAGAAAGTTTATGAAGGATATTTCTTCATTGTCATCGTTTTGTTTTCTAAATAGATCTCTGTGGCCAGATTAATAGAGCTCGAACAGTAGCCTTGTTTTGGTAGCTTTTCCATAGGATTCAGAGCTTATTTTGAATCCGATTTTCCCTAAGTCCAGCCGTTATTCTCGTAAGTTTTTCCATCTATTTTGTCTCTTGATTCAAATAGATTTATTTATTTGGAACCCTATTGTTGATTGGGTTGGCATTTGGTGTTTCCTGCGAATTGTGTTACTCGTATGTGTAATCGGGACGGAAAGCTAAACGGTGGATATGTAAGGATGGATGGTGGCAGATTTGTGGATGTTGTTGGACAGCGTGCCGAGGTTCTTGCCAGTAGCGTGGACGCATTTGGAGCTTGTATGGGAAAGCGAGCACGTCAATCAGGTGTGGGAAAGAATCAACCTATCATCGAAATCAATAAGTAGTAGATTATATGATAATTGTGTAGGGTGACCTAAACCCTACTAGTAGTCAAGTAATCGACCCGACCAAAATCACATTGGAAACATTTTCTGTAAAACCAAACGTGATTCAGGGATTGTAGGTTTATTGGCATAGGTTAATTTTGTGATATTGAGATGGAGAATGTCTGTCACGGCCGTGATGGTTGTCATGGCCAGGCCGTGACAGGTTCTGACTTGTAGAATTCTTGCATTTTATGTTTGTCACGACCGTGATGGCTATCACGGCCAGGCCGTGACAGAGTCTGACTTTAGGATTTTGATTTTACTGCTATATGCTGGTTGAGTTATTCCACCTGCATGTGACATATTATTTTTGGTGTTTGAATATTTTCTGATGTTATGTTATGCATGATCTGCCTGGTTGTTAATATTGTGCTTAGTGGATTTTAATCAAAGATATATATGTTGTTCGAGAGATAATTGTTTGTTTTGGATGTGAGAATAATGGTAACTTAGAGGTGCCTAACCTAGATGATGTATTGTAATGAGGTGTGGTGACTTAGAATATGTGTTGAGTTCTAGTGGAAGGTTAAGGCATTAGGATGTTGTTGAAATGGGTTGGTCAGATTCACGTGTATTGGTAATATAATACACGAGGTCGGTGTTGTTGTTCACAACCGTGTATTGGTAATATAATACACGAGGTCAAGAGTTCTCGCTAGACTGTTCCACCTTAGAAATAGGTTGTGCAGCTATAGTGTCATTGAATTTCATTGACCACCCCCGGGAGTGGAAGGGGTGTGCACCGGGAGCATCGTGCAGCTATTGTGTCATTGCTTTGTATGAGCATTCTCACCATGGAAGAGAATGTGCACTAGGAATTTGGAACCTGTTGCTTGAACATCTGAGTGACATTCCCCGAGAGGAATGCGTGAAGAAATCAATAGTGGCCACATCAGTATGAGAGTCTAGTTGTACGATATTGGGGTAGAGGATGATACATTAATTTGAGGATGCTTTGTTAGTTAGATGTTGAATGATGTTATGTCTGTGACAATTACTGTATAATTTACTATTACTCTTTTCCACTTTTTAATGATAGAACTTGTTCACATCCCCTATATTTCTGTATTTTTGTGGGTTACTTTACTTACATTAGAAGACCTGATGGAGGATTATGTTGCTGAGGAGTTGGATGGAACTCCTTACGAACCAGACACTGGAGGTCGAGCTATGATCCATGGTGATTAAAGTATTGATAGTATGGCCAGTGTGTCTAAGAAGTAATTTTTATATGTTTCCACTAAGTATGACTTTTATTTTAAGTTTATGCCTGTGAGGCTCCTACTGAGAGGATACCCTCAACAGTGTTTTGGTAATGTAATAAATAAACATGTGTGTATTTGTATATTACAACGTTGGTGTGTTTAATTTGCATAAGTTATATGATTATTATATAAGTTTTAATTTTTACATCTTTTCCCATTAAGCGAGTGGAATAAATTAATAAGGTTTTAAGCTAATAAAACACCGGGGCACAACTGGGTGTCTCATTTGGTATCAGAGTAGTTTGATTCTGATCAGACTGAGTGGTTTAGGATGTTGTTACTGGCCGTGTCTAGTTGAATCCACATCGGATATTAACTATGCTTAGAAGTTGGGTAGTGAGTCCGAATGTGATAACTAACATTGGTATACAACAGTTGGTAGATGATGATAGAGGAGCCAGTGTTCAGAGAGGAGGAGCTGGAGACGGAGTTCCAGCAGCAGGACTGCGATGGCCAGACTTAAGGCCACTGGGAGAGTGTTTACTGTGAGGGGAGCTGAATCCTCTCAATCTGGGGATCTTATACAAGGTATGTATTTGATATCTGGTAGACTTCGTTTGTTTGTCTAAGTAGCATGATAGACAAGAAAGTGATGAGAGTTTTGTTGAGTTATAGTTGTGACTGGTAGGATGTGAACCCTTAAGATCAATATCAGTGAGTGAGATAATTACTATACATCAAATGTTGATTGAGGCATAGTATTACTAAGAGAATCTAAGGTAATGATCAAATACTCGTAGTTAGTATGGATGGTATGAATTTGGAAGATTAAAGTAAAAGTACCTATAGTAGTTTTACCTAAGATGAATATGATCAGGAAAGATAACTTCTTTTGGTTTTAATTGCATTAAGAGGTGCAATAATGTTCTTTTGAGGATTAAGATGTGTGATTTTGATATAATCTGGAATAGTGGAATACACTACAAGGATCTAGGATTGTGAATGGATACATTAAGTAGGAAGTTAGGGTAGTATTGATTGCGGTGTTAATTGTAGAAGTTAGATGTTGAAATTGATTGTGGTGTTAATTGCGGGTAATGGTAGAAGTTAGATGTTGGAATTAATTGTGGTGTTAATTGCAGGAGTTAGATGTTGAAATAAGGTTCTCTAGTGGATCAGTAGTAAGAAGAAGGAAATGATTAAGTTTTAATTATGTCCTTCAAGGATGATAGATCAAGGTGAAATGTTAAGGACAATGAATATAATGTAGTGATGGATTGTTTCGAGGATAAATAGAACGATATAAGAATGAATTATGTTGTAAAGTTACCGCAGTCACCTCGGGGAAAGACAACGATGAGAAATATAATGTGGGATCTTTAGATTAAGATACGATTACAAGATGATGTCTAGTTTTGAGTTAAGAAATTCCGAGGACGGAATTTTTTTCTAAGAGGAGTAGTAATGTAACAGCCTGATTTTTAATTACGTTGTTTAACCTGTTAAAATATAATTAACTATATTTTAATCTGAGAGTTAGAAAGTGATTTTAAATAAAATAATATCGTATTCATAGTCTCTCTTATGGTATGCGTTTTTTCCTGACAGTATAATTTTATACCGGCAGAAAACCCTAATTTGACCCGAAACTAAAATTTGTAGATTTTTTTATATTTTGACCGTGATGAATTCTATTTTCCAAATTTCAGATCATAAATAAAATATTATGTTTATTCGGACGAATTTTGGTAAAAGTTCGAACCAAAAACAGTCGTTGTTTTCACTGACAGTAAGATTTTAATGATCAGAAAACCTAATTTTGACTCTTGAATGAAATGGTTTATGTTTAACACAAATTTCTAACGAGTTTGGTTATTTTGAAAATTTTCGATCGAAAAACAGACAGAAACCCTAATCGGGAAACCGATAGAGTCAAAAACGGAACTGCAGAGACCCATCAAGAGATCGGGACAACGAGTCATACATGATGACTCATGGAGGATGAGTCACCAAGCATTTATGAGCATTAAATGCAATTAATCATGACTTTTAGGTAAAATGGCCAAAATACCCCCAAGCTTTCGCGGTTAATAACAAGGCACATCTACGTACTCTTAACCACTCATTTTACATGGTTTTAAACCTCCCAAATCTCCTCAATTTCGTGCAACCATATATACTAAACCATACCTATTTCATTTTGCTTTCGTTTCAACATTTTCCCCTCAAAAACCGAAATCGGGTCAATAAAGGAGCTGCGTATGGGATTTCCTTTAACCGCTAATGGATGGGATCAATGAGTCATGGATGACTCATTAGATGTGGCCCAAAATCAGTCACGACTACATTAATTGTGAGCCACATACTTTTTAACCCTAGTTAGTAACATAACCCTAGTTAAGTTAACTATTAACTATATGGGTAAGCTTATATTAATTTAATGTTCAGAAAACCCTTTAATTGGAGTCTAAGGAACCAAAAAAAGCCTAATATCTACCCTATTTAAACCCCAAACCGCAGAAGCAGCCCCCTCCACATTTCTCACTTCATCTTTTCCATTTCTTCTTCATTTTTTCTTCAAAAACTCCATTGTTGTTCTTATACAACTTGACCATTCTTTCACTTTCTTTCATTATCTAGTGGTAAACCCTCACTTCTATGGTCTTAGTTATCTTCCTCATTTTCTTAACTCTATTTATCACCCACTACTTCGGATTAGAGGAGAAGAATTGAGAGATAAACCTCAATAGTTAAAAGAAGCCTTTGTTGGAAGCTTTGAAACCTAGTTGGAGTAGTCTCAGTGATAGAGTTGCCAAACTCTCTTCAACCGTTGGATCATTCTCAAAATTTAAAAGAAGGTTCAGGACTTGTGTTTATTCATATCTGACGATCAGAATTTGGAACTAACCTCTAGAGTGTGAGATATGAAGCTCGGACAGTAGGCCTAGGATGTGAGAAACTCAACCTGGATACCATCTTTGCTGTCACCAAAGAATTGCGATCTGAGATGTTTTAACCATTGGATCCGGTTGAAACTTTGTGAGGAGGTTTAGGGAGGATATTTCTGCATTATAGAGCTCTGTGACCAGAGTAATAGAGCTCGAACAGTAGCCCTGTTTTGGTAGTTTTTCCCTAGGATTCATGAGCTTATTTTGAAACCGATTTTCCCTAAGTCCAGCCGTTGTTCTCGTAAGTTTTTCCATCGAATTTGTCTTTTGATTCAAATAGATTTATTTATTTGAAACCCTATTGTTGATTCGGTTGGTATTTGGTGTTTCCGACGAATTGTGTTACTCGTACGTGTAATCGGGACGGAAAGCGGAATGATGGATGTGTAAGGATGGATGGTGGAAGATTTGTGGATGTTGTTGGACAGCGTGCTGAGGTTCTTGGCATTAGCATGGATGCATTCAGAGCTTGTACGGGAAAGCGAGCACTTCAATCAGGTGGGGGAAAGAATCAACCTATCATTGGAATCGATAAGTAGTAGATTATATAATAATTGTGTAGGGCAACCTAAACCCTACTTGTAATAGCCTGATTTTAATTGTGTTGTTCAACCTGTTAAAATATAATTAATAATATTTTAACCTGAAAGTTAGAAAGTGTTTTTGATAAAATAAAATCATATTCATAGTCTACTTTGTGGTAGAAGGTTACGGTAAAATTTTGGGTTGAAAATTCAGACAAAACCCGGTCTGCGTTTTCACTTATAGTAAAAGTTTATTGAGCAGAAAACCTAATTTTGTCCCGTGAACAAAATGGTTAGTGTTTTTGTGGTGTTTCCAATGACTTTACTAATTTTGGAAATTTTACGTTCGGAATTAAAATATAAAATTTTATCCGGGTAAAAACTTCAAGGATTACGATCGGAAACTTTAATCGGGTAAATAATGGAGCATAATGGAGAGCTGAGGTGACTGAAGTGACTGGATGGAGTTGAAGTGACTTGATGGACTAAAGTCACATGTCACATCCAAGAAAGTAATCATGATGTTTTGGAAAGTAATAGTATTTTAATCTTAAAACCTATTAATCTCTCTCCTAACCAACCAAACATTTCCTAAGCCAAACTTGTCTTCCAAGTTATCTCCTCTCCTTCTCCCACACGCCTCTCTCTCTCTCTCCCATCTCTATATAATCACTCATTTTTCTCACTCATGGTTTTACACATACAAAACCACATTTTCTACTTCAAACTCCATTGATTTTTCTTCAAGAACTCGTCATCATCACTCATTTTCTTTAAGCTCCAAGGGTAAAACTTCTTATTCTTACTCATTTAAGTTCTCATCTCCACTTATTTGTTGAGTTAATGTCATTTTCTTCCATTTATCATTCTTAGATCCATAACTTCTAAAATCTCTAGAAAATTGTAGAAAAATCATAAAAATGTGAAACCAATTTCTATGATCTAGTTATGATCTCTACTTTCATTATCTAAAAGCATACATCAAGAAAAAAATTCCTCCCCTATTTTTATAAAGAGGATGAACCTATGTCTAAATGGACAAATGAGGTTTTGTTCAATTTTTTAACTTAAATGAGGTTATATCTAAACTATTTAGGGTTTCTACGTTCCTAATCCTCAACTAATCTTAATTTTCATCAAGTTTTATCTATTTCAAGTCTTAGATCTATTTCTTCCAAGATTATGTAAAAATGTTTAAAAATGTTGATGAGTTAAGATTATGGTTTTTATGCTTTTAGATACTTATACTTTTATGATCCAAGGGTTGGAACACAAATAAATTTTCTAACCTATTTTTATGTTCAAGAACGAAACCATAACCTTAGAGGTTAGAGGATTTTGTTTCATATTTTAAACTTCTAACAATTTCTTTTAGTTATCTAAGACCTAAGCACTTAGAATCCAAAAGATTAGAGTGAGAAAATAATCTTAGCCTCATTTTCAATTAGAGGCCGAACCTAGTATTATAGTGAACCTAGTGGGAATTGTTTGATTAATCGTTGTTATGTGATGTTGGTTGAAGGAGGAATTGGTAACGTGTGGCATGATAATGAGGAACGTTGATTTCAAAATCTAGGTGATAGCTCAGGTGGGGGAAATAATCAACCTATCGTCGGAATCGATAAGTAGTAGATTATATGATAATTGTGTAGGGTGACCTAAACCCTACTAGAATTCGAGTAATTGACAAGACCAAAATCACATGGGAAACTGTTTCTTTAAAAACCAATGTTGATTCAAGGATTGTAGGTTTTTCGATATTAGGTTGATCATAGGTATGTGATGATGTTTGAATATATGTTATTGAATTTACTGTGATACGCTGGTTGAGGTATTCCATCTGCATGTGACGTATTTTTTTCGTTGTTTGAATATTTGATGATATTGAGGAGGTTGATTGTCTGTCACGGTCGTGATGGCTAGGCCGTGACAGCTTCTGTGTTGTAGAAATGCTTGCCTTTGATGCCTGTCACAATTGTGACAGAATCTGACTTTATTTTGATTGATATTGTGTTATGCATGATCTGCTAGGTTTTTATTATTATGCTTAGTGGATTTTTAAGCAAAGATACATATGTTGTCTAAGAGATGATTTTTTTGGGTGTGAGGATAATGATGATTTAGAAGTGCCTAACCTAGATGATGTATGTTAAAGAAGTGTTATGACATAGAATATACGTGTCAAGTTCTAATAGAAGGTTAAGGCACTAGGATGTTGTTAAAACGGGTTGGTGAGATTCAAGTATAGGTGTTTTTGTCCACAACCGTGTATTGGTAATATATTACACAAGGAAAAAAGTGTATTGGTAATATAATACACAAGGACATATGTGTATTGGTAATATAATACACCATGTATTGGTAATATAATATATGTAAAACACATTTTGTATTGGTAATATAATACACCGTGTATTGGTAATATAATACACGTAAAATACATCTGTGTATTGGCAATATAATACACCGTGTATTGGTAATATAATACACGTAAAATCAAGAGTTCTCGCGAGACCACTTCCACCTTAGAAATAGGTGTGCAGCTATGATGTCCTTGAGCAGCATGAGATTGAGGGTAGAGGATGATATATATTAACTTGAGGATGATTCGTTAGTTATGTGTGTTGATTGTCTGTGACAATTAATGTATAATTTACTACGACTCTTTTCTGTTTTTTGATGATAAAATTGTTTCTTATCCCCTGTATATTCATGTATGTTGTATTTTACGTCCTTGTGGAATCGTACGAGAAGACCCTGTTGATGAGCCTAACCAGGAGGAGTTGAATGGAACTCCCTACGAACCGGATGCTGGAGGACGAGTTGTGACCCATGGTGATTAGGGTCTAGTTAGTTATGGCCAGTGCGTCTTGTGAGACATTTTTTATATTTTCCGCTAAGTATAACTTTTGTTTAAGTATATGCCTGTGAGGGATCCTACTAAAAGGATACCCTCAACAGTGTTTTGTAATATGTTTAATATACTTATATTGTGAGGTGTATTCTATATGAAGCTGTATACGTCATAAGTTAAGTTTTTTTTATTTCTACGTATTTTCATATTAAGCGCACAAGTAAGAAATTAATTAATGAGGTTTTAGTCTAATAAAACACCGGGGCATAACGGGGTGTCTCATTTTGGTATTAGAGCAGTATGGTTCTAAAACGGACTGTGGGGTTATGTTCGATCAGAATCAAGGACTACGAGGTTTAAGATGTTGTTACTGACCGTGTCTAGTTGAATCCACATCGGATATTGACTATGTTTAGAAGTTGGGTAGAATGTCCAGTAGTTTGTAATTTTAAGTTCCTAAGTAGAGTAGGGAATTGGAATGACTTTACTCATGACAAATATGATATTTTTGGGGTAAGTTACTTGTGTAAGTTCTTGCATAAAAGAGAGTATCATGGTTGATTGTGCCTTAAAAGTTAGAGAGTAAGATTTGGAATAAATGTTAGACAAGAAGTTTATTGGAAGAAGTAGTTCTTGTTGATAAGGTGTAGTGAGCAATTAGCTGTTGAAAGAAATTGTTATTAAAGGAATTTGTTTTAAGCACTTGATATGTTTGGATAATGTGGAATAGTGGTTAGAGACGTTAAATTCGGATTTGAGGAAAATGGTTATAAGTTGGCATGTTGTTCTTGTTTAAAATGTGAGTTTAGGACTTCACTTGGAGCTTTGATAGGTATAGATGGAGTTTAGTTATATTTGGAAGAGTAATTGGTGTTGTGGAAAGATTAAGGATATGAAATGTGACTTAATTATATGGTTAAATAGTTGGATATATGTGAATATGTTAATATATTTAAATGTCAGATTTAAGGTTGATTGGATTGATTTAGTGTATTGTTCCAATGGAGTTTGTAAGTTCAGATTTTGTTTGAAGCCTTGATTAATATAGATTAGGTCCGAGTGCATCTTTAGAAGTTAGCTTGTGTCAATTTGATTAATTATGATTGGGTTTGGAGATTTTGAAGGTAAGACTTGCATTGGGTATTAGATACATGTTGAATTTCGTATTTATGATGAACTAGGGATTTTGAAGGTAGGATTGATAGAGTTTAGAGAGATTTCTGATAAAATAAGGGAACCTAAGTGTTTAACATAGTTTTAGAAGTTTAGGTTTGACACTTGGTCCCTAATCTAGTGTTTAAAGATGATAAAGGAAGTAGACTCAAGTTTATGAAATTAATACTTTGATGTGAAGATGGACTTATTTTCTGATAATGATAAGTTTGTTTAAAGAAAATGAGGTTTAGGTATATGGTGTTTATAAGAGAAGTTGATTTGAGTGTGGCTTGTCCATGATTAGTATTTAAGTCTTTATGTTGAGAATAGAACTAGTTTCTAACCCTTGTAAGGTCATTGGAATTTATTAAGATGAGGTGTGAGCCTTAGCTTGTAATGGGATTATTCTTAAAGTGAGATTTGATTTGTGAAAATAGCATTAACTTGGATTTGGTTAAGATACTCACATTCCAGGTTAGTTTGAGTGAAAATTTAAGTAGATCCTTAAATTAAGGGACTTACTTATGTTAACTTCGTCATTGTTGATCTTGCCTTCTGGATTGGAATGAAGATTTAATTGGGCAACATATAGGCTAAGTCTATCTTATCACCCTCACTTCGATGTACAAGTAAGAAAACGAGTTGATCCTTAGAAGGATGACAGGGAGCATGTGTAGTATCTCAGTATGATCAACCCCTTTAGTGGGATAGACAAGTGGTGGTAGGAGTTTTGTTAAGAGGGATTGTTTGAGTTTGGGAAGAATGAACGAAAGTGGATATAGTAATTTCACCTAAGTTGAATATGAGCAGAAAGAGGTAAGCTCCTGTGTAAATTGAGTTTACTAGAGAAATTCAAAGTTGCTGAGTTAGATAATTCTAATCGGCGTATTTTATTTTGATTTTAGTTTATTGTAAGGAGTATTGAGATGTTTTACTTGGAAACTTGGAATGTATGAATTTGATATAATCTAGAATAGTGTAATACGTTCAAAGGAACTGAGATAGTGATTGGATACATCGAGTAAGAAGTTATGATAATATTGATCTTGGTGTATATTGTGGTAGTTAGATGTTGGAATAAGGTTTTCTGGGGGACCAGTATTAAGAAGAGAAAATGATTAAGTTTCGATGAAGTTCTTCAAGGATGATAGATTAAGGTGAAATGTTAAGGATAAGGAAAACAATGTAGTGATGGAGTTAGCTGAGGATACAATTTGCTTGAGTATGATCACTATTAGTAGTGATTTTATGAAGATATTAAGGATAAACAAGTTCAAGATCTATATCTTCAGGAAGTAAGTAGAGATATAGATGAAGGCAAAGTTTCTGAGTTTAGTAGAGGAACAGATGGTGTGTTAAGGTTTAGAGGTAGAATATGCGTGCCAGAGGATGTAGAGCTTAGGAAAATGATTTTTGAAGAAGCACATAAGAGTAAACTGAGTTTTCATCCTGGATCCACTAAGATGTATCAGGATTTGAATAAAATGTGTTAGCGGACACGGATGAAAAAGGAAGTAACAGAGTATGTGTTATCTTGTCTGGTGTGTCAGCGGGCTAAGATTGAACATCAGAAGCCGACAGGTTTATTACAATCATTGGATATTCCATAGGAGAAATGGGATAGCATTGCTATGGATTTTATGGTTGGGTTACCACGAACTCCTAAGTGACATGATACGATTTGGGTCATCATTGGTAGGTTGATGAAATGTGCTCACTTCTTATCTATTGGTGGAAGTTATAATTTGGAAAGGTTGACTCAGATTTACATCAAAGAAATTGTTAGATTGCATGGTGTGCCAAAAAGTATTGTCTCAGACCGAGATCCTAGATTCACATCTAGATTTTGGAGACAATTTCAAAATGCCTTGGGAACAAAGTTGAGGATGAGTTCTGCTTATCTTCCCTAAACTGATGGACAGTCAGAAAGGACAATTCAGTCATTGGAGGATCTATTGAGAGCTGGTGTGTTAGAGCACACTGGCAATTGGGATGAGTTCTTACCATTGATTGAATTTACTTATAACAATAGTTTCCATAGTAGTATCGGAATAGCACCATATAAGGCTTTGTATGGAAGAAAGTGTAAAACCTCGTTATGTTGGTATGAGACTGGTGAGAACCAAGTTTTGGGTCCAGATGTGGTGCAACAGACTACGGAACAAGTCAGGAAGATATGGGAGAAGATGAAGGAAGCTCAGGATAGACAAAAGAGCTACAGTAACAAGAGGAGGAGACCATTAGAATTCCAGGAAGGCGATCACGTGTTTTTGCATGGTTGTTAATATTGTGCTTAGTGGATTTTAAGCAAAGATATATATGTTGTTCGAGAGACAGTCGTTTGTTTTGGGTGTGAGAATAATGGAGGTGCCTTACCTAGATGATGTATTGTAATGAGGTGTGGTGACTTAGAATATGTGTTGAGTTCTAGTGGAAGGTTAAGGCTAAAGGATGTTGTTAAAATGGGTTGGTGAGATTCACGTGTATTGGTAATATAATACACGAGGTCGATGTTGTTGTTCACAACCATGTATTGGTAATATAATACACGAGGTGAAGAGTTCTCGCTAGACCGTTCCACCTTAGAAATAGGTTGTTCAGCTACAGTGTCATTGAATTTCATTGAGCACCCCCGGGAGTGGAAGAGGTGTGCACCGGGAGCATCGTGCAGCTATAGTGTCATTGCTTTGCGTGAGCGTTCTCACCATGGAAGAGAATGTGCACCGGGAATTTGGAACATGTCGCTTGAACATCTGACTGACATTCCCCGAGAGGAATGCGTGAAAGAAATCAGTAGTGGCCACGTCAGTTAGAAAGTCTAGTTGTACGAGATTGGGGTAGAGGATTATACATTAATTTGAGGATGCTTTGTTAGTTAGATTTTAAATGATGTTATGTCTATGACAATTACTGTATAATTTACTATTACTCTTTTTCGCTTTTTGATGATAGAACTGCTTCTTATCCCCTATATTTCTGTATTTTTGTGGGTTACTTTACTTACATTAGAATAACCGATGGAGGATTATGTTGATGGGGAGTTAGTGGAACTCCTTATGAACCAGACGCTAGAGGTCGAGCTGTGATCCATGGTGATTAGAGTATAGATAGTATGGCCAGTGTGTCTAAGAAGTAATTTTTATATGTTTTCGCTAAGTATGACTTTTATTTTAAGTTTATGCTTGTGAGGCTCCTACTGAGAGGATACCCTCAACGGTGTTTTGGTAATGTAATAAATAAACATGTGTGTATTTATATATTACAACGTTGGTGTGTTTAATTTGCAGAAGTTATATGATTATTATATAAGTTTTAATTTTTACGTCTTTTCCCGTTAAGCGAGCGATTAAGGAATAAATTAATAAGGTTTTCAGCTAATAAAACACAGGGGCACAACGTGGTGTCTCAAAGCCCATCTTGATGCAACAAAGATTGGTCAATTGGTAATGGAAGCAAATCAAGTGGGGTTTGTGGATTAAAACCATAGACTATCTCAAAAGGGTAGTGCTTAGTAGTAGAATGTTACACATGGTTGTATGCAAACTCAATGAAAGGTAAGCACTCTTCCCAAGACTTTAGGTTTTTCTTGAGGATGGTTCGTAGGAGAGTAGAACGAGTCCTATTAACCACCTCGGTTTGCCCTTCCGTTTGTGGGTGGCAAGTAGTCGAAAAGAGTAATTCATTTCCAAGTTTACCCCACAAAGTTCTCCAAAATTGACTTAGAAACTTTGTATCTCTATCGATACAATGCTTCTAGGAATCCCATGTAGTCTAACTATTTCCCTAAAGAAAAGGTTGGCTACATTGCAAGCATCATCACTTTTGTGACATGGAATGAAATGAGACATCTTGGAAAACCTATCCACAACCACAAAGATTGAGTCATTCCCTCGCCTAGTCCTTGGCAATCCCAATACAAAATCCATAGAGATATCAATCCATGGAGAAGAAGGACAAGGTAATGGAGTGTACAGCCCATGTGGCGTACTCTTTGACTTTGCCTTCAAACATTCAATGCATTTTTCACATAAATTTTGGACTTGGATTTTCATTTTTGGCCAAAAGAAATGTTCATGCAAAACCTCTAAAGTCTTGTGAACACCAAAGTGCCCCATTAATCCCCCTTGATGTGCTTCTCTTACCAACAACTCCCTAATAGAATGCCTTGGCACACAAAGTCTTTTGTATTTTAAAAGGAATCCCTCATTGATGAAATATCCTTTATGTGCCATGGATCCTATTTGAGTGTAAATTGTAGAAAAGTCTGAACATTAACATACAATTCCTTTATGTGATCAAACCCTAAAAGTTTAGTTTCAAGCATTGAAAGTAAGGCATATCTACGTGAAAGCGCATCGGCCACAACATTGCTTTTACCTTGTTTATGTTTAATCACATAAGGAAATTTTTCTACGAATTCTATCCATTTGACATGTCTCTTGTTTAATTTTCCTTTCCTAAGTGTTTTAATGATTCATGATCTCTATGAATGATAAATTCCTTGGGCAAGAGATAGTGTTACCAAACTTTGAAACTCTTTGCTAGGGCATAAAGTTCTTTATCATAAGTTGAATAGTTCAAATGTTCCCCAACAAGTTTCTCACTAAAGTAAGCAATGGGGTGTCCTTCTTGAAGTAAAACGGCCCCAATGCCTACATTAGAAGCATCACACTCTATCTCAAAAGATTTCACAAAATTTGGAAGTGCGAGAATTGGTGCATTGGTCAATTTTTCCTTGAGTATATTGAAGAAGTTTTCTTGGCATTGGCCCTAATGAAATGGCAAATTTTTTTTTAAAAGCTCATTTAGAGGACTTGCCAAAGTGCTAAAGTCTATGACAAATCTTCTATAAAAACTTGCCAATCCATGGAAACTCCTAATATCTCCAACATTTTTAGGTGTTGGCCAACTTTGGATGGCCTTAATTTTTTCTTCATCCACTTGTACACCTTGTGCACTAATAACATAGCCCAAAAATATCACTTTGGTGGTGGAAAATGTGCATTTTTCAAGGTTGCCAATTAGTTTTTCATTCCTTAATACTAACAAAACACACTTCAAATGTTCATGATGTTCATAAAGTGTTTTGCTATATATTAATATATCATCAAAATAGACAACCACAAATTTACCAAGGAATTCCCTAAGAATATGATTCATGAGCCTCATGAATGTGCTTGGTGCATTAGTAAGTCCAAAGGGCATCACAAGCCATTCATAAAGTCCATACTTGGTTTTAAAAGCGGTTTTCCATCCATCCCCTTCTCTTATTCTTATTTGATGATAGCCACTTCTTAGGTCAATTTTTGAAATGATTTGTGACCCATGTAGCTCATCCAATAAGTCATCAAACCTTGGGATTGGATGTCTATATTTGATGGTTATGTTATTAATGGATCTACAATCCGTGCATATTCTCCATGTACCATCTTTTTTGGGTACTAAAATAACTGGCATGGCACATGGAGAAAGTGATTCTCTTATCCATTCTTTTTCCAATAATCCTTCAACTTGCCTTTGAATTTCTTTTGTTTCTTCGGGATTGCTCCTATAGGCCGGCCTATTAGGAAGAGATGCACTAGGAATTAAGTCCATTTGGTGCTCAATACCCCTCATAGGTGGCAAACCTTTAGGAAGCTCTTTTGGAAAAACATATTTAAACTCATCCAAAAGAAACTCAAAGGGATTTGGTAAAGAAAGAGATGATGTAGAATTTTCATCATTATTTTTGTTGTAAAGTAAATATATTGGTTGATTGGCTAATAATATTTTCTTGACTTCCTTTTCTTTTAGAAATAAGCATTCTTTGCCATCTATTTCATTACCTTTATTTTTTTCAAAAACATTTTGCTCACTTGTGCCATTTGGCTTTTTCATATTCTTTTTTTGCACATTATTTTCTTTATTTATTTCTTTTCCACTCTTGGCTTTTCTCTCAAGCTCTCTTTTCTCTTTCATTTTCTCTTGATCCTCGCCAATTTCTTTAGGAGCGAGGGGTACAAGAGTAATCTTTTTGTTGTGGTGCATGAAAGTAAATTTATTGGAAAGGCCATCATGTATGACTTTGCTATAAAATTACCATGGCCTTCCTAGCAACACATGTCCCGCTTCCATAGGCACCACATCACACATCACTTCATCATTATAAGAGCCAATGGCAAAACTCAACAACACTTGTTGGTTCACCAAGATTTCACCCCTCTCACTTAGCCATTGCACCTTGTATGGCCTAGGGTGTGTATTGGTTTTGAGACCAAGTTTGGTCACCAATCTCTGGCTAGCTACATTGGTGCAACTTCCTCCATCAATTATTAATGCACACAATTTTCCATTCACCATACACCTAGTGTGAAAAATATTTTCTCTTTTGCTCTCATCCTCCTCTTTTATTTTGACTCCTAAGATTCTTCTCACCATCAAAAGGTCTCATTCAAGTGGAAAGACTTCATCTTCACCACTCTCATTAGAAGACTCACAAGAAGAGGCACTAGTGACCTCAATCTCATCATTACATCTAGAGATCACTGTTCTCTTGTTAGGACATTGTTATGCAATATGTCCCTTTCCTAAGAATTTAAAACATTTAATGTCTCTAGCTCTATAAGAAGTGGGGGTAGAAGTAGAAGGTTTAGAGTTAGAATATGTGGACTTGGATCCACCTTTACCATAGCCCTCTAATTGTTTGAATGAATCACCCTCCTTCTTGGAATTGTCCTTCCAAGATGAATTGTTGTTGTTGAAGAAAAGTTTCTTGAAAGACTTCTTCCTCTTGACTTGAGCTTCAACCTTGATTGCATGATGCACCAAATCTTCTAATTCAACATAGTTGTAAAGTTCAACCACATCTTGGATGTCTCGGTTGAGTCCACCCAAGAACCTAGACATAGTTGCTTCTCTATCTTCTTCTATGTTTCCTCTATGCTCATGTCTAAGTCTCCATCTATCAAATCTAGGTCTTTCCTCATGGTTGTCTTTGAAATGTGATGAACCTCTATGAGAGTTGGTTTGCCTTGATCCTTCTTTGTTCTCAAGTATTTCCAATCTTTCAAACATTCTTTCCATGTGATTTGTCATTCTATCCAACTTCCTATTCAAGTTCCTTGTTCTTGGTGATGATGTAGGAGAATATCCAATGTCTTCTTCATGTATGGAAGTCATGGAGCACTTACAAATTCAAAAATTACATACAAAATCCCACAAATGAAAAAATACACAAAACAAATGAAGATTACACCAATGAGAACAATTACATCACCAAAAATCAAGGGAATTAAGTACAAACCAACTAGTGACTATTACACTTAAAGAACAAAGAATTATAAGAAAAATGAAAGTATAAGGACCTCACCACTCACTCACCGTTCACTCAAAGACGGTCACTCGTGTATATCATTCAACTAGACTTTTACAAGATGATTTCACTCTTGTCTCTTTCCACTCAAGAGTTTCCTCCTCAAGGGATCTAAAAATTGAAACAAGATTCTCAACTATTAGTCCACAAACAAGTGATAAAGCAACCAATAAGAAAATCAATTTCAAGAGGTCAAGAAATTGGAAAACAACTAATACAAAACTAATGGAGTTTAGAAGACAAGCAAGAAAAGGTTCAAGAAGAATTGCACACTCAAATTGATGCGAGGAAGACAAGTTGAAAGAGTTCAACAAAGTGTAATTCAAATTTAATCAAAGTGTTTGTGAACAAGTAATGATCAAAATGAATTGTGCTACACCAATATGTGAAGGATCAATACAAATATAAGCATGTGGAATGGTGGCAAGTCTTTTACCTTTGCTGAATTTTTATTTTCAGATTTTGTACTTTTGCCCCAAACTTTGTATTTTTACGGTTTTGGCACACTTTTTCTTTTTACACCAGATTATTTTTTTAAAAATTGCAGCCACTTGACTTTTCCTAATTACAATTCCACAACAATTACAATGAAAATTTCGAATTACAAAAATCCTTCAAGCATGAATAAACTTGAACAACATTGGTGTAATATATGGATGTATGAACAATTCAAGTAGTGTAAAAAAATTTCCAAGTGAATGAGTACAAATCAAGTAATTAGAGACCTAGATCTTTCATTCAAGGCGATGATAAACACATCATTTCCACAATTTGAATTTCATGAAGATCTATTAGGTTCTAAAAATTTGAAATCATTGAAACACTTTTGATTAAAATTTGAATTAATCTTACTATTATGAATTGAAATTTGAATTTGAATTTTCAATTTGTTCAAAATCACAAAGTAAGACAAAGAGATTTATGCTTGAATTTTCAAGAACCAACCAAAATTCAAATGTAATCTATGATTACATTCAAAAATGGCGCCTAAAAATGCTATGGTGAAAAGTGAAGGGAAAAAAATTCACCAAAATTCAAGCAAGATCAATTCACACACATTTCAAATTTTGATTCATGATCACAATTGGATTCAATTTGAATTTCATCATCCAATTTCAAGTGATTAATGATGCCAAAAACTCATATGAATTCATCATGAAAATGGCTCCAACTCAAAAATCATCATAGAATTTGAAAATTTTGGTCAAAAATTCAAAACAATTGTAGATTCAAAGAACTAGCTCTAGATACCACATGATATGATCAAAGATTGATCACTAAACATTTGAGGATCTTTTTTTGAACTAATTGCTTTAAATTCAAGTTCAAACACAAACAAGAACAATTGAATGAAACTTGAATCTCAAGTGAGAATCAAGAGAAACAAAAAGGAGTAGAAGAGTACAATTGCATATGAATTGAAATAGCAAGAACAATAATTAAAGTACAGAAAATTAAAGCACAAGAATTAAAGAACACAAAGTATAAAATAGAAGAGGTAGAGAAGAAGAAGAAGAAGGCGCCGCAATCAATGCTTCATGGAGTTAAAGATTGAATTGGTAAGCCAAAGGAGGATTCACCACTTGAATAAGGATATTCAAGATAAGAATCAAAGGTTCAATTCAAGAACCAAGAAGAGGAGAACTATCAACACTCTCTAGAAATCTCAAGTATGAGAAAACTCAAATGTATTCAAAACTTGAAAAAAGATTTACATGACATCTATTTATAGGCTCATCCTACTTAAGGTGCAAGCTAAACTAATTTGAAGTCCAAGTTACCCTATCTTGGAGTGCAAGTAGCGCCTTTTCCTTCATCCACCCAAGTGTGGGCTTTGTTTTGGGCCTAATGCCTTCTACTATTATGCTATGACCCAATAGGCCCAAATCCTAGATTAGTCCTAAGTTCTTCTTTTGAATAAGCACTTTTTATTACATAAACTCTACTCTATACAAGGGTCCTAGGTCCTATCCCTAACTAGGTGGTCAATAGCTCAATGCACAAGAGGTTCAAGGTGAAGCCTCTTCATACGGTTGCCTATGAGTCAAATGATTGACCACCACCTTCTTCAATGAGTCTTGGATTCTTCTAAGCCTTGCCCTTGTTAAGGGTCTATGTAGTTCTTCAATGCTAGATCCTTGGCTTTGATTGTCCATGCTCATATCATTAATAATGAAAGAAGAATTAAAGGATTAATTTCCAATTGTTATAAGACATGAAGACTAACAAGAATAACAAGTTAATGATTGATTGTTAGTTAAAAGCCAATAAGATTGATCTTTGAATGCCCTAGGAAGCTTAACAAGGGTTCCCAACCCTTTCTGCCTAGATCAGTACAACCATGGTGAAGCACAGCCGTGTACAATAGACAACATGACCATGCTGAACTTAATGTCCATCACGCCCATGAGACACCCCGTTGTGCCCTGGTGTTTTATTAGACTAAAACCTCGTTAATTAATTTCTTATTCACTCGCTTAGCGTGAAAAATGCGTAAAAATTAAAACTTAAGTTAATAAGCGTACAAACTTTAGTTCATTTAAAACAACATATGATGTTCATGTTATACATACACATATCAGACTTATAATCATATTACAAAACACTGTTGAGGGTATCCTTTCAGTAGGATCCCTCACAAGCATATACTTAAACACAAGTTAAACAAAAGTTCCAGATACATAGCATAGAGCTTCAAAAGTTCCAGATAACTATGCTAAAGCTAAGCCTAGCTCGTCCAACACCTTTTGCAAAGTGTGTGGAAAAAGAGGACATATTACATATAGATGCATACACAATAAACATGCTAAACATACTCGTCCAGTGACAACTAACAAGAAAGGACCCAAGTCGGTTTGGGTACCTAAAGATAAGATAATACATGTTGCAGATTTGCTTAACAACAAGAAGAAAATAGACGTCTTGGTACTTGGACAGTGGCTGCTCACGTCACATGACGGGAGAAAGGTCTATGTTCCAAATCCTTAAGCCCAAAGATGGTGGCTGGGTCACTTTTGGAGGAAATCAGAAAGGGAAGATCATTCGTATAGGTAAAATTGGTAAACATCATTTTCCCTCCATTGATAATGTTCTTTTAGTAAATGGCTTGAAGCACAATCTGCTGAGCATAAGTCAATTATGTGACAGTGGAAATGCAGTTTCTTTTGATAAGAACATGTGTACTGTCAAGAAAGATGATGGATCACTTTTATTCACTGCTAAGAGAAAAAACAATCTTTATAAGATTGACTTGGAGGACCTCTCAAATCAAAGAGTCTCATGTCTAGTGTCCATTGAAGATGAGCAATGGATTTGGCACAAAAGGCTACATCATGCAAGCTTGAAATTAATTTCAAAGCTAAACAAGCATAACCTTGTGAGAGGACTACCAAACCTTAAGTTCAAATCTGATGCTCTCTGTGATGCATGTCAAAAGGGAAAACAAGTCAAAGGTTCTTTTGAATCTAAGAATGTCGTTAGTACCAATAGACCACTAGAGTTGTTACACCATGATCTTTTTGGTCCAACAAGGACTGCTTCTGTCAGTGGTAAGAAATATGGCCTTGTCATAGTAGACGACTACACTAGATGGACATGGGTTATGTTCCTAACTCACAAGGATGAGTCTTTCAAGGTCTTTTATGTATTTTACAAACATGTACAAAATGAAAAAGGCATGTACATCACTTCAATCAGAAGTCACCATGGGGGAGAGTTTGAAAATGAGTTATTTCATAAGTTCTGTGAAAAAAGTGGTATCCTTCACAACTTCTCAATATCTAGAACACCACAGCAAAATGGTGTGGTAGAGAGAAAGAACAGATCTCTTCAAGATATGGCTAGGACTATGCTCAATGACAACTCTATCCCTAGACACTTTTGGGCCGAAGCTGTTAACACTGCCTGTTACATTCAGAACAGAATATACATTAGACCTATCCTGAACAAGACTCCTTATGAACTGTGGAAAGGACGAAAACCCAACATATCTTATTTTCATCCTTTTGGTTGTAAATGCTATATACTGAATACTAAAGATCAACTTGGTAAGTTTGATGCTAAAACATATAATGGAATACTATTAGGATATTATGAAACATCTAAAGGCTTTAGAGTTTACAATTCTAGGACTCTGATGGTAGAGGAAAGTATTCATGTCAAGTTTGATGACAAACAGCCTAATAAGAAATTATCAGAGATAGATGAAGCTTTTGCAGATCTTGATCTAAACATCTCAGGAGACACACCAGAGATGAAAGCTGATGATCAAGCAGACGACCCCACTCAACAACCAGAAACCTCCACTTCTCAACATGATGTAGTTCAAAATTCTTGGTACTTCAAGAATTATCATCCACAAGATCAGATCATTGTAAACCCCATTAACAAGCTAAGAACCAGATCAAATTTCAGAGAACAAGATATTACTGCACTAGTCTGAGTTGGAACCAAAGACAGTAGATGAGGATCTGTTGGACGACGGTTGGATTCTAGCTATACATGAAGAACTGAATCAGTTTGAAAGAAGTGAAGTTTGGACTCTGGTTCCCCTGCCCAAAGACAAATCAATGATTGGAACAAAGTGGGTTTATAGAAACAAACTTGATGAAAATGGTAAGGTAAAAAGAAACAAAGCAAGACTTGTTGCTCAAGGTTTCTCTCAAGAAGAAGGTATATATTACACTGAAACCTTTGCACCTGTTGCTAGATTAGAAGCAATTAGAATTCTACTTTCATTTGCTACACATCATAGTATTATGCTTTTTCATATGGATGTTAAAAGTGCTTTTTCTAAATGGCTTTATTAATGAAGAAGTTTATGTTATGCAACCTCCAGGTTTTGAGAATGAAACCCACCCTGAACATATATATAAGCTTAAGAGAGCTTTGTACGACCTTAAGCAAGCCCCTAGAGCTTGGTATGACAGGCTAAGTTCATTTCTTATGGAAAATGGCTTTAATATAGGAAAAGTAGACACAACTCTGTTTAAACAATCAATTAAGTCTGATTTCATAGTTGTACAAATTTATGTTGATGACATTATTTTTGGTGCTACTAATGAATCTCTTTGCAAAGAATTCTCTAAGTTAATGCAGAAAGAATTTGAAATGAGCATGATGGGAGAACTCAAATTCTTCCTTGGACTTCAAGTAAAACAAACCTTGGACGAGGTGCTCATCCATCAAACTAAGTATACAAAAGAGCTTCTGAAGAAGTTTAAGATGGATGATTGTAAGCCAATGAATACCTCTATGCATCCCACTTCAATACTGAACAAAGATGATAAAGATAAAAAGGTAGACCAAAAGGTATATAGAGGTATGATATGATCTCTCTTATATCTTACTGCGTCTAGGCCTGATATTATGTTCAGTGTATGTTTGTGTGCTCGATTTCAATATGATCCTAGGGAATCTCACTTATCAGCAGTTAAGAGAATTTTTAGATATTTAAAAGGTACTTCTAATCTTAGTTTGTGCTTTAAGAAAAATGAAGATTATAGATTAGTTAGTTTCTGTCATGCTGACTATGCTCGAGATAGAATTGAAAGAAAAAGCACTAGTGGAGGATGTCACTTCATTGGAGCTAATCTTGTCTCTTGGTCAAGCAAGATGCAAAGTACCATTGCTTTATCAACTACTGAAGCTGAATATATATCAGCTGCAATTTGCTGCTCACAACTTCTTTGGATCAAACATAAATTGTAGGACTACAATGTGTTTGTAAGTAGTATTCCACTTATGTGTGATAATACTGCTGCAATAAATCTATCTAAGAATCCAATTTTTCATTCTAGAGCTAAGCACATAGAGATTAAACATCATTTAATTAGGGATTATGTGCAAAAAGGTGTGTTTGATATCCAATTTGTAGATACTGACCATCAATGGGAAGATATCCTTACTAAACCTCTTGCAGAGGACAGATTTATCTTTATTAGAAACCATCTTAACATGATATGTGTGGATTGATTTAGGCATCCAGCCTTGAGAAAATTGTTTTGATAATTTTGCGTCTATTGCATATGCGCGTCTAATGCCTGTTAAATTTATGCATCTATTGCATATTGTGTAGCGCGTCCACTATATGTTGCATCTACTGTTGTGGTTTACTGCGTCCATCGTATAATTTCATAAGCATCCACAACTGCTTGCGTCTAAGCATATTTTTATTAAATGCATTTATTTTGTCTTACTAGACATATATATCTAGTATATTCTCTTTGATGAGTCAGTAATTTCCATCAATCCCATCATAACTTTTTTATGGTTTCAAAATAACAATGTCGTTTTACTCTTAATGACATGTCTTGTCATTAATTTTTCTTTCGAATTATTTTCAAAGAAAAACCTTTGAAATTTAGAAACCTTTAAAGCAACTTCTCTTCCCTTGGAAAAACTTTTCATTGCCTCTGAGTTTTTTTTGTCACGAACCTCTGTTTCTTTGCTTCTTTGAACCCTAACCTTAAATGCTCAAAAAATGGCTTCACCTTCACTCGCTGTCCATTCCTACGTCACTAATTCTTTGAACTTAGAGGTTGAACACCACTTTAATTTTGAAGTACTGGAGGAGTACAACTTGAATGTAAGCAAGTATATAAATGCAGCTGGATGGGACGACATGTTCTTAGAGAAAGTATCAATCTACCTCAACCTCATTAGGACCTTCTGGAGGAAACCTACAAACACTGAAACTGAGATTATTAGCTTCGTGCTAGGAAAGAAGGTGATTGTCTCTGAGAAGACCATTTTCGATGCTATTGCTTGTGCCCAAGAGGGTTTGGTGATTACTGATACTTGGGAAGAAGACTTAGGTGGTTCTGAAACCATTGCTGTTACCCTAATGAAAGAAGATACTGCAAGAACTCATTCCTGGAAGTCTGTTGAGATGAAAGATGAAATCAGAATCCTCCATCAGATTTTGAACAAGACTGTCTTACACAAGACTGGCTCCAAGGACAACCTCTCTGCTCTCCACAAATTCTGCCTGTGCAATCTCTTCTGGGAAACCAAAATCAACCTTCCCTGGATTCTATTTAACAGATTCAAACAAGCTATGCAAAATAGAAAGAACCTCTCTGCCATTCCCTACTCTCACCTTCTATCAAAGATTATCAGGAATCAAGGTGTTTATGATGTCCTTGCTGCCATGTCTGAAGAAGATCAGAACAAAATTCTATCTGAGAAAGGAATGTCCGCTGCGGATTTTGGGAGAAGCAATCTCTCAGGCATGCAACTAAGTACTTACAAACAAATTCCCTTGGCCAAAGCAGAAGAGAAGCTATGAAAATCAAGGAAGAAATGATTGATGCCAACAATGCTGAAGTCCTAGGAATAAAAAGAGGAACTAGGCAAAAAAGACCACTGCAGCAAGGAAACCGGCCCCTAAGAGGCCACCTGGTGGCATTGTAATTAGGGAACCTACTGGTGCTCCTGCTTTGAATAGGCAAAGAAGAATCATCATCTCACACAATGAGGATGAAGAAGCTGATGAGGACAGAGTTCCTATCAGTACCATCCTGAAGAAGCAGAAAGCTTCTGCTGTTACTACTGTTGTCACTGCTGCTGAGGCCTTTGTGCCTGTCTCAACACCAACCAGAAGGCAATCTGCAAGAAAGGCCAGAACAACTACGACCTCTAAGGTAACCATCTCTGCTAATGATCCTGTTCAAATAGCAGTAGACGCCTTAGTGTCTAGTTTAGAAAATAGAGATGATACTCTCCCTGCTGCTGCTGCCTCTGTTGAAAATGTTACTGTCTTTGCTCCAAATGAGGTGTTTAACCAAAACATAACCGATAGTGTTTATATTCCATCTCCACCCTCACCCCAACCAACACAAACTGACCAAACCACAAATTTACGTACACATTTCCATGCTCACTCACAAATAGCCTCTTCATCTAGACCACAATTTCAACCAATTATCCCTGCTGATGATCCCTGGTTCAATCAACCAGATGCGGGCATTTCCCCTGGTGCTCCCTTCCCAAAACCTTTAAGAACTTTATTTCCTTTCACTCCAATTTATGTTGTTTATGATGGCAAATCTGAGGATTGGGCTAAAGTAAAGAGAGATTGGAGAGTTCTGTTTCTCACTCACCAGCCTGAACCTGAACACATCCCTGATAAGTGGTACCCCCTACCTGAGTATGAAGAAGAAATAGACCCACCAGTTGAACCCTACCATAAACCACATCCTGACTACAAACAAATCACAAATGTTCCTTCACATATGTTCAACAACCTTGGACCCTTAGTCACTCACTTGCCCTAGAAAAGATTCCCTCCAAGGAAAATCTATCCTAATCTTGTCAAAACTCCACCTCTCATACCTTTCACTGATGGAGTTCAGATAAATGTGATAAGTGTTTGGGAGACAGACCCACTAAGGAAGAATCTTCCTACCCTCCCTGAAAGAAGAGCGAGATCCTCACAACATGTCCTTATGATGATGGACAGTGACATAAAATAGGTATCCTTCAAGCATCCCAGTGTCTATGGGAGGGCCTCTAATTTCTTCAAGTATCAACTCATCTATGAAATACTGAAGTGGGAATTCAGTCATTTCAGAGTAGACAGCTGCACCTTTTTTGTCCCTCTATCATGGATGAGGCATAATGCAGAAACAAGAGTTGGAATCATACCCTATATGACCTGTCCAAGACTACAAATGATTGATCTGAACAAGGACAAGGACAAGAAGCATAGAAGATTCAAAGGAGTAATGCCACAAGCTGAATCAGTAATGCTTGATTTGAATCAAGAAACCTTCGCTACTCCTTGCTGGACTATTATTTGAAATATGAGTCTTGGGATGATTAATGAAAAACATGTTACTGACTTCTAGAAATCCCTCATCATTCATTGCACAAGAGAAGCATCTTCCTCTGGTCTGACCCAAGAAGAGAAAAAGGCAATTCCTAAAGTCATAGGTAAATGTGGACTTTCAAACTTCAGATACATGATCTGCAAAGATCTCTAGGGACTTCCTATAACAAGTAGGAATGTGAAATTCTCCTATCCCATTAAATGGGCAAAGGAAATAGCAGCAACCACTTTACCCCTTCTTATGATTAAGCCTGCCCCTCCTTCACCTCCTTCGGAGCACACAAGATGAAATTGTAGTTGAAAGACCTGACATGAATGCCACTATTGTTGACTTAGGGGGTCATGAGGAAGAGGTTGCTGAGTCCATTCCCAGACAAAGCACCTCTGAAAAGCACACTTCTCAACCACAAGCTCTGGCTGTGGTTCACCCTTTAGACCGTCCTAAACATTCCATAGCATTAAGCACCTTTAAAGCACCTGCTCATTTCCAAGAACCTGCTGAAAGTTCTAGACAACATGCTCTGCCAAATCTTGAAGAAGTTCTTGGCAAGATATTTGATGAAAGAGTTGGCAAGCTGGTTGAAGATAAGGTTGAAAAGATGACTGAGAATATCACTGAGGAAGTCTCTCAGAGAGTTCAAGTATCTATGGCTCCAACCTTAGAGGTTGTGAACAAAATGCTAGAATTTTTAATTGATTTCAAGAAAACCCAGACTCAGAATCAACCTCCTCTGCCACCTCCTCCTGCCTAACTTTGAATTCTATTTTGTTACTGACAATGATGGTCCACTCCCTTCACCTTTTTGTCTGATGACAAAAAAGGGGGAGAAAGGAAAGAAAAGAGATTTTTTATATATACATAGTTAGTTTTTAAAAGCTCATAATCGTCTGCATATGCATATTCTGTTTATAACTACTCTGATATTTCTATTTGCTTATTTGCTCTGATATCTTCTAAACTATGCTTATTTATTCTTTCATATGTACTCTAAGTTTGATAAGCAGTTGTATTGATCTAATAGCTTATATGCAGTTTGTCTCATATGCTTTTACTGGTTATATATCTGAATGCTTTGTCTTAAGGGAGCTTTGCAAGCTCTCTTAGACTTTGTTTTTCAAATTTAATTAGTTTTTGTCATCATCAAAAAGGGGGAGATTATTGGAATCAAAGTGATTTTGTTTTAAATAATCTCTACGTTTTGATGTTAACAAAAAGATTAAATTTACTTGGTAAAGTGTTAGTTGATATCTAACATGTGCTTTCAGTTATGCAGGAATATTTATAATATAAGTAATGGAAACTTGGGATAAGTTTTCGTTGGACTCGAGTAAAATACTCGTCCACCCTTGTAGATGGCTACTCTACTAGTCAAAAATCAAGATAACTTACCTAGATTCAGCAAGTCGAAAGACTTGATAATAGACGTGTCTAGCTTGCCATGTCAGCAGATGGGAATAATTGGTAGAATTGAATGAAATGAAAGATAAAATAATCAAGTAGACGAACTCTAAGTGCCACGTCACCGGACAGAGATTATGATAGCTCACTGAGGTATAGCAAGTCCAAAGACTTGATAGATGAGAGGATATGCCATATCAGCAGACGAGCAAAATAAAATAGTGAACAGACTTAGTCTCACATAAGTAGACGGAGTTCTTAAGTAGACGAGCTCCATCTCTTGAATGAATAAATGCAATCTGAGTCTCTTGAATTTATTTCAAATGATTGATATTTATTTCTATAGAATATTTTTTCTTCACATTTGTTTTATCTGCTTTAATATTTTACCTTGTTGTAAAAGAAACATAGTACCATCAAAGAATGCAAAAAGCAGAATCGTACAATGAGAAAAATGTAAAACGATCTGTACGATGACAACTTTATGGCTGGAAAATACTGGATTGTACACAAAGGAGGAACAACAAGTTTTCAAGTTGCAATGCTTAGAGCAGTGAGCCTCCATTTCGTGCTACCTCGATAACCAAGAGTACTTTTCAGCATTGCCACAATCTAGCTATCAGTTACAACGGATATCATGCATTCAATGCTATCTCTAAATGGGACTATTCAAAATAACTATTGAAGAAATACAAGTGAATAAGAAGGTCGCTATAAATAGAAGACCTCAAGTTCTGAAGAACAACTTTTTGCCAATCGATAATCACTCATTCTAATTTCCTTTCAACGACACGCAAAACAACATGTACAATTAGATATTCATATTCAAAATAAGAGTTTTAAAAAATAAACATACATCCATTAAACAAGCATGACACTTCTATATTCAACAATCAATCCTAATCTCTGGAGATCCCAGCTTCATTTTAAAAAGAGTTGATCAAGCTAGACTTCCAAATAAGGAACGTGTTTTCCAGGCTCAGTGATCAACGTATATGGATTTCAATGTCCATCAAGGCACAATGATACAACGTAGCATGAAATACCTTATCCATCAAGGCATTCATACAAAACAATATGGGCACGTCTACCAAATGCATGTAAAACATTTTATTCTCGTTACTTTTCTTTGTGTTTCATTCTTTCCTTCATTGAGGCTCAAAGCTCACGACCGTTCATGAATTTTTCAATGTCTTAAAACTTTTCATCGTCAACACAGGACGTTATGTCCGAGTGTCCAATCACAAGAGTCCTAGACCGATGCACCAGTCTTAGACTTTGAGATCATAGAAAACAACTTTCATATTTTACCACATTTCACCACGTTTATCACAACATATGTAGGACAAACAGTCCACAACAACGTATATAGGACACAAAGTCCACAACAACGTGACACGGATCATAGATCTACGTGTTTTTAAAGCACCAGTATCCCGACGTCTCGGTTACTAACTTCACTTTCAACGTTATTTTTCGTTCAGTGAAACACAAATATAAAACAAAACTCCATAACTTATCCAAGTTATCGGAATATATTTTTTTTGTTGAGTAAAGCTCTTTTGTAAAAGAAAACTTTTCCATTTGAAATTCATTTTTAAAAAAATTAAGTTATAGAAAAGTTCTTTTCTTTTCCAAAAATCCATTTTTATTTTGGAATTTCCCTTTTACTGAAAAATATAGAACCTTTTTTTTTAAAAAGCTTTTTAAAATCTTAAAATTAAACTTGTTTTTCTTTATGGTGTTTCACCATAAAGTATTTTCTAAAATTGATTTCTCTCAGGGTAAAATCATTTAAATTTTCAAATAATTTTCCTTTATAAAAAAATGTTGATTTTTAAATTCTCATCAAATTTTGAAAAGATACTTATTTTCTCTTTTACTAAAATTTTTCCTCAAAAAAATATTTATTTTCAATATTCTTCATATGGTTTTCTTAAAGTTTTATCTTGATTATTAATTGAGCTCTAACCATTGTTAGGCTTCCCAGACAACAACCAAACGATCTAATAACCAATTACAACATGCATCAACTACATTCACACATTCATAAATAATTAACCAAACATATTATTCAGTCAAGTAAACAACTTAAACCACCACATCAAAACTCAACAAACACATAAAGCTACTCATAAAACAACACATAGCTATCGTAAAGAGTATCCCTCGCACAGTCTCCCTTTACCTCAGTTGAGGGGTATAAAAAGGTCGTCGTTTTTCGTGTTTGATTAGAATGAACTTCATCTCCTTACCACGATTGCAAGTCTAAAAAGAAACAAGCATGTAATATAAGTTAAAAATTGACAAAATCACCATATTTCCTCCACGCATGTCTCGACCATGGTTAAGAAGATGATGACAAAAATGTCAAATTTTTACAAACTTTTGGATCAATGATCCTTAAGCATTAGAAAGGAAAGATCAAGGCTCATAACTCAAAAATAAAAATCAACCCATCTACTCCATGAATGAGTAGGTTTCGGCCTACACAAAATATAGGCTAGGAATTTGATTTTTCAACTTTTGGACTCCATGCATGTAGTTAAAATGAGGATCAAAGAAAGCATCTTTCTTAAAAAAAAAATGAAACAAGGCTTCCTCAACCCCCACAACTAGAGTTTCGGTCATATAAGTAAAAATAGGAAAGAAAATTCATTTTTGATTCATATCATGAACTTAGATAATATAAATTAAAGGGTTTTAGATCAAGTATGAGTTTTGAAAAAAAATCACAAAATCATTAACTTGCTCCCATGGGGTTTCGGCCCCATCAAGAAAATGGGTTTGAAAAACCTTTTTTTTGTTACAGGAAAACACATAAGAGGAAAGTAGAGGTTGTTGTGAGTTCATAGAAATTTGTTTACTATTAAAAGGATTTTTCTAAGATTTTCTAAAAAATTTGAATGAAAACTTTGAACATGAAAACATGACATGCATGATGAATAAATGAATATTTTTTAGAAGATGAGGATTAAGAGTGAAGAGATTACCCTTAAGTGATGAAGAGAAGATAAATAAGTGAGTTGTTCTTCAAGGATCAACAATGGAGTGTAGTGAGTGAGTGATTGTTTTTGTGTGAAATGAAGTAAATTGATGAATGAAGAAGAAGTGTTGTATATATAGATGGGGGGGAGGGTTCGACTGAGTGGGGAGAGAAATGGGAAAGGAAAAATTTAAATGTTGATCAAATTCTTGAGTCAAAGGTGATAATGGTTACTTGTGAATCTAAGAGAAATAATTTTTCCAAGTCATAATAATGACTTATTTTTATGACATTATCATCATGTTCTTACACCAAGTCACATCAACTCTAATCAAATCACTCTAGTCATTTCAGCTCTTCATCCGGTTCCCTTGTTTTACCCGACTTTAAATTTCGATCGTATTTCCTTTAAAGATTTCGTCCAAAAAATAATATTATATTATTTATAAACAAAAATTTTCAAAATTATGGGAATTGTTGTAAACATGTTAGCAAATCTAACTATTTAGTTCACGAGTCAAAATTTGGTTTCCTGATCAGTAAAGTTTTACTGTTAGTGAAGAAGCAGACCAGGTTTCGTCTGAATTTTCAACCGAAATTTTAACTGTAGCTTCCCACTATAAGATAGATCATGAAAATAATTTTGGTTTACTAAAAATAATTTCTCGGATTTAAAATAATAAACACACATACGAATACATATACACTGATTATTGAGAAGTAGAAAAATCGGAGTGTAATCTCATCTTGTCCTTAGCCTCCCACGTCGCTTCTCCGGTTATCTCATCCCAAATAACCTTGACTAAGGAAATTTTTTTACCCCTGAGTTGCTTAATCCTCTTATCCTCGATCCGTACAATTGAAGTCTCATAAGACAGGTTTTCTTTTAACTGTACTATGTCGGGTTCGATTACATGCGATGGATCGGGAATGTACTTTCTCAGTTGTGAGACATGAAAGACATCATGGATATTTGAAAGAAAAGGTAGCAATGAATTTAGGAGTGAGTTTTCTGGACTTTATAACCCTACCTACCCCAGTTGTGGGTGTGACTCTGAGAAATATATGTTCTCCTTCTTGAAACTCGAGAGGTCGTCTTCTCCGATCGGAGTAACTCTTCTATATACTTTGTAAGGCCTTCATCCTTTCAAGGAATTGTTTCACCTTTTCTGTTGTTTGTTGCACAATTTCAGATCCTAAAATTGCGCTTTCTCCATCTTGATACCAACACAATGGTGTTTGGCTTTTCCTTCCATACAGAGCCTCATAGGGTTCCATCCTTATACTTGAATGAAAGTTGTTATTGTATGTGAACTCAACAAGTGGCAAAAGATCATCCCAACTTCCTTGATTATCTAGGACACATTCTTTCAGCAAGTCTTCTAATGTCTGAATTGTCCTTTCCATTTGTCCATCGGTTTGAGGATGATAAGTCAAACTAAAACTTAAATTGGTTCCAGTGCTCTCTGTAAACTTCCCCAGAAACGTGAAGTGAATTTTGAATCACTATCCGAGACAATACTAGAAGGTACTTCATGGAGTCTGATCGCTTCCTTGATATACACCTCGGTTAACTTTTCCACAGTATAATTGACCTTAGCTGGAAATAAGCGTGCCGACTTCGTTAGCCTATCAGCTATCACCCAAATCGAATCAAAGCCTTTAGAAGTCCTTGGTAAACTTACCACAAAATCCATGGATATACTATCCCACTTCCATTCAGGTACATCTAGGGATTGTAACTTTCTACCGGGTCGTTGATGCTCTACTTTAACCTTCTGACAAGTCAGGCAAGATGCCACATACTCTGCTACTTGCTTCTTCATGCCTGGACACCAAAATATTTGCTTTAGATCTTGATACATCTTAGTTGATCCGGGATGAATACTCAATTTGCTCTTGTGTGATTCCTCGAGAATCATCTTTTTCATCTCAGGACTGTCAGGTACACAGATTCGTCCATTGCACCTTAAGATGTTATCCTACTCCAAACTAAATTCAGGGGCTTTTCCATTCTCCATAAACTCTCTTTTCTCTTGAAGGTTCACATCGGTTCCATAAGCTCTCCATAAACTCTGCCACTTGATATTTTAATCATACCCACACTGATCCTCTTTGGACTTATCTCCATCGTCAAATCGAGATCATGGAACTTCCCGATCAACTCTAACTCTTTCACCATCTTTGCTAAAACATGTATGGCTTTCCGGCTCAAAGCATCTGCTACGACGTTCGCTTGTCCAGAATGATATTGTAACGTGAAGTCATAGTCTTTCAAAAATTCCATCCACCGTCTTTGTCTCATGTTGAGTTCTTTCTGGTCAAACAGATACTTCAGACTTTTGTGATCACTGAAAACACCGAACTTAGCTCCATATAGATGATGCCTCCATATTTTTAGCACAAAGACCACAACAGCCAGCTCTAAACTGACGTGACGCATACGCTACAACCTTCCGATGTTGCATTAATACACAACCTAAACCTTGATGTGAAGCATCACAATACACTTCGTAAGGTTCATTTGGTTCAGGAAGTATTAACACTGGTGAAGTTGTCAAACGTTCCTTTATCTTCTGAAAGCTTTCCTCGCATTTGGTTCATTTGGTCCTTCTTCGTAAGCTGAGTCAACGGCGCTACAATGTTGGAGAAACCTTTGATAAATCATCGATAATATCATGCCAAGCCGACAAAACTTCAATTTTCTATCACTGTCTTCAGTCTTTCCCAAGAAAGCACTGCCTCCACTTTGGCAGGATCGACAACAATCCCATCTTTAGAAATCACATGTCCCAAGAATTTCACTTCTTCAAGCCAAAACTCACACTTAGAGAGTTTTGCATGCAACTCCTTCTCGCGTAAGATCTGTAGGACTTGTTGTAGATGTTCTTCATGTTCCTCGTGACTCTTAGAGTAGATGAAGATGTCATCAATGAAAATGACAATAGACTTATCAAGAAACGGGCGAAAAACCCGATTGATATAGTCCATAAAGACAGCAGGTGCATTCGTCACTCCAAAAGGCATCACAAGATATTCATAATGCCCATAACGTGTTTTGAACGCAGTCTTTGGTATGTCTTCAGTCTTCACTCTAATCTAGTGGTAACCCGTCCTCAAGTCGATCTTTGAGAAACAGCAGCTCCTTGCAGTTGATCCATCATATCATCTATGCGCAGCAACGGGTATTTGTTCTTGATCGTCACTTTGTTAAGTTACTTGTAATCCACGCAGAGTCTCGAACCTTCGTCCTTCTTTCTCACTAAAAGAACAGGTGCTCCCCATGGAGAAACACTCGGTCTTATGAACTTTTTCGACAACAGATCTTCCAATTGAGCCTTCAATTCAACGACTTCTTTAGGTGACATCCGATACGGAGCAATCGATATTGGACCGGTTCCTGGAACTAGATCGATGGAGAATTCGATATCCCCTACTGGTGGTAACCCTGGTACATTATTCGGAAACACCTCCGAAAAATCCTTCACAACATGTATCGTACTCAAATCGACTTCCCCCTCGACTTCTAAGTTGGTTAAAAGAAAGTATTTCTAAACTTTTTCTCTCGAAAAAGTTCTTACTTGGTTGGTAGATAAAAATCCATAAATCTCAGGATTAGGAAAAACTAAGGTTTTTTGAGCACAATCTAAAAGGATATGATTGTAAGATAACCAATCCATACAGAATTAACAGTAACTGGTTCAGCAGCCGGAATTGAAACAATTAGATCATATGGCAATGAAGAAACAGGAAATTCCAAAAGTTTCACACAATCCATCGAGATAAATAAATGCGTCGCACCCGAATCAAAAAGTACGGTCAAGAGATTACCAGCTATTTCGCAACTATGTATGGATGCTAACCTAAAGAGATTTGAAAGTTTAGAAATTCCTAGCCTATTTACCTATGCTTGGCCGAAACCCTAAGTCAAGTACTTAGTGGGATTTTTAATTCAACTTTGCTAAAAGATTGTTGTTTATGAACTTCTAGCACTTAAGGATCATTAATCCAAGAGTCGCATAAATTTCGGAAACCCCTAATCCTAGTTTATTGTATGAACCGAACCTTCTCGAGTTGATTTTTTTTAACTCGTGATTTTATGTTGGTAACCTTAGACTTCCATCGCCGGAGAAGCGAGGACGTTCGTGAACCTTCGTTTCAAATCCAAAACTCTTAACTCCGACGTGAGGTAAGAGGGGATTTCCTAAAGATATTCAATAACTGTAAGCATGTGTGTATGTGTTTAACTGGATATTTATATGTTGATTGAGCTTACTTGGTTATCTAATGTACTTGAACTGTTATGTTATTATCTGATGTTGAATTGTGCTTGTTCTAAATGTTATAATGCATATCTCGTGATGAATCGCTTTCAAATCTGTGATGTTAGCATTGAACCGAGAATATATCTACTTTGTTGATTGAAAGTTTGCTACTGTTATAAGGATTAAAAACCTTAATAAGCTTTGAAGATAAATTGGTGTTCTTTTCCAAAAGCTCATTAACTTAAAGTACTTGTTTTAAATGTTGAAATGGTTTTGGTGAACTATTGTTATACAAGAGAAAAGTTCTTTTCGAACTATGTGTCTTCAAGTGAAAACTTTCAAGATTATTTGGTAATATCCTATTGGGGATTTTCAAAGATAAAAGTATTTCAAAGATGCTTTATAAAAGATTTTCAAAGAAAAGGTTTTCTCCTAAATGTTTTAGAAACTTTCTGATAGCCTGGATAGGTTATCAAGGATTCGATTTTGAATTTGACTTTCACTGAACGAAAAATAAGTTCTTAAGAAAGAGAATCTAGAACGCGAGACGTCGCCTCTAGTATTCAGTTATATGCACGTGATCTTGGATCAGTGTTAATTCGGGGCCATGAGTCATATTCATGATGTTCTGGACTGAGAGTCCAATTCTCGAAATCGAAGACTTCTGATTTCATTGATGTGGGCTATTGTCCTTATCATGATAAGTTCAAAACATGAATAAAAGCATAAGTGATTTATATGACCACAACCCTTGACTGGGGCATCGGTCTCGGGCGTTGTGATTGAGCATTCGGACTGTGTGTCCTATGTTTCTGAGTTTTCAAGTGATGGGGAAATGATGATTTAGTCGTTAACTTTGAGCTGCGATAGCAAAAAAGAATGAACACAAAGAAAAACCTTTTGAATAAAATATTTTCTTATGTGCATTTCCCCAGGCAGACGTGCTTTCTTACATATCAGATACAAGGTGGTATCTGGGAGTCAGTCCATGTGACCGGTTCAGAGGCACATGTGACGTTGCTCGTCCTGATACCTTAAATGCATGAGGGCATGGAGGCAACTGCCCGGTGGGCTAGAGATTGACCAACTCTAATTCTTCTCCAGTGGAAAACGGTGTTGATATCTCATGAGATTAAGTTAGAGCCTGATATTGAAGTGCCATGCATATTTTCAAAGATTGACTGTGCGGGTTTGAGACCCTTTGATATAACACTGTTATGTTATGTATATGCATGATTTAACTGCTTATATGATTATGTGATGTATGTATCATGTATATGGTTGTTGTGGGATATATCTTACGACGATATCTCACTCTTGCACATCTGTACGTTCTGTTCTTTTCTTGTTGTATCGGGTATGTGCGTGCTTTTAGATAGATCCGAACGTTCCCTTGGCATAGTCTAGCTCGAGGAGCGAAGTGTTTGATCATGCTGGGACGGTAGGGAACTGGACTATACATGAGGGTTCGACGACCGCGGCGTATCGAGGACCAGTCACGACTACCGAGACGAATGCTAACGGGGTGCCCGTATGAAGGATTCATACCGTCGAGACAAGGAATGTGGCGCTTCCACCTCCATGGTACTACCTACATATGCTACAAGTCACCGGTCTCCTTCATAAGCATTTTGATCCAGTTGAACTGCTTGCGGAGGATCAAGTGGAGGAGGATCCCGAAGAGGATCCCGAGGAAGAGCCTCTTGAGCTGTTAGAGGTCGAGGACGAGGATGAGGAGGAGCCAGAGTACTATCCGCAGGATCCCGTAGATGATGACGTCCCTATTGACTATGGCGGTGACGTTATCGATCTGGCATCTGATATCTCATCTGGGGGTAGCGGCTGTGGTCACTCTGCATGCAGGAGGCATTTGTAGATCGTTCGTTGGCTTTTGGAGTTGTCCCGATAGTCCCTAGGTCTTTAGAACCATCTTTTGAGTCTTGTACCCAGTTCCCTATCCCCGGTTTGATGTTTCTTTTTTTTTACCTGTTTCTTCAGTAGTTGTTTTAGTGTATGTTGGCCGGTTCGACAAGGCCTGTTTTGTAATCAAACCTAAGATCCCTAGTGGGACAGTTGTATTTATTTGAATGATGTTTATTTTCATGTTGTGAGTGTTCATCACCTTTTCTTAAATTCTTTTAACAAAAAAAAATTTGAGTATCCTTTTTCAGTAACCCTATATAAAAGGTTATTTTTTCGAAAGCGACCAGGGTTTTAAATAGGTTTCTTTTCCGCAACGGGTAACCATGTGAGGCTGGGTTTTAGGGTGTCACATTAGTTGGTATCAGAGCTAGTCGAGTCTTTCGGGAATGTTTGGGTTTAGGTCTGTTGTGTTAAAGTTGTGTTTTTCTCTGTCTGGATGTTGTTGAATTACTTCTTTGAGGTAATGTGTGATAACCCGTGGTTCACATCCCTTTTCCGGTTGTTATCTGATTGCTTGTGTGGTATAGGTCAGTATGAACCAGAGAGGTGCTCGTGGACGTGGACGAGGCTACGGAGGAATGGATTTCACTGCCCAAGTGCTGGCAAATTTGGCTGTTGCCATAGCTCTTCAAACGGCTAATGCAGCTACCCAGAACCAATAGGGGCAACAGAGGGCAGAACAAGCTGCAGAGGGAAGGCATCTGGAGGCTCCCCGACATCAGAATCCATCACAGTTTGATGGAGACGTGGATCCAATAAAGACTGATCTTTAGATTCAGGAGCTAGAGAAGATCTTCGATCTGGTACACACTCCAGAGGAATCTAAGGTACCCTATTCCATGTTCCAGCTAGTGGGCGATGCTGAGTATTGGTGGAAGGGCACCAGGCAGTTGTTGGAGGCTATGCACCAGGCGATCACCTGGGGAGTATTTCGTGGCAAGTTTCTAGACAAATACTTTCCCCATAGTGCTCGAAAAGAGAAGGAGCAGGAGTTCATGAGGCTAAGTCAGTGGGACCTGACAGTAGGGGAGTATGCAGCGAGGTTTGAATCCATTGCCAGGTATTTCCGTTTCTTTCAAGACAATCCCAATGAGGAATGGAAGTGTGAGCAGTTTGAAGCCGGTCTGCGCTTCGAGATTAAAGAATCGTTATTGCCGTTGGAGATCAGGAACTTTCAAGCACTAGTAGAGAAGTGCAGGAAAATTGAGATGATGCGCTGAGAAAGGGATAACAAGGGAAGCGCAGGAGGACCTGTTCGTCCTAAGAGCCAGAATTCAAAATGGAAGCAAAACCAGAGGAAGTCGTATCACCAGGCATCTAGCTACAACCAGAAACAACAACAAGCTCGTCCTAGTGTTTCGGGGACGGGAAGTGGAGGCCAGAGAAACAACGATCGAGGCCAAGAAAGAAGATGTTTCAGGTATGGAGATCCGAGCCACTTGGCCAATGCTTGTCCGAAGAAGGATTACAAGTGTAACAACTGTGACCGCGTGGGACACTTGTCAAAGGAGTTCTGTGCACCGAAGAGGGAGCATTCTGTCAACCAAGCCAGAGTAAACAAGCCAATCGTTAAGGGAAGAGTGTATACCATGAGTGGTGCTGAGGCATCGAATTTCGCTGATCTGGTTCAAGGTAAGTGCGACATTGCTGGTAATCTCTTGTCTGTACTTTTCGATTCAGGCGCAACTCATTCTTTTATTTCGATGGATCGTGTGAAAATTCTAAACTTGCCTGTTTCTTCCTTGCCATATAATCTGATTGTTTCCACCCCAACTATTGAACCTGTGACTGTTAATTCTGTTTACTTAAACTATCCTATCATCGTTCAGAATAGACATTTCCTTGTAGACTTGATCTGTTTGCCTTTAGTACAGTTAGATGTAATCTTAGGCATGGATTGGTTATCTTTCAACCATATCCTAATGGATTGTGCTTAGAAAACCTTAATCTTTATGGAGGAGGTTTCTGGATTTTTATCTGCTAGTCAGGTAAGAGGTTTTTTGAAAGAAGGAGCTCAAGGTTACATGCTGTTGTTTTCCTTGGACGTCGAGAGTGAGTTTGACTTGGAATCTGTACATGTCGTTCGAAAGTTTCCGGAGGTTTTCCCTGAGGATGTACCTGGATTGCCACTTGTTCGGGAGATTGATTTCGCGATTGATATGATTCCAGGCACTAGACCAATATCCATGGCACCATATCGCATGTCGCCATTAGAGTTAGAAACCTTGAAGGACCAACTTTTGGATCTGATGAGGAAAGTCTTTATACGACCTAGTGTGTCACCGTGGGGAGCTCCAGTCCTGTTAGTAAAGAAGAAAGATGGAACTTCTAGGCTGTGTGTGGACTTTCGTCAGTTAAACAAAGTCACGATTAAAAACAGATATCCTCTTCCAAGGATAGATGATCTTATAGATAAGTTACGTGGCGCGGCAACATTTTCAAAGATAGATCTGCGGTCAGGATACCACCTGATACGAGTAAAAGCAGAAGATGTTCCTAAGATAGCGTTTCGAACACGCTATGGGCATTATGATTATTTGGTGATGCCGTTTGGAGTGACAAATGCACCTTCTATATTCGCGGACTATATGAATAGGATCTTTCATCCCTTTTTGGATCAGTTCGTAGTCATCTTCATTGATGACATTCTGATATATTCTCCGGACAAGGAGACTCATGCTGAACACCTTAGCATTGTTCTTTAGATCTTGAGAGAGAAGTAGCTCTATGCGAAACCAGAGAAGTGTGAGTTTTGGTTGGATCAAGTTCAATTCTTGGGTCACGTAATATCCCGTGAAGGAATCGTTGTGGATCCGACGAAGGTCGAGGCTGTTTTGGAATGGGAAAGACCGACAACGGCAACAGAAATCCATAGTTTTGTGGGTTTGGTCGGATACTACAGGAGGTTCATTGAGGGATTTTCCAAAGATTGTAGGACCTCTCACCCAGTTGACTCGTAAGGACCAAGTGTTCGTGTGGACAGAAACCTGTGAGAGAAGCTTCCAAGAGCTGAAAAGGAGGTTGACAACCTCACCGGTATTAATCCTACCTAATCCCAAGGAATCTTTTGAGGTTTACTGTGATGCTTCGCATCAAGGTTTGGGCTGTGTACTGATGCAAAGTCGGAAAGTTGTAGCTTATGCTTCGAGGCAGTTGAAGATTCATGAGAGGAACTATCCGACGCACGATTTAGAACTGGCTAGCTATTATGGTCTTTGCTTTAAAAATTTGGAGACATTACTTGTACAGGGCTACTTTTAATGTTTTCAGTGACCATAAGAGCTTGAAGTACCTGTTTAATCAGAAGGAATTGAATATGCGTCAGAGACGTTGGTTAGAATTCTTGAAGGATTACGACTTTCAACCATAGTATCACCCTGGAAAGGCGAATGTAGTGGTTGGTGCCTTGAGCAGGAAGTCAATTCACGCATCAGTGATGACGGTTAAAGAGCAGGAATTGTTGGAACAATTCCGAGATCTAAGTTTGTCAGTTGAGAGTATGACAGGAAAACTATGTCTGAACAGGACCACCGTGTCAAATGGATTAATGGAGCAGATAAAGGAGAAGCAAGAGACTGATAAGTATCTGCAGACAGAAAGAGACTTAGTACGTCAAGGAGCTCTGTCAGAGTTTAGAGAAGGAACAGATGGAATCTTGATGTTTGGCGAGAGAATTTGTGTACCTGATGATGCTGAGCTGATTTTAGAAGAGGCTCATAAGAGCGGGTTGAGTATGCACCCAGGGGCCACAAAGATGTATCAAGATCTTAAAAGGTTGTACTGGTGGTATGGGATGAAGAGAGATGTAATGGAATATGTCGCTTCCTGTTTGGTATGTCAGAAAGCCAAAGTGGAACACCAGAGACCAGCAGGAATGTTACAGTCTTTAGATATTCCAGAATGGAAATGGGATGGAATCTCGATGGATTTCGTGACCAGTTTACCAAGGACTAAGAAGGGTTATGAGGCTATATGGGTAATAGTGGACCGACTGACTAAGTCAGCTCACTTTTTGCCAATTAATATGAGATACTCTATGGAGAAGTTAACCCAACTGTACATCGGAGAGATTGTTAGACTGCATGGTATGCCTTCGAGCATTGTTTCAGACCAAGACTCGTGATTTACATCGAGGTTTTGGCAGAGTTTACAAAAATCGCTTGGAACGAAACTCATATTGAGTTCGACATATCATCCGTAGACTGATGGACAAACGGAAAGGACAATCCAGTCACTAAGAGGACTTGCCTCACCTTGTGTTTTGGAGGATGTCGGGGGTTGGGACGAGTCCTTACCATTGATAGAATTCACCTACAATAATAGTTTCCATTCAAGCATTGGAATGGCACTTTATGAAGCCCTGTATGATCGACGATGTCGGACACCTTTGTGTTGGTACCAGGATGGTGAGAGCTTGCTGTTGGATCTAGACTTCGTGCAACAAACGACAGAAAAGGTGAAGATGATCCAAGAGAAAATGAGGACTACTCAAAGCCGACAGAAGAGCTACGCGGACAAGAGACGACGACCTCTAGAGTTTGAGGAAGGTGAACATGTATTCTTGAGAGTCACGCCAACAACTAGGATTGGCAGAGAACTAAAGTCCAGAAAGCTTACTCCCAAGTTCATTGGACCCTACCAAAGTACAATTAAAAGAGAACCTGTCCTTTGTGACTTCGCCGGCACGAATCGCGGATAGGATGACAAAGCAGCTCAGAGGTAAGGAAATTCCTTTGGTCAAAGTCATCTGGGATGAGACAACCGGAGAAGCAACGTGGGAAGCTGAGGACAAGATGAAGTTGCAGTACCCTAAGTTATTTCAAGGTACATAATTTTGAGGACGAAATTCTTTTTAGAGGGGTAGAGTTGTAACACCCTGGTTTTCGTATGCTTCTTTATCAATAAATACATGCTTTAATGTGTTTATTTTTTATAAAATCTAGAGGATGATTTTATTTAAAGTAAAATCATTTTCTTGTATTGTTTTACCGTATGAAGTCACAATAAAATTTTTGGTCGAAAATTCAGACGAAAACCGATATGGGTTCTCACTGCCAGTACAAGTTTACTGAGCCATAGACCAAATTTTAATTCGTGAACGAGACGGTTAGTGTTTTTATGATGTTTTGTGTGGGTTTGGAGTTTTTCTAAAAATCTTGTTCGGGGTCAAATCTTAGGGATTTCCTGTGCAAAATCGTCGGGAAATATGATCGGGGAAGTCATCTGATACGCAATGGAGCAGAGCATCAAGAGGATGAAGAGACATGAAGTGACTTGATGTGAAGGTTATGACACACCTCAAAAGGTGAATCATGACTTTTTTTCAAAAATCTCACTTTTTCATCTTTCTCTCTCTAATCACATGACATCACCTTAACTCATTATCCTCTCTACAAGCAACCCACCTTCTTTCTTCTCTTCTTTCTTCCTCTCCCAAAACCGTGACCCTCTCCTCTCACTCTCTATAAACACTCTCCATTTCCACACTTCATCACTTTTCTTAATTTCTCACATTTACATTTTACTACATTTCTTCTTCTTCTTCTTCTCTCTTACAAAGTTTACATTTTTATCAAGCTTTTCTCTTAGAGTTCTTCATCAAAGTTGTTCATCTTGTTAAGGTTAATACTTCTATGTAGTTCTTTTTCAAAGTTTCAACTTTTGTTTCAAAGTTTTCTTCATATGTCCTTTATGTGCTTTTAACTTCTAAAACCTCTCAAAAATGGTAGAAAACTCCTTTTGAGTTGAAACCACTTTCTATATCTTGTATTTACTCATACTATCACATACTGTAAGGTTGTGTAAAACAAAGTTTCCTAACTTCTTCTTCCTAAGGAGGCCAAAACCATGTATATGGTTTAGGTGAATCTTGTTTCAACTTTTACATGTATGAGTTTGTATTTGAGTTTCATTTCCGAGTTGATCATGGACCAAGGCTTCCTTATGTTAAAGGATGCTGTGTCTAAGTGATTGGAAATTTTAAAGATTTTTACCCTATTTTTATGTAAAGACCAAAACCAATGAGTTTTAAGGCAATGGTGTTTAAGTTTTGTTTTCCAAAATGATCATGGATTAAGACTCCTTGATATAGAAGGATGCTAAGTCCAAGAGATTGGAAAGTTTGAAGATTTCTAACCCCTATTTCTTGAAAAGGCCGAAACCTTAAATGGTTATGGCAAAGATGTTGAGTTTTGTTTTCCAAAGTGATCATGGACTAAAAAGCTCCTTATGTTAAAGGATGCTATGTCTAAGTGATTGGAAAGTTTAAAATATTTTCTTGCTTTATTTTCTCCAATGTAACATTTGACCTAGGATGTGTTATTTTATTTTTTTTCCAAGATGATTATGGATTAAAGATCCTTCATGTTAAAGGATGCTATGTCCAAAAGATTGGATGATTTAAAGATATCTAACCTCACAAACTTGTTAAGACCGAACCTAAGAGTTCATGGTCCAAGACATTTGATTTTTCCATTTTCCAAAATGATCATGGTTTCAAGCTCCTTACTATGTATGGATGCTAACCTAAAGAGATTGGAAAGTTTAGAAATTCCTAGCCTATTTACCTATGATTGGCCGAAATCCTAAGTCAAGTACTTAGTGGGATTTTTAATTCAACTTTGTTAAAAGATTGTTGCTTATGAACTTCTAGCGCTTAAGGATCATAAATCCAAGAGTCGCATAAATTTTGGAAACCCCTAATCCTAGTTTATTGTATGAACCGAACCTATACCTTGTGGTCAGTGTTCTCGAGTGATTTTTTTTAACTTTATGTTGGTAACCTTAGACTTCCATCGCCGGAGAAGCGAGGATGTTCGTGAACCTTCTTTTCAAATCCAAAACTCTTAACTCCGACGTGAGGTAAGAGGGGATTTCCTAAAGATATTCAATAATTGTATACATGTGTGTATGTGTTTAACTGGATATTTATATGTTGATTGAGCTTACTTGGTTATCTAATGTACATGAACTGTTATGCTATTATCTGATGTTGAACTGTGCTTGTTCTAAATGTTATAATGCATATCTGTGCTCCACTGTTATAAGGATTAAAAACCTTAATAAGCTTTGAAAATGAAAGGATTGGCATTCTTTTCCAAAAGCTCATTAACTTAAAGTACTTGTTTTAAATGTTGAAATGGTTTTGGTGAACTATTGTTATACAAGAGAAAAATCCTTTTCATACTATGTGTCTTCAAGTGAAAACTTTCAAGATTATTTGGCAATATCCTATTGGGGATTTTCAAAGATAAAAGTTTTTCAAAGATGCTTTATAAAAGATTTTCAAGGAAAAGTTTTTCTCCTAAATGTTTTAGAAACTTTCCGATAGCCTGGATAGGTTATCGAGGGTTCGGTTTTGAATTTGATTTTCACTGAACGAAAAATAAGTACATAAGAAAGAGAATCTAGTACGCGAGACGTCGCCTCTAGTATTCAGTTATACGCACGTGATCTTGGATCAGTGTTAATTCGGGGCCATGAGTCCTATTCATGATGTTCTGGACTGAGGGTCCAATTCTCGAAATCGAGGATAATGCATTCTCATTTCGTTGTTGTGGGCTATTGTCCTTATCATGATAAGTTCAAAACATGAATAAAACCATAAGTGATTTATATGACCACAACCCTTGACTGGGGCATCGGTCTCGGGCGTTGTGATTGAGCATTCGGACTGTGTGTCCTATGTTTCTGAGTTTTCAAGTGATGGGGAAATGATGATTAAGTCGTTAGCTTTGAGCTGCGACAGCGAAAAAGAATGAACACAAAGAAAACCTTTTGACTAAAATATTTTCTCATGTGAATTTCCCCAGGCAGACATGTTTTCTTACATATCAGATACAAGGTGGTATCTGGGAGTCATTCCATGTGATCGGTTCAGAGGCACATGTGACGTTGCTCGTCCTGAGATCTTAAATTCATGAGGGTATGGAGGCAACTGCCCGGTGGGCTAGAGGTTGACCAGCTCTAATTCTTCTCCAGTGTAAAATGGTGTTGATATCTCATGAGATTAAGTTAGAGCCTGATATTGAAGTGCCATGCATATTTTCAAAGGTTGACTGTGCGGGTTTGAGACCCTTTGATATAACACTGTTATGTTATGTATATGCATGATTTAACTGCTTATATGATTATGTGATGTATGTATCATGGATATGGTTGTTGTGGGATATATCTTATGACGGTATCTCACTCTTGCACATATGTATGTTCTGTTCTTTTCTTCTTATACCGGGTATGCGCGTTCTTTTAGATGGATCCGAACGTTCCCTTGGCACATCTGAGCTCGAGGAGCGAAGTGTTTCATCATGCTGGGATGACAGGGAACTGGACTATACATGAGGGTACGACGACCACGATGTATCGAGGACCAGTCACGACTACCAAGAAGAATACTAACGGAGTGCCCGTACGAAGGGTTCATACCGTCGAGATGAGGACTGTGGCACTTCCACCTCCATGGTACTACCTTCATACGCTACAAGTCACCTGTCTTCTTGTTGAGCATTTTGATCCAGTTGAACTGCTTACGGAGGATCCAGTGGAGGAGGATCCCAAAGAGGATCCATAGGAAGAGCCTTTTGAGCTTATAGAGGTCGAGGACGAGGAGGAGGAGGATCCAGAATACCAACCGTAGGATCCCGGAGAGGACGATGTCCCTATCGACGATGGTGGTGACGTTATCGATCCGGCATATGATATCTCATCTGGGGGTAGCGTCTGTGGTCACTCTGCATGCAGGAGGCATTGGTAGATCGTTCGTCGGCTTTTGGAGTTGTCCCGATAGTCCCTAGGCCTTTAGAGCCATCTTCTGAGTCTGTACCCAGTTCCCTATCCCTGGTTTGATGTTTCTTTTTTTTACTTGTTTCTTCAGTAGCTGTTTTAGTGTATGTTGGCCGGTTCGACAAGGCCTGTTTTGTAATCAAACCTAACATCCCAAGTGGGAAAGTTGTATTTATATTAATGATGTTTATTTTCATGTTTCGAGTGTTCATCACCTTTTCTTAACTTCTTTTAACAAAAAAAAAAATTGAGTACCCTTTTTCAGTAACCCTATATAAAAGGTTATTTTTCCGTAAGCGACCAAAGTTTTAAATAGGTTTCTTTTCCGCAACGGGTAACCATGTGATGCCGGGTTTTAGGATGTCACATCAAACATCAACCATGTGGTTCGGGTCTCCACATTTGTAGCATCTACTTTCTTGGCCTTGGCCTTGGTTCCTCTGACTTCCACTCCCAGTTGCAGGAGCATCGGGATGATACGGTTGCTGGTTCTGGTTGTTTCCAATTGGTCGAGTGTACGGTTCTGTATGGTTCTGCCTTCCTCTCTGGTTCTGATTCTGAAACTAGTTGTTGGATCGTGAGGGTCCCCCAACATTCCATCTGTTGTCTCTTCCCTTCCTCATTTGTTCAACTTTCCTACATTTCTCCACTAGAGCCTGAATATTCTTGATCTCCAGCGGCAGTACTGATTCCTTAATTGATCTCGTACCGCAATCCTCCTTCAAACCTCTCGCACTTCAAGTCCTTGTAACACCCCCCTTGGGCATTACTTCCTAATCATATGTGGAAATGAATTAAAAAGAAAGTTTACTGGTTGCTTTCGGAAAACATCTATTATTTTCATAAGTTTGAAAGTATGGGGGCAAACACAATAGTACAAACAATATCATACTCACCAACATACATAGACTGATTCAAAAACAAACTCTTCTACAATGTATAGATTTCTCTTGAAAATAGTTCATTATTAACAACATAATTTCAAAAAGGTTTTCAACCACATAAACTGACTTTCTCAAAACACACAACCCCAAAGGAAAAATCCTAAGCTGGTCACTCTACGAGACATCAATTGGAAAGAACTCCGTAGTTCTTACCAATATAATCACCGCAAACCTCTTCAAGGATCGGGATTTATATCCCCAAGTGAGGTTAGGAACTTCTCGGCACCACCCGCCCTAGTGTACCAGGGTATGTCGGCAAGAAACCGGGAAAACCTGATACATTGTAAGGGTGAGATACCAATATATGGATGAATTATGACGACTACATGTACTACAAACAAACAACCAACAAGAACAGTATACATATTCAACTTAATTTGTTTTAAATAGAAGCATAGTATCAAGCAAATCATTGTCGTTCTTGAAAACATATGTCACTTCTATATTTCAACAATCTATCCTAATCTCCGAAGACCCCAACTCCATGCAGTTTTTAAAAAAAAAACAGTGAGCGGATCAGGCTCAAATAGCCAACACATGGCACAACATAATTCCTACAGAAACTATCCAACTCAAGGCACAGTCATCAATGCATGTGGGTTCCAGAGCACACCGTCCTATACACAAGGCACAGTGAACAAGGCTCATGGAAATCATGGTCCATCAAGGCACCAATGATACACCGTCGCATGAGATACCTTTTCCTTCAAGGCATTCACACATATAAATTCATTCTTTTCAAAAAAAACCATTTTTATTTTTAAAATCTTCTTTTTCTAAAAACATATGAAATTTCCATATAAATTCTTTTAAAGTTTCAAAATAAATTTTGTTTTCTTCAAATATTTTCAAAAGAAAATTGATTTTTCTCTTAGTGTAAAATCATTTGAATTTTCAAATGAATTTCCTTCATAAAAATTTTATTTTGATACTAATATTCTCATAAATTTAAAAGAATAGTTAAATTTGCTTCTCTTTTACCAAAACCTTTCTTCAAATAAATATTTATTTTTACTACTCTTCATATGATTTCTTAAGGCTTTTATCTTGAGAATTTAATTGAGAACTAACCAACGGTTAGGCTTTCCATGCAGTACCAAGACAATATTATGAAAAATGTAACAAGCATCAAATAATTTTCAAATATCAACTATAAACACATATTCATAAATGATTAATCAAGCATAAAACTTATATTCAACCAACCAATCAATCAACACACCAATCTCAGTTAAACAGTAAATAATCACCATAGCAGAATTCTAACATACACATTAAAAAACACAAGTACACATAGACATCATAAATAATTATCCCTCAGGGTTTTTCCCCTTACCTGATTCGATGGGTTAAAAAAGTCCTTGTTTCCGTGCTGCCCAGAGCGAACTTCCTTTGCCCACGCGTGCCGCAAGTCTAAGAATTAAGCGAATGACTTAAATTAAATCAACAAAGTCATATTATATTTCTAAGTATAGTTTTTGGTCATGGCTAGAAAAATGATGCTAGAGATGTCCAATTTTTACAAATTCTTGGATTACGTTTTGTCCAAAACTTACTTATATATACTTTAATATATTATTTTTATGTCTTCACTTTAACACTTGTTTATAGTCCATTTTATACCAAAAATATTTACTTGATTATGTTAAAAGGTATTAGTTTCAAAATCATATTTTTCATAAAAAAAAATTAGGATGAACTCTTTTATAAAAGCATTTTTAGAACATCAGGGGGTTTAAATTGTGAATGATTACTCAAATGACCTTTAAACTTTTTGAAAATTTAATCGAAGGTACCCAACTCAAATATAAACACATTGCAGTTGGTTCCATGTCAAAATTCTAAGGCATTAATTTTTTAAAAATCACGCACTGCTTCTAATTGTACAGGATTTTTCAGAAATCCAAGTTCACCAACATGCAACCAATTATGTGCATATTTTCGCAGCCAAAACTTGACTCTAATTTGATAGGGGTTTTGGCCCAGAAAATATTATCCAAATACTTACATATTATATATCAAATTAAAGCCCCAAAAGTCTTCTTTCCAAATATGTATTTATTTTTCATAAATACGTTTTTAATAAAAATTTATGGGCTCACGAATCACTAAAGGTCATGCTGCCAGATTTGGATTCTCATATGTTCATCCACACCAAATTATTATTTTCATTCAAACATCATCTGCAAGTCATAAAATAAACATGCAAGGGTCCTAGACCCTTAAACACATGTATGTAAACATATAAGATGAAAGTAGGGTTTACTATGAGTTTATAAAAACTTGTCTCACATTAAAAAGATTTTTCTAGGGTTTTCTTAGAATTTTTGAGTGAAAATTTGGACATGAAACCATGAAAACATGACATACATGAGAATGAAATAAATATTGTTAAGAAGATGAGGATTATGAGTGAATAGAGATTACCCTTGTGTGATGAAGAATGAAGAGAAATGCTCCAAAACAAGCTTGGTTAGAAACTTGACAACTTTGAGGATGTGGTGGTAATATGAGTGTATCTAAAGATCTGATCACCCAAAAATTACAAACTTGGTCTTGTTGGTAAGGTAAGAAAGTGAGGCACAACTTTGATGTTTAAGGTTTTGCTTTATTCAGAACTGAAAAGAGGCATAAAGAGCTTTCTTTCTGCTGTTTTCGTGTGATGATGAGGGTTTTGAGCTGCTTTGGTGATTTGGGCATATCTCTTAGTATACTTATCCGTTTTTGATGAACTTTAGCTCATTGGAAATAGAAGAGGAAGAAGAACAACTTTCATGTATAAAGTTGTTCTCAGAACATAAGAGGGTCAAAATTTGAGTATGGTTTCGGTGAGTCAATGGAGTTCTCATGATTTATGAAGAGAAATGATGAAGAAAATGAGGAAAAGGATTACATGCTTCATTCACTAGCTTTTATATTAATTAGTTAGGATTATATTACTATTATCTCTATTTTTAGTGGAATACATGTGTCATGCATACATTTTAGGTGTCATGCATGCATCTTAGGTGTCATGCATGCATTTTAGGTGCCATTTAGTTAAGTGTAGTGGAAATCCAAGTGTCCCTTGGTGGCAGCCCCTATCCGTGAACCTTCCATCTTTGGACACGTGTCCAATTGTGACAATTGTCATCCACACATTTTGTCACTTGTTGCCCTCTCGGCATGCACAAGTGATTTAATTCGCCTCATCCAGCGTAACCTACTGTTGGAATTTTTTTCTAAATTATTTTAGGCTACTCTCAAAAGCCTATTATACTCAAGCCCAACCTAATTTAATATCGCAACTCTAAAGTAATTAATTGATCAATTAATCTCTTGCTTTCGTATTTGTTTGTGTTCAGATTCGTTTCAACTCTGATTCTCCTCAAACTTGAGACACAAGTTAACTAAAACCTAAGGTACATGATTAAACCTTCAAATATGCTTAATTATTTCCTCATTCACTAATCTAGAAAATGGGATGTTACATTACTACCCTACTAAAAATAAATTTCGTCCTCAAAATTTAATGACTCGAAACTAGATGGGATCTCTTAGTCCCAAGGTACTATATTGTACTTCCTACATTTAATTCTTCCTCAGGTGACAATCATGACTTAATAACGAAATTCACGCTTATTCTTCGTTCTACTTATCCTCAACATAAAATCGCTAATCCTCAATTCCTACCCCTTGTCCTTAATAATTATATTTTAATCTCCCACACATAAAGATATAATTAAAACTTAATCTCCTCTTCCTTTAATACCAATCCATCAGAAAAAATGTTCCTGTGACGTCTTTAACCATTATTGTTAACACCAAGACTTAAACTAAGGTTCCCACTCCTCTTACAGCATACACATCAGTTCCAATCCAAAATTATATGTTGTATTTTCAGTCGCTTCATTCTTCTTATTACTAACTCCATAACATAATCAATTCTTGCGTCGTTCTCCTTCATCCTCAAAATTTTCTACCACTAGATTATATCCACTATTCATGACATTATATCTTAGTTTCTCCCACATGAAGGATAAAACCAAAACTCAATCACTTCTATTCTTGATCACTAGTCCAATAGAAAGACTGCCTTCCACACATCTGACACTCATAGTCATTACCAAGAAAAAACTAACTTTAACCCAACAAACATCGACTTCCTACTCAAGGTATACAATTGTAGTCTTAGCCCCTCTCTGAACGTAGTCTTAGTTTCCTTTGAACATATTCTACCACTCCAAAGTTATATCATAATAATACATTTCAATCTTAAAGAACATGATTACACTCCTTCATGCGACTATAACTAAAAAGGAATCACTTTGGTTTTAATAATCTAAAACCATAAATCTTGAAATTCTGTAACAACTTAGTTTTACTCAAGAACTCCTATTTACTGCTCCTGTTCAGCTTATGGAAACTAATATAGACATTTCTCTATAAATCTTCAAACTTAAAAAATTAATTTTAACCGTGGATACTGATCATTACCCGAGATTCCTTTAACAATGTTCTGCCTCGATCAACATTTGATTCACAAAAATTTCCACACCTACTGTCATTGATCTTAAGGATTCACATCTTACTAGCAACAACTATACCTCAACAAAACTTTCGTCACTTCTTGTCCATCCAGCTAAAGAGATGATCGTAGTCAAATACTACCACTACTCCCAAACCAACCTCCTAAAGATCATATTATTTCTATCGCTCTTCTACTCAAGTCGAGAGTGGTCCGTTGAAATCAATCTCAACTCGATCCTCAACACTTGGAGTGGATTTTCATGACAACATTGGTAAACTTTGGGTCTTCACTTTAAAGAGAGATTTGAAGATATTCCATGAAGTCTTATCAGTCCACTGATACCTATTTTCAGTTAGTTTATCCACTGCATAGTAGATCTTAACAGGTAAGAAGGATGTTAACTTCATCAGCCTGTCCACGATCGCTCGAAACAAAACGAATCTCTAGGAGGTCTTTCAGTAAACTCATAACGAAATACAACGCGGTACTAATTTATTGACAAGGAAGGTCTCAAGTATCAAGTTATCTCTCTTTCACTGTACTCGACTAACTCTGACGTCCTGGTGTGAATCAGATACACATCCTCATGACATTTGGAAGAATACGTAGGGTAAAATTGATTAAGGATGAAAAATCCTTTCGAACTACAATAAGGCATGGTCTTGGGTTTTACAGAAAGAAATTTTCAAGAAAATAAGTTTCTTGATTTCACTTTCACAAAAGCTGAGAGAAGAGTTTCATCAATTTGAAAGATACAGGAATATCCCGTATCGAAAAATATTCTTCAATTAGGTTCATGGATGTAAAAATGCATGGCCAATACACATTTACAAACATGAATCTAATAGAGTTTCTCCTCCCATTAGAATTTCCTCGAATAGTTTTAACTCTAAGAGTATTCCACATACTACAAGACATTCATCAAAGGAAGATTTTAAAGGGAATTTAGTCTGACAAAATTGGACTAGGTCACATTTACCAAAAGTAAAAGTGACTAGCGTGAATTTCATCAAGAAGCTTTTGTTACCAAGAAATCATTTGGGTTATAACTCAAGAAATAGTTATAACCTATTTAGAAGTCCTAATTGATTTCAAACCAAACTCAGAAAATTTTGTCCGACACACGCAAACTTGATTCATTATGATTGTTAGATACAACCATAGGGACTCGAAAAACAAATGTCAACTGATACCTTCATAAAATTCAAATAGTACAGTGGAGAGTTTTCTTAAACATGAGACACTTATTCTAGAAGTGAAGATTCGAATTGGCTTGACTCGACTTCGTACAAACACGAAGGTCTTTCTAAACACGCTTAATCTGGTTTGTTGCCGCCTTCCGCATTCTTCTCTGAACTGCGTACGATAACCGACGACTTAGCCCGTCTCTCAGTCATGCGGAGAGTTGGCCTTTCCTCGTAAGGTGAGTTAACGGCTCCAAAATCTTAGATAGTTCCTCGATGAGACTTTGAAAATAACCCGTTCGCCTAACAACTACGAATTTAAGTCAGCGTTTGTGGTAACTTTCACAAAAGTCATGCTTCATCCTTATGAGAAACACTGATACTCTCCTCGGGACACACTTGGTCCCCAAACTGTTCTAACATTAGTCTCCCCTTTAAGTCAAGTCATCTAACTCTACTAACTTTGGAGGAGATATCCCACACGAAGCGACAGAGATACGATTGCATCTAGAAACTGGATCAAACGAAAACTTAATATCCTTCACCGGGACAAACCCGGAACATTCTCAAGGAATACTCCCGGAAAATCTTCCACAACAGGAACCTCATTCAAATGTCTGACACCATCCCAAAAGGTTAAGCGAATGTGCGAACATGAATCAACGTACCATTTACTAATGATGAGTTCTCGTAAGGTCTCGACCAAAACATAACCCATCAAAACACACCTACCGGTGCGTCAATACTCATTGTTTCGACAAAGAAACAATTCAAGTAATGATCAAACAGATATCACACAAAAAAAACATAACGGACCTATTCCCCAAGTTCCCAAAAGACTCGACCAGCTCTGATACCACCTATGTAACACCCCCCTTGGGCATTACTTCCTAATCATATGCGGAAATGAATTAAAAAGAAAGTTTACTGGTTGCTTTCTGAAAAACTTCTATTATTTTAATAAGTCTGAAAGTATGGGGGCAAACACAATAGTACAAACTATATCTTACTCACCAACATACATAGACTGATTCAAAATCAAACTCTTCTACAATGTACATATTTCTCTTGAAAATACTTCATTATTCACAACAGAATTTCACAAAGGTTTTCAACCACATAAACTGACTTTCTCAAAACACACAACCCCAAAGGAAAAATCCTAAGCTGGTTACTCTACGAGACATCAACTGGAAAGAACTCCGTAATTCTTACCAATATAATCATCGCCAACCTCTTCAAGGATCTGGATTTATATCCCTAAGTGAGGTTAGGAACTTCTCGACACCACCCTCCGTAGTGTACCAGGGTACGTCGGCAAGAAACCAGGAAAACCTAATATATTGTAAGGGTGAGATATCAATATATGGATGAATTATGACAACTACATGTACTACAAACATACAAGCAACAAGAACAGATAAGTATACATATTCAACATATATATTTTTTTAAAATAGAAGCATAGTATCAAGCAAATCATCGTCGTTCTTGAAAACATATGGCACTTCTATATTTCAACAATCTATCCTAATCTCTGGAGACCCCAACTTGATCCATGCAGTTTTTTTTAAAAAAAAAACAGTGAGTTGATCTGGCTCAAATAGCTAACACATGGGACTCAAATAACCAACACATGGCACAACATAATTCCCACAGAAACTATCCAACTCAAGGCACAGTCATCAACGCATGTGGGTTCCAGAGAACACCGTCCTACACAAGGCACAGAGAACAAGGCTCATGGAAATCATGGTCCATTAAGGCACCAATGATACATCATCGCATGAGATACCTTTCCCTTCAAAACATTCACACAAAACTTTTTTGGCACGTCTACCAAATACATGTAAAAATATTTTATTTTTGCAGCTTTTCTTTGTGTTTCATTATTTCCTTGTCGAGGCTCAAGGCTCACGACCATCCATAGATTTTCGATGTTTTAAAACTTTCATTATCAACACAGGACATTTTAGTCCCATTGTCCAATCACAACAGTTCTAGACCTGTGCACTAGTCTTAGACTTTGTGTTCATGGAAAAACAATTTTCACCTTTTTACCACGTTCACCACATTTTATCACGACGTCTGTAGGACACACAGTCCACAACAAAGTATATAGGACACAGTCCCTAACAACGTATATAGGACACACAGTCCACAACAACGTGTATAGGACACATAGTCCACAACAACGTGTATAGGACACATAGTCCACAACGTGTATAGGACACACAGTCCACAACATTGTGATACGGATCATCGACCCACGTGCCTTAAGAACTCTAGTATCCTTACGTTTCGGTTAGTAGGTTCACTTTTCAACGTTATTTTTCGTTCAGTGAAAAACAAATACAAAACCAAAACTTTCCGTAACTTATCCAAGTTATCGGACATTTTCTTTTTGAATAAAACATTTTGAAGAAAACTATTCCTTTGAAATTCTTTTTTTAAAAATTTAAGTTATGGAAAAATCCATTCTTTTCAAAAAAATCCATTTTTTTATTTTTAAAATATTCTTTTTCTAAAAATATTTGAAACATCCAAATAAATTATGTTAAAGTTTCAAAATAAATTTTGTTCTCTTCAAATATTTTCAAAAGAAATTGATTTTTCTTTTAGTGTAAAATCATTTGAATTTTCAATTGAATTTTCAATTGAATTTCCTTCATAAAAATTTTATTTTGATACTAATATTCTCATAAATTTTAAAAGAATAAATAAATTTGCTTCTCCTTTTACCAAAACCTTTCTTCAAATAAATATTTATTTTCACTACTCTTCATATGATTTCTTAAGGCTTTTATCTTGATAATTTAATTGAGCACTAACCAATGGTTAGGCTTTCCATGCAACTACCAAGACAATATTATGACAAATGTAACATGCATCAAGTAATTTTCAAATAACAACTATAAACATATATTCATAAATGATTAATCAAGTATAAACCATTTATATTCAACCAATCAACCAATCAACACATCAATCTCAGTTAAACATTAAAAAATCACCACATCAGAATTTTAACCTACACATTAAAACACACAAGTACACATAGCCATCATAAATAATTATCCCTCAGGCTTTCTCCCCTTACCTGATTCGACGGGTTAAAAAAGTCTTTGTTTCCGTGTTGCCCAGAGCGAACTTCCTTTGCCCACAGCGTGCCACGAGTCTAAGAATTAAGTGAGTAACTTAAATTAAAGCAACAAAGTCATATTATCTTTCTAAGTATAGTTTTTGGTCATGGCTAGAAAAATGATGCTAGAGATGTCCAATTTTTACAAATTCTTGGATTACGTTTTGTCCAAAACCTACTTATATATATACTTTAATCCCTTATTTTTATGTCTTTACTTTAACACTTGTTTATAGTCCATTTTATACCAAAAATATTTACATGATTATGTTAAAAGGTATTAGTTTTAAAATCATATTTTTCATAAAAAAAATTAGGATGAACCCTTTTATAAAAGCATTTTCAGAACAGCAGTGGGTTTAAATTGTGAATGATTACTCAAATGACCTTTGACATTTTTGACAATTTAATTGAAGGTACCCAACTCAAATATAAACACATTTCAGTTGGTTCCATTTCAAAATTCGAAGGCATTAATTTATTAAAAATCATGCACTGCTTCTGATTGTACAAGATTTTCCAGAAATCCAAGTTCACCAACATGTAACTTTATGAAATTGTTTCTCTTTATATATACATGTAAAAATCTCATATATTAAACCAAACTTTATATATACTTCAGTAACAACCCAAAAAAAAATTCTAAAGAATTTAACTTTCAAAAAAATCAGATTTAAAATCATCATGCAACCAATTAGGTACATATTTTCGCCGCCAAAACTTAACTCTAATTTGATAGGGGTTTTGGCCCAGCAAATCTTATCCAAATACTTAAATATTATATATCAAAGAAAAGCCCCAAAATCCTTCTTTCCAAATATGTATTTATTTTTCAGAAATACTGTTTTTAAAAAAATTTATGGCTCACGAATCACTAAAGATCATGCTGCCAGATTTGTGTTTTCATATGTTCATCCACACCAAATTATTATTTTCATTCAAACATCATCCCCAAGTCATAAAATCAACATGCAAGGGTCCTAGACCCTCAAACATATGCATCAAAACATATAATATGAAAGTAGGGTTTATTATGAGTTTATAAAAGCTTGTTTCACATTAAAAAGATTTTTCTAGGGTTTTCTTAGAATATTTGAGTGAAAATTTGGACATGCAACAATGAAATCATGACATGCATGAGAATGAAATAAAGATTGTTGAGAAGATGAGGATTACGAGTGAAGAGATTACCCTTGATGATGCAAACCAAGAATGATGTCCAATTTAAGGCCAAATTAGTTTTTGATGAAAATTTTATTTTCATTTGTGATGAGTCACCCTTGTTCTTATCAAGAATCCAAGACTCTTTTGGCGAACCTCACCTTGGCTTATCAAATTCCCTTGGATTTGTGGCGCCTACCTTCCATTCCTTATCTTATCCATTTTTGTATTTCTTCTTCTTCATATTTTGGTATTCACTCAAGGATAGATCCGAAAATTTACATGTTCCTTTTTTAGGATCATATCATTTGGTATCTAGAGCCATCCTTCCTAGAGTGACCTTTGATTTTGTTTTTCAATTTTTCCGGAAGTTTGAATTTTTCTTAGTGGGTTCTTCATGGAGTCACTAATAAAGAAAAATGATGCCAAGCAAAGGGAGGATCTTTTCTATTCTAGATGCTATGTGAAAGACAAGATATGTAGCTTGGTCATTGATAGAAAGGGTTACGTTAACCTAGCTAGTACCACCATGGTGCAAAAGTTGGGACTTCCTCTTATAGAGCATCCACAACCGTATGTCATTTGGAGCATCCCGGAGTTTAGTGATCTCGGTGACGTGATGGTGAACAAACAAGTACGAGTGTTGTTCCGGATTGGGGGATATGAAGATGAGGTGTTATGTGATGTGGTGCCCATGAAAACGAGGCACTTGTTTCTTGGCCGTCCTTGGAGGGTTGAACGACAAGCGAGATATCATGTCAACACTATTACTTGAAATTGAAAGATTTCAAAAAAGCATGGAGAAGTTCACTGTGACTCTTTATAAGCTAGTAGAAATAAAAAGAAGGAGGCATGGAGGAAGGAGATATGGGAGATGCGATAGAGAAATTGAAAGGAAGAATAAATAGTGTGAAAAAAGGAAGAGAAAATAGGATAGAATGAAAAGACAAATTTCTGAAAATGAAGCATGTTGGAAGAAAATGGTTGAAGAAAAGATGAGAGCAAAAAAAGAAAGTGAGGTGAAAGAAACAAACTTGAATGCTTGTTTTGATGCTATTCCTAATTCTTTGCCTAGTTGTGTTGATTCTCTTTCGAAGGAAGTTGAGTGTGTTCCTCCAAAGGAAGCTTGCAAGACATTCATTGAAATTGAAGATGTGATTCCAAAGGAATCTTGCAAGACATTAAAGGAAATTGAAAATGAAATTCCCAAGGAAGAATGCAAGGTATCAATTGGATTTGAATGGCAATAGGAAAGTAAGGAGATGAAGACAACTAGAGAATGGCTTCCGCCTAAAGCCGAAAATAAGTCCTCAAATCCACTTGGGAAGTCATGGCAATCTATTACTCTAGTACCTTCTTCTAGATTAGCTTGTGGATACAAATGTTGGGATTCTTCTACTTTGTTTCATTTATCTAACATTTCTCTCCTAGGTGTCAAAGAAAAGAATAGTGAAGGCCAAACCACAAAAAGCAAAGAGAAACAACAAAAGAGTAAGGCAAAGGTTGAAAAAAATATATGAGAGTCTCATTGTAAAAGAAATCAACGTGATGTTCCTATCTTTGCCTAGAGGTGATGATTCTATTTTGAAGGAAGTTGAAGAAATAATTACAAGAGAGATTCCCCATGGATTCAAAAGAGTTGTGTTTGAACCCGGAGGATGAAGATGATTCCCAAAGGCAATAAATTCGAGGTCGAATTCTCTTCAAGAGGGAGGGAATGATGCAAACCAAGAATGATGTCCAATTTAAGGACAAATTAGTTTTTGATGAAAACTTTATTTTCATTTGTGATGAACCATCCTTGTTCTTATCAAGAATCCAAGATTCTTATGGCGAACCTCACCTTGGCTTATCAAATCCCCTTGGATTTGTGGCGCCTACCTTCCATTCCTTATCTTATCCATATTTGTATTTCTTCTTCTTCATATTTTGGTATTCACTCAAGGATAGATCCGAAAATTTACATGTTCCTTTTTTAGGATCATATCACTTGAGTGATGAAGAATGAAGAGAAATGCTCCAAAACAAGCTTGGTTAGAAACTTGACAGCTTTGAGGATGTGGTGGTACTATGAGTGTATCTCAAGATCTACTCACCCAAAAATTACAAACTTGGTCTTGTGAGAAAGGTAAGATAGTGAGGCAGAACTTTGATGTTGAAGGTTTTTCTTGATTCAGAACATAAATGGGGCATAAAGAGTCTTCTTTCTGCTGTTTTCGTGTGATGCTGAGGGTTTTAAGCTGCTTTGGTGATTTGGGCATATCTCCTAGTATACTTATCTGTTTTTGATGACCTTTAGCTCGTTGGAAAGAGGAGAGGAAGTGGAACAACTTTCATGAATAAATTTGTTCTCAGAACATAAGAGGGTAAAAAATTCATTATGGGTTCTGTGAGTTAATGCAATTCACATGATTTATAAAGAGAAATGATGAAGAAAATGAGGAAAAGGCCTACATGCTTCATTCACTATATTTTATATTAATTAGTTAGGATTATATTATTATTATATCTATTTTTAGTGGAATACATGTGTCATGCAAGCATTTTAGGTGTCATGCATGCATTTTAGGTTTTCTGCATGCATTTTAGGTGTCATTTAGTTAAGTGTAGTGACATGTATCATCCACACATTTTTTCGCATGTTGCCCTCTCGGCACGCCCGAGTGTTTTAATTCGCCTCATCCAGCGTAACCTACTGTTGGAATATTTTTCTAAATTATTTTAGGCAACTCTCAAAAGCCTATTATACTCAAGCCCAACCTAATTTAATATCCCAACTCTCAATTAATTAATTGACCAATTAATCTCTTGCTTTCGCATTTGTTTGTGTTCAGACTCGTTTCAACTCTGATTCCCCTCAAACTTGAGACACAAGTTAACTAACACCTAAGGTACATGATTAAGCCTACAAATATACTTAATCCGTACCTCATTCACTAATCTAGAAAATGGGATGTTACAGTACTCGTTCGGGTTATCTTGGAAAAAGTGGAAATACTTGGCTAGTGACTCAAACTTGACCGCGTATTCCCCGACAGACATGTCTCCTTGTTGAAGACGCAGAAATTCTTGCTCCTTCTCAGCTCGAGCACTCTGAGGAAAGTACTTGTTTATAAATGTAGTACGGAAAACCTCCCAAGTAATTTCCTGATGATCAGCTTCCAGCAGTTGTTTAATACCCCTCCACCAATATTCAGCGTCTCCCAACAGTAGAAAAGTAGCATAAGGTACCCTTACTCCTTCAGGATTGTAAATCCGCTCAAAAATCTTCTCCAGCTCCTGAATCCATTAATCAACTTTTGTAGGGTCAGCATCTCCATGAAATTGCGATGGATTCTGACGTCGAAAAGCTGTGAAACCACGGCTTTTAGCAGCCTGTTCAGCACGGACATGTTCTTGTTGATGTTGAGCAGCCATAGTAGAAGTTTGTTGTGCAATGACAGCTGCAACGTCCGCCATAGCTTGTGCTGCATAGTCCATTCCACCACCGACATTTCCACGGCCACCAACAAATCCACCTCTACGGCCTCTTCCGTGGTCACGTCCACGTTCCATATCTAGTTCCATAACTGACCTACAAGATAAAATCAGTTAAACAGCAACCAGAAAATGAAACATTTATCTACTAACCAACACCCATTACTTTTAAGAAGTAATTCAAACAAGTCTAACTCAGAGATCACACAATACAAACACAACAGGCCTATTCCCAAGGATTCCCGAAAGACTCGACCAGCTCCGATACCACTCATTGTAACACCCTAGCTTTAGGATAAAAAATTTCTAAGTAATTATCCTTTTTCAAAAATGTGATAAAAATTTTTCCCTCTTCTTTATCACACTAGAAAATATAAACAGCATAAACATAAACGAAACAGGAGATACATAATACTTATATACATTCAATATAGGGCCTTCGTGAAGACAGGCCATTGACAGAAGTTTTATATGAGGAAAAAAAACACAAGATGTACTAACAGAGGTAAGGTCTAGAAACCATAGCTCAAAAGAAAACATGGCTCATGACAGCCAGATACAACTATCAAGACAACACTACTCCGAAAGACATGATCCAACAGCTGGTCGGACTAGTGGTACCCATTGGGGAGACCATGGTGGCCATCCCCGTTCCCAGAAGGTATGTCGAATAAAGAAGCAGATGCCCCAATTCTCTCATCAGGAGAGTCATCATCATCATCGTCAAGAGGGTGGTACTGCGGCTCCTCCTCCATGAGCTCCACAGGGTCCTCCTCAAAGAACTCCTCGGGATCCTCCTTTATGTGATATGAGCCCAATTTGGAGTATGGTTCAAGAAGCTAGCCAACGACTTGGTGGGCCAATGACAAATGTTACAACCAAGAAAGCCCAACAAGTGTTAATTCAAACTATGGTTCTTATCATGGAAGTAAGCCCAAATGCAAGATTAGAGGGAATGAAGCCCAAATTATTAACTTACATTATCCAACTAAAGGATCCATGACAAGATGGACGTGTGTAACACCCCGATTTTTTCTATTTCTTAATAACATGTGCTTATGTATGTATATGCATGTTTAGTATATTTAAATTTTAAATTTGAGAAATTTCTTTAACAAACCTAAATTACTTTCATAACTTATTTTATAGTATGAAACTACTATTTAAAATTCTGGTTGAAATATATCACAAACGAAAACGGTTTGCGTTTTCGCTGTCAGTAAAATTTTACTGACCTTGAAAATGAAATTAGATTAGTAAAATAAAATTTTTATTTTTCCTAACTCAATTATAAGCATTTCCATAATTTTAGAAATTTCCTTTCAATATAAAAATTTTTCGGGTGGAAAATTTACTAATGAAAACACGATCGGTTTTCACCGAAGGGAAAAAAATGTAACCGAGATGACCAAGATTTACCAAAATAAGATTTGGTAAGATTTGAAAAGATGTTATTTGATGTGAATAGTGATCCTATTAATTTCCTAACATCATTACCTTACACATAATCATTTTTTTCCCATTTTTACAAGTAACCATTGTTTATTTAAAACCAATATTTATTTTTAAAAAATAATTTAAAAAGGATTGTGTGCAGATTTTGAGAGACTTGATGTAAAAACAACTTGATTGATTTGATATGAATAGTACTTTTATTTATTGTATGCCATCATTTTATTCATATGTACAAGTAACTCATTATTTTAATAAAACTCATGTTTTAATTTATAAAAAAAAATTTAAAATCCCATTCCCTCAATTTCTGATCAGCAGCCGCCCCCCCCCCCCCCCCCCCCTCTATAAAAACCCTCTTCTTTCACCTTTTACCACTTTCTCCATTTCCTCTCAAGATCACTCACTCCATACTCATTTGCTCACCGAAATCATACCGAACTTTTGACCCTTTTATACTCTAAAAATGGAAAAACTTCATACTTGAAAGTTGTTTCTCTTCCTATCCTATTTTCAACGAGCTAAATAGCATCAAAAACGGATACGTATATTGGGAAATATGCCCAAATCACCAAAACTGCTCAAAAACCACAACAACTAGAGAACAGCAGAAAGAAGGCCCTTTTGACTCCTGTTCTATTCCGAATCAAACAAAACCTTCAACAACAAAGTTGTGTCTCTCTTTCTTAACTTTCCAACAAATCCAAGTTTATAATTTTTTGATGAGTAGATGATGAGATACCCTCAAAATACAATTACATCCTCAAAGCTGTCAATTTTTTTTAAGCTTCTTGTGGACCATTTCTCTTCATTCTTCATCATCTAAGGGTATAACTCTCCTCTCTTGCTCTTTATTTACTCAGAAATATCTTTTTCATCAACATGCAATCCACTTTTCTTATTTTGCATGTTTATAGTTTTAACTAAAAATTTTAAGAAAAATCTTTAGAAAAGTCTTTTGAGCATGGAACTAATTCTCATACTTATACTCATCTCTACTATCATTCTAAGTACTTGAATGTCACAAAAGAATTTTTCAAAACCTATTTTGATAGGGTGGTCGAAAACCCCTATGTGGAGCAAAGTAGATGTTTTTGTTATTCTCACATGCTTGACTTAAAGATCCTCTCACAACTCTTTGTTTGAACCATTATTTGATAATAATAGTTACTATTTTTGGTTGATATATGTTTGCATGTATGTTTTTGAGGGTCTATGACCCTTGCATGTTGGTTTTATGTCTTGAGGATGATGCTAGAGTGAAGATAATAACTTGGTATGGATAAACATGGGTAGAATTTGATTCTGGAAGCATGGTATATCTTCATTCGTAAGCCCATAAGTATACAGAATGTATTTCTGGAAAATAAATACATATTTGGAAAGAAGACTTCTGGGGATTTAATTTGATATATAATATGTAGATATTTGGATAAGATTTGCTAGGTTAAAACACCTCTCAAAGTATAATCAAATTCTGACTACGAAAATAAGAACATAATTGGTTGCATGATGATTTTAAATATGATTTTGAAAGTTAAAAACTTTTATAGAGTTTTATGGGTTAATAATAAAGTATAACTAAAGTTTGGTCGAAGATTTGAGATTTTTACATATGTATATAAAGAGGAACAATTTCATAAAGTTGCATGTTGGTGAACTCGGATTTCTGGAAAATCCTGTACAAACAGAGGCAGTGTGGGATTTTTAATAAATTAATGCCTTTGAATTTTGACATGGGACCAACTAAAATATGTTTATATGTGAGTTGGGTACCTTCAAATAAAGTTTCAACGATTTTGAAGGTCATTTGAATGATCATTCACAATTTAAACCCACTGTTGCTCTGAAAATGATTTTATAAAAGAGTTCACCCAAAATTTTGACTAAAAAATATGATTTTAAAAACAATGTCTTTTATCATGATCAAGTAAAGATTTTTGGCATGAAATGGACTATAAACCAGTGATTAATTTAAAAATATAAAAATATGGGATTAAAGTACATGTATACATAAAAGTAAGTCTTGGATCAAATGTAATCCAAGAATTTTTTAAAGATTGGACATCTCTAGCATCAATTTTTTTAGCCCTGGGCCAAAAATTTATACATAGAAAGATAAGGTGACTTTGTTATTTTAATTTAAGTCATTCGCTTAATTCGTAGACTTGCGGCACGCGGTGGGCAAAAAAAAAATGGAAGTTCACTCTGGACAACGCGGAAACAAAGACTTTGTCTATCCATCGAATTATCTAAGGGGAGAAAGTCTGAGGGATATTAAAATTATGATAACTATGTACTTGTATATTTGGATTGTTTGATTTTATTGATGTTGTTGTTTAATATGTGAAAGGTTGATTTGCTATATATATATATATGTGTGTGTGTGTGTGTGTGTGTGTGTGTGTGTGCTAGTTTATGAAGTTGTTGTTAACATGGATGGTTTAGAATTAGATGAATTTATATGATGACATGTTGAATTTAAATATGTGCTTAAAACAAATTATGTTATTTATGTTGTAAGTGCTTGAAGTTGTGTTGATTGTTGCATAGTAGCCTAACCATTGTTTAGAACCCAACTCTTAAGGAAAAATAAAAGCCTTAAGAAAACTTTACACAAGTTGAAAAATAAATGTTTTAAGTTAAAACATATTTTTAGAGAAGGTAAATATTTCTCTAGGTGAAAAATTCAAAAGATTGAAGATAAAGATTTTATTCACAGAAGGTGAAAAGAGATCATTTTAGAAGATTTGAAAGATATTTTCTATAAAAGTCTTAAATTTTTGGAGACTATTTATGGTAAAGAAATTATTGAAAAACAAATTAAATTCTTGGTTCTTTGCCAAAAAGAATTTAGTTCTCATATATTCCACTAAGTTCCTTCTTAAAAATCTCTATCCTTAAAAGAGGACTTTCTTTCTAAAGATGGACTTTTGGAGTTTTATTATAAGGTTTTTAAAATGAATTTCAAAGGAAAAACATTTTTCAAAAGAAGGTTTTATTGAAATAAAGTATCCGATAACTTGGATGAGTTATGGAAGTTTTGTTTTTGGGTTTTGTATTTTCACCGACCGAAAAAGAAGAAAAGTTGAAAAGTTGAACCTAGTTACCGAGACATCGGATAACTAGTGTTTTAAAAGCATGTTGATCCAAGATCCGTGTTATGTTGTTTTGGACTATGTTCCAATGTACGTTGCTATGGACTGCTGATCCATATACGATGAGTTGAAACTTGGTGAAAATAATAAAAAAGGTGAAAATTGTTTTCTACGACCACAAAGTCTAAGGACTTATGCATAAGTCTGAGACTGTTGTCATTAGACACTCGGACGTAAAGTCCCGTGTTGATAATAAAAGTTGCAAGACATTAAAAACGTTGAAAATCGTGAGCTTTGAGCCTCGACGAAAGGAAAATATCAAGCACAAAGAAAAGCTGAAAATAAAAGGATTTTCTCATGCATTTATTTTGGCAGACATGCCCACACTGTTTTTGTATGAATATCTGTAAAGATCAGGTATTTCATGCTACGTTGTTTCGTGTGAATATCTGGAAGGGCCATGTATTTCATGCTACGGTGTTTCATTGTGCCTTGATGAACAATGAAGTCCATTAGCCGGAACTACTGTGCCTTGCGTTGGACAGTATGCTATGGACATTCCACGCACGTTGCACACTGTGCCAGGAGTTTGGACAGTACAGTGGAAATTCACGTTGTGCCTTTATGGCAACCGAGCCTGATTAGCTCATTTTTAAATAAAGTTGAAAACTCTGGAGTCTTGCATCAAAGTGAATTTTTCATGAACATCATTGTTTTTCAAAGTTGATTGATGAATTGGTGTGATATTATATATAGTTTATTATTTCACATGCTGTAAATATGATGACATCTATTGTGTATGCTGTTTGTGTTGCAAGTATGTAGTTTATCATAATTATCCATATATTGGTATCTCACCCTTACAAATATATCATGTTTTCCTGGTTCTTTGCTGTTGTACCTTGGTACACTAGGACAGGCAGTGTCGAGAAGCTCCTAACCCCACTCGGGGATATTAATCTCGATCTTTGAAAAGGTGGGTGATTATTCCAATGGTAAGAACTACTGAGTTCTTTACAACAGGTCTCTATTAGAACGACCAGCTTAGGATGTTTCCTTTGGGTTGTGTGTGCTTTAGAGAAGTCGATATAGGCAGTTCTGAAAAACCTTATGTAATTTTGTAACTTCAAGATGAAAGATTATTTCATGAAATGTATATGCTGAGGTGCTATGATTTATAAATAAACTTAGTCTTTGTGTGTTAGTAAAATACAGTGTGATTTCATTTTAAGTGATGTGTGAATCATTTTCTGAGGTGAATCCTATAAAACAAAAATTTTGCACCCATATTTTCAGACCTATGAAGATAATAGCAGTTTTTCTGAAAGCAACCAGTAAACTTTCTTTTAATTTATTTTTGCATGTGATTAGGAAGTAATGCCTAAGGGGGGTGTTACAACGTACCACATGAAGAAGAGTCCGATTTTAGTTGTTTATTTTAATTCAATAAGTGTAAATGGGTTTTATGAGTGAGTCCAATTACTAAGTGATGTTTTTGGGTCAGCCCACTTGTAATCCATGATGCAACACGCATTTATATGTGTCTTAGTGGGAGGAATCTTTAGCTTGCATGTTATAAGAACTCCTAATTAGTGTGTTAGTATTTTGAATAAATTATGGGGGGATACACCTTTAATTTGAGAAGCAACTGTAACTACCACATAATGAGTGTGAGAGAGAAAGTCATAAAGAGTGTGGGGCATGTTTAATTTTTGTTGGCTGACTTGAATGTGTTTTTGGCTGAGTTAAGGTGTTTTAGTGAGTGTTTTTAGTGTCATGTATAGACTAAATAAGTGAGGGGTTATGGATTTTCGCTTTTATTTTGGTGGCTGATTTAAGTTTGGTTTTTAGTGTGTTTAGAGTCATGAATTAGGCCAATTAAGTGGGGGTTATGTTTTGTTTGTGAAAGCCAAAAGTTGGCTGCTCCAAAGTATATGTATTTCGTCCTGAACATGTGAATGAATATCTTGGAAGTTGAATTTGGATTGGAATCCATTTTTGTGAGAATTTGTTCTCCTTGGTTCTTGGTTGAGCCAATCTTAGTTCTTATCAAGAATCCAAGATTCTTGTGGCGAACATCATAGGTTTATCAAACAACCTTGTTTGTGGTACCTTCATCATTTCTTTCTCATCCAATTTTGTTTCTTTCTTCACCTAATTTTGTTACAAAGCGTTACACAAAAATTCACTTGTTTAAAATTCAACCAAAAATATCTTTTCAAAGGCAACTATCCATTTGGTTGTCATCACTATGGGTGAGGCCGCTGCTGCTGCCTGTTGAAGTGGGTCCTGTGGGGGGTCCATGACCAACTGTCCCTGGTTAGCCAGGTGCTACAGATAGAACCATGCTGGTGGCAACAAGATCTCTATCGTCTCTACGGTATGAGTCCTCCGCTCCGGTCCTCCCACCTCTGAGCCATCAACTGTACAAACCGAGCCAGTATATGTGGTGGAGTGATTCCCCGGATGAAACACCCACGCGCCTGGGTCATGGGTATTCACAAAGATGAGAGCCCGCACCCTCGGGTGAGCCAGGGACATTGCCAGATCCATCTATACTCAAATACAAATATATGCCACATAGGGAAAGAAAACCAACAAGAAAAATATAAGGGTGAGATACCAATATATGAATTAATTACGATAACTACATGCACGACACGCAAAACAACATATACAAATAGATATTCATATTCAACAGAAGATTTTTCAAAAATAAACATACATCCATTAATCATCGTTAATTTTTTTTGAAAAAAGCATAACACTTCTATATTCAACAATCTATCCTAATCTTCAGAGATCCCAACTTCATTTTAAAAAGATTTGATCAAGCTCGATTTCCAAATAAGGCACAATGTGTTTTCCATAGCACAGCGTCCATTTCAAGGCTTGGTGATCAACGTATATGGATTTCATTGTCCATCAAGGCACAATGATACAACGTAGCATGAAATACTTTACCCATCAAGGCATTCATACAAAACAACGTGGGCACGTCGTCCAAATGCATATAAAACATTTTATTCTCGCCACTTTTCTTTGTGTTTCATTCTTTCCTTCGTCGAGGCTCAAGGCTCACAACCATTCATGAATTTTTCAACGTTTTACATGACGTTTTGTCCGAGTGTCCAATCACAAGAGTTCTAGACCGATGCACCTGTCTTATACTTTGTGGTTATAGAAATCAACTTTCATCTTTTATCATGTTTCCCCATGTTTATCACAACTTATGTAGGACACACATTCCACAACAACGTATATAGGATTCAAAGTCCACAACAAAGTGACACGGATCATAGATCTACGTGTTTTTAAAGCACTAGTATCCCGACGTCTCGGTTACTAGGTTCACTTTGAACGTTATTTTTCGTTAAGTGAAACACAAATACAAAACAAAACCTCTGTAGCTTATCCAAGTTATCAGAAAATTATTCTTTTGTTGAGTAAAACTCTTTTGTAAAAGAAAACTATTCCATTTGAAATTCATTTTTAAAAACTTTAAGTTATAGAAAAGTTATTTTCTTTTCCAAAAATCCATTTTTATTTTGGAATTTCCCTTTTTTTGAAAAATATTGATACTTTTTTTTTTTGAAAAACCTTTTTAAAATCTTAAAAATGAACTTGTTTTTCTTTATGGTTTTCCACCATAAAATATTTTCTAAAATTGATTTCTCTTAGGGTAAAATCATTTAAATTTTCAAATAATTTTCCTTTATAAAAAAATGTTGATTTTAAATTCTCATCAAATTTTGAAAAGATAACTTATTTTCTCTTTTACTAAAGTTTTTCCTCAAATAAATACTTATTTTCAATATTCTTCATATGGTTTTCTTAAAGATTTTATCTTCATTATTAATTGAGCTCTAACAATTGTTAGGCTTCCCAGACAACAACCAAACGGTCTCATAACTGATTACAACATGAATCAACTACATTCACACATTCGTAAATAATTAACCAAACATATTATTCAATCAAGTAAAAAACTTAAACCACCATGAGACACCCCGTTGTGCCCCATTGTCTTATTACATTAAATCCTTAATTATTTATTTACTTAATCGCACGCTTATCGTTGAAAATACGTAAAAATTGAAAACTTAATTAATAATCAGATAACTTCTACAAATATACAACACACCAAACTATTTTACATAAATACACACATGAGTATCCTTTATTTTACACAACACTATTTAGGGCATCCTCTCAGTAGGATCCCACACAGGTACTTATTTACACAACTTGATTATAACTACGGAAAACAAAACATCTTATGTGACTCACTGGCCCTAAACTTACTACGCTACATTATCAGGATCAGTAGATGGTTCTTCAGCGTCAACTTCATACGGAATGTCGTTCAACTCTTCAACAATCTCCGTCTCGTATGGGGTTCCATCCATCTCCTCCGTAACATAGTCGTCCATATGGTCTTCTAACGTAGCAAAGTAGACATACACCAAAAATACAAAAATAGGGAGATAAGAAACAGTTCTATCATCTTAAGTGGAAAAGACTCATAGCATATAATACAATAACAATCACAAACATGCATCACTCACAATTTACAATCATCCATACTTTATAACAACATCCTCTACCCTTCAACTCATGCAACTAAACCTTTATGCTGACGTGGCCACTACTAATCCTGTCACACATCCCTCGTTAGGGATGCCAGTCAGTTGTCCAAGTGACATGTTCCCCACGCCGGTGCACATTCTCATCCATGGTAGGAATGCTCATGCAAAGCAATGACACTATAGCTGCACAGTACCGTCGGTGCACACCCTGGTTCTCTCTCTCAACTCTATCAAGGGTGCTCATGCAAAGCAATGACACTATAGTTGCACAACTTAAATTCTAATTTGGAATGGTCTACAAGAACTTCGGACCTCGTGTATCTCAAATACACAGTTATGAACAACAATGCAACACATGATTCTCACTGACTTTTATCAATAACAACCTAGTACCTCAAGCTTTTCCTCATAACCTCCACTTACACTCTATATCACATCACTTCTATACAATAATAGCGAGGCACTTCTAATTCATATTCAAAACTCTCACCCAAACAAAATACCTCCGAGCAATATATATCTTTCCTTAAAATTATCTAAGCATAGAATTAATTCCAGGCAGATCATGCATAACACATTAATCAACAGAATATTCAAACATCTCAATATCATATAAGGCAATTTATCACAACCAACTCATAATAGTTCAACCAAATAAATAACAAAGTCAGATTCTGTCACGGCCTGGCCGTGATAGCCATCACGGCCGTGACAGACAACAAACATCCTCAATATCATAATATTCAAACACCGAAACAATACGTCACATGCAGATGGAATACCTCAACCAGCGTATCACAAACAGTCAAAAGTAAATAATTCAAACATCCTCAAATATGAATAATTAACCTAAGGCGATAAACCCACAATTCCCAAATCGTCATTGGTTTTACGGAAAAGATTCCAAGACGATTTTGGTATTGTCGATTACTCGACCACTAGTAGGGTTTAGGTCGCCCTACACCATTATTATAAATTATATACTACTTATCGGTTCCGACGATGAAATGATTCTTTCCCCCACCTGAGTTTGCACCGGAATCACGTACACGACGATCCTCGTTATTCCGCCACGAGTTAACACAACCACCTTCAACCAAACAACATAATTATAATTAATCAACTAACACCCATCTATGACACTTTAGGGCTAGGTTCGGCCAAGACTTAGAAAATAGGTTTAGGATTATCTTCTTAATGCCATCTTTTGGATCCTAGTTACTAGAGTCTTAACTAACATAGATTACTTATTACAAGACTAAAATTTGAAACAAAATCCTCTAACCTTTAGGGTTAGGATTTCGGCCCATATTAGGAATTTAAGCTAGGGATTTTTGTTGGACCTAAGCTCTTGGATTTAAGCTATACATGTATTATAGAACTTAAGTCAAATACTAACTTTCAAAACAAACAACAAAACACCAAACCCATTTTCCTACCTAGGTTCGGCCATTCATGGTTAATAGGGAAGGAAAATGATTTTGATCACATGCTCTTGGATAAATAAAGGAGGGATCATAACTAGATCATAGAAATTGGTTTCCCATTTTTATGATTTTTCTACAATTTCTAGAATTAATTGAAGTTCTAGATCTAAGAAATGAAAACTCAAGAAATATGAAAAACAAGAGCTTAAAAAGAGAGGAGATGATCATGTTACCTAAGTTAAGAAAGTAGAAGAAGAATTGATGAGGATCTTGGCAATCTTGTTAATGGAAATCACTTGAAGTTCTTGAAGATCAACAATGGTGTTTTTGGAGAAAAGTGAAGAAATGAAGGAAATGAAGAAGATGAGTGAAAGGGGAGGGAGGCCACGGTTTTGAAGAGTATTTATAGGCTAGATTTAGGCTTTGTTTGGTTATAAGGAATTGATTTAATGGGTTTTGTGATTATTTAATTAATATAAGTTTAACCATAGTTAATAATTAACTTAACTAGGGTTACTTTGCTTAACTATGGTTATTAAATGTGTGGCTCACATTTGATGGAGGTGTGGCTGATTTTGGGCCAAACAAAGTGACTCACCAATGAGTCACCGATCTTATCCGTTAGCGGTTCCCGGAAATTCCGTACGCAGCTCCGTCGTTTACCCGATTTCGGTTTTTGAGAGGAAAATAATGAAACGAAAACAAAATAAAATAGGTAAGATTTATTGGAGGTGGATGCATGAAAATGGAGAGATGTGGGAGGTTTTCAACCACGTAAAATGAGTGGTTAAGAGTGCGTAGATGCGTCTTGTTAATACCCGCGAAAGCTTGGGGGTATTTTGGTCTTTTTACCTAAATGTCATGATTACTTGCATTTAATGCTCATAAATGCTTGGTGATTCATCCTCCATGAGTCATCATGTATGACTTGTTGTACCGATCTCTTGACGGGTCTCTGCACTTCCCTTCTTGACTCCGTCGGTTTCCCGATTAGGGTTTTACGCTCGTATAAAAGCGTAATATTTCGTTTTCGACCGAAAATTTTCAAACTAACCAAACTCGTTGGAAATATGATTTAAATATAAACCATTTCGTTCACGAGTCAAAATTAGGTTTTCTGCTCAGTAAAATTATACTGTCAGTGAAAACGCAGATCGATTTCCGTCTGAATTTTCAACCCAAATTTTTATCCTAAGCTTCTACCCTAAGATAGAGTATGAATATGATTTTTATTTCATAAAAATCAATCTCCATGAACTCGGATAAAAATATAAATAAATACATTTATACCGGTTAATATAGCGAAAATATTTTTACTGAATAAATAAATAAATATAAAAATAAAAATCGGAAAATAAAATGTAGGGTGTTACACACCACATCAAAACTCAACAAACACATAAAGCCACTCACAAAACAACACATAGTTATTGTAAAGAGTATCCCTCAAGCAGTCTCCCCTTACCTTAGTTGAAGGGTATAAAAAGGTCGTCGTTTTTCGTGTTTGATTAGAATGAACTTCGTCGCCTTACCACGATTGCAAGTCGAAAAAGAAACAAGAATGTAATATAAGTTAAAAATTCGCAGAATCACCCTATTTCCTCCATGCATGTCTCGGCCATGGTTAAGAAGATGATGATAAAAATGTCAAATTTTTACAAACTTTTGGACCATTGATCCTTAAGCATTAGAAAGGCAAGATCAAGGCAGATAACTCAAAAATAAAACTCAATCCATCTACTCCATGAATGAGTAGGTTTCGGCCTAAACAAAATATAGGCTAGGAATTTGATTTTTCAACTTTTGGACTCCATGCATGTAGTTAAAATGAGGATCAAAGCAAGCATCTTTCTTTAAAAAAAATGAAACAAGGCTTCCTCAACTCCCACAACTAGAGTTTCGGCCATATGAGTAAAAATAGTAAAGAAAATTATTTTTGATTCATCTCATGAATTTAGATAATATATATTAAAGGGCTTTAGATCAAGTATGAGTTTTGAAAAAAAATCACAAAATCATTAACTTGCTCCTATGGGGTTTCGGCCCCATCGAGAAAATGGGTTTGAAAAACCTTTTTTTTTTTGTTACATGCAAACACATAAGAGGAAAGTAGAGGTTGTTGCGAGTTCATAGAAATTTGTTTACTATTAAAATGATTTTTCTAAGATTTTCTAAAAAAAATTGAATGAAAATTTTGAACATGCAACCATGAAAACATGACATGCATGAAGATGAAATGAAGATTTTTTAGAAGATGAGGATTAAAAGTGAAGAGATTACCCTTAAGTGATGAGTAAGTGAGTCGTTCTTCAAGGATCAACAATGGAGTGTAGTGAGTGAGTGAGTGTTTTTGTGTGAAATGAAGTAAAGTGATGAATGAAGAAGATGTGTGGAATACATAGAGGGGGGGGGGGTTCGACTGAGTGGGGAGAGAAATGGGAGAGGAAAATTTTGAATCTTGATCAGATTCTTGGGTCAAAGGTGATAATGGTTACTTGTGAATCTAAGAGAAGTAATTTTTCTAAGTCATAATAATGACTTATTTTAATGACATTTTCATCATGTTCATACACCAAGTCACGTCAACTCTAATCAAACCACTCTAGTCATTTCAGCTCTTCATCTGATTCCCTTGTTTTACCCATCTTTAAATTTCTATCGTATTTCCTCTAAAGATTTAGTCCAAAAAATAATATTATTTTATTTATAAACGAAAATTTTGAAAATTTTGGGAATTGTTGTAAACGTGTTAGAAAATCTAACTATTTCGTTCACGAGTCAAGATTTGGTTTCCTAATCGGTAAAGTTTTACTAATAGTGAAGACGCAGACCGGGTTTCGTCTGAATTTTCAACTGAAATTTTAACTGTAGCTTCCCACTATAAGATAGATCATGAAAATAATTTTGGTTTACTAAAAATAATTTCTCGGATTTAAAATAGTAGACACACATATGAATACATATACACTGATTATTGATAAGCAAAAAAATCGGGGTGTTACATAACCCCTCTCTTACAAATGAAAAAACCAGTAGGATGGCCATTTACTGATATAGAGAGCTTGGATGAATTCAAAATTACTTTGATCCTGTTGCAAAATATTGAACTGAAACCAAAGTGATCAAGAACATTTAAAAGGAAATTCCAATCCATTGTATCAATAGCCTTTTTGATATCCAACTTAGAGCAACATTGCCACAAAAAGAGTTGTAATTTAGCATATTAATAACCTCTGAAGTGATGTAGATACACTCAGAGATATGTCTTCCTCTAATGCACTCTCTTTGCTGCTCAGAAATGATCTTAGGATCTATCATTGCAAGCCTGTCTGCAAGCACTTTGCTGATGACTTTAAACTGAAAATTGGCTAAGGCAATTGGCCTAAAGTCTTCTATTCTCTCAGCACCAGAAAACTTGGGAACAAGAGTGATGATATTTGAGTTCAGATTAGGGAGAATCCATCTATCTGAGAAGAATTTCAAAACAAAAAGGAACACATGTGAGCTCACTATGTCCCAATAAGTTTGAAAGAAGCATCCCCAAAAATCATCAGGACCAGGAGCACCCGAGCCATTCAAAGCAAAAATTGTTTTTCTCACATCTTCCATAGATGGCAAGTTAGTCGACATAGCATTATCCTCATTAGATACAAGTTTGGGAATAACTCTGCTAACAAAACTAGAATTATGACACGTGTTGTCAGAGGCATATAGAGAAGTGTAAAATTTCAGAACATGTTGTTCTATATCAACTTGATTGTCCAAAACAACAATCCCAGATTTTAGCATAGACATTTGCTTTGTGAAATGTCTAATTTTGGCAAGACTGTGAAAATAAGTTGTGTTCCTATCACCATTTGTGAACCAGTCTACCCTAACTTTCAGCTTAAAGAATTCCACTTGATAGGACAAGACTGTTTGCAACTCTTGTTGAGATAGTGTAACACCCCCCTTGGACATTACTTCGTAAACACATGCGGAAATAAATTCAAAAGTAATTTCGCTGGTTTCTTTCGGAAAATAATATTTTCTTAAGTTGTAATCCTTTCTCAAAATGGTGATAAATTTTTTTTTTCCTTTCCTTTTACTTTTTGACAACCACAACAACAACGTAAATATAACCGTTTATGGATATATATATATATATATATATATATATATATATATATATATATATATATATATATATATATATATATATATATATATATATAACAACATACAACGATATTGCATCATACTATATTCACACCTAGACCTTTATAAGTATAGGTCCTTATTGAAAAACAACAACATACACTACATAAAACCTAAGCTGGTCACACCTATAAGACAGACCTAATAGTAGATAAAAGACATCGGCATGCTCCGAACTAAGGCAACTTCCTCCTGTAGTCGTCAAGTCCCTTGAGTGGTTCATCTGAACTCGGATATAAATATATACATAAGTAGCGAAGCCAAAAATAAAACATGCAAGAGTGAGAATCCAATATATGGATTTAACTCGACAACTACATGCGCGACACAACAGAAAACATATACACATACACATTTCCATAAATAAACAAGTAGTTTATCACTGGGTTTCATACCCGATCACCGTCTTTTGAAAACAAATGCATGAACACTTCAAATTTCAACGTCTAACTTTTCACTTAATCTTCGGAGATCCCAACACCGTGTAAATGAGCTGATCAAGCTCGATTGCCAAATAAGGCACAACGTGTTTACCATAGCACACTGTCCAACACTAGGCACAGTGATCAACGTATATGGGTTTTAATTGTCCACCAGGGCACAAATGAAACAACGTAGCCTGAAATATCTTACCCTGCAAGGCATTCAGACATACAACGTTGCATGGAATACCTTAATTATCAAGGCACCATACATAACAACGAGGGCACGTCTGGCAATGAATGCATATAAAACATTTTGTTCTTAACGCTTTTCTTTGTGTTCATTCTTCTTTTGTCGAAGCTCAAGATGGCTTATGACTATTCGTAAATTTCAATGTGTTAGACTTTTCAACGTTAACACAGGACACGAAGTCTGAGTGCTCAATCACAAAACCTTAGACCTTGCAATCAGTCTTAGGTTTATGGTGGTAGAAAACAACATTCAACTTTAACAAAGTAATCCACAACGTGGATAGGACACAAAGTCCATAACAACGTAACATGGATCAAAGATCTTCGTGTTTATATTAAATAAAAGTACTATCGCTACGTCTCGGATACTAGGTTTGCGTTTCAACGTTACACAATTTTCGCTCAGTGAAAAACAAGTCCAAAACGAAGTCTCCGCAATTTATCTAAGTTGTCGGAAATAACACCATTTAGTAAAACTCATTTACAGAAAATCCTTTGTAAAATCATGAATTACTTGAATTTTTTTTTCTTTCAAAATGAGAGTCATTGGAGACTACAAAGATGTTGCTGTTTTAAGAAAATACTTTTTGTAACCTTTTTTTCAGAGCTAATTGACGTATAACTTCTTGAAAACCATTTAAGTCAAAATTGGACATTTTCTCCTTAAATAATTTTCTAAAATCATAATTAAGTTATTTTCGAAAATTAATTTCATGTAATAACTTTTTATATTATTTCGAAATTATTCGCGTAAAAATTAGTAGTACAAAAATAAATTCACGGTTACATCCTCACTGTGACTCATAAATTTCTTTTACACTAATAAATCATTAAAATAATAATATTTTCAAATAATCCTTATTTTCTCAAATACTTATTTAAGTTATAATATCCTCTAATATTTCTCAATTAACTATTGAATATTCCTCGTAAAGTCTTTTTAAAGCTTTTATCTGATTAATTGATTGGGCACTGACCACTGTCAGGCTTCTCAAACAACAATCAATAATAACATCATAGCAATATTCCCAGGCAGACCATGCATCACAACATTATAATATTTAACTTGCAAATTAATAATTAAGTGTAGATACATAATCCCAGATGAAAATAACAAAACTTTAACCAAATTAAACAAATACCACAACCATAGATAATTAACACAGACCAATACTAATCACACATAGTCATCGGAAAATCCCTCAGGCAATTCTCCTTTTACATCTTGAAGTTTCAACTTTCACAAAATGCTTATGAGTCTGGTTTCTGTTGCACCCCTTAGTACCTGATATGAGCCAAGGGGGGGCAAGTCAACTTTTCAGCAAGAATGATTTGAGCCCAATGACGACCATGGATCAAGAAGTACTACAAGGACTTGGTGGGCCTAAGACAAGAGCTAAAGTCAAGAAAGCCCAAGAAGTTATAAACCAAATAGTGTCAACCTTGATGGAAATAAGCCCAAGTTCAAGTTTTAATGGAGTGGGGGCCAAAATGCTTACTTATCTCATCCAACTTGAAGACCCATGATGGGCTTGGACTTCCACCTCTTAAAAATTGCATTTTCTAGGTTATTTCTTTTAAATAAAGTGTAATAAGCTTGGTTTCATGAAGAATTTCGAATTTTAGGCTTAGATGGAGGTATCTTTTGGTTTGCATACCAAAATTAACTCCTTTAAGTTTTTAGCCTTTTTAATGTTTTGTTTTATTAGGGGGGTTACACTTTAATTTGAATAAAGAAGGGATTAATGTGTAACAGCCACATAATGGTGGAAAGAGAAAATTAACTCACCATTTAGTGGCATGATTTAAGCTTAGTTAGTGAGGGGATTATGGAATCTTGAAAAGGCAAGGTGTGAGCCAAAGTTGGCAGCCACACTATATGTATTACACCCCTAAACACATCAATGACAACTTTGATTTTATTTTGGATTGAAATCCATTTGTGAGAATATTGTTCTCCTAGGTTCTTGGTTGAACCAAACTATTGTTCTTATCAAGAATCCACGATTCTTGTGGCGAACATCATAGGCTTATCAAACAACCTTGTTTATGGCACCTCCATACCATCTCTATTCTCCATCCATTTGTTTCTTTTCTTCCCTTTATTTTAATCTCAAAATTGTTCCGCAAATTAATTGTTAAAATTCAACCAAAAAGATCATCAAAGGCAACCTCACCATTTGGTTGTCATCAGTACCTCAGCTACCGATTAGATCCTTCAAAGTAAATCACAACCAAAATTAACAAACAACAAACAAACACACTTGTTCCTATGAGAGTTAGGGTTCGGCCCTCTCAAGAACTCAAAGCTAGAAATTTTAAAATTTATACAACTCATGTATCAATGATCCTTAAGTGAGATTAGAACATAATCAAGGTTCATTTAACAAAAGTGAATCAAAATCATCTTAACCACAAAGTTAATATTTTCGGTCTTAACAACAAAAATAGCTTAGGGTATGATTTGATCTTCTGATCACTTGAATCAACAACTAAATGGATTAGAGATCATGAATCAATCATCATTTTAACAAAGTTTGAAACAAAATCTTCCTCACCCATAATGCATAGGTTCGGCCAAGCATAGATAGGAGGGAAATAAATTTTTGTTGATCACATGCTGTTGGATAACCAAAGTATACATGATTATAAGATCAAAGAAATTGGTTTCAAGTTCATTAGGTTTTTCTACAATTTATGAGAGATTTTAGAAGAAATGGGTATCAAACTTGAAGCATGAAGTTTAAGGCATGAACACATGAACATCTTTGAAAAGGAAGACTAAGATGAACAAGATAGAGTGATGTTACCTCTTGGAGCAAGAAGAAATTATCAAAGATGACAAAGTTCTTCACAAATCAAGCTTAGTGTTTTTGGTGTTCTAAGAGAAAAGCTTAAGAAAACAAGATGACGACAAGCTTAGATGAAGCAAAAATAAGTCATCCAAGGTGTAGATGTGTGTGTTAGCCACGACCAAGGGAGTTTGGGGGGGGGGGGGGGGGGCTAAAGTGCAACGAAAATTTGTTACTTAAGGACAAGGTGCAATTTAACTTAAGGACCAATTTGTAAATTAGAAAAGTTTAAGGACCTAAGTGCAATTTCCATTTAAATTGCCATCATTAGGTAGAAGCAAAATATGTGGTGGATATGCGAGGAGGTAGCCGCCTTCTACACAACATGTTATAGTGGCAAACTTGCAATTAAGTTGATAGCAGAATAAAATAATAATATAATTTTACAAATATCTGAAAATCATTATGTCATGGATATGATCTCCATAAATGCTAGTCACTTCAAGCTTCTAAAATATCTAGATTCATGTCTCTGCTCCGTTCGACCTTGTCTCAGGTCCCCGAATGCGATTCTCGATTTGGCCCCGCACAAAACAATAAAATATTATTTTTTTCTGAAATTTTTTAAAATATCCAGTATTCTTGCAAATGCTGTAAAAACACTAATGGATTCAGTTTCGAGTCAAGATTAGGTCTTATGATCAATAAATTCTTACTGTCAGCGAAATCTCAGATCAGGCTCCGTCTGAGTTTTCAACCACAAATCTCCTCAAAACTTATGGTTTTCAAGCAAAACATGAAAATAACTTTGGCTAAACCAAAATCATCATTAAAAACTCAGATAATAAATATACTCATTCATATATTTGTTACTGATATCAGAAAGTCGAAAAGTCAGGATGTTACATTCTACCCCTCGAAAAAAAAAATTCGTCCTCGAAATTTCTTGACTCAAAACTAAACAGGATTTCTTAAACCCAAAGCCTTACTTTCACAAGAAAGTATTTAGGAGAATTTTATCAGAATTAAAAGTATAGTTAAAAGATTACCGTCATAGCTTGAAGTCTCAACTCCCTTCACATTATAAACTCTACCCGTAGTCGTCGGTTTATTAGTGCTGGTGTTATTGATAGTAGGTCCATGTCTTGGAGCATTGTAATCCCTCGACAGATGTGCAACTTGAAGACAATTAAAGCACTTCATTCCCCTCACTGGGCATTTATCAGCCATATGCTTTGGGTCTCCACATTTGTAACACCTCCTGATTTGACCTTGGCTTTGGTTCCTTTGGCCTCCATTTCCCGATGCAGAAGAATTAGGACGATATTGTTGTTGATTCTGGTCATTTCCTGCTGGTCGGAAGTAAGGTTTCCTCTGCACTTGCTTTTCTCCCTGATTCCGAAATTGATCCTTGGATCTAGATGGTCCTCCAACATTCCCCTTATCATCTCTTCCTTTCCTCATCTGCTCAATCTTCCAACTCATCTCAACTAAAGCTTGAAAAGTTCGGAGTTGCAAAGGTAAGACAGACTCTTTAATCTCAAATCTCAGTCCTGCCTCAAACCTCTCACACTTCCAGCTCTCATTGGGTTGTGCTTGAAAGAAACAGAAGTATTTGGGAAGCGATTCAAACTTCACCGCATACTCCCCCACTGATAAGTCTCGCTGTTGTAACCCCATAAATTCTTGTTCTTTCTCGATCCTAACGCTCTCTGGAAAATACTTGTCCATAAATACAGTTCGGAAAACATTCCAGGTAATCTCCCGATGATCAGCTTCCAGAAGTTATTTGGCACCTTTCAACTAGCATTCAGCATCTCCTATTAGTAGGAAAGCAACATATGTAACCCTAACTTCTGCCAGAGTGACCACCAGCTCAAAAATTTTCTCCAATTCCTGAATTCATAAATCAGCTTTCTCATGGCCAGCATCCCCACCAAACTGTGAAGGATTTTGGCTTCGAAATGCGATCAGAGCCTTGCCTTCCACAGCTTGCTGTGTCTGAGCAGCCATAGCAATTGTCTGCATAGCAATAGCCGCCGCGATGTTATCCATTGCTTGTACAGTATGATCGACTCCACCATCATAGTCCTCATTCGCATTGCCACAGTCATCGAAGGGACCACCTCGACGACCCCTTCCACGACCATGTCCACGTCCTCGTCCACCTTCTGGCGCTAGTTCCATAACTAACCAACAAGACGAAATCAGTTAGACCACAACCAGAAAATGAACCACGTACTTATGTATTAATACAAATTAATTCTAAGAAGTAATTCAAACAAATCTTAATCAGAGAACACACAACAAAAACTTAACAGACCTATTCCCTAACATTCCCGAAAGAATCGACCAGCTCTGACACCACTAATATAACAACCCCCTTGGGAATTACTTCGTAAACACATGCGGAAATAAATTCAAAAGTAATTTGCTGGTTGCTTTCGAAAAATAATATTTTCTGAAGTTGTAATCCTTTCTCAAAATGGTGATAATTTTTTTTCCTTTCCTTTTACTTTTCGACAACCACAACAACAACGTAAATATAACCGTTTATGGATAGATATATATATAACATCATACAACGATATTGCATCATACTGTTTTCACACCTAGACCTTTATAAGTATAGGTCCATATTGAAAAACAGCAACATACACTACATAAAACCTAAGCTGGTCACACCTATAAGACAGACCTAAGAGTAGCAAAAAGGCATCCGGATGCTCCGAACTAAGGGAACTTCCTCTTGAAGTCGTCAAGTCCCTTGAGTGGTTCATCTGAACTCGGATATAAATATATGCACAAGTAGAGAAGCCAAAAATAAAACATGCAAGAATGAGAAACCAATATATGGATTTAACTCGACAACTACATGTGCGACACAACATAAAACATATACACATATACATTTCCATAAATAAACAAGTAGTCTATCACTGGGTTTCATACCCGATCACCGTCTTTTGAAAACAAATGCATGAACACTTCAAATTTCAACGTCTAACTTTTCACTTAATCTCCGGAGATCCCAACATCGTGTAAATGAGCTGATCAAGCTCGATTGGCAAATAAGGCACAACGTGTTTACCATAGCACACCGTCCAACACTAGGCACAGTGATCAACGTATATGGGTTTTCATTGTCCACTAGGGCACAAATGAAGCAACGTAGCCTGAAATATCTTACCCTGCAAGGCATTCAAACATACAACGTGGCATGGAATACCTTAATTATCAAGGCACCATACATAACAACATGGGCACGTCTGCCAATAAATGCATATAAAACATTTTATTCTTGACACTTTTCTTTGTGTTCATTCTTCTTTTGTCGAAGCTCAAGATGGCTTACGACTATTCGTAAATTTCAACGTGTTAGACTTTTCAACGTTAACACAACACGAAGTTCGAGTGCTCAATCACAAAACCTTAGACCTTGCAATCAGTCTTAGGTTTGTGGTGGCAGAAAACAACATTCAACTTTAACAAGATAACCCACAACGTGGATAGGACACAAAGTCCATAACAACGTAACACGGATCAAAGATCTTCGTGCTTATATTAAATAACACTAGTATTGTGACGTCTCGGATACTAGGTTTGTGTTTCAACGTTAACACTGTTTTCGTTATGTTAAAAACAAATCCAAAACCAAGTCTCCGCAACTTATCCAAGTTGTCGGAAATAACACCGTTCAGTAAAACTCATTGACAGAAAATCCTTTGTAAAATCATCAATTACTTGAAATATATATTTTTTTATTTTCAAAAAGAGAGTCACCGGAGATTACAAAGATGCTGCTGTTTTAAGAAAATACTTTATGTAACCGCTTTTTCAGAGCTAATTGACGTATAACGTCTTAAAAACAGTTTAAGTCAAAATTAGACATTTTCTCCTTTAATAATTTTATGAAATCATAACCAAGTTATTTTTGAAAATTAATTTCACGTAATAACTTTTTATATTATTTCAAAATTATTCCCGTAAAAATTAGCAGTACAAAAATAATTTCACGGTTACATCCTCACTGTGACTCAAAAATTGCTTTTACACTAATAAATCATTAAAATAATAATATTTTCAAATAATCCTTATTTTCTCAAATACTTATTTAAGTTATAATATCTTACTATATTTCTCAATTAACTATTGAATATTCCTCGTAAAGTCTTTTTAAAGCTTTTATCCGATTAATTGATTGGGCACTGACCACTGTCAGTCTTCTCAAACAACAATCAATAATATCATCATAGCAACATTCCCAGGCAGATGCATCACAACATTATAATATGTAACTTGCAAATACATAATCACACATGAAAATAACAAAATTTTAACCAAATTAAACAAATACCACAATCACAAATAATTAACACAGACCAACACTAATCACACATAGTCATCGGAAAACCCCTCAGGCAATTCTCCTCTTACCCCTTGAAGTTTCAACTTTCACAAAATGCTTGAGTCCGGTTTCTATTGCACCCCTTAGTACCTCAGCTATCGATTAGATCCTTCAAAGTGATCACAACCAAAATTAACAAACAACAAACAAACACACTTGTTCCTATGAGAGTTAGGGTTCGCCCCTCTCAAGAACTCAGGGCTAGAAATTTTAAAATTTATACAACTCATGGATCAATGATCCTTAAGTGAATCAAAATCATCTTAACCACAAAGTTAAGATTTTTGGTCTTATCAACAAATATAGCTTATGGTATGATTTGATCTTCTAATCACTTGAATCAACAACTAAATGGATTATAGATCATGAATCAGTCATCATTTAAACAAAGTTTGAAACAAAATCTTCCTCACCCATGATGCATAGGTTCGGCCAAGCATAGATAGGAGGGAAAGAAATTTTTGTTGATCACATGCTCTTGGATAACCAAAGTATACATGATTATAAGATCATAGAAACTGGTTTCAAGTTCATTGGATTTTTCGACAATTTATGAGAGATTTTAGAAGAAATGGGTATCAGACTTGAAGCATGAAGTTTAAGGCATGAACAGATGAACATCTTTGAAGAGGAAGACTTAGATAAACAAGATAGAGTGATGTTACCTCTTGGAGCAAGAAGAAATGATCAAAGATGACAAAGTTCTTCACAAATCAAGCTTAGTGTTTTTGGTGTTCTAAGAGAAAAGCTTAAGAAAACAAGATGATGACAAGCATATGAAACAAAAATAAGTCATCCAAGGTGTAGATGTGTGTTAGCCACGGTCAAGGGAGTTTGGGGGGCTAAAGTGCACGGAAAATTTATTACTTAAGGACCAAGGTGCAAATTATCTTAAAGACCAATTTGCAAATTAGAAAAGTTTAAGGACCTAAGTGCAATTTCCATTTAAATTGCCATCATTCCTCTCACGTACAGTTTCACTATAAAATCTTCTCCCATTAGGCATCTATAATCTATAATGTATAATCTATCTATCTATCTATTTCTATAATCTATAATCTATAATATATATACATCTAGCCCCATTCTATGGAAAGTTTTACAAGTGTCAAGCCTACGGTGAATGCTTCTTCAACAAGCTTTCTACAAACTTTATATTATGGGAAATTTTTTGAATTAAAAAAAAAAAGTAAATTTCAGAAAAAAAATTTAAAAGAAAAAATATGTAGATAATTTATTGCTACGGTTCCAATGCATTGGTTAGCTGATGAACCTCTTTTCTATTATTATCATATAGCTTCCTAATGCTCTCTCATTTAACTAACTAATATATTAAATCAGATTTATTAATAAAATAAAATATTTGAATTGATTCTTATTGGCCCCTTTTGTTTTTTGGTCCATTTCTCCATTCTTTATTTGCCTGTGCACTGCTCAAAATCTAGGGATGCTAACCATTCTTACGTTTGAATTTGAATGGTGTTCTTTTATTGGTTCTATTTTTGACTTTTTGATTACTTTTTTTTTATCGAATTTGTTAATTACCCAAAAGCATTTCAAATTTCAAATAAAAATTTTAAAAGTGGTTAAGTGGGAACATTGCTTATGGTCATGCAACTACACTTATTCCAAATTTCCAATGCGTCATCTTTGGTGTTTTTATGATGTTATGTGTTGGCTTTAAAGATCCATATTTTATTGCTGGTTCGGTTTTCTTTAGATGTGTAATTGGCACCTTGATATATCTTGCTTTAGTTACATTTCCCAATTCATTTGTGAGTTTGTGATCTATTCATTCTACTACTTTAGGATATAATATGTACTACTACTTTTGGGTGGTTGCGACTGTGTTGGGTGTAGACATCTGCTTCTTGATCTCGAACTTTTGAATTATTTATGAGAATTTGGGCTATGTTTTTTGGTAATAGTTTGGGGTGAGTTTTGATTGTAACAGCGGAAGGAAGGTTAGGTACAGGAGGAGGAGGAACAATTGAGAGTTACAAGTAATAGTTATTATTATGTGGTGTTGAATAGGACAATAAAGATGGTGATTATATTAAATATTTGAAGTAAAAAAAAAGTTTATTTCCTTGATATTGATCATTCTTTTAATTTTACAGAACCTACGTTTGAATCCACTTTTTGGGTTGTTTGGAAAGTGGGTCTCTTGCCTTTAGTCTCCTCTGATTTTTTTGGTTCCTGTTTCTGGTTGTTGCTTGCCGCCGCTGGTCAATCTCTTTACAATCTCAAGTGTTAAGGCAGCCTCTCTGTCTGTTTTGGCTCGAATGGGTCGTCCTCAATGCACATATTGCAAGCGAATGGGTCACACTCATAATACTTGTTACTCTCTTCATGGGTTTCCTAAAAAATCAGCCGATGCTGAAATGTTCAAGAAAAAATTTTCCGAAGCCGAGTACCAAGAGTATCTTCAATTGAAAGATGCCCATCAATCTCATGGGTCTACTGCCACTGGTGTTCATGACTCCACAGCCTTCATATCTCTATCCGGTAGCAATCAAAATCTTTGGATAATTGATTCAGGTGCCTATGATCATATTGCTGGTAATCGTTCTTTATTCTCCTCCATATCTTCTCCTAAATTTCCTCACTTCATTACTCTTGCGGATGGTTCTAAGGTCAGCGCCAAAGGAATCGGTCATGTTTCAGTCACTCCTTCTATAACTTTAAAATCTGTTTTGTTTATACCTGGTTGTCCTTTTAATTTGATCTCCCTTAGTCAACTTACTCGCTCTCTAAACTGCTCAGTAACTTTTGATGTTGGTTCTTTTACTATACAGGAACGTGGTACGGGTCGGATGATTGGCCTAGGACATGAATCACACGGTCTTTATTACCTCCAATAAGCTCCTTCTATAAGTTGTACTGCAGTCGAGTCTCCAAATCTTCTTCATGAACGATTGAGCCATCCAAGTTTGTCAAAATTGAAGCAAATGGTTCCGAATCTTGCAAAAATGTCATCATTGAACTGTGATTCGTGTCAACTAGGCAAGCATGTTCGCTCTTCCTTTCCCAGCAAAGTTGAAAGCCGAGTTGATTCTCCCTTTTCAGTTATCCATTCAGATATATGGGGACCGAGTCGTGTGTCTTCTAATGGTTTCCGATATTTCGTTACCTTTATTGATGAGTTCTCTCGGTGCACTTGGGTTTTCTTAATGAAAGAACGATCTGAACTTTCGTCTATTCTCACCACTTTCGTTAATGAGGTCAAAACCCAATTTGGTAAAACAATCAAAATCCTTAGAAGTGATAATGCAAAGGAATATTTTTCTTCTTCTCTTTCTTCCTTTTTGTCATCACAGGGCATTCTCCATCAATCCAGTTGTCCTCATACCCCTCAACAGAATGGCATAGCTGAAAGGAAGAATAGACATCTTGATGAAAGTGCTCGGACCTTGTTACTCCATGCGAATGTACCTGTCCGACATTGGGGTGATGCAGTTTTGACAACATGTTATTTAACTAATCGGATGCCTTCATCCTCTCTTGATCATAAAATACCACATTCCGTTTTATTCCCTAAAGAGCCACTATTTCATGTCGCTCCACGGATATTTGGATGCACTTGTTTTATTCATGACTTGTCTCCAGGTCTTGATAAGCTTGCTGCACGAGCCATCAAATGTGTCTTTTTGGGATATTTCAGGTTACAGAAGGGTTACAAGTGTTACTCCCCTGTGCAGAATCGTTATTTCATGTGTGCAGATGTAACGTTCTTCGAAGAAAAATTTTACTTCTCACCATCCACAGTTGAGTCTCAGACTATTCAAGAAGTCTTTCCGATTCCGTATCTTGGTCCATCACCTTCTCCTTTGTCGGAATCAGTTTCGACTACAAAAATTCCTAATGATCCCCCACTCGAGCAATCTCAAAGGTCACCCATCATATATCATCGTCGTCCATGATGTCTTAATACAGAATTGGAAGGCACTGAAAGACCAACTGAATCATGTCCTACTCCAGCAGATGACCCTACTACGGACCTACCTGAAGGAAACCTTGACTTGCCCATTGCTCTTAGGAAAGGTACTCGGTCTACTCAAAATCCTCATCCAATTTATAACTTCTTAAGTTACCATCGTCTCTCTCCTTATTATTATTCTTTTGTGTCATATATATCTTCCATTTCCATTCCTAAAAATGTTTGTGAGGCACTTGATCATCCAGGATGGCGACAAGCCATGATTGATGAAATGCAGGCTTTGGAGCATAATGGTACTTGGGACTTGACTCCTCTTCCTTCGGGAAAGAAACCCGTTGGCTGTCGATGGGTATATGCTATTAAAGTTGGGGCCAATGGACAGATAGATCGGCTCAAAGCCCGGCTTGTAGCCAAAGGTTACTCTCAGATTTATGGACTTAATTATGGAGATACTTTCTCCCCTGTGGCCAAAATCACTTCTGTTCGAATATTTCTTGCCATGGCTGCCATCTGTCGTGCCATTATATCAGCTGGATATTAAAAATGCATTTCTTCATGGAGAATTAGAAGAGGAGATTTATATGGAGCAACCTCCTGGATTTTTTTTTCAGGGAGAGTCCGGTTTGGTTTGCAGGCTACGACGATCTCTCTATGGGCTGAAACAGTCTCCACGAGCTTGGTTTGGAAAATTCAATTCAGTTATTCAAGCTTTTGGAATGAAACGTAGTGAAGCAGATCATTCAGTCTTTTATTGCTATACCTCTCCAAATAGATGCGTTTACTTGGTGGTCTATGTAGATGATATAGTCATCACAGGAAATGATCAGGAGAAAATTTCTCAGCTGAAGGAACATTTATGTAGCCATTTTCAGACCAAGGACTTGGGGAAATTGAAATATTTTCTTGGAATTGAAGTTGCTCAGTCAAAGAATGGGATTATCATCTCACAGAGGAAGTATGCATTAGACATACTTAAAGAAACTGGTATGTTAGATTGTCGACCAGTTGATAGTCCCATGGATCCGAATCAAAAATTGCTACCCAACCAGGGGGAGCCTTATTCTGATCCTGAAAGGTATCGAAGATTGGTTGGAAAGATCATCTATCTCACTATTACAAGGCCAGATATTTCCTTTGCAGTGGGAGTGGTGAGTCAATTCATGCAGTCTCCTCATAATGATCACTGGGATGCAGTAATTCGAATTCTGAGATACATTAAAAAGACTCCAGGACAAGGACTACTTTATGAAGACAAAGGAAGCACTCAAATAGTTGGATTTTGCGATGCAGATCGGGCAGGATCACCCATTGATAGGCATTCCACTCCAGGGTATTGTGTGTCTATTGGAGGAAATATTGTCTCGTGGAAGAGTAAGAAACAAAATGTTGTTGCAAGGTCTAGCGCAGAGGCTGAATATAGAGCTATGGCTATAGCCACGTGTGAGCTCATTTGGATTAAACAACTTCTTGAAGAATTGAAGTTTGGAGATACTCAACAAATGAAGTTATGTTGTGATAACCAGGCAGCTCTCCATATAGCTTCCAATCCAGTATTCCATGAGAGAACTAACCATATTGAGATCGATTGTCATTTTATCCGAGAAAAAGTCCTTTCTAAAGAAGTTGTCACCGAATCTGCTAGCTTTAATGATTAACTGGTAGACGTCTTTACAAAATCTCTAAAAGGACCGAGAATTTAGAATATTTGTTCCAAGCTTGGAGCATTTGATTTGTATGCTCCCTGAGGGGGAGTGTTAGAATTAGTTGGACGGTGTTCCTAGGATTTAGCTTATCATTCATTTCCTTGTAAATTGTAAATTGTATTTACTATTGAGAGAGAGTGTGTGTGTGTGTGTGTGTGTGTATATATATATCTCAAAATATGATGAATAAAATAACTCAAGCATTTCACAAATCCCTTAGTCTAAAATTACTTTCAAGTCTTTCAACAGATAGTTATAGGTGTAGTAGAGATTTGTAGATAGATGGATATTTTATTTATGGATTATATATTGAGTTTGTTTTTATTTTAAATTATTTTTAATTAAATTGATTTTTAAATTTTATTTTTAATTTCAATTTTGTTTTGTAATTGATAATATGATAATATTTAATTATAATAAAATATAAATTAATAAATAAATTATAATAATAATTAATGAATAAAATATAATTAACTAAAACAAAATATAATAATAATTAATAAATAAATTATAATATTTAATATTGAATATATAAATTTTAATTAAAATAATTAATAATTAATATAAAACAAAATAAATAAAAAATAATTTAAAAAATAGAAAAAACCTTGTTTCCGGCGGATATTTCTGTCGGTAACTGTTGGTTACATTTTCCGACGAAAAATTCCGTCGGTAACTTCCACAGAGAGTTACCGACCGAATTTCCGTCGGTAATTAGGGATTCTGCGTGGCAAGTTTTTCAACGGTTAAAGCCATCGGAAATTTCCAACAGACGAACTAGATCCGCCGGAAAGGCTTTCCTAAGCACCTATTACTGACGGAACCGTGTCCGTCAGAAATTCTGTCGGTAATGTAGTTTTTCGATGAAATTTCTTCATTTAATTTCTGACGGGTTTTTTCCATCGATAAGTCGTGTTTTTTTTAGTGAAAGTAGTTTATTTTGGGGTAATTTTCCCCACCGACTATACATAAAAATTATCATTTAACGAACTTATTTAGTAAATAAGAATTCTTGATTCAATTATGTATTCAATTTAAAGGAAATAAATTTGCAGTTTCAAAATTCAATTTGATTGATTGATTCCCTAAAAAAAGAATTCAATTTGATTGAAAACAATTTATTTGGAGTAAAGATCCTCTCCATTTTTCAAAAGAAATGGAGAGCTCCATTACTATAGTTTTAGATATATAAATACATATATTTTCAAAAGTGGTGACATAAATTAAGATTTTATTGGTATTTATACATCAAAACTATAGTAATGGAGCACTCCATTAATTTCTAGAAATGGAGAGGATCTCTACTCATTTATTTGAGTCAATCAACAGAATTTACTTTCAACTTTTATATATATTTTAATTTTATTGAAATCAAATCAATTGTACTTTGTATGTGTCTTTTTGTGTAGCTGCATGTTTCAATTTTCAACGTGCCGATTGCAATTCTAATGGCAATAAACTACTTTTAATTCCCTTTTGAATGCCGCATTTACTTGGCCTGATATGAATTTACATGACTTTTTTTTAAGGTGGGAGCATAGCAGAACTTCTGCTGAAGTCATATAACATTTTTGTTTATGGTGACATGATATAACATGCCAACTTTCTTCATTATCTTGGTTCCATTTTTGTTTTTCTTCTCCCAAATTTCATTTACTATCCTGTTAACAAGTGAATGAATATGAAGGACAATTCCAGGGTTGCCATCAAATTGAATTCAAACTCCTTACATCAAAGAATAGGAAAGTAAAATACCATGTTTTAGAAGAAATTATATGTTTTTAAAAAATATATGATAGATGAAGGGAGGAGGGAACCAAGGAAAAAAATATGATAGTTAAATGATGACGGGGGAATCAAATGTTTAATTATAAAAATATGAATAAAATATGTCGTGTTTCTATTATTAAAGGGGCAGAAATTTGGGTGGTGTTATTGGCTTAATATGTGCAGCTTTAGAAACGGGACATTTTAAATAAATAAAAAAAGAAATGACATATTTTTAAAAATTATATGATAAATGAAGGGGAAACCAATGAAGAAACTATGGTAGATAAAGGGTGATGGGGAGACCAAATGTTTATAAAAATATGAAGAAAATATGCTGTGTATGATTACTAAGATCATCGACAGATTTCTATTTAGGGGTGGAAAACATGGGTGATGCTACTATGTGCAACTTTAGAAATGAGATATTTTTTAAATAAATAAAAAGAAACGACATGTTTTAAAAATATATATATGATAGACGTACGAAGGGGGGAACCAATGAAGAAAATATGATAGATAAAGGGTGGTGGGGGAACCAAATGCTTATAAAAATATGAAGAAATTATGTTGTGTATGATTACTAAGATCATTGACAAATTTCTATTATTAAAGGGGTGAAAACTTGGGTGGTGCTACCATTTGGAACTTTAGAAATAAGACATATTTTAAATAAATAAAAGGAAATCACATATTTTTTTAAAAATATATGATAGACGAAGGAGGAACCAATGAAGAAAATATGATTGATAAATGGGGGTGTGGACCAAATGTTTATAAAATTATGAAGAAAATATGTTGTGTATGATTACTAAGATCATCGACAAATTTCTATTAGTAAAGAGATGGAAACTTGGGTGATGATACTATGTGCATCTTTAGAAACGAGACATTTTAAATAAATAAAAAAGAAATGACATATTTTTAAAAATTATATGATAGACGAAGGGGGAACCAATGAAGAAAATATGATAGATAAATGGTGGTGGAGGAACAAAATGTTTATAAAAATATGAAGAAATTATGTTGTGTATGATTACTAAGATTATTGACAAATTTAGAAATTATTAAAGGGGTGAAAACTTGGGTGGTGCTACTATGTGCAACTTTAGAAATGTGACATATTTTAAATAAATAAAAAGAAATCACATGTTTTTTTTTACAAAATATATGATAGATGAAGGGGAACAGATGAAGAAAATATGATAGATAAAGGGTGGTGGGGGAACTGAATGTTTATAAAAATATGAAGAAAATATGTTGTGTATGATTACTAAGGT